>CAJMZQ010000069.1:0-1391473 GCA_905220385.1 Xylota sylvarum
GAGTCTGTGGTGTGAAATAATTTTTGTTGAGTGGATAGATTTTAGTTGGGGTAGTCGTTCAACATTCTACAAGAACAACTTACCATGGAGTATGATTTCTCTGAAACCATGATAGATTTCAAATCGATCCTGACCAAGATGAGTCTGTGGTGTGAAATAATTTTTGTTGAGTGGATAGATTTTAGTTGGGGTAGTCGTTCAACATTCTACAAGAACAACTTACCATGGACTATGATTTCTCTGAAACCATGATAGATTTCAAATCGATCCTGACCAAGATGAGTCTGTGGTGTGAAATAATTTTTGTTGAGTGGATAGATTTTAGTTGGGGTAGTCGTTCAACATTCTACAAGAACAACTTACCATGGACTATGATTTCTCTGAAATAATTTTTGTTGAGTGGATAGATTTTAGTTGGGGTAGTCGTTCAACATTCTACAAGAACAACTTACCATGGAGTATGATTTCTCTGAAACCATGATAGATTTCAAATCGATCCTGACCAAGATGAGTCTGTGGTGTGAAATAATTTTTGTTGAGTGGATAGATTTTAGTTGGGGTAGTCGTTCAACATTCTACAAGAACAACTTATCATGGACTATGATTTCTCTGAAACCATGATAGATTTCAAATCGACCCTGACCAAGATGAGTCTGTGGTGTGAAATACTTTTTGTTGAGTGGATAGATTTTAGTTGGGGTAGTCGTTCAACATTCTACAAGAACAACTTACCATGGACTATGATTTCTCTGAAACCATGATAGATTTCAAATCGATCCTGACCAAGATGAGTCTGTGGTGTGAAACAATTTTTGTTGAGTGGATAGATTTTAGTTGGGGTAGTCGTTCAACATTCTACAAGAACAACTTACCATGGAGTATGATTTCTCTGAAACCATGATAGATTTCAAATCGATCCTGACCAAGATGAGTCTGTGGTGTGAAATAATTTTTGTTGAGTGGATAGATTTTAGTTGGGATAGTCGTTCAACATTTTACAAGAACAACGAACCATGGAGTATGATTTCTCTGAAACCATGATAGATTTCAAATCGATCCTGACCAAGATGAGTCTGTGGTGTGAAATAATTTTTGTTGAGTGGATAGATTTTAGTTGGGGTAGTCGTTCAACATTCTACAAGAACAACTTACCATGGACTATGATTTCTCTGAAATAATTTTTGTTGAGTGGATAGATTTTAGTTGGGGTAGTCGTTCAACATTCTACAAGAACAACTTACCATGGAGTATGATTTCTCTGAAATAATTTTTGTTGAGTGGATAGATTTTAGTTGGGATAGTCGTTCAACATTCTACAAGAACAACGAACCATGGAGTATGATTTCTCTGAAACCATGATAGATTTCAAATCGATCCTGACCAAGATGAGTCTGTGGTGTGAAATAATTTTTGTTGAGTGGATAGATTTTAGTTGGGGTAGTCGTTCAACATTCTACAAGAACAACTTACCATGGAGTATGATTTCTCTGAAACCATGATAGATTTCAAATCGATCCTGACCAAGATGAGTCTGTGGTGTGAAATAATTTTTGTTGAGTGGATAGATTTTAGTTGGGATAGTCGTTCAACATTTTACAAGAACAACGAACCATGGAGTATGATTTCTCTGAAACCATGATAGATTTCAAATCGATCCTGACCAAGATGAGTCTGTGGTGTGAAATAATTTTTGTTGAGTGGATAGATTTTAGTTGGGGTAGTCGTTCAACATTCTACAAGAACAACTTACCATGGACTATGATTTCTCTGAAATAATTTTTGTTGGGTGGATAGATTTTAGTTGGGGTAGTCGTTCAACATTCTACAAGAACAACTTACCATGGAGTATGATTTCTCTGAAATAATTTTTGTTGAGTGGATAGATTTTAGTTGGGATAGTCGTTCAACATTCTACAAGAACAACGAAGCATAGAGTATGATTTCTCTGAAACCATGATAGATTTCAAATCGATCCTGACCAAGAAGTGTCTGTGGTGTCAAATAATTTTTGTTGAGTGGATAGATTTTAGTTGGGGTAGTCGTTCAACATTCTACAAGAACAACTTACCATGGAGTATGATTTCTCTGAAACCATGATAGATTTCAAATCGATCCTGACCAAGATGAGTCTGTGGTGTGAAATAATTTTTGTTGAGTGGATAGATTTTAGTTGGGGTAGTCGTTCAACATTCTACAAGAACAACGAACCATGGAGTATGATTTCTCTGAAACCATGATAGATTTCAAATCTATCCTGACCAAGATGAGTCTGTGGTGTGAAATAATTTTTGTTGAGTGGATAGATTTTAGTTGGGGTAGTCGTTCAACATTCTACAAGAACAACGAACCATGGAGTATGATTTCTCTGAAACCATGATAGATTTCAAATCGATCCAGACCAAGATGAGTCTGTGGTGTGAAATAATTTTTATTGAGTGGATAGATTTTAGTTGGGGTAGTCGTTCAAAATTCTACAAGAACAGCTTACCATGGAGTATGATTTCTCTGAAATAATTTTTGTTGAGTGGATAGATTTTAGTTGGGGTAGTCGTTCAACATTCTACAAGAACAACTTTCCATGGAGTATGATTACTCTGAAGTAATTTTTGTTGAGTAAATAGATTTTAGTTGTGGTAGTCGTTCAACATTTTACAAGAACAACGAACCATGAAGTATGATTTCTCTGAAACCATGATAGATTTCAAATCGATCCTGACCAAGATGAGTCTGTGGTGTGAAATAATTTTTGTTGAGTGGATAGATTTTAGTTGGGGTAGTCGTTCAACATTTTACAAGAACAACGAACCATGGAGTATGATTTCTCTGAAACCATGATAGATTTCAAATCGATCCTGACCAAGATGAGTCTGTGGTGTGAAATAATTTTTGTTGAGTGCATAGATTTTAGTTGGGATAGTCGTTCAACATTCTACAAGAACAACTTACCATGGACTATGATTTCTCTGAAACCATGATAGATTTCAAATCGATCCTGACCAAGATGAGTCTGTGGTGTGAAATAATTTTTGTTGAGTGGATAGATTTTAGTTGGGGTAGTCGTTCAACATTTTACAAGATCAACGAACCATGGAGTATGATTTCTCTGAAACCATGATAGATTTCAAATCGCTCCTGACCAAGATGAGTCTGTGGTGTGAAATAATTTTTGTTGAGTGGATAGATTTTAGTTGGGGTAGTCGTTCAACATTCTACAAGAACAACTTACCATGGACTATGATTTCTCTGAAACCATGATAGATTTCAAATCGATCCTGACCAAGATGAGTCTGTGGTGTGAAATAATTTTTGTTGAGTGGATAGATTTTAGTTGGGGTAGTCGTTCAACATTCTACAAGAACAACGAACCATGGAGTATGATTTCTCTGAAATAATTTTTGTTGAGTGGATAGATTTTAGTTGGGGTAGTCGTTCAACATTCTACAAGAACAACTTAACATGGAGTATGATTTCTCTGAAATAATTTTTGTTGTGTGGACAGATTTTAGTTGGGGTAGTCGTTCAACATTCTACAAGAACAACGAACCATGGAGTATGATTTCCCTGAAATAATTTTTGTTGAGTGGATAGATTTTAGTTGGGGTAGTCGTTCAACATTCTACAAGAACAACTTACCATGGAGTATGATTTCTCTGAAATAATTTTTGTTGAGTGGATAGATTTTAGTTGGGGTAGTCGTTCAACATTCTACAAGAACAACGAACCATGGAGTACGATTTCTCTGAAATAATTTTTGTTGAGTGGATAGATTTTAGTTGGGATAGTCGTTCAACATTCTACAAGAACAACGAACCATGGAGTATGATTTCTCTGAAATAATTTTTGTTGAGTGGATAGATTTTAGTTGGGGTAGTCGTTCAACATTTTACAAGAACAACGAACCATGGAGTATGATTTCTCTGAAACCATGATAGATTTCAAATCGATCCTGACCAAGATGAGTCTGTGGTGTGAAATAATTTTTGTTGAGTGGATAGATTTTAGTTGGGGTAGTCGTTCAACATTCTACAAGAACAACGAACCATGGAGTATGATTTCTCTGAAATAATTTTTGTTGAGTGGATAGACTTTAGTTGGGATAGTCGTTCAACATTCTACAAGAACAACTTACCATGGACTATGATTTCTCTGAAACCATGGTAGATTTCAAATCGATCCTGACCAAGATGAGTCTGTGGTGTGAAATAATTTTTGTTGAGTGGATAGATTTTAGTTGGGGTAGTCGTTCAACATTCTACAAGAACAACTTACCATGGAGTATGATTTCTCTGAAATAATTTTTGTTGAGTGGATAGATTTTAGTTGGGATAGTCGTTCAACATTTTACAAGAACAACGAACCATGGAGTATGATTTCTCTGAAACCATGATAGATTTCAAATCGATCCTGACCAAGATGAGTCTGTGGTGTGAAATAATTTTTGTTGAGTGGATAGATTTTAGTTGGGGTAGTCGTTCAACATTCTACAAGAACAACTTACCATGGACTATGATTTCTCTGAAACCATGATAGATTTCAAATCGATCCTGACCAAGATGAGTCTGTGGTGTGAAATAATTTTTGTTGAGTGGATAGATTTTAGTTGGGATAGTCGTTCAACATTCTACAAGAACAACGAACCATGGAGTATGATTTCTCTGAAACAATGATAGATTTCAAATCGATCCTGACCACGATGAGTCTGTGGTGTGAAATAATTTTTGTTGAGTGGACAGATTTTAGTTAGGGGTAGTCGTTCAACATTCTACAAGGACAACTTACCATGGAGTATGATTTCTCTGAAACCATGATAGATTTCAAATCGATCCTGACCAAGATGAGTCTGTGGTGTGAAATAATTTTTGTTGAGTGGATAGATTTTAGTTGGGGTAGTCGTTCAACATTCTACAAGAACAACGAACCATGGAGTATGATTTCTCTGAAACCATGATAGATTTCAAATCGATCGTGACCAAGATGAGTCTGTGGTGTGAAATAATTTTTGTTGAGTGGATAGATTTTAGTTGGGGTAGTCGTTCAACATTCTACAAGAACAACGAACCATGGAGTATGATTTCTCTGAAATAATTTTTGTTGAGTGGATAGATTTTAGTTGGGGTAGTCGTTCAACATTCTACAAGAACAACTTACCATGGACTATGATTTCTCTGAAATAATTTTTGTTGAGTGGATAGATTTTAGTTGGGGTAGTCGTTCAACATTCTACAAGAACAACTTACCATGGAGTATGATTTCTCTGAAACCATGATAGATTTCAAATCGATCCTGACCAAGATGAGTCTGTGGTGTGAAATAATTTTTGTTGAGTGGATAGATTTTAGTTGGGGTAGTCGTTCAACATTCTACAAGAACAACTTACCATGGAGTATGATTTCTCTGAAACCATGATAGATTTCAAATCGATCCTGACCAAGATGAGTCTGTGGTGTGAAATAATTTTTGTTGAGTGGATAGATTTTAGTTGGGGTAGTCGTTCAACATTCTACAAGAGCAACTTACCATGGACTATGATTTCTCTGAAACCATGATAGATTTCAAATCGATCCTGACCAAGATGAGTCTGTGGTGTGAAATAATTTTTGTTGAGTGGATAGATTTTAGTTGGGGTAGTCGTTCAACATTCTACAAGAACAACTTACCATGGACTATGATTTCTCTGAAATAATTTTTGTTGAGTGGATAGATTTTAGTTGGGGTAGTCGTTCAACATTCTACAAGAACAACGAACCATGGTTTATTGAGTGGATAGATTTTAGTTGGGGTAGTCGTTCAACATTCTACAAGAACAACTTACCATGGACTATGATTTCTCTGAAACCATGATAGATTTCAAATCGATCCTGACCAAGATGAGTCTGTGGTGTGAAATAATTTTTGTTGAGTGGATAGATTTTAGTTGGGGTAGTCGTTCAACATTCTACAAGAACAACTTACCATGGACTATGATTTCTCTGAAACCATGATAGATTTCAAATCGATCCTGACCAAGATGTGTCTGTGGTGTGAAATAACTTTTGTTTAGTGGATAGATTTTAGTTGGGGTAGTCGTTCAACATTCTACAAGAACAACGAACCATGGAGTATGATTTCTCTGAAACCATGATAGATTTCAAATCGATCCTGACCAAGATGAGTCTGTGGTGTGAAATAATTTTTGTTGAGTGGATAGATTTTAGTTGGGATAGTCGTTCAACATTTTACAAGAACAACGAACCATGGAGTATGATTTCTCTGAAACCATGATAGATTTCAAATCGATCCTGACCAAGATGAGTCTGTGGTGTGAAATAATTTTTGTTTAGTGGATAGATTTTAGTTGGGGTAGTCGTTCAACATTCTACAAGAACAACTTACCATGGACTATGATTTCTCTGAAATAATTTTTGTTGAGTGGATAGATTTTAGTTGGGGTAGTCGTTCAACATTCTACAAGAACAACTTACCATGGACTATGATTTCTCTGAAACCATGATAGATTTCAAATCGATCCTGACCAAGATGAGTCTGTGGTGTGAAATAATTTTTGTTGAGTGGATAGATTTTAGTTGGGGTAGTCGTTCAACATTCTACAAGAACAACTTACCATGGAGTATGATTTCTCTGAAATAATTTTTGTTGAGTGGATAGATTTTAGTTGGGGTAGTCGTTCAACATTCTACAAGAAGAACTTACCATGGACTATGATTTCTCTGAAACCATGATAGATTTCAAATCGATCCTGACCAAGATGAGTCTGTGGTGTGAAATAATTTTTGTTGAGTGGATAGATTTTAGTTGGGGTAGTCGTTCAACATTCTACAAGAACAACTTACCATGGACTATGATTTCTCTGAAACCATGATAGATTTCAAATCGATCCTGACCAAGATGAGTCTGTGGTGTGAAATAATTTTTGTTGAGTGGATAGATTTTAGTTGGGGTAGTCGTTCAACATTCTACAAGAACAACTTACCATGGACTATGATTTCTCTGAAACCATGATAGATTTCAAATCGATCCTGACCAAGATGAGTCTGTGGTGTGAAATAATTTTTGTTGAGTGGATAGATTTTAGTTGGGGTAGTCGTTCAACATTCTACAAGAACAACTTACCATGGACTATGATTTCTCTGAAACCATGATAGATTTCAAATCGATCCTGACCAAGATGAGTCTGTGGTGTGAAATAATTTTTGTTGAGTGGATAGATTTTATTTGGGGTAGTCGTTCAACATTCTACAAGAACAACGAACCATGGAGTATGATTTCTCTGAAATAATTTTTGTTGAGTGGATAGATTTTAGTTGGGGTAGTCGTTCAACATTCTACAAGAACAACTTACCATGGACTATGATTTGTCTGAAACCATGATAGATTTCAAATCGATCCTGACCAAGATGAGTCTGTGGTGTGAAATAATTTTTGTTGAGTGGATAGATTTTAGTTGGGGTAGTCGTTCAACAGTCTACAAGAACAACTTACCATGGAGTATGATTTCTCTGAAACCATGATAGATTTCAAATCGATCCTGACCAAGATGAGTCTGTGGTGTGAAATAATTTTTGTTGAGTGGATAGATTTTAGTTGGGATAGTCGTTCAACATTTTACAAGAACAACGAACCATGGAGTATGATTTCTCTGAAACCATGAAAGATTTCAAATCGATCCTGACCAAGATGAGTCTGTGGTGTGAAATAATTTTTGTTTAGTGGATAGATTTTAGTTGGGGTAGTCGTTCAACATTCTACAAGAACAACGAACCATGGAGTATGATTTCTCTGAAATAATTTTTGTTGAGTGGATAGATTTTAGTTGGGGTAGTCGTTCAACATTCTACAAGAACAACTTACCATGGAGTATGATTTCTCTGAAATAATTTTTGTTGAGTGGATAGATTTTAGTTGGGGTAGTCGTTCAACATTCTACAAGAACAACTTACCATGGACTATGATTTCTCTGAAATAATTTTTGTTGAGTGGATAGATTTTAGTTGGGGTAGTCGTTCAACATTCTACAAGAACAACTTACCATGGACTATGATTTCTCTGAAATAATTTTTGTTGAGTGGATAGATTTTAGTTGGGGTAGTCGTTCAACATTCTACAAGAACAACTTACCATGGACTATGATTTCTCTGAAACCATGATAGATTTCAAATCGATCCTGACCAAGATGAGTCTGTGGTGTGAAATAATTTTTGTTTAGTGGATAGATTTTAGTTGGGGTAGTCGTTCAACATTCTACAAGAACAACTTACCATGGACTATGATTTCTCTGAAATAATTTTTGTTGAGTGGATAGATTTTAGTTGGGGTAGTCGTTCAACATTCTACAAGAACAACTTACCATGGACTATGATTTCTCTGAAACCATGATAGATTTCAAATCGATCCTGACCAAGATGAGTCTGTGGTGTGAAATAATTTTTGTTGAGTGGATAGATTTTAGTTGGGGTAGTCGTTCAACATTCTACAAGAACAACTTACCATGGAGTATGATTTCTCTGAAATAATTTTTGTTGAGTGGATAGATTTTAGTTGGGGTAGTCGTTCAACATTCTACAAGAAGAACTTACCATGGACTATGATTTCTCTGAAACCATGATAGATTTCAAATCGATCCTGACCAAGATGAGTCTGTGGTGTGAAATAATTTTTGTTGAGTGGATAGATTTTAGTTGGGGTAGTCGTTCAACATTCTACAAGAACAACTTACCATGGACTATGATTTCTCTGAAACCATGATAGATTTCAAATCGATCCTGACCAAGATGAGTCTGTGGTGTGAAATAATTTTTGTTGAGTGGATAGATTTTAGTTGGGGTAGTCGTTCAACATTCTACAAGAACAACTTACCATGGACTATGATTTCTCTGAAACCATGATAGATTTCAAATCGATCCTGACCAAGATGAGTCTGTGGTGTGAAATAATTTTTGTTGAGTGGATAGATTTTAGTTGGGGTAGTCGTTCAACATTCTACAAGAACAACTTACCATGGACTATGATTTCTCTGAAACCATGATAGATTTCAAATCGATCCTGACCAAGATGAGTCTGTGGTGTGAAATAATTTTTGTTGAGTGGATAGATTTTATTTGGGGTAGTCGTTCAACATTCTACAAGAACAACGAACCATGGAGTATGATTTCTCTGAAATAATTTTTGTTGAGTGGATAGATTTTAGTTGGGGTAGTCGTTCAACATTCTACAAGAACAACTTACCATGGACTATGATTTGTCTGAAACCATGATAGATTTCAAATCGATCCTGACCAAGATGAGTCTGTGGTGTGAAATAATTTTTGTTGAGTGGATAGATTTTAGTTGGGGTAGTCGTTCAACAGTCTACAAGAACAACTTACCATGGAGTATGATTTCTCTGAAACCATGATAGATTTCAAATCGATCCTGACCAAGATGAGTCTGTGGTGTGAAATAATTTTTGTTGAGTGGATAGATTTTAGTTGGGATAGTCGTTCAACATTTTACAAGAACAACGAACCATGGAGTATGATTTCTCTGAAACCATGAAAGATTTCAAATCGATCCTGACCAAGATGAGTCTGTGGTGTGAAATAATTTTTGTTTAGTGGATAGATTTTAGTTGGGGTAGTCGTTCAACATTCTACAAGAACAACGAACCATGGAGTATGATTTCTCTGAAATAATTTTTGTTGAGTGGATAGATTTTAGTTGGGGTAGTCGTTCAACATTCTACAAGAACAACTTACCATGGAGTATGATTTCTCTGAAATAATTTTTGTTGAGTGGATAGATTTTAGTTGGGATAGTCGTTCAACATTCTACAAGAACAACGAACCATGGAGTATGATTTCTCTGAAACCATGGTAGATTTCAAATCGATCCTGACCAAGATGAGCCTGTGGTGTGAAATAATTTTTGTTGAGTGGATAGATTTTAGTTGGGGTAGTCGTTCAACATTCTACAAGAACAACTTACCATGGAGTATGATTTCTCTGAAACCATGATAGATTTCAAATCGATCCTGACCAAGATGAGTCTGTGGTGTGAAATAATTTTTGTTGAGTGGATAGATTTTAGTTGGGATAGTCGTTCAACATTTTACAAGAACAACGAACCATGGAGTATGATTTCTCTGAAACCATGATAGATTTCAAATCGATCCTGACCAAGATGAGTCTGTGGTGTGAAATAATTTTTGTTGAGTGGATAGATTTTAGTTGGGGTAGTTGTTCAACATTCTACAAGAACAACTTACCATGGACTATGATTTCTCTGAAACCATGATAGATTTCAAATCGATCCTGACCAAGATGAGTCTGTGGTGTGAAATAATTTTTGTTGAGTGGATAGATTTTAGTTGGGATAGTCGTTCAACATTTTACAAGAACAACGAACCATGGAGTATGATTTCTCTGAAACCATGATAGATTTCAAATCGATCCTGACCAAGATGAGTCTGTGGTGTGAAATAATTTTTGTTGAGTGGATAGATTTTAGTTGGGGTAGTTGTTCAACATTCTACAAGAACAACTTACCATGGAGTATGATTTCTCTGAAATAATTTTTGTTGAGTGGATAGATTTTAGTTGGGATAGTCGTTCAACATTCTACAAGAACAACGAACCATGGAGTATGATTTCTCTGAAACCATGATAGATTTCAAATCGATCCTGACCAAGATGTGTCCGTGGTGTCAAATAATTTTTGTTGAGTGGATAGATTTTAGTTATGGTAGTCGTTCAACATTCTACAAGAACAACTTACCATGGAGTATGATTTCTCTGAAACCATGATAGATTTCAAATCGATCCTGACCAAGATGAGTCTGTGGTGTGAAATAATTTTTGTTGAGTGGATAGATTTTAGTTGGGGTAGTCGTTCAACATTCTACAAGAACAACTTACCATGGAGTATGATTTCTCTGAAACCATGATAGATTTCAAATCGATCCTGACCAAGATGAGTCTGTGGTGTGAAATAATTTTTGTTGAGTGGATAGATTTTAGTTGGGATAGTCGTTCAACATTTTACAAGAACAACGAACCATGGAGTATGATTTCTCTGAAACCTTGATAGATTTCAAATCGATCCTGACCAAGATGAGTCTGTGGTGTGAAATAATTTTTGTTGAGTGGATAGATTTTAGTTGGGGTAGTCGTTCAACATTCTACAAGAACAACTTACCATGGACTATGATTTCTCTGAAATAATTTTTGTTGAGTGGATAGATTTTAGTTGGGGTAGTCGTTCAATATTCTACAAGAACAACTTACCATGGAGTATGATTTCTCTGAAATAATTTTTGTTGAGTGGATAGATTTTAGTTGGGATAGTCGTTCAACATTCTACAAGAACAACGAACCATGGAGTATGATTTCTCTGAAACCATGATAGATTTCAAATCGATCCTGACCAAGATGTGTCCGTGGTGTCAAATAATTTTTGTTGAGTGGATAGATTTTAGTTGGGGTAGTCGTTCAACATTCTACAAGAACAACTTACCATGGAGTATGATTTCTCTGAAACCATGATAGATTTCAAATCGATCCTGACCAAGATGAGTCTGTGGTGTGAAATAATTTTTGTTGAGTGGATAGATTTTAGTTGGGGTAGTCGTTCAACATTCTACAAGAACAACTTACCATGGAGTATGATTTCTCTGAAACCATGATAGATTTCAAATCGATCCTGACCAAGATGAGTCTGTGGTGTGAAATAATTTTTGTTGAGTGGATAGATTTTAGTTGGGATAGTCGTTCAACATTCTACAAGAACAACGAACCATGGAGTATGATTTCTCTGAAACCATGATAGATTTCAAATCGATCCTGACCAAGATGTGTCCGTGGTGTCAAATAATTTTTGTTGAGTGGATAGATTTTAGTTGGGATAGTCGTTCAACATTTTACAAGAACAACGAACCATGGAGTATGATTTCTCTGAAACCATGATAGATTTCAAATCGATCCTGACCAAGATGAGTCTGTGGTGTGAAATAATTTTTGTTGAGTGGATAGATTTTAGTTGGGGTAGTCGTTCAACATTCTACAAGAACAACGAACCATGGAGTATGATTTCTCTGAAACCATGATAGATTTCAAATCGATCCTGACCAAGATGAGTCTGTGGTGTGAAATAATTTTTGTTGAGTGGATAGATTTTAGTTGGGATAGTCGTTCAACATTCTACAAGAACAACGAACCATGGAGTATGATTTCTCTGAAACCATGATAGATTTCAAATCGATCCTGACCAAGATGTGTCCGTGGTGTCAAATAATTTTTGTTGAGTGGATAGATTTTAGTTGGGATAGTCGTTCAACATTCTACAAGAACAACTTACCATGGAGTATGATTTCTCTGAAACCATGATAGATTTCAAATCGATCCTGACCAAGATGAGTCTGTGGTGTGAAATAATTTTTGTTGAGTGGATAGATTTTAGTTGGGGTAGTCGTTCAACATTCTACAAGAACAACGAACCATGGAGTATGATTTCTCTGAAACCATGATAGATTTCAAATCGATCCAGACCAAGATGAGTCTGTGGTGTGAAATAATTTTTGTTGAGTGGATAAATTTTAGTTGGGGTAGTCGTTCAAAATTCTACAAGAACAACTTACCATGGAGTATGATTTCTCTGAAGTAATTTTTGTTGAGTGGATAGATTTTAGTTGTGGTAGTCGTTCAACATTTTACAAGAACAACTTTCCATGGAGTATGATTTCTCTGAAGTAATTTTTGTTGAGTAGATAGATTTTAGTTGTGGTAGTCGTTCAACATTTTACAAGAACAACGAACCATGAAGTATGATTTCTCTGAAACCATGATAGATTTCAAATCGATCCTGACCAAGATGAGTCTGTGGTGTGAAATAATTTTTGTTGAGTGGATAGATTTCAGTTGTGGTAGTCGTTCAACATTTTACAAGAACAACGAACCATGGAGTATGATTTCTCTGAAACCATGATAGATTTCAAATCGATCCAGACCAAGATGAGTCTGTGGTGTGAAATAATTTTTGTTGAGTGGATAGATTTTAGTTGGGGTAGTCGTTCAACATTCTACAAGAACAACTTTCCATGGAGTATGATTTCTCTGAAGTAATTTTTGTTGAGTGGATAAATTTTAGTTGTGGTAGTCGTTCAACATTTTACAAGAACAACGAACCATGAAGTATGATTTCTCTGAAACCATGATAGATTTCAAATCGATCCTGACCAAGATGAGTCTGTGGTGTGAAATAATTTTTGTTGAGTGGATAGATTTTAGTTGGGATAGTCGTTCAACATTCTACAAGAACAACTTACCATGGACTATGATTTCTTTGAAACCATGATAGATTTCAAATCGATCCTGACCAAGATGAGTCTGTGGTGTGAAATAATTTTTGTTGAGTGGATAGATTTTAGTTGGGGTAGTCCTTCAACATTTTACAAGATCAACGAACCGTGGAGTATGATTTCTCTGAAACCATGATAGATTTCAAATCGCTCCTGACCAAGATGAGTCTGTGGTGTGAAATAATTTTTGTTGATTTCTCTGAAACCATGATAGATTTCAAATCGATCCTGACCAAGATGAGTCTGTGGTGTGAAATAATTTTTGTTGAGTGGATAGATTTTAGTTGGGATAGTCGTTCAACATTCTACAAGAACAACTTACCATGGACTATGATTTCTTTGAAATAATTTTTGTTGAGTGGATAGATTTTAGTTGGGGTAGTCGTTCAACATTCTACAAGAACAACTTACCATGGAGTATGATTTCTCTGAAATAATTTTTGTTGAGTGGATAGATTTTAGTTGGGATAGTCGTTCAACATTCTACAAGAACAACGAACCATGGAGTATGATTTCTCTGAAACAATGATAGATTTCAAATCGATCCTGACCAAGATGTGTCTGTGGTGTCAAATAATTTTTGTTGAGTGGATAGATTTTAGTTGGGGTAGTCGTTCAACATTTTACAAGAACAACGAACCATGGAGTATGATTTCTCTGAAACCATGATAGATTTCAAATCGATCCTGACCAAGATGAGTCTGTGGTGTGAAATAATTTTTGTTGAGTGGATAGATTTTAGTTGGGGTACTCGTTCAACATTCTACAAGAACAACTTACCATGGAGTATGATTTCTCTGAAATAATTTTTGTTGAGTGGATAGATTTTAGTTGGGGTAGTCGTTCAACATTCTACAAGAACAACTTACCATGGAGTATGATTTCTCTGAAACCATGATAGATTTCAAATCGATCCTGACCAAGATGAGTCTGTGGTGTGAAATAATTTTTGTTGAGTGGATAGATTTTAGTTGGGGTAGTCGTTCAACATTCTACAAGAACAACGAACCATGGAGTATGATTTCTCTGAAACCATGATAGATTTCAAATCGATCCTGACCAAGATGAGTCTGTGGTGTGAAATAATTTTTGTTGACTGGAGAGATTTTAGTTGTGGTAGTCGTTCAATATTCTACAAGAACAACGAACCATGGAGTATGATTTCTCTGAAATAATTTTTGTTGAGTGGATAGATTTTAGTTGGGATAGTCGTTCAACATTCTACAAGAACAACTTTCCATGGAGTATGATTTCTCTGAAGTAATTTTTGTTGAGTGGATAGATTTTAGTTGTGGTAGTCGTTCAACATTTTACAAGAACAACGAACCATGAAGTATGATTTCTCTGAAACCATGATAGATTTCAAATCGATCCTGACCAAGATGAGTCTGTGGTGTGAAATAATTTTTGTTGAGTGGATAGATTTTAGTTGGGATAGTCGTTCAACATTCTACAAGAACAACTTACCATGGACTATGATTTCTCTGAAACCATGAAATATTTCAAATCGATCCTGACCAAGATGAGTCTGTGGTGTGAAATAATTTTTGTTGAGTGGATAGATTTTAGTTGGGATAGTCGTTCAACATTCTACAAGAACAACTTACCATGGACTATGATTTCTTTGAAACCATGATAGATTTCAAATCGATCCTGACCAAGATGAGTCTGTGGTGTGAAATAATTTTTGTTGAGTGGATAGATTTTAGTTGGGGTAGTCGTTCAACATTCTACAAGAACAACTTTCCATTTAGTATGATTTCTCTGAAGTAATTTTTGTTGAGTGGATAGATTTTAGTTGTGGTAGTCGTTCAACATTTTACAAGAACAACGAACCATGAAGTATGATTTCTCTGAAACCATGATAGATTTCAAATCGATCCTGACCAAGATGAGTCTGTGGTGTGAAATAATTTTTGTTGAGTGGATAGATTTTAGTTGTGGTAGTCGTTCAACATTTTACAAGAACAACGAACCATGGAGTATGATTTCTCTGAAACCATGATAGATTTCAAATCGATCCAGACCAAGATGAGTCTGTGGTGTGAAATAATTTTTGTTGAGTGGATAGATTTTAGTTGGGGTAGTCGTTCAACATTCTACAAGAACAACTTTCCATGGAGTATGATTTCTCTGAAGTAATTTTTGTTGAGTGGATAGATTTTAGTTGTGGTAGTCGTTCAACATTTTACAAGAACAACGAACCATGAAGTATGATTTCTCTGAAACCATGATAGATTTCAAATCGATCCTGACCAAGATGAGTCTGTGGTGTGAAATAATTTTTGTTGAGTGGATAGATTTTAGTTGTGGTAGTCGTTCAACATTTTACAAGAACAACGAACCATGGAGTATGATTTCTCTGAAACCATGATAGATTTCAAATCGATCCTGACCAAGATGAGTCTGTGGTGTGAAATAATTTTTGTTCAGTGGATAGATTTTAGTTGAGATAGTCGTTCAACATTCTACAAGAACAACGAACCATGGAGTATGATTTCTCTGAAACCATGGTAGATTTCAAATCGATCCTGACCAAGATGAGCCTGTGGTGTGAAATAATTTTTGTTGAGTGGATAGATTTTAGTTGGGGTAGTCGTTCAACATTCTACAAGAACAACTTACCATGGAGTATGATTTCTCTGAAACCATGATAGATTTCAAATCGATCCTGACCAAGATGAGTCTGTGGTGTGAAATAATTTTTGTTGAGTGGATAGATTTTAGTTGGGATAGTCGTTCAACATTTTACAAGAACAACGAACCATGGAGTATGATTTCTCTGAAACCATGATAGATTTCAAATCGATCCTGACCAAGATGAGTCTGTGGTGTGAAATAATTTTTGTTGAGTGGATAGATTTTAGTTGGGGTAGTCGTTCAACATTCTACAAGAACAACGAGCCATGGAGTATGATTTCTCTGAAATAATTTTTGTTGAGTGGATAGATTTTAGTTGGGATAGTCGTTCAAGATTCTACAAGAACAGCGAACCATGGAGTATGATTTCTCTGAAACCATGATAGATTTCAAATCGATCCTGACCAAGATGTGTCCGTGGTGTCAAATAATTTTTGTTGAGTGGATAGATTTTAGTTGGGGTAGTCGTTCAACATTCTACAAGAACAACTTACCATGGAGTATGATTTCTCTGAAATAATTTTTGTTGAGTGGATAGATTTTAGTTGGGATAGTCGTTCAACATTCTACAAGAACAACTTACCATTGAGTATGATTTCTCTGAAATAATTTTTGTTGAGTGGATAGATTTTAGTTGGGGTAGTCGTTCAACATTTTACAAGAACAACGAACCATGGACTATGATTTCTCTGAAATAATTTTTGTTGAGTGGATAGATTTTAGTTGGGGTAGTCGTTCAATATTCTACAAGAACAACTTACCATGGAGTATGATTTCTCTGAAATAATTTTTGTTGAGTGGATAGATTTTAGTTGGGATAGTCGTTCAACATTCTACAAGAACAACGAACCATGGAGTATGATTTCTCTGAAACCATGATAGGTTTCAAATCGATCCTGACCAAGATGTGTCCGTGGTGTCAAATAATTTTTGTTGAGTGGATAGATTTTAGTTGGGGTAGTCGTTCAACATTCTACAAGAACAACTTACCATGGAGTATGATTTCTCTGAAACCATGATAGATTTCAAATCGATCCTGACCAAGATGAGTCTGTGGTGTGAAATAATTTTTGTTGAGTGGATAGATTTTAGTTGGGGTAGTCGTTCAACATTCTACAAGAACAACGAACCATGGAGTATGATTTCTCTGAAACCATGATAGATTTCAAATCGATCCTGACCAAGATGAGTCTGTGGTGTGAAATAATTTTTGTTGAGTGGATAGATTTTAGTTGGGATAGTCGTTCAACATTCTACAAGAACAACTTACCATGGAGTATGATTTCTCTGAAACCATGATAGATTTCAAATCGATCCTGACCAAGATGAGTCTGTGGTGTGAAATAATTTTTGTTGAGTGGATAGATTTTAGTTGGGGTAGTCGTTCAACATTCTACAAGAACAACGAACCATGGAGTATGATTTCTCTGAAACCATGATAGATTTCAAATCGATCCTGACCAAGATGAGTCTGTGGTGTGAAATAATTTTTGTTGAGTGGATAGATTTTAGTTGGGGTAGTCGTTCAACATTCTACAAGAACAACTTTCCATTTAGTATGATTTCTCTGAAGTAATTTTTGTTGAGTGGATAGATTTTAGTTGTGGTAGTCGTTCAACATTTTACAAGAACAACGAACCATGGAGTATGATTTCTCTGAAACCATGATAGATTTCAAATCGATCCTGACCAAGATGAGTCTGTGGTGTGAAATAATTTTTGTTCAGTGGATAGATTTTAGTTGGGATAGTCGTTCAACATTCTACAAGAACAACTTACCATGGACTATGATTTCTCTGAAACCATGAAATATTTCAAATCGATCCTGACCAAGATGAGTCTGTGGTGTGAAATAATTTTTGTTGAGTGGATAGATTTTAGTTGTGGTAGTCGTTCAACATTTTACAAGAACAACGAACCATGGAGTATGATTTCTCTGAAACCATGATAGATTTCAAATCGATCCAGACCAAGATGAGTCTGTGGTGTGAAATAATTTTTGTTGAGTGGATAGATTTTAGTTGGGGTAGTCGTTCAACATTCTACAAGAACAACGAACCATGGAGTATGATTTCTCTGAAACCATGATAGATTTCAAATCGATCCTGACCAAGATGAGTCTGTGGTGTGAAATAATTTTTGTTGAGTGGATAGATTTTAGTTGGGGTAGTCGTTCAACATTCTACAAGAACAACTTTCCATTTAGTATGATTTCTCTGAAGTAATTTTTGTTGAGTGGATAGATTTTAGTTGTGGTAGTCGTTCAACATTTTACAAGAACAACGAACCATGAAGTATGATTTCTCTGAAACCATGATAGATTTCAAATCGATCCTGACCAAGATGAGTCTGTGGTGTGAAATAATTTTTGTTGAGTGGATAGATTTTAGTTGTGGTAGTCGTTCAACATTTTACAAGAACAACGAACCATGGAGTATGATTTCTCTGAAACCATGATAGATTTCAAATCGATCCAGACCAAGATGAGTCTGTGGTGTGAAATAATTTTTGTTGAGTGGATAGATTTTAGTTGGGGTAGTCGTTCAACATTCTACAAGAACAACTTTCCATGGAGTATGATTTCTCTGAAGTAATTTTTGTTGAGTGGATAAATTTTAGTTGTGGTAGTCGTTCAACATTTTACAAGAACAACTTTCCATGGAGTATGATTTCTCTGAAGTAATTTTTGTTGAGTGGATAGATTTTAGTTGTGGTAGTCGTTCAACATTTTACAAGAACAACGAACCATGAAGTATGATTTCTCTGAAACCATGATAGATTTCAAATCGATCCTGACCAAGATGAGTCTGTGGTGTGAAATAATTTTTGTTGAGTGGATAGATTTTAGTTGTGGTAGTCGTTCAACATTTTACAAGAACAACGAACCATGGAGTATGATTTCTCTGAAACCATGATAGATTTCAAATCGATCCTGACCAAGATGAGTCTGTGGTGTGAAATAATTTTTGTTCAGTGGATAGATTTTAGTTGGGATAGTCGTTCAACATTCTACAAGAACAACGAACCATGGAGTATGATTTCTCTGAAACCATGGTAGATTTCAAATCGATCCTGACCAAGATGAGCCTGTGGTGTGAAATAATTTTTGTTGAGTGGATAGATTTTAGTTGGGGTAGTCGTTCAACATTCTACAAGAACAACTTACCATGGAGTATGATTTCTCTGAAACCATGATAGATTTCAAATCGATCCTGACCAAGATGAGTCTGTGGTGTGAAATAATTTTTGTTGAGTGGATAGATTTTAGTTGGGATAGTCGTTCAACATTTTACAAGAACAACGAACCATGGAGTATGATTTCTCTGAAACCATGATAGATTTCAAATCGATCCTGACCAAGATGAGTCTGTGGTGTGAAATAATTTTTGTTGAGTGGATAGATTTTAGTTGGGGTAGTCGTTCAACATTCTACAAGAACAACGAGCCATGGAGTATGATTTCTCTGAAATAATTTTTGTTGAGTGGATAGATTTTAGTTGGGATAGTCGTTCAACATTCTACAAGAACAACGAACCATGGAGTATGATTTCTCTGAAACCATGATAGATTTCAAATCGATCCTGACCAAGATGTGTCCGTGGTGTCAAATAATTTTTGTTGAGTGGATAGATTTTAGTTGGGGTAGTCGTTCAACATTCTACAAGAACAACTTACCATGGAGTATGATTTCTCTGAAATAATTTTTGTTGAGTGGATAGATTTTAGTTGGGATAGTCGTTCAACATTCTACAAGAACAACTTACCATTGAGTATGATTTCTCTGAAATAATTTTTGTTGAGTGGATAGATTTTAGTTGGGGTAGTCGTTCAACATTTTACAAGAACAACGAACCATGGACTATGATTTCTCTGAAATAATTTTTGTTGAGTGGATAGATTTTAGTTGGGGTAGTCGTTCAATATTCTACAAGAACAACTTACCATGGAGTATGATTTCTCTGAAATAATTTTTGTTGAGTGGATAGATTTTAGTTGGGATAGTCGTTCAACATTCTACAAGAACAACGAACCATGGAGTATGATTTCTCTGAAACCATGATAGGTTTCAAATCGATCCTGACCAAGATGTGTCCGTGGTGTCAAATAATTTTTGTTGAGTGGATAGATTTTAGTTGGGGTAGTCGTTCAACATTCTACAAGAACAACTTACCATGGAGTATGATTTCTCTGAAACCATGATAGATTTCAAATCGATCCTGACCAAGATGAGTCTGTGGTGTGAAATAATTTTTGTTGAGTGGATAGATTTTAGTTGGGGTAGTCGTTCAACATTCTACAAGAACAACGAACCATGGAGTATGATTTCTCTGAAACCATGATAGATTTCAAATCGATCCTGACCAAGATGAGTCTGTGGTGTGAAATAATTTTTGTTGAGTGGATAGATTTTAGTTGGGATAGTCGTTCAACATTCTACAAGAACAACTTACCATATAGTATGATTTCTCTGAAACCATGATAGATTTCAAATCGATCCTGACCAAGATGAGTCTGTGGTGTGAAATAATTTTTGTTGAGTGGATAGATTTTAGTTGGGGTAGTCGTTCAACATTCTACAAGAACAACGAACCATGGAGTATGATTTCTCTGAAACCATGATAGATTTCAAATCGATCCAGACCAAGATGAGTCTGTGGTGTGAAATAATTTTTGTTGAGTGGATAAATTTTAGTTGGGGTAGTCGTTCAAAATTCTACAAGAACAACTTACCATGGAGTATGATTTCTCTGAAGTAATTTTTGTTGAGTGGATAGATTTTAGTTGTGGTAGTCGTTCAACATTTTACAAGAACAACTTTCCATGGAGTATGATTTCTCTGAAGTAATTTTTGTTGAGTGGATAGATTTTAGTTGTGGTAGTCGTTCAACATTTTACAAGAACAACGAACCATGAAGTATGATTTCTCTGAAACCATGATAGATTTCAAATCGATCCTGACCAAGATGAGTCTGTGGTGTGAAATAATTTTTGTTGAGTGGATAGATTTTAGTTGTGGTAGTCGTTCAACATTTTACAAGAACAACGAACCATGGAGTATGATTTCTCTGAAACCATGATAAATTTCAAATCGATCCAGACCAAGATGAGTCTGTGGTGTGAAATAATTTTTGTTGAGTGGATAGATTTTAGTTGGGGTAGTCGTTCAACATTCTACAAGAACAACTTTCCATGGAGTATGATTTCTCTGAAGTAATTTTTGTTGAGTGGATAAATTTTAGTTGTGGTAGTCGTTCAACATTTTACAAGAACAACGAACCATGAAGTATGATTTCTCTGAAACCATGATAGATTTCAAATCGATCCTGACCAAGATGAGTCTGTGGTGTGAAATAATTTTTGTTGAGTGGATAGATTTTAGTTGGGATAGTCGTTCAACATTCTACAAGAACAACTTACCATGGACTATGATTTCTTTGAAACCATGATAGATTTCAAATCGATCCTGACCAAGATGAGTCTGTGGTGTGAAATAATTTTTGTTGAGTGGATAGATTTTAGTTGGGGTAGTCCTTCAACATTTTACAAGATCAACGAACCGTGGAGTATGATTTCTCTGAAACCATGATAGATTTCAAATCGCTCCTGACCAAGATGAGTCTGTGGTGTGAAATAATTTTTGTTGATTTCTCTGAAACCATGATAGATTTCAAATCGATCCTGACCAAGATGAGTCTGTGGTGTGAAATAATTTTTGTTGAGTGGATAGATTTTAGTTGGGGTAGTCGTTCAACATTTTACAAGATCAACGAACCATGGAGTATGATTTCTCTGAAACCATGATAGATTTCAAATCGATCCTGACCAAGATGAGTCTGTGGTGTGAAATAATTTTTGTTGATTTCTCTGAAACCATGATAGATTTCAAATCGATCCTGACCAAGATGAGTCTGTGGTGTGAAATAATTTTTGTTGAGTGGATAGATTTTAGTTGGGATAGTCGTTCAACATTTTACAAGAACAACGAACCATGGAGTATGATTTCTCTGAAACCATGATAGATTTCAAATCGATCCTGACCAAGATGAGTCTGTGGTGTGAAATAATTTTTGTTGATTTCTCTGAAACCATGATAGATTTCAAATCGATCCTGACCAAGATGAGTCTGTGGTGTGAAATAATTTTTGTTGAGTGGATAGATTTTAGTTGTGGTAGTCGTTCAACATTTTACAAGAACAACGAACCATGGAGTATGATTTCTCTGAAACCATGATAAATTTCAAATCGATCCAGACCAAGATGAGTCTGTGGTGTGAAATAATTTTTGTTGAGTGGATAGATTTTAGTTGGGGTAGTCGTTCAACATTCTACAAGAACAACTTTCCATGGAGTATGATTTCTCTGAAGTAATTTTTGTTGAGTGGATAAATTTTAGTTGTGGTAGTCGTTCAACATTTTACAAGAACAACTTACCATGGACTATGATTTCTTTGAAACCATGATAGATTTCAAATCGATCCTGACCAAGATGAGTCTGTGGTGTGAAATAATTTTTGTTGAGTGGATAGATTTTAGTTGGGGTAGTCGTTCAACATTTTACAAGATCAACGAACCATGGAGTATGATTTCTCTGAAACCATGATAGATTTCAAATCGATCCTGACCAAGATGAGTCTGTGGTGTGAAATAATTTTTGTTGATTTCTCTGAAACCATGATAGATTTCAAATCGATCCTGACCAAGATGAGTCTGTGGTGTGAAATAATTTTTGTTGAGTGGATAGATTTTAGTTGTGGTAGTCGTTCAACATTTTACAAGAACAACGAACCATGGAGTATGATTTCTCTGAAACCATGATAAATTTCAAATCGATCCAGACCAAGATGAGTCTGTGGTGTGAAATAATTTTTGTTGAGTGGATAGATTTTAGTTGGGGTAGTCGTTCAACATTCTACAAGAACAACTTTCCATGGAGTATGATTTCTCTGAAGTAATTTTTGTTGAGTGGATAAATTTTAGTTGTGGTAGTCGTTCAACATTTTACAAGAACAACGAACCATGAAGTATGATTTCTCTGAAACCATGATAGATTTCAAATCGATCCTGACCAAGATGAGTCTGTGGTGTGAAATAATTTTTGTTGAGTGGATAGATTTTAGTTGTGGTAGTCGTTCAACATTTTACAAGAACAACGAACCATGGAGTATGATTTCTCTGAAACCATGATAAATTTCAAATCGATCCAGACCAAGATGAGTCTGTGGTGTGAAATAATTTTTGTTGAGTGGATAGATTTTAGTTGGGGTAGTCGTTCAACATTCTACAAGAACAACGAACCATGGAGTATGATTTCTCTGAAACCATGATAGATTTCAAATCGATCCTGACCAAGATGAGTCTGTGGTGTGAAATAATTTTTGTTGAGTGGATAGATTTTAGTTGGGATAGTCGTTCAACATTCTACAAGAACAACTTACCATGGAGTATGATTTCTCTGAAACCATGATAGATTTCAAATCGATCCTGACCAAGATGAGTCTGTGGTGAGAAATAATTTTTGTTGAGTGGATAGATTTTAGTTGGGGTAGTCGTTCAACATTCTACAAGAACAACGAACCATGGAGTATGATTTCTCTGAAACCATGATAGATTTCAAATCGATCCAGACCAAGATGAGTCAGTGGTGTGAAATAATTTTTGTTGAGTGGATAAATTTTAGTTGGGGTAGTCGTTCAAAATTCTACAAGAACAACTTACCATGGAGTATGATTTCTCTGAAGTAATTTTTGTTGAGTGGATAGATTTTAGTTGTGGTAGTCGTTCAACATTTTACAAGAACAACTTTCCATGGAGTATGATTTCTCTGAAGTAATTTTTGTTGAGTGGATAGATTTTAGTTGTGGTAGTCGTTCAACATTTTACAAGAACAACGAACCATGAAGTATGATTTCTCTGAAACCATGATAGATTTCAAATCGATCCTGACCAAGATGAGTCTGTGGTGTGAAATAATTTTTGTTGAGTGGATAGATTTTAGTTGTGGTAGTCGTTCAACATTTTACAAGAACAACGAACCATGGAGTATGATTTCTCTGAAACCATGATAAATTTCAAATCGATCCAGACCAAGATGAGTCTGTGGTGTGAAATAATTTTTGTTGAGTGGATAGATTTTAGTTGGGGTAGTCGTTCAACATTCTACAAGAACAACTTTCCATGGAGTATGATTTCTCTGAAGTAATTTTTGTTGAGTGGATAAATTTTAGTTGTGGTAGTCGTTCAACATTTTACAAGAACAACGAACCATGAAGTATGATTTCTCTGAAACCATGATAGATTTCAAATCGATCCTGACCAAGATGAGTCTGTGGTGTGAAATAATTTTTGTTGAGTGGATAGATTTTAGTTGGGATAGTCGTTCAACATTCTACAAGAACAACTTACCATGGACTATGATTTCTTTGAAACCATGATAGATTTCAAATCGATCCTGACCAAGATGAGTCTGTGGTGTGAAATAATTTTTGTTGAGTGGATAGATTTTAGTTGGGGTAGTCCTTCAACATTTTACAAGATCAACGAACCGTGGAGTATGATTTCTCTGAAACCATGATAGATTTCAAATCGCTCCTGACCAAGATGAGTCTGTGGTGTGAAATAATTTTTGTTGATTTCTCTGAAACCATGATAGATTTCAAATCGATCCTGACCAAGATGAGTCTGTGGTGTGAAATAATTTTTGTTGAGTGGATAGATTTTAGTTGGGGTAGTCGTTCAACATTTTACAAGATCAACGAACCATGGAGTATGATTTCTCTGAAACCATGATAGATTTCAAATCGATCCTGACCAAGATGAGTCTGTGGTGTGAAATAATTTTTGTTGATTTCTCTGAAACCATGATAGATTTCAAATCGATCCTGACCAAGATGAGTCTGTGGTGTGAAATAATTTTTGTTGAGTGGATAGATTTTAGTTGGGATAGTCGTTCAACATTTTACAAGAACAACGAACCATGGAGTATGATTTCTCTGAAACCATGATAGATTTCAAATCGATCCTGACCAAGATGAGTCTGTGGTGTGAAATAATTTTTGTTGATTTCTCTGAAACCATGATAGATTTCAAATCGATCCTGACCAAGATGAGTCTGTGGTGTGAAATAATTTTTGTTGAGTGGATAGATTTTAGTTGTGGTAGTCGTTCAACATTTTACAAGAACAACGAACCATTGAGTATGATTTCTCTGAAACCATGATAAATTTCAAATCGATCCAGACCAAGATGAGTCTGTGGTGTGAAATAATTTTTGTTGAGTGGATAGATTTTAGTTGGGGTAGTCGTTCAACATTCTACAAGAACAACTTTCCATGGAGTATGATTTCTCTGAAGTAATTTTTGTTGAGTGGATAAATTTTAGTTGTGGTAGTCGTTCAACATTTTACAAGAACAACTTACCATGGACTATGATTTCTTTGAAACCATGATAGATTTCAAATCGATCCTGACCAAGATGAGTCTGTGGTGTGAAATAATTTTTGTTGAGTGGATAGATTTTAGTTGGGGTAGTCGTTCAACATTTTACAAGATCAACGAACCATGGAGTATGATTTCTCTGAAACCATGATAGATTTCAAATCGATCCTGACCAAGATGAGTCTGTGGTGTGAAATAATTTTTGTTGATTTCTCTGAAACCATGATAGATTTCAAATCGATCCTGACCAAGATGAGTCTGTGGTGTGAAATAATTTTTGTTGAGTGGATAGATTTTAGTTGTGGTAGTCGTTCAACATTTTACAAGAACAACGAACCATGGAGTATGATTTCTCTGAAACCATGATAAATTTCAAATCGATCCAGACCAAGATGAGTCTGTGGTGTGAAATAATTTTTGTTGAGTGGATAGATTTTAGTTGGGGTAGTCGTTCAACATTCTACAAGAACAACTTTCCATGGAGTATGATTTCTCTGAAGTAATTTTTGTTGAGTGGATAAATTTTAGTTGTGGTAGTCGTTCAACATTTTACAAGAACAACGAACCATGAAGTATGATTTCTCTGAAACCATGATAGATTTCAAATCGATCCTGACCAAGATGAGTCTGTGGTGTGAAATAATTTTTGTTGAGTGGATAGATTTTAGTTGGGATAGTCGTTCAACATTCTACAAGAACAACTTACCATGGACTATGATTTCTTTGAAACCATGATAGATTTCAAATCGATCCTGACCAAGATGAGTCTGTGGTGTGAAATAATTTTTGTTGAGTGGATAGATTTTAGTTGGGGTAGTCCTTCAACATTTTACAAGATCAACGAACCGTGGAGTATGATTTCTCTGAAACCATGATAGATTTCAAATCGCTCCTGACCAAGATGAGTCTGTGGTGTGAAATAATTTTTGTTGATTTCTCTGAAACCATGATAGATTTCAAATCGATCCTGACCAAGATGAGTCTGTGGTGTGAAATAATTTTTGTTGAGTGGATAGATTTTAGTTGGGGTAGTCGTTCAACATTTTACAAGATCAACGAACCATGGAGTATGATTTCTCTGAAACCATGATAGATTTCAAATCGATCCTGACCAAGATGAGTCTGTGGTGTGAAATAATTTTTGTTGATTTCTCTGAAACCATGATAGATTTCAAATCGATCCTGACCAAGATGAGTCTGTGGTGTGAAATAATTTTTGTTGAGTGGATAGATTTTAGTTGGGATAGTCGTTCAACATTTTACAAGAACAACGAACCATGGAGTATGATTTCTCTGAAACCATGATAGATTTCAAATCGATCCTGACCAAGATGAGTCTGTGGTGTGAAATAATTTTTGTTGATTTCTCTGAAACCATGATAGATTTCAAATCGATCCTGACCAAGATGAGTCTGTGGTGTGAAATAATTTTTGTTGAGTGGATAGATTTTAGTTGTGGTAGTCGTTCAACATTTTACAAGAACAACGAACCATTGAGTATGATTTCTCTGAAACCATGATAAATTTCAAATCGATCCAGACCAAGATGAGTCTGTGGTGTGAAATAATTTTTGTTGAGTGGATAGATTTTAGTTGGGGTAGTCGTTCAACATTCTACAAGAACAACTTTCCATGGAGTATGATTTCTCTGAAGTAATTTTTGTTGAGTGGATAAATTTTAGTTGTGGTAGTCGTTCAACATTTTACAAGAACAACTTACCATGGACTATGATTTCTTTGAAACCATGATAGATTTCAAATCGATCCTGACCAAGATGAGTCTGTGGTGTGAAATAATTTTTGTTGAGTGGATAGATTTTAGTTGGGGTAGTCGTTCAACATTTTACAAGATCAACGAACCATGGAGTATGATTTCTCTGAAACCATGATAGATTTCAAATCGATCCTGACCAAGATGAGTCTGTGGTGTGAAATAATTTTTGTTGATTTCTCTGAAACCATGATAGATTTCAAATCGATCCTGACCAAGATGAGTCTGTGGTGTGAAATAATTTTTGTTGAGTGGATAGATTTTAGTTGTGGTAGTCGTTCAACATTTTACAAGAACAACGAACCATGGAGTATGATTTCTCTGAAACCATGATAAATTTCAAATCGATCCAGACCAAGATGAGTCTGTGGTGTGAAATAATTTTTGTTGAGTGGATAGATTTTAGTTGGGGTAGTCGTTCAACATTCTACAAGAACAACTTTCCATGGAGTATGATTTCTCTGAAGTAATTTTTGTTGAGTGGATAAATTTTAGTTGTGGTAGTCGTTCAACATTTTACAAGAACAACGAACCATGAAGTATGATTTCTCTGAAACCATGATAGATTTCAAATCGATCCTGACCAAGATGAGTCTGTGGTGTGAAATAATTTTTGTTGAGTGGATAGATTTTAGTTGTGGTAGTCGTTCAACATTTTACAAGAACAACGAACCATGGAGTATGATTTCTCTGAAACCATGATAAATTTCAAATCGATCCAGACCAAGATGAGTCTGTGGTGTGAAATAATTTTTGTTGAGTGGATAGATTTTAGTTGGGATAGTCGTTCAACATTCTACAAGAACAACTTACCATGGACTATGATTTCTCTGAAACCATGATAGATTTCAAATCGATCCTGAACAAAATGAGTCTGTGGTGTGAAATAATTTTTCTTGAGTGGATATATTTTAGTTGGGGTAGTCGTTCAACATTTTACAAGACCAACGAACCATGGAGTATGATTTCTCTGAAACCATGATAGATTTCAAATCGATCCTGACCAAGACGAGTCTGTGGTGTGAAATAATTTTTGTTGAGTGGATAGATTTTAGTTGGGGTAGTCGTTCAACATTCTACAAGAACAACTTACCATGGAGTATGATTTCTCTGAAACCATGATAGATTTCAAATCGATCCAGACCAAGATGAGTCTGTGGTGTGAAATAGTTTTTGTTGAGTGGATAGATTTTAGTTGGGGTAGTCGTTCAAAATTATACAAGAACAACTTACCATGGAGTATGATTTCTCTGAAATAATTTTTGTTGAGTGGATAGATTTTAGTTGGGGTAGTCGTTCAACATTCTACAAGAACAACTTTCCATGGAGTATGATTTCTCTGAAATAATTTTTGTTGAGTGGATAGATTTTAGTTGTGGTAGTCGTTCAACATTTTACAAGAACAACGAACCATGGAGTATGATTTCTCTGAAACCATGATAGATTTCAAATCGATCCTGACTAAGATGAGTCTGTGGTGTGAAATAATTTTTGTTGAGTGGATAGATTTTAGTTAGGGGTAGTCGTTCAACATTTTACAAGCACAACGAACCATGGAGTATGATTTCTCTGAAACCATGATAGATTTCAAATCGATCCTGACCAAGATGAGTCTGTGGTGTGAAATAATTTTTGTTGAGTGGATAGATTTTAGTTGGGATAGTCGTTCAACATTCTACAAGAACAACTTACCATGGACTATGATTTCTCTGAAACCATGATAGATTTCAAATCGATCCTGACCAAGATGAGTCTGTGGTATGAAATAATTTTTGTTGAGTGGATAGATTTTAGTTGGGGTAGTCGTTCAACATTCTACAAGAACAACTTTCCATTTAGTATGATTTCTCTGAAATAATTTTTGTTGAGTGGATAGATTTTAGTTGTGGTAGTCGTTCAACATTTTACAAGAACAACGAACCATGGAGTATGATTTCTCTGAAACCATGATAGATTTCAAATCGATCCTGACCAAGATGAGTCTGTGGTGTGAAATAATTTTTGTTGAGTGGATAGATTTTAGTTGGGGTAGTCGTTCAACATTTTACAAGAACAACGAACCATGGAGTATGATTTCTCTGAAACCATGATAGATTTCAAATCGATCCTGACCAAGATGAGTCTCTGGTGTGAAATAATTTTTGTTGAGTGGATAGATTTTAGTTGGGATAGTCGTTCAACATTCTACAAGAACAACGAACCATGGAGTATGATTTCTCTGAAACCATGATAGATTTCAAATCGATCCTGACCAAGATGTGTCTGTGGTGTCAAATAATTTTTGTTGAGTGGATAGATTTTAGTTGGGGTAGTCGTTCAACATTTTACAAGAACAACGATTTCTCTGAAACCATGATAGATTTCAAATCGATCCCGAACAAGATGTGTGTGTGGTGTCAAATAATTTTTGTTGAGTGGATAGATTTTAGTTGGGGTAGTCGTTCAACATTCTACAAGAACAACTTACCATGGAGTATGATTTCTCTGAAACCATGATAGATTTTAAATCGATCCTGACCAAGACGAGTCTGTGGTGTGAAATAATTTTTGTTGAGTGGATAGATTTCAGTTGGGGTAGTCGTTCAACATTCTACAAGAACAACGAACCATGGAGTATGATTTCTCTGAAACCATGATAGATTTCAAATCGATCCTGACCAAGATGAGTCTGTGGTGTGAAATAATTTTTGTTGAGTGGATAGATTTTAGTTGGGGTAGTCGTTCAACATTCTACAAGAACAACGAACCATGGAATATGATTTCTCTGAAACCATGATAGATTTCAAATCGATCCTGACCAAGATGAGTCTGTGGTGTGAAATAATTTTTGTTGAGTGGATAGATTTTAGTTGGGGTAGTCGTTCAACATTCTACAAGAACAAAGAACCATGGGGTATGATTTCTCTGAAACCATGATAGATTTCAAATCGATCCAGACCAAGATGAGTCTGTGGTGTGAAATAATTTTTGTTGAGTGGATAGATTTTAGTTGGGGTAGTCGTTCAAAATTCTACAAGAACAACTTACCATGGAGTATGATTTCTCTGAAATAATTTTTGTTGAGTGGATAGATTTTAGTTGGGGTAGTCGTTCAACATTCTACAAGAACAACTTTCCATGGAGTATGATTTCTCTGAAGTAATTTTTGCTGAGTGGATAGATTTTAGTTGTGGTAGTCGTTCAACATTTTACAAGAACAACGAACCATGAAGTATGATTTCTCTGAAACCATGATAGATTTCAAATCGATCCTGACCAAGGTGAGTCTGTGGTGTGAAATAATTTTTGTTGAGTGGATAGATTTTAGTTGGGGTAGTCGATCAACATTTTACAAGAACAACGAACCATGAAGTATGATTTCTCTGAAACCATGATAGATTTCAAATCGATCCTGACCAAGATGAGTCTGTGGTGTGAAATAATTTTTGTTGAGTGGATAGATTTTAGTTGGGATAGTCGTTCAACATTCTACAAGAACAGCAAGAACAACCATGGACTATGATTTCTCTGAAACCATGATAGATTTCAAATCGATCCTGACCAAGATGAGTCTGTGGTGTGAAATAGTTTTTGTTGAGTGGATAGATTTTAGTTGGGGTAGTCGTTCAAAATTCTACAAGAACAACTTACCATGGAGTATGATTTCTCTGAAATAATTTTTGTTGAGTGGATAGATTTTAGTTGGGGTAGTCGTTCAACATTCTACAAGAACAACTTTCCATGGAGTATGATTTCTCTGAAATAATTTTTGTTGAGTGGATAGATTTTAGTTGTGGTAGTCGTTCAACATTTTACAAGAACAACGAACCATGGAGTATGATTTCTCTGAAACCATGATAGATTTCAAATCGATCCTGACCAAGATGAGTCTGTGGTGTGAAATAATTTTTGTTGAGTGGATAGATTTTAGTTGGGGTAGTCGTTCAACATTTTACAAGAACAACGAACCGTGGAGTATGATTTCTCTGAAACCATGATAGATTTCAAATCGATCCTGACCAAGATGAGTCTGTGGTGTGAAATAATTTTTGTTGAGTGGATAGATTTTAGTTGGGATAGTCGTTCAACATTCTACAAGAACAACTTACCATGGACTATGATTTCTCTGAAACCATGATAGATTTCAAATCGATCCTGACCAAGATGAGTCTGTGGTGTGAAATAATTTTTGTTGAGTGGATAGATTTTAGTTGGGGTAGTCGTTCAACATTTTACAAGAACAACGAACCATGGAGTATGATTTCTCTGAAACTATGATAGATTTCAAATCGATCCTGACCAAGATGAGTCTGTGGTGTGAAATAATTTTTGTTGATTTCTCTGAAACCATGATAGATTTCAAATCGATCCTGACCAAGATGAGTCTGTGGTGTGAAATAATTTTTGTTGAGTGCATAGATTTTAGTTGGGATAGTCGTTCAACATTCTACAAGAACAACTTACCATGGACTATGATTTCTCTGAAACAATGATAGATTTCAAATCGATCCTGACCAAGATGAGTCTGTGGTGTGAAATAATTTTTGTTGAGTGGATAGATTTTAGTTGGGGTAGTCGTTCAACATTCTACAAGAACAACTTACCATGGAGTATGATTTCTCTGAAACCATGATAGATTTCAAATCGATCCTGACCAAGATGAGTCTGTGGTGTGAAATAATTTTTGTTGAGTGGATAGATTTTAGTTGGGATAGTCGTTCAACATTCTACAAGAACAACTTACCATGGACTATGATTTCTCTGAAACCATGATAGATTTCAAATCGATCCTGACCAAGATGAGTCTGTGGTGTGAAATAATTTTTGTTGAGTGGATAGATTTTAGTTGGGGTAGTTTAACATTTTACAAGAACAACGAACCATGAAGTATGATTTCTCTGAAACCATGATAGATTTCAAATCGATCCTGACCAAGATGAGTCTGTGGTGTGAAATAATTTTTGTTGAGTGGATAGATTTTAGTTGGGGTAGTCGTTCAACATTCTACAAGAACAACTTACCATGGAGTATGATTTCTCGGAAATAATTTTTGTTGAGTGGATAGATTTTAGTTGGGGTAGTCGTTCAACATTCTACAAGAACAACTTACCATGGAGTATGATTTCTCTGAAATAATTTTTGTTGAGTGGATAGATTTTAGTTGGGGTAGTCGTTCATCATTTTACAAGACCAACGAACCATGGAGTATGATTTCTCTGAAACCATGATAGATTTCAAATCGATCCTGACCAAGATGAGTCTGTGGTGTGAAATAATTTTTGTTGAGTGGATAGATTTTAGTTGGGGTAGTCGTTCAACATTCTACAAGAACAACGAACCATGGAGTATGATTTCTCTGAAACCATGATAGATTTCAAATCGATCCTGACCAAGATGAGTCTGTGGTGTGAAATAATTTTTGTTGAGTGGATAGATTTTAGTTGGGATAGTCGTTCAACATTCTACAAGAACAACTTACCATGGACTATGATTTCTCTGAAACCATGATAGATTTCAAATCGATCCTGACCAAGATGAGTCTGTGGTGTGAAATAATTTTTGTTGAGTGGATAGATTTTAGTTGGGGTAGTCGTTCAACATTTTACAAGAACAACGAACCATGGAGTATGATTTCTCTGAAACCATGATAGATTTCAAATCGATCCTGACCAAGATGAGTCTGTGGTGTGAAATAATTTTTGTTGAGTGGATAGATTTTAGTTGGGGTAGTCGTTCAACATTCTACAAGAACAACTTACCATGGAGTATGATTTCTCTGAAATAATTTTTGTTGAGTGGATAGATTTTAGTTGGGGTAGTCGTTCAACATTCTACAAGAACAACTTACCATGGAGTATGATTTCTCTGAAATAATTTTTGTTGAGTGGATAGATTTTAGTTGGGGTAGTCGTTCAACATTTTACAAGAACAACGAACCATGGAGTATGATTTCTCTGAAACCATGATAGATTTCAAATCGATCCTGACCAAGATGAGTCTGTGGTGTGAAATAATTTTTGTTGAGTGGATAGATTTTAGTTGGGGTAGTCGTTCAACATTTTACAAGAACAACGAACCATGGAGTATGATTTCTCTGAAACCATGATAGATTTCAAATCGATCCTGACCAAGATGAGTCTGTGGTGTGAAATAATTTTTGTTGAGTGGATAGATTTTAGTTGGGATAGTCGTTCAACATTCTACAAGAACAACTTACCATGGACTATGATTTCTCTGAAACCATGATAGATTTCAAATCGATCCTGACCAAGATGAGTCTGTGGTGTGAAATAATTTTTGTTGAATGAATAGATTTTAGTTGGGGTAGTCGTTCAACATTCTACAAGAACAACTTACCATGGACTATGATTTCTCTGAAACCATGATAGATTTTAAATCGATCCTGACCAAGATGAGTCTGTGGTGTGAAATAATTTTTGTTGAGTGGATAGATTTTAGTTGGGGTAGTCGTTCAACATTCTACAAGAACAACTTACCATGGAGTATGATTTCTCTGAAATAATTTTTGTTGAGTGGATAGATTTTAGTTGGGGTAGTCGTTCAACATTCTACAAGAACAACGAACCATGGAGTATGATTTCTCTGCAACCATGATAGATTGCAAATCGATCCTGACCAAGATGAGTCTGTGGTGTGAAATAATTTTTGTTGAGTGCATAGATTTTAGTTAGGGGTAGTCGTTCAACATTCTACAAGAACAACTTACCATGGAGTATGATTTCTCTGAAATAATTTTTGTTGAGTGGATAGATTTTAGTTGGGGTAGTCGTTCAACATTCTACAAGAACAACGAACCATGGAGTATGATTTCTCTGCAACCATGATAGATTTCAAATCGATCCTGACCAAGATGAGTCTGTGGTGTGAAATAATTTTTGTTGAGTGGATAGATTTTAGTTGGGGTAGTCGTTCAACATTCTACAAGAACAACGAACCATGGAGTATGATTTCTCTGAAATAATTTTTGTTGAGTGGATAGATTTTAGTTAGGGGTAGTCGTTCAACATTCTACAAGAACAACTTACCATTGAGTATGATTTCTCTGAAATAATTTTTGTTGAGTGGATAGATTTTAGTTGGGGTAGTCGTTCAACATTCTACAAGAACAACGAACCATGGACTATGATTTCTCTGTAACCATGATAGATTTCAAATCGATCCTGACCAAGATGAGTCTGTGGTGTGAAATAATTTTTGTTGAGTGGATAGATTTTAGTTAGGGGTAGTCGTTCAACATTCTACAAGAACAACTTACCATGGACTATGATTTCTCTGAAATAATTTTTGTTGAGTGGATAGATTTTAGTTGGGGTAGTCGTTCAACATTCTACAAGAACAACGAACCATGGAGTATGATTTCTCTGAAACCATGATAGATTTCAAATCGATCCTGACCAAGATGAGTCTGTGGTGTGAAATAATTTTTGTTGAGTGGATAGATTTTAGTTGGGATAGTCGTTCAACATTCTACAAGAACAACGAACCATGGAGTATGATTTCTCTGAAACCATGATAGATTTCAAATCGATCCTGACCAAGATGAGTCTGTATTGTGAAATAATTTTTGTTGAGTGGATAGATTTTAGTTGGGGTAGTCGTTCAACATTCTACAAGAACAACGAACCATGGAGTATGATTTCTCTGAAATAATTTTTGTTGAGTGGATAGATTTTAGTTGGGGTAGTCGTTCAACATTCTACAAGAACAACGAACCATGGAGTATGATTTCTCTGAAACCATGATAGATTTCAAATCGATCCTGACCAAGATGAGTCTGTGGTGTGAAATAATTTTTGTTGAGTGGATAGATTTTAGTTGGGGTAGTCGTTCAACATTCTAAAAGAACAACGAACCATGGAGTATGATTTCTCTGAAACCATGATAGATTTCAAATCGATCCTGACCAAGATGAGTCTGTGGTGTGAAATAATTTTTGTTGAGTGGATAGATTTTAGTTGGGGTAGTCGTTCAACATTCTACAAGAACAACTTACCATGGAGTATGATTTCTCTGAAATAATTTTTGTTGAGTGGATAGATTTTAGTTATAGGTAGTCGTTCAACATTCTACAAGAACAACTTACCATGGAGTATGATTTCTCTGAAAGCATGATAGATTTCAAATCGATCCTGACCAAGATGAGTCTGTGGTGTGAAATAATTTTTGTTGAGTGGATAGATTTTAGTTGGATAGTCGTTCAACATTCTACAAGAACAACAAACCATGGACTATGATTTCTCTGAAATAATTTTTGTTGAGTGGATAGATTTTAGTTGGGATAGTCGTTCAACATTCTACAAGAACAACGAACCATGGAGTATGATTTCTCTGCAACCATGATAGATTTCAAATCGATTATGACCAAGATGAGTCTGTGGTGAGAAATAATTTTTGTTGAGTGGATAGATTTTAGTTGGGATAGTCGTTCAACATTTTACAAGAACAGCGAACCATGGAGTATGATTTCTCTGAAACCATGATAGATTTCAAATCGATCCTGACCAAGAAGAGTCTGTGGTGTGAAATAATTTTTGTTGAGTGGATAGATTTTAGTTGGGGTAGTCGTTCAACATTTTACAAGAATAACGAACCATGGAGTATGATTTCTCTGAAACCATGATAGATTTCAAATCGATCCTGACCAAGATGAGTCTGTGGTGTGAAATAATTTTTGTTGAGTGGATAGATTTTAGTTGGGGTAGTCGTTCAATATTTTACAAGAACAACGAACCATGGAGTATGATTTCTCTGAAACCATGATAGATTTCAAATCGATCCGGACCAAGATGAGTCTGTGGTGTGAAATAATTTTTGTTGAGTGGATAGATTTTAGTTGGGGTAGTCGTTCAACATTTTACAAGAACAACGAAACATGGAGTATGATTTCTCTGAAACCATGATAGATTTCAAATCGATCCTGACCAAGATGAGTCTGTGGTGTGAAATAATTTTTGTTGAGTGGATAGATTTTAGTTGGGATAGTCGTTCAACATTCTACAAGAACAACTTACCATGGACTATGATTTCTCTGAAACCATGATAGATTTCAAATCGATCCTGACCAAGATGAGTCTGCGGTGTGAAATAATTTTTGTTGAGTGGATAGATTTTAGTTGGGGTAGTCGTTCAACATTCTACAAGAACAACTTACCATGGACTATGATTTCTCTGAAACCATGATAGATTTCAAATCGATCCTGACCAAGATGAGTCTGTGGTGTGAAATAATTTTTGTTGAGTGGATAGATTTTAGTTGGGGGTATTCGTTCAACATTTTACAAGAACAACTTACCATGGAGTATGATTTCTCTGAAATAATTTTCGTTGAGTGGATAGATTTTAGTTGGGGTAGTCGTTCAACATTCTACAAGAACAACTTTCCATGGAGTATGATTTCTCTGAAATAATTTTTGTTGAGTGGATAGATTTTAGTTGGGGTAGTCGTTCAACATTTTACAAGAACAACGAACCATGGAGTATGATTTCTCTGAAACCATGATAGATTTCAAATCGATCCGGACCAAGATGAGTCTGTGGTGTGAAATAATTTTTGTTGAGTGGATAGATTTTAGTTGGGGTAGTCGTTCAACATTTTACAAGAACAACGAAACATGGAGTATGATTTCTCTGAAACCATGATAGATTTCAAATCGATCCTGACCAAGATGAGTCTGTGGTGTGAAATAATTTTTGTTGAGTGGATAGATTTTAGTTGGGATAGTCGTTCAACATTCTACAAGAACAACTTACCATGGACTATGATTTCTCTGAAACCATGATAGATTTCAAATCGATCCTGACCAAGATGAGTCTGCGGTGTGAAATAATTTTTGTTGAGTGGATAGATTTTAGTTGGGGTAGTCGTTCAACATTCTACAAGAACAACTTACCATGGACTATGATTTCTCTGAAACCATGATAGATTTCAAATCGATCCTGACCAAGATGAGTCTGTGGTGTGAAATAATTTTTGTTGAGTGGATAGATTTTAGTTGGGGTAGTCGTTCAACATTCTACAAGAACAACTTACCATGGAGTATGATTTCCCTGAAATAATTTTTGTTGAGTTAATAGATTTTAGTTGGGGTAGTCGTTCAACATTCTACAAGAACAATGAACGATGGAGTATGATTTCTCTGCAACCATGATAGATTTCAAATCGATCCTGACCAAGATGAGTCTGTGGTGTGAAATAATTTTTGTTGAGTGGATAGATTTTAGTTAGGGGTAGTCGTTCAACATTCTACAAGAACAACTTACCATGGAGTATGATTTCTCTGAAATAATTTTTGTTGAGTGGATAGATTTTAGTTGGGATAGTCGTTCAACATTCTACAAGAACAGCGAACCATGGAGTATGATTTCTCTGAAATAATTTTTGTTGAGTGGATAGATTTTAGTTGGGGTAGTCGTTCAACATTCTACAAGAACAACGAACCATGGAGTATGATTTCTCTGCAACCATGATAGATTTCAAATCGATCCTGACCAAGATGAGTCTGTGGTGTGAAATAATTTTTGTTGAGTGGATAGATTTTAGTTGGGGTAGTCGTTCAACATTCTACAAGAACAACGAACCATGGAGTATGATTTTTCTGAAATAATTTTTGTTGAGTGGATAGATTTTAGTTGGGATAGTCGTTCAACATTCTACAAGAACAACGAACCATGGAGTATGATTTCTCTGCAACCATGATAGATTTCAAATCGATCCTGACCAAGATGAGTCTGTGGTGTAAATTAAATTTTTGTTGAGTGGATAGATTTTAGTTGGGATAGTCGTTCAACATTCTACAAGAACAACGAACCATGGAGTATGATTTCTCTGAAACCATGATAGATTTCAAATCGATCCTGACCAAGATGAGTCTGTGGTGTGAAATAATTTTTGTTGAGTGGATAGATTTTAGTTGGGATAGTCATTCAACATTCTGCAAGAACAACGAACCATGGAGTATGATTTCTCTGAAACCATGATAGATTTCAAATCGATCCTGACCAAGATGAGTCTGTGGTGTGAAATAATTTTTGTTGAGTGGATAGATTTTAGTTGGGATAGTCGTTCAACATTCTACAAGAACAACTTACCATGGACTATGATTTCTCTGAAATAATTTTTGTTGAGTGGATAGATATTAGTTAGGATTAGTCGTTCAACATTCTACAAGAACAACGAACCATGGAGTATGATTTCTCTGAAATAATTTTTGTTGAGTGGATAGATTTTAGTTGGGGTAGTCGTTCAACATTTTACAAGAACAACGAACCATGGAGTATGATTTCACTGCAACCATGATAGATTTCAAATCGATCCTGACCAAGATGAGTCTGTGGTGTGAAATAATTTTTGTTGAGTGGATAGATTTTAGTTGGGGTAGTCGTTCAACATTTTACAAGAACAACGAAACATGGAGTATGATTTCTCTGAAACCATGATAGATTTCAAATCGATCCTGACCAAGATGAGTCTGTGGTGTGAAATAATTTTTGTTGAGTGGATAGATTTTAGTTGGGATAGTCGTTCAACATTCTACAAGAACAATGAGCCATGGAGTATGATTTCTCGGAAACCATGATAGATTTCAAATCGATCCTGACCAAGATGAGTCTGTGGTGTGAAATAATTTTTGTTGAATGGATAGATTTTAGTTAGGGGTAGTCGTTCAACATTCTACAAGAACACCTTACCATGGACTATGATTTCTCTGAAATAATTTTTGTTGAGTGGATAGATTTTAGTTGGGATAGTCGTTCAACATTCTACAAGAACACCGAGCCATGGAGTATGATTTCTCTGAAACCATGAGAGATTTCAAATCGATCCTCACCAAGATGAGTCTGTGGTGTGAAATAATTTTTGTTGAGTGGATAGATTTTAGTTAGGGGTAGTCGTTCAACATTCTACAAGAATAACTTACCATGGACTATGATTTCTCTGAAATAAATTTTGTTGAGTGGATAGATTTTAGTTGGGGTAGTCGTTCAACATTCTACAAGAACAACTTACCATGGAGTATGATTTCTCTGAAACCATGATAGATTTCTAATCGATCCTGACCAAGATGAGTCTGTGGTGTGAAATAATTTTTGTTGAGTGGATAGATTTTAGTTGGGGTAGTCGTTCAACATTCTACAAGAACAACGAACCATGGACTATGATTTCTCTGAAACCATGATAGATTTCAAATCGATCCTGACCAAGATGAGTCTGTGGTGTGAAATAATTTTTGTTGAGTGGATAGATTTTAGTTGGGGTAGTCGTTCAACATTCTACAAGAACAACGAACCATGGACTATGATTTCTCTGAAACCATGATAGATTTCAAATCGATCCTGACCAAGATGAGTCTGTGGTGTGAAATAATTTTTGTTGAGTGGATAGATTTTAGTTGGGGTAGTCGTTCAGCATTCTACAAGAACAACGAACCATGGAGTATGATTTCTCTGAAATAATTTTTGTTGAGTGGATAGATTTTAGTTGGGGTAGTCGTTCAACATTCTACAAGAACAAAGAACCATGGAGTATGATTTCTCTGAAACCACGATAGATTTCAAATCGATCCTGACCAAGATGAGTCTGTGGTGTGAAATAATTTTTGTTGAGTGGATAGATTTTAGTTGGGGTAGTCGTTCAACATTCTACAAGAACAACGAACCATGGACTATGATTTCTCTGAAACCATGATAGATTTCAAATCGATCCTGACCAAGATGAGTCTGTGGTGTGAAATAATTTTTGTTGAGTGGATAGATTTTAGTTGGGGTAGTCGTTCAACATTCTACAAGAACAACTTACCATGGAGTATGATTTCTCTGAAATAATTTTTGTTGAGTGGATAGATTTTAGTTATAGGTAGTCGTTCAACATTCTACAAGAACAACTTACCATGGAGTATGATTTCTCTGAAACCATGATAGATTCCAAATCGATCCTGACCAAGATGAGTCTGTGGTGTGAAATAATTTTTGTTGAGTGGATAGATTTTAGTTGTTGTAGTCGTTCAACATTCTACAAGAACAACTTACCATGGAGTATGATTTCTCTGAAATAATTTTTGTTGAGTGGATAGATTTTAGTTGGGGTAGTCGTTCAACATTCTACAAGAACAACGAACCATGGAGTATGATTTCTCTGCAACCATGATAGATTTCAAATCGATCCTGACCAAGATGAGTCTGTGGTGTGAAATAATTTTTGTTGAGTGGATAGATTTTAGTTGGGATAGTCGTTCAACATTTTACAAGAACAACGAACCATGGAGTATGATTTCTCTGAAACCATGATAGATTTCAAATCGATCCTGACCAAGATGAGTCTGTGGTGTGAAATAATTTTTGTTGAGTGGATAGATTTTAGTTGGGGTAGTCGTTCAACATTTTACAAGAACAACGAACCATGGAGTATGATTTCTCTGAAACCATGATAGATTTCAAATCGATCCTGACCAAGATGAGTCTGTGGTGTGAAATAATTTTTGTTGAGTGGATAGATTTTAGTTGGGGTAGTCGTTCAACATTTTACAGGAACAACGAACCATGGAGTATGATTTCTCTGAAACCATGATAGATTTCAAATCGATCCTGACCAAGATGAGTCTGTGTTGTGAAATAATTTTTGTTGAGTGGATAGATTTTAGTTGGGATAGTCGTTCAACATTCTACAAGAACAACTTACCATGGAGTATGATTTCTCTGAAATAAGTTTTGTTGAGTGGATAGATTTTAGTTGGGATAGTCGTTCAACATTTTACAAGAACAACTTACCATGGAGTATGATTTCTCTGAAACCATGATAGATTTCAAATCAATCCTGACCAAGATGAGTCTGTGGTGTGAAATAATTTTTGTTGAGTGGATAGATTTTAGTTGGGATAGTCGTTCAACATTCTACAAGAACAACTTACCATGGAGTATGATTTCTCTGAAATAATTTTTGTTGAGTGGATAGATTTTAGTTGGGGTAGTCGTTCAACATTCTACAAGAACAACGAACCATGGAGTATGATTTCTCTGAAACCATGATAGATTTCAAATCGATCCTGACCAAGATGAGTCTGTGGTGTGAAATAATTTTTGTTGAGTGGATAGATTTTAGTTGGGGTAGTCGTTCAACATTTTACAAGAACAACGAACCATGGAGTATGATTTCTCTGAAACCATGATAGATTTCAAATCGATCCTGACCAAGATGAGTCTGTGGTGAGAAATAATTTTTTTGAGTGGATAGATTTTAGTTGGGGTAGTCGTTCAACATTCTACAAGAACAACTTACCATGGACTATGATTTCTCTGAAACCATGATAGATTTCAAATCGATTATGACCAAGATGAGTCTGTGGTGTGAAATAATTTTTGTTGAGTGGATAGATTTTAGTTGGGATAGTCGTTCAACATTCTACAAGAACAACGAACCATGTAGTACGATTTCTCTGAAACCATGATAGATTTCAAATCGATCCTGACCAAGATGAGTCTGTGGTGTGAAATAATTTTTGTTGAGTGGATAGATTTCAGTTGGGGTAGTCGTTCAACATTCTACAAGAACAACTTACCATGGACTATGATTTCTCTGAAACCATGATAGATTTCAAATCGATCCTGACCAAGATGAGTCTGTTTTGTGAAATAATTTTTGTTGAGTGGATAGATTTTAGTTGGGGTAGTCGTTCAACATTCTACAAGAACAACGAACCATGGAGTATGTTTTCTCTGAAACCATGATAGATTTCAAATCGATCCTGACCAAGATGAGTCTGTGGTGTGAAATAATTTTTGTTGAGTGGATAGATTTTAGTTGGGATAGTCGTTCAACATTCTACAAGAACAACTTACCATGGAGTATGATTTCTCTGAAACCATGATAAATTTCAAATCGATCCTGACCAAGAAGAGTCTGTGGTGTGAAATAATTTTTGTTGAGTGGATAGATTTTAGTTGGGGTAGTCGTTCAACATTCTACAAGAACAACTTACCATGGACTATGATTTCTCTGAACCCATGATAGATTTCAAATCGATCCTGACCAAGATGAGTCTGTTTTGTGAAATAATTTTTGTTGAGTGGATAGATTTTAGTTGGGGTAGTCGTTCAACATTCTACAAGAACAACGAACCATGGAGTATGATTTCTCTGAAATAATTTTTCTTGAGTGGATAGATTTTAGTTGGGGTAGTCGTTCAACATTCTACAAGAACAACGAAGCATGGACTATGATTTCTCTGAAACCATGATAGATTTCAAATCGATCCTGACCAAGATGAGTCTGTGTTGTGAAATAATTTTTGTTGAGTGGATAGATTTTAGTTGGGGTAGTCGTTCAACATTCTACAAGAACAAAAAACCATGGACTATGATTTCTCTGAAATAATTTTTGTTGAGTGGATAGATTTTAGTTGGGATAGTCGTTCAACATTCTACAAGAACAACGAACCATGGAGTATGATTTCTCTGAAACCATGATAGATTTCAAATCGATCCTGACCAAGATGAGTCTGTGGTGTGAAATAATTTTTGTTGAGTGGATAGATTTTAGTTGGGGTAGTCGTTCAACATTCTACCAGAACAACGAACCATGGAGTATGATTTCTCTGAAACCATGATAGATTTCAAATCGATCCTGACCAAGATGAGTCTGTGGTGTGAAATAATTTTTGTTGAGTGGATAGATTTTAGTTGGGGTAGTCGTTCAACATTCTACAAGAACAACGAACCATGGACTATGATTTCTCTGAAATAATTTTTGTTGAGTGGATAGATTTTAGTTGGGGTAGTCGTTCAACATTCTACAAGAACAACTTACCATGGAGTATGATTTCTCTGAAATAATTTTTGTTGAGTGGATAGATTTTAGTTGGGGTAGTCGTTCAACATTCTACAAGAACAACTTACCATGGACTATGATTTCTCTGAAACCATGATAGATTTCAAATCGATCCTGGCCAAGATGAGTCTGTGGTGTGAAATAATTTTTGTTGAGTGGATAGATTTTAGTTGGGGTAGTCGTTCAACATTCTACAAGAACAACTTACCATGGACTATGATTTCTCTGAAACCATGATAGATTTCAAATCGATCCTGACCAAGATGAGTCTGTGGTGTGAAATAATTTTTGTTGAGTGGATAGATTTTAGTTGGTGTAGTCGTTCAACATTCTACAAGAACAACGAACCATGGAGTATGATTTCTCTGAAATAATTTTTGTTGAGTGGATAGATTTTAGTTGGGGTAGTCGTTCAACATTCTACAAGAACAACGAAGCATGGAGTATGATTCCTCTGAAATAATTTTTGTTGAGTGGATAGATTTTAGTTGGGATAGTCGTTCAACATTCTACAAGAACAACTTACCATGGAGTATGATTTCTCTGAAACCATGATAGATTTCAAATCGATCCTGACCAAGATGAGTCTGTGGTGTGAAATAATTTTTGTTGAGTGGATAGATTTTAGTTGGGGTAGTCGTTCAACATTCTACAAGAACAACGAACCATGGACTATGATTTCTCTGAAACCATGATAGATTTCAAATCGATCCTGACCAAGATGAGTCTGTGGTGTGAAATAATTTTTGTTGAGTGGATAGATTTTAGTTGGGATAGTCGTTCAACATTCTACAAGAACAACTTACCATGGAGTATGATTTCTCTGAAATAATTTTTGTTGAGTGGATGGATTTTAGTTGGGGTAGTCGTTCAACATTCTACAAGAACAACGAACCATGGAGTATGATTTCTCTGAAACCATGATAGATTTCAAATCGATCCTGACCAAGATGAGTCTGTGGTGTGAAATAAATTTTGTAGAGTGGATAGATTTTAGTTGGGGTAGTCGTTCAACATTTTACAAGAACAACGAACCATGGAGTATGATTTCTCTGAAATAATTTTTGTTGAGTGGATAGATTTTAGTTGGGATAGTCGTTCAACATTCTACAAGAACAACGAACCATGGAGTATGATTTCTCTGAAACCATGATAGATTTCAAATCGATCCTGACCAAGATGAGTCTGTGGTGTGAAATAATTTTTGTTGAGTGGATAGATTTTAGTTGGGGTAGTCGTTCAACATTCTACAAGAACAACGAACCATGGAGTATGATTTCTCTGAAACCATGATAGATTTCAAATCGATCCTGACCAAGATGAGTCTGTGGTGTGAAATAATTTTTGTTGAGTGGATAGATTTTAGTTGGGGTAGTCGTTCAACATTCTACAAGAACAACTTACCATGGAGTATGATTTCTCTGAAATAATTTTTGTTGAGTGGATAGATTTTAGTTGGGATAGTCGTTCAACATTCTACAAGAACAACTTACCATGGAGTATGATTTCTCTGAAACCATGATAGATTTCAAATCGATCCTGACCAAGATGAGTCTGTGGTGTGAAATAATTTTTGTTGAGTGGATAGATTTTAGTTGGGATAGTCGTTCAACATTTTACAAGAACAACGAACCATGGAGTATGATTTCTCTGAAATAATTTTTGTTGAGTGGATAGATTTTAGTTGGGATAGTCGTTCAACATTCTACAAGAACAACGAACCATGGAGTATGATTTCTCTGAAACCATGATAGATTTCAAATCGATCCTGACCAAGATGAGTCTGTGGTGTGAAATAATTTTTGTTGAGTGGATAGATTTTAGTTGGGGTAGTTGTTCAACATTCTACAAGAACAACTTACCATGGACTATGATTTCTCTGAAACCATGATAGATTTCAAATCGATCCTGACCAAGATGAGTCTGTGGTGTGAAATAATTTTTGTTGAGTGGATAGATTTTAGTTGGGGTAGTCGTTCAACATTCTACAAGAACAACGAACCATGGACTATGATTTCTCTGAAATAATTTTTGTTGAGTGGATAGATTTTAGTTGGGGTAGTCGTTCAACATTCTACAAGAACAACTTACCATGGACTATGATTTCTCTGAAACCATGATAGATTTCAAATCGATCCTGACCAAGATGAGTCTGTGGTGTGAAATAATTTTTGTTGAGTGGATAGATTTTAGTTGGGGTAGTCGTTCAACATTCTACAAGAACAACGAAGCATGGAGTATGATTCCTCTGAAATAATTTTTGTTGAGTGGACAGATTTTAGTTGGGATAGTCGTTCAACATTCTACAAGAACAACTTACCATGGACTATGATTTCTCTGAAACCATGATAGATTTCAAATCGATCCTGACCAAGATGAGTCTGTGGTGTGAAATAATTTTTGTTAAGTGGGCAGAATTTAGTTGGGGTAGTCGTTCAACATTCTACAAGAACAACTTACCATGGACTATGATTTCTCTGAAACCATGATAGATTTCAAATCGATCCTGACCAAGATGAGTCTGTGGTGTGAAATAATTTTTGTTGAGTGGATAGATTTTAGTTGGGATAGTCGTTCAACATTCTACAAGAACAACTTATCATGGAGTGTGATTTCTCTGAAATAATTTTTGTTGAGTGGATGGATTTTAGTTGGGGTAGTCGTTCAACATTCTACAAGAACAACGAACCATGTAGTATGATTTCTCTGAAATAATTTTTGTTGAGTGGATGGATTTTAGTTGGGATAGTCGTTCAACATTCTACAAGAACAACTTACCATGGAGTATGATTTCTCTGAAATAATTTTTGTTGAGTGGATGGATTTTAGTTGGGGTAGTCGTTCAACATTCTACAAGAACAACTTACCATGGACTATGATTTCTCTGAACCCATGATAGATTTCAAATCGATCCTGACCAAGATGAGTCTGTTTTGTGAAATAATTTTTGTTGAGTGGATAGATTTTAGTTGGGGTAGTCGTTCAACGTTCTACAAGAACAACGAACCATGGACTATGATTTCTCTGAAACCATGATAGATTTCAAATCGATCCTGACCAAGATGAGTCTGTGGTGTGAAATAATTTTTGTTGAGTGGATAGATTTTAGTTGGGATAGTCGTTCAACATTCTACAAGAACAAATTACCATGGAGTATGATTTCTCTGAAATAATTTTTGTTGAGTGGATGGATTTTAGTTGGGGTAGTCGTTCAACATTCTACAAGAACAACTTACCATGGACTATGATTTCTCTGAAACCATGATAGATTTCAAATCGATCCTGACCAAGATGAGTCTGTGGTGTGAAATAATTTTTGTTGAGTGGATAGATTTTAGTTGGGATAGTCGTTCAACATTTTACAAGAACAACTTACCATGGAGTATGATTTCTCTGAAACCATGATAGATTTCAAATCGATCCTGACCAAGATGAGTCTGTGGTGTGAAATAATTTTTGTTGAGTGGATAGATTTTAGTTGGGGTAGTCGTTCAACATTTTACAAGAACAACGAACCATGGAGTATGATTTCTCTGAAACCATGATAGATTTCAAATCGATCCTGACCAAGATGAGTCTGTGGTGTGAAATAATTTTTGTTGAGTGGATAGATTTTAGTTGGGGTAGTCGTTCAACATTTTACAGGAACAACGAACCATGGAGTATGATTTCTCTGAAACCATGATAGATTTCAAATCGATCCTGACCAAGATGAGTCTGTGGTGTGAAATAATTTTTGTTGAGTGGATAGATTTTAGTTGGGACAGTCGTTCAACATTCTACAAGAACAACTTACCATGGAGTATGATTTCTCTGAAATAATTTTTGTTGAGTGGATAGATTTTAGTTGGGGTAGTCGTTCAACATTCTACAAGAACAACGAACCATGGAGTATGATTTCTCTGAAACCATGATAGATTTCAAATCGATCCTGACCAAGATGAGTCTGTGGTGTGAAATAATTTTTGTTGAGTGGATAGATTTTAGTTGGGGTAGTCGTTCAACATTTTACAAGAACAACGAACCATGGAGTATGATTTCTCTGAAACCATGATAGATTTCAAATCGATCCTGACCAAGATGAGTCTGTGGTGTGAAATAATTTTTTTGAGTGGATACAAGAACAACTTACCATGGACTATGATTTCTCTGAAACCATGATAGATTTCAAATCGATCCTGACCAAGATGAGTCTGTGGTGTGAAATAATTTTTGTTGAGTGGATAGATTTTAGTTGGGGTAGTCGTTCAACATTCTACAAGAACAACTTACCATGGACTATGATTTCTCTGAAACCATGATAGATTTCAAATCGATTATGACCAAGATGAGTCTGTGGTGTGAAATAATTTTTGTTGAGTGGATAGATTTTAGTTGGGATAGTCGTTCAACATTCTACAAGAACAACGAACCATGGAGTACGATTTCTCTGAAACCATGATAGATTTCAAATCGATCCTGACCAAGATGAGTCTGTGGTGTGAAATAATTTTTGTTGAGTGGATAGATTTCAGTTGGGGTAGTCGTTCAACATTCTACAAGAACAACTTACCATGGACTATGATTTCTCTGAAACCATGATAGATTTCAAATCGATCCTGACCAAGATGAGTCTGTTTTGTGAAATAATTTTTGTTGAGTGGATAGATTTTAGTTGGGGTAGTCGTTCAACATTCTACAAGAACAACGAACCATGGAGTATGTTTTCTCTGAAACCATGATAGATTTCAAATCGATCCTGACCAAGATGAGTCTGTGGTGTGAAATAATTTTTGTTGAGTGGATAGATTTTAGTTGGGGTAGTCGTTCAACATTCTACAAGAACAACTTACCATGGACTATGATTTCTCTGAACCCATGATAGATTTCAAATCGATCCTGACCAAGATGAGTCTGTTTTGTGAAATAATTTTTGTTGAGTGGATAGATTTTAGTTGGGGTAGTCGTTCAACATTCTACAAGAACAACGAACCATGGAGTATGATTTCTCTGAAATAATTTTTCTTGAGTGGATAGATTTTAGTTGGGGTAGTCGTTCAACATTCTACAAGAACAACTTACCATGGACTATGATTTCTCTGAAACCATGATAGATTTCAAATCGATCGTGACCAAGATGAGTCTGTGATGTGAAATAATTTTTGTTGAGTGGATAGATTTTAGTTGGGGTAGTCGTTCAACATTCTACAAGAACAAAAAACCATGGACTATGATTTCTCTGAAATAATTTTTGTTGAGTGGATAGATTTTAGTTGGGATAGTCGTTCAACATTCTACAAGAACAACGAACCATGGAGTATGATTTCTCTGAAACCATGATAGATTTCAAATCGATCCTGACCAAGATGAGTCTGTGGTGTGAAATAATTTTTGTTGAGTGGATAGATTTTAGTTGGGGTAGTCGTTCAACATTCTACCAGAACAACGAACCATGGAGTATGATTTCTCTGAAACCATGATAGATTTCAAATCGATCCTGACCAAGATGAGTCTGTGGTGTGAAATAATTTTTGTTGAGTGGATAGATTTTAGTTGGGGTAGTCGTTCAACATTCTACAAGAACAACGAACCATGGACTATGATTTCTCTGAAATAATTTTTGTTGAGTGGATAGATTTTAGTTGGGGTAGTCGTTCAACATTCTACAAGAACAACTTACCATGGAGTATGATTTCTCTGAAATAATTTTTGTTGAGTGGATAGATTTTAGTTGGGGTAGTCGTTCAACATTCTACAAGAACAACGAACCATGGAGTATGATTTCTCTGAAACCATGATAGATTTCAAATCGATCCTGACCAAGATGAGTCTGTGGTGTGAAAAAATTTTTGTTGAGTGGATAGATTTTAGTTGGGGTAGTCGTTCAACATTCTACAAGAACAACTTACCATGGACTATGATTTCTCTGAAACCATGATAGATTTCAAATCGATCCTGGCCAAGATGAGTCTGTGGTGTGAAATAATTTTTGTTGAGTGGATAGATTTTAGTTGGGGTAGTCGTTCAACATTCTACAAGAACAACTTACCATGGACTATGATTTCTCTGAAACCATGATAGATTTCAAATCGATCCTGACCAAGATGAGTCTGTGGTGTGAAATAATTTTTGTTGAGTGGATAGATTTTAGTTGGGGTAGTCGTTCAACATTCTACAAGAACAACGAACCATGGAGTATGATTTCTCTGAAATAATTTTTGTTGAGTGGATAGATTTTAGTTGGGGTAGTCGTTCAACATTCTACAAGAACAACGAAGCATGGAGTATGATTCCTCTGAAATAATGTTTGTTGAGTGGATAGATTTTAGTTGGGATAGTCGTTCAACATTCTACAAGAACAACTTACCATGGAGTATGATTTCTCTGAAACCATGATAGATTTCAAATCGATCCTGACCAAGATGAGTCTGTGGTGTGAAATAATTTTTGTTGAGTGGATAGATTTTAGGTGGGGTAGTCGTTCAACATTCTACAAGAACAACGAACCATGGACTATGATTTCTCTGAAACCATGATAGATTTCAAATCGATCCTGACCAAGATGAGTCTGTGGTGTGAAATAATTTTTGTTGAGTGGATAGATTTTAGTTGGGATAGTCGTTCAACATTCTACAAGAACAACTTACCATGGAGTATGATTTCTCTGAAATAATTTTTGTTGAGTGGAAGGATTTTAGTTGGGGTAGTCGTTCAACATTCTACAAGAACAACGAACCATGGAGTATGATTTCTCTGAAACCATGATAGATTTCAAATCGATCCTGACCAAGATGAGTCTGTGGTGTGAAATAATTTTTGTTGAGTGGATAGATTTTAGTTGGGGTAGTCGTTCAACATTTTACAAGAACAACGAACCATGGAGTATGATTTCTCTGAAATAATTTTTGTTGAGTGGATAGATTTTAGTTGGGATAGTCGTTCAACATTCTACAAGAACAACGAACCATGGAGTATGATTTCTCTGAAACCATGATAGATTTCAAATCGATCCTGACCAAGATGAGTCTGTGGTGTGAAATAATTTTTGTTGAGTGGATAGATTTTAGTTGGGGTAGTCGTTCAACATTCTACAAGAACAACGAACCATGGAGTATGATTTCTCTGAAACCATGATAGATTTCAAATCGATCCTGACCAAGATGAGTCTGTGGTGTGAAATAATTTTTGTTGAGTGGATAGATTTTAGTTGGGGTAGTCGTTCAACATTCTACAAGAACAACTTACCATGGAGTATGATTTCTCTGAAATAATTTTTGTTGAGTGGATAGATTTTAGTTGGGATAGTCGTTCAACATTCTACAAGAACAACTTACCATGGAGTATGATTTCTCTGAAACCATGATAGATTTCAAATCGATCCTGACCAAGATGAGTCTGTGGTGTGAAATAATTTTTGTTGAGTGGATAGATTTTAGTTGGGATAGTCGTTCAACATTTTACAAGAACAACGAACCATGGAGTATGATTTCTCTGAAATAATTTTTGTTGAGTGGATAGATTTTAGTTGGGATAGTCGTTCAACATTCTACAAGAACAACGAACCATGGAGTATGATTTCTCTGAAACCATGATAGATTTCAAATCGATCCTGACCAAGATGAGTCTGTGGTGTGAAATAATTTTTGTTGAGTGGATAGATTTTAGTTGGGGTAGTTGTTCAACATTCTACAAGAACAACTTACCATGGACTATGATTTCTCTGAAACCATGATAGATTTCAAATCGATCCTGACCAAGATGAGTCTGTGGTGTGAAATAATTTTTGTTGAGTGGATAGATTTTAGTTGGGGTAGTCGTTCAACATTCTACAAGAACAACGAACCATGGACTATGATTTCTCTGAAATAATTTTTGTTGAGTGGATAGATTTTAGTTGGGGTAGTCGTTCAACATTCTACAAGAACAACTTACCATGGACTATGATTTCTCTGAAACCATGATAGATTTCAAATCGATCCTGACCAAGATGAGTCTGTGGTGTGAAATAATTTTTGTTGAGTGGATAGATTTTAGTTGGGGTAGTCGTTCAACATTCTACAAGAACAGCGAAGCATGGAGTATGATTCCTCTGAAATAATTTTTGTTGAGTGGACAGATTTTAGTTGGGATAGTCGTTCAACATTCTACAAGAACAACTTACCATGGACTATGATTTCTCTGAAACCATGATAGATTTCAAATCGATCCTGACCAAGATGAGTCTGTGGTGTGAAATAATTTTTGTTAAGTGGACAGAATTTAGTTGGGGTAGTCGTTCAACATTCTACAAGAACAACTTACCATGGACTATGATTTCTCTGAAACCATGATAGATTTCAAATCGATCCTGACCAAGATGAGTCTGTGGTGTGAAATAATTTTTGTTGAGTGGATAGATTTTAGTTGGGATAGTCGTTCAACATTCTACAAGAACAACTTACCATGGAGTATGATTTCTCTGAAATAATTTTTGTTGAGTGGATGGATTTTAGTTGGGGTAGTCGTTCAACATTCTACAAGAACAACGAACCATGGAGTATGATTTCTCTGAAATAATTTTTGTTGAGTGGATAGATTTTAGTTGGGGTAGTCGTTCAACATTCTACAAGAACAACTTAACATGGAGTATGATTTCCCTGAAATAATTTTTGTTGAGTGGATAGATTTTAGTTGGGATAGTCGTTCAACATTCTACAAGAACAACGAACCATGGACTATGATTTCTCTGAAACCATGATAGATTTCAAATCGATCCTGACCAAGATGAGTCTGTGGTGTGAAATAATTTTTGTTGAGTGGATAGATTTTAGTTGGGGTAGTCGTTCAACATTCTACAAGAACAACGAAGCATGGAGTATGATTCCTCTGAAATAATTTTTGTTGAGTGGATAGATTTTAGTTGGGATAGTCGTTCAACATTCTACAAGAACAACTTACCATGGAGTATGATTTCTCTGAAACCATGATAGATTTCAAATCGATCCTGACCAAGATGAGTCTGTGGTGTGAAATAAATTTTGTTAAGTGGATAGAATTTAGTTGGGGTAATCGTTCAACATTCTACAAGAACAACTTACCATGGACTATGATTTCTCTGAAACCATGATAGATTTCAAATCGATCCTGACCAAGATGAGTCTGTGGTGTGAAATAATTTTTGTTGAGTGGATAAATTTTAGTTGGGATAGTCGTTCAACATTCTACAAGAACAACGAACCATGGAGTATGATTTCTCTGAAATAATTTTTGTTGAGTGGATAGATTTTAGTTGGGGTAGTCGTTCAACATTCTACAAGAACAACGAACCATGGAGTATGATTTCTCTGAAATAATTTTTGTTGAGTGGATAGATTTTAGTTGGGATAGTCGTTCAACATTCTACAAGAACAACGAACCATGGACTATGATTTCTCTGAAACCATGATAGATTTCAAATCGATCCTGACCAAGATGAGTCTGTGGTGTGAAATAATTTTTGTTGAGTGGATAGATTTTAGTTGGGATAGTCGTTCAACATTCTACAAGAACAACGAACCATGGAGTATGATTTCTCTGAAACCATGATAGATTTCAAATCGATCCTGACCAAGATGAGTCTGTGGTGTGAAATAATTTTTGTTGAGTGGATAGATTTTAGTTGGGGTAGTCGTTCAACATTCTACAAGAACAACGAACCATGGAGTATGATTTCTCTGAAATAATTTTTGTTGAGTGGATAGATTTTAGTTGGGATAGTCGTTCAACATTCTACAAGAACAACTTACCATGGAGTATGATTTCTCTGAAATAATTTTTGTTGAGTGGATAGATTTTAGTTGGGGTAATCGTTCAACATTTTACAAGAACAACGAACCATGGAGTATGATTTCTCTGAAACCATGATAGATTTCAAATCGATCCTGACCAAGATGAGTCTGTGGTGTGAAATAATTTTTGTTGAGTGGATAGATTTTAGTTGGGATAGTCGTTCAACATTCTTCAAGAACAACTTACCATGGACTATGATTTCTCTGAAACCATGATAGATTTCAAATCGATCCTGACCAAGATGAGTCTGTGGTGTGAAATAATTTTTGTTGAGTGGATAGATTTTAGTTGGGGTAGTCGTTCAACATTCTACAAGAACAACTTACCATGGACTATGATTTCTCTGAAACCATGATAGATTTCAAATCGATCCTGACCAAGATGAGTCTGTGGTGTGAAATAATTTTTGTTGAGTGGATAGATTTTAGTTGGGGTAGTCGTTCAACATTCTACAAGAACAACGAACCATGGAGTATGATTCCTCTGAAATAATTTTTGTTGAGTGGATAGATTTTAGTTGGGATAGTCGTTCAACATTCTACAAGAACAACTTACCATGGAGTATGATTTCTCTGAAACCATGATAGATTTCAAATCGATCCTGACCAAGATGAGTCTGTGGTGTGAAATAATTTTTATTGAGTGGATAGAATTTAGTTGGGGTAGTCGTTCAACATTCTACAAGAACAACTTACCATGGACTATGATTTCTCTGAAACCATGATAGATTTCAAATCGATCCTGACCAAGATGAGTCTGTGGTGTGAAATAATTTTTGTTGAGTGGATAGATTTTAGTTGGGGTAGTCGTTCAACATTCTACAAGAACAACTTACCATGGAGTATGATTTCTGAATCTGTGGTGTGAAATAATTTTTGTTGAGTGGATAGATTTTAGTTGGGATAGTCGTTCAACATTCTACAAGAACAACTTACCATGGACTATGATTTCTCTGAAACCATGATAGATTTCAAATCGATCCTGACCAAGATGAGTCTGTGGTGTGAAATAATTTTTGTTGAGTGGATAGATTTTAGTTGGGGTAGTCGTTCAACATTTTACAAGAACAACGAACCATGGAGTATGATTTCTCTGAAACCATGATAGATTTCAAATCGATCCTGACCAAGATGAGTCTGTGGTGTGAAATAATTTTTGTTGAGTGGATAGATTTTAGTTGGGGTAGTCGTTCAACATTCTACAAGAACAACTTAACATGGAGTATGATTTCTCTGAAATAATTTTTGTTGAGTGGATAGATTTTAGTTGGGATAGTCGTTCAACATTCTACAAGAACAACGAACCATGGAGTATGATTTCTCTGAAACCATGATAGATTTCAAATCGATCCTGACCAAGATGAGTCGGTGGTGTGAAATAATTTTTGTTGAGTGGATAGATTTTAGTTGGGGTAGTCGTTCAACATTCTACAAGAACAACTTACCATGGAGTATGATTTCTGAATCTGTGGTGTGAAATAATTTTTGTTGAGTGGATAGATTTTAGTTGGGATAGTCGTTCAACATTCTACAAGAACAACTTACCATGGACTATGATTTCTCTGAAACCATGATAGATTTCAAATCGATCCTGACCAAGATGAGTCTGTGGTGTGAAATAATTTTTGTTGAGTGGATAGATTTTAGTTGGGGTAGTCGTTCAACATTTTACAAGAACAACGAACCATGGAGTATGATTTCTCTGAAACCATGATAGATTTCAAATCGATCCTGACCAAGATGAGTCTGTGGTGTGAAATAATTTTTGTTGAGTGGATAGATTTTAGTTGGGGTAGTCGTTCAACATTCTACAAGAACAACTTAACATGGAGTATGATTTCTCTGAAATAATTTTTGTTGAGTGGATAGATTTTAGTTGGGATAGTCGTTCAACATTTTACAAGAACAACGAACCATGGAGTATGATTTCTCTGAAACCATGATAGATTTCAAATCGATCCTGACCAAGATGAGTCTGTGGTGTGAAATAATTTTTGTTGAGTGGATAGATTTTAGTTGGGGTAGTCGTTCAACATTCTACAAGAACAACTTAACATGGAGTATGATTTCTCTGAAATAATTTTTGTTGAGTGGATAGATTTTAGTTGGGATAGTCGTTCAACATTCTACAAGAACAACGAACCATGGAGTATGATTTCTCTGAAACCATGATAGATTTCAAATCGATCCTGACCAAGATGAGTCTGTGGTGTGAAATAATTTTTGTTGAGTGGATAGATTTTAGTTGGGATAGTCGTTCAACATTCTACAAGAACAACTTACCATGGAGTATGATTTCTCTGAAATAATTTTTGTTGAGTGGATAGATTTTAGTTGGGGTAGTCGTTCAACATTCTACAAGAACAACTTACCATGGAGTATGATTTCTCTGAAACCATGATAGATTTCAAATCGATCCTGACCAAGATGAGTCTGTGGTGTGAAATAATTTTTGTTGAGTGGATAGATTTTAGTTGGGGTAGTCGTTCAACATTCTACAAGAACAACGAACCATGGAGTATGATTTCTCTGAAATAATTTTTGTTGAGTGGATAGATTTTAGTCGGGATAGTCGTTCAACATTCTACAAGAACAACGAACCATGGAGTATGATTTCTCTGAAATAATTTTTGTTGAGTGGATAGATTTTAGTTGGGGTAGTCGTTCAACATTCTACAAGAACAACGAACCATGGAGTATGATTTCTCTGAAACCATGATAGATTTCAAATCGATCCTGACCAAGATGAGTCTGTGGTGTGAAATAATTTTTGTTGAGTGGATAGATTTTAGTTGGGGTAGTCGTTCAACATTCTACAAGAACAACGAAACATGGAGTATGATTTCTCTGAAACCATGATAGATTTCAAATCGATCCTGACCAAGATGAGTCTGTGGTGTGAAATAATTTTTGTTGAGTGGATAGATTTTAGTTGGGGTAGTCGCTCAACATTCTACAAGAACAACTTACCATGGACTATGATTTCTCTGAAACCATGATAGATTTCAAATCGATCCTGAACAAGATGAGTCTGTGGTGTGAAATAATTTTTGTTGAGTGGAAAGATTTTAGTTGGGATAGTCGTTCAACATTCTACAAGAACAACGAAACATGGACTATGATTTCTCTGAAACCATGATAGATTTCAAATCGATCCTGACCAAGATGAGTCTGTGGTGTGAAATAATTTTTGTTGAGTGGATAGATTTTAGTTGGGGTAGTCGTTCAACATTCTACAAGAACAGCGAACCATGGAGTATGATTTCTCTGAAATAATTTTTGTTGAGTGGATAGATTTTAGTTGGGATAGTCGTTCAACATTCTACAAGAACAACGAACCATGGACTATGATTTCTCTGAAACCATGATAGATTTCAAATCGATCCTGACCAAGATGAGTCTGTGGTGTGAAATAATTTTTGTTGAGTGGATAGATTTTAGTTGGGGTAGTCGTTCAACATTCTACAAGAACAACGAACCATGGAGTATGATTTCTCTGAAATAATTTTTGTTGAGTGGATAGATTTTAGTTGGGGTAGTCGTTCAACATTCTACAAGAACAACTTACCATGGAGTATGATTTCTCTGAAATAATTTTTGTTGAGTGGATAGATTTTAGTTGGGGTAGTCGTTCAACATTCTACAAGAACAACGAACCATGGAGTATGATTTCTCTGAAATAATTTTTGTTGAGTGGATAGATTTTAGTTGGGATAGTCGTTCAACATTTTACAAGAACAACGAACCATGGAGTATGATTTCTCTGAAATAATTTTTGTGGAGTGGATAGATTTTAGTTGGGATAGTCGTTCAACATTCTACAAGAACAACTTACCATGGAGTATGATTTCTCTGAAATAATTTTTGTTGAGTGGATAGATTTTAGTTGGAGTAGTCGTTCAGCATTCTACAAGAACAACTTACCATGGAGTATGATTTCTCTGAAACCATGATAGATTTCAAATCGATCCTAACCAAGATGAGTCTGTGGTGTGAAATAATTTTTGTTGAGTGGATAGATTTTAGTTGGGATAGTCGTTCAACATTCTACAAGAACAACGAACCATGGAGTATGATTTCTCTGAAATAATTTTTGTTGAGTGGATAGATTTTAGTTGGGGTAGTCTTTCAACATTTTACAAGAACAACGAACCATGGAGTATGATTTCTCTGAAACCATGATAGATTTCAAATCGATCCTGACCAAGATGAGTCTGTGGTGTGAAATAATTTTTGTTGAGTGGATAGATTTTAGTTGGGGTAGTCGTTCAACATTCTACAAGAACAACTTACCATGGAGTATGATTTCTCTGAAATAATTTTTGTTGAGTGGATAGATTTTAGTTGGGGTAGTCGTTCAACATTCGACAAGAACAACTTACCATGGAGTATGATTTCTCTGAAATAATTTTTGTTGAGTGGATAGATTTTAGTTGGGATAGTCGTTCAACATTCTACAAGAACAACTTACCACGGAGTATGATTTCTCTGAAATAATTTTTGTTGAGTGGATAGATTTAAGTTGGGATAGTCGTTCAACATTTTACAAGAACAACGAACCATGGACTATGATTTCTCTGAAACCATGATAGATTTCAAATCGATTATGACCAAGATGAGTCTGTGGTGTGAAATAATTTTTGTTGAGTGGATAGATTTTAGTTGGGATAGTCGTTCAACATTCTACAAGAACAACTTACCATGGAGTATGATTTCTCTGAAATAATTTTTGTTGAGTGGATAGATTTTAGTTGGGATAGTCGTTCAACATTTTACAAGAACAACGAATCATGGAGTATGATTTCTCTGAAACCATGATAGATTTCAAATCGATCCTTACCAGGATGAGTCTGTGGTGTGAAATAATTTTTGTTGAGTGGATAGATTTTAGTTGGGGTAGTCGTTCAACATTCTACAAGAACAACGAACCATGGAGTATGATTTCTCTGAAACCATGATAGATTTCAAATCGATCCTGACCAAGATGAGCCTGTGGTGTGAAATAATTTTTGTTGAGTGGATAGATTTTAGTTAGGGGTAGTCGTTCAACATTTTACAGGAACAACGAACCATGGAGTATGATTTCTCTGAAACCATGATAGATTTCAAATCGATCCTGACCAAGATGAGTCTGTGGTGTGAAATAATTTTTGTTGAGTGGATAGATTTTAGTTGGGGTAGTCGTTCAACATTCTACAAGAACAACTTACCATGGAGTATGATTTCTCTGAAACCATGATAGATTTCAAATCGATCCTGACCAAGATGAGTCTGTGGTGTGAAATAATTTTTTTTGAGTGGATAGATTTTGGTTGGGATAGTCGCTCAATATTCTACAAGAACAACGAACCATGGAGTATGATTTCTCTGAAACCATGATAGATTTCAAATCGATCCTGACCAAGATGAGTCTGTGGTGTGAAATAATTTTTGTTGAGTGGATAGATTTTAGTTGGGATAGTCGTTCAACATTCTACAAGAACAACTTACCATGGACTATGATTTCTCTGAAACCATGATAGATTTCAAATCGATCCTGACCAAGATGAGTCTGTGGTGTGAAATAATTTTTGTTGAGTGGATAGATTTTAGTTGGGGTAGTCGTTCAACATTCTACAAGAACAACGAACCATGGAGTATGATTTCTCTGAAACCATGATAGATTTCAAATCGATCCTGACCAAGATGAGTCTGTGGTGTGAAATAATTTTTGTTGAGTGGATAGATTTTAGTTGGGGTAGTCGTTCAACATTCTACAGGAACAACGAACCATGGAGTATGATTTCTCTGAAACCATGATAGATTTCAAATCGATCCTGACCAAGATGAGTCTGTGGTGTGAAATAATTTTTGTTGAGTGGATAGATTTTAGTTGGGGTAGTCGTTCAACATTCTACAAGAACAACGAACCATGGAGTATGATTTCTCTGAAATAATTTTTTGTTGAGTGGATAGATTTTAGTTAGGGGTAGTCGTTCAACATTCTACAACAACAACTTACCATGGAGTATGATTTCTCTGAAATAATTTTTGTTGAGTGGATAGATTTTAGTTGGGGTAGTCGTTCAACATTCTACAAGAACAACGAACCATGGAGTATGATTTCTCTGAAATAATTTTTGTTGAGTGGATAGATTTTGGTTGGGATAGTCGCTCAATATTCTACAAGAACAACGAACCATGGAGTATGATTTCTCTGAAACCATGATAGATTTCAAATCGATCCTGACCAAGATGAGTCTGTGGTGTGAAATAATTTTTGTTGAGTGGATAGATTTTAGTTGGGATAGTCGTTCAACATTCTACAAGAACAACTTACCATGGACTATGATTTCTCTGAAACCATGATAGATTTCAAATCGATCCTGACCAAGATGAGTCTGTGGTGTGAAATAATTTTTGTTGAGTGGATAGATTTTAGTTGGGGTAGTCGTTCAACATTTTACAAGAACAACGAACCATGGAGTATGATTTCTCTGAAACCATGATAGATTTCAAATCGATCCTGACCAAGATGAGTCTGTGGTGTGAAATAATTTTTGCTGAGTGGATAGATTTTAGTTGGGGTAGTCGTTCAACATTCTACAAGAACAACTTACCATGGACTATGATTTCTCTGAAACCATGATAGATTTCAAATCGATCCTGACCAAGATGAGTCTGTGGTGTGAAATAATTTTTGTTGAGTGGATAGATTTTAGTTGGGGTAGTCGTTCAACATTCTACAAGAACAACTTACCATGGAGTATGATTTCTCTGAAACCATGATAGATTTCAAATCGATCCTGACCAAGATGAGTCTGTGGTGTGAAATAATTTTTGTTGAGTGGATAGATTTTAGTTGGGGTAGTCGTTCAACATTCTACAAGAACAACTTACCATGGAGTATGATTTCTCTGAAATAATTTTTGTTGAGTGGATAGATTTTAGTTGGGATAGTCGTTCAACATTCTACAAGAACAACTTACCATGGAGTATGATTTCTCTGAAACCATGATAGATTTCAAATCGATCCTGACCAAGATGAGTCTGTGGTGTGAAATAATTTTTGTTGAGTTTATAGATTTTAGTTGGTATAGTCGTTCAACATTCTACAAGAACAACTTACCATGGAGTATGATTTCTCTGAAATAATTTTTGTTGAGTGGATAGATTTTAGTTGGGGTAGTCGTTCAACATTCTACAAGAACAACTTACCATGGAGTATGATTTCTCTGAAATAATTTTTGTTGAGTGGATAGATTTTAGTTGGGATAGTCGTTCAACATTCTACAAGAACAACTTACCATGGAGTATGATTTCTCTGAAACCATGATAGATTTCAAATCGATCCTGACCAAGATGAGTCTGTGGTGTGAAATAATTTTTGTTGAGTGGATAGATTTTAGTTGGGGTAGTCGTTCAACATTCTACAAGAACAACTTACCATGGAGTATGATTTCTCTGAAATAATTTTTGTTGAGTGGATAGATTTTAGTTGGGGTAGTCGTTCAACATTTTACAAGAACAACGAACCATAGAGTATGATTTCTCTGAAACCATGATAGATTTCAAATCAATCCTGACCAAGATGAGTCTGTGGTGTGAAATAATTTTTGTTGAGTTTATAGATTTTAGTTGGTATAGTCGTTCAACATTCTACAAGAACAACTTACCATGGAGTATGATTTCTCTGAAATAATTTTTGTTGAGTGGATAGATTTTAGTTGGGATAGTCGTTCAACATTCTACAAGAACAACGAACCATGGAGTATGATTTCTCTGAAACCATGATAGATTTCAAATCGATCCTGACCAAGATGAGTCTGTGGTTTGAAATAATTTTTGTTGAGTGGATAGATTTTAGTTGGGATAGTCGTTCAACATTCTACAAGAACAACTTACCATGGAGTATGATTTCTCTGAAATAATTTTTGTTGAGTGGATAGATTTTAGTTGGGATAGTCGTTCAACATTCTACAAGAACAACTTACCATGGAGTATGATTTCTCTGAAACCATGATAGATTTCAAATCGATCCTGACCAAGATGAGTCTGTGGTGTGAAATAATTTTTGTTGAGTGGATAGATTTTAGTTGGGGTAGTCGTTCAACATTCTACAAGAACAACTTACCATGGAGTATGATTTCTCTGAAATAATTTTTGTTGAGTGGATAGATTTTAGTTGGGATATTCGTTCAACATTCTACAAGAACAACGAACCATGGAGTATGATTTCTCTGAAACCATGATAGATTTCAAATCGATCCTGACCAAGATGAGTCTGTGGTTTGAAATAATTTTTGTTGAGTGGATAGATTTTAGTTGGGATAGTCGTTCAACATTCTACAAGAACAACTTACCATGGAGTATGATTTCTCTGAAATAATTTTTGTTGAGTGGATAGATTTTAGTTGGGGTAGTCGTTCAACATTCTACAAGAACAACGAACCATGGAGTATGATTTCTCTGAAACCATGATAGATTTCAAATCGATCCTGACCAAGATGAGTCTGTGGTGTGAAATAATTTTTGTTGAGTGGATAGATTTTAGTTGGGTTAGTCGTTCAACATTCTACAAGAACAACTTACCATGGAGTATGATTTCTCTGAAATAATTTTTGTTGAGTGGATAGATTTTAGTTTTGGTAGTCGTTCAACATTCTACAAGAACAATTTACCATGGAGTATGATTTCTCTGAAACCATGATAAATTTCAAATCGATCCTGACCAAGATGAGTCTGTGGTGTGAAATAATTTTTGTTGAGTGGATAGATTTTAGTTGGGGTAGTCATTCAACATTCTACAAGAACAACTTACCATGGAGTATGATTTCTCTGAAATAATTTTTGTTGAGTGGATAGATTTTAGTTGGGATAGTCGTTCAACATTCTACAAGAACAACGAACCATGGAGTATGATTTCTCTGAAACCATGATAGATTTCACATCGATCCTGACCAAGATGAGTCTGTGGTGTGAAATAATTTTTGTTGAGTGGATAGATTTTAGTTGGGGTAGTCGTTCAACATTCTACAAGAACAACTTACCATGGACTATGATTTCTCTGAAATAATTTTTGTTGAGGGGATAAATTTCAGTTGGGATAGTCGTTCAACATTCTACAAGAACAACGAACCATGGAGTATGATTTCTCTGAAACCATGATAGATGTCAAATCGATCCTGACCAAGATGAGTCTGTGGTGTGAAATAATTTTTGTTGAGTGGATAGATTTTAGTTGGGGTAGTCGTTCAACATTCTACAAGAACAACTTACCATGGACTATGATTTCTCTGAAATAATTTTTGTTGAGTGGATAGATTTTAGTTGGGGTAGTCGTTCAACATTCTACAAGAACAACTTACCATGGAGTATGATTTCTCTGAAATAATTTTTGTTGAGTGGATAGATTTTAGTTGGGGTAGTCGTTCAACATTCTACAAGAACAACTTACCATGGACTATGATTTCTCTGAAACCATGATAAATTTCAAATCGATCCTGACCAAGATGAGTCTGTGGTGTGAAATAATTTTTGTTGAGTGGATAGATTTTAGTTGGGATAGTCGTTCAACATTCTACAAGAACAACGAACCATGGAGTATGATTTCTCTGAAACCATGATAGATTTCAAATCGATCCTGACCAAGATGAGTCTGTGGTGTGAAATAATTTTTGTTGAGTGGATAGATTTTAGTCGGGATAGTCGTTCAACATTCTGCAAGAACAACTTACCATGGACTATGATTTCTCTGAAATAATTTTTGCTGAGTGAATAGATTTTAGTTGGGGTAGTCGTTCAACATTTTACAAGAACAACGAACCATGGAGTATGATTTCTCTGAAATAATTTTTGTTGAGTGGATAGATTTTAGTTGGGATAGTCGTTCAACATTCTACAAGAACAACTTACCATGGACTATGATTTCTCTGAAATAATTTTTGTTGAGTGAATAGATTTTAGTTGGGGTAGTCGTTCAACATTCTACAAGAACAACTTACCATGGAGTATGATTTCTCTGAAATAATTTTTGTTGAGTGGATAGATTTTAGTTGGGGTAGTCGTTCAACATTCTACAAGAACAACTTAGAATGGAGTATGATTTCTCAGAAATAATTTTTGTTGAGTGGATAGATTTTAGTTGGGGTAGTCGTTCAACATTTTAAAAGAACAACGAACCATGGAGTATGATTTCTCTGAAACCATGATAGATTTCAAATCAATCCTGACCAAGATGAGTCTGTGGTGTGAAATAATTTTTGTTGAGTGGATAGATTTTAGTTGGGATAGTCGTTCAACATTCTACAAGAACAACTTACCATGGAGTATGATTTCTCTGAAATAAGTTTTTGTTGAGTGGATAGATTTTAGTTGGGATAGTCGTTCAACATTCTACAAGAACAACTTACCATGGACTATGATTTCTCTGAAACCATGATAGATTTCAAATCGATCCTGACCAAGATGAGTCTGTGGTGTGAAATAATTTTTGTTGAGTGAATAGATTTTAGTTGGGGTAGTCGTTCAACATTTTACAAGAACAACGAACCATGGAGTATGATTTCTCTGAAACCACGATAGATTTCAAATCGATCCTGACCAAGATGAGTCTGTGGTGTGAAATAATTTTTGTTGAGTGGATAGATTTTAGTTGGGGTAGTCGTTCAACATTTTAAAAGAACAACGAACCATGGAGTATGATTTCTCTGAAACCATGATAGATTTCAAATCAATCCTGACCAAGATGAGTCTGTGGTGTGAAATAATTTTTGTTGAGTGGATAGATTTTAGTTGGGGTAGTCGTTCAACATTCTACAAGAACAACTTACCATGGAGTATGATTTCTCTGAAACCATGATAGATTTCAAATCGATCCTGACCAAGATGAGTCTGTGGTGTGAAATAATTTTTGTTGAGTGGATAGATTTTGGTTGGGATAGTCGCTCAACATTCTACAAGAACAACGAACCATGGAGTATGATTTCTCTGAAACCATGATAGATTTCAAATCGATCCTGACCAAGATGAGTCTGTGGTGTGAAATAATTTTTGTTGAGTGGATAGATTTTAGTTGGGGTAGTCGTTCAACATTCTACAAGAACAACTTACCATGGAGTATGATTTCTCTGAAATAATTTTTGTTGAGTGGATAGATTTTAGTTGGGATAGTCGTTCAACATTCTACAAGAACAACTTACCATGGAGTATGATTTCTCTGAAACCATGATAGATTTCAAATCGATCCTGACCAAGATGAGTCTGTGGTGTGAAATAATTTTTGTTGAGTGGATAGATTTTAGTTGGGGTAGTCGTTCAACATTTTACAAGAACAACGAACCATAGAGTATGATTTCTCTGAAACCATGATAGATTTCAAATCAATCCTGACCAAGATGAGTCTGTGGTGTGAAATAATTTTTGTTGAGTGGATAGATTTTAGTTGGGATAGTCGTTCAACATTCTACAAGAACAACGAAACATGGAGTATGATTTCTCTGAAATAATTTTTGTTGAGTGGATAGATTTTAGTTGGGATAGTCGTTCAACATTCTACAAGAACAACTTACAATGGAGTATGATTTCTCTGAAACCATGATAGATTTTAAATCGATCCTGACCAAGATGAGTCTGTGGTGTGAAATAATTTTTGTTGAGTGGATAGATTTTAGTTGGGATAGTCGTTCAACATTCTACAAGAACAACGAACCATGGAGTATGATTTCTCTGAAACCATGATAGATTTCAAATCGATCCTGACCGAGTCTGTTTTGTGAAATAATTTTTGTTGAGTGGATAGATTTTAGTCGGGATAGTCGTTCAACATTCTGCAAGAACAACTTACCATGGACTATGATTTCTCTGAAATAATTTTTGCTGAGCGAATAGATTTTAGTTGGGGTAGTCGTTCAACATTTTACAAGAACAACGAACCATGGAGTATGATTTCTCTGAAATAATTTTTGTTGAGTGGATAGATTTTAGTTGGGATAGTCGTTCAACATTCTACAAGAACAACTTATTATGGACTATGATTTCTCTGAAATAATTTTTGTTGAGTGAATAGATTTTAGTTGGGGTAGTCGTTCAACATTCTACAAGAACAACTTACCATGGAGTATGATTTCTCTGAAATAATTTTTGTTGAGTGGATAGATTTTAGTTGGGGTAGTCGTTCAACATTCTACAAGAAAAACTTAGAATGGAGTATGATTTCTCAGAAATAATTTTTGTTGAGTGGATAGATTTTAGTTGGGGTAGTCGTTCAACATTCTACAAGAACAACTTACCATGGACTATGAATTCTCTGAAACCATGATAGATTTCAAATCGATCCTGACCAAGATGAGTCTGTTGTGTGAAATAATTTTTGTTGAGTGGATAGATTTTAGTTGGGGTAGTCGTTCAACATTTTACAAGAACAACGAACCATGGAGTATGATTTCTCTGAAACCATGCTAGATTTCAAATCGATCCTGACCAAGATAGTCTGTGGTGTGAAATAATTTTTGTTGAGTGGATAGATTTTAGTTGGGATAGTCGTTCAACATTCTACAAGAACAACTTACCATGGAGTATGATTTCTCTGAAATAATTTTTGTTGAGTTAATAGATTTTGGTTGGGATAGTCGCTCAACATTCTACAAGAACAACGAACCATGGAGTATGATTTCTCTGAAATAATTTTTGTTGAGTGGATAGATTTTAGTTGGGATAGTCGTTCAACATTCTACAAGAACAACGAACCATGGAGTATGATTTCTCTGAAACCATGATAGATTTCAAATCGATCCTGACCAAGATGAGTCTGTGGTTTGAAATAATTTTTGTTGAGTGGATAGATTTTAGTTGGGATAGTCGTTCAACATTCTACAAGAACAACTTACCATGGAGTATGATTTCTCTGAAATAATTTTTGTTGAGTGGATAGATTTTAGTTGGGGTAGTCGTTCAACATTCTACAAGAACAACTTACCATGGAGTATGATTTCTCTGAAACCATGATAGATTTCAAATCGATCCTGACCAAGATGAGTCTGTGGTGTGAAATAATTTTTGTTGAGTGGATAGATTTTAGTTGGGGTAGTCGTTCAACATTCTACAAGAACAATTTACCATGGAGTATGATTTCTCTGAAATAATTTTTGTTGAGTGGATAGATTTTAGTTGTGGTAGTCGTTCAACATTCTACAAGAACAACGAACCATGGAGTATGATTTCTCTGAAACCATGATAGATTTCAAATCGATCCTGACCAAGATGAGTCTGTGGTGTGAAATAATTTTTGTTGAGTGGATAGATTTTAGTTGGGTTAGTCGTTCAACATTCTACAAGAACAACTTACCATGGAGTATGATTTCTCTGAAATAATTTTTGTTGAGTGGATAGATTTTAGTTTTGGTAGTCGTTCAACATTCTACAAGAACAACTTACCATGGAGTATGATTTCTCTGAAATAATTTTTGTTGAGTGGATAGATTTCAGTTGGGATAGTCGTTCAACATTCTACAAGAACAACGAACCATGGAGTATGATTTCTCTGAAACCATGATAGATTTCAAATCGATCCTGACCAAGATGTGTCTGTGGTGTGAAATAATTTTTGTTGAGTGGATAGATTTTATTTGGGGTAGTCGTTCAACATTTTACAAGAACAACTTACCATGGACTATGATTTCTCTGAAATAATTTTTGTTGAGTGGATAGATTTTAGTTGGGGTAGTCGTTCAACATTCTACAAGAACAACTTACCATGGAGTATGATTTCTCTGAAATAATTTTTGTTGAGTGGATAGATTTTAGTTGGGGTAGTCGTTCAACATTCTACAAGAACAACTTACCATGGACTATGATTTCTCTGAAACCATGATAGATTTCAAATCGATCCTGACCAAGATGAGTCTGTGGTGTGAAATAATTTTTGTTGAGTGGATAGATTTTAGTTGGGATAGTCGTTCAACATTCTACAAGAACAACGAACCATGGAGTATGATTTCTCTGAAACCATGATAGATTTCAAATCGATCCTGACCAAGATGAGTCTGTGGTGTGAAATAATTTTTGTTGAGTGGATAGATTTTAGTCGGGATAGTCGTTCAACATTCTGCAAGAACAACTTACCATGGACTATGATATCTCTGAAATAATTTTTGTTGAGTGAATAGATTTTAGTTGGGGTAGTCGTTCAACATTTTACAAGAACAACGAACCATGGAGTATGATTTCTCTGAAATAATTTTTGTTGAGTGGATAGATTTTAGTTGGGATAGTCGTTCAACATTCTACAAGAACAACTTACCATGGACTATGATTTCTCTGAAATAATTTTTGTTGAGTGAATAGATTTTAGTTGGGGTAGTCGTTCAACATTCTACAAGAACAACTTACCATGGAGTATGATTTCTCTGAAATAATTTTTGTTGAGTGGATAGATTTTAGTTGGGGTAGTCGTTCAACATTTTACAAGAACAACTTAGAATGGAGTATGATTTCTCAGAAATAATTTTTGTTGAGTGGATAGATTTTAGTTGTTGTAGTCGTTCAACATTCTACAAGAACAACTTACCATGGACTATGAATTCTCTGAAACCATGATAGATTTCAAATCGATCCTGACCAAGATGAGTCTGTTGTGTGAAATAATTTTTGTTGAGTGGATAGATTTTAGTTGGGGTAGTCGTTCAACATTTTACAAGAACAACGAACCATGGAGTATGATTTCTCTGAAACCATGATAGATTTCAAATCGATCCTGACCAAGATGAGTCTGTGGTGTGAAATAATTTTTGTTGAGTGGATAGATTTTAGTTGGGATAGTCGTTCAACATTCTACAAGAACAACTTACCATGGAGTATGATTTCTCTGAAATAATTTTTGTTGAGTGGATAGATTTTAGTTGGGATAGTCGTTCAACATTCTACAAGAACAACTTACCATGGACTATGATTTCTCTGAAACCATGATAGATTTCAAATCGATCCTGACCAAGATGAGTCTGTGGTGTGAAATAATTTTTGTTGAGTGGATAGATTTTATTTGGGGTAGTCGTTCAACATTTTACAAGAACAACGAACCATGGAGTATGATTTCTCTGAAACCATGATAGATTTCAAATCGATCCTGACCAAGATGAGTCTGTGGTGTGAAATAATTTTTGTTGAGTGGATAGATTTTAGTTGGGGTAGTCGTTCAACATTTTAAAAGAACAACGAACCATGGAGTATGATTTCTCTGAAACCATGATAGATTTCAAATCGATCCTGACCAAGATGAGTCTGTCTTATGAAATAATTTTTGTTGAGTGGACAGATTTTAGTTGGGGTAGTCGTTCAACATTCTACAAGAACAACTTACCATGGAGTATGATTTCTCTGAAACCATGATAGATTTCAAATCGATCCTGACCAAGATGAGTCTGTGGTGTGAAATAATTTTTGTTGAGTGGATAGATTTTGGTTGGGATAGTCCCTCAACATTCTACAAGAACAACGAACCATGGAGTTTGATTTCTCTGAAACCATGATAGATTTCAAATCGATCCTGACCAAGATGAGTCTGTGGTGTGAAATAATTTTTGTTGAGTGGATAGATTTTAGTTGGGGTAGTCGTTCAACATTTTACAAGAACAACGAACAATGGAGTATGATTTCTCTGCAACCATGATAGATTTCAAATCGGTCCTGATCAAGATGAGTCTGTGGTGTGAAATAATTTTTGTTGAGCGGATAGATTTTAGTTGGGATAGTCGTTCAACATTCTACAAGAACAACGAACCATGGAGTATGATTTCTCTGAAACCATGATAGATTTCAAATCGATCCTGACCAAGATGAGTCTGTGGTGTGAAATAATTTTTGTTGAGTGGATAGATTTTAGTTGGGGTAGTCGTTCAACATTCTACAAGAACAACTTACCATGGAGTATGATTTCTCTGAAACCATGATAGATTTCAAATCGATCCTGACCAAGATGAGTCTGTTGTGTGAAATAATTTTTGTTGAGTGGATAGATTTTAGTTGGGGTAGTCGTTCAACATTTTACAAGAACAACGAACCATGGAGTATGATTTCTCTGAAACCATGATAGATTTCAAATCGATCCTGACCAAGATGAGTCTGTGGTGTGAAATAATTTTTGTTGAGTGGATAGATTTTAGTTGGGATAGTCGTTCAACATTCTACAAGAACAACGAACAATGGAGTATGATTTCTCTGAAACCATGATAGATTTCAAATCGATCCTGACCAAGATGAGTCTGTGGTGTGAAATAATTTTTGTTGAGTGGATAGATTTTAGTTGGGGTAGTCGTTCAACATTCTACAAGAACAACTTACCATGGAGTATGATTTCTCTGAAATAATTTTTGTTGAGTGGATAGATTTTAGTTGGGATAGTCGTTCAACATTCTACAAGAACAACTTACCATGGACTATGATTTCTCTGAAACCATGATAGATTTCAAATCGATCCTGACCAAGATGAGTCTGTGGTGTGAAATAATTTTTGTTGAGTGGATAGATTTTAGTTGGGGTAGTCGTTCAACATTTTACAAGAACAACGAACCATGGAGTATGATTTCTCTGAAACCATGATAGATTTCAAATCGATCCTGACCAAGATGAGTCTGTGGTGTGAAATAATTTTTGTTGAGTGGATAGATTTTAGTTGGGGTAGTCGTTCAACATTCTACAAGAACAACTTACCATGGAGTATGATTTCTCTGAAACCATGATAGATTTCAAATCGATCATGACCAAGATGAGTCTGTGGTGTGAAATAATTTTTGTTGAGTGGATAGATTTTGGTTGGGATAGTCGCTCAACATTCTACAAGAACAACGAACCATGGAGTATGATTTCTCTGAAACCATGATAGATTTCAAATCGATCCTGACCAAGATGAGTCTGTGGTGTGAAATAATTTTTGTTGAGTGGATAGATTTTAGATGGGATAGTCGTTCAACATTCTACAAGAACAACGAACCATGGAGTATGATTTCTTTGAAACCATGATAGATTTCAAATCGATCCTGACCAAGATGAGTCTGTGGTGTGAAATAATTTTTGTTGAGTGGATAGATTTTAGTTGGGGTAGTCGTTCAACATTCTACAAGAACAACTTACCATGGAGTATGATTTCTCTGAAACCATGATAGATTTCAAATCGATCCTGACCAAGATGAGTCTGTGGTGTGAAATAGTTTTTGTTGAGTGGATAGATTTTAGTTGGGGTAGTCGTTCAACATTTTACAAGAACAACGAACCATGGAGTATGATTTCTCTGAAACCACGATAGATTTCAAATCGATCCTGACCAAGATGAGTCTGTGGTGTGAAATAATTTTTGTTGAGTGGATAGATTTTAGTTGGGGTAGTCGTTCAACATTCTACAAGAACAACTTACCATGGAGTATGAATTCTCTGAAACCATGATAGATTTCAAATCGATCCTGACCAAGATGAGTCTGTTGTGTGAAATAATTTTTGTGGAGTGGATAGATTTTAGTTGGGGTAGTCGTTCAACATTCTACAGGAACAACGAACCATGGAGTATGATTTCTCTGAAACCATGATAGATTTCAAATCGATCCTGACCAAGATGAGTCTGTGGTGTGAAATAATTTTTGTTGAGTGGATAGATTTTAGTTGGGATAGTCGTTCAACATTCTACAAGAACAACTTACCATGGACTATGATTTCTCTGAAACCATGATAGATTTCAAATCGATCCTGACCAAGATGAGTCTGTGGTGTGAAATAATTTTTGTTGAGTGGATAGATTTTAGTTGGGGTAGTCGTTCAACATTTTACAAGAACAACGAACCATGGAGTATGATTTCTCTGAAACCATGATAGATTTCAAATCGATCCTGACCAAGATGAGTCTGTGGTGTGAAATAATTTTTGTTGGGTGGATAGATTTTAGTTGGGGTAGTCGTTCAACATTCTACAAAAACAACTTACCATGGACTATGATTTATCTGAAACCATGATAGATTTCAAATCGATCCTGACCAAGATGAGTCTGTGGTGTGAAATAATTTTTGTTGAGTGGATAGATTTTGGTTGGGATAGTCGCTCAACATTCTACAAGAACAACGAACCATGGAGTATGATTTCTCTGAAACCATGATAGATTTCAAATCGATCCTGACCAAGATGAGTCTGTGGTGTGAAATAATTTTTGTTGAGTGGATAGATTTTATTTGGGATAGTCGTTCAACATTCTACAAGAACAACGAACCATGGAGTATGATTTCTCTGAAACCATGATAGATTTCAAATCGATCCTGACCAAGATGAGTCTGTGGTGTGAAATAATTTTTGTTGAGTGGATAGATTTTAGTTGGGGTAGTCGTTCAACATTCTACAAGAACAACTTACCATGGAGTAGGATTTCTCTGAAACCATGATAGATTTCAAATCGATCCTGACCAAGATGAGTCTGTGGTGTGAAATAGTTTTTGTTGAGTGGATAGATTTTAGTTGGGGTAGTCGTTCAACATTCTACAAGAACAACGAACCATGGAGTATGATTTCTCTGAAACCACGATAGATTTCAAATCGATCCTGACCAAGATGAGTCTGTGGTGTGAAATAATTTTTGTTGAGTGGATAGATTTTAGTTGGGGTAGTCGTTCAACATTCTACAAGAACAACTTACCATGGAGTATGAATTCTCTGAAACCATGATAGATTTCAAATCGATCCTGACCAAGATGAGTCTGTTGTGTGAAATAATTTTTGTGGAGTGGATAGATTTTAGTTGGGGTAGTCGTTCAACATTCTACAGGAACAACGAACCATGGAGTATGATTTCTCTGAAACCATGATAGATTTCAAATCGATCCTGACCAAGATGAGTCTGTGGTGTGAAATAATTTTTGTTGAGTGGATAGATTTTAGTTGGGATAGTCGTTCAACATTCTACAAGAACAACGAACAATGGAGTATGATTTCTCTGAAACCATGATAGATTTCAAATCGATCCTGACCAAGATGTGTCTGTGGTGTGAAATAATTTTTGTTGAGTGGATAGATTTTAGTTGGGGTAGTCGTTCAACATTCTACAAGAACAACTTACCATGGAGTATGATTTCTCTGAAATAATTTTTGTTGAGTGGATAGATTTTAGTTGGGATAGTCGTTCAACATTCTACAGGAACAACGAACCATGGAGTATGATTTCTCTGAAACCATGATAGATTTCAAATCGATCCTGACCAAGATGAGTCTGTGGTGTGAAATAATTTTTGTTGAGTGGATAGATTTTAGTTGGGGTAGTCGTTCAACATTCTACAAGAACAACTTACCATGGAGTATGATTTCTCTGAAACCATGATAGATTTCAAATCGATCCTGACCAAGATGAGTCTGTGGTGTGAAATAATTTTTGTTGAGTGGATAGATTTTAGTTGGGGTAGTCGTTCAACATTCTACAAGAACAACTTACCATGGAGTATGATTTCTCTGAAACCATGATAGATTTCAAATCGATCCTGACCAAGATGAGTCTGTGGTGTGAAATAATTTTTGTTGAGTGGATAGATTTTGGTTTGGATAGTCGCTCAACATTCTACAAGAACAACGAACCATGGAGTATGATTTCTCTGAAACCATGATAGATTTCAAATCGATCCTGACCAAGATGAGTCTGTGGTGTGAAATAATTTTTGTTGAGTGGATAGATTTTAGTTGGGGTAGTCGTTCAACATTTTACAAGAACAACTTACCATGGACTATGATTTCTCTGCAACCATGATAGATTTCAAATCGGTCCTGATCAAGATGAGTCTGTGGTGTGAAATAATTTTTGTTGAGCGGATAGATTTTAGTTGGGATAGTCGTTCAACATTCTACAAGAACAACGAACCATGGAGTATGATTTCTCTGAAACCATGATAGATTTCAAATCGATCCTGACTAAGATGAGTCTGTGGTGTGAAATAATTTTTGTTGAGTGGATAGATTTTAGTTGGGGTAGTCGTTCAACATTCTACAAGAACAACTTACCATGGAGTATGATTTCTCTGAAACCATGATAGATTTCAAATCGATCCTGACCAAGATGAGTCTGTGGTGTGAAATAATTTTTGTTGAGTGGATAGATTTTAGTTGGGGTAGTCGTTCAACATTCTACAAGAACAACGAACCATGGAGTATGATTTCTCTGAAACCACGATAGATTTCAAATCGATCCTGACCAAGATGAGTCTGTGGTGTGAAATAATTTTTGTTGAGTGGATAGATTTTAGTTGGGGTAGTCGTTCAACATTCTACAAGAACAACTTACCATGGAGAATGAATTCTCTGAAACCATGATAGATTTCAAATCGATCCTGACCAAGATGAGTCTGTTGTGTGAAATAATTTTTGTGGAGTGGATAGATTTTAGTTGGGGTAGTCGTTCAACATTCTACAGGAACAACGAACCATGGAGTATGATTTCTCTGAAACCATGATAGATTTCAAATCGATCCTGACCAAGATGAGTCTGTGGTGTGAAATAATTTTTGTTGAGTGGATAGATTTTAGTTGGGATAGTCGTTCAACATTCTACAAGAACAACGAACAATGGAGTATGATTTCTCTGAAACCATGATAGATTTCAAATCGATCCTGACCAAGATGTGTCTGTGGTGTGAAATAATTTTTGTTGAGTGGATAGATTTGAGTTGGGGTAGTCGTTCAACATTCTACAAGAACAACTTACCATGGAGTATGATTTCTCTGAAATAATATTTGTTGAGTGGATAGATTTTAGTTGGGATAGTCGTTCAACATTCTACAAGAACAACGAACCATGGAGTATGATTTCTCTGAAACCATGATAGATTTCAAATCGATCCTGACCAAGATGAGTCTGTGGTGTGAAATAATTTTTGTTGAGTGGATAGATTTTAGTTGGGGTAGTCGTTCAACATTCTACAAGAACAACTTACCATGGAGTATGATTTCTCTGAAACCATGATAGATTTCAAATCGATCCTGACCAAGATGAGTCTGTGGTGTGAAATAATTTTTGTTGAGTGGATAGATTTTAGTTGGGGTAGTCGTTCAACATTCTACAAGAACAACTTACCATGGAGTATGATTTCTCTGAAACCATGATAGATTTCAAATCGATCCTGACCAAGATGAGTCTGTGGTGTGAAATAATTTTTGTTGAGTGGATAGATTTTGGTTGGGATAGTCGCTCAACATTCTACAAGAACAACGAACCATGGAGTATGATTTCTCTGAAACCATGATAGATTTCAAATCGATCCTGACTAAGATGAGTCTGTGGGGTGAAATAATTTTTGTTGAGTGGATAGATTTTAGTTGGGGTAGTCGTTCAACATTCTACAAGAACAACTTACCATGGAGTATGATTTCTCTGAAACCATGATAGATTTCAAATCGATCCTGACCAAGATGAGTCTGTGGTGTGAAATAATTTTTGTTGAGTGGATAGATTTTAGTTGGGGTAGTCGTTCAACATTCTACAAGAACAACGAACCATGGAGTATGATTTCTCTGAAACCACGATAGATTTCAAATCGATCCTGACCAAGATGAGTCTGTGGTGTGAAATAATTTTTGTTGAGTGGATAGATTTTAGTTGGGGTAGTCGTTCAACATTCTACAAGAACAACTTACCATGGAGTATGATTTCTCTGAAACCATGATAGATTTCAAATCGATCCTGACCAAGATGAGTCTGTGGTGTGAAATAATTTTTGTTGAGCGGATAGATTTTAGTTGGGATAGTCGTTCAACATTCTACAAGAACAACGAACCATGGAGTATGATTTCTCTGAAACCATGATAGATTTCAAATCGATCCTGACTAAGATGAGTCTGTGGGGTGAAATAATTTTTGTTGAGTGGATAGATTTTAGTTGGGGTAGTCGTTCAACATTCTACAAGAACAACTTACCATGGAGTATGATTTCTCTGAAACCATGATAGATTTCAAATCGATCCTGACCAAGATGAGTCTGTGGTGTGAAATAATTTTTGTTGAGTGGATAGATTTTAGTTGGGGTAGTCGTTCAACATTCTACAAGAACAACGAACCATGGAGTATGATTTCTCTGAAACCACGATAGATTTCAAATCGATCCTGACCAAGATGAGTCTGTGGTGTGAAATAATTTTTGTTGAGTGGATAGATTTTTGTTGGGGTAGTCGTTCAACATTCTACAAGAACAACTTACCATGGAGTATGAATTCTCTGAAACCATGATAGATTTCAAATCGATCCTGTACAAGATGAGTCTGTTGTGTGAAATAATTTTTGTTGAGTGGATAGATTTTAGTTGGGGTAGTCGTTCAACATTTTACAAGAACAACGAAACATGGAGTATGATTTCTCTGAAACCATGATAGATTTCAAATCGATCCTGACCAAGATGAGTCTGTGGTGTGAAATAATTTTTGTTGAGTGCATAGATTTTAGTTGGGATAGTCGTTCAACATTCTACAAGAACAACGAACAATGGAGTATGATTTCTCTGAAACCATGATAGATTTCAAATCGATCCTGACCAAGATGTGTCTGTGGTGTGAAATAATTTTTGTTGAGTGGATAGATTTTAGTTGGGGTAGTCGTTCAACATTCTACAAGAACAACTTACCATGGAGTATGATTTCTCTGAAATAATTTTTGTTGAGTGGATAGATTTTAGTATGGATAGTCGTTCAACATTCTACAAGAACAACGAACAATGGAGTATGATTTCTCTGAAACCATGATAGATTTCAAATCGATCCTGACCAAGATGAGTCTGTGGTGTGAAATAATTTTTGTTGAGTGGATAGATTTTAGTTGGGGTAGTCGTTCAACATTCTACAAGAACAACTTACCATGGAGTATGAATTCTCTGAAACCATGATAGATTTCAAATCGATCCTGACCAAGATGAGTCTGTTGTGTGAAATAATTTTTGTTGAGTGGATAGATTTTAGTTGGGGTAGTCGTTCAACATTTTACAAGAACAACTTACCATGGACTATGATTTCTCTGAAACCATGATAGATTTCAAATCGATCCTGACCAAGATGAGTCTGTGGTGTGAAATAATTTTTGTTGAGTGGATAAATTTTAGTTGGGGTAGTCGTTCAACATTTTACAAGAACAACGAACCATGGAGTATGATTTCTCTGAAACCATGATAGATTTCAAATCGATCCTGACCAAGATGAGTCTGTGGTGTGAAATAATTTTTGTTGAGTGGATAGATTTTAGTTGGGGTAGTCGTTCAACATTCTACAAGAACAACTTACCATGGAGTATGATTTCTCTGAAACCATGATAGATTTCAAATCGATCCTGACCAAGATGAGTCTGTGGTGTGAAATAATTTTTGTTGAGTGGATAGATTTTAGTTGGGGTAGTCGTTCAACATTCTACAAGAACAACTTACCATGGAGTATGATTTCTCTGAAACCATGATAGATTTCAAATCGATCCTGACCAAGATGAGTCTGTGGTGTGAAATAATTTTTGTTGAGTTAATAGATTTTGGTTGGGATAGTCGCCCAACATTCTACAAGAACAACGAACCATGGAGTATGATTTCTCTGAAACCATGATAGATTTCAAATCGATTGTGTCCAAGATGAGTCTGTGGTGTGAAATAATTTTTGTTTAGTGGATAGATTTTAGTTGGGGTAGTCGTTCAACATTTTACAAGAACAACGAACCATGGAGTATGATTTCTCTGAAACCATGATAGATTTCAAATCGATCCTGACCAAGATGAGTCTGTGGTGTGAAATAATTTTTGTTGAGCGGATAGATTTTAGTTGGGATAGTCGTTCAACATTCTACAAGAACAACGAACCATGGAGTATGATTTCTCTGAAATAATTTTTGTTGAGTGGATAGATTTTAGTTGGGATACTCGTTCAACATTCTACAAGAACAACTTACCATGGACTATGATTTCTCTGAAACCATGATAGACTTCAAATCGATCCTGACCAAGATGAGTCTGTGGTGTGAAATAATTTTTGTTGAGTGGATAGATTTTAGTTGGGGTAGTCGTTCAACATTTTACAAGAACAACGAACCATGGAGTATGATTTCTCTGAAACCATGATAGATTTCAAATCGATCCTGACCAAGATGAGTCTGTGGTGTGAAATAATTTTTGTGGAGTGGATAGATTTTGGTTGGGATAGTCGCTCAACATTCTACAAGAACAACGAACCATGGAGTATGATTTCTCTGAAACCATGATAGATTTCAAATCGATCCTGACCAAGATGAGTCTGTGGTGTGAAATAATTTTTGTTTAGTGGACAGATTTTAGTTGGGGTAGTCGTTCAACATTTTAGAAGAACAACTTACCATGGACTATGATTTCTCTGCAACCATGATAGATTTCAAATCGGTCCTGATCAAGATGAGTCTGTGGTGTGAAATAATTTTTGTTGAGTGGATAGATTTTAGTTGGGATAGTCGTTCAACATTCTACAAGAACAACGAACCATGGAGTATGATTTCTCTGAAATAATTTTTGTTGAGTGGATAGATTTTAGTTGGGATAGTCGTTCAACATTCTACAAGAACAACTTACCATGGACTATGATTTCTCTGAAACCATGATAGATTTCAAATCGATCCTGACCAAGATGAGTCTGCGGTGTGAAATAATTTTTGTTGAGTGGATAGATTTTAGTTGGGATAGTCGTTCAACATTCTACAAGAACAACGAACCATGGAGTATGATTTCTCTGAAATAATTTTTGTTGAGTGGATAGATTTTAGTTGGGATAGTCGTTCAACATTCTACAAGAACAACGAACCATGGACTATGATTTCTCTGAAACCATGATAGATTTCAAATCGATCCTGACCAAGATGAGTCTGTGGTGTGAAATAATTTTTGTTTAGTGGATGGATTTTAGTTGGGGTAGTCGTTCAACATTTTACAAGAACAACTTACCATGGACTATGATTTCTCTGCAACCATGATAGATTTCAAATCGGTCCTGATCAAGATGGGTCTGTGGTGTGAAATAATTTTTGTTGAGCGGATAGATTTTAGTTGGGATAGTCGTTCAACATTCTACAAGAACAACGAACCATGGACTATGATTTCTCTGAAACCATGATAGATTTCAAATCGATCCTGACCAAGATGAGTCTGTGGTGTGAAATAATTTTTGTTTAGTGGACAGATTTTAGTTGGGGTAGTCGTTCAACATTTTAGAAGAACAACTTACCATGGACTATGATTTCTCTGCAACCATGATAGATTTCAAATCGGTCCTGATCAAGATGAGTCTGTGGTGTGAAATAATTTTTGTTGAGTGGATAGATTTTAGTTGGGATAGTCGTTCAACATTCTACAAGAACAACGAACCATGGAGTATGATTTCTCTGAAATAATTTTTGTTGAGTGGATAGATTTTAGTTGGGATAGTCGTTCAACATTCTACAAGAACAACTTACCATGGACTATGATTTCTCTGAAACCATGATAGATTTCAAATCGATCCTGACCAAGATGAGTCTGCGGTGTGAAATAATTTTTGTTGAGTGGATAGATTTTAGTTGGGATAGTCGTTCAACATTCTACAAGAACAACGAACCATGGAGTATGATTTCTCTGAAATAATTTTTGTTGAGTGGATAGATTTTAGTTGGGATAGTCGTTCAACATTCTACAAGAACAACGAACCATGGACTATGATTTCTCTGAAACCATGATAGATTTCAAATCGATCCTGACCAAGATGAGTCTGTGGTGTGAAATAATTTTTGTTTAGTGGATGGATTTTAGTTGGGGTAGTCGTTCAACATTTTACAAGAACAACTTACCATGGACTATGATTTCTCTGCAACCATGATAGATTTCAAATCGGTCCTGATCAAGATGGGTCTGTGGTGTGAAATAATTTTTGTTGAGCGGATAGATTTTAGTTGGGATAGTCGTTCAACATTCTACAAGAACAACGAACCATGGAGTATGATTTCTCTGAAATAATTTTTGTTGAGTGGATAGATTTTAGTTGGGATAGTCGTTCAACATTCTACAAGAACAACTTACCATGGACTATGATTTCTCTGAAACCATGATAGATTTCAAATCGATCCTGACCAAGATGAGTCTGTGGTGTGAAATAATTTTTGTTGAGTGGATAGATTTTAGTTGGGGTAGTCGTTCAACATTTTACAAGAACAACGAACCATGGAGTATGATTTCTCTGAAACCATGATAGATTTCAAATCGATCCTGACCAAGATGAGTCTGTGGTGTGAAATAATTTTTGTTGAGTGGATAGATTTTGGTTGGGATAGTCGCTCAACATTCTACAAGAACAACGAACCATGGAGTATGATTTCTCTGAAACCATGATAGATTTCAAATCGATCCTGACCAAGATGAGTCTGTGGTGTGAAATAATTTTTGTTTAGTGGACAGATTTTAGTTGGGGTAGTCGTTCAACATTCTACAAGAACAACTTACCATGGACTATGATTTCTCTGAAACTATGATAGATTTCAAATCGATCCTGACCAAGATGAGTCTGTGGTGTGAAATAATTTTTGTTGAGTGGATAGATTTTAGTTGGGATAGTCGTTCAACATTCTACAAGAACAACTTACCATGGACTATGATTTCTCTGAAACCATGATAGATTTCAAATCGATCCTGACCAAGATGAGTCTGTGGTGTGAAATAATTTTTGTTGAGTGGATAGATTTTAGTTGGGATAGTCGTTCAACATTCTACAAGAACAACTTACCATGGACTATGATTTCTCTGAAACCTGATAGATTTCAAATCGATCCTGACCAAGATGAGTCTGTGGTGTGAAATAATTTTTGTTGAGTGGATAGATTTTAGTTTGGATAGTCGTTCAACATTCTACAAGAACAACGAACCATGGAGTATGATTTCTCTGAAATAATTTTTGTTGAGTGGATAGATTTTAGTTGGGATAGTCGTTCAACATTCTACAAGAACAACGAACCATGGAGTATGATTTCTCTGAAACCACGATAGATTTCAAATCGATCCTGACCAAGATGAGTCTGTGGTGTGAAATAATTTTTGTTGAGTGGATAGATTTTAGTTGGGATAGTCGTTCAACATTCTACAAGAACAACTTACCATGGACTATGATTTCTCTGAAACCATGATAGATTTCAAATCGATCCTGACCAAGATGAGTCTGTGGTGTGAAATAATTTTTGTTGAGTGGATAGATTTTAGTTGGGGTAGTCGTTCAACATTTTACAAGAACAACGAACCATGGAGTATGATTTCTCTGAAACCATGATAGATTTCAAATCGATCCTGACCAAGATGAGTCTGTGGTGTGAAATAATTTTTGTTGAGTGGATAGATTTTAGTTGGGATAGTCGTTCAACATTCTACAAGAACAACTTACCATGGACTATGATTTCTCTGAAACCATGATAGATTTCGAAACGATCCTGACCAAGATGAGTCTGTGGTGTGAAATAATTTTTGTTGAGTGGATAGATTTTAGTTGGGATAGTCGTTCAACATTCTACAAGAACAACTTACCATGGACTATGATTTCTCTGAAACCATGATAGATTCCAAATCGATCCTGACCAAGATGAGTCTGTGGTGTGAAATAATTTTTGTTGAGTGGATAGATTTTAGTTGGGATAGTCGTTCAACATTCTACAAGAACAACGAACCATGGAGTATGATTTCTCTGAAATAATTTTTGTTGAGTGGATAGATTTTAGTTGGGATAGTCGTTCAACATTCTACAAGAACAACGAACCATGGAGTATGATTTCTCTGAAATAATTTTTGTTGAGTGGATAGATTTTAGTTGGGATAGTCGTTCAACATTCTACAAGAACAACGAACCATGGAGTATGATTTCTCTGAAACCACGATAGATTTCAAATCGATCCTGACCAAGATGAGTCTGTGGTGTGAAATAATTTTTGTTGAGTGGATAGATTTTAGTTGGGATAGTCGTTCAACATTCTACAAGAACAACTTACCATGGACTATGATTTCTCTGAAACCATGATAGATTTCAAATCGATCCTGACCAAGATGAGTCTGTGGTGTGAAATAATTTTTGTTGAGTGGATAGATTTTAGTTGGGGTAGTCGTTCAACATTTTACAAGAACAACGAACCATGGAGTACGATTTCTCTGAAACCATGATAGATTTCAAATCGATCCTGACCAAGATGAGTCTGTGGTGTGAAATAATTTTTGTTGAGTGGATAGATTTTAGTTGGGATAGTCGTTCAACATTCTACAAGAACAACTTATCATGGACTATGATTTCTCTGAAACCATGATAGATTTCAAATCGATCCTGACCAAGATGAGTCTGTGGTGTGAAATAATTTTTGTTGAGTGGATAGATTTTAGTTGGGATAGTCGTTCAACATTCTACAAGAACAACTTACCATGGAGTATGATTTCTCTGAAACCACGATAGATTTCAAATCGATCCTGACCAAGATGAGTCTGTGGTGTGAAATAATTTTTGTTGAGTGGATAGATTTTAGTTGGGATAGTCGTTCAACATTCTACAAGAACAACTTACCATGGACTATGATTTCTCTGAAACCATGATAGATTTCAAATCGATCCTGACCAAGATGAGTCTGTGGTGTGAAATAATTTTTGTTGAGTGGATAGATTTTAGTTGGGGTAGTCGTTCAACATTTTACAAGAACAACGAACCATGGAGTATGATTTCTCTGAAACCATGATAGATTTCAAATCGATCCTGACCAAGATGAGTCTGTGGTGTGAAATAATTTTTGTTGAGTGGATAGATTTTAGTTGGGATAGTCGTTCAACATTCATAATTTTTGTTGAGTGGATAGATTTCAGTTGGGATAGTCGTTCAACATTCTACAAGAACAACTTACCATGGACTATGATTTCTCTGAAACCATGATAGATTTCAAATCGATCCTGACCAAGATGAGTCTGTGGTGTGAAATAATTTTTGTTGAGTGGATAGATTTTAGTTGGGATAGTCGTTCAACATTCTACAAGAACAACGAACCATGGAGTATGATTTCTCAGAAATAATTTTTGTTGAGTGGATAGATTTTAGTTGGGATAGTCGTTCAACATTCTACAAGAACAACTTACCATGGACTATGATTTCTCTGAAACCATGATAGATTTCAAATCGATCCTGACCAAGATGAGTCTGTGGTGTGAAATAATTTTTGTTGAGTGGATAGATTTTGGTTGGGATAGTCGCTCAACATTCTACAAGAATAACGAACCATGGAGTATGATTTCTCTGAAACCATGATAGATTTCAAATCGATCCTGACCAAGATGAGTCTGTGGTGTGAAATAATTTTTGTTTAGTGGAGAGATTTTAGTTGGGGTAGTCGTTCAACATTTTACAAGAACAACTTACCATGGACTATGATTTCTCTGCAACCATGATAGATTTCAAATCGATCCTGACCAAGATGAGTCTGTGGTGTGAAATAATTTTTGTTGAGTGGATAGATTTTAGTTGGGATAGTCGTTCAACATTCTACAAGAACAACGAACCATGGAGTATGATTTCTCTGAAATAATTTTTGTTGAGTGGATAGATTTTAGTTGGGATAGTCGTTCAGCATTCTACAAGAACAACTTACCATGGACTATGATTTCTCTGAAACCATGATAGATTTCAAATCGTTCCTGAACAAGATGAGTCTGTGGTGTGAAATAATTGTTGTTGAGTGGATAGATTTTAGTTGGGATAGTCGTTCAACATTCTACAAGAACAACGAACCATGGAGTATGATTTCTCTGAAATAAATTTTGTTGAGTGGATAGATTTTAGTTGGGATAGTCGTTCAACATTCTACAAGAACAACTTACCATGGACTATGATTTCTCTGAAACCATGATAGATTTCAAATCGATCCTGACCAAGATGAGTCTGTGGTGTGAAATAATTTTTGTTGAGTGGATAGATTTTAGTTGGGATAGTCGTTCAACATTCTACAAGAACAACTTACCATGGACTATGATTTCTCTGAAACCATGATAGATTTCAAATCGATCCTGACCAAGATGAGTCTGTGGTGTGAAATAATTTTTGTTGAGTGGATAGATTTTAGTTGGGGTAGTCGTTCAACATTTTACAAGAACAACGAACCATGGAGTATGATTTCTCTGAAACCATGATAGATTTCAAATCGATCCTGACCAAGATGAGTCTGTTTTGTGAAATAATTTTTGTTGAGTGGATAGATTTTGGTTGGGATAGTCGCTCAACATTCTACAAGAACAACGAACCATGGAGTATGATTTCTCTGAAACCATGATAGATTTCAAATCGATCCTGACCAAGATGAGTCTGTGGTGTGAAATAATTTTTGTTTAGTGGACAGATTTTAGTTGGGGTAGTCGTTCAACATTTTACAAGAACAACTTACCATGGACTATGATTTCTCTGCAACCATGATAGATTTCAAATCGGTCCTGATCAAGATGAGTCTGTGGTGTGAAATAATTTTTGTTGAGTGGATAGATTTTAGTTGGGATAGTCGTTCAACATTCTACAAGAACAACGAACCATGGAGTATGATTTCTCTGAAATAATTTTTGTTGAGTGGATAGATTTTAGTTGGGATAGTCGTTCAACATTCTACAAGAACAACTTACCATGGACTATGATTTCTCTGAAACCATGATAGATTTCAAATCGATCCTGACCAAGATGAGTCTGTGGTGTGAAATAATTTTTGTTGAGTGGATAGATTTTAGTTGGGATAGTCGTTCAACATTCTACAAGAACAACGAACCATGGAGTATGATTTCTCTGAAATATTTTTTGTTGAGTGGATAGATTTTAGTTGGGATAGTCGTTCAACATTCTACAAGAACAACTTAACATGGACTATGATTTCTCTGAAACCATGATAGATTTCAAATCGATCCTGATCAAGATGAGTCTGTGGTGTGAAATAATTTTTGTTGAGTGGATAGATTTTAGTTGGGATAGTCGTTCAACATTCTACAAGAACAACGAACCATGGAGTATGATTTCTCTGCAACCATGATAGATTTCAAATCGATCCTGACCAAGATGAGTCTGTGGTGTGAAATAATTTTTGTTGAGTGGATAGATTTTAGTTGGGATAGTCGTTCAACATTCTACAAGAACAACGAACCATGGAGTATGATTTCTCTGAAATAATTTCTGTTGAGTGGATAGATTTTAGTTGGGATAGTCGTTCAACATTCTACAAGAACAACTTACCATGGACTATGATTTCTCTGAAACCATGATAGATTTCAAATCGATCCTGACCAAGATGAGTCTGTGGTGTGAAATAATTTTTGTTTAGTGGACAGATTTTAGTTGGGGTAGTCGTTCAACATTTTACAAGAACAACTTACCATGGACTATGATTTCTCTGCAACCATGATAGATTTCAAATCGATCCTGACCAAGATGAGTCTGTGGTGTGAAATAATTTTTGTTGAGTGGATAGATTTTAGTTGGGATAGTCGTTCAACATTCTACAAGAACAACGAACCATGGAGTATGATTTCTCTGAAATAATTTTTGTTGAGTGGATAGATTTTAGTTGGGATAGTCGTTCAACATTCTACAAGAACAACTTACCATGGACTATGATTTCTCTGAAACCATGATAGATTTCAAATCGATCCTGACCAAGATGAGTCTGTGGTGTGAAATAATTTTTGTTGAGTGGATAGATTTTAGTTGGGATAGTCGTTCAACATTCTACAAGAACAACGAACCATGGAGTATGATTTCTCTGAAATATTTTTTGTTGAGTGGATAGATTTTAGTTGGGATAGTCGTTCAACATTCTACAAGAACAACTTACCATGGACTATGATTTCTCTGAAACCATGATAGATTTCAAATCGATCCTGACCAAGATGAGTCTGTGGTGTGAAATAATTTTTGTTGAGTGGATAGATTTTAGTTGGGATAGTCGTTCAACATTCTACAAGAACAACGAACCATGGAGTATGATTTCTCTGCAACCATGATAGATTTCAAATCGATCCTGACCAAGATGAGTCTGTGGTGTGAAATAATTTTTGTTGAGTGGATAGATTTTAGTTGGGATAGTCGTTCAACATTCTACAAGAACAACGAACCATGGAGTATGATTTCTCTGAAATAATTTCTGTTGAGTGGATAGATTTTAGTTGGGATAGTCGTTCAACATTCTACAAGAACAACTTACCATGGACTATGATTTCTCTGAAACCATGATAGATTTCAAATCGATCCTGACCAAGATGAGTCTGTGGTGTGAAATAATTTTTGTTTAGTGGACAGATTTTAGTTGGGGTAGTCGTTCAACATTTTACAAGAACAACTTACCATGGACTATGATTTCTCTGCAACCATGATAGATTTCAAATCGATCCTGACCAAGATGAGTCTGTGGTGTGAAATAATTTTTGTTGAGTGGATAGATTTTAGTTGGGATAGTCGTTCAACATTCTACAAGAACAACGAACCATGGAGTATGATTTCTCTGAAATAATTTTTGTTGAGTGGATAGATTTTAGTTGGGATAGTCGTTCAACATTCTACAAGAACAACTTACCATGGACTATGATTTCTCTGAAACCATGATAGATTTCAAATCGATCCTGACCAAGATGAGTCTGTGGTGTGAAATAATTTTTGTTGAGTGGATAGATTTTAGTTGGGATAGTCGTTCAACATTCTACAAGAACAACGAACCATGGAGTATGATTTCTCTGAAATAATTTTTGTTGAGTGGATAGATTTTAGTTGGGATAGTCGTTCAACATTCTACAAGAACAACTTACCATGGACTATGATTTCTCTGAAACCATGATAGATTTCAAATCGATCCTGACCAAGATGAGTCTGTGGTGTGAAATAATTTTTGTTGAGCGGATAGATTTTAGTTGGGATAGTCGTTCAACATTCTACAAGAATAACGAACCATGGAGTATGATTTCTCTGAAATAATTTTTGTTGAGTGGATAGATTTTAGTTGGGATAGTCGTTCAACATTCTACAAGAACAACTTAACATGGACTATGATTTCTCTGAAACCATGATAGATTTCAAATCGATCCTGATCAAGATGAGTCTGTGGTGTGAAATAATTTTTGTTGAGTGGATAGATTTTAGTTGGGATAGTCGTTCAACATTCTACAAGAACAACGAACCATGGAGTATGATTTCTCTGAAATAATTTCTGTTGAGTGGATAGATTTTAGTTGGGATAGTCGTTCAACATTCTACAAGAACAACTTACCATGGACTATGATTTCTCTGAAACCATGATAGATTTCAAATCGATCCTGACCAAGATGAGTCTGTGGTGTGAAATAATTTTTGTTGAGTGGATAGATTTTAGTTGGGATAGTCGTTCAACATTCTACAAGAACAACGAACCATGGAGTATGATTTCTCTGCAACCATGATAGATTTCAAATCGATCCTGACCAAGATGAGTCTGTGGTGTGAAATAATTTTTGTTGAGTGGATAGATTTTAGTTGGGATAGTCGTTCAACATTCTACAAGAACAACGAACCATGGAGTATGATTTCTCTGAAATAATTTCTGTTGAGTGGATAGATTTTAGTTGGGATAGTCGTTCAACATTCTACAAGAACAACTTACCATGGACTATGATTTCTCTGAAACCATGATAGATTTCAAATCGATCCTGACCAAGATGAGTCTGTGGTGTGAAATAATTTTTGTTTAGTGGACAGATTTTAGTTGGGGTAGTCGTTCAACATTTTACAAGAACAACTTACCATGGACTATGATTTCTCTGCAACCATGATAGATTTCAAATCGATCCTGACCAAGATGAGTCTGTGGTGTGAAATAATTTTTGTTGAGTGGATAGATTTTAGTTGGGATAGTCGTTCAACATTCTACAAGAACAACGAACCATGGAGTATGATTTCTCTGAAATAATTTTTGTTGAGTGGATAGATTTTAGTTGGGATAGTCGTTCAACATTCTACAAGAACAACTTACCATGGACTATGATTTCTCTGAAACCATGATAGATTTCAAATCGATCCTGACCAAGATGAGTCTGTGGTGTGAAATAATTTTTGTTGAGTGGATAGATTTTAGTTGGGATAGTCGTTCAACATTCTACAAGAACAACGAACCATGGAGTATGATTTCTCTGAAATAATTTTTGTTGAGTGGATAGATTTTAGTTGGGATAGTCGTTCAACATTCTACAAGAACAACTTACCATGGACTATGATTTCTCTGAAACCATGATAGATTTCAAATCGATCCTGACCAAGATGAGTCTGTGGTGTGAAATAATTTTTGTTGAGTGGATAGATTTTAGTTGGGATAGTCGTTCAACATTCTACAAGAACAACTTACCATGGACTATGATTTCTCTGAAACCATGATAGATTTCAAATCGATCCTGACCAAGATGAGTCTGTGGTGTGAAATAATTTTTGTTGAGTGGATAGATTTTAGTTGGGGTAGTCGTTCAACATTTTACAAGAACAACGAACCATGGAGTATGATTTCTCTGAAACCATGATAGATTTCAAATCGATCCTGACCAAGATGAGTCTGTGGTGTGAAATAATTTTTGTTGAGTGGATAGATTTTGGTTGGGATAGTCGCTCAACATTCTACAAGAACAACGAACCATGGAGTATGATTTCTCTGAAACCATGATAGATTTCAAATCGATCCTGACCAAGATGAGTCTGTGGTGTGAAATAATTTTTGTTTAGTGGACAGATTTGAGTTGGGGTAGTCGTTCAACATTTTACAAGAACAACTTACCATGGACTATGATTTCTCTGCAACCATGATAGATTTCAAATCGGTCCTGATCAAGATGAGTCTGTGGTGTGAAATAATTTTTGTTGAGTGGATAGATTTTAGTTGGGATAGTCGTTCAACATTCTACAAGAACAACGAACCATGGAGTATGATTTCTCTGAAATAAATTTTGTTGAGTGGATAGATTTTAGTTGGGATAGTCGTTCAACATTCTACAAGAACAACTTACCATGGACTATGATTTCTCTGAAACCATGATAGATTTCAAATCGATCCTGACCAAGATGAGTCTGTTTTGTGAAATAATTTTTGTTGAGTGGATAGATTTTAGTTGGGATAGTCGTTCAACATTCTACAAGAACAACGAACCATGGAGTATGATTTCTCTGAAATAATTTTTGTTGAGTGGATAGATTTTAGTTGGGATAGTCGTTCAACATTCTACAAGAACAACTTAACATGGACTATGATTTCTCTGAAACCATGATAGATTTCAAATCGATCCTGATCAAGATGAGTCTGTATTGTGAAATAATTTTTGTTGAGTGGATAGATTTTAGTTGGGATAGTCGTTCAACATTCTACAAGAACAACGAACCATGGAGTATGATTTCTCTGAAATAATTTCTGTTGAGTGGATAGATTTTAGGTGGGATAGTCGTTCAACATTCTACAAGAACAACTTACCATGGACTATGATTTCTCTGAAACCATGATAGATTTCAAATCGATCCTGACCAAGATGAGTCTGTGGTGTGAAATAATTTTTGTTGAGTGGATAGATTTTAGTTGGGATAGTCGTTCAACATTCTACAAGAACAACGAACCATGGAGTATGATTTCTCTGAAATAATTTTTGTTGAGTGGATAGATTTTAGTTGGGATAGTCGTTCAGCATTCTACAAGAACAACTTACCATGGACTATGATTTCTCTGAAACCATGATAGATTTCAAATCGATCCTGACCAAGATGAGTCTGTGGTGTGAAATAATTTTTGTTGAGTGGATAGATTTCAGTTGGGATAGTCGTTCAACATTCTACAAGAACAACTTACCATGGACTATGATTTCTCTGAAACCATGATAGATTTCAAATCGATCCTGACCAAGATGAGTCTGTGGTGTGAAATAATTTTTGTTGAGTGGATAGATTTTAGTTGGAGTAGTCGTTCAACATTTTACAAGAACAACGAACCATGGAGTATGATTTCTCTGAAACCATGATAGATTTCAAATCGATCCTGACCAAGATGAGTCTGTGGTGTGAAATAATTTTTGTTGAGTGGATAGATTTTGGTTGGGATAGTCGCTCAACATTCTACAAGAACAACGAACCATGGAGTATGATTTCTCTGAAACCATGATAGATTTCAAATCGGTCCTGATCAAGATGAGTCTGTGGTGTGAAATAATTTTTGTTGAGTGGATAGATTTTAGTTGGGATAGTCGTTCAACATTCTACAAGAACAAGGAACCATGGAGTATGATTTCTCTGAAATAATTTTTGTTGAGTGGATAGATTTTAGTTGGGATAGTCGTTCAACATTCTACAAGAACAACTTACCATGGACTATGATTTCTCTGAAACCATGATAGATTTCAAATCGATCCTGACCAAGATGAGTCTGTGGTGTGAAATAATTTTTGTTGAGTGGATAGATTTTAGTTGGGGTAGTCGTTCAACATTTTACAAGAACAACGAAACATGGAGTATGATTTCTCTGAAACCATGATAGATTTCAAATCGGTCCTGATCAAGATGAGTCTGTGGTGTGAAATAATTTTTGTTGAGTGGATAGATTTTAGTTGGGATAGTCGTTCAACATTCTACAAGAACAAGGAACCATGGAGTATGATTTCTCTGAAATAATTTTTGTTGAGTGGATAGATTTTAGTTGGGATAGTCGTTCAACATTCTACAAGAACAACTTACCATGGAGTATGATTTCTCTGAAATAATTTTTGTTGAGTGGATAGATTTTAGTTGGGATAGTCGTTCAACATTCTACAAGAACAATTTACCATGGACTATGATTTCTCTGAAACCATGATAGATTTCAAATCGATCCTGACCAAGATGAGTCTGTGGTGTGAAATAATTTTTGTTGAGTGGATAGATTTTAGTTGGGATAGTCGTTCAACATTCTACAAGAACAACGAACCATGGAGTATGATTTCTCTGAAATAATTTTTGTTGAGTGGATAGATTTTAGTTGGGATAGTCGTTCAACATTCTACAAGAACAACTTACCATGGACTATGATTTCTCTGAAACCATGATAGATTTCAAATCGATCCTGATCAAGATGAGTCTGTGGTGTGAAATAATTTTTGTTGAGTGGATAGATTTTAGTTGGGATAGTCGTTCAACATTCTACAAGAACAACGAACCATGGAGTATGATTTCTCTGAAATAATTTTTGTTGAGTGGATAGATTTTAGTTGGGATAGTCGTTCAACATTCTACAAGAACAACTTACCATGGACAACGAATCATGGAGTATGATTTCTCTGAAACCATGATAGATTTCAAATCGATCCTGACCAAGATGAGTCTGTGGTGTGAAATAATTTTTGTTGAGTGGATAGATTTTTTTTGGGATAGTCGCTCAACATTCTACAAGAATAACGAACCATGGAGTATGATTTCTCTGAAACCATGATAGATTTCAAATCGATCCTGACCAAGATGAGTCTGTGGTGTGAAATAATTTTTGTTTAGTGGACAGATTTTAGTTGGGGTAGTCGTTCAACATTTTACAAGAACAACGAACCATGGAGTATGATTTCTCTGAAATAATTTTTGTTGAGTGGATAGATTTTAGTTGGGATAGTCGTTCAACATTCTACAAGAACAACTTACCATGGACTATGATTTCTCTGAAACCATGATAGATTTCAAATCGATCCTGACCAAGATGAGTCTGTGGTGTGAAATAATTTTTGTTGAGTGGATAGATTTTAGTTGGGGTAGTCGTTCAACATTTTACAAGAACAACTTACCATGGAGTATGATTTCTCTGAAACCATGATAGATTTCAAATCGATCCTGACCAAGATGAGTCTGTGGTGTGAAATAATTTTTGTTGAGTGGATAGATTTTGGTTGGGATACTCGCTCAACATTCTACAAGAACAACGAACCATGGAGTATGATTTCTCTGAAACCATGATAGATTTCAAATCGATCCTGACCAAGATGAGTCTGTGGTGTGAAATAATTTTTGTTGAGTGGATAGATTTTGGTTGGGATAGTCGCTCAACATTCTACAAGAACAACGAACCATGGAGTATGATTTCTCTGAAACCATGATAGATTTCAAATCGATCCTGACCAAGATGAGTCTGTGGTGTGAAATAATTTTTGTTTAGTGGACAGATTTTAGTTGGGGTAGTCGTTCAACATTTTACAAGAACAACTTACCATGGACTATGATTTCTCTGAAACCATGATAGATTTCAAATCGATCCTGACCAAGATGAGTCTGTGGTGTGAAATAATTTTTGTTGAGTGGATAGATTTTAGTTGGGATAGTCGTTCAACATTCTACAAGAACAACTTACCATGGACTATGATTTCTCTGAAATAATTTTTGTTGAGTGGATAGATTTTAGTTGGGGTAGTCGTTCAACATTCTACAAGAACAACTTACCATGGAGTATGATTTCTCTGAAACCATGATAGATTTCAAATCGATCCTGACCAAGATGAGTCTGTGGTGTGAAATAATTTTTGTTGAGTGGATAGATTTTGGTTGGGATAGTCGCTCAACATTCTACAAGAACAACGAACCATGGAGTATGATTTCTCTGAAACCATGATAGATTTCAAATCGATCCTGACCAAGATGAGTCTGTGGTGTGAAATAATTTTTGTTTAGTGGACAGATTTTAGTTGGGGTAGTCGTTCAACATTTTACAAGAACAACTTACCATGGACTATGATTTCTCTGAAACCATGATAGATTTCAAATCGATCCTGACCAAGATGAGTCTGTGGTGTGAAATAATTTTTGTTGAGTGGATAGATTTTAGTTGGGATAGTCGTTCAACATTCTACAAGAACAACTTACCATGGAGTATGATTTCTCTGAAACCATGATAGATTTCAAATCGATCCTGACCAAGATGAGTCTGTGGTGTGAAATAATTTTTGTTGAGTGGATAGATTTTAGTTGGGATAGTCGTTCAACATTCTACAAGAACAACGAACCATGGAGTATGATTTCTCTGAAATAATTTTTGTTGAGTGGATAGATTTTAGTTGGGATAGTCGTTCAACATTCTACAAGAACAACTTACCATGGACTATGATTTCTCTGAAACCATGATAGATTTCAAATCGATCCTGACCAAGATGAGTCTGTGGTGTGAAATAATTTTTGTTGAGTGGATAGATTTTGGTTGGGATAGTCGCTCAACATTCTACAAGAATAACGAACCATGGAGTATGATTTCTCTGAAACCATGATAGATTTCAAATCGATCCTGACCAAGATGAGTCTGTGGTGTGAAATAATTTTTGTTTAGTGGACAGATTTTAGTTGGGGTAGTCGTTCAACATTTTACAAGAACAACTTACCATGGACTATGATTTCTCTGCAACCATGATAGATTTCAAATCGATCCTGACCAAGATGAGTCTGTGGTGTGAAATAATTTTTGTTGAGTGGATAGATTTTAGTTGGGATAGTCGTTCAACATTCTACAAGAACAACGAACCATGGAGTATGATTTCTCTGAAATAATTTTTGTTGAGTGGATAGATTTTAGTTGGGATAGTCGTTCAACATTCTACAAGAACAACTTACCATGGACTATGATTTCTCTGAAACCATGATAGATTTCAAATCGATCCTGACCAAGATGAGTCTGTGGTGTGAAATAATTTTTGTTGAGTGGATAGATTTTAGTTGGGATAGTCGTTCAACATTCTACAAGAACAACGAACCATGGAGTATGATTTCTCTGAAATAATTTTTGTTGAGTGGATAGATTTTAGTTGGAATAGTCGTTCAACATTCTACAAGAACAACTTACCATGGACTATGATTTCTCTGAAACCATGATAGATTTCAAATCGATCCTGACCAAGATGAGTCTGTGGTGTGAAATAATTTTTGTTGAGTGGATAGATTTTAGTTGGGATAGTCGTTCAACATTCTACAAGAACAACTTACCATGGACTATGATTTCTCTGAAACCATGATAGATTTCAAATCGATCCTGACCAAGATGAGTCTGTGGTGTGAAATAATTTTTGTTGAGTGGATAGATTTTAGTTGGGGTAGTCGTTCAACATTTTACAAGAACAACGAACCATGGAGTATGATTTCTCTGAAACCATGATAGATTTCAAATCGATCCTGACCAAGATGAGTCTGTGGTGTGAAATAATTTTTGTTGAGTGGATAGATTTTGGTTGGGATAGTCGCTCAACATTCTACAAGAACAACGAACCATGGAGTATGATTTCTCTGAAACCATGATAGATTTCAAATCGATCCTGACCAAGATGAGTCTGTGGTGTGAAATAATTTTTGTTTAGTGGACAGATTTTAGTTGGGGTAGTCGTTCAACATTTTACAAGAACAACTTACCATGGACTATGATTTCTCTGCAACCATGATAGATTTCAAATCGGTCCTGATCAAGATGAGTCTGTGGTGTGAAATAATTTTTGTTGAGTGGATAGATTTTAGTTGGGATAGTCGTTCAACATTCTACAAGAACAACGAACCATGGAGTATGATTTCTCTGAAATAAATTTTGTTGAGTGGATAGATTTTAGTTGGGATAGTCGTTCAACATTCTACAAGAACAACTTACCATGGACTATGATTTCTCTGAAACCATGATAGATTTCAAATCGATCCTGACCAAGATGAGTCTGTGGTGTGAAATAATTTTTGTTGAGTGGATAGATTTTAGTTGGGATAGTCGTTCAACATTCTACAAGAACAACGAACCATGGAGTATGATTTCTCTGAAATAATTTTTGTTGAGTGGATAGATTTTAGTTGGGATAGTCGTTCAACATTCTACAAGAACAACTTACCATGGACTATGATTTCTCTGAAACCATGATAGATTTCAAATCGATCCTGATCAAGATGAGTCTGTGGTGTGAAATAATTTTTGTTGAGTGGATAGATTTTAGTTGGGATAGTCGTTCAACATTCTACAAGAACAACGAACCATGGAGTATGATTTCTCTGAAATAATTTCTGTTGAGTGGATAGATTTTAGTTGGGATAGTCGTTCAACATTCTACAAGAACAACGAACCATGGAGTATGATTTCTCTGAAATAATTTTTGTTGAGTGGATAGATTTTAGTTGGGATAGTCGTTCAGCATTCTACAAGAACAACTTACCATGGACTATGATTTCTCTGAAACCATGATAGATTTCAAATCGATCCTGACCAAGATGAGTCTGTGGTGTGAAATAATTTTTGTTGAGTGGATAGATTTCCGTTGGGATAGTCGTTCAACATTCTACAAGAACAACTTACCATGGACTATGATTTCTCTGAAACCATGATAGATTTCAAATCGATCCTGACCAAGATGAGTCTGTGGTGTGAAATAATTTTTGTTGAGTGGATAGATTTTAGTTGGGATAGTCGTTCAACATTCTACAAGAACAACGAACCATGGAGTATGATTTCTCTGAAATAATTTTTGTTGAGTGGATAGATTTTAGTTGGGATAGTCGTTCAGCATTCTACAAGAACAACTTACCATGGACTATGATTTCTCTGAAACCATGATAGATTTCAAATCGATCCTGACCAAGATGAGTCTGTGGTGTGAAATAATTTTTGTTGAGTGGATAGATTTCAGTTGGGATAGTCGTTCAACATTTTACAAGAACAACTTACCATGGACTATGATTTCTCTGAAACCATGATAGATTTCAAATCGATCCTGACCAAGATGAGTCTGTGGTGTGAAATAATTTTTGTTGAGTGGATAGATTTTAGTTGGGATAGTCGTTCAACATTCTACAAGAACAACGAACCATGGAGTATGATTTCTCTGAAATAATTTTTGTTGAGTGGATAGATTTTAGTTGGGATAGTCGTTCGGCATTCTACAAGAACAACTTACCATGGACTATGATTTCTCTGAAACCATGATAGATTTCAAATCGATCCTGACCAAGATGAGTCTGTGGTGTGAAATAATTTTTGTTGAGTGGATAGATTTCAGTTGGGATAGTCGTTCAACATTTTACAAGAACAACTTACCATGGACTATGATTTCTCTGAAACCATGATAGATTTCAAATCGATCCTGACCAAGATGAGTCTGTGGTGTGAAATAATTTTTGTTGAGTGGATAGATTTTAGTTGGGATAGTCGTTCAACATTCTACAAGAACAACGAACCATGGAGTATGATTTCTCTGAAATAATTTTTGTTGAGTGGATAGATTTTAGTTGGGATAGTCGTTCAGCATTCTACAAGAACAACTTACCATGGACTATGATTTCTCTGAAACCATGATAGATTTCAAATCGATCCTGACCAAGATGAGTCTGTGGTGTGAAATAATTTTTGTTGAGTGGATAGATTTCAGTTGGGATAGTCGTTCAACATTCTACAAGAACAACTTACCATGGACTATGATTTCTCTGAAACCATCATAGATTTCAAATCGATCCTGACCAAGATGAGTCTGTGGTGTGAAATAATTTTTGTTGAGTGGATAGATTTTAGTTGGGGTAGTCGTTCAACATTTTACAAGAACAACGAACCATGGAGTATGATTTCTCTGAAACCATGATAGATTTCAAATCGATCCTGACCAAGATGAGTCTGTGGTGTGAAATAATTTTTGTTGAGTGGATAGATTTTGGTTGGGATAGTCGCTCAACATTCTACAAGAACAACGAACCATGGAGTATGATTTCTCTGAAACCATGATAGATTTCAAATCGATCCTGACCAAGATGAGTCTGTGGTGTGAAATAATTTTTGTTTAGTGGACAGATTTTAGTTGGGGTAGTCGTTCAACATTTTACAAGAACAACTTACCATGGACTATGATTTCTCTGCAACCATGATAGATTTCAAATCGGTCCTGATCAAGATGAGTCTGTGGTGTGAAATAATTTTTGTTGAGTGGATAGATTTTAGTTGGGATAGTCGTTCAATATTCTACAAGAACAACTTACCATGGACTATGATTTCTCTGAAACCATGATAGATTTCAAATCGATCCTGACCAAGATGAGTCTGTGGTGTGAAATAATTTTTGTTGAGTGGATAGATTTTAGTTGGGATAGTCGTTCAACATTCTACAAGAACAACGAACCATGGAGTATGATTTCTCTGAAATAATTTTTGTTGAGTGGATAGATTTTAGTTGGGATAGTCGTTCAACATTCTACAAGAACAACTTACCATGGACTATGATTTCTCTGAAACCATGATAGATTTCAAATCGATCCTGATCAAGATGAGTCTGTGGTGTGAAATAATTTGTGTTGAGTGGATAGATTTTAGTTGGGATAGTCGTTCAACATTCTACAAGAACAACGAACCATGGAGTATGATTTCTCTGAAATAATTTTTGTTGAGTGGATAGATTTTAGTTGGGATAGTCGTTCAACATTCTACAAAAACAACTTACCATGGACAACGAACCATGGAGTATGATTTCTCTGAAACCATGATAGATTTCAAATCGATCCTGACCAAGATGAGTCTGTGGTGTGAAATAATTTTTGTTGAGTGGATAGATTTTGGTTGGGATAGTCGCTCAACATTCTACAAGAACAACGAACCATGGAGTATGATTTCTCTGAAACCATGATAGATTTCAAATCGATCCTGACCAAGATGAGTCTGTGGTGTGAAATAATTTTTGTTTAGTGGACAGATTTTAGTTGGGGTAGTCGTTCAACATTTTGCAAGAACAACGAACCATGGAGTATGATTTCTCTGAAATAATTTTTGTTGAGTGGATAGATTTTAGTTGGGATAGTCGTTCAACATTCTACAAGAACAACTTACCATGGACTATGATTTCTCTGAAACCATGATAGATTTCAAATCGATCCTGACCAAGATGAGTCTGTGGTGTGAAATAATTTTTGTTGAGTGGATAGATTTTAGTTGGGGTAGTCGTTCAACATTTTACAAGAACAACGAACCATGGAGTATGATTTCTCTGAAACCATGATAGATTTCAAATCGATCCTGACCAAGATGAGTCTGTGGTGTGAAATAATTTTTGTTGAGTGGATAGATTTTGGTTGGGATAGTCGCTCAACATTCTACAAGAACAACGAACCATGGAGTATGATTTCTCTGAAACCATGATAGATTTCAAATCGATCCTGACCAAGATGAGTCTGTGGTGTGAAATAATTTTTGTTTAGTGGACAGATTTTAGTTGGGGTAGTCGTTCAACATTTTACAAGAACAACTTACCATGGACTATGATTTCTCTGCAACCATGATAGATTTCAAATCGGTCCTGATCAAGATGAGTCTGTGGTGTGAAATAATTTTTGTTGAGTGGATAGATTTTAGTTGGGATAGTCGTTCAACATTCTACAAGAACAACGAACCATGGAGTATGATTTCTCTGAAATAATTTTTGTTGAGTGGATAGATTTTAGTTGGGATAGTCGTTCAACATTCTACAAGAACAACTTACCATGGACTATGATTTCTCTGAAACCATGATAGATTTCAAATCGATCCTGACCAAGATGAGTCTGTGGTGTGAAATAATTTTTGTTGAGTGGATAGATTTTAGTTGGGATAGTCGTTCACCATTCTACAAGAACAACGAACCATGGAGTATGATTTCTCTGAAATAATTTTTGTTGAGTGGATAGATTTTAGTTGGGATAGTCGTTCAACATTCTACAACAACAACTTACCATGGACTATGATTTCTCTGAAACCATGATAGATTTCAAATCGATCCTGACCAAGATGAGTCTGTGGTGTGAAATAATTTTTGTTGAGTGGATAGATTTTGGTTGGGATAGTCGCTCAACATTCTACAAGAATAACGAACCATGGAGTATGATTTCTCTGAAACCATGATAGATTTCAAATCGATCCTGACCAAGATGAGTCTGTGGTGTGAAATAATTTTTGTTTAGTGGACAGATTTTAGTTGGGGTAGTCGTTCAACATTTTACAAGAACAACTTACCATGGACTATGATTTCTCTGCAACCATGATAGATTTCAAATCGATCCTGACCAAGATGAGTCTGTGGTGTGAAATAATTTTTGTTGAGTGGATAGATTTTAGTTGGGATAGTCGTTCAACATTCTACAAGAACAACGAACCATGGAGTATGATTTCTCTGAAATAATTTTTGTTGAGTGGATAGATTTTAGTTGGGATAGTCGTTCAACATTCTACAAGAACAACTTACCATGGACTATGATTTCTCTGAAACCATGATAGATTTCAAATCGATCCTGACCAAGATGGGTCTGTGGTGTGAAATAATTTTTGTTGAGCGGATAGATTTTAGTTGGGATAGTCGTTCAACATTCTACAAGAACAACGAACCATGGAGTATGATTTCTCTGAAATAATTTTTGTTGAGTGGATAGATTTTAGTTGGGATAGTCGTTCAACATTCTACAAGAACAACTTACCATGGACTATGATTTCTCTGAAACCATGATAGATTTCAAATCGATCCTGACCAAGATGAGTCTGTGGTGTGAAATAATTTTTGTTGAGTGGATAGATTTTAGTTGGGATAGTCGTTCAACATTCTACAAGAACAACTTACCATGGACTATGATTTCTCTGAAACCATGATAGATTTCAAATCGATCCTGACCAAGATGAGTCTGTGGTGTGAAATAATTTTTGTTGAGTGGATAGATTTTAGTTGGGGTAGTCGTTCAACATTTTACAAGAACAACGAACCATGGAGTATGATTTCTCTGAAACCATGATAGATTTCAAATCGATCCTGACCAAGATGAGTCTGTGGTGTGAAATAATTTTAGCTGAGTGGATAGATTTTGGTTGGGATAGTCGCTCAACATTCTACAAGAACAACGAACCATGGAGTATGATTTCTCTGAAACCATGATAGATTTCAAATCGATCCTGACCAAGATGAGTCTGTGGTGTGAAATAATTTTTCTTTAGTGGACAGATTTTAGTTGGGGTAGTCGTTCAACATTTTACAAGAACAACTTACCATGGACTATGATTTCTCTGCAACCATGATAGATTTCAAATCGGTCCTGATCAAGATGAGTCTGTGGTGTGAAATAATTTTTGTTGAGTGGATAGATTTTAGTTGGGATAGTCGTTCAACATTCTACAAGAACAACGAACCATGGAGTATGATTTCTCTGAAATAATTTTTGTTGAGTGGATAGATTTTAGTTGGGATAGTCGTTCAACATTCTACAAGAACAACTTACCATGGACTATGATTTCTCTGAAACCATGATAGATTTCAAATCGATCCTGACCAAGATGAGTCTGTGGTGTGAAATAATTTTTGTTGAGTGGATAGATTTTAGTTGGGATAGTCGTTCAACATTCTACAAGAACAACGAACCATGGAGTATGATTTCTCTGAAATAATTTTTGTTGAGTGGATAGATTTTAGTTGGGATAGTCGTTCAACATTCTACAAGAACAACTTATCATGGACTATGATTTCTCTGAAACCATGATAGATTTCAAATCGATCCTGATCAAGATGAGTCTGTGGTGTGAAATAATTTTTGTTGAGTGGATAGATTTTAGTTGGGATAGTCGTTCAACATTCTACAAGAACAACGAACCATGGAGTATGATTTCTCTGAAATAATTTCTGTTGAGTGGATAGATTTTAGTTGGGATAGTCGTTCAACATTCTACAAGAACAACGAACCATGGAGTATGATTTCTCTGAAATAATTTTTGTTGAGTGGATAGATTTTAGTTGGGATATCGATCCTGACCAAGATGAGTCTGTGGTGTGAAATAATTTTTGTTGAGTGGATAGATTTTAGTTGGGATAGTCGTTCAACATTCTACAAGAACAACTTACCATGGACTATGATTTGTCTGAAACCATGATAGATTTCAAATCGATCCTGACCAAGATGAGTCTGTGGTGTGAAATAATTTTTGTTGAGTGGATAGATTTTAGTTGGGGTAGTCGTTCAACATTTTACAAGAACAACGAACCATGGAGTATGATTTCTCTGAAACCATGATAGATTTCAAATCGATCCTGACCAAGATGAGTCTGTGGTGTGAAATAATTTTTGTTGAGTGGATAGATTTTGGTTGGGATAGTCGCTCAACATTCTACAAGAACAACGAACCATGGAGTATGATTTCTCTGAAACCATGATAGATTTCAAATCGATCCTGACCAAGATGAGTCTGTGGTGTGAAATAATTTTTGTTTAGTGGACAGATTTTAGTTGGGGTAGTCGTTCAACATTTTACAAGAACAACTTACCATGGACTATGATTTCTCTGCAACCATGATAGATTTCAAATCGGTCCTGATCAAGATGAGTCTGTGGTGTGAAATAATTTTTGTTGAGTGGATAGATTTTAGTTGGGATAGTCGTTCAACATTCTACAAGAACAACGAACCATGGAGTATGATTTCTCTGAAATAATTTTTGTTGAGTGGATAGATTTTAGTTGGGATAGTCGTTCAACATTCTACAAGAACAACTTACCATGGACTATGATTTCTCTGAAACCATGATAGATTTCAAATCGATCCTGACCAAGATGAGTCTGTGGTGTGAAATAATTTTTGTTGAGTGGATAGATTTTAGCTGGGATAGTCGTTCAACATTCTACAAGAACAACGAACCATGGAGTATGATTTCTCTGAAATAATTTTTGTTGAGTGGATAGATTTTAGTTGGGATAGTCGTTCAATATTCTACAAGAACAACTTACCATGGACTATGATTTCTCTGAAACCATGATAGATTTCAAATCGATCCTGATCAAGATGAGTCTGTGGTGTGAAATAATTTTTGTTGAGTGGATAGATTTTAGTTGGGATAGTCGTTCAACATTCTACAAGAACAACGAACCATGGAGTATGATTTCTCTGAAATAATTTCTGTTGAGTGGATAGATTTTAGTTGGGATAGTCGTTCAACATTCTACAAGAACAACGAACCATGGAGTATGATTTCTCTGAAATAATTTTTGTTGAGTGGATAGATTTTAGTTGGGATAGTCGTTCAGCATTCTACAAGAACAACTTACCATGGACTATGATTTCTCTGAAACCATGATAGATTTCAAATCGATCCTGACCAAGATGAGTCTGTGGTGTGAAATAATTTTTGTTGAGTGGATAGATTTCAGTTGGGATAGTCGTTCAACATTCTACAAGAACAACTTACCATGGACTATGATTTCTCTGAAACCATGATAGATTTCAAATCGATCCTGACCAAGATGAGTCTGTGGTGTGAAATAATTTTTGTTGAGTGGATAGATTTTAGTTGGGATAGTCGTTTAACATTCTACAAGAACAACGAACCATGGAGTATGATTTCTCTGAAATAATTTTTGTTGAGTGGATAGATTTTAGTTGGGATAGTCGTTCAGCATTCTACAAGAACAACTTACCATGGACTATGATTTCTCTGAAACCATGATAGATTTCAAATCGATCCTGACCAAGATGAGTCTGTGGTGTGAAATAATTTTTGTTGAGTGGATAGATTTCAGTTGGGATAGTCGTTCAACATTTTACAAGAACAACTTACCATGGACTATGATTTCTCTGAAACCATGATAGATTTCAAATCGATCCTGACCAAGATGAGTCTGTGGTGTGAAATAATTTTTGTTGAGTGGATAGATTTTAGTTGGGATAGTCGTTCAACATTCTACAAGAACAACGAACCATGGAGTATGATTTCTCTGAAATAATTTTTGTTGAGTGGATAGATTTTAGTTGGGATAGTCGTTCAGCATTCTACAAGAACAACTTACCATGGACTATGATTTCTCTGAAACCATGATAGATTTCAAATCGATCCTGACCAAGATGAGTCTGTGGTGTGAAATAATTTTTGTTGAGTGGATAGATTTCAGTTGGGATAGTCGTTCAACATTTTACAAGAACAACTTACCATGGACTATGATTTCTCTGAAACCATGATAGATTTCAAATCGATCCTGACCAAGATGAGTCTGTGGTGTGAAATAATTTTTGTTGAGTGGATAGATTTTAGTTGGGATAGTCGTTCAACATTCTACAAGAACAACGAACCATGGAGTATGATTTCTCTGAAATAATTTTTGTTGAGTGGATAGATTTTAGTTGGGATAGTCGTTCAGCATTCTACAAGAACAACTTACCATGGACTATGATTTCTCTGAAACCATGATAGATTTCAAATCGATCCTGACCAAGATGAGTCTGTGGTGTGAAATAATTTTTGTTGAGTGGATAGATTTCAGTTGGGATAGTCGTTCAACATTCTACAAGAACAACTTACCATGGACTATGATTTCTCTGAAACCATGATAGATTTCAAATCGATCCTGACCAAGATGAGTCTGTGGTGTGAAATAATTTTTGTTGAGTGGATAGATTTTAGTTGGGGAAGTCGTTCAACATTTTACAAGAACAACGAACCATGGAGTATGATTTCTCTGAAACCATGATAGATTTCAAATCGATCCTGACCAAGATGAGTCTGTGGTGTGAAATAATTTTTGTTGAGTGGATAGATTTTGGTTGGGATAGTCGCTCAACATTCTACAAGAACAACGAACCATGGAGTATGATTTCTCTGAAACCATGATAGATTTCAAATCGATCCTGACCAAGATGAGTCTGTGGTGTGAAATAATTTTTGTTTAGTGGACAGATTTTAGTTGGGGTACTCGTTCAACATTTTACAAGAACAACTTACCATGGACTATGATTTCTCTGCAACCATGATAGATTTCAAATCGGTCCTGATCAAGATGAGTCTGTGGTGTGAAATAATTTTTGTTGAGTGGATAGATTTTAGTTGGGATAGTCGTTCAACATTCTACAAGAACAAGGAACCATGGAGTATGATTTCTCTGAAATAATTTTTGTTGAGTGGATAGATTTTAGTTGGGATAGTCGTTCAACATTCTACAAGAACAACTTACCATGGACTATGATTTCTCTGAAACCATGATAGATTTCAAATCGATCCTGACCAAGATGAGTCTGTGGTGTGAAATAATTTTTGTTGAGTGGATAGATTTTAGTTGGGATAGTCGTTCAACATTCTACAAGAACAACGAACCATGGAGTATGATTTCTCTGAAATAATTTTTGTTGAGTGGATAGATTTTAGTTGGGATAGTCGTTCAACATTCTACAAGAACAACTTACCATGGACTATGATTTCTCTGAAACCATGATAGATTTCAAATCGATCCTGATCAAGATGAGTCTGTGGTGTGAAATAATTTTTGTTGAGTGGATAGATTTTAGTTGGGATAGTCGTTCAACATTCTACAAGAACAACGAACCATGGAGTATGATTTCTCTGAAATAATTTTTGTTGAGTGGATAGATTTTAGTTGGGATAGTCGTTCAACATTCTACAAAAACAACTTACCATGGACAACGAACCATGGAGTATGATTTCTCTGAAACCATGATAGATTTCAAATCGATCCTGACCAAGATGAGTCTGTGGTGTGAAATAATTTTTGTTGAGTGGATAGATTTTGGTTGGGATAGTCGCTCAACATTCTACAAGAACAACGAACCATGGAGTATGATTTCTCTGAAACCATGATAGATTTCAAATCGATCCTGACCAAGATGAGTCTGTGGTGTGAAATAATTTTTGTTTAGTGGACAGATTTTAGTTGGGGTAGTCGTTCAACATTTTACAAGAACAACGAACCATGGAGTATGATTTCTCTGAAATAATTTTTGTTGAGTGGATAGATTTTAGTTGGGATAGTCGTTCAACATTCTACAAGAACAACTTACCATGGACTATGATTTCTCTGAAACCATGATAGATTTCAAATCGATCCTGACCAAGATGAGTCTGTGGTGTGAAATAATTTTTGTTGAGTGGATAGATTTTAGTTGGGGTAGTCGTTCAACATTTTACAAGAACAACGAACCATGGAGTATGATTTCTCTGAAACCATGATAGATTTCAAATCGATCCTGACCAAGATGAGTCTGTGGTGTGAAATAATTTTTGTTGAGTGGATAGATTTTGGTTGGGATAGTCGCTCAACATTCTACAAGAACAACTTACCATGGACTATGATTTCTCTGCAACCATGATAGATTTCAAATCGGTCCTGATCAAGATGAGTCTGTGGTGTGAAATAATTTTTGTTGAGTGGATAGATTTTAGTTGGGATAGTCGTTAAACATTTTACAAGAACAACTTACCATGGACTATGATTTCTCTGCAACCATGATAGATTTCAAATCGGTCCTGATCAAGATGAGTCTGTGGTGTGAAATAATTTTTGTTGAGTGGATAGATTTTAGTTGGGATAGTCGTTCAACATTCTACAAGAACAACGAACCATGGAGTATGATTTCTCTGAAATAATTTTTGTTGAGTGGATAGATTTTAGTTGGGATAGTCGTTCAACATTCTACAAGAACAACTTACCATGGACTATGATTTCTCTGAAACCATGATAGATTTCAAATCGATCCTGACCAAGATGAGTCTGTGGTGTGAAATAATTTTTGTTGAGTGGATAGATTTTGGTTGGGATAGTCGCTCAACATTCTACAAGAACAACGAACCATGGAGTATGATTTCTCTGAAACCATGATCGATTTCAAATCGATCCTGACCAAGATGAGTCTGTGGTGTGAAATAATTTTTGTTTAGTGGACAGATTTTAGTTGGGGTAGTCGTTCAACATTTTACAAGAACAACTTACCATGGACTATGATTTCTCTGCAACCATGATAGATTTCAAATCGGTCCTGATCAAGATGAGTCTGTGGTGTGAAATAATTTTTGTTGAGTGGATAGATTTTAGTTGGGATAGTCGTTCAACATTCTACAAGAACAACGAACCATGGAGTATGATTTCTCTGAAATAATTTTTGTTGAGTGGATAGATTTTAGTTGGGATAGTCGTTCAACATTCTACAAGAACAACTTACCATGGACTATGATTTCTCTGAAACCATGATAGATTTCAAATCGATCCTGACCAAGATGAGTCTGTGGTGTGAAATAATTTTTGTTGAGTGGATAGATTTTAGTTGGGATAGTCGTTCACCATTCTACAAGAACAACGAACCATGGAGTATGATTTCTCTGAAATAATTTTTGTTGAGTGGATAGATTTTAGTTGGGATAGTCGTTCAACATTCTACAAGAACAACTTACCATGGACTATGATTTCTCTGAAACCATGATAGATTTCAAATCGATCCTGACCAAGATGAGTCTGTGGTGTGAAATAATTTTTGTTTAGTGGATAGATTTTAGTTGGGGTAGTCGTTCAACATTTTACAAGAACAACTTACCATGGACTATGATTTCTCTGCAACCATGATAGATTTCAAATCGGTCCTGATCAAGATGAGTCTGTGGTGTGAAATAATTTTTGTTGAGCGGATAGATTTTAGTTGGGATAGTCGTTCAACATTCTACAAGAACAACGAACCATGGAGTATGATTTCTCTGAAATAATTTTTGTTGAGTGGATAGATTTTAGTTGGGATAGTCGTTCAACATTCTACAAGAACAACTTACCATGGACTATGATTTCTCTGAAACCATGATAGATTTCAAATCGATCCTGACCAAGATGAGTCTGTGGTGTGAAATAATTTTTGTTGAGTGGATAGATTTTAGTTGGGGTAGTAGTTCAACATTTTACAAGAACAACGAACCATGGAGTATGATTTCTCTGAAACCATGATAGATTTCAAATCGATCCTGACCAAGATGAGTCTGTGGTGTGAAATAATTTTTGTTGAGTGGATAGATTTTGGTTGGGATAGTCGCTCAACATTCTACAAGAACAACGAACCATGGAGTATGATTTCTCTGAAACCATGATAGATTTCAAATCGATCCTGACCAAGATGAGTCTGTAGTGTGAAATAATTTTTGTTTAGTGGACAGATTTTAGTTGGGGTAGTCGTTCAACATTTTACAAGAACAACTTACCATGGACTATGATTTCTCTGCAACCATGATAGATTTCAAATCGGTCCTGATCAAGATGAGTCTGTGGTGTGAAATAATTTTTGTTGAGTGGATAGATTTTAGTTGGGATAGTCGTTCAACATTCTACAAGAACAACATACCATGGACTATGATTTCTCTGAAACCATGATAGATTTCAAATCGATCCTGACCAAGATGAGTCTGTGGTGTGAAATAATTTTTGTTGAGTGGATAGATTTTAGTTGGGATAGTCGTTCAACATTCTACAAGAACAACGAATAATGGAGTATGATTTCTCTGAAACCATGATAGATTTCAAATCGATCCTGACCAAGATGAGTCTGTGGTGTGAAATAATTTTTGTTGAGTGGATAGATTTTAGTTGGGATAGTCGTTCAACATTCTACAAGAACAACGAATAATGGAGTATGATTTCTCTGAAATAATTTTTGTTGAGTGGATAGATTTTAGTTGGGATAGTCGTTCAACATTCTACAAGAACAACTTACCATGGACTATGATTTCTCTGCAACCATGATAGATTTCAAATCGGTCCTGATCAAGATGAGTCTGTGGTGTGAAATAATTTTTGTTGAGTGGATAGATTTTAGTTGGGATAGTCGTTAAACATTTTACAAGAACAACTTACCATGGACTATGATTTCTCTGCAACCATGATAGATTTCAAATCGGTCCTGATCAAGATGAGTCTGTGGTGTGAAATAATTTTTGTTGAGTGGATAGATTTTAGTTGGGATAGTCGTTCAACATTCTACAAGAACAACGAACCATGGAGTATGATTTCTCTGAAATAATTTTTGTTGAGTGGATAGATTTTAGTTGGGATAGTCGTTCAACATTCTACAAGAACAACTTACCATGGACTATGATTTCTCTGCAACCATGATAGATTTCAAATCGATCCTGACCAAGATGAGTCTGTGGTGTGAAATAATTTTTGTTGAGTGGATAGATTTTGGTTGGGATAGTCGCTCAACATTCTACAAGAACAACGAACCATGGACTATGATTTCTCTGAAACCATGATAGATTTCAAATCGATCCTGACCAAGATGAGTCTGTGGTGTGAAATAATTTTTGTTTAGTGGACAGATTTTAGTTGGGGTAGTCGTTCAACATTTTACAAGAACAACTTACCATGGACTATGATTTCTCTGCAACCATGATAGATTTCAAATCGGTCCTGATCAAGATGAGTCTGTGGTGTGAAATAATTTTTGTTGAGTGGATAGATTTTAGTTGGGATAGTCGTTCAACATTCTACAAGAACAACGAACCATGGAGTATGATTTCTCTGAAATAATTTTTGTTGAGTGGATAGATTTTAGTTGGGATAGTCGTTCAACATTCTACAAGAACAACTTACCATGGACTATGATTTCTCTGAAACCATGATAGATTTCAAATCGATCCTGACCAAGATGAGTCTGTGGTGTGAAATAATTTTTGTTGAGTGGATAGATTTTAGTTGGGATAGTCGTTCACCATTCTACAAGAACAACGAACCATGGAGTATGATTTCTCTGAAATAATTTTTGTTGAGTGGATAGATTTTAGTTGGGATAGTCGTTCAACATTCTACAAGAACAACTTACCATGGACTATGATTTCTCTGAAACCATGATAGATTTCAAATCGATCCTGACCAAGATGAGTCTGTGGTGTGAAATAATTTTTGTTGAGTGGATAGATTTTAGTTGGGGTAGTCGTTCAACATTTTACAAGAACAACTTACCATGGACTATGATTTCTCTGCAACCATGATAGATTTCAAATCGGTCCTGATCAAGATGAGTCTGTGGTGTGAAATAATTTTTGTTGAGCGGATAGATTTTAGTTGGGATAGTCGTTCAACATTCTACAAGAACAACGAACCATGGAGTATGATTTCTCTGAAATAATTTTTGTTGAGTGGATAGATTTTAGTTGGGATAGTCGTTCAACATTCTACAAGAACAACTTACCATGGACTATGATTTCTCTGAAACCATGATAGATTTCAAATCGATCCTGACCAAGATGAGTCTGTGGTGTGAAATAATTTTTGTTGAGTGGATAGATTTTAGTTGGGGTAGTAGTTCAACATTCTACAAGAACAACGAACCATGGAGTATGATTTCTCTGAAATAATTTTTGTTGAGTGGATAGATTTTAGTTGGGATAGTCGTTCAACATTCTACAAGAACAACTTACCATGGACTATGATTTCTCTGAAACCATGATAGATTTCAAATCGATCCTGACCAAGATGAGTCTGTGGTGTGAAATAATTTTTGTTGAGTGGATAGATTTTGGTTGGGATAGTCGCTCAACATTCTACAAGAACAACGAACCATGGAGTATGATTTCTCTGAAACCATGATAGATTTCAAATCGATCCTGACCAAGATGAGTCTGTAGTGTGAAATAATTTTTGTTTAGTGGACAGATTTTAGTTGGGGTAGTCGCTCAACATTCTACAAGAACAACTTACCATGGACTATGATTTCTCTGCAACCATGATAGATTTCAAATCGGTCCTGATCAAGATGAGTCTGTGGTGTGAAATAATTTTTGTTGAGTGGATAGATTTTAGTTGGGATAGTCGTTCAACATTCTACAAGAACAACGAACCATGGAGTATGATTTCTCTGAAATAATTTTTGTTGAGTGGATAGATTTTAGTTGGGATAGTCGTTCAACATTCTACAAGAACAACATACCATGGACTATGATTTCTCTGAAACCATGATAGATTTCAAATCGATCCTGACCAAGATGAGTCTGTGGTGTGAAATAATTTTTGTTGAGTGGATAGATTTTAGTTGGGATAGTCGTTCAACATTCTACAAGAACAACGAATAATGGAGTATGATTTCTCTGAAATAATTTTTGTTGAGTGGATAGATTTTAGTTGGGATAGTCGTTCAACATTCTAGAAGAACAACGAACAATGGAGTATGATTACTCTGAAACCATGATAGATTTCAAATCGATCCTGACCAAGATGTGTCTGTGGTGTGAAATAATTTTTGTTGAGTGGATAGATTTTAGTTGGGGTAGTCGTTCAACATTTTACAAGAACAACTTACCATGGACTATGATTTCTCTGCAACCATGATAGATTTCAAATCGGTCCTGATCAAGATGAGTCTGTGGTGTGAAATAATTTTTGTTGAGCGGATAGATTTTAGTTGGGATAGGCGTTCAACATTCTACAAGAACAACGAACCATGGAGTATGATTTCTCTGAAACCATGATAGATTTCAAATCGATCCTGACCAAGATGAGTCTGTGGTGTGAAATAGTTTTTGTTGAGTGGATAGATTTTAGTTGGGGTAGTCGTTCAACATTCTACAAGAACAACGAACAATGGAGTATGATTACTCTGAAACCATGATAGATTTCAAATCGATCCTGACCACGATGTGTCTGTGGTGTGAAATAATTTTTGTTGAGTGGATAGATTTTAGTTGGGGTAGTCGTTCAACATTCTACAAGAACAACGAACCATGGAGTATGATTTCTCTGAAATAATTTTTGTTGAGTGGATAGATTTTAGTTGGGGTAGTCGTTCAACATTCTACAAGAACAACTTACCATGGACTATGATTTCTCTGAAACCATGATAGATTTCAAATCGATCCTGACCAAGATGAGTCTGTGGTGTGAAATCATTTTTGTTGAGTGGATAGATTTTAGTTGGGGTAGTCGTTCAACATTTTACAAGAACAACGAACCATGGTGTATGATTTCTCTGAAACCATGATAGATTTCAAATCGATCCTGACCAAGATGAGTCTGTGGTGTGAAATAATTTTTGTTTAGTGGACAGATTTTAGTTGGGGTAGTCGTTCAACATTTTACAAGAACAACTTACCATGGACTATGATTTCTCTGCAACCATGATAGATTTCAAATCGGTCCTGATCAAGATGAGTCTGTGGTGTGAAATAATTTTTGTTGAGTGGATAGATTTTAGTTGGAATAGTCGTTCAACATTCTACAAGAACAACGAACCATGGAGTATGATTTCTCTGAAATAATTTTTGTTGAGTGGATAGATTTTAGTTGGGATAGTCGTTCAACATTCTACAAGAACAACTTACCATGGACTATGATTTCTTTGAAACCATGATAGATTTCAAATCGATCCTGACCAAGATGAGTCTGTGGTGTGAAATAATTTTTGTTGAGTGGATAGATTTTAGTTGGGATAGTCGTTCAACATTCTACAAGAACAACGAATAATGGAGTATGATTTCTCTGAAATAATTTTTGTTGAGTGGATAGATTTTAGTTGGGATAGTCGTTCAACATTCTACAAGAACAACTTACCATGGACTATGATTTCTTTGAAACCATGATAGATTTCAAATCGATCCTGACCAAGATGAGTCTGTGGTGTGAAATAATTTTTGTTGAGTGGATAGATTTTAGTTGGTTTAGTCGTTCAACATTCTACAAGAACAACTTACCATGGACTATGATTTCTCTGAAACCATGATAGATTTCAAATCGATCCTGACCAAGATGAGTCTGTGGTGTGAAATAATTTTTGTTGAGTGGATAGATTTTAGTTGGGGTAGTCGTTCAACATTTTACAAGAACAACGAACCATGGTGTATGATTTCTCTGAAACCATGATAGATTTCAAATCGATCCTGACCAAGATGAGTCTGTGGTGTGAAATAATTTTTGTTTAGTGGACAGATTTTAGTTGGGGTAGTCGTTCAACATTTTACAAGAACAACTTACCATGGACTATGATTTCTCTGCAACCATGATAGATTTCAAATCGGTCCTGATCAAGATGAGTCTGTGGTGTGAAATAATTTTTGTTGAGTGGATAGATTTTAGTTGGGATAGTCGTTCAACATTCTACAAGAACAACGAACCATGGAGTATGATTTCTCTGAAATAATTTTTGTTGAGTGGATAGATTTTAGTGGGGATAGTCGTTCAACATTCTACAAGAACAACTTACCATGGACTATGATTTCTTTGAAACCATGATAGATTTCAAATCGATCCTGACCAAGATGAGTCTGTGGTGTGAAATAATTTTTGTTGAGTGGATAGATTTTAGTTGGGGTAGTCGTTCAACATTCTACAAGAACAACGAACCATGGAGTATGATTTCTCTGAAATAATTTTTGTTGAGTGGATAGATTTTAGTTGGGATAGTCGTTCAACATTCTACAAGAACAACTTACCATGGACTATGATTTCTCTGAAACCATGATAGATTTCAAATCGATCCTGACCAAGATGAGTCTGTGGTGTGAAATAATTTTTGTTTAGTGGATAGATTTTAGTTGGGGTAGTCGTTCAACATTTTACAAGAACAACTTACCATGGACTATGATTTCTCTGCAACCATGATAGATTTCAAATCGGTCCTGATCAAGATGAGTCTGTGGTGTGAAATAATTTTTGTTGAGCGGATAGATTTTAGTTGGGATAGTCGTTCAACATTCTACAAGAACAACGAACCATGGAGTATGATTTCTCTGAAATAATTTTGTTGAGTGGATAGATTTTAGTTGGGATAGTCGTTCAACATTCTACAAGAACAACTTACCATGGACTATGATTTCTCTGAAACCATGATAGATTTCAAATCGATCCTGACCAAGATGAGTCTGTGGTGTGAAATAATTTTTGTTGAGTGGATAGATTTTAGTTGGGGTAGTCGTTCAACATTTTACAAGAACAACGAACCATGGAGTATGATTTCTCTGAAACCATGATAGATTTCAAATCGATCCTGACCAAGATGAGTCTGTGGTGTGAAATAATTTTTGTTGAGTGGATAGATTTTGGTTGGGATAGTCGCTCAACATTCTACAAGAACAACGAACCATGGAGTATGATTTCTCTGAAACCATGATAGATTTCAAATCGATCCTGACCAAAATGAGTCTGTGGTGTGAAATAATTTTTGTTTAGTGGACAGATTTTAGTTGGGGTAGTCGTTCAACATTTTACAAGAACAACTTACCATGGACTATGATTTCTCTGCAACCATGATAGATTTCAAATCGGTCCTGATCAAGATGAGTCTGTGGTGTGAAATAATTTTTGTTGAGTGGATAGATTTTAGTTGGGATAGTCGTTCAACATTCTACAAGAACAACGAACCATGGAGTATGATTTCTCTGAAATAATTTTTGTGGAGTGGATAGATTTTAGTTGGAATAGTCGTTCAACATTCTACAAGAACAACGAACCATGGACTATGATTTCTCTGAAACCATGATAGATTTCAAATCGATCCTGACCAAGATGAGTCTGTGGTGTGAAATAATTTTTGTTGAGTGGATAGATTTTAGTTGGGATAGTCGTTCAACATTCTACAAGAACAACGAACCATGGAGTATGATTTCTCTGAAATAATTTTTGTTGAGTGGATAGATTTTAGTTGGGATAGTCGTTCAACATTCTACAAGAACAACTTACCATGGACTATGATTTCTCTGAAACCATGATAGATTTCAAATCGATCCTGACCAAGATGAGTCTGTGGTGTGAAATAATTTTTGTTGAGTGGATAGATTTTAGTTGGGATAGTCGTTCAACATTCTACAAGAACAACTTACCATGGACTATGATTTCTCTGAAACCATGATAGATTTCAAATCGATCCTGACCAAGATGAGTCTGTGGTGTGAAATAATTTTTGTTGAGTGGATAGATTTTAGTTGGGATAGTCGTTCAACATTCTACAAGAACAACGAACCATGGAGTATGATTTCTCTGAAATAATTTTTGTTGAGTGGATAGATTTTAGTTGGGATAGTCGTTCAACATTCTACAAGAACAACGAACCATGGACTATGATTTCTCTGAAACCACGATAGATTTCAAATCGATCCTGACCAAGATGAGTCTGTGGTGTGAAATAATTTTTGTTGAGTGGATAGATTTTAGTTGGGATAGTCGTTCAACATTCTACAAGAACAACTTACCATGGACTATGATTTCTCTGAAACCATGATAGATTTCAAATCGATCCTGACCAAGATGAGTCTGTGGTGTGAAATAATTTTTGTTGAGTGGATAGATTTTAGTTGGGGTAGTCGTTCAACATTTTACAAGAACAACGAACCATGGAGTATGATTTCTCTGAAACCGTGATAGATTTCAAATCGATCCTGACCAAGATGAGTCTGTGGTGTGAAATAATTTTTGTTGAGTGGATAGATTTTAGTTGGGATAGTCGTTCAACATTCTACGAGAACAACTTACCATGGACTATGATTTCTCTGAAACCATGATAAGATTTCAAAACGATCCTGACCAAGATGAGTCTGTGGTGTGAAATAATTTTTGTTGAGTGGATAGATTTTAGTTGGGATAGTCGTTCAACATTCTACAAGAACAACTTACCATGGACTATGATTTCTCTGAAACCATGATAGATTTCAAATCGATCCTGACCAAGATGAGTCTGTGGTGTGAAATAATTTTTGTTGAGTGGATAGATTTTAGTTGGGATAGTCGTTCAACATTCTACAAGAACAACGAACCATGGAGTATGATTTCTCTGAAATAATTTTTGTTGAGTGGATAGATTTTAGTTGGGATAGTCGTTCAACATTCTACAAGAACAACTTACCATGGACTATGATTTCTCTGAAACCATGATAGATTTCAAATCGATCCTGACCAAGATGAGTCTGTGGTGTGAAATAATTTTTGTTGAGTGGATAGATTTTGGTTGGGATAGTCGCTCAACATTCTACAAGAACAACGAACCATGGAGTATGATTTCTCTGAAACCATGATAGATTTCAAATCGATCCTGACCAAGATGAGTCTGTGGTGTGAAATAATTTTTGATTAGTGGACAGATTTTAGTTGGGGTAGTCGTTCAACATTTTACAAGAACAACTTACCATGGACTATGATTTCTCTGCAACCATGATAGATTTCAAATCGGTCCTGATCAAGATGAGTCTGTGGTGTAAAATAATTTTTGTTGAGTGGATAGATTTTAGTTGGGATAGTCGTTCAACATTCTACAAGAACAACGAACCATGGAGTATGATTTCTCTGAAATAATTTTTGTTGAGTGGATAGATTTTAGTTGGGATAGTCGTTCAACATTCTACAAGAACAACTTACCATGGACTATGATTTCTCTGAAACCATGATAGATTTCAAATCGATCCTGACCAAGATGAGTCTGTGGTGTGAAATAATTTTTGTTGAGTGGATAGATTTTAGTTGGGATAGTCGTTCAACATTCTACAAGAACAACGAACCATGGAGTATGATTTCTCTGAAATAATTTTTGTTGAGTGGATAGATTTTAGTTGGGATAGTCGTTCAACATTCTACAAGAACAACTTACCATGGACTATGATTTCTCTGAAACCATGATAGATTTCAAATCGATCCTGACCAAGATGAGTCTGTGGTGTGAAATAATTTTTGTTGAGTGGATAGATTTTAGTTGGGATAGTCGTTCAACATTCTACAAGAAGAACTTACCATGGACTATGATTTCTCTGAAACCATGATAGATTTCAAATCGATCCTGACCAAGATGAGTCTGTGGTGTGGAATAATTTTTGTTGAGTGGATAGATTTTGGTTGGGATAGTCGCTCAACATTCTACAAGAACAACGAACCATGGAGTATGATTTCTCTGAAACCATGATAGATTTCAAATCGATCCTGACCAAGATGAGTCTGTGGTGTGAAATAATTTTTGTTTAGTGGACAGATTTTAGTTGGGGTAGTCGTTCAACATTTTACAAGAACAACTTACCATGGACTATGATTTCTCTGCAACCATGATAGATTTCAAATCGGTCCTGATCAAGATGAGTCTGTGGTGTGAAATAATTTTTGTTGAGTGGATAGATTTTAGTTGGGATAGTCGTTCAACATTCTACAAGAACAACGAACCATGGAGTATGATTTCTCTGAAATAATTTTTGTTGAGTGGATAGATTTTAGTTGGGATAGTCGTTCACCATTCTACAAGAACAACTTACCATGGACTATGATTTCTCTGAAACCATGATAGATTTCAAATCGATCCTGACCAAGATGAGTCTGTGGTGTGAAATAATTTTTGTTGAGTGGATAGATTTTAGTTGGGATAGTCGTTCAACATTCTACAAGAACAACGAACCATGGAGTATGATTTCTCTGAAATAATTTTTGTTGAGTGGATAGATTTTAGTTGGGATAGTCGTTCAACATTCTACAAGAACAACTTACCATGGAGTATGATTTCTCTGAAACCATGATAGATTTCAAATCGATCCTGATCAAGATGAGTCTGTGGTGTGAAATAATTTTTGTTGAGTGGATAGATTTTAGTTGGGATAGTCGTTCAACATTCTACAAGAACAACGAACCATGGAGTATGATTTCTCTGAAATAATTTTTGTTGAGTGGATAGATTTTAGTTGGGATAGTCGTTCAACATTCTACAAAAACAACTTACCATGGACTATGATTTCTCTGAAACCATGATAGATTTCAAATCGATCCTGACCAAGATGAGTCTGTGGTGTGAAATAATTTTTGTTGAGTGGATAGATTTTAGTTGGGATAGTCGTTCAACATTCTACAAGAACAACGAACCATGGAGTATGATTTCTCTGAAATAATTTTTGTTGAGTGGATAGATTTTAGTTGGGATAGTCGTTCAACATTCTACAAGAACAACTTACCATGGACTATGATTTCTCTGAAACCATGATAGATTTCAAATCGATCCTGACCAAGATGAGTCTGTGGTGTGAAATAATTTTTGTTGAGTGGATAGATTTTAGTTGGGATAGTCGTTCAACATTCTACAAGAACAACTTACCATGGACTATGATTTCTCTGAAACCATGATAGATTTCAAATCGATCCTGATCAAGATGAGTCTGTGGTGTGAAATAATTTTTGTTGAGTGGATAGATTTTAGTTGGGATAGTCGTTCAACATTCTACAAGAACAACGAACCATGGAGTATGATTTCTCTGAAATAATTTTTGTTGAGTGCATAGATTTTAGTTGGGATAGTCGTTCAACATTCTACAAGAACAACGAACCATGGAGTATGATTTCTCTGAAACCACGATAGATTTCAAATCGATCCTGACCAAGATGAGTCTGTGGTGTGAAATAATTTTTGTTGAGTGGATAGATTTTAGTTGGGATAGTCGTTCAACATTCTACAAGAACAACTTACCATGGACTATGATTTCTCTGAAACCATGATAGATTTCAAATCGATCCTGACCAAGATGAGTCTGTGGTGTGAAATAATTTTTGTTGAGTGGATAGATTTTAGTTATGGTAGTCGTTCAACATTTTACAAGAACAACGAACCATGGAGTATGATTTCTCTGAAACCATGATAGATTTCAAATCGATCCTGACCAAGATGAGTCTGTGGTGTGAAATAATTTTTGTTGAGTGGATAGATTTTAGTTGGGATAGTCGTTCAACATTCTACAAGAACAACTTACCATGGACTATGATTTCTCTGCAACCATGATAGATTTCAAATCGGTCCTGATCAAGATGAGTCTGTGGTGTGAAATAATTTTTGTTGAGTGGATAGATTTTAGTTGGGATAGTCGTTCAACATTCTACAAGAACAACGAACCATGGAGTATGATTTCTCTGAAATAATTTTTGTTGAGTGGATAGATTTTAGTTGGGATAGTCGTTCAACATTCTACAAGAACAACTTACCATGGACTATGATTTCTCTGAAACCATGATAGATTTCAAATCGATCCTGACCAAGATGAGTCTGTGGTGTGAAATAATTTTTGTTGAGTGGATAGATTTTAGTTGGGGTAGTCGTTCAACATTTTACAAGAACAACGAACCATGGAGTATGATTTCTCTGAAACCATGATAGATTTCAAATCGATCCTGACCAAGATGAGTCTGTGGTGTGAAATAATTTTTGTTGAGTGGATAGATTTTGGTTGGGATAGTCGCTCAACATTCTACAAGAACAACGAACCATGGAGTATGATTTCTCTGAAACCATGATAGATTTCAAATCGATCCTGACCAAGATGAGTCTGTGGTGTGAAATAATTTTTGTTGAGTGGACAGATTTTAGTTGGGGTAGTCGTTCAACATTTTACAAGAACAACTTACCATGGACTATGATTTCTCTGCAACCATGATAGATTTCAAATCGGTCCTGATCAAGATGAGTCTGTGGTGTGAAATAATTTTTGTTGAGTGGATAGATTTTAGTTGGGATAGTCGTTCAACATTCTACAAGAACAACGAACCATGGAGTATGATTTCTCTGAAATAATTTTTGTTGAGTGGATAGATTTTAGTTGGGATAGTCGTTCAACATTCTACAAGAACAACTTACCATGGACTATGATTTCTCTGAAACCATGATAGATTTCAAATCGATCCTGACCAAGATGAGTCTGTGGTGTGAAATAATTTTTGTTGAGTGGATAGATTTTAGTTGGGATAGTCGTTCAACATTCTACAAGAACAACGAACCATGGAGTATGATTTCTCTGAAATAATTTTTGTTGAGTGGATAGATTTTAGTTGGGATAGTCGTTCAACATTCTACAAGAACAACTTACCATGGACTATGATTTCTCTGAAACCATGATAGATTTCAAATCGATCCTGACCAAGATGAGTCTGTGGTGTGAAATAATTTTTGTTGAGTGCATAGATTTTAGTTGGGATAGTCGTTCAACATTCTACAAGAACAACGAACCATGGAGTATGATTTCTCTGAAATAATTTTTGTTGAGTGGATAGATTTTAGTTGGGATAGTCGTTCAACATTCTACAAGAACAACTTACCATGGACTATGATTTCTCTGAAACCATGATAGATTTCAAATCGATCCTGACCAAGATGAGTCTGTGGTGTGAAATAATTTTTGTTGAGTGGATAGATTTTAGTTGGGATAGTCGTTCAACATTCTACAAGAACAACGAACCATGGAGTATGATTTCTCTGAAATAATTTTTGTTGAGTGGATAGATTTTAGTTGGGATAGTCGTTCAACATTCTACAAGAACAACTTACCATGGACTATGATTTCTCTGAAACCATGATAGATTTCAAATCGATCCTGACCAAGATGAGTCTGTGGTGTGAAATAATTTTTGTTGAGTGCATAGATTTTAGTTGGGATAGTCGTTCAACATTCTACAAGAACAACTTACCATGGACTATGATTTCTCTGAAACCATGATAGATTTCAAATCGATCCTGACCAAGATGAGTCTGTGGTGTGAAATAATTTTTGTTGAGTGCATAGATTTTAGTTGGGATAGTCGTTCAACATTCTACAAGAACAACTTACCATGGACTATGATTTCTCTGAAACCATGATAGATTTCAAATCGATCCTGACCAAGATGAGTCTGTGGTGTGAAATAATTTTTGTTGAGTGGATAGATTTTAGTTGGGGTAGTCGTTCAACATTTTACAAGAACAACTTACCATGGACTATGATTTCTCTGCAACCATGATAGATTTCAAATCGGTCCTGATCAAGATGAGTCTGTGGTGTGAAATAATTTTTGTTGAGTGGATAGATTTTAGTTGGGATAGTCGTTCAACATTCTACAAGAACAACGAACCATGGAGTATGATTTCTCTGAAATAATTTTTGTTGAGTGGATAGATTTTAGTTGGGATAGTCGTTCAACATTCTACAAGAACAACTTACCATGGACTATGATTTCTCTGAAACCATGATAGATTTCAAATCGATCCTGACCAAGATGAGTCTGTGGTGTGAAATAATTTTTGTTGAGTGGATAGATTTTAGTTGGGATAGTCGTTCAACATTCTACAAGAACAACGAACCATGGAGTATGATTTCTCTGAAATAATTTTTGTTGAGTGGATAGATTTTAGTTGGGATAGTCGTTCAACATTCTACAAGAACAACTTACCATGGACTATGATTTCTCTGAAACCATGATAGATTTCAAATCGATCCTGATCAAGATGAGTCTGTGGTGTGAAATAATTTTTGTTGAGTGGATAGATTTTAGTTGGGATAGTCGTTCAACATTCTACAAGAACAACGAACCATGGAGTATGATTTCTCTGAAATAATTTTTGTTGAGTGGATAGATTTTAGTTGGGATAGTCGTTCAACATTCTACAAGAACAACTTACCATGGACTATGATTTCTCTGAAACCATGATAGATTTCAAATCGATCCTGACCAAGATGAGTCTGTGGTGTGAAATAATTTTTGTTGAGTGGATAGATTTTAGTTGGGATAGTCGTTCAACATTCTACAAGAACAACGAACCATGGAGTATGATTTCTCTGAAATAATTTTTGTTGAGTGGATAGATTTTAGTTGGGATAGTCGTTCAACATTCTACAAGAACAACTTACCATGGACTATGATTTCTCTGAAACCATGATAGATTTCAAATCGATCCTGACCAAGATGAGTCTGTGGTGTGAAATAATTTTTGTTGAGTGCATAGATTTTAGTTGGGATAGTCGTTCAACATTCTACAAGAACAACTTACCATGGACTATGATTTCTCTGAAACCATGATAGATTTCAAATCGATCCTGACCAAGATGAGTCTGTGGTGTGAAATAATTTTTGTTGAGTGGATAGATTTTAGTTGGGGTAGTCGTTCAACATTTTACAAGAACAACGAACCATGGAGTATGATTTCTCTGAAACCATGATAGATTTCAAATCGATCCTGACCAAGATGAGTCTGTGGTGTGAAATAATTTTTGTTGAGTGGATAGATTTTGGTTGGGATAGTCGCTCAACATTCTACAAGAACAACGAACCATGGAGTATGATTTCTCTGAAACCATGATAGATTTCAAATCGATCCTGACCAAGATGAGTCTGTGGTGTGAAATAATTTTTGTTTAGTGGATAGATTTTAGTTGGGGTAGTCGTTCAACATTTTACAAGAACAACGAACCATGGAGTATGATTTCTCTGAAATAATTTTTGTTGAGTGGATAGATTTTAGTTGGGATAGTCGTTCAACATTCTACAAGAACAACTTACCATGGACTATGATTTCTCTGAAACCATGATAGATTTCAAATCGATCCTGACCAAGATGAGTCTGTGGTGTGAAATAATTTTTGTTGAGTGGATAGATTTTAGTTGGGGTAGTCGTTCAACATTTTACAAGAACAACGAACCATGGAGTATGATTTCTCTGAAACCATGATAGATTTCAAATCGATCCTGACCAAGATGAGTCTGTGGTGTGAAATAATTTTTGTTGAGTGGATAGATTTTGGTTGGGATAGTCGCTCAACATTCTACAAGAACAACGAACCATGGAGTATGATTTCTCTGAAACAATGATAGATTTCAAATCGATCCTGACCAAGATGAGTCTGTGGTGTGAAATAATTTTTGTTTAGTGGCCAGATTTTAGTTGGGGTAGTCGTTCAACATTTTACAAGAACAACTTACCATGGACTATGATTTCTCTGCAACCATGATAGATTTCAAATCGGTCCTGATCAAGAGGAGTCTGTGGTGTGAAATAATTTTTGTTGAGTGGATAGATTTTAGTTGGGATAGTCGTTCAACATTCTACAAGAACAACGAACCATGGAGTATGATTTCTCTGAAATAATTTTTGTTGAGTGGATAGATTTTAGTTGGAATAGTCGTTCAACATTCTACAAGAACAACTTACCATGGACTATGATTTCTCTGAAACCATGATAGATTTCAAATCGATCCTGACCAAGATGAGTCTGTGGTGTGAAATAATTTTTGTTTAGTGGATAGATTTTAGTTGGGGTAGTCGTTCAAGATTTTACAAGAACAACTTACCATGGACTATGATTTCTCTGCAACCATGATAGATTTCAAATCGGTCCTGATCAAAATGAGTCTGTGGTGTGAAATAATTTTTGTTGAGTGGATAGATTTTAGTTGGGATAGTCGTTCAACATTCTACAAGAACAACGAACCATGGAGTATGATTTCTCTGAAATAATTTTTGTTGAGCGGATAGATTTTAGTTGGGATAATCGTTCAACATTCTACAAGAACAACGAACCATGGAGTATGATTTCTCTGAAATAATTTTTGTTGAGTGGATAGTTTTTAGTTGGGATAGTCGTTCAACATTCTACAAGAACAACTTACCATGGACTATGATTTCTCTGAAACCATGATAGATTTCAAATCGATCCTGACCAAGATGAGTCTGTGGTGTGAAATAATTTTTGTTGAGTGGATAGATTTTAGTTGGGGTAGTCGTTCAACATTTTACAAGAACAACGAACCATGGAGTATGATTTCTCTGAAACCATGATAGATTTCAAATCGATCCTGACCAAGATGAGTCTGTGGTGTGAAATAATTTTTGTTGAGTGGATAGATTTTGGTTGGGATAGTCGCTCAACATTCTACAAGAACAACGAACCATGGAGTACGATTTCTCTGAAACCATGATAGATTTCAAATCGATCCTGACCAAGATGAGTCCGTGGTGTGAAATAATTTTTGTTTAGTGGACAGATTTTAGTTGGGGTAGTCGTTCAACATTTTACAAGAACAACTTACCATGGACTATGATTTCTCTGCAACCATGATAGATTTCAAATCGGTCCTGATCAAGATGAGTCTGTGGTGTGAAATAATTTTTGTTGAGTGGATAGATTTTAGTTGGGATAGTCGTTCAACATTCTACAAGAACAACGAACCATGGAGTATGATTTCTCTGAAATAATTTTTGTTGAGTGGATAGATTTTAGTTGGGATAGTCGTTCAACATTCTACAAGAACAACTTACCATGGACTATGATTTCTCTGAAACCATGATAGATTTCAAATCGATCCTGACCAAGATGAGTCTGTGGTGTGAAATAATTTTTGTTGAGTGGATAGATTTTAGTTGGGATAGTCGTTCAACATTCTACAAGAACAACGAACCATGGAGTATGATTTCTCTGAAATAATTTTTGTTGAGTGGATAGATTTTAGTTGGGATAGTCGTTCAACATTCTACAAGAACAACTTACCATGGACTATGATTTCTCTGAAACCATGATAGATTTCAAATCGATCCTGACCAAGATGAGTCTGTGGTGTGAAATAATTTTTGTTGAGTGGATAGATTTTAGTTGGGGTAGTCGTTCAACATTCTACAAGAACAACGAACCATGGAGTATGATTTCTCTGAAACCATGATAGATTTCAAATCGATCCTGACCAAGATGAGTCTGTGGTGTGAAATAATTTTTGTTGAGTGGATAGATTTTGGTTGGGATAGTCGCTCAACATTCTACAAGAACAACGAACCATGGAGTATGATTTCTCTGAAACCATGATAGATTTCAAATCGCTCCTGACCAAGATGAGTCTGTGGTGTGAAATAATTTTTGTTGAGTGGATAGATTTTAGTTGGGGTAGTCGTTCAACATTCTACAAGAACAACTTACCATGGAGTATGATTTCTCTGAAACCATGATAGATTTCAAATCGATCCTGACCAAGATGAGTCTGTTGTGTGAAATAGTTTTTGTAGAGTGGATAGATTTTAGTTGGGGTAGTCGTTCAACATTCTAGAAGAACAACGAACAATGGAGTATGATTACTCTGAAATCATGATAGATTTCAAATCGATCCTGACCAAGATGTGTCTGTGGTGTGAAATAATTTTTGTTGAGTGGATAGATTTTAGTTGGGGTAGTCGTTCAACATTTTACAAGAACAACTTACCATGGACTATGATTTCTCTGAAATAATTTTTGTTGAGTGGATAGATTTTAGTTGGGGTAGTCGTTCAACATTCTACAAGAACAACGAACAATGGAGTATGATTACTCTGAAACCATGATAGATTTCAAATCGATCCTGACCAAGATGTGTCTGTGGTGTGAAATAATTTTTGTTGAGTGGATAGATTTTAGTTGGGGTAGTCGTTCAACATTCTACAAGAACAACGAACCATGGAGTATGATTTCTCTGAAATAATTTTTGTTGAGTGGATAGATTTTAGTTGGGGTAGTCGTTCAACATTCTACAAGAACAACTTACAATGGACTATGATTTCTCTGAAACCATGATAGATTTCAAATCGATCCTGACCAAGATGAGTCTGTGGTGTGAAATAATTTTTGTTGAGTGGATAGATTTTAGTTGGGGTAGTCGTTCAACATTTTACAAGAACAACGAAACATGGTGTATGATTTCTCTGAAACCATGATAGATTTCAAATCGATCCTGACCAAGATGAGTCTGTGGTGTGAAATAATTTTTGTTGAGTGGATAGATTTTAGTTGGGGTAGTCGTTCAACATTCTACAAGAACAACTTACCATGGAGTATGATTTCTCTGAAAACATGATAGATTTCAAATCGATCCTGACCAAGATGAGTCTGTGGTGTGAAATAATTTTTGTTGAGTGGATCGATTTTAGTTGGGGTAGTCGTTCAACATTCTACAAGAACAACTTACCATGGAGTATGATTTCTCTGAAACCATGATAGATTTTAAATCGATCATGACCAAGATGAGTCTGTGGTGTGAAATAATTTTTGTTGAGTGGATAGATTTTGGTTGGGATAGTCGCTGAACATTCTACAAGAACAACGAACCATGGAGTATGATTTCTCTGAAACCATGATAGATTTCAAATCGATCCTGACCAAGATGAGTCTGTGGTGTGAAATAATTTTTGTTGAGTGGATAGATTTTAGTTGGGGTAGTCGTTCAACATTCTACAAGAACAACTTACCATGGAGTATGATTTCTCTGAAATAATTTTTGTTGAGTGGATAGATTTTAGTTGGGGTAGTCGTTCAACATTCTACAAGAACAACGAAACATGGAGTATGATTTCTCTGAAACCATGATAGATTTCAAATCGATCCTGACCAAGATGAGTCTGTGGTGTGAAATAATTTTTGTTGAGTGGATAGATTTTAGTTGGGGTAGTCGTTCAACATTCTACAAGAACAACGAACCATGGAGTATGATTTCTCTGCAACCATGATAGATTTCAAATCGATCCTGACCAAGATGAGTCTGTGGTGTGAAATAATTTTTGTTGAGTGGATAGATTTTAGTTGGGGTAGTCGTTCAACATTCTACAAGAACAACGAACCATGGAGTATGATTTCTCTGAAATAATTTTTGTTGAGTGGATAGATTTTAGTTGATGTAGTCGTTCAACATTCTACAAGAACAACGAACAATGGAGTATGATTTCTCTGAAATAATTTTTGTTGAGTGGATAGATTTTAGTTGGGATAGTCGTTCAACATTCTACAAGAACAACTTACCATGGAGTATGATTTCTCTGAAATAATTTTTGTTGAGTGGATAGATTTTAGTTGGGGTAGTCGTTCAACATTCTACAAGAACAACGAACCATGGAGTATGATTTCTTTGAAATAATTTTTGTTGAGTGGCTAGATTTTAGTTGGGGTAGTCGTTCAACATTCTACAAGAACAACGAACCATGGAGTATGATTTCTCTGAAACCATGATAGATTTCAAATCGATCCTGACCAAGATGTGTCTGTGGTGTGACATAATTTTTGTTGAGTGGATAGATTTTAGTTGGGGTAGTCCTTCAACATTCTACAAGAACAACTTACAATGGAGTATGATTTCTCTGAAACCATGATAGAATTCAAATCGATCCTGACCAAGATGAGTCTGTGGTGTGAAATAATTTTTGTTGAGTGGATAGATTTTAGTTGGGGTAGTCGTTCAACATTCTACAAGAACAACGAACCACGGAGTATGATTTCTCTGAAACCATGATAGATTTCAAATCGATCCTGACCAAGATGAGTCTGTGGTGTGAAATAATTTTTGTTGAGTGGATAGATTTTAGTTGGGGTAGTCGTTCAATATTCTACAAGAACAACTTAATATGGAGTATGATTTCTCTGAAATAATTTTTGTTGAGTGGATAGATTTTAGTTGGGATAGTCGTTCAACATTCTACAAGAACAACTTACCATGGACTATGATTTCTCTGAAACCATGATAGATTTCAAATCGATCCTGACCAAGATGAGTCTGTGGTGTGAAATAATTTTTGTTGAGTGGATAGATTTTAGTTGGGGTAGTCGTTCAACATTCTACAAGAACAACTTACCATGGAGTATGATTTCTCTGAAACCATGATAGATTTCAAATCGATCCTGACCAAGATGAGTCTGTGGTGTGAAATAATTTTTGTTGAGTGGATAGATTTTAGTTGGGGTAGTCGTTCAACATTCTACAAGAACAACGAACCATGGAGTATGATTTCTCTGAAACCATGATAGATTTCAAATCGATCCTGACCAAGATGAGTCTGTGGTGTGAAATAATTTTTGTTGAGTGGATAGATTTTAGTTGGGGTAGTCGTTCAACATTTTACAAGAACAACTTACCATGGACTATGATTTCTCTGCAACCATGATAGATTTCAAATCGGTCCTGATCAAGATGAGTCTGTGGTGTGAAATAATTTTTGTTGAGCGGATAGATTTTAGTTGGGATAGTCGTTCAACATTCTACAAGAACAACGAACCATGGAGTATGATTTCTCTGAAACCATGATAGATTTCAAATCGATCCTGACCAAGATGAGTCTGTGGTGTGAAATAATTTTTGTTGAGTGGATAGATTTTAGTTGGGGTAGTCGTTCAACATTCTACAAGAACAACTTACCATGGAGTATGATTTCTCTGAAACCATGATAGATTTCAAATCGATCCTGACCAAGATGAGTCTGTGGTGTGAAATAATTTTTGTTGAGTAAATAGATTTTAGTTGGGGTAGTCGTTCCACATTTTACAAGAACAACTTACCATGGACTATGATTTCTCTGCAACCATGATAGATTTCAAATCGGTCCTGATCCAGATGAGTCTGTGGTGTGAAATAATTTTTGTTGAGCGGATAGATTTTAGTTGGGATAGTCGTTCAACATTCTACAAGAACAACGAACCATGGAGTATGATTTCTCTGAAACCATGATAGATTTCAAATCGATCCTGACCAAGATGAGTCTGTGGTGTGAAATAATTTTTGTTGAGTGGATAGATTTTAGTTGGGGTAGTCGTTCAACATTCTACAAGAACAACTTACCATGGAGTATGATTTCTCTGAAACCATGATAGATTTCAAATCGATCCTGACCAAGATGAGTCTGTGGTGTGAAATAATTTTTGTTGAGTGGATAGATTTTAGTTGGGGTAGTCGTTCAACATTCTACAAGAACAACGAACCATGGAGTATGATTTCTCTGAAACCACGATAGATTTCAAATCGATCCTGACCAAGATGAGTCTGTGGTGTGAAGTAATTTTTGTTGAGTGGATATATTTTAGTTACGGTAGTCGTTCAACATTCTACAAGAACAACGAACCATGGAGTATGATTTCTCTGAAATAATTTTTGTTGAGTGGATAGATTTTAGTTGGGATAGTCGTTCAACATTCTACAAGAACAACTTACCATGGAGTATGATTTCTCTGAAATAATTTTTGTTGAGTGGATAGATTTTAGTTGTAGTAGTCGTTCAACATTCTACAAGAACAACGAAACATGGAGTATGATTTCTCTGAAATAATTTTTGTTGTGTGGATAGATTTTAGTTGGGATAGTAGTTCAAAATTCTACAAGAACAACTTACCATGGAGTATGATTTCTCTGAAATAATTTTTGTTGAGTGGATAGATTTTAGTTGGGGTAGTCGTTCAACATTCTACAAGAACAACTTACCATGGAGTATGATTTCTCTGAAACCATGATTGATTTCAAATCGATCCTGACCGAGATGAGTCTGTGGTGTGAAATAATTTTTGTTGAGTGGATAGATTTTAGTTGGGGTAGTAGTTCAACATTCTACAAGAACAACTTACCATGGAGTATGATTTCTCTGAAATAATTTTTGTTGAGTGGATAGATTTTAGTTGGGGTAGTCGTTCAACATTCTACAAGAACAACGAACCATGGAGTATGATTTCTCTGAAACCATGATAGATTTCAAATCGATCCTGACCAAGATGAGTCTGTGGTATGAAATAAATTTTGTTGAGTGGATAGATTTTAGTTGGGGTAGTCGTTCAACATTCTACAAGAACAACGAGCAATGGAGTATGATTTCTCTGAAACCATGATAGATTTCAAATCGATCCTGACCAAGATGAGTCTGTGGTGTGAAATAATTTTTGTTGAGTGGATAGATTTTAGTTGGGGTAGTCGTTCAACATTCTACAAGAACAACTTACCATGGAGTATGATTTCTCTGAAATAATTTTTGTTGAGTGGATAGATTTTAGTTGTAATAGTCGTTCAACATTCTACAAGAACAACTTACCATTTAGTATGATTTCTCTGAAACCATGATAGATTTCAAATCGATCCTGACCAAGATGAGTCTGTGGTGTGAAATAATTTTTGTTGAGTGGATAGATTTTAGTTGGGGTAGTCGTTCAACATTCTACAAGAACAACGAACCATGGAGTATGATTTCTCTGAAACCACGATAGATTTCAAATCGATCCTGACCAAGATGAGTCTGTGGTGTGAAATAATTTTTGTTGAGTGGATAGATTTTAGTTGGGGTAGTCGTTCAACATTCTACAAGAACAACTTACCATGGAGTATGATTTCTCTGAAAGAATGATAGATTTCAAATCGATCCTGACCAAGATGAGTCTGTGGTGTGAAATAATTTTTGTTGAGTGGATATATTTTAGTTGGGGTAGTCGTTCAACATTCTACAAGAACAACGAACCATGGAGTATGATTTCTCTGAAATAATTTTTGTTGAGTGGATAGATTTTAGTTGGGATAGTCGTTCAACATTCTACAAGAACAACTTACCATGGAGTATGATTTCTCTGAAATAATTTTTGTTGAGTGGATAGATTTTAGTTGGGGTAGTCGTTCAACATTCTACAAGAAAAACTTACCATGGAGTATGATTTCTCTGAAACCATGATAGATTTCAAATCGATCCTGACCAATATGAGTCTGTGGTGTGAAATAATTTTTGTTGAGTGGATAGATTTTAGTTGGGATAGTCGTTCAACATTCTACAAGAACAACTTACCATGGAGTATGATTTCTCTGAAATAATTTTTGTTGAGTGGATAGATTTTAGTTGGGGTAGTCGTTCAACATTCTACAAGAACAACGAAACATGGAGTATGATTTCTCTGAAATAATTTTTGTTGTGTGGATAGATTTTAGTTGGGATAGTCGTTCAAAATTCTACAAGAACAACTTACCATGGAGTATGATTTCTCTGAAATAATTTTTGTTGAGTGGATAGATTTTAGTTGGGGTAGTCGTTCAACATTCTACAAGAACAACTTAACATGGAGTATGATTTCTCTGAAACCATGATAGATTTCAAATCGATCCTGACCAAGATGAGTCTGTGGTGTGAAATAATTTTTGTTGAGTGGATAGATTTTAGTTGGGGTAGTCGTTCAACATTCTACAAGAACAACGAACCATGGAGTATGATTTCTCTGAAACCATGATAGATTTCAAATCGATCCTGACCAAGATGAGTCTGTGGTGTGAAATAATTTTTGTTGAGTGGATAGATTTTAGTTGGGGTAGTCGTTCAACATTCTACAAGAACAACTTACCATGGAGTATGATTTCTCTGAAATAATTTTTGTTGAGTGGATAGATTTTAGTTGGGATAGTCGTTCAACATTCTACAAGAACAACTTACCATGGACTATGATTTCTCTGAAACCATGATAGATTTCAAATCGATCCTGACCAAGATGAGTCTGTGGTGTGAAATAAATTTTGTTGAGTGGATAGATTTTAGTTGGGGTAGTCGTTCAACATTCTACAAGAACAACTTAACAAGGAGTATGATTTCTCTGAAACCATGATAGATTTCAAATCGATCCTGACCAAGATGAGTCTGTGGTGTGAAATAATTTTTGTTGAGTGGATAGATTTTAGTTGGGGTAGTCGTTCAACATTCTACAAGAACAACTTACCATGGAGTATGATTTCTCTGAAACCATGATAGATTTCAAATCGATCCTGACCAAGATGAGTCTGTGGTGTGAAATAATTTTTGTTGAGTGGATAGATTTTAGTTGGGGTAGTCGTTCAACATTCTACAAGAACAACTTACCATGGAGTATGATTTCTCTGAAATAATTTTTGTTGAGTGGATAGATTTTAGTTGGGGTAGTCGTTCAACATTCTACAAGAACAACGAACCATGGAGTATGATTTCTCTGAAACCATGATAGATTTCAAATCGATCCTGACCAAGATGAGTCTGTGGTGTGAAATAATTTTTGTTGAGTGGATAGATTTTAGTTGGGGTAGTCGTTCAACATTCTACAAGAACAACGAACCATGGAGTATGATTTCTCTGCAACCATGATAGATTTCAAATCGATCCTGACCAAGATGAGTCTGTGGTGTGAAATAATTTTTGTTGAGTGGATAGATTTTAGTTGGGGTAGTCGTTCAACATTCTACAAGAACAACGAACCATGGAGTATGATTTCTCTGAAATAATTTTTGTTGAGTGGATAGATTTTAGTTGATGTAGTCGTTCAACATTCTACAAGAACAACGAACCATGGAGTATGATTTCTCTGAAATAATTTTTGTTGAGTGGATAGATTTTAGTTGGGATAGTCGTTCAACATTCTACAAGAACAACGAACCATGGAGTATGATTTCTCTGAAATAATTTTTGTTGAGTGGATAGATTTTAGTTGGGATAGTCGTTCAACATTCTACAAGAACAACTTACCATGGAGTATGATTTCTCTGAAATAATTTTTGTTGAGTGGATAGATTTTAGTTGGGGTAGTCGTTCAACATTTTACAAGAACAACGAACCATGGAGTATGATTTCTCTGAAACCATGAAAGATTTCAAATCGATCCTGACCAAGATGAGTCTGTGGTGTGAAATAATTTTTGTTGAGTGGATAGATTTTAGTTGGGGTAGTCGTTCAACATTCTACAAGAACAACTTACTATGGAGTATGATTTCTCTGAAATAATTTTTGTTGAGTGGATAGATTTTAGTTGGGATAGTCGTTCAACATTCTACAAGAACAACTTACCATGGACTATGATTTCTCTGAAAATATGATAGATTTCAAATCGATCCTGACCAAGATGAGTCGGTGGTGTGAAATAAATTTTGTTGAGTGGATAGATTTTAGTTGGGGTAGTCGTTTAACATTCTACAAGAACAACGAACAATGGAGTATGATTTCTCTGAAACCATGATAGATTTCAAATCGATCCTGACCAAGATGAGTCTGTGGTGTGAAATAATTTTTGTTGAGTGGATAGATTTTAGTTGGGGTAGTCGTTCAACATTTTACAAGAACAACGAACCATGGAGTATGATTTCTCTGAAACCATGATAGATTTCAAATCGATCCTGACCAAGATGAGTCTGTGGTGTGAAATAATTTTTGTTGAGTGGATAGATTTTAGTTGGGGTAGTCGTTCAACATTCTACAAGAACAACTTACCATGGAGTATGATTTCTCTGAAATAATTTTTGTTGAGTGGATAGATTTTAGTTGGGGTAGTCGTTCAACATTCTACAAGAACAACGAACCATGGAGTATGATTTCTCTGAAACCATGATAGATTTCAAATCGATCCTGACCAAGATGAGTCTGTGGTGTGAAATAATTTTTGTTGAGTGGATAGATTTTAGTTGGGATAGTCGTTCAACATTCTACAAGAACAACGAACCATTGAGTATGATTTCTCTGCAACCATGATAGATTTCAAATCGATCCTGACCAAGATGAGTCTGTGGTGTGAAATAATTTTTGTTGAGTGGATAGATTTTAGTTGGGGTAGTCGTTCAACATTCTACAAGAACAACGAACCATGGAGTATGATTTCTCTGAAATAATTTTTGTTGAGTGGATAGATTTTAGTTGATGTAGTCGTTCAACATTCTACAAGAACAACGAACCATGGAGTATGATTTCTCTGAAAAAATTTTTGTTGAGTGGATAGATTTTAGTTGGGATAGTCGTTCAACATTCTACAAGAACAACTTACCATGGAGTATGATTTCTCTGAAATAATTTTTGTTGAGTGGATAGATTTTAGTTGGGGTAGTCGTTCAACATTCTACAAGAACAACGAACCATGGAGTATGATTTCTTTGAAATAATTTTTGTTGAGTGGATAGATTTTAGTTGGGGTAGTCGTTCAACATTCTACAAGAACAACGAACCATGGAGTATGATTTCTATGAAACCATGATAGATTTCAAATCGATCCTGACCAAGATGTGTCTGTGGTGTGACATAATTTTTGTTGAGTGGATAGATTTTAGTTGGGGTAGTCGTTCAACATTCTACAAGAACAACTTACCATGGACTATGATTTCTCTGAAAATATGATAGATTTCAAATCGATCCTGACCAAGATGAGTCGGTGGTGTGAAATAAATTTTGTTGAGTGGATAGATTTTAGTTGGGGTAGTCGTTTAACATTCTACAAGAACAACGAACAATGGAGTATGATTTCTCTGAAACCATGATAGATTTCAAATCGATCCTGACCAAGATGAGTCTGTGGTGTGAAATAATTTTTGTTGAGTGGATAGATTTTAGTTGGGGTAGTCGTTCAACATTTTACAAGAACAACGAACCATGGAGTATGATTTCTCTGAAACCATGATAGATTTCAAATCGATCCTGACCAAGATGAGTCTGTGGTGTGAAATAATTTTTGTTGAGTGGATAGATTTTAGTTGGGGTAGTCGTTCAACATTCTACAAGAACAACTTACCATGGAGTATGATTTCTCTGAAATAATTTTTGTTGAGTGGATAGATTTTAGTTGGGGTAGTCGTTCAACATTCTACAAGAACAACGAACCATGGAGTATGATTTCTCTGAAACCATGATAGATTTCAAATCGATCCTGACCAAGATGAGTCTGTGGTGTGAAATAATTTTTGTTGAGTGGATAGATTTTAGTTGGGATAGTCGTTCAACATTCTACAAGAACAACGAACCATTGAGTATGATTTCTCTGCAACCATGATAGATTTCAAATCGATCCTGACCAAGATGAGTCTGTGGTGTGAAATAATTTTTGTTGAGTGGATAGATTTTAGTTGGGGTAGTCGTTCAACATTCTACAAGAACAACGAACCATGGAGTATGATTTCTCTGAAATAATTTTTGTTGAGTGGATAGATTTTAGTTGATGTAGTCGTTCAACATTCTACAAGAACAACGAACCATGGAGTATGATTTCTCTGAAAAAATTTTTGTTGAGTGGATAGATTTTAGTTGGGATAGTCGTTCAACATTCTACAAGAACAACTTACCATGGAGTATGATTTCTCTGAAATAATTTTTGTTGAGTGGATAGATTTTAGTTGGGGTAGTCGTTCAACATTCTACAAGAACAACGAACCATGGAGTATGATTTCTTTGAAATAATTTTTGTTGAGTGGATAGATTTTAGTTGGGGTAGTCGTTCAACATTCTACAAGAACAACGAACCATGGAGTATGATTTCTATGAAACCATGATAGATTTCAAATCGATCCTGACCAAGATGTGTCTGTGGTGTGACATAATTTTTGTTGAGTGGATAGATTTTAGTTGGGGTAGTCGTTCAACATTCTACAAGAACAACTTACAATGGAGTATGATTTCTCTGAAACCATGATAGATTTCAAATCGATCCTGACCAAGATGAGTCTGTGGTGTGAAATAATTTTTGTTGAGTGGATAGATTTTAGTTGGGGTAGTCGTTCAACATTCTACAAGAACAACGAACCACGGAGTATGATTTCTCTGAAACCATGATAGATTTCAAATAGATCCTGACCAAGATGAGTCTGTGGTGTGAAATAATTTTTGTTGAGTGGATAGATTTTAGTTGGGGTAGTCGTTCAACATTCTACAAGAACAACTTAATATGGAGTATGATTTCTCTGAAATAATTTTTGTTGAGTGGATAGATTTTAGTTTTGATAGTCGTTCAACATTCTACAAGAACAACTTACCATGGACTATGATTTCTCTGAAACCATGATAGATTTCAAATCGATCCTGACCAAGATGAGTCTGTGGTGTGAAATAATTTTTGTTGAGTGGATAGATTTTAGTTGGGGTAGTCGTTCAACATTCTACAAGAACAACTTCCCATTGAGTATGATTTCTCTGAAATAATTTTTGTTGAGTGGATAGATTTTAGTTGGGGTTATCGTTCAACATTCTACAAGAACAACTTACCATGGAGTATGATTTCTCTGAAACCATGATATATTTCAAATCGATCCTGACCAAGATGAGTCTGTGGTGTGAAATAATTTTTGTTGAGTGGACAAATTTTAGTTGGGGTAGTCGTTCAACATTCTACTAGAACAACTTACCATGGAGTATGATTTCTCTGAAATAATTTTTGTTGAGTGGATAGATTTTAGTTGGGGTAGTCGTTCAACATTCTACAAGAACAACGAATCATGGAGTATGATTTCTCTGAAATAATTTTTGTTGAGTGGATAGATTTTAGTTGGGATAGTCGTTCAACATTCTACAAGAACAACGAACCATGGAGTATGATTTCTCTGAAACCATGATAGATTTCAAATCGATCCTGACCAAGATGTGTCTGTGGTGTGAAATAATTTTTGTTGAGTGGATAGATTTTAGTTGGAGTAGCCGTTCAACATTCTACCAGAACAACGAACCATGGAGTATGATTTCTCTGCAACCATGATAGATTTCAAATCGATCCTGACCAAGATGAGTCTGTGGTGTGAAATAATTTTTGTTGAGTGGATAGATTTTAGTTGGGGTAGTCGTTCAACATTCTACAAGAACAACTTACCATGGAGTATGATTTCTCTGAAATAATTTTTGTTGAGTGGATAGATTTTAGTTGGGATAGTCGTTCAACATTCTACAAGAACAACTTACCATGGAGTATGATTTCTCTGAAATAATTTTTGTTGAGTGTATAGATTTTAGTTGGGGTAGTCGTTCAACATTCTACAAGAACAACGAACCATGGAGTATGATTTCTGTGAAATAATTTTTGTTGAGTGGATAGATTTTAGTTGGGGTAGTCGTTCAACATTCTACAAGAACAACGAACCATGGAGTATGATTTCTCTGAAACCATAATAGATTTCAAATCGATCCTGACCAAGATGTGTCTGTGGTGTGAAATAATTTTTGTTGAGTGGATAGATTTTAGTTGGGGTAGTCGTTCAACATTCTACAAGAACAACTTTCCATGGAGTATGATTTCTCTGAAACCATGATAGATTTCAAATCGATCCTGACCAACATGTGTCTGTGGTGTGAAATAATTTTTGTTGAGTGGATAGATTTTAGTTGGGGTAGTCGTTCAACATTCTACAAGAACAACGAACCATGGAGTGTGATTTCTCTGTAATAATTTTTGTTGAGTGGATAGATTTTAGTTGGGATAGTCGTTCATCATTCTACAAGAACAACTTACCATGGAGTATGATTTCTCTGAAATAATTTTTGTTGAGTGGATAGATTTTAGTTGGGGTAGTCGTTCAACATTCTACAAGAACAACTTACCATGGAGTATGATTTCTCTGAAATAATTTTTGTTGAGTGGATAGATTTTAGTTGGGATAGTCGTTCAACATTCTACAAGAACAACTTACCATGGAGTATGATTTCTCTGAAATAATTTTTGTTGAGTGGATAGATTTTAGTTGGGGTAGTCGTTCAACATTCTACAAGAACAACTTACCATGGAGTATGATTTCTCTGAAACCATGATAGATTTCAAATCGATCCTGACCAAGATGAGTCTGTGGTGTGAAATAATTTTTGTTGAGTTAATAGATTTTAGTTGGGGTAGTCGTTCAACATTCTACAAGAACAACTTACCATGGAGTATGATTTCTCTGAAACCATGATAGATTTCAAATCGATCCTGACCAAGATGAGTCTGTGGTGTGAAATAATTTTTGTTGAGTGGATAGATTTTAGTTGGGGTAGTCGTTCAACATTCTACAAGAACAACTTACCATGGAGTATGATTTCTCTGAAACCATGATAGATTTCAAATCGATCCTGACCAAGATGAGTCTGTGGTGTGAAATAATTTTTGTTGAGTGGATAGATTTTAGTTGTTCAACATTCTACAAGAACAACTTACCATGGAGTATGATTTCTCTGAAATAATTTTTGTTGAGTGGATAGATTTTAGTTGGGGTAGTCGTTCAACATTTTACAAGAACAACGAACCATGGAGTATGATTTCTCTGAAATAATTTTTGTTGAGTGGATAGATTTTAGTTGGGATAGTCGTTCAACATTCTACAAGAACAACGAACCATGGAGTATGATTTCTCTGAAATAATTTTTGTTGAGTGGATAGATTTTAGTTGGAGTAGTCGTTCAACATTCTACAAGAACAACTTACCATGGACTATGATTTATCTGAAATAATTTTTGTTGAGTGGATAGATTTTAGTTGGGGTAGTCGTTCAACATTCTACAAGAACAACTTACCATGGACTATGATTTCTCTGAAATAATTTTTGTTGAGTGAATAGATTTTAGTTGGGGTAGTCGTTCAACATTCTACAAGAACAACGAACCATGGAGTATGATTTGTCTGAAACCATGATAGATTTCAAATCGATCCTGACCAAGATGAGTCTGTGGTGTGAAATAATTTTTGTTGAGTGGATAGATTTTAGTTGGGGTAGTCGATCAACATTCTACAAGAACAACTTACCATGGAGTATGATTTCTCTGAAACCATGATAGATTTCAAATCGATCCTGACCAAGATGAGTCTGTGGTGTGAAATAATTTTTGTTGAGTGGATAGATTTTAGTTGGGGTAGTCGTTCAACATTCTACAAGAACAACTTACCATGGAGTATGATTTCTCTGAAACCATGATAGATTTCAAATCGATCCTGACCAAGATGAGTCTGTGGTGTGAAATAATTTTTGTTGAGTGGATAGATTTTAGTTGGGATAGTCGTTCAACATTCTACAAGAACAACTTACCATGGAGTATGATTTCTCTGAAATAATTTTTGTTGAGTGGATAGATTTTAGTTGGGATAGTCGTTCAACATTTTACAAGAACAACGAACCATGGAGTATGATTTCTCTGAAACCATGATAGATTTCAAATCGATCCTGACCAAGATGAGTCTGTGGTGGAAATAATTTTTGTTGAGTGGATAGATTTTAGTTGGGGTAGTCGTTCAACATTCTACAAGAACAACTTACCATGGAGTATGATTTCTCTGAAACCATGATAGATTTCAAATCGATCCTGACCAAGATGAGTCTGTGGTGTGAAATAATTTTTGTTGAGTGGATAGATTTCAGTTGGGGTAGTCGTTCAACATTCTACAAGAACAACGAACCATGGAGTATGATTTCTCTGAAATAATTTTTGTTGAGTGGATAGATTTTAGTTGGGATAGTCGTTCAACATTCTACAAGAGCAACTTACCATGGAGTATGATTTCTCTGAAATAATTTTTGTTGAGTGGATAGATTTTAGTTGGGGTAGTCGTTCAACATTCTACAAGAACAACTTACCATGGAGTATGATTTCTCTGAAACCATGATAGATTTCAAATCGATCCTGACCAATATGAGTCTGTGGTGTGAAATAATTTTTGTTGAGTGGATAGATTTTAGTTGGGGTAGTCGTTCAACATTCTACAAGAACAACTTACCATGGAGTATGATTTCTCTGAAACCATGATAGATTTCAAATCGATCCTGACCAAGATGAGTCTGTGGTGTGAAATAATTTTTGTTGAGTGGATAGATTTTAGTTGGGATAGTCGTTCAACATTCTACAAGAACAACGAACCATGGATTATGATTTCTCTGAAATAATTTTTGTTGAGTGGATAGATTTTAGTTGGGGTAGTCGTTCAACATTCTACAAGAACAACTTACCATGGAGTATGATTTCTCTGAAATATTTTTTGTTGAGTGGATAGATTTCAGTTAGTGATAGTCGTTCAACATTCTACAAGAACAACTTACCATGGACTATGATTTCTCTGAAACCATGATAGATTTCAGATCGATCCTGACCAAGATGAGTCTGTGGTGTGAAATAATTTTTGTTGAGTGGATAGATTTTAGTTGGGGTAGTCGTTCAACATTCTACAAGAACAACTTACCATGGACTATGATTTCTCTGAAACCATGATAGATTTCAAATCGATCCTGACCAAGATGAGTCTGTGGTGTGAAATAATTTTTGTTGAGTGGATAGATTTTAGTTGGGATAGTCGTTCAACATTCTACAAGAACAACGAACCATGGAGTATGATTTCTCTGAAATAATTTTTGTTGAGTGGATAGATTTTAGTTGGGATAGTCGTTCAATATTTTACAAGAACAACGAACCATGGAGTATGATTTCTCTGAAACCATGATAGATTTCAAATCGATCCTGACCAAGATGAGTCTGTGGTGTGAAATAATTTTTGTTGAGTGGATAGATTTTAGTTGGGGTAGTCGTTCAACATTCTACAAGAACAACGAACCATGGAGTATGATTTCTCTGAAATAATTTTTGTTGAGTGGATAGATTTTAGTTGAAATAGTCGTTCAACATTCTACAAGAACAATTTACCATGGACTATGTTTTCTCTGAAATAATTTTTGTTGAGTGGATAGATTTTAGTTGGGGTAGTCGTTCAACATTCTACAAGAACAACTTACCATGGAGTATGATTTATCTGAAACCATGATAGATTTCAAATCGATCCTGACCAAGATGAGTCTGTGGTGTGAAATAATTTTTGTTGAGTGGATAGATTTTAGTTGGGGTAGTCGTTCAACATTCTACAAGAACAACTTACCATGGAGTATGATTTCTCTGAAACCATGATAGATTTCAAATCGATCCTGACCAAGATGAGTCTGTGGTGTGAAATAATTTTTGTTGAGTGGATAGATTTTATTTGGGGTAGTCGTTCAACATTTTACAAGAACAACGAACCATGGAGTATGATTTCTCTGAAACCATGATAGATTTCAAATCGATCCTGACCAAGATGAGTCTGTGGTGTGAAATAATTTTTGTTGAGTGGATAGATTTTAGTTGGGATAGTCGTTCAACATTCTACAAGAACAACGAACCATGGAGTATGATTTCTCTGAAACCATGATAGATTTCAAATCGATCCTGACCAAGATGAGTCTGTGGTGTGAAATAATTTTTGTTGAGTGGATAGATTTTAGTTGGGGTAGTCGTTCAACATTCTACAAGAACAACGAACCATGGAGTATGATTTCTCTGAAACCATGATAGATTTCAAATCTATCCTGACCAAGATGAGTCTGTGGTGTGAAATAATTTTTGTTGGGTGGATAGATTTTAGTTGGGATAGTCGTTCAACATTCTACAAGAACAACGAACCATGGAGTATGATTTCTCTGAAATAATTTTTGTTGAGTGGATAGATTTTAGTTGGGGTAGTCGTTCAACATTTTACAAGAACAACGAACCATGGAGTATGATTTCTCTGAATCCATGATAGATTTCAAATCGATCCTGACCAAGATGAGTCTGTGGTGTGAAATAATTTTTGTTGAGTGGATAGATTTTAGTTGGGATAGTCGTTCAACATTCTACATGAACAACGAACCATGGAGTATGATTTCTCTGAAACCATGATAGATTTCAAATCGATCCTGACCAAGATGAGTCTGTGGTGTGAAATAATTTTTGTTGAGTGGATAGATTTTAGTTGGGGTAGTCGTTCAACATTCTACAAGAACAACCTACCATGGAGTATGATTTCTCTGAAACCATGATATATTTCAAATCGATCCTGACCAAGATGAGTCTGTGGTGTGAAATAATTTTTGTTGGGTGGATAGATTTTAGTTGGGGTAGTCGTTCAACATTCTACAAGAACAACGAACCATGGAGTATGATTTCTCTGAAACCATGATAGATTTGAAATCGATCCTGACCAAGATGAGTCTGTGGTGTGAAATAATTTTTGTTGAGTGGATAGATTTTAGTTGGGGTAGTCGTTCAACATTCTACAAGAACAACGAACCATGGAGTATGATTTCTCTGAAACCATGATAGATTTCAAATCGGTCCTGACCAAGATGAGTCTGTGGTGTGAAATAATTTTTGTTGAGTGGATAGATTTTAGTTGGGGTAGTCGTTCAACATTCTACAAGAACAACGAACCATGGAGTATGATTTCTCTGCAACCATGATAGATTTCAAATCGATCCTGACCAAGATGAGTCTGTGGTGTGAAATAATTTTTGTTGAGTGGATAGATTTTAGTTGGAGTAGTCGTTTAACATTCTACAAGAACAACTTACCATGGAGTATGATTTCTCTGAAATAATTTTTGTTGAGTGGATAGATTTTAGTTGGGGTAGTCGTTCAACATTTTACAAGAACAACGAACCATGGAGTATGATTTCTCTGAGGCCATGATAGATTTCAAATCGATCCTGACCAAGATGAGTCTGTGGTGTGAAATAATTTTTGTTGAGTGGATAGATTTTAGTTGGGGTAGTCGTTCAACATTCTACAAGAACAACTTACCATGGAGTATGATTTCTCTTAAACCATGATAGATTTCAAATCGATCCTGACCAAGATGAGTCTGTGGTGTGAAATAATTTTTGTTGGGTGGATAGATTTTAGTTGGGGTAGTCGTTCAACATTCTACAAGAACAACGAACCATGGAGTATGATTTCTCTGAAATAATTTTTGTTGAGTGGATAGATTTTAGTTGGGGTAGTCGTTCAACATTTTACAAGAACAACGAACCATGGAGTATGATTTCTCTGAGGCCATGATAGATTTCAAATCGATCCTGACCAAGATGAGTCTGTGGTGTGAAATAATTTTTGTTGAGTGGATAGATTTTAGTTGGGGTAGTCGTTCAACATTCTACAAGAACAACGAACCATGGAGTATGATTTCTCTGCAACCATGATAGATTTCAAATCGATCCTGACCAAGATGAGTCTGTGGTGTGAAATAATTTTTGTTGAGTGGATAGATTTTAGTTGGGGTAGTCGTTCAACATTTTACAAGAACAACGAACCATGGAGTATGATTTCTCTGAAACCATGATAGATTTCAAATCGATCCTGACCAAGATGAGCCTGTGGTGTGAAATAATTTTTGTTGAGTGGATAGATTTTAGTTGGGGTAGTCGTTCAACATTTTACAAGAACAACGAACCATGGAGTATGATTTCTCTGAAATAATTTTTGTTGAGTGGATAGATTTTAGTTGGGGTAGTCGTTCAACATTTTACAAGAACAACGAACCATGGAGTATGATTTCTCTGAGGCCATGATAGATTTCAAATCGATCCTGACCAAGATGAGTCTGTGGTGTGAAATAATTTTTGTTGAGTGGATAGATTTTAGTTGGGATAGTCGTTCAACATTCTACATGAACAACGAACCATGGAGTATGATTTCTCTGAAACCATGATAGATTTCAAATCGATCCTGACCAAGATGAGTCTGTGGTGTGAAATAATTTTTGTTGAGTGGATAGATTTTAGTTGGGGTAGTCGTTCAACATTCTACAAGAACAACTTACCATGGAGTATGATTTCTCTTAAACCATGATAGATTTCAAATCGATCCTGACCAAGATGAGTCTGTGGTGTGAAATAATTTTTGTTGGGTGGATAGATTTTAGTTGGGGTAGTCGTTCAACATTCTACAAGAACAACGAACCATGGAGTATGATTTCTCTGAAATAATTTTTGTTGAGTGGATAGATTTTAGTTGGGGTAGTCGTTCAACATTTTACAAGAACAACGAACCATGGAGTATGATTTCTCTGAGGCCATGATAGATTTCAAATCGATCCTGACCAAGATGAGTCTGTGGTGTGAAATAATTTTTGTTGAGTGGATAGATTTTAGTTGGGATAGTCGTTCAACATTCTACAAGAACAACTTACCATGGAGTATGATTTCTCTGAAACCATGATAGATTTCAAATCGATCCTGACCAAGATGAGTCTGTGGTGTGAAATAATTTTTGTTGAGTGGATAGATTTTAGTTGGGGTAGTCGGTCAACATTCTACAAGAACAACTTACCATGGACTATGATTTCTCTGAAACCATGATAGATTTCAAATCGATCCTGACCAAGATGAGTCTGTGGTGTGAAATAATTTTTGTTGAGTGGATAGATTTTAGTTGGGGTAGTCGTTCAACATTCTACAAGAACAACTTACCATGGAGTATGATTTCTCTGAAACCATGATAGATTTCAAATCGATCCTGACCAAGATGAGTCTGTGGTGTGAAATAATTGTTGTTGAGTTTATAGATTTTAGTTAGGGGTAGTTGTTCAACATTCTACAAGAACAACTTACCATGGAGTATGATTTCTCTGAAATAATTTTTGTTGAGTGGATAGATTTTAGTTGGGGTAGTCGTTCAACATTCTACAAGAACAACGAACCAGGGAGTATGATTTCTCTGAAATAATTTTTGTTGAGTGGATAGATTTTAGTTGGGGTAGTCGTTCAACATTCTACAAGAACAACTTACCTTGGACTATGATTTCTCTGAAACCATGATAGATTTCAAATCGATCCTGACCAAGATGAGTCTGTGGTGTGAAATAATTTTTGTTGAGTGGATAGATTTTAGTTGGGGTAGTCGTTCAACATTCTACAAGAACAACTTACCATGGAGTATGATTTCTCTGAAATAATCTTTGTTGAGTGGATAGATTTTAGTTGGAATAATCGTTCAACATTCTACAAGAACAACGAACCATGGAGTATGATTTCTCTGAAAAAATGATAGATTTCAAATCGATCCTGACCAAGATGAGTCTGTGGTGTGAAATAATTTTTGTTGAGTGGATAGATTTTAGTTGGGGTAGTCGTTCAACATTTTACAAGAACAACGAACCATGGAGTATGATTTCTCTGAAACCATGATAGATTTCAAATCGATCCTGAAAAAGATGAGTCTGTGGTGTGAAATAATTTTTGTTGAGTGGATAGATTTTAGTTGGGGTAGTCGTTCAACATTTTACAAGAACAACGAACCATGGAGTATGATTTCTCTGAAACCATGATAGATTTCAAATCGATCCTGACCAAGATGAGTCTGTGGTGTGAAATAATTTTTGTTGAGTGGATAGATTTTAGTTGGGGTAGTCATTCAACATTCTACAAGAACAACTTATCATGGAGTATGATTTCTCTGAAATAATCTTTGTTGAGTGGATAGATTTTAGTTGGGATAATCGTTCAACATTCTACAAGAACAACTTACCATGGACTATGATTTCTCTGAAACCATGATAGATTTCAAATCGATCCTGACCAAGATGAGTCTGTGGTGTGAAATAATTTTTGTTGAGTGGATAGATTTTAGTTGGGGTAGTCGTTCAACATTCTACAAGAACAACTTACCATGGAGTATGATTTCTCTGAAATAATCTTTGTTGAGTGGATAGATTTTAGTTGGGATAATCGTTCAACATTCTACAAGAACAACGAACCATGGAGTATGATTTCTCTGAAAAAATGATAGATTTCAAATCGATCCTGACCAAGATGAGTCTGTGGTGTGAAATAATTTTTGTTGAGTGGATAGATTTTAGTTGGGGTAGTCGTTCAACATTCTACAAGAACAACGAACCAGGGAGTATGATTTCTCTGAAATAATTTTTGTTGAGTGGATAGATTTTAGTTGGGGTAGTCGTTCAACATTCTACAAGAACAACTTGCCATGGACTATGATTTCTCTGAAACCATGATAGATTTCAAATCGATCCTGACCAAGATGAGTCTGTGGTGTGAAATAATTTTTGTTGAGTGGATAGATTTTAGTTGGGATAATCGTTCAACATTCTACAAGAACAACGAACCATGGAGTATGATTTCTCTGAAACCATGATAGATTTCAAATCGATCCTGACCAAGATGAGTCTGTGGTGTGAAATAATTTTTGTTGAGTGGATAGATTTTAGTTGGGATAATCGTTCAACATTCTACAAGAACAACGAACCATGGAGTATGATTTCTCTGAAACCATGATAGATTTCAAATCGATCCTGACCACGATGAGTCTGTGGTGTGAAATAATTTTTGTTGAGTGGATAGATTTTAGTTGGGGTAGTCGTTCAACATTCTACAAGAACAACTTACCATGGAGTATGATTTCTCTGAAATAATTTTTGTTGAGTGGATAGATTTTAGTTGGGGTAGTCGTTCAACATTCTACAAGAACAACGAACCAGGGAGTATGATTTCTCTGAAATAATTTTTGTTGAGTGGATCGATTTTAGTTGGGGTAGTCGTTCAACATTCTACAAGAACAACTTACCATGGAGTATGATTTCTCTGAAATAATTTTTGTTGAGTGGATAGATTTTAGTTGGGATAGTCGTTCAACATTTTACAAGAACAACTTACCATGGAGTATGATTTCCCTGAAACCATGATAGATTTCAAATCGATCCTGTCCAAGATGAGTCTGTGGTGTGAAATAATTTTTGTTGAGTGGATAGATTTTAGTTGGGGTAGTCGTTCAACATTTTACAAGAACAACGAACCATGGAGTATGATTTCTCTGAAACCATGATAGATTTCAAATCGATCCTGACCAAGATGAGTCTGTGGTGTGAAATAATTTTTGTTGAGTGGATATATTTTAGTTGGGGTAGTCGTTCAACATTTTACAAGAACAACGAACCATGGAGTATGATTTCTCTGAAACCATGATAGATTTCAAATCGATCCTGACCAAGATGAGTCTGTGGTGTGAAATAATTTTTGTTGAGTGGATAGATTTTAGTTGGGGTAGTCGTTCAACATTTTACAAGAACAACGAACCATGGAGCATGATTTCTCTGAAACCATGATAGATTTCAAATCGATCCTGACCAAGATGAGTCTGTGGTGTGAAATAATTTTTGTTGAGTGGATAGATTTTAGTTGGGATAGTCGTTCAACATTCTACAAGAACAACTTACCATGGACTATGATTTCTCTGAAATAATTTTTGTTGCGTGGATAGATTTTAGTTGGGGTAGTCGTTCAACATTCTACAAGAACAACGAACCATGGAGTATGATTTCTCTGAAATAATTTTTGTTGAGTGGATAGATTTTAGTTAGGGGTAGTCGTTGAACATTCTACAAGAACAACTTACCATGGACTATGATTCCTCTGAAATAATTTTTGTTGCGTGGATAGATTTTAGTTGGGGTAGTCGTTCAACATTCTACAAGAACAACGAACCATGGAGTATGATTTCTCTGAAATAATTTTTGTTGAGTGGATAGATTTTAGTTAGGGGTAGTCGTTGAACATTCTACAAGAACAACTTACCATGGAGTATGATTTCTCTGAAATAATTTTTGTTGAGTGGATAGATTTTAGTTGGGATAGTCGTTCAACATTTTAGAAGAACAACGAACCATGGAGTATGATTTCTCTGAAACCATGATAGATTTCAAATCGATCCTGACCAAGATGAGTCTGTGGTGTGAAATAATTTTTGTTGAGTGGATAGATTTTAGTTGGGGTAGTCGTTCAACATTTTACAAGAACAACGAACCATGGAGTATGATTTCTCTCAAACCATGCTAGATTTCAAATCGATCCTGACCAAGATGAGTCTGTGGTGTGAAATAATTTTTGTTGAGTGGATAGATTTTAGTTGGGGTAGTCGTTCAACATTTTACAAGAACAACGAACCATGGAGTATGATTTCTCTGAAACCATGATAGATTTCAAATCGATCCTGACCAAGATGAGTCTGTGGTGTGAAATAATTTTTGTTGAGTGGATAGATTTTAGTTGGGGTAGTCGTTCAACATTTTACAAGAACAACGAACCATGGAGTATGATTTCTCTGAAATAATTTTTGTTGAGTGCATAGATTTTAGTTAGGGGTAGTCGTTCAACATTCTACAAGAACAACTTACCATGGAGTATGATTTCTCTGAAACCATGATAGATTTCAAATCGATCCTGACCAAGATGAGTCTTTGGTGTGAAATAATTTTTGTTGAGTGGATAGATTTTAGTTGGGGTAGTCGTTCAACATTCTACAAGAACAACTTACCATGGAGTATGATTTCTCTGAAATAATTTTTGTTGAGTGGATAGATTTTAGTTGGGATAGTCGTTCAACATTTTACAAGAACAACGAACCATGGAGTATGATTTCTCTGAAACCATGATAGATTTCAAATCGATCCTGACCAAGATGAGTCTGTGGTGTGAAATAATTTTTGTTGAGTGGATAGATTTTAGTTGGGGTATTCGTTCAACATTTTACAAGAACAACGAACCATGGAGTATGATTTCTCTGAAACCATGATAGATTTCAAATCGATCCTGACCAAGATGAGTCTGTGGTGTGAAATAATTTTTGTTGAGTGGATAGATTTTAGTTGGGGTAGTCGCTCAACATTTTACAAGAACAACGAACCATGGAGTATGATTTTTCTGAAACCATGACAGATTTCAAATCGATCCTGAAAAAGATGAGTCTGTGGTGTGAAATAATTTTTGTTGAGTGGATAGATTTTAGTTGGGGTAGTCGTTCAACATTTTACAAGAACAACGAACCATGGAGCATGATTTCTCTGAAACCATGATAGATTTCAAATCGATCCTGACCAAGATGAGTCTGTGGTGTGAAATAATTTTTGTTGAGTGGATAGATTTTAGTTGGGGTAGTCGTTCAACATTTTACAAGAACAACGAACCATGGAGTATGATTTCTCTGAAACCATGATAGATTTCAAATCGATCCTGACCAAGATGAGTCTGTGGTGTGAAATAATTTTTGTTGAGTGGATAGATTTTAGTTGGGGTAGTCGTTCAACATTTTACAAGAACAACGAACCATGGAGCATGATTTCTCTGAAACCATGATAGATTTCAAATCGATCCTGACCAAGATGAGTCTGTGGTGTGAAATAATTTTTGTTGAGTGGATAGATTTTAGTTGGGATAGTCGTTCAACATTCTACAAGAACAACTTACCATGGACTATGATTTCTCTGAAATAATTTTTGTTGAGTGGATAGATTTTAGTTGGGATAGTCGTTCAACATTTTACAAGAACAACGAACCATGGAGTGTGATTTCTCTGAAACCATGATAGATTTCAAATCGATCCTGACCAAGATGAGTCTGTGGTGTGAAATAATTTTTGTTGAGTGGATAGATTTTAGTTGGGGTAGTCGTTCAACATTTTACAAGAACAACGAACCATGGAGTATGATTACTCTGAAACCATGATAGATTTCAAATCGATCCTGACCAAGATGAGTCTGTGGTGTGAAATAATTTTTGTTGAGTGGATAGATTTTAGTTGGGGTAGTCGTTCAACATTTTACAAGAACAACGAACCATGGACTATGATTTCTCTGAAATAATTTTTGTTGAGTGGATAGATTTTAGTTGGGATAGTCCTTCAACATTCTACACGAACAACTTACCATGGACTATGATTTCTCTGAAATAAATTTTGTTGAGTGGATAGGTTTTAGTTGGGGTAGTGGTTCAACATTCTACAAGAACAACTTACCATGGAGTATGATTTCTCTGAAATAATTTTTGTTGAGTGGATAGATTTTAGTTAGGGGTAGTCGTTCAACATTCTACAAGAACAACTTACCATGGACTATGATTTCTCTGAAATAATTTTTGTTGAGTGGATAGATTTTAGTTGGGATAGTCGTTCAACATTCTACAAGAACAACTTACCATGGAGTATGATTTCTCTGAAACCATGATAGATTTCAAATCGATCCTGACCAAGATGAGTCTGTGGTGTGAAATAATTTTTGTTGAGTGGATAGATTTTAGTTGGGATAGTCGTTCAACATTCTACAAGAACAACTTACCATGGACTGTGATTTCTCTGAAATAATTTTTGTTGAGTGGATAGATTTTAGTTGGGATAGTCGTTCAACATTTTACAAGAACAACGAACCATGGAGTATGATTTCTCTGAAACCATGATAGATTTCAAATCGATCCTTACCAAGATGAGTCTGTGGTGTGAAATAATTTTTGTTGAGTGGATAGATTTTAGTTGGGGTAGTCGTTCAACATTTTACAAGACCAACGAACCATGGAGTATGATTTCTCTGAAACCATGATAGATTTCAAATCGATCCTGACCAAGATGAGTCTGTGGTGTGAAATAATTTTTGTTGAGTGGATAGATTTTAGTTGGGGTAGTCGTTCAACATTTTACAAGAACAACGAACCATGGACTATGATTTCTCTGAAATAATTTTTGTTGAGTGGATAGATTTTAGTTGGGATAGTCGTTCAACATTCTACAAGAACAACTTACCATGGAGTATGATTTCTCTGAAACCATGATAGATTTCAAATCGATCCTGACCAAGATGAGTCTTTGGTGTGAAATAATTTTTGTTGAGTGGATAGATTTTAGTTGGGGTAGTCGTTCAACATTCTACAAGAACAACTTACCATGGAGTATGATTTCTCTGAAATAATTTTTGTTGAGTGGATAGATTTTAGTTAGGGGTAGTCGTTCAACATTCTACAAGAACAACTTATCATGGAGTATGATTTCTCTGAAACCATGATAGATTTCAAATCGATCCTGACCAAGATGAGTCTGTGGTGTGAAATAATTTTTGTTGAGTGGATAGATTTTAGTTGGGGTAGTCGTTCAACATTTTACAAGAACAACGAACCATGGAGTATGATTTATCTGAAACCATGATAGATTTCAAATCGATCCTGACCAAGATGAGTCTGTGGTGTGAAATAATTTTTGTTGAGTGGATAGATTTTAGTTGGGGTAGTCGTTCAACATTTTACAAGAACAACGAACCATGGAGTATGATTTCTCTGAAACAATTTTTGTTGAGTGGATAGATTTTAGTTAGGGGTAGTTGTTCAACATTCTACAAGAACAACTTAAAATGGAGTATGATTTCTCTGAAACCATGATAGATTTCAAATCGATCCTGACCAAGATGAGTCTTTGGTGTGAAATAATTTTTGTTGAGTGGATAGATTTTAGTTGGGGTAGTCGTTCAACATTCTACAAGAACAACGAACCATGGAGTATGATTTCTCTGAAATAATTTTTGTTCAGTGGATAGATTTTAGTTGGGGTAGCCGTTCAACATTTTACAAGAACAACGAACCATGGAGTATGATTTCTCTGAAACCATGCTAGATTTCAAATCGATCCTGACCAAGATGAGTCTGTGGTGTGAAATAATTTTTGTTGAGTGGATAGGTTTTAGTTGGGGTAGTGGTTCAACATTCTACAAGAACAACTTACCATGGAGTATGATTTCTCTGAAATAATTTTTGTTGAGTGGATAGATTTTAGTTGGGGTAGTCGTTCAACATTTTACAAGAACAACGAACCATGGAGTATGATTTATCTGAAACCATGATAGATTTCAAATCGATCCTGACCAAGATGAGTCTGTGGTGTGAAATAATTTTTGTTGAGTGGATAGATTTTAGTTGGGGTAGTCGTTCAACATTTTACAAGAACAACGAACCATGGAGTATGATTTCTCTGAAACAATTTTTGTTGAGTGGATAGATTTTAGTTAGGGGTAGTTGTTCAACATTCTACAAGAACAACTTAAAATGGAGTATGATTTCTCTGAAACCATGATAGATTTCAAATCGATCCTGACCAAGATGAGTCTTTGGTGTGAAATAATTTTTGTTGAGTGGATAGATTTTAGTTGGGGTAGTCGTTCAACATTCTACAAGAACAACGAACCATGGAGTATGATTTCTCTGAAATAATTTTTGTTCAGTGGATAGATTTTAGTTGGGGTAGCCGTTCAACGTTTTACAAGAACAACGAACCATGGAGTATGATTTCTCTGAAACCATGCTAGATTTCAAATCGATCCTGACCAAGATGAGTCTGTGGTGTGAAATAATTTTTGTTGAGTGGATAGGTTTTAGTTGGGGTAGTGGTTCAACATTCTACAAGAACAACTTACCATGGAGTATGATTTCTCTGAAATAATTTTTGTTGAGTGGATAGATTTTAGTTAGGGGTAGTCGTTCAACATTCTACAAGAACAACTTACCATGGACTATGATTTCTCTGAAATAATTTTTGTTGAGTGGATAGATTTTAGTTGGGATAGTCGTTCAACATTCTACAAGAACAACTTACCATGGAGTATGATTTCTCTGAAACCATGATAGATTTCAAATCGATCCTGACCAAGATGAGTCTGTGGTGTGAAATAATTTTTGTTGAGTGGATAGATTTTAGTTGGGATAGTCGTTCAACATTCTACAAGAACAACTTACCATGGACTGTGATTTCTCTGAAATAATTTTTGTTGAGTGGATAGATTTTAGTTGGGATAGTCGTTCAACATTTTACAAGAACAACGAACCATGGAGTATGATTTCTCTGAAACCATGATAGATTTCAAATCGATCCTTACCAAGATGAGTCTGTGGTGTGAAATAATTTTTGTTGAGTGGATAGATTTTAGTTGGGGTAGTCGTTCAACATTTTACAAGACCAACGAACCATGGAGTATGATTTCTCTGAAACCATGATAGATTTCAAATCGATCCTGACCAAGATGAGTCTGTGGTGTGAAATAATTTTTGTTGAGTGGATAGATTTTAGTTGGGGTAGTCGTTCAACATTTTACAAGAACAACGAACCATGGACTATGATTTCTCTGAAATAATTTTTGTTGAGTGGATAGATTTTAGTTGGGATAGTCGTTCAACATTCTACAAGAACAACTTACCATGGAGTATGATTTCTCTGAAACCATGATAGATTTCAAATCGATCCTGACCAAGATGAGTCTTTGGTGTGAAATAATTTTTGTTGAGTGGATAGATTTTAGTTGGGGTAGTCGTTCAACATTCTACAAGAACAACTTACCATGGAGTATGATTTCTCTGAAATAATTTTTGTTGAGTGGATAGATTTTAGTTAGGGGTAGTCGTTCAACATTCTACAAGAACAACTTATCATGGAGTATGATTTCTCTGAAACCATGATAGATTTCAAATCGATCCTGACCAAGATGAGTCTGTGGTGTGAAATAATTTTTGTTGAGTGGATAGATTTTAGTTGGGGTAGTCGTTCAACATTTTACAAGAACAACGAACCATGGAGTATGATTTATCTGAAACCATGATAGATTTCAAATCGATCCTGACCAAGATGAGTCTGTGGTGTGAAATAATTTTTGTTGAGTGGATAGATTTTAGTTGGGGTAGTCGTTCAACATTTTACAAGAACAACGAACCATGGAGTATGATTTCTCTGAAACAATTTTTGTTGAGTGGATAGATTTTAGTTAGGGGTAGTTGTTCAACATTCTACAAGAACAACTTAAAATGGAGTATGATTTCTCTGAAACCATGATAGATTTCAAATCGATCCTGACCAAGATGAGTCTTTGGTGTGAAATAATTTTTGTTGAGTGGATAGATTTTAGTTGGGGTAGTCGTTCAACATTCTACAAGAACAACGAACCATGGAGTATGATTTCTCTGAAATAATTTTTGTTCAGTGGATAGATTTTAGTTGGGGTAGCCGTTCAACATTTTACAAGAACAACGAACCATGGAGTATGATTTCTCTGAAACCATGCTAGATTTCAAATCGATCCTGACCAAGATGAGTCTGTGGTGTGAAATAATTTTTGTTGAGTGGATAGGTTTTAGTTGGGGTAGTGGTTCAACATTCTACAAGAACAACTTACCATGGAGTATGATTTCTCTGAAATAATTTTTGTTGAGTGGATAGATTTTAGTTGGGATAGTCGTTCAACATTCTACAAGAACAACGAACCATGGAGTATGATTTCTCTGAAATAATTTTTGTTGAGTGGATAGATTTTAGTTGGGGTAGTCGTTCAACATTCTACGAGAACAACTTACCATGGAGTATGATTTCTCTGAAACCATGATATATTTCAAATCGATCCTGACCAAGATGAGTCTGTGGTGTGAAATAATTTTTGTTGAGTGGATAGGTTTTAATTGGGGTAGTGGTTCAACATTCTACAAGAACAACTTACCATGGAGTATGATTTCTCTGAAATAATTTTTGTTGAGTGGATAGATTTTAGTTAGGGGTAGTCGTTCAACATTCTACGAGAACAACTTACCATGGAGTATGATTTCTCTGAAACCATGATATATTTCAAATCGATCCTGACCAAGATGAGTCTGTGGTGTGAAATAATTTTTGTTGAGTGGATAGATTTTAGTTGGGATAGTCGTTCAACATTCTACAAGAACAACGAACCATAGAGTATGATTTCTCTGAAATAATTTTTGTTGAGTGGATAGATTTTAGTTGGGGTAGTCGTTCAACATTCTACAAGAACAACGAACCATGGAGTATGATTTCTCTGAAGCCATGATAGATTTCAAATCGATCCTGACCAAGATGAGTCTGTGGTGTGAAATAATTTTTGTTGAGTGGATAGATTTTAGTTGGGGTAGTCGTTCAACATTCTACAAGAACAACGAACCATGGAGTATGATTTCTCTGAAACCATGATAGATTTCAAATCGATCCTGACCAAGATGAGTCTGTGGTGTGAAATAATTTTTGTTGAGTGGATAGATTTTAGTTGGGATAGTCGTTCAACATTCTACAAGAACAACTTACCATGGACTATGATTTCTCTGAAATAATTTTTGTTGAGTGGATAGATTTTAGTTGGGGTAGTCGTTCAACATTCTACAAGAACAACGAACCATGGAGTATGATTTCTCTGAAATAATTTTTGTTGAGTGGATAGATTTTAGTTGGATGGCTGGATGCTGTAGGAATAGGGTAGGCACTGACTGGCGTCAACCTGGCGACGTCCAGTGTTGTAACTGTTACTGCGCATCAATTGTGCTTATTTTACCTCCTAGTGGTAGCCATCGGGTACTGGTTGGTGTCCATCCGGACCCGACTTGCTAAACTTATAAGCGCGAGTGTTGACCAAGAGAAAATTGCAGCACTATAAATACGACAGCGGACGAACTCTCTCGATGGAGAGAGACAACACTTTATCTGGGCTACTTCGACATATTCGGAGCTCAGGCCGATAAAGATTTCCAAGAATAAGTCAGGTTTTTGGAAAAGAGATGGTGGCGGATGAGCCCTTATTGGGCCAACGGCAGCGCTCATATCCCCGAAGCGGGATACTGACTTCGGTTTAAAACCGGCCCCTCGTCCTAGGGGTTTCAAAAAAATGGAACTGGCCCTCCAGGTTGGGGGTTGTGCCGTCGGGGTAACTTCCTTACCACGTAAAAAAAAATTTAGTTATGAGAGAGACGCAAGCCTCGGATAATGGACCCCCTCATTTAATACCACGACCCGGAACGTACACGGACTATGATATAAGAGTATGCACCTGGAATGTACGTACACTGTACACTCCTGGTGCTACTCAAAAACTTGAATCTGTCCTCACGCGGTACAAGGCAGATATTACCGCGATCCAGGAGATACGATGGATAGGATCAGGTATGCAAAAACGAAAAAATTGCGACATTTATTACAGCTGCCACAAAAGACTGCACATGTTAGGATGAGGATTCGTCGTGGGAAATCGGCTACGCTCAATGATAATTGACTTTAAGCCGATCAGCGATCGCCTGGCTGTGATCCGCATCAAGGCTACATTTCAAAACATCAGCATAATATGTGCACACGCCCCTACCGACGAAGCTGAAGACTCTATCAAGGAGGAGTTTTATGACCTCCTGGACGGAGCCTACGGAGCCTGTCCGGAGTATGATGTCAAAATCATACTCGGGGACTTCAATGCCAAAATCGGTAAGGAAAACATCTTCGGCGGATTAGTTGGAAAGCACAGCCTCCACGACACGACAACAGACAACGGCTTCCGGCTAATCGATTTTGCAGCAGCTCGTAATACGGTGATAAGTAGCACTAGGTTTCCAAGACTACGAATCCACACAGCAACCTGGCGCTCTCCAGATGGTCGAACCGCCAACCAAATCAACCACGTGCTAATAGATGCGAGGCACGCATCCAACATTCTGAATGTGCAAACGTTCAGAGGGGCAAACGTCGACTCTGACCATTTTCTTGTTGCAGCTAAGTTCAGAGCTCGACTATCCAATGAGAAGAAGCTGCAGACCGCCCAGAAAAAGAAATTCAACGTTGGAAGCCTTAGCACGTCTGGAGTAGCCAGAGCCTACAGGGAGCGCCTGAGTGAGAGACTCTCCGCTGTGCATTCACCATCCACAAACGCCAACAATCTGTGGAACCAGTATCGCGACATCATCAAAGGGGTAGCAGAGACCACCATAGGCTACCAGCCACCACCCAAAAAGAGCCCTTGGTATGATGATGAATGCGTACGCCGGAAAAATGTGACAGAAAATGCACACTTGCAAGCGCTGCAACGCAAAACAAGGGCAGCGAGAGAAGAGTATCGAACCAGAAGAAGGGAGGAGAAGAAGATCCTGCGTAAGAAGAAAAGGGCCCACGCAGCCTCCCAGCTCAAGGATATCGAAGAGTCCCGCGATAGGAACAACATCCGGATGTTTTTCAGGAAAGCCAAGCAACTGGCAGCTGGCTTCAAGCCCGGAACGCAGGCTCTTCGAAACAGTGAAGGAAACCTAGTCACCGAAGCACAGGGAATAGTAGATGTATTTAAGCAGCATTTCCAGCAGCTACTTAATGGGCAGGTAGAGAGAGTGATAGGGCAAGAAGAGAACCCGCATCCAGTCAATGAAGAATCCATTCCCCCTCCTAGTTTTGAAGAGGTCGGCTCAGCTATCAAAAAGCTGAAGAACAACAAGGCCGCCGGCTCTGATGGTCTACCAGCAGAGCTTTTCAAACATGGTGGTGATGCTTTGGTGGGGTGCATGCACCAAGTCATCAACCAAGTGTGGGTGGATGAAGTCATGCCCGATGACTGGACTATCAGCTCTATATGCCCCATCTTCAAGAAAGGGGATCCTATGTCTTGTAAGAACTACCGAGGCATATCCCTGCTTAATGTCGCATATAAGATCCTATCCAACGTACTGTGTGAACGTCTGAAGCCTTTCTGCAGCACACTAATCGGCACGTACCAGTGTGGCTTCCGGCCCGGCAGATCGACGATCGACCAAATTTTCACACTAAGGCAAATCCTGGAAAAGACCAACGAATTTCAAGTCGAGACTCACCATCTCTTCATCGACTTTAAAGCCGCATATGATAGCATTCATCGTCTTGAGCTCTACAAGGCGATGGCCGAATTCGGGATCCCGGCTAAACTGATCCAGCTGTGCCGCGTGACGCTGGATAACACGCGGTGCAACGTGCAATTCGGCAACAGTTCCTCTGAACTATTCCAAACATGCACCGGATTTCGGCAAGGGGATGCGCTATCATGTGACTTCTTCAATCTTGTGCTGGAACAGATAGTGCGCAGGGCAGGTGTAAACACGGAAGGCACTATCTTCAACAAATCTGTCCAGTTGCTGGGATACGCAGACGACATCGACATCATCGGTCGCTCCCAGCGCGCCGTGTTAGAGGCTTTTACGGCAATTGAAGAAGAGGCGAAACGTGTTGGCCTTGAAGTGAATGAGGACAAAACCAAATACATGTTGTCAACAAACAAAGAAGCATCTGTCCACCGCCTAGGACAAAACGTCACTGTTGGCAACAGTAACTTCGAAGTGGTTAAGGAGTTTACCTACCTCGGAGTAAATATCAACTCCACGAATGACAACTTAGTGGAGATTCGACGAAGACTTACCCTAGGAAACCGCTGCTACTTCGGTTTGGCGAAACAAATGGGGTCAAAACTCCTAACTCGGAAGACGAAATGTTTGCTCTACAAAACTTTGATCCTGCCAGTTCTGCTGTATGGAGCCGAGTGCTGGACGATAAGCAGGAAAGCAGAGCAAATACTGAACACTTTCGAAAGAAAAATTCTTCGTCGGATATTCGGTCCCGTATGCGAGGAGGGCGAATGGAGGAGAAGATATAACCGCGAACTCTATGAGCTGTACCAGGATGTGGATGTAGTCCAAAAAGCCAAAACACGTCGACTACACTGGCTCGGCCACATCGAGCGAATGGACAATAATGCTCCAGCAAAGAGGATCTTCGAATCACAGCCCCCAGGTTCGAGAAGACAAGGAAGACCGAACCTCCGTTTTAAGGATCAAGCTATCGCGGATGCCAGAGCGCTTGGTCTAGATAACTGGAAGCAGCGTGCCCGGGATCGAAGAGAGTGGAAGGCTGCTGTGTCTCAGGCAGAGACTCTTCACGGGTCGGGAGCCCGTTAAGTAAGTAAGTAAGTAAGTAGGATAGATTTTAGTTGGGATAGTCGTTCAACATTCTACAAGAACAACTTACCATGGAGTATGATTTCTCTGAAACCATGATAGATTTCAAATCGATCCCGACCAAGATGAGTCTGTGGTGTGAAATAATTTTTCTTGAGTGGATAGATTTTAGTTGGGATAGTCGTTCAACATTCTACAAGAACAACTTACCATGGACTATGATTTCTCTGAAATAATTTTTGTTGAGTGGATAGATTTTAGTTGGGGTAGTCGTTCAACATTCTACAAGAACAACGTACCATGGAGTATGATTTCTCTGAAATAATTTTTGTTGAGTGGATAGATTTTAGTTAGGGATAGTCGTTCAACATTCTACAAGAAGAACTTACCATGGGCTATGAGTTCTCTGAAATAATTTTTGTTGAGTGGATAGATTTTAGTTGGGGTAGTCGTTCAACATTCTACAAGAACAACGAACCATGGAGTATGATTTCTCTGAAATAATTTTTGTTGAGTGGATAGATTTTAGTTGGGGTAGTCGTTCAACATTCTACAAGAACAACGAACCATGGAGTATGATTTCTCTGAAATAATTTTTGTTGAGTGGATAGATTTTAGTTGGGATAGTCGTTCAACATTCTACAAGAACAACTTACCATGGACTATGATTTCTCTGAAATAATTTTTGTTGAGTGGATAGATTTTAGTTGGGATAGTCGTTCAACATTCTACAAGAACAACGAATCATGGAGTATGATTTCTCTGAAATAATTTTTGTTGAGTGGATAGATTTTAGTTGGGGTAGTCGCTCAACATTCTACAAGAACAACGAACCATGGAGTATGATTTCTCTGAAACCATGATAGATTTCAAATCGATCCTGACCAAGATGAGTCTGTGGTGTGAAATAATTTTTGTTGAGTGGATAGATTTTAGTTGGGGTAGTCGTTCAACATTCTACAAGAACAACGAACCATGGAGTATGATTTCTCTGAAATAATTTTTGTTGAGTGGATAGATTTTAGTTGGATAGTCGCTCAACATTCTACAAGAACAACGAACCATGGAGTATGATTTCTCTGAAACCATGATAGATTTCAAATCGATCCTGACCAAGATGAGTCTGTGGTGTGAAATAATTTTTGTTGAGTGGATAGATTTTAGTTGGGGTAGTCGTTCAACATTCTACAAGAACAACGAACCATGGAGTATGATTTCTCTGAAACCATGATAGATTTCAAATCGATCCTGACCAAGATGAGTCTGTGGTGTGAAATAATTTTTGTTGAGTGGATAGATTTTAGTTGGGGTAGTCGTTCAACATTCTACAAGAACAACGAACAATGGACTATGATTTCTCTGAAATAATTTTTGTTGAGTGGATAGATTTTAGTTGGGGTAGTCGTTCAACATTCTACAAGAACAACGAACCATGGAGTATGATTTCTCTGAAACCATGATAGATTTCAAATCGATCCTGACCAAGATGAGTCTGTGGTGTGAAATAATTTTTGTTGAGTGGATAGATTTTAGTTGGGGTAGTCGTTCAACATTCTACAAGAACAACTTACCATGGAGTATGATTTCTCTGAAACCATGATAGATTTCAAATCGATCCTGACCAAGATGAGTCTGTGGTGTGAAATAATTTTTGTTGAGTGGATAGATTTTAGTTGGGGTATTCGTTCAACATTTTACAAGAACAACGAACTATGGAGTATGATTTCTCTGAAACCATGATAGATTTCAAATCGATCCTGACCAAGATGAGTCTGTGGTGTGAAATAATTTATGTTGAGTGGATAGATTTTAGTTGGGATAGTCGTTCAACATTCTACAAGAACAACTTACCATGGACTATGATTTCTCTGAAACCATGATAGGTTTCAAATCGATCCTGACCAAGATGAGTCTGTGGTGTGAAATAATTTTTGTTGAGTGGATGGATTTTAGTTGGGGTAGTCGTTCAACATTCTACAAGAACAACGAACCATGGAGTATGATTTCTCTGAAACCATGATAGATTTCAAATCGATCCTGACCAAGATGAGTCTGTGGTGTGAAATAATTTTTGTTGAGTGGATAGATTTTAGTTGGGTTAGTCGTTCAACATTTTACAAGAACAACTTACCATGGAGTATGATTTCTCTGAAATAATTTTTGTTGAGTGGATAGATTTTAGTTGGGGTAGTCGTTCAACATTCTACAAGAACAACGAACCATGGAGTATGATTTCTCTGAAACCATGATAGATTTCAAATCGATCCTGACCAAGATGAGTCTGTGGTGTGAAATAATTTTTGTTGAGTGGATAGATTTTAGTTGGGATAGTCGTTCAACATTCTACCAGAACAACTTACCATGGAGTATGATTTCTCTGAAATAATTTTTGTTGAGTGGATAGATTTTAGTTGGGGTAGTCGTTCAACATTCTACAAGAACAACGAACCATGGAGCATGATTTCTCTGAAATAATTTTTGTTGAGTGGATAGATTTTAGTTAGGGGTAGTCGTTCAACATTCTACAAGAACAACTTACCATGGAGTATGATTTCTCTGAAACCTTGATAGATTTCAAATCGATCCTGACCAAGATGAGTCTGTGGTGTGAAATAATTTTCGTTGAGTGGATAGATTTTAGTTTTGATAGTCGTTCAACATTCTACAAGAACCACTTACCATGGAGTATGATTTCTCTGAAATAATTTTTGTTGAGTGGATAGATTTTAGTTGGGATAGTCGTTCAACATTCTACAAGAACAACTTACCATGGACTATGATTTCTCTGAAACCATGATAGATTTCAAATCGATCCTGACCAAGACGAATCTGTGATGTGAAATAATTTTCGTTGAGTGGATAGATTTTAGTTGGGGTAGTCGTTCAACATTCTACAAGAACAACTTACCATGGACTATGATTTCTCTGAAACCATGATAGATTTCAAATCGATCCTGACCAAGATGAGTCTGTGGTGTGAAATAATTTTTGTTGAGTGGATAGATTTTAGTTGGGGTAGTCGTTCAACATTCTACAAGAACAACTTACCATGGACTATGATTTCTCTGAAATAATTTTTGTTGAGTGGATAGATTTTAGTTGGGGTAGTCGTTCAACATTCTACAAGAACAACGAACCATGGAGTATGATTTCTCTGAAATAATTTTTGTTGAGTGGATAGATTTTAGTTAGGGGTAGTCGTTCAACATTCTACAAGAACAACTTACCATGGAGTATGATTTCTCTGAAACCATGATAGATTTCAAATCGATCCTGACCAAGATGAGTCTGTGGTGTGAAATAATTTTTGTTGAGTGGATAGATTTTAGTTGGGGTAGTCGTTCAACATTCTACAAGAACAACGAACAATGGACTATGATTTCTCTGAAATAATTTTTGTTGAGTGGATAGATTTTAGTTGGGGTAGTCGTTCAACATTCTACAAGAACAACGAACCATGGAGTATGATTTCTCTGAAACCATGATAGATTTCAAATCGATCCTGACCAAGATGAGTCTGTGGTGTGAAATAATTTTTGTTGAGTGGATAGATTTTAGTTGGGGTAGTCGTTCAACATTTTACAAGAACAACGAACCATGGAGTATGATTTCTCTGAAACCATGATAGATTTCAAATCGATCCTGACCAAGATGAGTCTGTGGTGTGAAATAATTTATGTTGAGTGGATAGATTTTAGTTGGGATAGTCGTTCAACATTCTACAAGAACAACTTACCATGGACTATGATTTCTCTGAAACCATGATAGGTTTCAAATCGATCCTGACCAAGATGATTCTGTGGTGTGAAATAATTTTTGTTGAGTGGATAGATTTTAGTTAGGGGTAGTCGTTCAACATTCTACAAGAACAACTTAAAATGGAGTATGATTTCTCTGAAACCATGATAGATTTCAAATCGATCCTGACCAAGATGAGTCTGTGGTGTGAAATAATTTTTGTTGAGTGGATAGATTTTAGTTGGGGTAGTCGTTCAACATTCTACAAGAACAACGAACCATGGAGTATGATTTCTCTGAAATAATTTTTGTTGAGTGGTTAGATTTTAGTTGGGGTAGTCGTTCAACATTCTACAAGAACAACTTACCATGGAGTATGATTTCTCTGAAATAATTTTTGTTGAGTGGATAGGTTTTAGTTGGGATAGTCGTTCAACATTCTACAAGAACAACGAACCATGGAGTATTAATTCTCTGCAACCATGATAGATTTCAAATCGATCCTGACCAAGATGAGTCTGTGGTGTGAAATAATTTTTGTTGAGTGGATAGATTTTAGTTGGGGTAGTCGTTCAACATTCTACAAGAACAACGAACCATGGAGTATGATTTCTCTGAAATAATTTTTGTTGAGTGGATAGATTTTAGTTGGGATAGTCGTTCAACATTCTACAAGAACAACTTACCATGGAGTATGATTTCTCTGAAACCATGATAGATTTCAAATCGATCCTGACCAAGATGAGTCTGTGGTGTGAAATAATTTTTGTTGAGTGGATAGATTTTAGTTGGGGTAGTCGTTCAACATTTTACAAGAACAACGAACCATGGAGTATGATTTCTCTGAAACCATGATAGATTTCAAATCGATCCTGACCAAGATGAGTCTGTGGTGTGAAATAATTTATGTTGAGTGGATAGATTTTAGTTGGGGTAGTCGTTCAACATTCTACAAGAACAACTTACCATGGAGTATGATTTCTCTGAAACCATGATAGATTTCAAATCGATCCTGACCAAGATGAGTCTGTGGTGTGAAATAATTTTTGTTGAGTGGATAGATTTTAGTTGGGGTAGTCGTTCAACATTCTACAAGAACAACTTACCATGGAGTATGATTTCTCTGAAATAATTTTTGTTGAGTGGATAGATTTTAGTTGGGGTAGTCGTTCAACATTCTACAAGAACAACGAACCATGGAGTATGATTTCTCTGAAATAATTTTTGTTGAGTGGATAGATTTTAGTTAGGGGTAGTCGTTCAACATTCTACAAGAACAACTTACCATGGAGTATGATTTCTCTGAAACCATGATAGATTTCAAATCGATCCTGACCAAGATGAGTCTGTGGTGTGAAATAATTTTTGTTGAGTGGATAGATTTTAGTTAGGGTAGTCGTTCAACATTCTACAGGAACAACGAACAATGGACTATGATTTCTCTGAAATAATTTTTGTTGAGTGGATAGATTTTAGTTGGGGTAGTCGTTCAACATTCTACAAGAACAACGAACCATGGAGTATGATTTCTCTGAAACCATGATAGATTTCAAATCGATCCTGACCAAGATGAGTCTGTGGTGTGAAATAATTTTTGTTGAGTGGATAGATTTTAGTTGGGGTAGTCGTTCAACATTTTACAAGAACAACGAACCATGGAGTATGATTTCTCTGAAACCATGATAGATTTCAAATCGATCCTGACCAAGATGAGTCTGTGGTGTGAAATAATTTATGTTGAGTGGATAGATTTTAGTTGGGGTAGTCGTTCAACATTCTACAAGAACAACTTACCATGGAGTATGATTTCTCTGAAACCATGATAGATTTCAAATCGATCCTGACCAAGATGAGTCTGTGGTGTGAAATAATTTTTGTTGAGTGGATAGATTTTAGTTGGGGTAGTCGTTCAACATTCTACAAGAACAACTTACCATGGACTATGATTTCTCTGAAATAATTTTTGTTGAGTGGATAGGTTTTAGTTGGGATAGTCGTTCAACATTCTACAAGAACAACGAACCATGGAGTATGAATTCTCTGCAACCATGATAGATTTCAAATCGATCCTGACCAAGATGAGTCTGTGGTGTGAAATAATTTTTATTGAGTGGATAGATTTTAGTTGGGGTAGTCGTTCAACATTCTACAAGAACAACTTACCATGGACTATGATTTCTCTGAAACCATGATAGATTTCAAATCGATCCTGACCAAGATGAGTCTGTGGTGTGAAATAATTTTTGTTGAGTGGATAGATTTTAATTGGGATAGTCGTTCAACATTCTACAAGAACAACGAACCATGGAGTATGATTTCTCTGAAACCATGATAGATTTCAAATCGATCCTGACCAAGATGAGTCTGTGGTGTGAAATAATTTTTGTTGAGTGGATAGATTTTAGTTGGGGTAGTCGTTCAACATTCTACAAGAACAACTTACCATGGACTATGATTTATCTGAAACCATGATAGATTTCAAATCGATCCTGACCAAGATGAGTCTGTGGTGTGAAATAATTTTTGTTGAGTGGATAGATTTTAGTTGGGGTAGTCGTTCAACATTCTACAAGAACAACTTACCATGGACTATGATTTCTCTGAAATTATATTTGTTGAGTGGATAGATTTTAGTTGGGGTAGTCGTTCAACATTCTGCAAGAACAATGAACCATGGAGTATGATTTCTCTGAAATAATTTTTGTTGAGTGGATAGATTTTAGTTGGCGTAGTCGTTCAACATTCTACAAGAACAACTTACCATGGACTATGATTTATCTGAAACCATGATAGATTTCAAATCGATCCTGACCAAGATGAGTCTGTGGTGTGAAATAATTTTTGTTGAGTGGATAGATTTTAGTTGGGGTAGTCGTTCAACATTCTACAAGAACAACTTACCATGGACTATGATTTATCTGAAACCATGATAGATTTCAAATCGATCCTGACCAAGATGAGTCTGAGGTGTGAAATAATTTTTGTTGAGTGGATAGATTTTAGTTGGGGTAGTCGTTCAACATTCTACAAGAACAACTTACCATGGAGTATGATTTCTCTGAAATAATTTTTGTTGAGTGGATAGATTTTAGTTGGCGTAGTCGTTCAACATTCTACAAGAACAACGAATCATGGAGTATGATTTCTCTGAAACCATGATAGATTTCAAATCGATCCTGACCAAGATGAGTCTGTGGTGTGAAATAATTTTTGTTGAGTGGATAGATTTTAGTTGGGGTAGGCGTTCAACATTCTACAAGAACAACTTACCATGGACTATGATTTATCTGAAACCATGATAGATTTCAAATCGATCCTGACCAAGATGAGTCTGTGGTGTGAAATAATTTTTGTTGAGTGGATAGATTTTAGTTGGGGTAGTCGTTCAACATTCTACAAGAACAACTTACCATGGACTATGATTTATCTGAAACCATGATAGATTTCAAATCGATCCTGACCAAGATGAGTCTGTGGTGTGAAATAATTTTTGTTGAGTGGATAGATTTTAGTTGGGGTAGTCGTTCAACATTCTACAAGAACAACTTACCATGGACTATGATTTCTCTGAAATTATATTTGTTGAGTGGATAGATTTTAGTTGGGGTAGTCGTTCAACATTCTACAAGAACAACGAACCATGGAGTATGATTTCTCTGCAACCATGATAGATTTCAAATCGATCCTGACCAAGATGAGTCTGTGGTGTGAAATAATTTTTGTTGAGTGGATAGATTTTAGTTGGGGTAGTCGTTCAACATTCTACAAGAATAACTTACCATGGAGTATGATTTCTCTGAAATAATTTTTGTTGAGTGGATAGATTTTAGTTGGGGTAGTCGTTCAACATTGTACAAGAACAACTTACCATGGAGTATGATTTCTCTGAAACCATGATAGATTTCAAATCGATCCTGACCAAGATGAGTCTGTGGTGTGAAATAATTTTTGTTGAGTGGATAGATTTTAGTTGGGGTAGTCGTTCAACATTCTACAAGAACAACTTACCATGGACTATGATTTCTCTGAAACCATGATAGATTTCAAATCGATCCTGACCAAGATGAGTCTGTGGTGTGAAATAATTTTTGTTGAGTGGATAGATTTTAGTTGGGGTAGTCATTCATCATTCTACAAGAACAACTTACCATGGAGTATGATTTCTCTGAAACCATGATAGATTTCAAATCGATCCTGACCAAGATGAGTCTGTGGTGTGAAATAATTTTTGTTGAGTGGATAGATTTTAGTTAATGGTAGTCGTTCAACATTCTACAAGAACAACTTACCATGGACTATGATTTCTCTGAAATAATGTTTGTTGAGTGGATAGATTTTAGTTGGGGTAGTCGTTCAACATTCTACAAGAACAACTTACCATGGAGTATGATTTCTCTGAAACCATGATAGATTTCAAATCGATCCTGACCAAGATGAGTCTGTGGTGTGAAATAATTTTTGTTGAGTGGATAGATTTTAGTTGGGGTAGTCGTTCATCATTCTACAAGAACAACTTACCATGGAGTATGATTTCTCTGAAGCCATGATAGATTTCAAATCGATCCTGACCAAGATGAGTCTGTGGTGTGAAATAATTTTTGTTGAGTGGATAGATTTTAGTTAATGGTAGTCGTTCAACATTCTACAAGAACAACTTACCATGGAGTATGATTTCTCTGAAATAATGTTTGTTGAGTGGATAGATTTTAGTTGGGGTAGTCGTTCAACATTCTACAAGAACAACTTACCATGGAGTATGATTTCTCTGAAACCATGATAGATTTCAAATCGATCCTGACCAAGATGAGTCTGTGGTGTGAAATAATTTTTGGTGAGTGGATAGATTTTAGTTAGGGGTAGTCGTTCAACATTCTACAAGAACAACTTACCATGGAGTATGATTTCTCTGAAATAATTTTTGTTGAGTGGATAGATTTTAGTTGGGGTAGTCGTTCAACATTCTACAAGAACAACTTAACATGGAGTATGATTTCTCTGAAACCATGATAGATTTCAAATCGATCCTGACCAAGATGAGTCTGTGGTGTGAAATAATTTTTGTTGAGTGGATAGATTTTAGTTGGGGTAGTCGTTCAACATTCTACAAGAACAACTTACCATGGACTATGATTTCTCTGAAATAATTTTTGTTGAGTGGATAGATTTTAGTTGGGGTAGTCGTTCAACATTGTACAAGAACAACTTACCATGGAGTATGATTTCTCTGAAACCATGATAGATTTCAAATCGATCCTGACCAAGATGAGTCTGTGGTGTGAAATATTTTTTGTTGAGTGGATAGATTTTAGTTGGGGTAGTCGTTCAACATTCTACAAGAACAACTTACCATGGACTATGATTTCTCTGAAACCATGATAGATTTCAAATCGATCCTGACCAAGATGAGTCTGTGGTGTGAAATAATTTTTGTTGAGTGGATAGATTTTAGTTGGGGTAGTCATTCATCATTCTACAAGAACAACTTACCATGGAGTATGATTTCTCTGAAACCATGATAGATTTCAAATCGATCCTGACCAAGATGAGTCTGTGGTGTGAAATAATTTTTGTTGAGTGGATAGATTTTAGTTAATGGTAGTCGTTCAACATTCTACAAGAACAACTTACCATGGACTATGATTTCTCTGAAATAATGTTTGTTGAGTGGATAGATTTTAGTTGGGGTAGTCGTTCAACATTCTACAAGAACAACTTACCATGGAGTATGATTTCTCTGAAACCATGATAGATTTCAAATCGATCCTGACCAAGATGAGTCTGTGGTGTGAAATAATTTTTGTTGAGTGGATAGATTTTAGTTGGGGTAGTCCTTCATCATTCTACAAGAACAACTTACCATGGAGTATGATTTCTCTGAAACCATGATAGATTTCAAATCGATCCTGACCAAGATGAGTCTGTGGTGTGAAATAATTTTTGTTGAGTGGATAGATTTTAGTTAATGGTAGTCGTTCAACATTCTACAAGAACAACTTACCATGGAGTATGATTTCTCTGAAATAATGTTTGTTGAGTGGATAGATTTTAGTTGGGGTAGTCGTTCAACATTCTACAAGAACAACTTACCATGGAGTATGATTTCTCTGAAACCATGATAGATTTCAAATCGATCCTGACCAAGATGAGTCTGTGGTGTGAAATAATTTTTGGTGAGTGGATAGATTTTAGTTAGGGGTAGTCGTTCAACATTCTACAAGAACAACTTACCATGGAGTATGATTTCTCTGAAATAATTTTTGTTGAGTGGATAGATTTTAGTTGGGCTAGTCGTTCAACATTCTACAAGAACAACTTAACATGGAGTATGATTTCTCTGAAACCATGATAGATTTCAAATCGATCCTGACCAAGATGAGTCTGTGGTGTGAAATAATTTTTGTTGAGTGGATAGATTTTAGTTGGGATAGTCGTTCAACATTCTACAAGAACAACGAACCATGGAGTATGATTTCTCTGAAATAATTTTTGTTGAGTGGATAGATTTTAGTTGGGATAGTCGTTCAACATTCTACAAGAACAACTTACCATGGACTATGATTTCTCTGAAACCATGATAGATTTCAAATCGATCCTGATCAAGATGAGTCTGTGGTGTGAAATAATTTTTGTTGAGTGGATAGATTTTAGTTGGGATAGTCGTTCAACATTCTACAAGAACAACGAACCATGGAGTATGATTTCTCTGAAATAATTTTTGTTGAGTGGATAGATTTTAGTTGGGATAGTCGTTCAACATTCTACAAGAACAACTTAATATGGAGTATGATTTCTCTGAAACCATGATAGATTTCAAATCGATCCTGACCAAGATGAGTCTGTGGTGTGAAATAATTTTTGTTGAGTGGATAGATTTTAGTTGGGGTAGTCGTTCATCATTCTACAAGAACAACTTACCATGGAGTATGATTTCTCTGAAACCATGATAGATTTCAAATCGATCCTGACCAAGATGAGTCTGTGGTGTGAAATAATTTTTGTTGAGTGGATAGATTTTAGTTAATGGTAGTCGTTCAACATTCTACAAGAACAACTTACCATGGAGTATGATTTCTCTGAAATAATGTTTGTTGAGTGGATAGATTTTAGTTGGGGTAGTCGTTCAACATTCTACAAGAACAACTTACCATGGACTATGATTTCTCTGAAACCATGATAGATTTCAAATCGATCCTGACCAAGATGAGTCTGTGGTGTGAAATAATTTTTGTTGAGTGGATAGATTTTAGTTGGGGTAGTCGTTCATCATTCTACAAGAACAACTTACCATGGAGTATGATTTCTCTGAAACCATGATAGATTTCAAATCGATCCTGACCAAGATGAGTCTGTGGTGTGAAATAATTTTTGTTGAGTGGATAGATTTTAGTTAATGGTAGTCGTTCAACATTCTACAAGAACAACTTACCATGGAGTATGATTTCTCTGAAATAATGTTTGTTGAGTGGATAGATTTTAGTTGGGGTAGTCGTTCAACATTCTACAAGAACAACTTACCATGGAGTATGATTTCTCTGAAACCATGATAGATTTCCATCGATCCTGACCAAGATGAGTCTGTGGTATGAAATAATTTTTGTTGAGTGGATAGATTTTAGTTGGGGTAGTCGTTCAACATTCTACAAGAACAACGAACCATGGAGTATGATTTCTCTGAAACCATGATAGATTTCAAATCGATCCTGACCAAGATGAGTCTGTGGTGTGAAATAATTTTTGTTGAGTGGATAGATTTTAGTTGGGGTAGTCGTTCAACATTCTACAAGAACAACTTACCATGGACTATGATTTCTCTGAAATAATTTTTGTTGAGTGGATAGATTTTAGTTGGGATAGTCGTTCAACATTCTACAAGAACAACGAACCATGGAGTACGATTTCTCTGAAACCATGATAGATTTCAAATCGATCCTGACCAAGATGAGTCTGTGGTGTGAAATAATTTTTGTTGAGTGGATAGATTTTAGTTAGGGGTAGTCGTTCAACATTCTACAAGAACAACTTACCATGGACTATGATTTCTCTGAAATAATTTTTGTTGAGTGGATAGATTTTAGTTGGGGTAGTCGTTCAACATTCTACAAGAACAACGAACCATGGAGTATGATTTCTCTGAAATAATTTTAGTTGAGTGGATAGATTTTAGTTGGGATAGTCGTTCAACATTCTACAAGAACAACGAACCATGGAGTATGATTTCTCTGAAACCATGATAGATTTCAAATCGATCCTGACCAAGATGAGTCTGTGGTGTGAAATAATTTTTGTTGAGTGGATAGATTTTAGTTAGGGGTAGTCGTTCAACATTCTACAAGAACAACTTACCATGGAGTATGATTTCTCTGAAATAATTTTTGTTGAGTGGATAGATTTTAGTTGGGGTAGTCGTTCAACATTCTACAAGAACAACTTAACATGGAGTATGATTTCTCTGAAATAATTTTTGTTGAGTGGATAGATTTTAGTTGGGGTAGTCGTTCAACATTCTACAAGAACAACGAACCATGGAGTATGATTTCTCTGCAACCATGATAGATTTCAAATCGATCCTGACCAAGATGAGTCTGTGGTGTGAAATAATTTTTGTTGAGTGGATAGATTTTAGTTGGGGTAGTCGTTCAACATTCTACAAGAACAACTTACCATGGACTATGATTTCTCTGAAATAATTTTTGTTGAGTGGATAGATTTTAGTTGGGGTAGTCGTTCAACATTCTACAAGAACAACTTACCATGGAGTATGATTTCTCTGAAACCATGATAGATTTCAAATCGATCCTGACCAAGATGAGTCTGTGGTGTGAAATAATTTTTGTTGAGTGGATAGATTTTAGTTGGGGTAGTCGTTCATCATTCTACAAGAACAACTTACCATGGAGTATGATTTCTCTGAAACCATGATAGATTTCAAAACGATCCTGGCCAAGATGAGTCTGTGGTGTGAAATAATTTTTGTTGAGTGGATAGATTTTAGTTGGGGTAGTCGTTCAACATTCTACAAGAACAACTTACCATGGACTATGATTTCTCTGAAATAATTTTTGTTGAGTGGATAGATTTTAGTTGGGGTAGTCGTTCAACATTCTACAAGAACAACTTACCATGGAGTATGATTTCTCTGAAACCATGATAGATTTCAAATCGATCCTGACCAAGATGAGTCTGTGGTGTGAAATAATTTTTGTTGAGTGGATAGATTTTAGTTGGGGTAGTCGTTCAACATTCTACAAGAACAAAGAACCATGGAGTATGATTTCTCTGAAATAATTTTTGTTGAGTGAATAGATTTTAGTTGGGGTAGTCGTTCAACATTCTACAAGAACAACTTAACATGGAGTATGATTTCTCTGAAATAATTTTTGTTGAGTGGATAGATTTTAGTTGGGATAGTCGTTCAACATTCTACAAGAACAACGAACCATGGAGTATGATTTCTCTGAAATAATTTTTGTTGAGTGGATAGATTTTAGTTGGGGTAGTCGTTCAACATTGTACAAGAACAACTTACCATGGAGTATGATTTCTCTGAAACCATGATAGATTTCAAATCGATCCTGACCAAGATGAGTCTGTGGTGTGAAATAATTTTTGTTGAGTGGATAGATTTTAGTTGGGGTAGTCGTTCAACATTCTACAAGAACAACTTACCATGGACTATGATTTCTCTGAAACCATGATAGATTTCAAATCGATCCTGACCAAGATGAGTCTGTGGTGTGAAATAATTTTTGTTGAGTGGATAGATTTTAGTTGGGGTAGTCGTTCAACATTCTACAAGAACAACTTATCATGGACTATGATTTCTCTAAAATAACTTTTGTTGAGTGGATAAATTTTAGTTGGGATAGTCGTTCAACATTCTACAAGAACAACGAACCATGGAGTATGATTTCTCTGAAACCATGATAGATTTCAAATCGATCCTGACCAAGATGTGTCTGTGGTGTTAAATAATTTTTGTTGAGTGGATAGATTTTAGTTCTGGTAGTCGTTCAACATTCTACAAGAACAACTTACCATGGAGTATGATTTCTCTGAAACCATGATAGATTTCAAATCGATCCTGACCAAGATGAGTCTGTGGTGTGAAATAATTTTTGTTGAGTGGATAGATTTTAGTGGGGGTAGTCGTTCAACATTCTACAAGAACAAGGCACCATGGAGTATGATTTCTCTGAAATAATTTTTGTTGAGTGGATAGATTTTAGTTGGGATAGTCGTTCAACATTCTACAAGAACAACGAACCATGGAGTATGATTTCTCTGAAACCATGATAGATTTCAAATCGATCCTGACCAAGATGAGTCTGTGGTGTGAAATAATTTTTGTTGAGTGGATAGATTTTAGTTGGGGTAGTCGTTCAACATTCTACAAGAACAACGAACCATGGAGTATGATTTCTCTGAAACCATGATAGATTTCAAATCGATCCTGACCAAGATGAGTCTGTGGTGTGAAATAATTTTTGTTGAGTGGATAGATTTTACTTGGGGTAGTCGTTCAACATTCTACAAGAACAACTTACAATGGAGTATGATTTCTCTGAAATAATTTTTGTTGAGTGGATAGATTTTAGTTGGGATAGTCGTTCAACATTCTACAAGAACAACGAACCATGGAGTATGATTTCTCTGAAACCATGATAGATTTCAAATCGATCCTGACCAAGATGAGTCTGTGGTGTGAAATAATTTTTGTTGAGTGGATAGATTTTAGTTAGGGTAGTCGTTCAACATTCTACAAGAACAACGAACCATGGAATATGATTTCTCTGAAACCATGATAGATTTCAAATCGATCCTGACCAAGATGAGTCTGTGGTGTGAAATAATTTTTGTTGAGTGGATAGATTTTAGTTGGGGTAGTCGTTCAACATTCTACAAGAACAACGAACCATGGAGTATGATTTCTCTGAAATAATTTTTGTTGAGTGGATAGATTTTAGTTGGGATAGTCGTTCAACATTCTACAAGAACAACTTACCATGGACTATGATTTCTCTGAAACCATGATAGATTTCAAATCGATCCTGACCAAGATGAGTCTGTGGTGTGAAATAATTTTTGTTGAGTGGATAGATTTTAGTTGGGATAGTCGTTCAACATTCTACAAGAACCATGGAGTATGATTTCTCTGAAACCATGATAGATTTCAAATCGATCCTGACCGAGATGAGTCTGTGGTGTGAAATAACTTTTGTTGAGTGGATAGATTTTAGTAGGGGTAGTCGTTCAACATTCTACAAGAACAACTTACCATGGACTATGATTTCTCTGAAATAATTTTTGTTGAGTGGATAGATTTTAGTTGGGATAGTCGTTCAACATTCTACAAGAACAACGAACCATGGAGTATGATTTCTCTGAAACCATGATAGATTTCAAATCGATCCTGACCAAGATGAGTCTGTGGTGTGAAATAATTTTTGTTGAGTGGATAGATTTTAGTTGGGATAGTCGTTCAACATTTTACAAGAACAACGAACCATGGAGTATGATTTCTCTGAAACCATGATAGATTTCAAATCGATCCTGACCAAGATGAATCTGTGGTGTGAAATAATTTTTGTTGAGTGGATAGATTTTAGTTGGGGTAGTCGTTCAACATTCTACAAGAACAACGAACCATGGAGTATGATTTCTCTGAAACCATGATAGATTTCAAATCGATCCTGACCAAGATGAGTCTGTGGTGTGAAATAATTTTTGTTGAGTGGATAGATTTTAGTTGGGGTAGTCGTTCAACATTCTACAAGAACAACTTACCATGGAGTATGATTTCTCTGAAACCATGATAGATTTCAAATCGATCCTGACCAAGATGAGTCTGTGGTGTGAAATAATTTTTGTTGAGTGTATAGATTTTAGTTGGGGTAGTCGTTCAACATTCTACAAGAACAACTTACCATGGAGTATGATTTCTCTGAAATAATTTTTGTTGGGTGGATAGATTTTAGTTGGGATAGTCGTTCAACATTCTACAAGAACAATTTACCATGGAGTATGATTTCTCTGAAATCATGATAGATTTCAAATCGATCCTGACCAAGATGAGTCTGTGGTGTGAAATAATTTTTGTTGAGTGGATAGATTTTAGTTAGGGTAGTCGTTCAACATTCTACAAGAACAACGAACCATGGAATATAATTTCTCTGAAACCATGATAGATTTCAAATCGATCCTGACCAAGATGAGTCTGTGGTGTGAAATAATTTTTGTTGAGTGGATAGATTTTAGTTGGGGTAGTCGTTCAACATTCTACAAGAACAACGAACCATGGAGTATGATTTCTCTGAAATAATTTTTGTTGAGTGGATAGATTTTAGTTGGGATAGTCGTTCAACATTCTACAAGAACAACTTACCATGGACTATGATTTCTCTGAAACCATGATAGATTTCAAATCGATCCTGACCAAGATGAGTCTGTGGTGTGAAATAATTTTTGTTGAGTGGATAGATTTTAGTTGGGATAGTCGTTCAACATTCTACAAGAACCATGGAGTATGATTTCTCTGAAACCATGATAGATTTCAAATCGATCCTGACCGAGATGAGTCTGTGGTGTGAAATAACTTTTGTTGAGTGGATAGATTTTAGTAGGGGTAGTCGTTCAACATTCTACAAGAACAACTTACCATGGACTATGATTTCTCTGAAATAATTTTTGTTGAGTGGATAGATTTTAGTTGGGATAGTCGTTCAACTTTCTACAAGAACAACGAACCATGGAGTATGATTTCTCTGAAACCATGATAGATTTCAAATCGATCCTGACCAAGATGAGTCTGTGGTGTGAAATAATTTTTGTTGAGTGGATAGATTTTATTTGGGATAGTCGTTCAACATTTTACAAGAACAACGAACCATGGAGTATGATTTCTCTGAAACCATGATAGATTTCAAATCGATCCTGACCAAGATGAATCTGTGGTGTGAAATAATTTTTGTTGAGTGGATAGATTTTAGTTGGGGTAGTCGTTCAACATTCTACAAGAACAACGAACCATGGAGTATGATTTCTCTGAAACCATGATAGATTTCAAATCGATCCTGACCAAGATGAGTCTGTGGTGTGAAATAATTTTTGTTGAGTGGATAGATTTTAGTTGGGGTAGTCGTTCAACATTCTACAAGAACAACTTACCATGGAGTATGATTTCTCTGAAACCATGATAGATTTCAAATCGATCCTGACCAAGATGAGTCTGTGGTGTGAAATAATTTTTGTTGAGTGTATAGATTTTAGTTGGGGTAGTCGTTCAACATTCTACAAGAACAACTTACCATGGACTATGATTCCTCTGAAATAATTTTTGTTGGGTGGATAGATTTTAGTTGGGATAGTCGTTCAACATTCTACAAGAACAACTTACCATGGAGTATGATTTCTCTGAAACCATGATAGATTTCAAATCGATCCTGACCAAGATGAGTCTGTGGTGTGAAATAATTTTTGTTGAGTGGATAGATTTTAGTTGGGGTAGTCGTTCAACATTCTACAAGAACAACGAACCATGGAGTATGATTTCTCTGAAACCATGATAGATTTCAAATCGATCCTGACCAAGATGAGTCTGTGGTGTGAAATAATTTTTGTTGAGTGGATAGATTTTAGTTAGGGGTAGTCGTTCAACATTCTACAAGAACAACGAACCATATAGTATGATTTCTCTGAAATAATTTTTGTTGAGTGGATAGATTTTAGTTGGGATAGTCGTTCAACATTCTACAAGAACAACTTACCATGGACTATGATTTCTTTGAAACCATGATAGATTTCAAATCGATCCTGACCAAGATGAGTCTGTGCTGTGAAATAATTTTTGTTGAGTGGATAGATTTTAGTTGGGATAGTCGTTCAACATTCTACAAGAACCATGGAGTATGATTTCTCTGAAACCATGATAGATTTCAAATCGATCCTGACCAAGATGAGTCTGTGGTGTGAAATAATTTTTGTTGAGTGGATAGATTTTAGTTGGGGTAGTCGTTCAACATTCTACAAGAACAACTTACCATGGAGTATGATTTCTCTGAAATAATTTTTGTTGAGTGGATAGATTTTAGTTGGGATAGTCGTTCAACATTCTACAAGAACAACTTACCATGGAGTATGATTTCTCTGAAACCATGATAGATTTCAAATCGATCCTGACCAAGATGAGTCTGTGGTGTGAAATAATTTTTGTTGAGTGGATAGATTTTAGTTGGGGTAGTCGTTCAACATTCTACAAGAACAACGAACCATGGAGCATGATTTCTCTCAAACCATGATAGATTTCAAATCGATCCTGACCAAGATGAGTCTGTGGTGTGAAATAATTTTTGTTGAGTGGATAGATTTTAGTTGGGGTGGTCGTTCAACATTCTACAAGAACAACGAACCATGGAGTATGATTTCTCTGAAATAATTTTTGTTGAGTGGATAGATTTTAGTTGGGATAGTCGTTCAACATTCTACAAGAACAACTGACCATGGACTATGATTTCTTTGAAACCATGATAGATTTCAAATCGATCCTGACCAAGATGAGTCTGTGGTGTGAAATAATTTTTGTTGAGTGGATAGATTTTAGTTGGGATAGTCGTTCAACATTCTACAAGAACAACTTACCATGGACTATGATTTCTCTGAAATAATTTTTGTTGAGTGGATAGATTTTAGTTGGGATAGTCGTTTAACATTCTACAAGAACAACGAACCATGGAGTATGATTTCTCTGAAACCATGATAGATTTCAAATCGATCCTGACCAAGATGAGTCTGTGGTGTGAAATAACTTTTGTTGAGTGGATAGATTTTAGTAGGGGTAGTCGTTCAACATTCTACAAGAACAACTTACCATGGACTATGATTTCTCTGAAATAATTTTTGTTGAGTGGATAGATTTTAGTTGGGATAGTCGTTTAACATTCTACAAGAACAACTTACCATGGAGTATGATTTCTCTGAAACCATGATAGATTTCAAATCGATCCTGACCAAGATGAGTCTGTGGTGTGAAATAGTTTTTGTTGAGTGGATAGATTTTAGTTGGGATAGTCGTTCAACATTTTACAAGAACAACGAACCATGGAGTATGATTTCTCTGAAACCATGATAGATTTCAAATCGATCCTGACCAAGATGAGTCTGTGGTGTGAAATAATTTTTGTTGAGTGGATAGATTTTAGTTGGTTTAGTCGTTCAACATTCTACAAGAACAACTTACCATGGAGTATGATTTCTCTGAAACCATGATAGATTTCAAATCGATCCTGACCAAGATGAGTCTGTGGTGTGAAATAATTTTTGTTGAGTGGATAGATTTTAGTTGGGGTAGTCGTTCAACATTCTACAAGAACAACTTACCATGGAGTATGATTTCTCTGAAATAATTTTTGTTGAGTGGATAGATTTTAGTTGGTGTAGTCGTTCAACATTTTACAAGAACAACGAACCATGGAGTATGATTTCTCTGAAACCATGATAGATTTCAAATCGATCCTGACCAAGATGAGTCTGTGGTGTGAAATAATTTTTGTTGAGTGGATAGATTTTAGTTGGGATAGTCGTTCAACATTCTACAAGAACAACGAACCATGGAGTATGATTTCTCTGAAACCATGATAGGTTTCAAATCGATCCTGACCAAGATGAGTCTGTGGTGTGAAATAATTTTTGTTGAGTGGATAGATTTTAGTTGGGGTAGTCGTTCAACATTCTACAAGAACAACTTACCATGGAGTATGATTTCTCTGAAATAATTTTTGTTGAGTCGATAGATTTTAGTTTTGGTAGTCGTTCAACATTTTACAAGAACAACGAACCATGGAGTATGATTTCTCTGAAACCATGATAGATTTCAAATCGATCCTGACCAAGATGAGTCTGTGGTGTGAAATAATTTTTGTTGAGTGGATAGATTTTAGTTGGGGTAGTCGTTCAACATTCTACAAGAACAACTTACCATGGAGTATGATTTCTCTGAAATAATTTTTGTTGAGTGGATAGATTTTAGTTGGGATAGTCGTTCAACATTCTACAAGAACAACTTACCATGGACTATGATTTCTCTGAAACCATGATAGATTTCAAATCGATCCTGACCAAGATGAGTCTGTGGTGTGAAATAATTTTTGTTGAGTGGATAGATTTTAGTTGGGGTAGACGTTCAACATTCTACAAGAACAACGAACCATGGAGTATGATTTCTCTGAAACCATGACAGATTTCAAATCGATCCTGACCAAGATGAGTCTGTGGTGTGAAATAATTTTTGTTGAGTGGATAGATTTTAGTAGGGGTAGTCGTTCAACATTCTACAAGAACAACTTACCATGGAGTATGATTTCTCTGAAATAATTTTTGTTGAGTGGATAGATTTTAGTTGGGGTAGTCGTTCAACATTTTACAAGAACAACGAACCATGGAGTATGATTTCTCTGAAACCATGATAGATTCCAAATCGATCCTGACCAAGATGAGTCTGTGGTGTGAAATAATTTTTGTTGAGTGGATAGATTTTAGTTGGGGTAGACGTTCAACATTCTACAAGAACAACGAACCATGGAGTATGATTTCTCTGAAACCATGACAGATTTCAAATCGATCCTGACCAAGATGAGTCTGTGGTGTGAAATAATTTTTGTTGAGTGGATAGATTTTAGTAGGGGTAGTCGTTCAACATTCTACAAGAACAACTTACCATGGAGTATGATTTCTCTAAAACCATGATAGATTTCAAATCGATCCTGACCAAGATGAGTCTGTGGTGTGAAATAATTTTTGTTGAGTGGATAGATTTTAGTTAGGGGTAGTCGTTCAACATTCTACAAGAACAACTTACCATGGACTATGATTTCTCTGAAACCATGATAGATTTCAAATCGATCCTGACCAAGATGAGTCTGTGGTGTGAAATAATTTTTGTTGAGTGGATAGATTTTAGTTGGGGTAGTCGTTCAATATTCTACAAGAACAACTTACCATGGACTATGATTTCGCTGAAACCATGATAGATTTCAAATCGATCCTGACCAAGATGAGTCTGTGGTGTGAAATAATTTTTGTTGAGTGGATAGATTTTAGTTGGGGTAGTCGTTCAACATTCTACAAGAACAACGAACCATGGAGTATGATTTCTCTGAAACCATGATAGATTTCAAATCGATCCTGACCAAGATGAGTCTGTGGTGTGAAATAATTTTTGTTGAGTGGATAGATTTTAGTTAGGGGTAGTCGTTCAACATTCTACAAGAACAACTTACCATGAAGCATGATTTCTCTGAAACCATGATAGATTTCAAATCGATCCTGACCAAGATGAGTCTGTGGTGTGAAATAATTTTTGTTGAGTGGATAGATTTTAGTTGGGGTAGTCGTTCATCATTCTACAAGAACAACTTACCATGGAGTATGATTTCTCTGAAACCATGATAGATTTCAAATCGATCCTGACCAAGATGAGTCTGTGGTGTGAAATAATTTTTGTTGAGTGGATAGATTTTAGTTGGGGTAGTCGTTCATCATTCTACAAGAACAACTTACCATGGAGTATGATTTCTCTGAAACCATGATAGATTTCAAATCGATCCTGACCAAGATGAGTCTGTGGTGTGAAATAATTTTTGTTGAGTGGATAGATTTTAGTTGGGGTAGTCGTTCAACATTCTACAAGAACAACTTACCATGGAGTATGATTTCTCTGAAATAATGTTTGTTGAGTGGATAGATTTTAGTTGGGGTAGTCGTTCAACATTCTACAAGAACAACTTACCATGGAGTATGATTTCTCTGAAACCATGATAGATTTCAAATCGATCCTGACCAAGATGAGTCTGTGGTGTGAAATAATTTTTGTTGAGTGGATAGATTTTAGTTGGGGTAGTCGTTCATCATTCTACAAGAACAACTTACCATGGAGTATGATTTCTCTGAAACCATGATAGATTTCAAATCGATCCTGACCAAGATGAGTCTGTGGTGTGAAATAATTTTTGTTGAGTGGATAGATTTTAGTTGGGGTAGTCGTTCAACATTCTACAAGAACAACGAACCATGGAGTATGATTTCTCTGAAACCATGATAGATTTCAAATCGATCCTGACCAAGATGAGTCTGTGGTGTGAAATAATTTTTGTTGAGTGGATAGATTTTAGTTAGGGGTAGTCGTTCAACATTCTACAAGAACAACTTACCATGGACTATGATTTCTCTGAAACCATGATAGAATTCAAATCGATCCTGACCAAGATGAGTCTGTGGTGTGAAATATTTTTTGTTGAGTGGATAGATTTTAGTTGGGATAGTCGTTCAACATTCTACAAGAACAACTTACCATGGACTATGATTTCGCTGAAACCATGATAGATTTCAAATCGATCCTGACCAAGATGAGTCTGTGGTGTGAAATAATTTTTGTTGAGTGGATAGATTTTAGTTGGGGTAGTCGTTCAACATTCTACAAGAACAACTTACCATGGAGTATGATTTCTCTGAAACCATGATAGATTTCAAATCGATCCTGACCAAGATGAGTCTGTGGTGTGAAATAATTTTTGTTGAGTGGATAGATTTTAGTTAGGGGTAGTCGTTCAACATTCTACAAGAACAACTTACCATGGACTATGATTTCTCTGAAACCATGATAGATTTCAAATCGATTATGACCAAGATGAGTCTGTGGTGTGAAATAATTTTTGTTGAGTGGATAGATTTTAGTTGGGATAGTCGTTCAACATTCTACAAGAACAACTTACCATGGACTATGATTTCTCTGAAACCATGATAGATTTCAAATCGATCCTGACCAAGATGAGTCTGTGGTGTGAAATAATTTTTGTTGAGTGGATAGATTTTAGTTGGGGTAGTCGTTGAACGTTCTACAAGAACAACTTACCATGGACTATGATTTCTCTGAAACCATGATAGATTTCAAATCGATCCTGACCAAGATGAGTCTGTGGTGTGAAATAATTTTTGTTGAGTGGATAGATTTTAGTTAGGGGTAGTCGTTCAACATTCTACAAGAACAACGAACCATGGACTATGATTTCTCTGAAACCATGATAGATTTCAAATCGATCCTGACCAAGATGAGTCTGTGGTGTGAAATAATTTTTGTTGAGTGGATAGATTTTAGTTGGGGTAGTCGTTGAACGTTCTACAAGAACAACTTACCATGGACTATGATTTCTCTGAAACCATGATAGATTTCAAATCGATCCTGACCAAGATGAGTCTGTGGTGTGAAATAATTTTTGTTGAGTGGATAGATTTTAGTTAGGGGTAGTCGTTCAACATTCTACAAGAACAACGAACCATGGACTATGATTTCTCTGAAACCATGATAGATTTCAAATCGATCCTGACCAAGATGAGTCTGTGGTGTGAAATAATTTTTGTTGAGTGGATAGATTTTAGTTGGGGTAGTCGTTCACCATTTTACAAGAACAACGAAAAATGGAGTATGATTTCTCTGAAACCATGATAGATTTCAAATCGATCCTGACCAAGATGAGTCTGTGGTGTGAAATAATTTTTGTTGAGTGGATAGATTTTAGTTGGGGTAGTCGTTCAACATTTTACAAGAACAACGAACCATGGAGTATGATTTCTCTGAAACCATGATAGATTTCAAATCGATCCTGACCAAGATGAGTCTGTGGTGTGAAATAATTTTTGTTGAGTGGATAGATTTTAGTTGGGGTAGTCGTTCAACATTCTACAAGAACAACTTACCATGGACTATGATTTCTCTGAAACCATGATAGATTTCAAATCGATCCTGACCAAGATGAGTCTGTGGTGTGAAATAATTTTTGTTGAGTGGATAGATTTTAGTTGGGGTAGTCGTTGAACGTTCTACAAGAACAACTTACCATGGACTATGATTTCTCTGAAACCATGATAGATTTCAAATCGATCCTGACCAAGATGAGTCTGTGGTGTGAAATAATTTTTGTTGAGTGGATAGATTTTAGTTAGGGGTAGTCGTTCAACATTCTACAAGAACAACTTACCATGGACTATGATTTCTCTGAAACCATGATAGATTTCAAATCGATCCTGACCAAGTTGAGTCTGTGGTGTGAAATAATTTTTGTTGAGTGGATAGATTTTAGTTGGGATAGTCGTTCAACATTCTACAAGAACAACTTACCATGGACTATGATTTCTCTGAAACCATGATAGATTTCAAATCGATCCTGACCAAGATGAGTCTGTGGTGTGAAATAATTTTTGTTGAGTGGATAGATTTTAGTTGGGGTAGTCGTTCAACATTCTACAAGAACAACTTACCATGGACTATGATTTCTCTGAAACCATGATAGATTTCAAATCGATCCTGACCAAGATGAGTCTGTGGTGTGAAATAATTTTTGTTGAGTGGATAGATTTTAGTTGGGGTAGTCGTTCAACATTCTACAAGAACAACTTACCATGGAGTCTGATTTCTCTGAAATAATTTTTGTTGAGTGGATAGATTTTAGTTGGGATAGTCGCTCAACATTCTACAAGAACAACGAACCATGAAGTATGATTTCTCTGAAACCATGATAGATTTCAAATCGATCCTGACCAAGATGAGTCTGTGGTGTGAAATAATTTTTGTTGAGTGGATAGATTTTAGTTGGGGTAGTCGCTCAACATTCTACAAGAACAACTTACCATGGACTATGATTTCTCTGAAACCATGATAGATTTCAAATCGATCCTGACCAAGATGAGTCTGTGGTGTGAAATAATTTTTGTTGAGTGGATAGATTTTAGTTGGGGTAGTCGTTCAACATTCTACAAGAACAACGAACCATGGAGTATGATTTCTCTGAAATAATTTTTGTAGAGTGGATAGATTTTAGTTGTGGTAGTCTTTCAACATTCTACAAGAACAACGAACCATGGAGTATGATTTCTCTGAAATAATTTTTGTTGAGTGGATAGATTTTAGTTGGGATAGTCGTTCAACATTCTACAAGAACAACTTACCATGGACTATGATTTCTCTGAAACCATGAGAGATTTCAAATCGATCCTGACCAAGATGAGTCTGTGGTGTGAAATAATTTTTGTTGAGTGGATAGATTTTAGTTGGGATAGTCGTTCAACATTCTACAAGAACAACGAATCATGGAGTATGATTTCTCTGAAAAAATGATAGATTTCAAATCGATCTTGACCAAGATGAGTCTGTGGTGTGAAATAATTTTTGTTGAGTGGATAGATTTTAGTTGGGGTAGTCGTTCAACATTCTACAAGAACAACTTACCATGGAGTATGATTTCTCTGAAACCATGATAGATTTCAAATCGATCCTGACCAAGATGAGTTTGTGGTGTGAAATAATTTTTGTTGAGTGGATAGATTTTACTTGGGGTAGACGTTCAACATTCTACAAGAACAACGAACCATGGAGTATGATTTCTCTGAAGCCATGATAGATTTCAAATCGATCCTGACCAAGATGAGTCTGTGGTGTGAAATAATTTTTGTTGAGTGGATAGATTTTAGTTAGGGGTAGTCGTTCAACATTCTACAAGAACAACGAACCATGGACTATGATTTCTCTGAAACCATGATAGATTTCAAATCGATCCTGACCAAGATGAGTCTGTGGTGTGAAATAATTTTTGTTGAGTGGATAGATTTTAGTTGGGGTAGTCGTTCAACATTCTACAAGAACAACTTACCATGGCGTATGATTTCTCTGAAATAATTTTTGTTGAGTGGATAGATTTTAGTTGGGGTAGTCGTTCAACATTCTATAAGAACAACGAACCATGGAGTATGATTTCTCTGAAACCATGATAGATTTCAAATCGATCCTGACCAAGATGGGTCTGTGGTGTGAAATAATTTTTGTTGAGTGGATAGATTTTAGATGGGATAGTCGTTGAACATTCTACAAGAACAACTTACCATGGAGTATGATTTTTCTGAAACCATGATAGATTTCAAATCGATCCTGACCAAGATGAGTCTGTGGTGTGAAATAATTTTTGTTGAGTGGATAGATTTTAGTTGGGGTAGTCGTTCAACATTCTACAAGAACAACGAACCATGGAGTATGATTTCTCTGAAACCATGATAGATTTCAAATCGATACTGACCAAGATGAGTCTGTTTTGTCAAATAATTTTTGTTGAGTGGATAGATTTTAGTTGGGATAGTCGTTGAACATTCTACAAGAACAACTTACCATGGACTATGATTTCTCTGAAACCATGATAGATTTCAAATCGATCCTGACCAAGATGAGTCTGTGGTGTGAAATAATTTTTGTTGAGTGGATAGATTTTAGTTGGTGTAGTCGTTCAACATTCTACAAGAACAACTTACCATGGACTATGATTTCTCTGAAACCATGATAGATTTCAAATCGATCCTGACCAAGATGAGTCTGTGGTGTGAAATAATTTTTGTTGAGTGGATAGATTTTAGTTGGGGTAGTCGTTCAACATTCTACAAGAACAACGAACCATGGAGTATGATTTCTCTGAAATAATTTTTGTTGAGTGGATAGATTTTAGTTGGGATAGTCGCTCAACATTCTACAAGAACAACGAACCATGGAGTATGATTTCTCTGAAACCATGATAGATTTCAAATCGATCCTGACCAAGATGAGTCTGTGGTGTGAAATAATTTTTGTTGAGTGGATAGATTTTAGTTGGGGTAGTCGTTCAACATTCTACAAGAACAACTTACCATGGAGTATGATTTCTCTGAAACCATGATAGATTTCAAATCGATCCTGACCAAGATGAGTCTGTGGTGTGAAATAATTTTTGTTGAGTGGTTAGATTTTAGTTGGGGTAGTCGTTCAACATTCTACAAGAACAACTTACCATGGACTATGATTTCTCTGAAACCATGATAGATTTCAAATCGATCCTGACCAAGATGAGTCTGTGGTGTGAAATAATTTTTGTTGAGTGGATAGATTTTAGTTGGGGTAGTCGTTCAACATTCTACAAGAACAACTTACCATGGAGTATGATTTCTCTGAAACCATGATAGATTTCAAATCGATCCTGACCAAGATGAGTCTGTGGTGTGAAATAATTTTTGTTGAGTGGATAGATTTTAGTTGGGGTAGTCGTTCAACATTCTACAAGAACAACTTACCATGGACTATGATTTCTCTGAAACCATGATAGATTTCAAATCGATCCTGACCAAGATGAGTCTGTGGTGTGAAATAATTTTTGTTGAGTGGATAGATTTTAGTTGGGGTAGTCGTTCAACATTCTACAAGAACAACTTACCATGGAGTATGATTTCTCTGAAACCATGATAGATTTCAAATCGATCCTGACCAAGATGAGTCTGTGGTGTGAAATAATTTTTGTTGAGTGGTTAGATTTTATTTGGGGTAGTCGTTCAACATTCTACAAGAACAACGAACCATGGAGTATGATTTCTCTGAAATAATTTTTGTTGAGTGGATAGATTTTAGTTGGGGTAGTCGTTCAACATTCTACAAGAACAACGAACCATGGAGTATGATTTCTCTGAAATAATTTTTGTTGAGTGGATAGCTTTTAGTTAGGGTTAGTCGCTCAACATTCTACAAGAACAACTTAATATGGAGTATGATTTCTCTGAAATAATTTTTGTTGAGTGGATAGATTTTAGTTGGGATAGTCGTTCAACATTTTACAAGAACAACGAACCATGGAGTACGATTTCTCTGAAACCATGATAGATTTCAAATCGTTCCTGACCAAGATGAGTCTGTGGTGTGAAATAATTTTTGTTGAGTGGATAGATTTTAATTGGGGTAGTCGTTCAACATTCTACAAGAACAACGAACCATGGAGTATGATTTCTCTGAAACCATGATAGATTTCAAATCGATCCTGACCAAGATGAGTCTGTTTTGTCAAATAATTTTTGTTGAGTGGATAGATTTTAGTTGGGATAGTCGTTCAACATTCTACAAGAACAACTTACCATGGACTATGATTTCTCTGAAACCATGATAGATTTCAAATCGATCCTGACCAAGATGAGTCTGTGGTGTGAAATAATTTTTGTTGAGTGGATAGATTTTAGTTGGGGTAGTCGTTCAACATTCTACAAGAACAACTTACCATGGACTATGATTTCTCTGAAACCATGATAGATTTCAAATCGATCCTGACCAAGATGAGTCTGTGGTGTGAAATAATTTTTGTTGAGTGGATAGATTTTAGTTGGGGTAGTCGTTCAACATTCTACAAGAACAACGAACCATGGAGTATGATTTCTCTGAAACCATGATAGATTTCAAATCGATCCTGACCAAGATGAGTCTGTGGTGTGAAATAATTTTTGTTGAGTGGATAGATTTTAGTTGGGGTAGTCGTTCAACATTCTACAAGAACAACGAACCATGGAGTATGATTTCTCTGAAACCATGATAGATTTCAAATCGATCCTGACCAAGATGAGTCTGTGGTGTGAAATAATTTTTGTTGAGTGGATAGATTTTAGTTGGGGTAGTCGTTCAACATTCTACAAGAACAACTTACCATGGACTATGATTTCTCTGAAACCATGATAGATTTCAAATCGATCCTGACCAAGATGAGTCTGTGGTGTGAAATAATTTTTGTTGAGTGGATAGATTTTAGTTAGGGGTAGTCGTTCAACATTCTACAAGAACAACTTACCATGGACTATGATTTCTCTGAAACCATGATAGATTTCAAATCGATCCTGACCAAGTTGAGTCTGTGGTGTGAAATAATTTTTGTTGAGTGGATAGATTTTAGTTGGGATAGTCGTTCAACATTCTACAAGAACAACTTACCATGGACTATGATTTCTCTGAAACCATGATAGATTTCAAATCGATCCTGACCAAGATGAGTCTGTGGTGTGAAATAATTTTTGTTGAGTGGATAGATTTTAGTTGGGGTAGTCGTTCAACATTCTACAAGAACAACTTACCATGGACTATGATTTCTCTGAAACCATGATAGATTTCAAATCGATCCTGACCAAGATGAGTCTGTGGTGTGAAATAATTTTTGTTGAGTGGATAGATTTTAGTTGGGGTAGTCGTTCAACATTCTACAAGAACAACGAACCATGGAGTATGATTTCTCTGAAACCATGATAGATTTCAAATCGATCCTGACCAAGATGAGTCTGTGGTGTGAAATAATTTTTGTTGAGTGGATAGATTTTAGTTGGGGTAGTCGTTCAACATTCTACAAGAACAACGAACCATGGAGTATGATTTCTCTGAAACCATGATAGATTTCAAATCGATCCTGACCAAGATGAGTCTGTGGTGTGAAATAATTTTTGTTGAGTGGATAGATTTTAGTTGGGGTAGTCGTTCAACATTCTACAAGAACAACTTACCATGGACTATGATTTCTCTGAAACCATGATAGATTTCAAATCGATCCTGACCAAGATGAGTCTGTGGTGTGAAATAATTTTTGTTGAGTGGATAGATTTTAGTTGGGGTAGTCGTTCAACATTCTACAAGAACAACGAACCATGGAGTATGATTTCTCTGAAATAATTTTTGTAGAGTGGATAGATTTTAGTTGTGGTAGTCTTTCAACATTCTACAAGAACAACGAACCATGGAGTATGATTTCTCTGAAATAATTTTTGTTGAGTGGATAGATTTTAGTTGGGATAGTCGTTCAACATTTTACAAGAACAACGAACCATGGAGTATGATTTCTCTGAAACCATGATAGATTTCAAATCGATCCTGACCAAGATGAGTCTGTGGTGTGAAATAATTTTTGTTGAGTGGATAGATTTTAATTGGGGTAGTCGTTCAACATTCTACAAGAACAACTTACCATGGACTATGATTTCGCTGAAACCATGATAGATTTCAAATCGATCCTGACCAAGATGAGTCTGTGGTGTGAAATAATTTTTGTTGAGTGGATAGATTTTAGTTGGGGTAGTCGGTCAACATTCTACAAGAACAACTTACCATGGAGTATGATTTCTCTGAAACCATGATAGATTTCAAATCGATCCTGACCAAGATGAGTCTGTGGTGTGAAATAATTTTTGTTGAGTGGATAGATTTTAGTTGGGGTAGTCGTTCAACATTTTACAAGAACAACGAACCATGGAGTATGATTTCTCTGAAACCATGATAGATTTCAAATCGATCCTGACCAAGATGAGTCTGTGGTGTGAAATAATTTTTGTTGAGTGGATAGATTTTAGTTGGGGTAGTCGTTCAACATTCTACAAGAACAACTTACCATGGACTATGATTTCTCTGAAACCATGATAGATTTCAAATCGATCCTGACCAAGATGAGTCTGTGGTGTGAAATAATTTTTGTTGAGTGGATAGATTTTAGTTGGGGTAGTCGTTCAACATTCTACAAGAACAACGAACCATGGATTATGATTTCTCTGAAACCATGATAGATTTCAAATCGATCCTGACCAAGATGAGTCTGTGGTGTGAAATAATTTTTGTTGAGTGGATAGATTTTAGTTAGGGGTAGTCGTTCAACATTCTACAAGAACAACTTACCATGGACTATGATTTCTCTGAAACCATGATAGATTTCAAATCGATCCTGACCAAGTTGAGTCTGTGGTGTGAAATACTTTTTGTTGAGTGGATAGATTTTAGTTGGGATAGTCGTTCAACATTCTACAAGAACAACTTACCATGGACTATGATTTCTCTGAAACCATGATAGATTTCAAATCGATCCTGACCAAGATGAGTCTGTGGTGTGAAATAATTTTTGTTGAGTGGATAGATTTTAGTTGGGGTAGTCGTTCAACATTCTACAAGAACAACTTACCATGGACTATGATTTCTCTGAAACCATGATAGATTTCAAATCGATCCTGACCAAGATGAGTCTGTGGTGTGAAATAATTTTTGTTGAGTGGATAGATTTTAGTTGGGGTAGTCGTTCAACATTCTACAAGAACAACTTACCATGGAGTATGATTTCTCTGAAATAATTTTTGTTGAGTGGATAGATTTTAGTTGGGATAGTCGCTCAACATTCTACAAGAACAACGAACCATGAAGTATGATTTCTCTGAAACCATGATAGATTTCAAATCGATCCTGACCAAGATGAGTCTGTGGTGTGAAATAATTTTTGTTGAGTGGATAGATTTTAGTTGGGGTAGTCGCTCAACATTCTACAAGAACAACTTACCATGGACTATGATTTCTCTGAAACCATGATAGATTTCAAATCGATCCTGACCAAGATGAGTCTGTGGTGTGAAATAATTTTTGTTGAGTGGATAGATTTTAGTTGGGGTAGTCGTTCAACATTCTACAAGAACAACGAACCATGGAGTATGATTTCTCTGAAATAATTTTTGTAGAGTGGATAGATTTTAGTTGTGGTAGTCTTTCAACATTCTACAAGAACAACGAACCATGGAGTATGATTTCTCTGAAATAATTTTTGTTGAGTGGATAGATTTTAGTTGGGATAGTCGTTCAACATTCTACAAGAACAACTTACCATGGACTATGATTTCTCTGAAACCATGAGAGATTTCAAATCGATCCTGACCAAGATGAGTCTGTGGTGTGAAATAATTTTTGTTGAGTGGATAGATTTTAGTTGGGATAGTCGTTCAACATTCTACAAGAACAACGAATCATGGAGTATGATTTCTCTGAAAAAATGATAGATTTCAAATCGATCTTGACCAAGATGAGTCTGTGGTGTGAAATAATTTTTGTTGAGTGGATAGATTTTAGTTGGGGTAGTCGTTCAACATTCTACAAGAACAACTTACCATGGAGTATGATTTCTCTGAAACCATGATAGATTTCAAATCGATCCTGACCAAGATGAGTCTGTGGTGTGAAATAATTTTTGTTGAGTGGATAGATTTTACTTGGGGTAGTCGTTCAACATTCTACAAAAACAACGAACCATGGAGTATGATTTCTCTGAAGCCATGATAGATTTCAAATCGATCCTGACCAAGATGAGTCTGTGGTGTGAAATAATTTTTGTTGAGTGGATAGATTTTAGTTAGGGGTAGTCGTTCAACATTCTACAAGAACGACGAACCATGGACTATGATTTCTCTGAAACCATGATAGATTTCAAATCGATCCTGACCAAGATGAGTCTGTGGTGTGAAATAATTTTTGTTGAGTGGATAGATTTTAGTTGGGGTAGTCGTTCAACATTCTACAAGAACAACTTACCATGGCGTATGATTTCTCTGAAATAATTTTTGTTGAGTGGATAGATTTTAGTTGGGGTAGTCGTTCAACATTCTACAAGAACAACGAACCATGGAGTATGATTTCTCTGAAACCATGATAGATTTCAAATCGATCCTGACCAAGATGGGTCTGTGGTGTGAAATAATTTTTGTTGAGTGGATAGATTTTAGTTGGGATAGTCGTTGAACATTCTACAAGAACAACTTACCATGGAGTATGATTTTTCTGAAACCATGATAGATTTCAAATCGATCCTGACCAAGATGAGTCTGTGGTGTGAAATAATTTTTGTTGAGTTAATAGATTTTAGTTGGGGTAGTCGTTCAACATTCTACAAGAACAACGAACCATGGAGTATGATTTCTCTGAAACCATGATAGATTTCAAATCGATCCTGACCAAGATGAGTCTGTTTTGTCAAATAATTTTTGTTGAGTGGATAGATTTTAGTTGGGATAGTCGTTCAACATTCTACAAGAACAACTTACCATGGACTATGATTTCTCTGAAACTATGATAGATTTCAAATCGATCCTGACCAAGATGAGTCTGTGGTGTGAAATAATTTTTGTTGAGTGGATAGATTTTAGTTGGTGTAGTCGTTCAACATTCTACAAGAACAACTTACCATGGACTATGATTTCTCTGAAACCATGATAGATTTCAAATCGATCCTGACCAAGATGAGTCTGTGGTGTGAAATAATTTTTGTTGAGTGGATAGATTTTAGTTGGGGTAGTCGTTCAACATTCTACAAGAACAACGAACCATGGAGTATGATTTCTCTGAAATAATTTTTGTTGAGTGGATAGATTTTAGTTGGGATAGTCGCTCAACATTCTACAAGAACAACGAACCATGGAGTATGATTTCTCTGAAACCATGATAGATTTCAAATCGATCCTGACCAAGATGAATCTGTGGTGTGAAATAATTTTTGTTGAGTGGATAGATTTTAGTTGGGGTAGTCGTTCAACATTCTACAAGAACAACTTACCATGGAGTATGATTTCTCTGAAACCATGATAGATTTCAAATCGATCCTGACCAAGATGAGTCTGTGGTGTGAAATAATTTTTGTTGAGTGGTTAGATTTTAGTTCGGGTAGTCGTTCAACATTCTACAAGAACAACTTACCATGGACTATGATTTCTCTGAAACCATGATAGATTTCAAATCGATCCTGACCAAGATGAGTCTGTGGTGTGAAATAATTTTTGTTGAGTGGATAGATTTTAGTTGGGGTAGTCGTTCAACATTCTACAAGAACAACTTACCATGGAGTATGATTTCTCTGAAACCATGATAGATTTCAAATCGATCCTGACCAAGATGAGTCTGTGGTGTGAAATAATTTTTGTTGAGTGGATAGATTTTAGTTGGGGTAGTCGTTCAACATTCTACAAGAACAACTTACCATGGAGTATGATTTCTCTGAAACCATGATAGATTTCAAATCGATCCTGACCAAGATGAGTCTGTGGTGTGAAATAATTTTTGTTGAGTGGTTAGATTTTAGTTGGGGTAGTCGTTCAACATTCTACAAGAACAACGAACCATGGAGTATGATTTCTCTGAAACCATGATAGATTTCAAATCGATCCTGACCAAGATGAGTCTGTGGTGTGAAATAATTTTTGTTGAGTGGATAGATTTTAGTTGGGGTAGTCGTTCAACATTCTACAAGAACAACGAACCATGGAGTATGATTTCTCTGAAACCATGATAGATTTCAAATCGATCCTGACCAAGATGAGTCTGTGGTGTGAAATAATTTTTGTTGAGTGGATAGATTTTAGTTGGGGTAGTCGTTCAACATTCTACAAGAACAACTTACCATGGAGTATGATTTCTCTGAAACCATGATAGATTTCAAACCGATCCTGACCAAGATGAGTCTGTGGTGTGAAATAATTTTTGTTGAGTGGATAGATTTTAGTTGGGATAGTCGTTCAACATTCTACAAGAACATCGAACCATGGAGTATGATTTCTCTGAAACCATGATAGATTTCAAATCGATCCTGACCAAGATGAGTCTGTGGTGTGAAATAATTTTTGTTGAGTGGATAGATTTTAGTTGGGGTAGTCGTTCAACATTCTACAAGAACAACGAACCATGGAGTATGATTTCTCTGAAATAATTTTTGTTGAGTGGATAGCTTTTAGTTAGGGTTAGTCGCTCAACATTCTACAAGAACAACTTACCATGGAGTATGATTTCTCTGAAATAATTTTTGTTGAGTGGATAGATTTTAGTTGGGATAGTCGTTCAACATTTTACAAGAACAACGAACCATGGAGTACGATTTCTCTGAAACCATGATAGATTTCAAATCGTTCCTGACCAAGATGAGTCTGTGGTGTGAAATAATTTTTGTTGAGTGGATAGATTTTAATTGGGGTAGTCGTTCAACATTCTACAAGAACAACGAACCATGGAGTATGATTTCTCTGAAACCATGATAGATTTCAAATCGATCCTGACCAAGATGAGTCTGTGGTGTGAAATAATTTTTGTTGAGTGGATAGATTTTAGTTGGGGTAGTCGTTCAACATTCTACAAGAACAACGAACCATGGAGTATGATTTCTCTGAAACCATGATAGATTTCAAATCGATCCTGACCAAGATGAGTCTGTTTTGTCAAATAATTTTTGTTGAGTGGATAGATTTTAGTTGGGATAGTCGTTCAACATTCTACAAGAACAACTTACCATGGACTATGATTTCTCTGAAACCATGATAGATTTCAAATCGATCCTGACCAAGATGAGTCTGTGGTGTGAAATAATTTTTGTTGAGTGGATAGATTTTAGTTGATGTAGTCGTTCAACATTCTACAAGAACAACTTACCATGGAGTATGATTTCTCTGAAACCATGATAGATTTCAAATCGATCCTGACCAAGATGAGTCTGTGGTGTGAAATAATTTTTGTTGAGTGGATAGATTTTAGTTGGGGTAGTCGTTCAACATTCTACAAGAACAACTTACCATGGACTATGATTTCTCTGAAACCATGATAGATTTCAAATCGATCCTGACCAAGATGAGTCTGTGGTGTGAAATAATTTTTGTTGAGTGGATAGATTTTAGTTGGGGTAGTCGTTCAACATTCTACAAGAACAACTTACCATGGAGTATGATTTCTCTGAAACCATGATAGATTTCAAATCGATCCTGACCAAGATGAGTCTGTGGTGTGAAATAATTTTTGTTGAGTGGTTAGATTTTAGTTGGGGTAGTCGTTCAACATTCTACAAGAACAACCAACCATGGAGTATGATTTCTCTGAAATAATTTTTGTTGAGTGGATAGATTTTAGTTGGGGTAGTCGTTCAACATTCTACAAGAACAACGAACCATGGAGTATGATTTCTCTGAAATAATTTTTGTTGAGTGGATAGCTTTTAGTTAGGGTTAGTCGCTCAACATTCTACAAGAACAACTTACCATGGAGTATGATTTCTCTGAAATAATTTTTGTTGAGTGGATAGATTTTAGTTGGCATAGTCGTTCAACATTTTACAAGAACAACGAACCATGGAGTACGATTTCTCTGAAACCATGATAGATTTCAAATCGTTCCTGACCAAGATGAGTCTGTGGTGTGAAATAATTTTTGTTGAGTGGATAGATTTTAATTGGGGTAGTCGTTCAACATTCTACAAGAACAACGAACCATGGAGTATGATTTCTCTGAAACCATGATAGATTTCAAATCGATCCTGACCAAGATGAGTCTGTGGTGTGAAATAATTTTTGTTGAGTGGATAGATTTTAGTTGGGGTAGTCGTTCAACATTCTACAAGAACAACGAACCATGGAGTATGATTTCTCTGAAACCATGATAGATTTCAAATCGATCCTGACCAAGATGAGTCTGTTTTGTCAAATAATTTTTGTTGAGTGGATAGATTTTAGTTGGGGTAGTCGTTCAACATTCTACAAGAACAACGAACCATGGAGTATGATTTCTCTGAAATAATTTTTGTTGAGTGGATAGCTTTTAGTTAGGGTTAGTCGCTCAACATTCTACAAGAACAACTTACCATGGAGTATGATTTCTCTGAAATAATTTTTGTTGAGTGGATAGATTTTAGTTGGGATAGTCGTTCAACATTTTACAAGAACAACGAACCATGGAGTACGATTTCTCTGAAACCATGATAGATTTCAAATCGTTCCTGACCAAGATGAGTCTGTGGTGTGAAATAATTTTTGTTGAGTGGATAGATTTTAATTGGGGTAGTCGTTCAACATTCTACAAGAACAACGAACCATGGAGTATGATTTCTCTGAAACCATGATAGATTTCAAATCGATCCTGACCAAGATGAGTCTGTGGTGTGAAATAATTTTTGTTGAGTGGATAGATTTTAGTTGGGGTAGTCGTTCAACATTCTACAAGAACAACGAACCATGGAGTATGATTTCTCTGAAACCATGATAGATTTCAAATCGATCCTGACCAAGATGAGTCTGTTTTGTCAAATAATTTTTGTTGAGTGGATAGATTTTAGTTGGGATAGTCGTTCAACATTCTACAAGAACAACTTACCATGGACTATGATTTCTCTGAAACCATGATAGATTTCAAATCGATCCTGACCAAGATGAGTCTGTGGTGTGAAATAATTTTTGTTGAGTGGATAGATATTAGTTCGGGTAGTCGTTCAACATTCTACAAGAACAACTTACCATGGAGTATGATTTCTCTGAAACCATGATAGATTTCAAATCGATCCTGACCAAGATGAGTCTGTGGTGTGAAATAATTTTTGTTGAGTGGATAGATTTTAGTTGGGGTAGTCGTTCAACATTCTACAAGAACAACTTACCATGGACTATGATTTCTCTGAAACCATGATAGATTTCAAATCGATCCTGACCAAGATGAGTCTGTGGTGTGAAATAATTTTTGTTGAGTGGATAGATTTTAGTTGGGGTAGTCGTTCAACATTCTACAAGAACAACTTACCATGGAGTATGATTTCTCTGAAACCATGATAGATTTCAAATCGATCCTGACCAAGATGAGTCTGTGGTGTGAAATAATTTTTGTTGAGTGGTTAGATTTTAGTTGGGGTAGTCGTTCAACATTCTACAAGAACAACGAACCATGGAGTATGATTTCTCTGAAATAATTTTTGTTGAGTGGATAGATTTTAGTTGGGGTAGTCGTTCAACATTCTACAAGAACAACGAACCATGGAGTATGATTTCTCTGAAATAATTTTTGTTGAGTGGATAGCTTTTAGTTAGGGTTAGTCGCTCAACATTCTACAAGAACAACTTACCATGGAGTATGATTTCTCTGAAATAATTTTTGTTGAGTGGATAGATTTTAGTTGGCATAGTCGTTCAACATTTTACAAGAACGACGAACCATGGAGTACGATTTCTCTGAAACCATGATAGATTTCAAATCGTTCCTGACCAAGATGAGTCTGTGGTGTGAAATAATTTTTGTTGAGTGGATAGATTTTAATTGGGGTAGTCGTTCAACATTCTACAAGAACAACGAACCATGGAGTATGATTTCTCTGAAACCATGATAGATTTCAAATCGATCCTGACCAAGATGAGTCTGTGGTGTGAAATAATTTTTGTGGAGTGGATAGATTTTAGTTGGGGTAGTCGTTCAACATTCTACAAGAACAACGAACCATGGAGTATGATTTCTCTGAAACCATGATAGATTTCAAATCGATCCTGACCAAGATGAGTCTGTTTTGTCAAATAATTTTTGTTGAGTGGATAGATTTTAGTTGGGATAGTCGTTCAACATTCTACAAGAACAACTTACCATGGACTATGATTTCTCTGAAACCATGATAGATTTCAAATCGATCCTGACCAAGATGAGTCTGTGGTGTGAAATAATTTTTGTTGAGTGGATAGATTTTAGTTGGGGTAGTCGTTCAACATTCTACAAGAACAACTTACCATGGACTATGATTTCTCTGAAACCATGATAGATTTCAAATCGATCCTGACCAAGATGAGTCTGTGGTGTGAAATAATTTTTGTTGAGTGGATAGATTTTAGTTGGGGTAGTCGTTCAACATTCTACAAGAACAACGAACCATGGAGTATGATTTCTCTGAAACCATGATAGATTTCAAATCGATCCTGACCAAGATGAGTCTGTGGTGTGAAATAATTTTTGTTGAGTGGATAGATTTTAGTTGGGGTAGTCGTTCAACATTCTACAAGAACAACTTACCATGGACTATGATTTCTCTGAAACCATGATAGATTTCAAATCGATCCTGACCAAGATGAGTCTGTGGTGTGAAATAATTTTTGTTGAGTGGATAGATTTTAGTTGGGGTAGTCGTTCAACATTCTACAAGAACAACTTACCATGGAGTATGATTTCTCTGAAACCATGATAGATTTCAAATCGATCCTGACCAAGATGAGTCTGTGGTGTGAAATAATTTTTGTTGAGTGGAAAGATTTTAGTTGGGGTAGTCGTTCAACATTCTACAAGAACAACGAACCATGGAGTATGATTTCTCTGAAATAATTTTTGTTGAGTGGATAGATTTTAGTTGGGGTAGTCGTTCAACATTCTACAAGAACAACAAACCATGGAGTATGATTTCTCTGAAATAATTTTTGTTGAGTGGATAGCTTTTAGTTAGGGTTAGTCGCTCAACATTCTACAAGAACAACTTACCATGGAGTATGATTTCTCTGAAATAATTTTTGTTGAGTGGATAGATTTTAGTTGGGATAGTCGTTCAACATTTTACAAGAACAACGAACCATGGAGTACGATTTCTCTGAAACCATGATAGATTTCAAATCGTTCCTGACCAAGATGAGTCTGTATTGTGAAAAAATTTTTGTTGAGTGGATAGATTTTAGTTGGGATAGTCGTTCAACATTCTACAAGAACAACTTACCATGGACTATGATTTCTCTGAAACCATGATAGATTTCAAATCGATCCTGACCAAGATGAGTCTGTGGTGTGAAATAATTTTTGTTGAGTGGATAGATTTTAGTTGGGGTAGTCGTTCAATATTCTACAAGAACAACTTAGAATGGACTATGATTTCTCTGAAACCATGATAGATTTCAAATCGATCCTGACCAAGATGAGTCTGTGGTGTGAAATAATTTTTGTTGAGTGGATAGATTTTAGTTGGGGTAGTCGTTCAACATTCTACAAGAACAACGAACCATGGAGTATGATTTCTCTGAAACCATGATAGATTTCAAATCGATCCTGACCAAGATGAGTCTGTGGTGTGAAATAATTTTTGTTGAGTGGATAGATTTTAGTTGGGGTTGTCGTTCAACATTCTACAAGAACAACTTACCATGGAGTATGATTTCTCTGAAATAATTTTTGTTGAGTGGATAGATTTTAGTTGGGATAGTCGTTCAACATTCTACAAGAACAACGAACCATGAAGTATGATTTCTCTGAAACCATGATAGATTTCAAATCGATCCTGACCAAGATGAGTCTGTGGTGTGAAATAATTTTTGTTGAGTGGATAGATTTTAGTTGGGGTAGTCGTTCAACATTCTACAAGAACAACTTACCATGGAGTATGATTTCTCTGAAACCACGATAGATTTCAAATCGATCCTGACCAAGATGAGTCTGTGGTGTGAAATAATTTTTGTTGAGTGGATAGATATTAGTTCGGGTAGTCGTTCAACATTCTACAAGAACAACTTACCATGGAGTATGATTTCTCTGAAATAATTTTTGTTGAGTGGATAGATTTTAGTTGGGATAGTCGTTCAACATTTTACAAGAACAACGAACCATGGAGTATGATTTCTCTGAAACCATAATAGATTTCAAATCGATCCTGACCAAGATGAGTCTGTGCTGTGAAATAATTTTTGTTGAGTGGATAGATTTTAGTTAGGGGTAGTCGTTCAACATTCTACAAGAACAACTTACCATGGACTATGATTTCTCTGAAACCATGATAGATTTCAAATCGATCCTGACCAAGATGAGTCTGTGGTGTGAAATAATTTTTGGAGTATGATTTCTCTGAAATAATTTTTGTTGAGTGGATAGATTTTAGTTGGGGTAGTCGTTCAACATTCTACAAGAACAACGAACCATGGAGTATGATTTCTCTGAAACCATGATAGATTTCAAATCGATCCTGACCAAGATGAGTCTGTGGTGTGAAATAATTTTTGTTGAGTGGATAGATTTTAGTTGGGGTAGTCGTTCAACATTTTACAAGAACAACGAACCATGGAGTATGATTTCTCTGAAACCATGATAGATTTCAAATCGATCCTGACCAAGATGAGTCTGTGGTGTGAAATAATTTTTGTTGAGTGGATAGATTTTAGTTGGGGTAGTCGTTCAACATTCTACAAGAACAACTTACCATGGAGTATGATTTCTCTGAAATAATTTTTGTTGAGTGGATAGATTTTAGTTGGGATAGTCGTTCAACATTCTACAAGAACAACGAACCATGGAGTATGATTTCTCTGAAACCATGATAGATTTCAAATCGATCCTGACCAAGATGAGTCTGTGGTGTGAAATAATTTTTGTTGAGTGGATAGATTTTAGTTGGGGTAGTCGTTCAACATTTTACAAGAACAACGAACTATGGAGTATGATTTCTCTGAAACCATGATAGATTTCAAATCGATCCTGACCAAGATGAGTCTGTGGTGTGAAATAATTTTTGTTGAGTGGATAGATTTTAGTTGGGGTAGTCGTTCAACATTCTACAAGAACAACTTACCATGGAGTATGATTTCTCTGAAATAATTTTTGTTGAGTGGATGGATTTTAGTTGGGATAGTCGTTCAACATTCTACAAGAACAACGAACCATGGAGTATGATTTCTCTGAAACCATGATAGATTTCAAATCGATCCTGACCAAGATGAGTCTGTGGTGTGAAATAATTTTTGTTGAGTGGATAGATTTTAGTTGGGGTAGTTGTTCAACATTTTACAAGAACAACGAACCATGGAGTATGATTTCTCTGAAACCATGATAGATTTCAAATCGATCCTGACCAAGATGAGTCTGTGGTGTGAAATAATTTTTGTTGAGTGGATAGATTTTAGTTGGGGTAGTCGTTCAACATTTTACAAGAACAACGAACCATGGAGTATGATTTCTCTGAAACCATGATAGATTTCAAATCGATCCTGACCAAGATGAGTCTGTGGTGTGAAATAATTTTTGTTGAGTGGATAGATTTTAGTTGGGGTAGTCGTTAAACATTCTACAAGAACAACTTACCATGGAGTATGATTTCTCTGAAATACTTTTTGTTGAGTGGATAGATTCTAGTTCGGATAGTCGTTCAACATTTTACAAGAACAACGAACCATGGAGTATGATTTCTCTGAAACCATGATAGATTTCAAATCGATCCTGACCAAGATGAGTCTGTGGTGTGAAATAATTTTTGTTGAGTGGATAGATTTTAGTTGGGGTAGTCGTTCAACATTCTACAAGAACAACTTACCATGGAGTATGATTTCTCTGAAATAATTTTTGTTGAGTGGATAGATTTTAGTTGGGATAGTCGTTCAACATTCTACAAGAACAACTTACCATGGACAATGATTTCTCTGAAACCATGATAGATTTCAAATCGATCCTGACCAAGATGAGTCTGTGGTGTGAAATAATTTTTGTTGAGTGGATAGATTTTAGTTAGGGGTAGTCGTTCAACATTCTACAAGAACAACGAACCATGGAGTATGATTTCTCTGAAACCATGATAGATTTCAAATCGATCCTGACCAAGATGAGTCTGTGGTGTGAAATAATTTTTGTTGAGTGGATAGATTTTAGTTCCGGTAGTCGTTCAACATTCTACAAGAACAACTTACCATGGAGTATGATTTCTCTGAAATAATTTTTGTTGAGTGGATAGATTTTAGTTGGGATAGTCGTTCAACATTCTACAAGAACAACGAACCATGGAGTATGATTTCTCTGAAACCATGATAGATTTCAAATCGATCCTGGCCAAGATAAGTCTGTTGTGTGAAATAATTTTTGTTGAGTGGATAGATTTTAGTTGCGGTAGTCGTTCAACATTTTACAAGAACAACGAACCATGGAGTATGATTTCTCTGAAATAATTTTTGTTGAGTGGAAAGATTTTAGTTGGGATAGTCGTTCAACATTCTACAAGAACAACTTACCATGGAGTATGATTTCTCTGAAACCATGATAGATTTGAAATCGATCCTGACCAAGATGAGTCTGTGGTGTGAAATAATTTTTGTTGAGTGGATAGATTTTAGTTGGGGTAGTCGTTCAACATTCTACAAGAACAACTTACCATGGAGTATGATTTCTCTGCAACCATGATAGATTTCAAATCGATCCTGACCAAGATGAGTCTGTGGTGTGAAATAATTTTTGTTGAGTGGATAGATTTTAGTTAGGGGTAGTCGGTCAACATTCTACAAGAACAACTTACCATGGACTATGATTTCTCTGAAATAATTTTTGTTGAGTGGATAGATTTTAGTTGGGGTAGTCGTTCAACATTCTACAAGAACAACTTACCATGGACTATGATTTCTCTGAAACTATGATAGATTTCAAATTGATTATGACCAAGATGAGTCTGTGGTGTGAAATAATTTTTGTTGAGTGGATAGATTTTAGTTGGGGTAGTCGTTCAACATTCTACAAGAACAACTTACCATGGAGTATGATTTCTCTGAAACCATGATAAATTTCAAATCGATCCTGAGCAAGATGAGTTTGTGGTGTGAAATAATTTTTGTTGAGTGGATAGATTTTAGTTGGTATAGTCGTTCAACAGTCTACAAGAACAACTTACCAGGGAGTATGATTTCTCTGAAACCATGATAGATTTCAAATCGATCCTGACCAAGATGAGTCTGTGGTGTGAAATAATTTTTGTTAAGTGGATAGATTTTAGTTGGGGTAGTCGTTCAACATTCTACAAGAACAACTTACCATGGAGTATGATTTCTCTGAAACCATGATAGATTTCAAATCGATCCTGACCAAGATGAGTCTGTGGTGTGAAATAATTTTTGTTGAGTGGATAGATTTTAGTTGGGGTAGTCGTTCAACATTCTACAAGAACAACTTACCATGGAGTATGATTTCTCTGAAATAATTTTTGTTGAGTGGATAGATTTTAGTTGGGATAGTCGTTCAACATTCTACAAGAACAACTTACCATGGAGTATGATTTCTCTGAAATAATTTTTGTTGAGTGGATAGATTTTAGTTGGGATAGTCGTTCAACATTCTACAAGAACAACGAACCATGGAGTATGATTTCTCTGAAACCATGATAGATTTCAAATCGATCCTGACCAAGATGAGTTTGTGGTATGAAATAATTTTTGCTGAGTGGATAGATTTTAGTTAGGGGTAGTCGTTCAACATTCTACAAGAACAACTTACCATGGAGTATGATTTCTCTGAAATAATTTTTGTTGAGTGGATAGATTTTAGTTGGGGTAGTCCTTCAACATTCTACAAGAACAACTTACCATGGAGTATGATTTCTCTGAAATAATTTTTGTTGAGTGGATAGATTTTAGTTGGGGTACTCGTTCAACATTCTACAAGAACAACTTACCATGGAGTATGATTTCTCTGAAACCACGATAGATTTCAAATCGATCCTGACCAAGATGAGTCTGTGGTGTGAAATAATTTTTGTTGAGTGGATAGATTTTAGTTGGGGTAGTCGTTCAACATTCTACAAGAACAACTTACCATGGAGTATGATTTCTCTGAAATAATTTTTGTTGAGTGGATAGATTTTAGTTGGGATAGTCGTTCAACATTTTACAAGAACAACGAACCATGGAGTATGATTTCTCTGAAACCATGATAGATTTCAAATCGATCCTGACCAAGATGAGTCTGTGGTGTGAAATAATTTTTGCTGAGTGGATAGATTTTAGTTAGGGGTAGTCGTTCAACATTCTACAAGAACAACTTACCATGGAGTATGATTTCTCTGAAATAATTTTTGTTGAGTGGATAGATTTTAGTTGGGGTAGTCCTTCAACATTCTACAAGAACAACTTACCATGGAGTATGATTTCTCTGAAATAATTTTTGTTGAGTGGATAGATTTTAGTTGGGGTAGTCGTTCAACATTCTACAAGAACAACGAACCATGGAGTATGATTTCTCTGCAACCATGATAGATTTCAAGTCGATCCTGACCAAGATGAGTCTGTGGTGTGAAATAATTTTTGTTGAGTGGATAGATTTTAGTTGGGGTAGTCCTTCAACATTCTACAAGAACAACTTACCATGGAGTATGATTTCTCTGAAATAATTTTTGTTGAGTGGATAGATTTTAGTTAGGGGTAGTCGTTCAACATTCTACAAGGACAACTTACCATAGAGTATGATTTCTCTGAAATAATTTTTGTTGAGTGGATAAATTTTAGTTGGGATAGTCGTTCAATATTCTACAAGAACAACTTACCATGGAGTATGATTTCTCTGAAATAATTTTTGTTGAGTGGATAGATTTTAGTTGGGATAGTCGTTCAACATTCTACAAGAACAACGAACCATGGAGTATGATTTCTCTGAAATAATTTTTGTTGAGTGGATAGATTTTAGTTGGGATAGTCGCTCAACATTCTACAAGAAGAACGAACCATGGAGTATGATTTCTCTGAAACCATGATAGATTTCAAATCGATCCTGACCAAGATGAGTCTGTGGTGTGAAATAATTTTTGTTGAGTGGATAGATTTTAGTTGGGGTAGTCGTTCAACATTCTACAAGAACAACGAACCATGGAGTATGATTTCTCTGAAACCATGATAGATTTCAAATCGATCCTGACCAAGATGAGTCTGTGGTGTGAAATAATTTTTGTTGAGTGGATAGATTTTAGTTGGGGTTGTCGTTCAACATTTTACAAGAACAACGAACCATGGAGTATGATTTCTCTGAAACCATGATAGATTTCAAATCGATCCTGACCAAGATGAGTCTGTGGTGTGAAATAATTTTTGTTGAGTGGATAGATTTTAGTTGGGGTAGTCGTTCAACATTCTACAAGAACAACTTACCATGGAGTATGATTTCTCTGAAATAATTTTTGTTGAGTGGATAGATTTTAGTTGGGATAGTCGTTCAACATTCTACAAGAACAACGAACCATGGAGTATGATTTCTCTGAAACCATGATAGATTTCAAATCGATCCTGACCAAGATGAGTCTGTGGTGTGAAATAATTTTTGTTGAGTGGATAGATTTTAGTTGGGGTAGTTGTTCAACATTTTACAAGAACAACGAACCATGGAGTATGATTTCTCTGAAACCATGATAGATTTCAAATCGATCCTGACCAAGATGAGTCTGTGGTGTGAAATAATTTTTGTTGAGTGGATAGATTTTAGTTGGGGTAGTCGTTCAACATTTTACAAGAACAACGAAAGATGGAGTATGATTTCTCTGAAACCATGATAGATTTCAAATCGATCCTGACCAAGATGAGTCTGTGGTGTGAAATAATTTTTGTTGAGTGGATAGATTTTAGTTGGGGTAGTCGTTCAACATTCTACAAGAACAACTTACCATGGAGTATGATTTCTCTGAAATACTTTTTGTTGAGTGGATAGATTTTAGTTCGGATAGTCGTTCAACATTTTACAAGAACAACGAACCATGGAGTATGATTTCTCTGAAACCATGATAGATTTCAAATCGATCCTGACCAAGATGAGTCTGTGGTGTGAAATAATTTTTGTTGAGTGGATAGATTTTAGTTGGGGTAGTCGTTCAACATTCTACAAGAACAACTTACCATGGAGTATGATTTCTCTGAAATAATTTTTGTTGAGTGGATAGATTTTAGTTGGGATAGTCGTTCAACATTCTACAAGAACAACTTACCATGGACTATGATTTCTCTGAAACCATGATAGATTTCAAATCGATCCTGACCAAGATGAGTCTGTGGTGTGAAATAATTTTTGTTGAGTGGGTAGATTTTAGTTAGGGGTAGTCGTTCAACATTCTACAAGAACAACGAACCATGGAGTATGATTTCTCTGAAACCATGATAGATTTCAAATCGATCCTGACCAAGATGAGTCTGTGGTGTGAAATAATTTTTGTTGAGTGGATAGATTTTAGTTCCGGTAGTCGTTCAACATTCTACAAGAACAACTTGCCATGGAGTATGATTTCTCTGAAATAATTTTTGTTGAGTGGATAGATTTTAGTTGGGATAGTCGTTCAACATTCTACAAGAACAACTTACCATGGAGTATGATTTCTCTGCAACCATGATAGATTTCAAATCGATCCTGACCAAGGTGAGTCTGTGGTGTGAAATAATTTTTGTTGAGTGGGTAGATTTTAGTTAGGGGTAGTCGGTCAACATTCTACAAGAACAACTTACCATGGACTATGATTTCTCTGAAATAATTTTTGTTGAGTGGATAGATTTTAGTTGGGGTAGTCGTTCAACATTCTACAAGAACAACGAACCATGGAGTATGATTTCTCTGCAACCATGATAGATTTCAAATTGATCCTGACCAAGGTGAGTCTGTGGTGTGAAATAATTTTTGTTGAGTGGATAGATTTTAGTTAGGGATAGTCGGTCAACATTCTACAAGAACAACTTACCATGGACTATGATTTCTCTGAAATAATTTTTGTTGAGTGGATAGATTTTAGTTGGGGTAGTCGTTCAACATTCTACAAGAACAACTTACCATGAACTATGATTTCTCTGAAACCATGATAGATTTCAAATTGATTATGACCAAGATGAGTCTGTGGTGTGAAATAATTTTTGTTGAGTGGATAGATTTTAGTTGGGGTAGTCGTTCAACATTCTACAAGAACAACTTACCATGGAGTATGATTTCTCTGAAACCATGATAAATTTCAAATCGATCCTGACCAAGATGAGTCTGTGGTGTGAAATAATTTTTGTTGAGTGGATAGATTTTAGTTGGTATAGTCGTTCAACATTCTACAAGAACAACTTACCATGGAGTATGATTTCTCTGAAACCATGATAGATTTCAAATCGATCCTGACCAAGATGAGTCTGTGGTGTGAAATAATTTTTGTTGAGTGGATAGATTTTAGTTGGGGTAGTCGTTCAACATTCTACAAGAACAACGAACCATGGAGTATGATTTCTCTGAAACCATGATAGATTTCAAATCGATCCTGACCAAGATGAGTCTGTGGTGTGAAATAATTTTTGTTGAGTGGATAGATTTTAGTTGGGGTAGTCGTTCAACATTCTACAAGAACAACTTACCATGGAGTATGATTTCTCTGAAATAATTTTTGTTGAGTGGATAGATTTTAGTTGGGATAGTCGTTCAACATTCTACAAGAACAACTTACCATGGAGTATGATTTCTCTGAAATAATTTTTGTTGAGTGGATAGATTTTATTTGGGGTAGTCGTTCAACATTCTACAAGAACAACTTACCATGGAGTATGATTTCTCTGAAACCATGATAGATTTCAAATCGATCCTGACCAAGATGAGTCTGTGGTGTGAAATAATTTTTGTTGAGTGGATAGATTTTAGTTGGGATAGTCGTTCAACATTCTATAAGAACAACTTACCATGGAGTATGATTTCTCTGAAATAATTTTTGTTGAGTGGATAGATTTTAGTTGGGATAGTCGTTCAACATTCTACAAGAACAACGAACCATGGAGTATGATTTCTCGGAAACCATGATAGATTTCAAATCGATCCTGACCAAGATGAGTCTGTGGTGTGAAATAATTTTTGTTGAGTGGATAGATTTTAGTTAGGTGTAGTCGTTCAACATTCTACAAGAACAACTTACCATGGAGTATGATTTCTCTGAAATAATTTTTGTTGAGTGGATAGATTTTAGTTGGGGTAGTCCTTCAACATTCTACAAGAACAACTTACCATGGAGTATGATTTCTCTGAAATAATTTTTGTTGAGTGGATAGATTTTAGTTGGGGTAGTCGTTCAACATTCTACAAGAACAACGAACCATGGAGTATGATTTCTCTGAAACCATGATAGATTTCAAATCGATCCTGACCAAGATGAGTCTGTGGTGTGAAATAATTTTTGTTGAGTGGATAGATTTTAGTTGGGGTAGTCGTTCAACATTCTACAAGAACAACTTACCATGGACTATGATTTCTCTGAAACCATGATAGATTTCAAATCGATCCTGACCAAGATGAGTCTGTGGTGTGAAATAATTTTTGTTGAGTGGATAGATTTTAGTTGGGGTAGTCGTTCAACATTCTACAAGAACAACTTACCATGGAGTATGATTTCTCTGAAACCATGATAGATTTCAAATCGATCCTGACCAAGATGAGTCTGTGGTGTGGAATAATTTTTGTTGAGTGGTTAGATTTTAGTTGGGGTAGTCGTTCAACATTCTACAAGAACAACGAACCATGGAGTATGATTTCTCTGAAATAATTTTTGTTGAGTGGATAGATTTTCGTTGGGATAGTCGTGCAACATTCTACAAGAACAACGAACCATGGAGTATGATTTCTCTGAAATAATTTTTGTTGAGTGGATAGCTTTTAGTTAGGGTTAGTCGTTCAACATTCTACAAGAACAACTTACCATGGAGTATGATTTCTCTGAAACCATGATAGATTTCAAATCGATCCTGACCAAGATGAGTCTGTGGTGTGAAATAATTTTTGTTGAGTGGATAGATTTTAGTTGGGATAGTCGTTCAACATTCTACAAGAACAACTTACCATGGACTATGATTTCTCTGAAACCATGATAGATTTCAAATCGATCCTGACCAAGATGAGTCTGTGGTGTGAAATAATTTTTGTTGAGTGGATAGATTTTAGTTGGGGTAGTCGTTCAATATTCTACAAGAACAACTTACCATGGACTATGATTTCTCTGAAACCATGATAGATTTCAAATCGATCCTGACCAAGATGAGTCTGTGGTGTGAAATAATTTTTGTTGAGTGGATAGATTTTAGTTGGGGTAGTCGTTCAACATTCTACAAGAACAACTTACCATGGAGTATGATTTCTCTGAAACCATGATAGATTTCAAATCGATCCTGACCAAGATGAGTCTGTGGTGTGAAATAATTTTTGTTGAGTGGATGGATTTTAGTTGGGGTAGTCGTTCAACATTCTACAAGAACAACTTACCATGGAGTATGATTTCTCTGAAATAATTTTTGTTGAGTGGATAGATTTTAGTTGGGGTAGTCGTTCAACATTCTACAAGAACAACGAACCATGGAGTATGATTTCTCTGAAACCATGATAGATTTCAAATCGATCCTGACCAAGATGAGTCTGTGGTGTGAAATAATTTTTGTTGAGTGGATAGATTTTAGTTGGGGTAGTCGTTCAACATTCTACAAGAACAACTTACCATGGAGTATGATTTCTCTGAAACCATGATAGATTTCAAATCGATCCTGACCAAGATGAGTCTGTGGTGTGAAATAATTTTTGTTGAGTGGATAGATTTTATTTGGGGTAGTCGTTCAACATTCTACAAGAACAACTTACCATGGAGAATGATTTCTCTGAAATAATTTTTGTTGAGTGGATAGATTTTAGTTGGGGTAGTCGTTCAACATTTTACAAGAACAACGAACCATGGAGTATGATTTCTCTGAAACCATGATAGATTTCAAATCGATCCTGACCAAGATGAGTCTGTGGTGTGAAATAATTTTTGTTGAGTGGATAGATTGTAGTTGGGGTAGTCGTTCAACATTCTACAAGAACAACTTACCATGGACTATGATTTCTCTGAAACCATGATAGATTTCAAATCGATCCTGACCAAGATGAGTCTGTGGTGTGAAATAATTTTTGTTGAGTGGATAGATTTTAGTTGGGGTAGTCGTTCAACATTCTACAAGAACAACTTACCATGGAGTATGATTTCTCTGAAACCATGATAGATTTCAAATCGATCCTGACCAAGATGAGTCTGTGGTGTGAAATAATTTTTGTTGAGTGGATAGATTTTAGTTGGGGTAGTCGTTCAACATTCTACAAGAACAACGAACCATGGAGTATGATTTCTCTGAAACCATGATAGATTTCAAATCGATCCTGACCAAGATGAGTCTGTGGTGTGAAATAATTTTTGTTGAGTGGATAGATTTTAGTTGGGGTAGTCGTTCAACATTCTACAAGAACAACTTACCATGGAGTATGATTTCTCTGAAATAATTTTTGTTGAGTGGATAGATTTTAGTTGGGATAGTCGTTCAACATTCTACAAGAACAACTTACCATGGAGTATGATTTCTCTGAAATAATTTTTGTTGAGTGGATAGATTTTATTTGGGGTAGTCGTTCAACATTCTACAAGAACAACTTACCATGGAGTATGATTTCTCTGAAACCATGATAGATTTCAAATCGATCCTGACCAAGATGAGTCTGTGGTGTGAAATAATTTTTGTTGAGTGGATAGATTTTAGTTGGGATAGTCGTTCAACATTCTATAAGAACAACTTACCATGGAGTATGATTTCTCTGAAATAATTTTTGTTGAGTGGATAGATTTTAGTTGGGATAGTCGTTCAACATTCTACAAGAACAACGAACCATGGAGTATGATTTCTCGGAAACCATGATAGATTTCAAATCGATCCTGACCAAGATGAGTCTGTGGTGTGAAATAATTTTTGTTGAGTGGATAGATTTTAGTTAGGTGTAGTCGTTCAACATTCTACAAGAACAACTTACCATGGAGTATGATTTCTCTGAAATAATTTTTGTTGAGTGGATAGATTTTAGTTGGGGTAGTCCTTCAACATTCTACAAGAACAACTTACCATGGAGTATGATTTCTCTGAAATAATTTTTGTTGAGTGGATAGATTTTAGTTGGGGTAGTCGTTCAACATTCTACAAGAACAACGAACCATGGAGTATGATTTCTCTGAAACCATGATAGATTTCAAATCGATCCTGACCAAGATGAGTCTGTGGTGTGAAATAATTTTTGTTGAGTGGATAGATTTTAGTTGGGGTAGTCGTTCAACATTCTACAAGAACAACTTACCATGGACTATGATTTCTCTGAAACCATGATAGATTTCAAATCGATCCTGACCAAGATGAGTCTGTGGTGTGAAATAATTTTTGTTGAGTGGATAGATTTTAGTTGGGGTAGTCGTTCAACATTCTACAAGAACAACTTACCATGGAGTATGATTTCTCTGAAACCATGATAGATTTCAAATCGATCCTGACCAAGATGAGTCTGTGGTGTGGAATAATTTTTGTTGAGTGGTTAGATTTTAGTTGGGGTAGTCGTTCAACATTCTACAAGAACAACGAACCATGGAGTATGATTTCTCTGAAATAATTTTTGTTGAGTGGATAGATTTTCGTTGGGATAGTCGTGCAACATTCTACAAGAACAACGAACCATGGAGTATGATTTCTCTGAAATAATTTTTGTTGAGTGGATAGCTTTTAGTTAGGGTTAGTCGTTCAACATTCTACAAGAACAACTTACCATGGAGTATGATTTCTCTGAAACCATGATAGATTTCAAATCGATCCTGACCAAGATGAGTCTGTGGTGTGAAATAATTTTTGTTGAGTGGATAGATTTTAGTTGGGATAGTCGTTCAACATTCTACAAGAACAACTTACCATGGACTATGATTTCTCTGAAACCATGATAGATTTCAAATCGATCCTGACCAAGATGAGTCTGTGGTGTGAAATAATTTTTGTTGAGTGGATAGATTTTAGTTGGGGTAGTCGTTCAATATTCTACAAGAACAACTTACCATGGACTATGATTTCTCTGAAACCATGATAGATTTCAAATCGATCCTGACCAAGATGAGTCTGTGGTGTGAAATAATTTTTGTTGAGTGGATAGATTTTAGTTGGGGTAGTCGTTCAACATTCTACAAGAACAACTTACCATGGAGTATGATTTCTCTGAAACCATGATAGATTTCAAATCGATCCTGACCAAGATGAGTCTGTGGTGTGAAATAATTTTTGTTGAGTGGATGGATTTTAGTTGGGGTAGTCGTTCAACATTCTACAAGAACAACTTACCATGGAGTATGATTTCTCTGAAATAATTTTTGTTGAGTGGATAGATTTTAGTTGGGGTAGTCGTTCAACATTCTACAAGAACAACGAACCATGGAGTATGATTTCTCTGAAACCATGATAGATTTCAAATCGATCCTGACCAAGATGAGTCTGTGGTGTGAAATAATTTTTGTTGAGTGGATAGATTTTAGTTGGGGTAGTCGTTCAACATTCTACAAGAACAACTTACCATGGAGTATGATTTCTCTGAAACCATGATAGATTTCAAATCGATCCTGACCAAGATGAGTCTGTGGTGTGAAATAATTTTTGTTGAGTGGATAGATTTTATTTGGGGTAGTCGTTCAACATTCTACAAGAACAACTTACCATGGAGAATGATTTCTCTGAAATAATTTTTGTTGAGTGGATAGATTTTAGTTGGGGTAGTCGTTCAACATTTTACAAGAACAACGAACCATGGAGTATGATTTCTCTGAAACCATGATAGATTTCAAATCGATCCTGACCAAGATGAGTCTGTGGTATGAAATAATTTTTGTTGAGTGGATAGATTGTAGTTGGGGTAGTCGTTCAACATTCTACAAGAACAACTTACCATGGACTATGATTTCTCTGAAACCATGATAGATTTGAAATGGATCCTGACCAAGATGAGTCTGTGGTGTGAAATAATTTTTGTTGACTGGATAGATTTTAGTTGGGGTAGTCGTTCAACATTCTACAAGAACAACTTACCATGGAGTATGATTTCTCTGAAATAATTTTTGTTGAGTGGATAGATTTTAGTTGGGATAGTCGTTCAACATTCTACAAGAACAACGAACCATGGAGTATGATTTCTCTGAAACCATGATAGATTTCAAATCGATTCTGAAAAAGATGAGTCTGTGGTGTGAAATAATTTTTGTTGAGTGGATAGATTTTAGTTGGGGTAGTCGTTCAACATTCTACAAGAACAACTTACCATGGACTATGATTTCTCTGAAACCATGATAGATTTCAAATCGATCCTGACCAAGATGAGTCTGTGGTGTGAAATAATTTTTGTTGAGTGGATAGATTTTATTTGGGGTAGTCGTTCAACATTCTACAAGAACAACTTACCATGGAGCATGATTTCTCTGAAATAATTTTTGTTGAGTGGATAGATTTTAGTTGGGGTAGTCGTTCAACATTCTACAAGAACAACGAACCATGGAGTATGATTTCTCTGCAACCATGATAGATTTCAAATCGATCCTGACCAAGATGAGTCTGTGGTGTGAAATAATTTTTGTTGAGTGGATAGATTTTAGTTGGGGTAGTCGTTCAACATTCTACAAGAACAACGAACCATGGAGTATGATTTCTCTGCAACCATGATAGATTTCAAATCGATCCTGACCAAGATGAGTCTGTGGTGTGAAATAATTTTTGTTGAGTGGATAGATTTTAGTTAGGGGTAGTCGGTCAACATTCTACAAGAACAACTTAAAATGGACTATGATTTCTCTGAAATAATTTTTGTTGAGTGGATAGATTTTAGTTGGGGTAGTCGTTCAACATTCTACAAGAACAACTTACCATGGACTATGATTTCTCTGAAACCATGATAGATTTCAAATCGATCCTGACCAAGATGAGTCTGTGGTGTGAAATAATTTTTGTTGAGTGGATAGATTTTAGTTGGGGTAGTCGTTCAACATTCTACAAGAACAACGAACCATGGAGTATGATTTCTCTGAAATAATTTTTGTTGAGTGGATAGATTTTAGTTGGGGTAGTCGTTCAACATTCTACAAGAACAACGAACCATGGAGTATGATTTCTCTGCAACCATGATAGATTTCAAATCGATCCTGACCAAGATGAGTCTGTGGTGTGAAATAATTTTTGTTGAGTGGATAGATTTTAGTTAGGGGTAGTCGGTCAACATTCTACAAGAACAACTTTCCATGGACTATGATTTCTCTGAAATAATTTTTGTTGAGTGGATAGATTTTAGTTGGGGTAGTCGTTCAACATTCTACAAGAACAACTTACCATGGACTATGATTTCTCTGAAACCATGATAGATTTCAAATCGATCCTGACCAAGATGAGTCTGTGGTGTGAAATAATTTTTGTTGAGTGGATAGATTTTAGTTGGGGTAGTCGTTCAACATTCTACAAGAACAACGCACCATGGAGTATGATTTCTCTGAAATAATTTTTGTTGAGGGGATAGATTTTAGTTGGGATAGTCGTTCAACATTTTACAAGAACAACGAACCATGGAGTATGATTTCTCTGAAATAATTTTTGTGGAGTGGATAGATTTTAGTTGGGATAGTCGTTCAACATTCTACAAGAACAACTTACCATGGAGTATGATTTCTCTGAAATAATTTTTGTTGACTGGATAGATTTTAGTTGGGGTAGTCGTTCAGCATTCTACAAGAACAACTTACCATGGAGTATGATTTCTCTGAAACCATGATAGATTTCAAATCGATCCTGACCAAGATGAGTCTGTGGTGTGAAATAATTTTTGTTGAGTGGATAGATTTTAGTTGGGGTAGTCGTTCAACATTCTACAAGAACAACGAAACATGGAGTATGATTTCTCTGCAACCATGATAGATTTCAAATCGATCCTGACCAAGATGAGTCTGTGGTGTGAAATAATTTTTGTTGAGTGGATAGATTTTAGTTAGGGGTAGTCGGTCAACATTCTACAAGAACAACTTACCATGGACTATGATTTCTCTGAAATAATTTTTGTTGAGTGGATAGATTTTAGTTGGGGTAGTCGTTCAACATTCTACAAGAACAACTTACCATGGACTATGATTTCTCTGAAACCATGATAGATTTCAAATCAATCCTGACCAAGATGAGTCTGTGGTGTGAAATAATTTTTGTTGAGTGGATAGATTTTAGTTGGGGTAGTCGTTCAACATTCTACAAGAACAACGAACCATGGAGTATGATTTCTCTGAAATAATTTTTGTTGAGTGGATAGATTTTAGTTGGGGTAGTCGTTCAACATTCTACAAGAACAACTTACCATGGAGTATGATTTCTCTGCAACCATGATAGATTTCAAATCGATCCTGACCAAGATGAGTCTGTGGTGTGAAATAATTTTTGTTGAGTGGATAGATTTTAGTTAGGGGTAGTCGGTCAACATTCTACAAGAACAACTTTCCATGGACTATGATTTCTCTGAAATAATTTTTGTTGAGTGGATAGATTTTAGTTGGGGTAGTCGTTCAACATTCTACAAGAACAACTTACCATGGACTATGATTTCTCTGAAACCATGATAGATTTCAAATCGATCCTGACCAAGATGAGTCTATGGTGTGAAATAATTTTTGTTGAGTGGATAGCTTTTAGTTGGGGTAGTCGTTCAACATTCTACAAGAACAACGCACCATGGAGTATGATTTCTCTGAAATAATTTTTGTTGAGGGGATAGATTTTAGTTGGGATAGTCGTTCAACATTTTACAAGAACAACGAACCATGGAGTATGATTTCTCTGAAATAATTTTTGTGGAGTGGATAGATTTTAGTTGGGATAGTCGTTCAACATTCTACAAGAACAACTTACCATGGAGTATGATTTCTCTGAAATAATTTTTGTTGACTGGATAGATTTTAGTTGGGGTAGTCGTTCAGCATTCTACAAGAACAACTTACCATGGAGTATGATTTCTCTGAAACCATGATAGATTTCAAATCGATCCTGACCAAGATGAGTCTGTGGTGTGAAATAATTTTTGTTGAGTGGATAGATTTTAGTTGGAATAGTCGTTCAACATTCTACAAGAACAGCTTACCATGGAGTATGATTTCTCTGAAACCATGATAGATTTCAAATCGATCCTGACCAAGATGAGTCTGTGGTGTGAAATAATTTTTGTTGAGTGGATAGATTTTAGTTGGGGTAGTCGTTCAACATTCTACAAGAACAACTTACCATGGAGTATGATTTCTCTGAAATAATTTTTGTTGAGTGGATAGATTTTAGTTGGGATAGTCCTTCAACATTCTACAAGAACAACTTACCATGGAGTATGATTTCTCTGAAATAATTTTTGTTGAGTGGATAGATTTTAGTTGGGGTAGTCGTTCAACATTCTACAAGAACAACTTACCATGGAGTATGATTTCTCTGAAACCATGATAGATTTCAAATCGATCCTGACCAAGATGAGTCTGTGGTGTGAAATAATTTTTGTTGAGTGGATAGATTTTAGTTGGGATAGTCGTTCAACATTTTACAAGAACAACGAACCATGGAGTATGATTTCTCTGAAACCATGAAAAATTTCAAATCGATCCTGACCAAGATGAGTCTGTGGTGTGAAATAATTTTTGTTGAGTGGATAGATTTTAGTTCGGGTAGTCGTTCAACATTCTACAAGAACAACTTACCATGGAGTATGATTTCTCTGAAACCATGATAGATTTCAAATCGATCCTGACCAAGATGAGTCTGTGGTGTGAAATAATTTTTGTTGAGTGGATAGATTTTAGTTAGGGATAGTCGTTCAACATTCTACAAGAACAACTTACCATGGAGTATGATTTCTCTGAAATAATTTTTGTTGAGGGAATAGATTTTAGTTGGGATAGTCGTTCAACATTCTACAAGAACAACGAACCATGGAGTATGATTTCTCTGAAACCATGATAGATTTCAAATCGATCCTGACCAAGATGAGTCTGTGGTGTGAAATAATTTTTGTTGAGTGGATAGATTTTAGTTAGGGGTAGTCGTTCAACATTCTACAAGAACAACTTACCATGGAGTATGATCTCTCTGAAATAATTTTTGTTGAGTGGATAGATTTTAGTTGGGGTAGTCGTTCAACATTCTACAAGAACAACTTACCATGGAGTATGATTTCTCTGAAATAATTTTTGTTGAGTGGATAGATTTTAGTTGGGGTAGTTCAACATTCTACAAGAACAACGAACCATGGAGTATGATTTCTCTGAAATAATTTTTGTTGAGTGGATAGATTTTAGTTGGGGTAGTCGTTCAACATTCTACAAGAACAACGAACCATGGAGTATGATTTCTCTGCAACCATGATAGATTTCAAATCGATCCTGACCAAGATGAGTCTGTGGTGTGAAATAATGTTTGTTGAGTGGATAGATTTTAGTTAGGGGTAGTCGGTCAACATTCTACAAGAACAACTTACCATGGACTATGATTTCTCTGAAATAATTTTTGTTGAGTGGATAGATTTTAGTTGGGGTAGTCGTTCAACATTCTACAAGAACAACTTACCATGGACTATGATTTCTCTGAAACCATGATAGATTTCAAATCGATCCTGACCAAGATGAGTCTGTGGTGTGAAATAATTTTTGTTGAGTGGATAGATTTTAGTTGGGGTAGTCGTTCAACATTCTACAAGAACAACGAACCATGGAGTATGATTTCTCTGAAATAATTTTTGTTGAGTGGATAGATTTTAGTTGGGGTAGTCGTTCAACATTCTACAAGAACAACTTACCATGGAGTATGATTTCTCTGCAACCATGATAGATTTCAAATCGATCCTGACCAAGATGAGTCTGTGGTGTGAAATAATTTTTGTTGAGTGGATAGATTTTAGTTGGGGTAGTCGGTCAACATTCTACAAGAACAACTTTCCATGGACTATGATTTCTCTGAAATAATTTTTGTTGAGTGGATAGATTTTAGTTGGGGTAGTCGTTCAACATTCTACAAGAACAACTTACCATGGACTATGATTTCTCTGAAACCATGATAGATTTCAAATCGATCCTGACCAAGATGAGTCTGTGGTGTGAAATAATTTTTGTTGAGTGGATAGCTTTTAGTTGGGGTAGTCGTTCAACATTCTACAAGAACAACGCACCATGGAGTATGATTTCTCTGAAATAATTTTTGTTGAGGGGATAGATTTTAGTTGGGATAGTCGTTCAACATTTTACAAGAACAACGAACCATGGAGTATGATTTCTCTGAAATAATTTTTGTGGAGTGGATAGATTTTAGTTGGGATAGTCGTTCAACATTCTACAAGAACAACTTACCATGGAGTATGATTTCTCTGAAATAATTTTTGTTGACTGGATAGATTTTAGTTGGGGTAGTCGTTCAGCATTCTACAAGAACAACTTACCATGGAGTATGATTTCTCTGAAACCATGATAGATTTCAAATCGATCCTGACCAAGATGAGTCTGTGGTGTGAAATAATTTTTGTTGAGTGGATAGATTTTAGTTGGAATAGTCGTTCAACATTCTACAAGAACAGCTTACCATGGAGTATGATTTCTCTGAAACCATGATAGATTTCAAATCGATCCTGACCAAGATGAGTCTGTGGTGTGAAATAATTTTTGTTGAGTGGATAGATTTTAGTTGGGGTAGTCGTTCAACATTCTACAAGAACAACTTACCATGGAGTATGATTTCTCTGAAATAATTTTTGTTGAGTGGATAGATTTTAGTTGGGATAGTCCTTCAACATTCTACAAGAACAACTTACCATGGAGTATGATTTCTCTGAAATAATTTTTGTTGAGTGGATAGATTTTAGTTGGGGTAGTCGTTCAACATTCTACAAGAACAACTTACCATGGAGTATGATTTCTCTGAAACCATGATAGATTTCAAATCGATCCTGACCAAGATGAGTCTGTGGTGTGAAATAATTTTTGTTGAGTGGATAGATTTTAGTTGGGATAGTCGTTCAACATTTTACAAGAACAACGAACCATGGAGTATGATTTCTCTGAAACCATGAAAAATTTCAAATCGATCCTGACCAAGATGAGTCTGTGGTGTGAAATAATTTTTGTTGAGTGGATAGATTTTAGTTCGGGTAGTCGTTCAACATTCTACAAGAACAACTTACCATGGAGTATGATTTCTCTGAAACCATGATAGATTTCAAATCGATCCTGACCAAGATGAGTCTGTGGTGTGAAATAATTTTTGTTGAGTGGATAGATTTTAGTTAGGGGTAGTCGTTCAACATTCTACAAGAACAACTTACCATGGAGTATGATTTCTCTGAAATAATTTTTGTTGAGGGAATAGATTTTAGTTGGGATAGTCGTTCAACATTCTACAAGAACAACGAACCATGGAGTATGATTTCTCTGAAACCATGATAGATTTCAATTCGATCCTGACCAAGATGAGTCTGTGGTGTGAAATAATTTTTGTTGAGTGGATAGATTTTAGTTAGGGGTAGTCGTTCAACATTCTACAAGAACAACTTACCATGGAGTATGATCTCTCTGAAATAATTTTTGTTGAGTGGATAGATTTTAGTTGGGGTAGTCGTTCAACATTCTACAAGAACAACTTACCATGGAGTATGATTTCTCTGAAATAATTTTTGTTGAGTGGATAGATTTTAGTTGGGGTAGTTCAACATTCTACAAGAACAACGAACCATGGAGTATGATTTCTCTGAAATAATTTTTGTTGAGTGGATAGATTTTAGTTGGGGTAGTCGTTCAACATTCTACAAGAACAACGAACCATGGAGTATGATTTCTCTGCAACCATGATAGATTTCAAATCGATCCTGACCAAGATGAGTCTGTGGTGTGAAATAATTTTTGTTGAGTGGATAGATTTTAGTTAGGGGTAGTCGGTCAACATTCTACAAGAACAACTTACCATTGACTATGATTTCTCTGAAATAATTTTTGTTGAGTGGATAGATTTTAGTTGGGGTAGTCGTTTAACATTCTACAAGAACAACTTACCATGGACTATGATTTCTCTGAAACCATGATAGATTTCAAATCGATCCTGACCAAGATGACTCTGTGGTGTGAAATAATTTTTGTTGAGTGGATAGATTTTAGTTGGGGTAGTCGTTCAACATTCTACAAGAACAACGAACCATGGAGTATGATTTCGCTGAAATAATTTTTGTTGAGGGAATAGATTTTAGTTGAGATAGTCGTTCAACATTTTACAAGAACAACGAACCATGGAGTATGATTTTTCTGAAATAATTTTTGTGGAGTGGATAGATTTTAGTTGGGATAGTCGTTCAACATTCTACAAGAACAACTTACCATGGAGTATGATTTCTCTGAAATAATTTTTGTTGACTGGATAGATTTTAGTTGGGGTAGTCGTTCAGCATTCTACAAGAACAACTTACCATGGAGTATGATTTCTCTGAAACCATGATAGATTTCAAATCGATCCTGACCAAGATGAGTCTGTGGTGTGAAATAATTTTTGTTGAGTGGATAGATTTTAGTTGGGATAGTCGTTCAACATTCTACAAGAACAGCTTACCATGGAGTATGATTTCTCTGAAACCATGATAGATTTCAAATCGATCCTGACCAAGATGAGTCTGTGGTGTGAAATAATTTTTGTTGAGTGGATAGATTTTAGTTGGGATAGTCGTTCAACATTTTACAAGAACAACGAACCATGGAGTATGATTTCTCTGAAACCATGATAAATTTCAAATCGATCCTGACCAAGATGAGTCTGTGGTGTGAAATAATTTTTGTTGAGTGGATAGATTTTAGTTGGGGTAGTCGTTCAACATTCTACAAGAACAACTTACCATGGAGTATGATTTCTCTGAAATAATTTTTGTTGAGTGGATAGATTTTAGTTGGGATAGTCCTTCAACATTCTACAATTCTAGATTTTAGTTGGGATAGTCGTTCAACATTTTACAAGAACAACGAACCATGGAGTATGATTTCTCTGAAATAATTTTTGTGGAGTGGATAGATTTTAGTTGGGATAGTCGTTCAACATTCTACAAGAACAACTTACCATGGAGTATGATTTCTCTGAAATAATTTTTGTTGACTGGATAGATTTTAGTTGGGGTAGTCGTTCAGCATTCTACAAGAACAACTTACCATGGAGTATGATTTCTCTGAACTAATTTTTGTTGAGTGGATAGATTTTAGTTGGGATAGTCCTTCAACATTCTACAAGAACAACTTAATATGGAGTATGATTTCTCTGAAACCATGATAGATTTCAAATCGATCCTGACCAAGATGAGTCTGTGGTGTGAAATAATTTTTGTTGAGTGGAGAGATTTTAGTTGGGGTAGTCGTTCAACATTCTACAAGAACAACGCACCATGGAGTATGATTTCTCTGAAATAATTTTTGTTGAGTGGATAGATTTTAGTTGGGGTAGTCGTTCAACATTCTACAAGAACAACTTACCATGGACTATGATTTCTCTGAAACCATGATAGATTTCAAATCGATCCTGACCAAGATGAGTCTGTGGTGTGAAATAATTTTTGTTGAGTGGATAGATTTTAGTTGGGGTAGTCGTTCAACATTCTACAAGAACAACGAACCATGGAGTATGATTTCTCTGCAACCATGATAAATCTCAAATCGATCCTGACCAAGATGAGTCTGTGGTGTGAAATAATTTTTGTTGAGTGGATAGATTTTAGTTAGGGGTAGTCGGTCAACATTCTACAAGAACAACTTACCATGGACTATGATTTCTCTGAAATAATTTTTGTTGAGTGGATAGATTTTAGTTGGGGTAGTCGTTCAACATTCTACAAGAACAACTTACCATGGACTATGATTTCTCTGAAACCATGATGGATTTCAAATCGATCCTGAATAAGATGAGTCTGTGGTGTGAAATAATTTTTGTTGAGTGGATAGATTTTAGTTGGGGTAGTCGTTCAACATTCTACAAGAACAACGAACCATGGAGTATGATTTCTCTGAAACCATGATAAATCTCAAATCGATCCTGACCAAGATGAGTCTGTGGTGTGAAATAATTTTTGTTGAGTGGATAGATTTTAGTTGGGGTAGTCGTTCAACATTCTACAAGAACAACTTACCATGGACTATGATTTCTCTGAAACCATGATAGATTTCAAATCGATCCTGACCAAGATGAGTCTGTGGTGTGAAATAATTTTTGTTGAGTGGATAGATTTTAGTTGGGGTAGTCGTTCAACATTCTACAAGAACAACGAACCATGGAGTATGATTTCTCTGCAACCATGATAGATTTCAAATCGATCCTGACCAAGATGAGTCTGTGGTGTGAAATAATTTTTGTTGAGTGGATAGATTTTAGTTAGGGGTAGTCGGTCAACATTCTACAAGAACAACTTACCATGGACTATGATTTCTCTGAAATAATTTTTGTTGAGTGGATAGATTTTAGTTGGGGTAGTCGTTCAACATTCTACAAGAACAACTTACCATGGACTATGATTTCTCTGAAACCATGATAGATTTCAAATCGATCCTGACCAAGATGAGTCTGTGGTGTGAAATAATTTTTGTTGAGTGGATAGATTTTAGTTGGGGTAGTCGTTCAACATTCTACAAGAACAACGAACCATGGAGTATGATTTCTCTGAAATAATTTTTGTTGAGTGGATAGATTTTAGTTGGGGTAGTCGTTCAACATTCTACAAGAACAACGAACCATGGAGTATGATTTCTCTGAAACCATGATAGATTTCAAATCGATCCTGACCAAGATGAGTCTGTGGTGTGAAATATTTTTTGTTGAGTGGATAGATTTTAGTTAGGGGTAGTCGTTCAACATTCTACAAGAACAACTTACCATGGAGTATGATTTCTCTGAAATAATTTTTGTTGAGTGGATAGATTTTATTTGGGGTAGTCGTTCAACATTCTACAAGAACAACTTACCATGGAGCATGATTTCTCTGAAATAATTTTTGTTGAGTGGATAGATTTTAGTTGGGGTAGTCGTTCAACATTCTACAAGAACAACGAACCATGGAGTATGATTTCTCTGCAACCATGATAGATTTCAAATCGATCCTGACCAAGATGAGTCTGTGGTGTGAAATAATTTTTGTTGAGTGGATAGATTTTAGTTGGGGTAGTCGTTCAACATTCTACAAGAACAACGAACCATGGAGTATGATTTCTCTGAAATAATTTTTGTTGAGTGGATAGATTTTAGTTGGGGTAGTCGTTCAACATTCTACAAGAACAACGAACCATGGAGTATGATTTCTCTGCAACCATGATAGATTTCAAATCGATCCTGACCAAGATGAGTCTGTGGTGTGAAATAATTTTTGTTGAGTGGATAGATTTTAGTTAGGGGTAGTCGGTCAACATTCTACAAGAACAACTTTCCATGGACTATGATTTCTCTGAAATAATTTTTGTTGAGTGGATAGATTTTAGTTGGGGTAGTCGTTCAACATTCTACAAGAACAACTTACCATGGACTATGATTTCTCTGAAACCATGATAGATTTCAAATCGATCCTGACCAAGATGAGTCTGTGGTGTGAAATAATTTTTGTTGAGTGGATAGATTTTAGTTGGGGTAGTCGTTCAACATTCTACAAGAACAACGCACCATGGAGTATGATTTCTCTGAAATAATTTTTGTTGAGGGGATAGATTTTAGTTGGGATAGTCGTTCAACATTTTACAAGAACAACGAACCATGGAGTATGATTTCTCTGAAATAATTTTTGAGGAGTGGATAGATTTTAGTTGGGATAGTCGTTCAACATTCTACAAGAACAACTTACCATGGAGTATGATTTCTCTGAAATAATTTTTGTTGACTGGATAGATTTTAGTTGGCGTAGTCGTTCAGCATTCTACAAGAGCAACTTACCATGGAGTATGATTTCTCTGAAACCATGATAGATTTCAAATCGATCCTGACCAAGATGAGTCTGTGGTGTGAAATAATTTTTGTTGAGTGGATAGATTTTAGTTGGGGTAGTCGTTCAACATTCTACAAGAACAACGAACCATGGAGTATGATTTCTCTGCAACCATGATAGATTTCAAATCGATCCTGACCAAGATGAGTCTGTGGTGTGAAATAATTTTTGTTGAGTGGATAGATTTTAGTTGGCGTAGTCGTTCAACATTCTACAAGAGCAACTTACCATGGAGTATGATTTCTCTGAAACCATGATAGATTTCAAATCGATCCTGACCAAGATGAGTCTGTGGTGTGAAATAATTTTTGTTGAGTGGATAGATTTTAGTTGGGGTAGTCGTTCAACATTCTACAAGAACAACGAACCATGGAGTATGATTTCTCTGCAACCATGATAGATTTCAAATCGATCCTGACCAAGATGAGTCTGTGGTGTGAAATAATTTTTGTTGAGTGGATAGCTTTTAGTTGGCGTAGTCGTTCAACATTCTACAAGAGCAACTTACCATGGAGTATGATTTCTCTGAAACCATGATAGATTTCAAATCGATCCTGACCAAGATGAGTCTGTGGTGTGAAATAATTTTTGTTGAGTGGATAGATTTTAGTTGGGGTAGTCGTTCAACATTCTACAAGAACAACGAACCATGGAGTATGATTTCTCTGCAACCATGATAGATTTCAAATCGATCCTGACCAAGATGAGTCTGTGGTGTGAAATAATTTTTGTTGAGTGGATAGATTTTAGTTAGGGGTAGTCGGTCAACATTCTACAAGAACAACTTACCATGGACTATGATTTCTCTGAAATAATTTTTGTTGAGTGGATAGATTTTAGTTGGGGTAGTCGTTGAACGTTCTACAAGAACAACTTACCATGGACTATGATTTCTCTGAAACCATGATAGATTTCAAATCGATCCTGACCAAGATGAGTCTGTGGTGTGAAATAATTTTTGTTGAGTGGATAGATTTTAGTTGGGGTAGTCGTTCAACATTCTACAAGAACAACGAACCATGGAGTATGATTTCTCTGAAATAATTTTTGTTGAGTGGATAGATTTTATTTGGGGTAGTCGTTCAACATTCTACAAGAACAACTTACCATGGAGCATGATTTCTCTGAAATAATTTTTGTTGAGTGGATAGATTTTAGTTGGGGTAGTCGTTCAACATTCTACAAGAACAACTTACCATGGACTATGATTTCTCTGAAACCATGATAGATTTCAAATCGATCCTGACCAAGATGAGTCTGTGGTGTGAAATACTTTTTGTTGAGTGGATAGATTTTAGTTGGGGTAGTCGTTCAACATTCTACAAGAACAACGAACCATGGAGTATGATTTCTCTGAAATAATTTTTGTTGAGTGGATAGATTTTAGTTGGGGTAGTCGTTCAACATTCTACAAGAACAACGAACCATGGACTATGATTTCTCTGAAACCATGATAGATTTCAAATCGATTATGACCAAGATGAGTCTGTGGTGTAAAATAATTTTTGTTGAGTGGATAGATTTTAGTTAGGGGTAGTCGGTCAACATTCTACAAGAACAACTTACCATGGACTATGATTTCTCTGAAATAATTTTTGTTGAGTGGATAGATTTTAGTTGGGGTAGTCGTTCAACATTCTACAAGAACAACTTACCATGGACTATGATTTCTCTGAAACCATGATAGATTTCAAATCGATCCTGACCAAGATGAGTCTGTGGTGTGAAATAATTTTTGTTGAGTGGATAGATTTTAGTTGGGGTAGTCGTTCAACATTCTACAAGAACAACGAACCATGGAGTATGATTTCTCTGAAATAATTTTTGTTGAGTGGATAGATTTTATTTGGGGTAGTCGTTCAACATTCTACAAGAACAACTTACCATGGAGCATGATTTCTCTGAAATAATTTTTGTTGAGTGGATAGATTTTAGTTGGGGTAGTCGTTCAACATTCTACAAGAACAACTTACCATGGACTATGATTTCTCTGAAACCATGATAGATTTCAAATCGATCCTGACCAAGATGAGTCTGTGGTGTGAAATAATTTTTGTTGAGTGGATAGCTTTTAGTTGGCGTAGTCGTTCAACATTCTACAAGAGCAACTTACCATGGAGTATGATTTCTCTGAAACCATGATAGATTTCAAATCGATCCTGACCAAGATGAGTCTGTGGTGTGAAATAATTTTTGTTGAGTGGATAGATTTTAGTTGGGGTAGTCGTTCAACATTCTACAAGAACAACGAACCATGGAGTATGATTTCTCTGAAATAATTTTTGTTGAGTGGATAGATTTTAGTTGGGGTAGTCGTTCAACATTCTACAAGAACAACGAACCATGGAGTATGATTTCTCTGCAACCATGATAGATTTCAAATCGATCCTGACCAAGATGAGTCTGTGGTGTGAAATAATTTTTGTTGAGTGGATAGATTTTAGTTAGGGGTAGTCGGTCAACATTCTACAAGAACAACTTTCCATGGACTATGATTTCTCTGAAATAATTTTTGTTGAGTGGATAGATTTTAGTTGGGGTAGTCGTTCAACATTCTACAAGAACAACTTACCATGGAGCATGATTTCTCTGAAATAATTTTTGTTGAGTGGATAGATTTTAGTTGGGGTAGTCGTTCAACATTCTACAAGAACAACGAACCATGGACTATGATTTCTCTGAAACCATGATAGATTTCAAATCGATTATGACCAAGATGAGTCTGTGGTGTAAAATAATTTTTGTTGAGTGGATAGATTTTAGTTAGGGGTAGTCGGTCAACATTCTACAAGAACAACTTACCATGGACTATGATTTCTCTGAAATAATTTTTGTTGAGTGGATAGATTTTAGTTGGGGTAGTCGTTGAACGTTCTACAAGAACAACTTACCATGGACTATGATTTCTCTGAAACCATGATAGATTTCAAATCGATCCTGACCAAGATGAGTCTGTGGTGTGAAATAATTTTTGTTGAGTGGATAGATTTTAGTTGGGGTAGTCGTTCAACATTCTACAAGAACAACGAACCATGGAGTATGATTTCTCTGAAATAATTTTTGTTGAGTGGATAGATTTTATTTGGGGTAGTCGTTCAACATTCTACAAGAACAACTTACCATGGAGCATGATTTCTCTGAAATAATTTTTGTTGAGTGGATAGATTTTAGTTGGGGTAGTCGTTCAACATTCTACAAGAACAACTTACCATGGACTATGATTTCTCTGAAACCATGATAGATTTCAAATCGATCCTGACCAAGATGAGTCTGTGGTGTGAAATACTTTTTGTTGAGTGGATAGATTTTAGTTGGGGTAGTCGTTCAACATTCTACAAGAACAACGAACCATGGAGTATGATTTCTCTGAAATAATTTTTGTTGAGTGGATAGATTTTAGTTGGGGTAGTCGTTCAACATTCTACAAGAACAACGAACCATGGACTATGATTTCTCTGAAACCATGATAGATTTCAAATCGATTATGACCAAGATGAGTCTGTGGTGTAAAATAATTTTTGTTGAGTGGATAGATTTTAGTTAGGGGTAGTCGGTCAACATTCTACAAGAACAACTTACCATGGACTATGATTTCTCTGAAATAATTTTTGTTGAGTGGATAGATTTTAGTTGGGGTAGTCGTTCAACATTCTACAAGAACAACTTACCATGGACTATGATTTCTCTGAAACCATGATAGATTTCAAATCGATCCTGACCAAGATGAGTCTGTGGTGTGAAATAATTTTTGTTGAGTGGATAGATTTTAGTTGGGGTAGTCGTTCAACATTCTACAAGAACAACGAACCATGGAGTATGATTTCTCTGAAATAATTTTTGTTGAGTGGATAGATTTTAGTTGGGGTAGTCGTTCAACATTCTACAAGAACAACGAACCATGGAGTATGATTTCTCTGCAACCATGATAGATTTCAAATCGATCCTGACCAAGATGAGTCTGTGGTGTGAAATAATTTTTGTTGAGTGGATAGATTTTAGTTAGGGGTAGTCGGTCAACATTCTACAAGAACAACTTTCCATGGACTATGATTTCTCTGAAATAATTTTTGTTGAGTGGATAGATTTTAGTTGGGGTAGTCGTTCAACATTCTACAAGAACAACTTACCATGGACTATGATTTCTCTGAAACCATGATAGATTTCAAATCGATCCTGACCAAGATGAGTCTGTGGTGTGAAATAATTTTTGTTGAGTGGATAGATTTTAGTTGGGGTAGTCGTTCAACATTCTACAAGAACAACGCACCATGGAGTATGATTTCTCTGAAATAATTTTTGTTGAGGGGATAGATTTTAGTTGGGATAGCCGTTCAACATTTTACAAGAACAACGAACCATGGAGTATGATTTCTCTGAAATAATTTTTGTGGAGTGGATAGATTTTAGTTGGGATAGTCGTTCAACATTCTACAAGAACAACTTACCATGGAGTATGATTTCTCTGAAATAATTTTTGTTGACTGGATAGATTTTAGTTGGGGTAGTCGTTCAGCATTCTACAAGAACAACTTACCATGGAGTATGATTTCTCTGAAACCATGATAGATTTCAAATCGATCCTGACCAAGATGAGTCTGTGGTGTGAAATAATTTTTGTTGAGTGGATAGATTTTAGTTGGGGTAGTCGTTCAACATTCTACAAGAACAACGAACCATGGAGTATGATTTCTCTGGAACCATGATAGATTTCAAATCGATCCTGACCAAGATGAGTCTGTGGTGTGAAATAATTTTTGTTGAGTGGATAGATTTTAGTTAGGGGTAGTCGGTCAACATTCTACAAGAACAACTTACCATGGACTATGATTTCTCTGAAATAATTTTTGTTGAGTGGATAGATTTTAGTTGGGGTAGTCGTTCAACATTCTACAAGAACAACTTACCATGGACTATGATTTCTCTGAAACCATGATAGATTTCAAATCGTTCCTGACCAAGATGAGTCTGTGGTGTGAAATAATTTTTGTTGAGTGGATAGATTTTAGTTGCGGTAGTCGTTCAACATTCTACAAGAACAACGAACCATGGAGTATGATTTCTCTGAAATAATTTTTGTTGAGTGGATAGATTTTAGTTGGGGTAGTCGTTCAACATTCTACAAGAACAACGAACCATGGAGTATGATTTCTCTGCAACCATGATAGATTTCAAATCGATCCTGACCAAGATGAGTCTGTGGTGTGAAATAATTTTTGTTGAGTTTATAGATTTTAGTTAGGGGTAGTCGGTCAACATTCTACAAGAACAACTTTCCATGGACTATGATTTCTCTGAAATAATTTTTGTTGAGTGGATAGATTTTAGTTGGCATAGTCGTTCAACATTCTACAAGAACAACTTACCATGGACTATGATTTCTCTGAAACCATGATAGATTTCAAATCGATCCTGACCAAGATGAGTCTGTGGTGTGAAATAATTTTTGTTGAGTGGATAGATTTTAGTTGGGGTAGTCGTTCAACATTCTACAAGAACAACGCACCATGGAGTATGATTTCTCTGAAATAATTTTTGTTGAGGGGATAGATTTTAGTTGGGATAGTCGTTCAACATTTTACAAGAACAACGAACCATGGAGTATGATTTCTCTGAAATAATTTTTGTGGAGTGGATAGATTTTAGTTGGGATAGTCGTTCAACATTCTACAAGAACAACTTACCATGGAGTATGATTTCTCTGAAATAATTTTTGTTGACTGGATAGATTTTAGTTGGGGTAGTCGTTCAGCATTCTACAAGAACAACTTACCATGGAGTATGATTTCTCTGAAACCATGATAGATTTCAAATCGATCCTGACCAAGATGAGTCTGTGGTGTGAAATAATTTTTGTTGAGTGGATAGATTTTAGTTGGGATAGTCGTTCAACATTCTACAAGAACAGCTTACCATGGAGTACGATTTCTCTGAAACCATGATAGATTTCAAATCGATCCTGACCAAGATGAGTCTGTGGTGTGAAATAATTTTTGTTGAGTGGATAGATTTTAGTTGGGGTAGTCGTTCAACATTCTACAAGAACAACTTACCATTTAGTATGATTTCTCTGAAATAATTTTTGTTGAGTGGATAGATTTTAGTTGGGATAGTCCTTCAACATTCTACAAGAACAACTTACCATGGAGTATGATTTCTCTGAAATAATTTTTGTTGAGTGGATAGATTTTAGTTGGGGTAGTCGTTCAACATTCTACAAGAACAACTTACCATGGAGTATGATTTCTCTGAAACCATGATAGATTTCAAATCGATCCTGACCAAGATGGGTCTGTGGTGTGAAATAATTTTTGTTGAGTGGATAGATTTTAGTTGGGATAGTCGTTCAACATTTTACAAGAACAACGAACCATGGAGTATGATTTCTCTGAAACCATGATAGATTTCAAATCGATCCTGACCAAGATGAGTCTGTGGTGTGAAATAATTTTTGTTGAGTGGATAGATTTTAGTTGGGGTAGTCGTTCAACATTCTACAAGAACAACTTACCATGGAGTATGATTTCTCTGAAACCATGATAGATTTCAAATCGATCCTGAAAAAGATGAGTCTGTGGTGTGAAATAATTTTTGTTGAGTGGATAGATTTTAGTTGGGGTAGTCGTTCAACATTCTACAAGAACAACTTACCATGGAGTATGATTTCTCTGAAATAATTTTTGTAGAGTGGATAGATTTTAGTTGGGATAGTCGTTCAACATTCTACAAGAACAACGAACCATGGAGTATGATTTCTCTGAAACCATGATAGATTTCAAATCGATCCTGACCAAGATGAGTCTGTGGTGTGAAATAATTTTTGTTGAGTGGATAGATTTTAGTTAGGGGTAGTCGTTCAACATTCTACAAGAACAACTTACCATGGAGTATGATCTCTCTGAAATAATTTTTGTTGAGTGGATAGATTTTAGTTGGGGTAGTCGTTCAACATTCTACAAGAACAACTTACCATGGAGTATGATTTCTCTGAAATAATTTTTGTTGAGTGGATAGATTTTAGTTGGGGTAGTCGTTCAACATTCTACAAGAACAACGAACCATGGAGTATGATTTCTCTGCAACCATGATAGATTTCAAATCGATCCTGACCAAGATGAGTCTGTGGTGTGAAATAATTTTTGTTGAGTGGATAGATTTTAGTTAGGGGTAGTCGGTCAACATTCTACAAGAACAACTTACCATGGACTATGATTACTCTGAAATAATTTTTGTTGAGTGGATAGATTTTAGTTGGGGTAGTCGTTCAACATTCTACAAGAACAACTTACCATGGACTATGATTTCTCTGAAATAATTTTTGTTGAGTGGATAGATTTTAGTTAGGGGTAGTCGTTTAACATTCTACAAGAACAACTTACCATGGACTATGATTTCTCTGAAACCATGATAGATTTCAAATCGATCCTGACCAAGATGACTCTGTGGTGTGAAATAATTTTTGTTGAGTGGATAGATTTTAGTTGGGGTAGTCGTTCAACATTCTACAAGAACAACGAACCATGGAGTATGATTTCTCTGAAATAATTTTTGTTGAGGGAATAGATTTTAGTTGGGATAGTCGTTCAACATTTTACAAGAACAACGAACCATGGAGTATGATTTCTCTGAAATAATTTTTGTGGAGTGGATAGATTTTAGTTGGGATAGTCGTTCAAGATTCTACAAGAACAACTTACCATGGAGTATGATTTCTCTGAAATAATTTTTGTTGACTGGATAGATTTTAGTTGGGGTAGTCGTTCAGCATTCTACAAGAACAACTTACCATGGAGTATGATTTCTCTGAAACCATGATAGATTTCAAATCGATCCTGACCAAGATGAGTCTGTGGTGTGAAATAATTTTTGTTGAGTGGATAGATTTTAGTTGGGATAGTCGTTCAACATTCTACAAGAACAGCTTACCATGGAGTATGATTTCTCTGAAACCATGATAGATTTCAAATCGATCCTGACCAAGATGAGTCTGTGGTGTGAAATAATTTTTGTTGAGTGGATAGATTTTAGTTGGGATAGTCGTTCAACATTTTACAAGAACAACGAACCATGGAGTATGATTTCTCTGAAACCATGATAAATTTCAAATCGATCCTGACCAAGATGAGTCTGTGGTGTGAAATAATTTTTGTTGAGTGGATAGATTTTAGTTGGGGTAGTCGTTCAACATTCTACAAGAACAACTTACCATGGAGTATGATTTCTCTGAAATAATTTTTGTTGAGTGGATAGATTTTAGTTGGGATAGTCCTTCAACATTCTACAATTCTAGATTTTAGTTGGGATAGTCGTTCAACATTTTACAAGAACAACGAACCATGGAGTATGATTTCTCTGAAATAATTTTTGTGGAGTGGATAGATTTTAGTTGGGATAGTCGTTCAACATTCTACAAGAACAACTTACCATGGAGTATGATTTCTCTGAAATAATTTTTGTTGACTGGATAGATTTTAGTTGGGGTAGTCGTTCAGCATTCTACAAGAACAACTTACCATGGAGTATGATTTCTCTGAAACCATGATAGATTTCAAATCGATCCTGACCAAGATGAGTCTGTGGTGTGAAATAATTTTTGTTGAGTGGATAGATTTTAGTTGGGGTAGTCGATCAACATTCTACAAGAACAACTTACCATGGAGTATGATTTCTCTGAAATAATTTTTGTTGAGTGGATAGATTTTAGTTGGGAGAGTCCTTCAACATTCTACAAGAACAACTTACCATGGAGTATGATTTCTCTGAACTAATTTTTGTTGAGTGGATAGATTTTAGTTGGGGTAGTCGTTCAACATTTTACAAGAACAACTTAATATGGAGTATGATTTCTCTGAAACCATGATAGATTTAAAATCGATCCTGACCAAGATGAGTCTGTGGTGTGAAATAATTTTTGTTGAGTGGATAGATTTTAGTTGGGGTAGTCGTTCAACATTCCACAAGAACAACTTACCATGGAGTATGATTTCTCTGAAACCATGATAGATTTCAAATCGATCCTGACCAAGATGAGTCTGTGGTGTGAAATAATTTTTGTTGAGTGGATAGATTTTAGTTGGGGTAGTCGTTCAACATTCTATAAGAACAACGAACCATTAAGTATGATTTCTCTGAAATAATTTTTGTTGAGTGGATAGATTTTAGTTGGGATAGTCGTTCAACATTCTACAAGAACAACGAACCATGGAGTATGATTTCTCTGAAATAATTTTTGTTGAGTGGATAGATTTTAGTTGGGGTAGTCGTTCAACATTCTACAAGAACAACGAACCATGGAGTATGATTTCTCTGAAATAATTTTTATTGAGTGGATAGATTTTAGATAGCGGTAGTCGTTCAACATTCTACAAGAACAACTTACCATGGAGTATGATTTCTCTGAAATAATTTTTGTTGAGTGGATAGATTTTAGTTGGGGTAGTCGTTCAACATTCTACAAAAACAACGAACCATGGAGTATGATTTCTCTGAAAAATTTTTGTTGAGTGGATAGATTTTAGTTGGGATAGTCGTTCAACATTCTACAAGAACAACGAACCATGGAGTATGATTTCTCTGAAACCACGATAGATTTCAAATCGATCCTGACCAAGATGAGTCTGTGGTGTGAAATAATTTTTGTTGAGTGGATAGATTTTAGTTGGGGTAGTCGTTCAACATTCTACAAGAACAACTTACCATGGAGTATGATTTCTCTGAAATAATTTTTGTTGAGTGGATAAATTTTAGTTGGGGTAGTCGTTCAACATTCTACAAGAACAACGAACCATGGAGTATGATTTCTCTGAAATAATTTTTGTTGAGTGGATAGATTTTAGTTAGGGGTAGTCGTTCAACATTCTACAAGAACAACTTACCATGGAGTATGATTTCTCTGAAACCATGATAGATTTCAAATCGATCCTGACCAAGATGAGTCTGTGGTGTGAAATAATTTTTGTTGAGTGGATAGATTTTAGTTGGGATAGTCGTTCAACCTTTTACAAGAACAACGAACCATGGAGTATGATTTCTCTGAAATAATTTTTGTGGAGTGGATAGATTTTAGTTGGGATAGTCGTTCAACATTCTACAAGAACAACTTACCATGGAGTATGATTTCTCTGAAATAATTTTTGTTGACTAAATAGATTTTAGTTGGGGTAGTCGTTCAACATTCTACAAGAACAACTTACCATGGAGTATGATTTCTCTGAAACCACGATAGATTTCAAATCGATCCTGACCAAGATGAGTCTGTGGTGTGAAATAATTTTTGTTGAGTGGATAGATTTTAGTTGGGGTAGTCGATCAACATTCTACAAGAACAACGAACCATGGAGTATGATTTCTCTGAAATAATTTTTGTGGAGTGGATAGATTTTAGTTAGGGGTAGTCGTTCAACATTCTACAAGAACATCTTACCATGGAGTATGATTTCTCTGAAATAATTTTTGTTGAGTGGATAAATTTTAGTTGGGATAGTCGTTCAACATTCTACAAGAACAACTTACCATGGAGTATGATTTCTCTGAAATAATTTTTGTTGAGTGGATAGATTTTAGTTGGGGTAGTCGTTCAACATTCTACAAGAACAACTTACCATGGAGTATGATTTTTCTGAAACAATGATAGATTTCAAATCGATCCTGACCAAGATGAGTCTGTGGTGTGAAATAATTTTGGTTGAGTGGATAGATTTTAGTTAGGGGTAGTCGTTCAACATTCTACAAGAACATCTTACCATGGAGTATGATTTCTCTGAAATAATTTTTGTTGAGTGGATAAATTTTAGTTGGGATAGTCGTTCAACATTCTACAAGAACAACTTACCATGGAGTATGATTTCTCTGAAATAATTTTTGTTGAGTGGATAGATTTTAGTTGGAGTAGTCGTTCAACATTATACAAGAACAACGAACCATGGAGTATGATTTCTCTGAAACCATGATAGATTTCAAATCGATCCTGACCAAGATGAGTCTGTGGTGTGAAATAATTTTTGTTGAGTGGATAGATTTTAGTTGGGGTAGTCGTTCAACATTCTACAAGAACAACTTACCATGGAGTATGATTTCTCTGAAATAATTTTTGTTGAGTGGATAGATTTTAGTTGGGATAGTCGTTCAACATTCTACAAGAACAACTTACCATGGAGTATGATTTCTCTGAAATAATTTTTGTTGAGTGGATAGATTTTAGTTGGGGTAGTCGTTCAACATTCTACAAGAACAACGAACCATGGAGTATGATTTCTCTGAAACCATGATAGATTTCAAATCGATCCTGACCAAGATGAGTCTGTGGTGTGAAATAATTTTTGTTGAGTGGATAGATTTTAGTTAGGGGTAGTCGTTCAACATTCTACAAGAACAACTTACCATGGAGTATGATTTCTCTGAAACCATGATAGATTTCAAATCGATCCTGACCAAGATGAGTCTGTGGTGTGAAATAATTTTTGTTGAGTGGATAGATTTTAGTTGGGATAGTCGTTCAACATTCTACAAGAACAACGAACCATGGAGTATGATTTCTCTGAAACCATGATAGATTTCAAATCGATCCTGACCAAGATGAGTCTGTGGTGTGAAATAATTTTTGTTGAGTGGATAGATTTTAGTTGGGGTAGTCGTTCAACATTCTACAAGAACAACGAACCATGGAGTATGATTTCTCTGAAATAATTTTTGTTGAGTGGATAGATTTTAGTTGGGATAGTCGTTCAACATTCTGCAAGAACAACGAACCATGGAGTATGATTTCTCTGAAACCATGATAGATTTCAAATCGATCCTGACCAAGATGAGTCTGTGGTGTGAAATAATTTTTGTTGAGTGGATAGATTTTAGTTGGGCTAGTCGTTCAACATTCTACAAGAACAACTTACCATGGACTATGATTTCTCTGAAACCATGATAGATTTCAAATCAATCCTGACCAAGATGAGTCTGTGGTGTGAAATAATTTTTGTTGAGTGGATAGATTTTAGTTGGGGTAGTCGTTCAACATTCTACAAGAACAACTTAAAATGGAGTATGATTTCTCTGAAATAATTTTTGTTGAGTGGATAGATTTTAGTTGGGATAGTCGTTCAACATTCTACAAGAACAACGAACCATGGAGTATGATTTCTCTGAAACCATGATAGATTTCAAATCGATCCTGACCAAGATGAGTCTGGGGTGTGAAATAATTTTTGTTGAGTGGATAGATTTTAGTTGGGGTAGTCGTTCAACATTCTACAAGAACAACTTACCATGGAGTATGATTTCTCTGAAATAATTTTTGTTGAGTATATAGTTTTTAGTTGGGGTAGTCGTTCAACATTCTACAAGAACAACTTACCATGGAGTATGATTTCTCTGAAACCATGATAGATTTCAAATCGATCCTGACCAAGATGAGTCTGTGGTGTGAAATAATTTTGGTTGAGTGGATAGATTTTAGTTAGGGGTAGTCGTTCAACATTCTACAAGAATAACTTACCATGGAGTATGATTTCTCTGAAACCATGATAGATTTCAAATCGATCCTGACCAAGATGAGTCTGTGGTGTGAAATAATTTTTGTTGAGTGGATAGATTTTAGTTGGGGTAGTCGTTCAACATTCTACAAGAACAACGAACCATGGAGTATGATTTCTCTGAAATAATTTTTGTTGAGTGGATAGATTTTAGTTGGGGTAGTCGTTCAACATTCTACAAGAACAACGAACCATGGAGTATGATTTCTCTGAAATAATTTTTGTTGAGTGGATAGATTTTAGTTGGGATAGTCGTTCAACATTTTACAAGAACAACGAACCATGGAGTATGATTTCTCTGAAACCATGATAGATTTCAAATCGATCCTGACCAAGATGAGTCTGTGGTGTGAAATAATTTTTGTTGAGTGGATAGATTTTAGTTGGGATAGTCGTTCAACATTCTACAAGAACAACGAACCATGGAGTATGATTTCTCTGAAATAATTTTTGTTGAGTGGATAGATTTTAGTTGGAGTAGTCGTTCAACATTCTACAAGAACAACGAACCATGGAGTATGATTTCTCTGAAACCATGATAGATTTCAAATCGATCCTGACCAAGATGAGTCTGTGGTGTGAAATAATTTTTGTTGAGTGGATAGATTTTAGTTGGGGTAGTCGTTCAACATTCTACAAGAACAACTTACCATGGAGTATGATTTCTCTGAAATAATTTTTGTTGAGTGGATAGATTTTAGTTGGGATAGTCGTTCAACATTCTACAAGAACAACTTACCATGGAGTATGATTTCTCTGAAATAATTTTTGTTGAGTGGATAGATTTTAGTTGGGGTAGTCGTTCAACATTCTACAAGAACAACGAACCATGGAGTATGATTTCTCTGAAACCATGATAGATTTCAAATCGATCCTGACCAAGATGAGTCTGTGGTGTGAAATAATTTTTGTTGGGTGGATTGATTTTAGTTGGGATAGTCGTTCAACATTCTACAAGAACAACTTACCATGGAGTATGATTTCTCTGAAATAATTTTTGTTGAGTGGATAGATTTTAGTTGGGATAGTCGTTCAACATTCTACAAGAACAACTTACCATGGACTATGATTTCTCTGAAATAATTTTTGTTGAGTGGATAGATTTTAGTTGGGATAGTCGTTCAACATTCTACAAGAACAACGAACCATGGAGTATGATTTCTCTGAAACCATGCTAGATTTCAAATCGATCCTGACCAAGATGAGTCTGTGGTGTGAAATAATTTCTGTTGAGTGGATAGATTTTAGTTGGGGTAGTCGTTCAACATTCTACAAGAACAACTTACCATGGACTATGATTTCTCTGAAACCATGATAGATTTCAAATCGATCCTGAATAAGATGAGTCTGTGGTGTGAAATAATTTCTGTTGAGTGGATAGATTTTAGTTGGGATAGTCGTTCAACATTCTACAAGAACAACGAACCATGGAGTATGATTTCTCTGAAATAATTTTTGTTGAGTGGATAGATTTTAGTTGGGGTAGTCGTTCAACATTCTACAAGAACAACTTACCATGGAGTATGATTTCTCTGAAATAATTTTTGTTGAGTGGATAGATTTTAGTTGGGATAGTCGTTCAACATTCTACAAGAACAACTTACCATGGACTATGATTTCTCTGAAATAATTTTTGTTGAGTGGATAGATTTTAGTTGGGATAGTCGTTCAACATTCTACAAGAACAACGAACCATGGAGTATGATTTCTCTGAAACCATGATAGATTTCAAATCGATCCTGACCAAGATGAGTCTGTGGTGTGAAATAATTTCTGTTGAGTGGATAGATTTTAGTTGGGGTAGTCGTTCAACATTCTACAAGAACAACTTACCATGGACTATGATTTCTCTGAAACCATGATAGATTTCAAATCGATCCTGACCAAGATGAGTCTGTGGTGTGAAATAATTTCTGTTGAGTTTATAGATTTTAGTTGGGATAGTCGTTCAACATTCTACAAGAACAACTTACCATGGAGTATGATTTCTCTGAAACCATGATAGATTTCAAATCGATCCTGACCAAGATGAGTCTGTGGTGTGAAATAATTTTTGTTGAGTGGATAGATTTTAGTTAGGGGTAGTCGTTCAACATTCTACAAGAACAACGAACCATGGAGTATGATTTCTCTGAAACCATGATAGATTTCAAATCGATCCTGACCAAGATGAGTCTGTGGTGTGAAATAATTTCTGTTGAGTGGATAGATTTTAGTTGGGGTAGTCGTTCAACATTCTACAAGAACAACGAACCATGGAGTATGATTTCTCTGAAATAATTATTGTTTAATGGATAGATTTTAGTTGGGATAGTCGTTCAACATTCTACGAGAACAACGAACCATGGAGTATGATTTCTCTGAAGCCATGATAGATTTCAAATCGATCCTGACCAAGATGAGTCTGTGGTGTGAAATAATTTTTGTTGAGTAGATAGATTTTAGTTGGGGTAGTCGTTCAACATTCTACAAGAACAACTTACCATGGAGTATGATTTCTCTGAAATAATTTTTGTTGAGTGGATAGATTTTAGTTGGGATAGTCGTTCAACATTGTACAAGAACAACTTACCATGGAGTATGATTTCTCTGAAATAATTTTTGTTGAGTGGATAGATTTTATTTGGGGTAGTCGTTCAACATTCTACAAGAACAACGAACCATGGAGTATGATTTCTCTGCAACCATGATAGATTTCAAATCGATCCTGACCAAGATGAGTCTGTGGTGTGAAATAATTTTTGTTGAGTGGATAGATTTTAGTTGGGGTAGTCGTTCAACATTCTACAAGAACAACTTACCATGGAGTATGATTTCTCTGAAATAATTTTTGTTGAGTGGATAGATTTTAGTTGGGATAGTCGTTCAACATTCTACAAGAACAACTTACCATGGACTATGATTTCTCTGAAATAATTTTTGTTGAGTGGATAGATTTTAGTTGGGATAGTCGTTCAACATTCTACAAGAACAACTTACCATGGAGTATGATTTCTCTGAAATAATTTTTGTTGAGTGGATAGATTTTAGTTGGGATAGTCGTTCAACATTCTACAAGAACAACTTACCATGGACTATGATTTCTCTGAAATAATTTTTGTTGAGTGGATAGATTTTAGTTGGGATAGTCGTTCAACATTCTACAAGAACAACGAACCATGGAGTATGATTTCTCTGAAACCATGCTAGATTTCAAATCGATCCTGACCAAGATGAGTCTGTGGTGTGAAATAATTTCTGTTGAGTGGATAGATTTTAGTTGGGGTAGTCGTTCAACATTCTACAAGAACAACTTACCATGGACTATGATTTCTCTGGAACCATGATAGATTTCAAATCGATCCTGAATAAGATGAGTCTGTGGTGTGAAATAATTTCTGTTGAGTGGATAGATTTTAGTTGGGATAGTCGTTCAACATTCTACAAGAACAACGAACCATGGAGTATGATTTCTCTGAAATAATTTTTGTTGAGTGGATAGATTTTAGTTGGGGTAGTCGTTCAACATTCTACAAGAACAACTTACCATGGAGTATGATTTCTCTGAAATAATTTTTGTTGAGTGGATAGATTTTAGTTGGGATAGTCGTTCAACATTCTACAAGAACAACTTACCATGGACTATGATTTCTCTGAAATAATTTTTGTTGAGTGGATAGATTTTAGTTGGGATAGTCGTTCAACATTCTACAAGAACAACGAACCATGGAGTATGATTTCTCTGAAACCATGATAGATTTCAAATCGATCCTGACCAAGATGAGTCTGTGGTGTGAAATAATTTCTGTTGAGTGGATAGATTTTAGTTGGGGTAGTCGTTCAACATTCTACAAGAACAACTTACCATGGACTATGATTTCTCTGAAACCATGATAGATTTCAAATCGATCCTGACCAAGATGAGTCTGTGGTGTGAAATAATTTCTGTTGAGTTTATAGATTTTAGTTGGGATAGTCGTTCAACATTCTACAAGAACAACTTACCATGGAGTATGATTTCTCTGAAACCATGATAGATTTCAAATCGATCCTGACCAAGATGAGTCTGTGGTGTGAAATAATTTTTGTTGAGTGGATAGATTTTAGTTAGGGGTAGTCGTTCAACATTCTACAAGAACAACGAACCATGGAGTATGATTTCTCTGAAACCATGATAGATTTCAAATCGATCCTGACCAAGATGAGTCTGTGGTGTGAAATAATTTCTGTTGAGTGGATAGATTTTAGTTGGGGTAGTCGTTCAACATTCTACAAGAACAACGAACCATGGAGTATGATTTCTCTGAAATAATTATTGTTTAATGGATAGATTTTAGTTGGGATAGTCGTTCAACATTCTACGAGAACAACGAACCATGGAGTATGATTTCTCTGAAGCCATGATAGATTTCAAATCGATCCTGACCAAGATGAGTCTGTGGTGTGAAATAATTTTTGTTGAGTAGATAGATTTTAGTTGGGGTAGTCGTTCAACATTCTACAAGAACAACTTACCATGGAGTATGATTTCTCTGAAATAATTTTTGTTGAGTGGATAGATTTTAGTTGGGATAGTCGTTCAACATTGTACAAGAACAACTTACCATGGAGTATGATTTCTCTGAAATAATTTTTGTTGAGTGGATAGATTTTATTTGGGGTAGTCGTTCAACATTCTACAAGAACAACGAACCATGGAGTATGATTTCTCTGCAACCATGATAGATTTCAAATCGATCCTGACCAAGATGAGTCTGTGGTGTGAAATAATTTTTGTTGAGTGGATAGATTTTAGTTGGGGTAGTCGTTCAACATTCTACAAGAACAACGACCCATGGAGTATGATTTCTCTGAAACCATGATAGATTTCAAATCGATCCTGACCAAGATGAGTCTGTGGTGTGAAATAATTTTGGTTGAGTGGATAGATTTTAGTTGGGGTAGTCGTTCAACATTCTACAAGAACAGCGAAACATGGAGTATGATTTCTCTGAAACCATGATAGATTTCAAATCGATCCTGACCAAGATGAGTCTGTGGTGTGAAATAATTTTTGTTGAGTGGATAGATTTTAGTTGGGGTAGTCGTTCAACATTCTACAAGAACAACTTACCATGGAGTATGATTTCTCTGAAATAATTTTTGTTGAGTGGTTAGATTTTAGTTAGGGGTAGTCGTTCAACATTCTACAAGAACAATTTACCATGGAGTATGATTTCTCTGAAATAATTTTTGTTGAGTGGATAGATTTTAGTTGGGGTAGTCGTTCAACATTCTACAAGAACAACTTACCATGGAGTATGATTTTTCTGAAACAATGATAGATTTCAAATCTATCCTGACCAAGATGAGTCTGTGGTGTGAAATAATTTTGGTTGAGTGGATAGATTTTAGTTAGGGGTAGTCGTTCAACATTCTACAAGAACATCTTACCATGGAGTATGATTTCTCTGAAATAATTTTTGTTGAGTGGATAAATTTTAGTTGGGATAGTCGTTCAACATTCTACAAGAACAACTTACCATGGAGTATGATTTCTCTGAAATAATTTTTGTTGAGTGGATAGATTTTAGTTGGGGTAGTCGTTCAACATTCTACAAGAACAACTTACCATGGAGTATGATTTTTCTGAAACAATGATAGATTTCAAATCGATCCTGACCAAGATGAGTCTGTGGTGTGAAATAATTTTGGTTGAGTGGATAGATTTTAGTTAGGGGTAGTCGTTCAACATTCTACAAGAACATCTTACCATGGAGTATGATTTCTCTGAAATAATTTTTGTTGAGTGGATAAATTTTAGTTGGGATAGTCGTTCAACATTCTACAAGAACAACTTACCATGGAGTATGATTTCTCTGAAATAATTTTTGTTGAGTGGATAGATTTTAGTTGGAGTAGTCGTTCAACATTCTACAAGAACAACGAACCATGGAGTATGATTTCTCTGAAACCATGATAGATTTCAAATCGATCCTGACCAAGATGAGTCTGTGGTGTGAAATAATTTTTGTTGAGTGGATAGATTTTAGTTGGGGTAGTCGTTCAACATTCTACAAGAACAACTTACCATGGAGTATGATTTCTCTGAAATAATTTTTGTTGAGTGGATAGATTTTAGTTGGGATAGTCGTTCAACATTCTACAAGAACAACTTACCATGGAGTATGATTTCTCTGAAATAATTTTTGTTGAGTGGATAGATTTTAGTTGGGGTAGTCGTTCAACATTCTACAAGAACAACGAACCATGGAGTATGATTTCTCTGAAACCATGATAGATTTCAAATCGATCCTGACCAAGATGAGTCTGTGGTGTGAAATAATTTTTGTTGAGTGGATAGATTTTAGTTAGGGGTAGTCGTTCAACATTCTACAAGAACAACTTACCATGGAGTATGATTTCTCTGAAACCATGATAGATTTCAAATCGATCCTGACCAAGATGAGTCTGTGGTGTGAAATAATTTTTGTTGAGTGGATAGATTTTAGTTGGGATAGTCGTTCAACATTCTACAAGAACAACGAACCATGGAGTATGATTTCTCTGAAACCATGATAGATTTCAAATCGATCCTGACCAAGATGAGTCTGTGGTGTGAAATAATTTTTGTTGAGTGGATAGATTTTAGTTGGGGTAGTCGTTCAACATTCTACAAGAACAACGAACCATGGAGTATGATTTCTCTGAAATAATTTTTGTTGAGTGGATAGATTTTAGTTGGGATAGTCGTTCAACATTCTGCAAGAACAACGAACCATGGAGTATGATTTCTCTGAAACCATGATAGATTTCAAATCGATCCTGACCAAGATGAGTCTGTGGTGTGAAATAATTTTTGTTGAGTGGATAGATTTTAGTTGGGCTAGTCGTTCAACATTCTACAAGAACAACTTACCATGGACTATGATTTCTCTGAAACCATGATAGATTTCAAATCAATCCTGACCAAGATGAGTCTGTGGTGTGAAATAATTTTTGTTGAGTGGATAGATTTTAGTTGGGGTAGTCGTTCAACATTCTACAAGAACAACTTAAAATGGAGTATGATTTCTCTGAAATAATTTTTGTTGAGTGGATAGATTTTAGTTGGGATAGTCGTTCAACATTCTACAAGAACAACGAACCATGGAGTATGATTTCTCTGAAACCATGATAGATTTCAAATCGATCCTGACCAAGATGAGTCTGGGGTGTGAAATAATTTTTGTTGAGTGGATAGATTTTAGTTGGGGTAGTCGTTCAACATTCTACAAGAACAACTTACCATGGAGTATGATTTCTCTGAAATAATTTTTGTTGAGTATATAGTTTTTAGTTGGGGTAGTCGTTCAACATTCTACAAGAACAACTTACCATGGAGTATGATTTCTCTGAAACCATGATAGATTTCAAATCGATCCTGACCAAGATGAGTCTGTGGTGTGAAATAATTTTGGTTGAGTGGATAGATTTTAGTTAGGGGTAGTCGTTCAACATTCTACAAGAATAACTTACCATGGAGTATGATTTCTCTGAAACCATGATAGATTTCAAATCGATCCTGACCAAGATGAGTCTGTGGTGTGAAATAATTTTTGTTGAGTGGATAGATTTTAGTTGGGGTAGTCGTTCAACATTCTACAAGAACAACGAACCATGGAGTATGATTTCTCTGAAATAATTTTTGTTGAGTGGATAGATTTTAGTTGGGGTAGTCGTTCAACATTCTACAAGAACAACGAACCATGGAGTATGATTTCTCTGAAATAATTTTTGTTGAGTGGATAGATTTTAGTTGGGATAGTCGTTCAACATTTTACAAGAACAACGAACCATGGAGTATGATTTCTCTGAAACCATGATAGATTTCAAATCGATCCTGACCAAGATGAGTCTGTGGTGTGAAATAATTTTTGTTGAGTGGATAGATTTTAGTTGGGATAGTCGTTCAACATTCTACAAGAACAACGAACCATGGAGTATGATTTCTCTGAAATAATTTTTGTTGAGTGGATAGATTTTAGTTGGAGTAGTCGTTCAACATTCTACAAGAACAACGAACCATGGAGTATGATTTCTCTGAAACCATGATAGATTTCAAATCGATCCTGACCAAGATGAGTCTGTGGTGTGAAATAATTTTTGTTGAGTGGATAGATTTTAGTTGGGGTAGTCGTTCAACATTCTACAAGAACAACTTACCATGGAGTATGATTTCTCTGAAATAATTTTTGTTGAGTGGATAGATTTTAGTTGGGATAGTCGTTCAACATTCTACAAGAACAACTTACCATGGAGTATGATTTCTCTGAAATAATTTTTGTTGAGTGGATAGATTTTAGTTGGGGTAGTCGTTCAACATTCTACAAGAACAACGAACCATGGAGTATGATTTCTCTGAAACCATGATAGATTTCAAATCGATCCTGACCAAGATGAGTCTGTGGTGTGAAATAATTTTTGTTGAGCGGATAGATTTTAGTTAGGGGTAGTCGTTCAACATTCTACAAGAACAACTTACCATGGAGTATGATTTCTCTGAAACCATGATAGATTTCAAATCGATCCTGACCAAGATGAGTCTGTGGTGTGAAATAATTTTTGTTGAGTGGATAGATTTTAGTTAGGGGTAGTCGTTCAACATTCTACAAGAACTACTTACCATGGAGTATGATTTCTCTGAAATAATTTTTGTTGAGTGGATAGATTTTAGTTGGGGTAGTCGTTCAACATTTTACAAGAACAACGAACCATGGACTATGATTTCTCTGAAACCATGATATATTTCAAAGCGATCCTGACCAAGATGAGTCTGTGGTGTGAAATAATTTTTGTTGAGTGGATAGATTTTAGTTGGGGTAGTCGTTCAACATTCTACAAGAACAAAGAACCATGGAGTATGATTTCTCTGAAATAATTTTTGTTGAGTGGATAGATTTTAGTTGGGATAGTCGTTCAACATTCTACAAGAACAACTAACCATGGAGTATGATTTCTCTGAAACCATGATAGATTTCAAATCGATCCTGACCAAGATGAGTCTGTGGTGTGAAATAATTTTTGTTGAGTGGATAGATTTTAGTTAGGGGTAGTCGTTCAACATTCTACAAGAACAACTTACCATGGACTATGATTTCTCTGAAACCATGATAGATTTCAAATCGATCCTGACCAAGATGAGTCTGTGGTGTGAAATAATTTTTGTTGAGTGGATAGATTTTAGTTGGGGTAGTCGTTCAATATTCTACAAGAACAACTTACCATGGACTATGATTTCTCTGAAACCATGATAGATTTCAAATCGATCCTGACCAAGATGAGTCTGTGGTGTGAAATAATTTTTGTTGAGTGGATAGATTTTAGTTGGGGTAGTCGTTCAACATTCTACAAGAACAACTTACCATGGAGTATGATTTCTCTGATACCATGATAGATTTCAAATCGATCCTGACCAAGATGAGACTGTGGTGTGAAATAATTTTTGTTGAGTGGATAGATTTTAGTTGGGATAGTCGTTCAACATTCTACAAGAACAACTTACCATGGAGTATGATTTCTCTGAAATAATTTTTGTTGAGTGGATAGATTTTAGTTGGGGTAGTCGTTCAACATTCTACAAGAACAACGTACCATGGAGTATGATTTCTCTGAAATAATTTTTGTTGAGTGGATAGATTTTAGTTGGGGTAGTCGTTCAACATTCTACAAGAACAACGAACCATGGAGTATGATTTCTCTGAAACCATGATAGATTTCAAATCGATCCTGACCAAGATGAGTCTGTGGTGTGAAATAATTTTTGTTGAGTGGATAGATTTTAGTTGGGGTAGTCGTTCAACATTCTACAAGAACAACGAACCATGGAGTATGATTTCTCTGAAATTATTTTTGTTGAGTGGATAGATTTTAGTTAGGGGTAGTCGTTCAACATTCTACAAGAACAACTTACCATGGAGTATGATTTCTCTGAAATAATTTTTGTTGAGTGGATAGATTTTAGTTGGGGTAGTCGTTCAACATTCTACAAGAACAACGAACCATGGAGTATGATTTCTCTGAAAAATTTTTGTTGAGTGGATAGATTTTAGTTATGATAGTCGTTCAACATTCTACAAGAACAACGAACCATTTAGTATGATTTCTCTGAAACCACGATAGATTTCAAATCGATCCTGACCAAGATGAGTCTGTGGTGTGAAATAATTTTTGTTGAGTGGATAGATTTTAGTTGGGGTAGTCGTTCAACATTCTACAAGAACAACGAACCATGGAGTATGATTTCTCTGAAATAATTTTTGTTGAGTGGATAGATTTTAGTTGGGGTAGTCGTTCAACATTCTACAAGAACAACGAACCATGGAGTATGATTTCTCTGAAACCATGATAGATTTCAAATCGATCCTGACCAAGATGAGTCTGTGGTGTGAAATAATTTTTGTTGAGTGGATAGATTTTAGTTGGGCTAGTCGTTCAACATTCTACAAGAACAACTTACCATGGACTATGATTTCTCTGAAACCATGATAGATTTCAAATCGATCCTGACCAAGATGAGTCTGTGGTGTGAAATAATTTTTGTTGAGTGAATAGATTTTAGTTGGGGTAGTCGTTCAACATTCTACAAGAACAACGAACCATGGAGTATGATTTCTCTGAAATAATTTTTGTTGAGTGGATAGATTTTAGTTGGGATAGTCGTTCAACATTCTACAAGAACAACTTACCATGGAGTATGATTTCTCTGAAATAATTTTTGTTGAGTGGATAGATTTTAGTTGGGATAATCGTTCAACATTCTACAAGAACGATTACCATGGAGTACGATTTCTCTGAAATAATTTTTGTTGAGTGGATAGATTTTAGTTGGGGTAGTCGTTCAACATTTTATAAGAACAACGAACCATGGAGTATGATTTCTCTGAAATAATTTTTGTTGAGTGGATAGATTTTAGTTGGGATAGTCGTTCAACATTCTACAAGAACAACGAACCATGCAGTATGATTTCTCTGAAACCATGATAGATTTCAAATCGATCCTGACCAAGATGAGTCTGTGGTGTGAAATAATTTTTGTTGGGTGGATAGATTTTAGTTGGGGTAGTCGTTCAACATTCTACAAGAACAACTTACCATGGAGTATGATTTCTCTGAAACCATGATAGATTTCAAATCGATCCTGACCAAGATGAGACTGTGGTGTGAAATAATTTTTGTTGAGTGGATAGATTTTAGTTGGGATAGTCGTTCAACATTCTACAAGAACAACTTACCATGGAGTATGATTTCTCTGAAATAATTTTTGTTGAGTGGATAGATTTTAGTTGGGGTAGTCGTTCAACATTCTACAAGAACAACGAACCATGGAGTATGATTTCTCTGAAATAATTTTTGTTGAGTGGATAGATTTTAGTTATGATAGTCGTTCAACATTCTACAAGAACAACGAACCATGGAGTATGATTTTCCTGAAACCATGATAGATTTCAAATCGATCCTGACCAAGATGAGTCTGTGGTGTGAAATAATTTTTGTTGAGTGGATAGATTTTAGTTGCTGTAGTCGTTCAACATTCTACAAGAACAACGAACCATGGAGTATGATTTCTCTGAAATAATTTTTGTTGAGTGGATAGATTTTAGTTGGGATAGTCGTTCAACATTCTACAAGAACAACTTACCATGGAGTATGATTTCTCTGAAGCCATGATAGATTTCAAATCGATCCTGACCAAGATGAGTCTGTGGTGTGAAATAATTTTTGTTGAGTGGATAGATTTTAGTTGGGGTAGTCGTTCAGCATTCTACAAGAACAACTTACCATGGACTATGATTTCTCTGAAACCATGATAGATTTCAAATCGATCTTGACCAAGATGAGTCTGTGGTGTGAAATAATTTTTGTTGAGTGGATAGATTTTAGTTGGGGTAGTCGTTCAACATTCTACAAGAACAACGAACCATGGAGTATGATTTCTCTGCAACCATGATAGATTTCAAATCGATCCTGACCAAGATGAGTCTGTGGTGTGAAATAATTTTTGTTGAGTGGATAGATTTTACTTGGGATAGTCGTTCAACATTCTACAAGAACAACGAACCATGGAGTATGATTTCTCTGCAACCATGATAGATTTCAAATCGATCCTGACCAAGATGAGTCTGTGGTGTGAAATAATTTTTGTTGAGTGGATAGATTTTAGTTGGGGTAGTCGTTCAACATTCTACAAGAACAACGAACCATGGAGTATGATTTCTCTGAAATAATTTTTGTTGAGTGGATAGATTTTAGTTAGGGGTAGTCGTTCAACATTCTACAAGAACAACTTACCATGGACTATGATTTCTCTGAAACCATGATAGATTTCAAATCGATCCTGACCAAGATGAGTCTGTGGTGTGAAATAATTTTTGTTGAGTGGATAGATTTTAGTTGAGGTAGTCGTTCAACATTCTACAAGAACAACGAACCATGGAGTATGATTTCTCTGAAATAATTTTTGTTGAGTGGATAGATTTTAGTTGGCGTAGTCGTTCAACATTCTAAAAGAACAACGAACTATGGAGTTTGATTTCTCTGAAACCATGATAGATTTCAAATCGATCCTGACCAAGATGAGTCTGTGGTGTGAAATAATTTTTGTTGAGTGGATAGATTTTAGTTAGGGGTAGTCGTTCAACATTCTACAAGAACAACGAACCATGGAGTATGATTTCTCTGAAACCATGATAGATTTCAAATCGATCCTAACCAAGATGAGTCTGTGGTGTGAAATAATTTTTGTTGAGTGGATAGATTTTAGTTGGGATAGTCGTTCAACATTCTACAAGAACAACGAACCATGGAGTATGATTTCTCTGAAACCATGATAGATTTCAAATCGATCCTGACCAAGATGAGTCTGTGGTGTGAAATAATTTTTGTTGAGTGGATAGATTTTAGTTGGGATAGTCGTTCAACATTCTACAAGAACAACGAACCATGGAGTATGATTTCTCTGAAACCATGATAGATTTCAAATCGATCCTGACCAAGATGAGTCTGTGGTGTGAAATAATTTTTGTTGAGTGGCTAGATTTTAGTTGGGGTAGTCGTTCAACATTCTACAAGAACAACTTACCATGGACTATGATTTCTCTGAAATAATTTTTGTTGAGTGGATAGATTTTAGTTGGGATAGTCGTTCAACATTCTACAAGAACAACGAACCATGGAGTATGATTTCTCTGAAACCATGATAGATTTCAAATCGATCCTGACCAAGATGAGTCTGTTGTGTGAAATAATTTTTGTTGAGTGGATTGATTTTAGTTGGGATAGTCGTTCAACATTCTACAAGAACAACTTACCATGGAGTATGATTTCTCTGAAATAATTTTTGTTGAGTGGATAGATTTTAGTTGGGATAGTCGTTCAACATTCTACAAGAACAACTTACCATGGACTATGATTTCTCTGAAATAATTTTTGTTGAGTGGATAGATTTTAGTTGCGATAGTCGTTCAACATTCTACAAGAACAACGAACCATGGAGTATGATTTCTCTGAAACCATGATAGATTTCAAATCGATCCTGACCAAGATGAGTCTGTGGTGTGAAATAATTTTTGTTGAGTGGATAGATTTTAGTTGGGGTAGTCGTTCAACATTCTACAAGAACAACTTACCATGGAGTATGATTTCTCTGAAATAATTTTTGTTGAGTGGATAGATTTTAGTTGGGGTAGTCGTTCAACATTCTACAAGAACAACGAACCATGGAGCATGATTTCTCTGAAACCATGATAGATTTCAAATCGATCCTGACCAAGATGAGTCTGTGGTGTGAAATAATTTCTGTTGAGTGGATAGATTTTAGTTGGGGTAGTCGTTCAACATTCTACAAGAACAACGAACCATGGAGTATGATTTCTCTGAAACCATGATAGATTTCAAATCGATCCTGGCCAAGATGAGTCTGTGGTGTGAAATAATTTTTGTTGAGTGGATAGATTTTAGTTGGCGTAGTCGTTCAACATACTAAAAGAACAACGAACTATGGAGTTTGATTTCTCTGAAACCATGATAGATTTCAAATCGATCCTGACCAAGATGAGTCTGTGGTGTGAAATAATTTTTGTTGAGTGGATAGATTTTAGTTAGGGGTAGTCGTTCAACATTCTACAAGAACAACTTACCATGGACTATGATTTCTCTGAAACCATGATAGATTTCAAATCGATCCTGACCAAGATGAGTCTGTGGTGTGAAATAATTTTTGTTGAGTGGATAGATTTTAGTTAGGGGTAGTCGTTCAACATTCTACAAGAACAACGAACCATGGAGTATGATTTCTCTGAAACCATGATAGATTTCAAATCGATCCTGACCAAGATGAGTCTGTGGTGTGAAATAATTTTTGTTGAGTGGATAGATTTTAGTTGTGGTAGTCGTTCAACATTCTACAAGAACAACGAACCATGGAGTATGATTTCTCTGAAACCATGATAGATTTCAAATCGATCCTGACCAAGATGAGTCTGTGGTGTGAAATAATTTTTGTTGAGTGGATAGATTTTAGTTGGGGTAGTCGTTCAACATTCTACAAGAACAACTTACCATGGAGTATGATTTCTCTGAAATAATTTTTGTTGAGTGGATAGATTTTAGTTGGGATAGTCGTTCAACATTCTACAAGAACAACGAACCATGGAGTATGATTTCTCTGAAACCATGATAGATTTCAAATCGATCCTGACCAAGATGAGTCTGTGGTGTGAAATAATTTTTGTTGAGTGGATAGATTTTAGTTGGGGTAGTCGTTCAACATTCTACAAGAACAACTTACCATGGACTATGATTTCTCTGAAATAATTTTTGTTGAGTGGATAGATTTTAGTTGGGGTAGTCGTTCAACATTCTACAAGAACAACGAACCATGGAGTATGATTTCTCTGAAACCATGATAGATTTCAAATCGATCCTGACCATGATGAGTCTGTGGTGTGAAATAATTTTTGTTGAGTGGATAGATTTTAGTTGGGGTAGTCGTTCAACATTCTACAAGAACAACGCACCATGGAGTATGATTTCTCTGAAATAATTTTTGTTGAGTGGATAGATTTTAGTTGGGATAGTCGTTCAACATTCTACAAGAACAACGAACCATGGAGTATGATTTCTCTGAAACCATGATAGATTTCAAATCGATCCTGACCAAGATGAGTCTGTGGTGTGAAATAATTTTTGTTGAGTGGATAGATTTTAGTTGGGGTAGTCGTTCAACATTCTACAAGAACAACGCACCATGGAGTATGATTTCTCTGAAATAATTTTTGTTGAGTGGATAGATTTTAGTTGGGATAGTCGTTCAACATTCTACAAGAACAACGAACCATGGAGTATGATTTCTCTGAAACCATGATAGATTTCAAATCGATCCTGACCAAGATGAGTCTGTGGTGTGAAATAATTTTTGTTGAGTGGATAGATTTTAGTTGGGGTAGTCGTTCAACATTCTACAAGAACAACGCACCATGGAGTATGATTTCTCTGAAATAATTTTTGTTGAGTGGATAGATTTTAGTTGGGATAGTCGTTCAACATTCTACAAGAACAACGAACCATGGAGTATGATTTCTCTGAAACCATGATAGATTTCAAATCGATCCTGACCAAGATGAGTCTGTGGTGTGAAATAATTTTTGTTGAGTGGATAGATTTTAGTTGGGGTAGTCGTTCAACACTCTACAAGAACAACGAACCATGGAGTATGATTTCTCTGAAATAATTTTTGTTGAGTGGATAGATTTTAGTTAGGGGTAGTCGTTCAACATTCTACAAGAACAACGAACCATGGAGTATGATTTCTCTGAAACCATGATAGATTTCAAATCGATCCTGACCAAGATGAGTCTGTGGTGTGAAATAATTTTTGTTGAGTATATAGATTTTAGTTGGGGTAGTCGTTCAACATTCTACAAGAACAACGAACCATGGAGTATGATTTCTCTGAAACCATGATAGATTTCAAATCGATCCTGACCAAGATGAGTCTGTGGTGTGAAATAATTTTTGTTGAGTGGATAGATTTTAGTTGGGGTAGTCGTTCAACATTCTACAAGAACAACTTACCATGGAGTATGATTTCTCTGAAATAATTTTTGTTGAGTGGATAGATTTTAGTTGGGGTAGTCGTTCAACATTCTACAAGAACAACGAACCATGGAGCATGATTTCTCTGAAACCATGATAGATTTCAAATCGATCCTGACCAAGATGAGTCTGTGGTGTGAAATAATTTCTGTTGAGTGGATAGATTTTAGTTGGGGTAGTCGTTCAACATTCTACAAGAACAACGAACCATGGAGTATGATTTCTCTGAAACCATGATAGATTTCAAATCGATCCTGACCAAGATGAGTCTGTGGTGTGAAATAATTTTTGTTGAGTGGATAGATTTTAGTTGGCGTAGTCGTTCAACATACTAAAAGAACAACGAACTATGGAGTTTGATTTCTCTGAAACCATGATAGATTTCAAATCGATCCTGACCAAGATGAGTCTGTGGTGTGAAATAATTTTTGTTGAGTGGATAGATTTTAGTTAGGGGTAGTCGTTCAACATTCTACAAGAACAACTTACCATGGACTATGATTTCTCTGAAACCATGATAGATTTCAAATCGATCCTGACCAAGATGAGTCTGTGGTGTGAAATAATTTTTGTTGAGTGGATAGATTTTAGTTGGGATAGTCGTTCAACATTCTACAAGAACAACGAACCATGGAGTATGATTTCTCTGAAACCATGATAGATTTCAAATCGATCCTGACCAAGATGAGTCTGTGGTGTGAAATAATTTTTGTTGAGTGGATAGATTTTAGTTGTGGTAGTCGTTCAACATTCTACAAGAACAACGAACCATGGAGTATGATTTCTCTGAAATAATTTTTGTTGAGTGGATAGATTTTAGTTGGCGTAGTCGTTCAACATTCTAAAAGAACAACGAACCATGGAGTATGATTTCTCTGAAACCATGATAGATTTCAAATCGATCCTGACCAAGATGAGTCTGTGGTGTGAAATAATTTTTGTTGAGTGGATAGATTTTAGTTGGCGTAGTCGTTCAACATACTAAAAGAACAACGAACCATGGAGTTTGATTTCTCTGAAACCATGATAGATTTCAAATCGATCCTGACCAAGATGAGTCTGTGGTGTGAAATAATTTTTGTTGAGTGGATAGATTTTAGTTAGGGGTAGTCGTTCAACATTCTACAAGAACAACTTACCATGGACTATGATTTCTCTGAAACCATGATAGATTTCAAATCGATCCTGACCAAGATGAGTCTGTGGTGTGAAATAATTTTTGTTGAGTGGATAGATTTTAGTTGGGATAGTCGTTCAACATTCTACAAGAACAACGAACCATGGAGTATGATTTCTCTGAAACCATGATAGATTTCAAATCGATCCTGACCAAGATGAGTCTGTGGTGTGAAATAATTTTTGTTGAGTGGATAGATTTTAGTTGGGGTAGTCGTTCAACATTCTACAAGAACAACGCACCATGGAGTATGATTTCTCTGAAATAATTTTTGTTGAGTGGATAGATTTTAGTTGGAATAGTCGTTCAACATTCTACAAGAACAACGAACCATGGAGTATGATTTCTCTGAAACCATGATAGATTTCAAATCGATCCTGACCAAGATGAGTCTGTGGTGTGAAATAATTTTTGTTGAGTGGATAGATTTTAGTTGGGGTAGTCGTTCAACATTCTACAAGAACAACTTACCATGGAATATGATTTCTCTGAAATAATTTTTGTTGAGTGGATAGATTTTAGTTGGGATAGTCGTTCAACATTCTACAAGAACAACGAACCATGGAGTATGATTTCTCTGAAACCATGATAGATTTCAAATCGATCCTGACCAAGATGAGTCTGTGGTGTGAAATAATTTTTGTTGAGTGGATAGATTTTAGTTGGGGTAGTCGTTCAACATTCTACAAGAACAACGAACCATGGAGTATGATTTCTCTGAAATAATTTTTGTTGAGTGGATAGATTTTAGTTGTGGTAGTCGTTCAACATTTTACAAGAACAACGAACCATGGAGTATGATTTCTCTGAAACCATGATAGATTTTAAATCGATCCTGACCAAGATGAGTCTGTGGTGTGAAATAATTTTTGTTGAGTGGATAGATTTTAGTTGGGATAGTCGTTCAACATTCTACAAGAACAACGAACCATGGAGTATGATTTCTCTGAAACCATGATAGATTTCAAATCGATCCTGACCAAGATGAGTCTGTGGTGTGAAATAATTTTTGTTGAGTGGATAGATTTTAGTTGGGGTAGTCGTTCAACATTCTACAAGAACAACGAACCATGGAGTATGATTTCTCTGAAATAATTTTTGTTGAGTGGATAGATTTTAGTTGGGATAGTCGTTCAACATTCTACAAGAACAACTTACTATGGACTATGATCTCTCTGAAACCATGATAGATTTCAAATCGATCCTGACCAAGATGAGTCTGTGGTGTGAAATAATTTTTGTTGAGTGGATAGATTTTAGTTGGGGTAGTCGTTCAACATTCTACAAGAACAACTTACCATGGAGTATGATTTCTCTGAAACCACGATAGATTTCAAATCGATCCTGACCAAGATGAGTCTGTGGTGTGAAATAATTTTTGTTGAGTGGATAGATTTTAGTTGGGGTAGTCGTTCAACATTCTACAAGAACAACGAACCATGGAGTATGATTTCTCTGAAATAATTTTTGTTGAGTGGATAGATTTTAGTTGGGGTAGTCGTTCGACATTCTACAAGAACAACGAACCATGGACTATGATTTCTCTGAAATAATTTTTGTTGAGTGGATAGATTTTAGTTGGGGTAGTCGTTCAACATTCTACAAGAACAACTTACCATGGAGTATGATTTCTCTGAAACCATGATAGATTTCAAATCGATCCTGACCAAGATGAGTCTGTGGTGTGAAATAATTTTTGTTGAGTGGATAGATTTTAGTTGGGGTAGTCGTTCAACATTCTACAAGAACAACGAACCGTGGACTATGATTTCTCTGAAACCATGATAGATTTCAAATCGATCCTGACCAAGATGAGTCTGCGGTGTGAAATAATTTTTGTTGAGTGGATAGATTTTAGTTGGGGTAGTCGTTCAACATTCTACAAGAACAACTTACCATGGAGTATGATTTCTCTGAAACCATGATAGATTTCAAATCGATCCTGACCAAGATGAGTCTGTGGTGTGAAATAATTTTTGTTGAGTGGATAGATTTTAGTTGGGGTAGTCGTTCAACATTCTACAAGAACAACTTACCATGGAGTATGATTTCTCTGAAATAATTTTTGTTGAGTGGATAGATTTTAGTTGGGGTAGTCGTTCAACATTCTACAAGAACAACTTACCATTGACTATGATTTCTCTGAAATAATTTTTGTTGAGTGGATAGATTTTAGTTGGGATAGTCGTTCAACATTCTACAAGAACAACTTACCATGGACTATGATCTCTCTGAAACCATGATAGATTTCAAATCGATCCTGACCAAGATGAGTCTGTGGTGTGAAATAATTTTTGTTGAGTGGATAGATTTTAGTTGGGGTAGTCGTTCAACATTCTACAAGAACAACGAACCATGGACTATGATTTCTCTGAAACCATGATAGATTTCAAATCGATCCTGACCAAGATGAGTCTGTGGTGTGAAATAATTTTTGTTGAGTGGATAGATTTTAGTTGGGGTAGTCGTTCAACATTCTACAAGAACAACGAACCATGGAGTATGATTTCTCTGAAATAATTTTTGTTTGGTGGATAGATTTTAGTTGGGGTAGTCGTTCAACATTCTACAAGAACAACGAACCATGGACTATGATTTCTCTGAAATAATTTTTGTTGAGTGGATAGATTGTAGTTGGGGTAGTCGTTCAACATTCTACAAGAACAACTTACCATGGAGTATGATTTCTCTGAAACCATGAGAGATTTCAAATCGATCCTGACCAAGATGAGTCTGTGGTGTGAAATAATTTTTGTTGAGTGGATAGATTTTAGTTGGGGTAGTCGTTCAACATTCTACAAGAACAACGAACCGTGGACTATGATTTCTCTGAAACCATGATAGATTTCAAATCGATCCTGACCAAGATGAGTCTGTTTTGTGAAATAATTTTTGTTGAGTGGATAGATTTTAGTTGGGGTAGTCGTTCAACATTCTACAAGAACAACTTACCATGGAGTATGATTTCTCTGAAACCATGAGAGATTTCAAATCGATCCTGACCAAGATGAGTCTGCGGTGTGAAATAATTTTTGTTGAGTGGATAGATTTTAGTTGGGGTAGTCGTTCAACATTCTACAAGAACAACTTACCATGGAGTATGATTTCTCTGAAACCATGATAGATTTCAAATCGATCCTGACCAAGATGAGTCTGTGGTGTGAAATAATTTTTGTTGAGTGGATAGATTTTAGTTGGGGTAGTCGTTCAACATTCTACAAGAACAACGAACCATGGAGTATGATTTCTCTGAAATAATTTTTGTTGAGTGGATAGATTTTAGTTGGGGTAGTCGTTCAACATTCTACAAGAACAACGAACCATGGAGTATGATTTCTCTGAAGTAATTTTTGTTGAGTGGATAGATTTTAGTTGGGGTAGTCGTTCAACATTCTACAAGAACAACGAACCATGGAGTATGATTTCTCTGAAATAATTTTTGTTGAGTGGATAGATTTTAGTTGGGATAGTCGTTCAACATTTTACAAGAACAACTTACCATGGAGTATGATTTCTCTGCAACCATGATAGATTTCAAATCGATCCTGACCCAGTTGAGTCTGTGGTGTGAAATAATTTTTGTTGAGTGGATAGATTTTAGTTGTGGTAGTCGTTCAACATTCTACAAGAACAACGAGCCATGGAGTATGATTTCTCTGAAATAATTTTTGTTGAGTGGATAGATTTTAGTTGGGGTAGTCGTTCAACATTCTACAAGAACAAAGAACCATGGAGTATGATTTCTCTGAAATAATTTTTGTTGAGTGGATAGATTTTAGTTGGGGTAGTCGTTCAACATTCTACAAGAACAACTTACCATGGACTATGATTTCTCTGAAACCATGATAGATTTCAAATCGATCCTGACCAAGATGAGTCTGTGGTGTGAAATAATTTTTGTTGAGTGGATAGATTTTAGTTGGGATAGTCGTTCAACATTCTACAAGAACAACTTACCATGGAGTATGATTTCTCTGAAATAATTTTTATTGAGTGGAAAGATTTTAGTTGGGATATTCGTTCAACATTTTACAAGAACAACGAACCATGGAGTATGATTTCTCTGAAATAATTTTTGTTGAGTGGATAGATTTTAGTTGGGGTAGTCGTTCAACATTCTACAAGAACAACGAACCATGGAGTATGATTTCTCTGAAATAATTTTTGTTGAGTGGATAGATTTTAGTTGGGATAATCGTTCAACATTCTACAAGAACAACGAACCATGGACTATGATTTCTCTGAAACCATGATAGATTTCAAATCGATCCTGACCAAGATGAGTCTGTGGTGTGAAATAATTTTTGTTGAGTGGATAGATTTTAGTTGGGGTAGTCGTTCAACATTCTACAAGAACAACTTACCATGGACTATGATTTCTCTGAAACCATGATAGATTTCAAATCAATCCTGACCAAGATGAGTCTGTTTTGTGAAATAATTTTTGTTGAGTGGATAGATTTTAGTTGGGATAGTCGTTCAACATTCTACAAGAACAACTTACCATGGACTATGATTTCTCTGAAACCATGGTAGATTTAAAATCGATCCTGACCAAGATGAGTCTGTGGTGTGAAATAATTTTTGTTGAGTGGATAGATTTAAGTTGGGATAGTCGTTCAACATTCTACAAGAACAACGAACCATGGAGTATGATTTCTCTGAAATAATTTTTGTTGAGTGGATAGATTTAAGTTAGCTGTAGTCGTTCAACATTCTACAAGAACAACTTACCATGGAGTATGATTTCTCTGAAATAATTTTTGTTGAGTGGATAGATTTTAGTTGGGGTAGTCGTTCAACATTCTACAAGAACAACTTACCATGGAGTATGATTTCTCTGAAATAATTTTTGTTGAGTGGATAGATTTTAGTTGGGGTAGTCGTTCAACATTCTACAAGAACAACTTACCATGGAGTATGATTTCTCTGAAATAATTTTTGTTGAGTGGATAGATTTTAGTTGGGGTAGTCGTTCAACATTCTACAAGAACAACGAACCATGGAGTATGATTTCTCTGAAATAATTTTTGTTGAGTGGATAGATTTAAGTTAGCTGTAGTCGTTCAACATTCTACAAGAACAACTTACCATGGAGTATGATTTCTCTGAAATAATTTTTGTTGAGTGGATAGATTTTAGTTGGGGTAGTCGTTCAACATTCTACAAGAACAACGAACCATGGAGTATGATTTCTCTGAAATAATTTTTGTTGAGTGGATAGATTTTAGTTGGGGTAGTCGTTCAACATTCTACAAGAACAACTTACCATGGAGTATGATTTCTCTGAAATAATTTTTGTTGAGTGGATAGATTTTAGTTGGGGTAGTCGTTCAACATTCTACAAGAACAACGAACCATGGAGTATGATTTCTCTGAAATAATTTTTGTTGAGTGGATAGATTTTAGTTGGGATAGTCGTTCAACATTCTACAAGAACAACGAACCATGGAGTATGATTTCTCTGAAATAATTTTTGTTGAGTGGATAGATTTTAGTTGGGGTAGTCGTTCAACATTCTACAAGAACAACGAACCATGGAGTATGATTTCTCTGAAATAATTTTTGTTGAGTGGATAGATTTTAGTTGGGGTAGTCGTTCAACATTCTACAAGAACAACTTACCATGGAGTATGATTTCTCTGAAATAATTTTTGTTGAGTGGATAGATTTTAGTTTTGGTGGTCGTTCAACATTTTACAAGAACAACGAACCATGGAGTATGATTTCTCTGAAACCATGATAGATTTCAAATCGATCCGGACCAAGATGAGTCTGTGGTGTGAAATAATTTTTGTTGAGTGGATAGATTTTAGTTGGGATAGTCGTTCAACATTCTACAAGAACAACGAACCATGGAGTATGATTTCTCTGAAATAATTTTTGTTGAGTGGATAGATTTTATTTGGGATAGTCGTTCAACATTCTACAAGAACAACTTACCATGGACTATGATTTCTCTGAAACCATGGTAGATTTCAAATCGATCCTGACCAAGATGAGTCTGTGGTGTGAAATAATTTTTGTTGAGTGGATAGATTTTAGTTGGGATAGTCGTTCAACATTTTACAAGAACAACGAACCATGGAGTATGATTTCTCTGAAACCAAGATAGATTTCAAATCAATCCTGACCAAGATGAGTCTGTTTTGTGAAATAATTTTTGTTGAGTGGATAGATTTTAGTTGGGATAGTCGTTCAACATTCTACAAGAACAACTTACCATGGACTATGATTTCTCTGAAACCATGGTAGATTTAAAATCGATCCTGACCAAGATGAGTCTGTGGTGTGAAATAATTTTTGTTGAGTGGATAGATTTAAGTTGGGATAGTCGTTCAACATTCTACAAGAACAACTTACCATGGAGTATGATTTCTCTGAAACTCTGATAGATTTCAAATCGATCCTGACCAAAATGAGTCTGTGGTGTGAAATAATTTTTGTTGAGTGGATAGAGTTTAGTTGGGGTAGTCGTTCAACATTCTACAAGAACAACTTACCATGGAGTATGATTTCTCTGAAACCATGATAGATTTCAAATCGATCCTGACCAAGATGAGTCTGTGGTGTGAAATAATTTTTGTTGAGTGGATAGAGTTTAGTTGGGGTAGTCGTTCAACATTCTACAAGAACAACTTACCATGGAGTATGATTTCTCTGAAATAATTTTTGTTGAGTGGATAGATTTTAGTTGGGATAGTCGTTCAACATTTTACAAGAACAACGAACCATGGAGTATGATTTCTCTGAAACCATGATAGATTTCAAATCGATCCTGACCAAGATGAGTCTGTGGTGTGAAATAATTTTTGTTGAGTGGATAGATTTAAGTTGGGATAGTCGTTCAACATTCTACAAGAACAACTTACCATGGAGTATGATTTCTCTGAAACCATGATAGATTTCAAATCGATCCTGACCAAGATGAGTCTGTGGTGTGAAATAATTTTTGTTGAGTGGATAGAGTTTAGCTGGGGTAGTCATTCAACATTCTACAAGAACAACGAACCATGGAGTATGATTTCTCTGAAACCATGATAGATTTCAAATCGATCCTGACCAAGATGAGTCTGTGGTGTGAAATAATTTTTGTTGAGTGGATAGATTTTAGTTGGGGTAGTCGTTCAACATTCTACAAGAACAACTTACCATGGAGTATGATTTCTCTGAAACCATGATAGATTTCAAATCGATCCTGACCAAGATGAGTCTGTGGTGTGAAATAATTTTTGTTGAGTGGATAGAGTTTAGTTGGGGTAGTCGTTCAACATTCTACAAGAACAACTTACCATGGAGTATGATTTCTCTGAAATAATTTTTGTTGAGTGGATAGATTTTAGTTTTGTTAGTCGTTCAACATTTTACAAGAACAGCGAACCATGGAGTATGATTTCTCTGAAACCATGATAGATTTCAAATCGATCCTGACCAAGATGAGTCTGTGGTGTGAAATAATTTTTGTTGAGTGGATAGATTTTAGTTGGGGTAGTCGTTCAACATTCTACAAGAACAACTTACGATGGAGTATGATTTCTCTGAAACCATGATAGATTTCAAATTGATCCTGACCAAGATGAGTCTGTGGTGTGAAATAATTTTTGTTGAGTGGATAGATTTTAGTTAGGGGTAGTCGTTCAACATTCTACAAGAACAACGAACCATGGAGTATGATTTCTCTGAAATAATTTTTGTTGAGTGGATAGATTTTAGTTGGGATAGTCGTCCAACATTTTACAAGAACAACGAACCATGGAGTATGATTTCTCTGAAACCACGATAGATTTCAAATCGATCCTGACCAAGATGAGTCTGTGGTGTGAAATAATTTTTGTTGAGTGGATAGATTTTAGTTAGGGGTAGTCGTTCAACATTCTACAAGAACAACTTACCATGGAGTATGATTTCTCTGAAATAATTTTTGTTGAGTGGATAGATTTTAGTTGGGGTAGTCGTCCAACATTCTACAAGAACAACGAACCATGGAGTATGATTTCTCTGAAATAATTTTTGTTGAGTGGATAGATTTTAGTTGGGGTAGTCGTTCAACATTCTACAAGAACAACTTACCATGGAGTATGATTTCTCTGAAATAATTTTTGTTGAGTGGATAGATTTTAGTTGGGGTAGTCGTTCAACATTCTACAAGAACAACTTACCATGGAGTATGATTTCTCTGAAATAATTTTTGTTGAGTGGATAGATTTTAGTTGGGGTGGTCGTTCAACATTTTACAAGAACAACGAACCATGGAGTATGATTTCTCTGAAACCATGATAGATTTCAAATCGATCCTGACCAAGATGAGTCTGTGGTGTGAAATAATTTTTGTTGAGTGGATACATTTTAGTTGTAGTAGTCGTTCAACATTCTACAAGAACAACTTACCATGGAGTATGATTTCTCTGAAATAATTTTTGTTGAGTGGATAGATTTTAGTTGGGATAGTCGTTCAACATTCTACAAGAACAACCTACCATGGACTATGATTTCTCTGAAACCATGGTAGATTTCAAATCGATCCTGAACAAGATGAGTCTGTTTTGTGAAATAATTTTTGTTGAGTGGATAGATTTAAGTTGGGATAGTCGTTCAACATTTTACAAGAACAACGAACCATGGAGTATGATTTCTCTGAAACCATGGTAGATTTCAAATCGATCCTGACCAAGATGAGTCTGTGGTGTGAAATAATTTTTGTTGAGTGGATAGATTTTAGTTGGGATAGTCGTTCAACATTTTACAAGAACAACGAACCATGGAGTATGATTTCTCTGAAACCAAGATAGATTTCAAATCGATCCTGAACAAGATGAGTCTGTTTTGTGAAATAATTTTTGTTGAGTGGATAGATTTAAGTTGGGATAGTCGTTCAACATTTTACAAGAACAACGAACCATGGAGTATGATTTCTCTGAAACCAAGATAGATTTCAAATCGATCCTGACCAAGATGAGTCTGTTTTGTGAAATAATTTTTGTTGAGTGGATAGATTTTAGTTGGGATAGTCGTTCAACATTTTACAAGAACAACGAACCATGGAGTATGATTTCTCTGAAACCACGATAGATTTCAAATCGATCCTGACCAAGATGAGTCTGTGGTGTGAAATAATTTTTGTTGAGTGGATAGATTTTAGTTAGGGGTAGTCGTTCAACATTCTACAAGAACAACTTACCATGGAGTATGATTTCTCTGAAATAATTTTTGTTGAGTGGATAGATTTTAGTTGGGGTAGTCTTTCAACATTCTACAAGAACAACGAACCATGGAGTATGATTTCTCTGAAATAATTTTTGTTGAGTGGATAGATTTTAGTTGGGGTAGTCGTTCAACATTCTACAAGAACAACGAACCATGGAGTATGATTTCTCTGAAACCATGATAGATTTCAAATCGATCCTGACCAAGATGAGTCTGTGGTGTGAAATAATTTTTGTTGAGTGGATAGATTTTAGTTGGGGTAGTCGTTCAACATTCTACAAGAACAACTTACCATGGAGTATGATTTCTCTGAAACCATGATAGATTTCAAATCGATCCTGACCAAGATGAGTCTGTGGTGTGAAATAATTTTTGTTGAGTGGATAGATTTTAGTTGGGGTAGTCGTTCAACATTCTACAAGAACAACTTACCATGGAGTATGATTTCTCTGAAACCATGATAGATTTCAAATCGATCCTGACCGAGATGAGTCTGTATTGTGAAATAATTTTTGTTGAGTGGATAGAGTTTAGTTGGGGTAGTCGTTCAACATTCTACAAGAACAACTTACCATGGAGTATGATTTCTCTGAAATAATTTTTGTTGAGTGGATAGTTTTTAGTTTTGTTAGTCGTTCAACATTTTACAAGAACAACGAACCATGGAGTATGATTTCTCTGAAACCATGATAGATTTCAAATCGATCCTGACCAAGATGAGTCTGTGGTGTGAAATAATTTTTGTTGAGTGGATAGATTTTAGTTGGGGTAGTCGTTCAACATTCTACAAGAACAACGAATCATGGAGTATGATTTCTCTGAAACCATGATAGATTTCAAATCGATCCTGACCAAGATGAGTCTGTGGTGTGAAATAATTTTTGTTGAGTGGATAGATTTTAGTTAGGGGTAGTCGTTCAACATTCTACAAGAACAACGAACCATGGAGTATGATTTCTCTGAAATAATTTTTGTTGAGTGGATAGATTTTAGTTGGGATAGTCGTTCAACATTTTACAAGAACAACGAACCATGGAGTATGATTTCTCTGAAACCACGATAGATTTCAAATCGATCCTGACCAAGATGAGTCTGTGGTGTGAAATAATTTTTGTTGAGTGGATAGATTTTAGTTAGGGGTAGTCGTTCAACATTCTACAAGAACAACTTACCATGGAGTATGATTTCTCTGAAATAATTTTTGTTGAGTGGATAGATTTTAGTTGGGGTAGTCGTTCAACATTCTACAAGAACAACGAACCATGGAGTATGATTTCTCTGAAATAATTTTTGTTGAGTGGATAGATTTTAGTTGGGATAGTCGTTCAACATTCTACAAGAACAACTTACCATGGAGTATGATTTCTCTGAAATAATTTTTGTTGAGTGGATAGATTTTAGTTGGGGTAGTCGTTCAACATTCTACAAGAACAACTTACCATGGAGTATGATTTCTCTGAAATAATTTTTGTTGAGTGGATATATTTTAGTTGGGGTAGTCGTTCAACATTTTACAAGAACAACGAACCATGGAGTATGATTTCTCTAAAACCATGATAGATTTCAAATCGATCCTGACCAAGATGAGTCTGTGGTGTGAAATAATTTTTGTTGAGTGGATAGATTTTAGTTGGGGTAGTCGTTCAACATTCTACCAGAACAACTTACCATGGAGTATGATTTCTCTGAAACCATGATAGATTTCAAATCGATCCTGACCAAGATGAGTCTGTGGTGTGAAATAATTTTTGTTGAGTGGATAGATTTTAGTTGGGGTAGTCGTTCAACATTCTACAAGAACAACGAACCATGGAGTATGATTTCTCTGAAACCATGATAGATTTCAAATCGATCCTGACCAAGATGAGTCTGTGGTGTGAAATAATTTTTGTTGAGTGGATAGATTTTAGTTGGGGTAGTCGTTCAACATTCTACAAGAACAACTTACCATGGAGTATGATTTCTCTGAAATAATTTTTGTTGAGTGGATAGATTTTAGTTGGGGTAGTCGTTCAACATTCTACAAGAACAACTTACCATGGAGTATGATTTCTCTGAAACCATGATAGATTTCAAATCGATCCTGACCAAGATGAGTCTGTGGTGTGAAATAATTTTTGTTGAGTGGATAGATTTTAGTTGGGGTAGTCGTTCAACATTCTACAAGAACAACTTACCATGGAGTATGATTTCTCTGAAATAATTTTTGTTGAATGGATAGATTTTAATTGGGATAGTCGTTCAACATTTTACAAGAACAACGAACCATGGAGTATGATTTCTCTGAAACCATGATAGATTTCAAATCGATCCTGACCAAGATGAGTCTGTGGTGTGAAAAAATTTTTGTTGAGTGGATAGATTTTAGTTGGGGTAGTCGTTCAACATTCTACAAGAACAACTTACCATGGAGTATGATTTCTCTGAAACCATGATAGATTTCAAATCGATCCTGACCAAGATGAGTCTGTGGTGTGAAATAATTTTTGTTGAGTGGATAGATTTTAGTTGGGGTAGTCGTTCAACATTCTACAAGAACAACTTACCATGGAGTATGATTTCTCTGAAACCATGATAGATTTCAAATCGATCCTGACCAAGATGAGTCTGTGGTGTGAAATAATTTTTGTTGAGTGGATAGATTTTAGTTGGGATAATCGTTCAACATTCTACCAGAACAACTTACCATGGAGTATGATTTCTCTGAAATAATTTTTGTTGAGTGGATAGATTTTATTTGGGGTAGTCGTTCAACATTCTACAAGAACAACTTACCACGGAGTATGATTTCTCTGAAACCATGATAGATTTCAAATCGATCCTGACCAAGATGAGTCTGTGGTGTGAAATAAGTTTTGTTGAGTGGATAGATTTTATTTGGGATAGTCGTTCAACATTCTACAAGAACAACGAACCATGTAGTATGATTTCTCTGAAATAATTTTTGTTGAGTGGATAGGTTTTAGTTGGGATAGTCGTTCAACATTTTACAAGAACAACGAACCATGGAGTATGATTTCTCTGAAACCATGATAGATTTCAAATCGATCCTGACCAAGATGAGTCTGTGGTGTGAAATAATTTTTGTTGAATGGATAGATTTTAGTTGGGGTAGTCGTTCAACATTCTACAAGAACAACTTACCATGGAGTATGATTTCTCTGAAACCATGATAGATTTCAATTCGATCCTGACCAAGATGAGTCTGTGGTGTGAAATAATTTTTGTTGAGTGGATAGATTTTAGTTGGGGTAGTCGTTCAACATTCTACAAGAACAACTTATCATGGAGTATGATTTCTCTGAAACCATGATAGATTTCAAATCGATCCTGACCAAGATGAGTCTGTGGTGTGAAATAATTTTTGTTGAGTGGATAGATTTTAGATGGGGTAGTCGTTCAACATTCTACAAGAACAACGAACCATGGAGTATGATTTCTCTGAAACCATGATAGATTTCAAATCGATCCTGACCAAGATGAGTCTGTGGTGTGAAATAATTTTTGTTGAGTGGATAGATTTTAGTTGGGGTAGTCGTTCAACATTCTACAAGAACAACTTACCATGGAGTATGATTTCTCTGAAATAATTTTTGTTGAGTGGATAGATTTTAGTTGGGGTAGTCGTTCAACATTCTACAAGAACAACTTACCATGGAGTATGATTTCTCTGAAACCATGATAGATTTCAAATCGATCCTGACCAAGATGAGTCTGTGGTGTGAAATAATTTTTGTTGAGTGGATAGATTTTAGTTGGGGTAGTCGTTCAACATTCTACAAGAACAACTTACCATGGAGTATGATTTCTCTGAAACCATGATAGATTTCAAATCGATCCTGACCAAGATGAGTCTGTGGTGTGAAATAATTTTTGTTGAGTGGATAGATTTTAGTTGGGGTAGTCGTTCAACATTCTACAAGAACAACTTATCATGGAGTATGATTTCTCTGAAACCATGATAGATTTCAAATCGATCCTGGCCAAGATGAGTCTGTGGTGTGAAATAATTTTTGTTGAGTGGATAGATTTTAGTTGGGGTAGTCGTTCAACATTCTACAAGAACAACGAACCATGGAGTATGATTTCTCTGAAATAATTTTTGTTGAGTGGATAGATTTTAGTTGGGATAGTCGTTCAACATTCTACAAGAACAACGAACCATGGGGTATGATTTCTCTGAAACCATGATAGATTTCAAATCGATCTTGACCAAGATGAGTCTGTGGTGTGAAATAATTTTTGTTGAGTGGATAGATTTTAGTTGGGGTAGTCGTTCAACATTCTACAAGAACAACTTACCATGCAGTATGATTTCTCTGAAACCATGATAGATTTCAAATCGATCCTGACCAAGATGAGTCTGTGGTGTGAAATAATTTTTGTTGAGTGGATAGATTTTAGTTGGGATAGTCGTTCAACATTTTACAAGAACAACGAACCATGGAGTATGATTTCTCTGAAACCATGATAGATTTCAAATCGATCCTGACCAAGATGAGTCTGTGGTGTGAAATAATTTTTGTTGAGTGGATAGATTTTAGTTGGGGTAGTCGTTCAACATTCTACAAGAACAGCGAACCATGGAGTATGATTTCTCTGAAACCATGATAGATTTCAAATCGATCCTGACCAAGATGAGTCTGTGGTGTGAAATAATTTTTGTTGAGTGGATAGATTTTAGTTGGGGTAGTCGTTCAACATTCTACAAGAACAACTTACCACGGAGTATGATTTCTCTGAAACCATGATAGATTTCAAATCGATCCTGACCAAGATGAGTCTGTGGTGTGAAATAAGTTTTGTTGAGTGGATAGATTTTATTTGGGATAGTCGTTCAACATTCTACAAGAACAACAAAACCATGTAGTATGATTTCTCTGAAATAATTTTTGTTGAGTTGATAGGTTTTAGTTGGGATAGTCGTTCAACATTTTACAAGAACAACGAAACATGGAGTATGATTTCTCTGAAAGCATGATAGATTTCAAATCGATCCTGACCAAGATGAGTCTGTGGTGTGAAATAATTTTTGTTGAGTAGATAGATTTTAGTTGGGGTAGTCGTTCAACATTCTACAAGAACAACTTACCATGCAGTATGATTTCTCTGAAACTATGATAGATTTCAAATCGATCCTGACCAAGATGAGTCTGTGGTGTGAAATAATTTTTGTTGAGTGGATAGATTTTAGTTGGGATAGTCGTTCAACATTTTACAAGAACAACGAACCATGGAGTATGATTTCTCTGAAACCATGATAGATTTCAAATCGATCCTGACCAAGATGAGTCTGTGGTGTGAAATAATTTTTGTTGAGTGGATAGATTTTAGTTGGGGTAGTCGTTCAACATTCTACAAGAACAGCGAACCATGGAGTATGATTTCTCTGAAACCATGATAGATTTCAAATCGATCCTGACCAAGATGAGTCTGTGGTGTGAAATAATTTTTGTTGAGTGGATAGATTTTAGTTGGGGTAGTCGTTCAACATTCTACAAGAACAACTTACCATGGAGTATGATTTCTCTGAAATAATTTTTGTTGAGTGGATAGATTTTAGTTGGGGTAGTCGTTCAACATTCTACAAGAACAACTTACCATGGAGTATGATTTCTCTGAAACCATGATAGATTTCAAATCGATCCTGACCAAGATGAGTCTGTGGTGTGAAATAATTTTTGTTGAGTGGATAGATTTTAGTTGGGGTAGTCGTTCAACATTCTACAAGAACAACTTACCATGGAGTATGATTTCTCTGAAACCATGATAGATTTCAAATCGATCCTGACCAAGATGAGTCTGTGGTGTGAAATAATTTTTGTTGAGTGGATAGATTTTAGTTGGGGTAGTCGTTCAACATTCTACAAGAACAACTTATCATGGAGTATGATTTCTCTGAAACCATGATAGATTTCAAATCGATCCTGACCAAGATGAGTCTGTGGTGTGAAATAATTTTTGTTGAGTGGATAGATTTTAGTTGGGGTAGTCGTTCAACATTCTACAAGAACAACGAACCATGGAGTATGATTTCTCTGAAATAATTTTTGTTGAGTGGATAGATTTTAGTTGGGATAGTCGTTCAACATTCTACAAGAACAACGAACCATGGAGTATGATTTCTCTGAAACCATGATAGATTTCAAATCGATCCTGACCAAGATGAGTCTGTGGTGTGAAATAATTTTTGTTGAGTGGATAGATTTTAGTTGGGGTAGTCGTTCAACATTCTACAAGAACAACTTACCATGCAGTATGATTTCTCTGAAACCATGATAGATTTCAAATCGATCCTGACCAAGATGAGTCTGTGGTGTGAAATAATTTTTGTTGAGTGGATAGATTTTAGTTGGGATAGTCGTTCAACATTTTACAAGAACAACGAACCATTGAGTATGATTTCTCTGAAACCATGATAGATTTCAAATCGATCCTGACCAAGATGAGTCTGTGGTGTGAAATAATTTTTGTTGAGTGGATAGATTTTAGTTGGGGTAGTCGTTCAACATTCTACAAGAACAGCGAACCATGGAGTATGATTTCTCTGAAACCATGATAGATTTCAAATCGATCCTGACCAAGATGAGTCTGTGGTGTGAAATAATTTTTGTTGAGTGGATAGATTTTAGTTGGGGTAGTCGTTCAACATTCTACAAGAACAACTTACCACGGAGTATGATTTCTCTGAAACCATGATAGATTTCAAATCGATCCTGACCAAGATGAGTCTGTGGTGTGAAATAAGTTTTGTTGAGTGGATAGATTTTATTTGGGATAGTCGTTCAACATTCTACAAGAACAACAAAACCATGTAGTATGATTTCTCTGAAATAATTTTTGTTGAGTTGATAGGTTTTAGTTGGGATAGTCGTTCAACATTTTACAAGAACAACGAACCATGGAGTATGATTTCTCTGAAACCATGATAGATTTCAAATCGATCCTGACCAAGATGAGTCTGTGGTGTGAAATAATTTTTGTTGAGTGGATAGATTTTAGTTGGGGTAGTCGTTCAACATTCTACAAGAACAACTTACCATGGAGTATGATTTCTCTGAAACCATGATAGATTTCAAATCTATCCTGACCAAGATGAGTCTGTGGTGTGAAATAATTTTTGTTGAGTGGATAGATTTTAGTTGGGGTAGTCGTTCAACATTCTACAAGAACAACTTATCATGGAGTATGATTTCTCTGAAACCATGATAGATTTCAAATCGATCCTGACCAAGATGAGTCTGTGGTGTGAAATAATTTTTGTTGAGTGGATAGATTTTAGTTGGGGTAGTCGTTCAACATTCTACAAGAACAACGAACCATGGAGTATGATTTCTCTGAAATAATTTTTGTTGAGTGGATAGATTTTAGTTGGGATAGTCGTTCAACATTCTACAAGAACAACTTACCATGGAGTATGATTTCTCTGAAATCATGATAGATTTCAAATCGATCCTGAACAAGATGAGTCTGTGGTGTGAAATAATTTTTGTTGAGTGGATAGATTTTAGTTGGGGTAGTCGTTCAACATTCTACAAGAACAACTTACCATGGAGTATGATTTCTCTGAAATAATTTTTGTTGAGTTAATAGATTTTAGTTGTGATAGTCGTTCAACATTCTACAAGAACAACTTACCATGGAGTATGATTTCTCTGAAATAATTTTTGTTGAGTGGATAGATTTTAGTTGGGATAGACGTTCAACATTCTACAAGAACAACTTACCACGGAGTATGATTTCTCTGAAATAATTTTTGTTGAGTGGATAGATTTTAGTTGGGGTAGTCGTTCAACATTCTACAAGAACAACGAACCATGGAGTATGATTTCTCTGAAATAATTTTTGTTGAGTGGATAGATTTTAGTTGGGATAGTCGTTCAACATTCTACAAGAACAACTTACCATGGAGTATGATTTCTCTGAAACCATGATAGATTTCAAATCGATCCTGACCAAGATGAGTCTGTGGTGTGAAATAATTTTTGTTGAGTGGATAGATTTTAGTTGGGGTAGTCGTTCAACATTCTACAAGAACAACTTACCATGCAGTATGATTTCTCTGAAATAATTTTTGTTGAGTTAATAGATTTTAGTTGGGATAGTCGTTCAACATTTTACAAGAACAACGAACCATGGAGTATGATTTCTCTGAAACCATGATAGATTTCAAATCGATCCTGACCAAGATGAGTCTGTGGTGTGAAATAATTTTTGTTGAGTGGATAGATTTTAGTTGGGGTAGTCGTTCAACATTCTACAAGAACAGCGAACCATGGAGTATGATTTCTCTGAAACCATGATAGATTTCAAATCGATCCTGACCAAGATGAGTCTGTGGTGTGAAATAATTTTTGTTGAGTGGATAGATTTTAGTTGGGGTAGTCGTTCAACATTCTACAAGAACAACTTACCACGGAGTATGATTTCTCTGAAACCATGATAGATTTCAAATCGATCCTGACCAAGATGAGTCTGTGGTGTGAAATAAGTTTTGTTGAGTGGATAGATTTTAGTTGGGATAGTCGTTCAACATTCTACAAGAACAACGAACCATGTAGTATGATTTCTCTGAAATAATTTTTGTTGAGTTGATAGGTTTTAGTTGGGATAGTCGTTCAACATTTTACAAGAACAACGAACCATGGAGTATGATTTCTCTGAAACCATGATAGATTTCAAATCGATCCTGACCAAGATGAGTCTGTGGTGTGAAATAATTTTTGTTGAGTGGATAGATTTTAGTTGGGGTAGTCGTTCAACATTCTACAAGAACAACTTACCATGGAGTATGATTTCTCTGAAAAAATTAAAGATTTCAAATCGATCCTGACCAAGATGAGTCTGTGGTGTGAAATAATTTTTGTTGAGTGGATAGATTTTAGTTGGGGTAGTCGTTCAACATTCTACAAGAACAACTTATCATGGAGTATGATTTCTCTGAAACCATGATAGATTTCAAATCGATCCTGACCAAGATGAGTCTGTGGTGTGAAATAATTTTTGTTGAGTGGATAGATTTTAGTTGGGGTAGTCGTTCAACATTCTACAAGAACAGCGAACCATGGAGTATGATTTCTCTGAAATAATTTTTGTTGAGTGGATAGATTTTATTTGGGGTAGTCGTTCAACATTCTACAAGAACAACTTACCATGGAGTATGATTTCCCTGAAACCATGATAGATTTCAAATCGATCCTGACCAAGATGAGTCTGTGGTGTGAAATAATTTTTGTTGAGTGGATAGATTTTAGTTGGGATAGTCGTTCAACATTCTACAAGAACATCGAACCATGGAGTATGATTTCTCTGAAACCATGATAGATTTCAAATCGATCCTGACCAAGATGAATCTGTGGTGTGAAATAATTTTTGTTGAGTGGATAGATTTTAGTTGTTGTAGTCGTTCAACATTCTACAAGAACAACGAACCATGGAGTATGATTTCTCTGAAACCATGATAGATTTCAAATCGATCCTGACCAAGATGAGTCTGTGGTGTGAAATAATTTTTGTTGAGTGGATAGATTTTAGTTGGGGTAGTCGTTCAACATTCTACAAGAACAACTTACCATGGAGTATGATTTCTCTGAAACCATGATAGATTTCAAATCGATCCTGACCAAGATGAGTCTGTGGTGTGAAATAATTTTTGTTGAGTGGATAGATTTTAGTTGGGGTAGTCGTTCAACATTCTACAAGAACAACGAACCATGGAGTATGATTTCTCTGAAACCATGATAGATTTCAAATCGATCCTGACAAAGATGAGTCTGTGGTGTGAAATAATTTTTGTTGAGTGGATAGATTTTAGTTGGGATAGTCGTTCAACATTCTACAAGAACAACGAACCATGGAGTATGATTTCTCTGAAACCATGATAGATTTCAAATCGATCCTGACCAAGATGAATCTGTGGTGTGAAATAATTTTTGTTGAGTGGATAGATTTTAGTTGGGGTAGTCGTTCAACATTCTACAAGAACAACGAACCATGGAGTATGATTTCTCTGAAACCATGATAGATTTCAAATCGATCCTGACCAAGATGAGTCTGTGGTGTGAAATAATTTTTGTTGAGTGGATAGATTTTAGTTGGGGTAGTCGTTCAACATTCTACAAGAACAACTTACCATGGAGTATGATTTCTCTGAAACCATGATAGATTTCAAATCGATCCTGACCAAGATGAGTCTGTGGTGTGAAATAATTTTTGTTGAGTGGATAGATTTTAGTTGGGGTAGTCGTTCAACATTCTACAAGAACAACTTACCATGGAGTATGATTTCTCTGAAACCATGATAGATTTCAAACCGATCCTGACCAAGATGAGTCTGTGGTGTGAAATAATTTTTGTTGAGTGGATAGATTTTAGTTGGGATAGTCGTTCAACATTCTACAAGAACATCGAACCATGGAGTATGATTTCTCTGAAACCATGATAGATTTCAAATCGATCCTGACCAAGATGAATCTGTGGTGTGAAATAATTTTTGTTGAGTGGATAGATTTTAGTTGGGGTAGTCGTTCAACATTCTACAAGAACAACGAACCATGGAGTATGATTTCTCTGAAACCATGATAGATTTCAAATCGATCCTGACCAAGATGAGTCTGTGGTGTGAAATAATTTTTGTTGAGTGGGTAGATTTTAGTTGGGGTAGTCGTTCAACATTCTACAAGAACAACTTACCATGCAGTATGATTTCTCTGAAATAATTTTTGTTGAGTGGATAGATTTTAGTTGGGATAGTCGTTCAACATTTTACAAGAACAACGAACCATGGAGTATGATTTCTCTGAAACCATGATAGATTTCAAATCGATCCTGACCAAGATGAGTCTGTGGTGTGAAATAATTTTTGTTGAGTGGATAGATTTTAGTTGGGGTAGTCGTTCACCATTCTACAAGAACAACTTACCATGGAGTATGATTTCTCTGAAATAATTTTTGTTGAGTGGATAGATTTTAGTTGGGATAGTCGTTCAACATTCTACAAGAACAACTTACCATGGAGTATGATTTCTCTGAAATAATTTTTATTGAGTGGATAGATTTTAGTTGGGGTAGTCGTTCAACATTCTACAAGAACAACTTACCATGGACTATGATTTCTCTGAAACCATGATAGATTTCAAATCGATCCTGACCAAGATGAGTCTGTGGTGTGAAATAATTTTTGTTGAGTGGATAGATTTTAGTTGGGGTAGTCGTTCAACATTCTACAAGAACAACTTACCATGGAGTATGATTTCTCTGAAACCATGAGATTTCAAATCGATCCTGACCAAGATGAGTCTGTGGTGTGAAATAATTTTTGTTGAGTGGATAGATTTTAGTTGGGGTAGTCGTTCAACATTCTACAAGAACAAATTACCATGGAGTATGATTTCTCTGAAATAATTTTTGTTGAGTGGATAGATTTTAGTTGGGATAGTCGTTCAACATTTTACAAGAACAACGAACCATGGAGTATGATTTCTCTGAAACCATGATAGATTTCAAATCGATCCTGACCAAGATGAGTCTGTGGTGTGAAATAATTTTTGTTGAGTGGATAGATTTTAGTTGGGGTAGTCGTTCAACATTCTACAAGAACAACTTACCATGGAGTATGATTTCTCTGAAATAATTTTTGTTGAGTGGATAGATTTTAGTTGGGATAGTCGTTCAACATTCTACAAGAACAACTTACCATGGAGTATGATTTCTCTGAAATAATTTTTGTAGAGTATATAGATTTTAGTTGGGATAGTCGTTCAACATTCTACAAGAACAACTTACCATGGAGTATGATTTCTCTGAAACCATGATAGATTTCAAATCGATCCTGACCAAGATGAGTCTGTGGTGTGAAATAATTTTTGTTGAGTGGATAGATTTTAGTTGGGGTAGTCGTTCAACATTCTACAAGAACAACGAACCATGGAGTATGATTTCTCTGAAACCATGATAGATTTCAAATCGATCCTGACCAAGATGCGTCTGTGGTGTGAAATAATTTTTGTTGACTGGATAGATTTTAGTTTTGATAGTCGTTCAACATTCTACAAGAACAACTTACCATGGAGTATGATTTCTCTGAAATAATTTTTGTTGAGTGGATAGATTTTAGTTGGGGTAGTCGTTCAACATTCTACAAGAACAACTTACCATGGAGTATGATTTCTCTGAAACCATGATAGATTTCAAATCGATCCTGACCAAGATGAGTCTGTGGTGTGAAATAATTTTTGTTGAGTGGATAGATTTTAGTTGGGGTAGTCGTTCAACATTGTACAAGAACAACTTACCATGGAGTATGATTTCTCTGAAACCATGATAGATTTCAAATCGATCCTGACCAAGATGAGTCTGTGGTGTGAAATAATTTTTGTTGAGTGGATAGATTTTAGTTGGGGTAGCCGTTCAACATTCTACAAGAACAACTTACCATGGAGTATGATTTCTCTGAAACCATGATAGATTTCAAATCGATCCTGACCAAGATGAGTCTGTGGTGTGAAATAATTTTTGTTGAGTGGATAGATTTTAGTTGGGGTAGTCGTTCAACATTCTACAAGAACAACTTACCATCGACTATGATTTCTCTGAAACCATGATAGATTTCAAATCGATCCTGACCAAGATGAGTCTGTGGTGTGAAATAATTTTTGTTGAGTGGATAGATTTTAGTTGGGGTAGTCGTTCAACACTCTACAAGAACAACGAACCATGGAGTATGATTTCTCTGAAATAATTTTTGTTGAGTGGATAGATTTTAGTTGGGATAGTCGTTCAACATTTTACAAGATTGGAGTATGATTTCTCTGAAACCATGATAGATTTCAAATCGATTATGACCAAGATGAGTCTGTGGTGTGAAATAATTTTTGTTGAGTGGATAGATTTTAGTTGGGGTAGTCGTTCAACATTCTACAAGAACAACGAACCATGGAGTATGATTTCTCTGAAACCATGATAGATTTCAAATCGATCCTGACCAAGATGAGTCTGTGGTGTGAAATAATTTTTGTTGAGTTAATAGATTTTAGTTAGGGGTAGTCGTTCAACATTCTACAAGAACAACTTACCATGGAGTATGATTTCTCTGAAACGATGATAGATTTCAAATCGATCCTGACCAAGATGAGTCTGTGGTGTGAAATAATTTTTGTTGAGTGGATAGATATTAGTTAGGGGTAGTCGTTCAACATTCTACAAGAACAACTTACCATGGAGTATGATTTCTCTGAAATAATTTTTGTTGAGTGGATAGATTTTAGTTGGGATAGTCGTTCAACATTTTACAAGATTGGAGTATGATTTCTCTGAAACCATGATAGATTTCAAATCGATTATGACCAAGATGAGTCTGTGGTGTGAAATAATTTTTGTTGAGTGGATAGATTTTAGTTGGGGTAGTCGTTCAACATTCTACAAGAACAACTTACCATGGAGTATGATTTCTTTGAAACCATGATAGATTTCAAATCGATCCTGACCAGGATGAGTCTGTGGTGTGAAATAATTTTTGTTGAGTTAATAGATTTTAGTTAGGGGTAGTCGTTCAACATTCTACAAGAACAACTTACCATGGAGTATGATTTCTCTGAAACGATGATAGATTTCAAATCGATCCTGACCAAGATGAGTCTGTGGTGTGAAATAATTTTTGTTGAGTGGATAGATATTAGTTAGGGGTAGTCGTTCAACATTCTACAAGAACAACTTACCATGGAGTATGATTTCTCTGAAATAATTGTTGTTGAGTGGATAGATTTTAGTTGGGATAGTCGTTCAACATTCTACAAGAACAACGAACCATGGAGTATGATTTCTCTGAAACCATGATAGATTTCAAATCGATCCTGACCAAGATGAGTCTGTGGTGTGAAATAATTTTTGTTGAGTGGATAGATTTTAGTTAGGATAGTCGTTCAACATTCTACAAGAACAACTTACCATGGAGTATGATTTCTCTGAAATAATTTTTGTTGAGTGGATAGATTTTAGTTGGGATAGTCGTTCAACATTCTACAAGAACAACTTACCATGGACTATGATTTCTCTGAAACCATGATAGATTTCAAATCGATCCTGACCAAGATGAGTCTGTGGTATGAAATAATTTTTGTTGAGTGGATAGATTTTATTTGGGGTAGTCGTTCAACATTCTACAAGAACAACGAACCATGGAGTATGATTTCTCTGAAACCATGATAGATTTCAAATCGATCCTGACCAAGATGAGTCTGTGGTGTGAAATAATTTTTGTTGAGTGGATAGATATTAGTTAGGATAGTCATTCAACATTCTACAAGAACAACTTACCATGGAGTATGATTTCTCTGAAATCATTTTTGTTGAGTGGATAGATTTTAGTTGGGATAGTCGTTCAACATTCTACAAGAACAACGAACCATGGAGTATGATTTCTCTGAAATAATTTTTGTTGAGTATATAGATTTTAGTTGGGATAGTCGTTCAACATTCTACAAGAACAACTTACCATGGGTTATGATTTCTCTGAAACCATGATAGATTTCAAATCGATCCTGACCAAGATGAGTCTGTGGTGTGAAATAATTTTTGTTGAGTGGATAGATTTTAGTTGGGGTAGTCGTTAAACATTCTACAAGAACAACTTACCATGGAGTATGATTTCTCTGAAATAATTTTTGTTGAGTGGATAGATTTTAGTTAGGATAGTCGTTCAACATTCTACAAGAACAACTTACCATGGAGTATGATTTCTCTGAAATAATTTTTGTTGAGTGGATAGATTTTAGTTGGGGTAGTCGTTCAACATTCTACAAGAACAACGAACCATGGAGTATGATTTCTCTGAAACCATGATAGATATCAAATCGATCCTGACCAAAATGAGTCTGTGGTGTGAAATAATTTTTGTTGAGTGGATAGATTTTAGTTGGGGTAGTCGTTCAACATTCTACAAGAACAACTTACCATGGAGTATGATTTCTCTGAAATAATTTTTGTTGAGTGGATAGATTTTAGTTGGGATAGTCGTTCAACATATTACAAGAACAACGAACCATGGAGTATGATTTCTCTGAAACCATGATAGATTTCAAATCGATCCTGACCAAATGAGTCTGTGGTGTGAAATAATTTTTGTTGAGTGGATAGATTTTAGTTGGGGTAGTCGTTGAACATTCTACAAGAACAACTTACCATGGAGTATGATTTCTCTGAAACCATGATAGATTTCAAATCGATCCTGACCAAGATGAGTCTGTGGTGTGAAATAATTTTTGTTGAGTGGATAGATTTTAGTTGGGATAGTCGTTCAACATTCTACAAGAACAACGAACCATGGAGTATGATTTCTCTGAAATAATTTTTGTTGAGTGGATAGATTTTAGTTGGGGTAGTCGTTCAACATCCTACAAGAACCATGGAGTATGATTTCTCTGAAACTATGAGTATGATTTCTCTGAAACTATGATAGATTTCAAATCGATCCTGACCAAGATGAGTCTGTGGTGTGAAATAATTTTTGTTGAGTGGATAGATTTTAGTTGGGGTAGTCGTTCAACATTCTACAAGAACAACGAACCATGGAGTATGATTTCTCTGAAACCATGATAGATTTCAAATCGATCCTGACCAAGATGAGTCTGTGGTGTGAAATAATTTTTGTTGAGTGGATAGATTTTAGTTGGGGTAGTCGTTCAACATTCTACAAGAACAACTTACCATGGAGTATGATTTCTCTGAAATAATTTTTGTTGAGTGGATAGATTTTAGTTGGGATAGTCGTTCAACATTCTACAAGAACAACTTACCATGGAGTATGATTTCTCTGAAACCATGATAGATTTCAAATCGATCCTGACCAAGAGGAGTCTGTGGTGTGAAATAATTTTTGTTGAGTGGATAGATTTTAGTTAGGATAGTCGTTCAACATTCTACAAGAACAACTTACCATGGAGTATGATTTCTCTGAAATAATTTTTGTTGAGTGGATAGATTTTAGTTGGGATAGTCGTTCAACATTCTACAAGAACAACTTACCATGGAGTATGATTTCTCTGAAATAATTTTTGTTGAGTGGATAGATTTTAGTTGGGATAGTCGTTCAACATTCTACAAGAACAACGAACCATGGAGTATGATTTCTCTGAAATAATTTTTGTTGAGTGGATAGATTTTAGTTAGGGGTAGTCGTTCAACATTCTACAAGAACCATGGAGTATGATTTCTCTGAAGTAATTTTCGTTGAGTGGATAGAGTTTAGTTGGGGTAGTCGTTCAACATTCTACAAAAACAACGAATTATGGAGTATGATTTCTCTGAAACCATGATAGATTTCAAATCGATCCTGACCAAGATGAGTCTGTGGTGTGAAATAATTTTTGTTGAGTGGATAGATTTTAGTTGGGGTAGTCGTTCAACATTCTACAAGAACAACTTACCATGGAGTATGATTTCTCTGAAACCATGATAGATTTCAAATCGATCCTGACCAAGATGAGTCTGTGGTGTGAAATAATTTTTGTTGAGTGGATAGATTTTAGTTGGGGTAGTCGTTCAACATTCTACAAGGACAACGAACCATGGAGTATGATTTCTCTGCAAATATGATAGATTTCAAATCGATCCTGACCAAGATGAGTCTGTGGTGTGAAATAATTTTTGTTGAGTGGATAGATTTTAGTTGGGGTAGTCGTTCAACATTCTACAAAAACAACTTACCATGGAGTATGATTTCTCTGAAATAATTTTTGTTGAGTGGATAGATTTTAGTTGGGGTAGTCGTTCAACATTCTACAAGAACAACTTACCATGGACTATGATTTCTCTGAAACTATGATAGATTTCAAATCGATCCTGACCAAGATGAGTCTGTGGTGTGAAATAATTTTTGTTGAGTGGATAGAGTTTAGTTGGGGTAGTCGTTCAACATTCTACAAGAACAACGAACCATGGAGTATGATTTCTCTGCAACCGTGATAGATTTCAAATCGATCCTGACCAAGATGAGTCTGTGGTGTGAAATAATTTTTGTTGAGTGGATAGATTTTAGTTGGGGTAGTCGTTCAACATTCTACAAGAACAACGAACCATGGAGTATAATTTCTCTGAAACCATGATAGATTTCAAATCGATCCTGACCAAGATGAGTCTGTGGTGTGAAATAATTTTTGTTGAGTGGATAGATTTTAGTTGGGGTAGTCGTTCAACATTCTACAAGAACAACTTACCATGGACTATGATTTCTCTGAAACTATGATAGATTTCAAATCGATCCTGACCAAGATGAGTCTGTGGTGTGAAATAATTTTTGTTGAGTGGATAGAGTTTAGTTGGGGTAGTCGTTCAACATTCTACAAGAACAACGAACCATGGAGTATGATTTCTCTGCAACCGTGATAGATTTCAAATCGATCCTGACCAAGATGAGTCTGTGGTGTGAAATAATTTTTGTTGAGTGGATAGATTTTAGTTGGGGTAGTCGTTCAACATTCTACAAGAACAACTTACCATGGAGTATGATTTCTCTGAAACCATGATAGATTTCAAATCGATCCTGACCAAGATGAGTCTGTGGTGTGAAATAATTTTTGTTGAGTTTATAGATTTTGGTTGGGGTAGTCGTTCAACATTCTACAAGAACAGCTTACCATGGAATATGATTTCTCTGAAATAATTTTTGTTGAGTGGATAGATTTTAGTTGGGATTGTCGTTCAACATTCTACAAGAACAACTTACCATGGAGTATGATTTCTCTGAAATAATTTTTGTTGAGTGGATAGATTTTAGTTGGGATAATCGTTCAACATTCTACAAGAACAACTTACCATGGACTATGATTTCTCTGAAACCATGATAGATTTCAAATCGATCCTGACCAAGATGAGTCTGTGGTGTGAAATAATTTTTGTTGAGTGGATAGATTTTAGTTGGGGTAGTCGTTCAACATTCTACAAGAACAACGAGCCATGGAGTATGATTTCTCTGCAACCATGATAGATTTCAAATCGATCCTGACCAAGATGAGTCTGTGGTGTGAAATAATTTTTGTTGAGTGGATAGATTTTAGTTGGGGTAGTCGTTCAACATTCTACAAGAACAACTTAACATGGACTATGATTTCTCTGAAATAATTCTTGTTGAGTGGATAGATTTTAGTTGGGATAGTCGTTCAACATTCTACAAGAACAACTTACCATGGAGTATGATTTCTCTGAAATAATTTTTGTTGAGTGGATAGATTTTAGTTGGGGTAGTCGTTCAACATTTTACAAGAACAACGAACCATGGAGTATGATTTCTCTGAAACCATGATAGATTTCAAATCGATCCTGACCAAGATGAGTCTGTGGTGTGACATAATTTTTGTTGAGTGGATAGATTTTAGTTGGGGTAGTCGTTACACATTCTACAAGAACAACGAACCATGGAGTATGATTTCTCTGAAATAATTTTTGTTGAGTGGATAGATTTTAGTTGGGGTAGTCGTTCAACATTCTACAAGAACAACTTACCATGGTCTATGATTTCTCTGAAACCATGATAGATTTCAAATCGATCCTGACCAAGATGAGTCTGTGGTGTGAAATAATTTTTGTTGAGTGGTTAGATTTTGGTTGGGGTAGTCGTTCAACATTCTACAAGAACAACTTACCATGGACTATGATTTCTCTGAAATAATTTTTGTTGAGTGGATAGATTTTAGTTGGGATAGTCGTTCAACATTCTACAAGAACAACTTAAAATGGAGTATGATTTCTCTGAAACCATGATAGATTTCAAATCGATCCTGACCAAGATGAGTCTGTGGTGTGAAATAATTTTTGTTGAGTGGATAGATTTTAGTTGGGGTAGTCGTTCAACATTCTACAAGAACAACGAACCATGGAGTATGATTTCTCTGAAATAATTTTTGTGGAGTGGATACATTTTAGTTGGGATAGTCGTTCAACATTCTACAAGAACAACTTACCATGGAGTATGATTTCTGTGAAACTATGATAGATTTCAAATCGATCCTGACCAAGATGAGTCTGTGGTGTGAAATAATTTTTGTTGAGTGGATAGATTTTAGTTGGGGTAGTCGTTCAACATTCTGCAAGAACAACTTATCATGGTCTATGATTTCTCTGAAACCATGATAGATTTCAAATCGATCCTGACCAAGATGAGTCTGTGGTGTGAAATAATTTTTGTTGAGTGGATAGATTTTAGTTGGGGTAGTCGTTCAACATTCTACAAGAACAACGAGCCATGGAGTATGATTTCTCTGCAACCATGATAGATTTCAAATCGATCCTGACCAAGATGAGTCTGTGGTGTGAAATAATTTTTGTTGAGTGGATAGATTTTAGTTGGGGTAGTCGTTCAACATTTTACAAGAACAACGAACCATGGAGTATGATTTCTCTGAAATAATTTTTGTTGAGTGGATAGATTTTAGTTGGGGGTAGTCGTTCAACATTCTACAAGAACCATGGAGTATGATTTCTCTGAAATAATTTTCGTTGAGTGGATAGAGTTTAGTTGGGGTAGTCGTTCAACATTCTACAAGAACAACTTATCATGGTCTATGATTTCTCTGAAACCATGATAGATTTCAAATCGATCCTGAACAAGATGAGTCTGTGGTGTGAAATAATTTTTGTTGAGTGGATAGATTTTAGTTGGGGTAGTAGTTCAACATTCTACAAGAACAACGAGCGATGGAGTATGATTTCTCTGCAACCATGATAGATTTCAAATCGATCCTGACCAAGATGAGTCTGTGGTGTGAAATAATTTTTGTTGAGTGGATAGATTTTAGTTGGGGTAGTCGTTCAACATTTTACAAGAACAACGAACCATGGAGTATGATTTCTCTGAAATAATTTTTGTTGAGTGGATAGATTTTAGTTGGGGTAGTCGTTCAACATTCTACAAGAACAACTTACCATGGAGTATGATTTCTCTGAAATAATTTTTGTTGAGTGGATAGATTTTAGTTGGGATAGTCGTTCAACATTCTACAAGAACAACTTACCATGGACTATGATTTCTCTGAAACCATGATAGATTTCAAATCGATCCTGACCAAGATGAGTCTGTGGTGTGAAATAATTTTTGTTGAGTGGTTAGATTTTGGTTGGGGTAGTCGTTCAACATTCTACAAGAACAACTTACCATGGACTATGATTTCTCTGAAATAATTTTTGCTGAGTGGATAGATTTTAGTTGGGATAGTCGTTCAACATTCTACAAGAACAACTTAAAATGGAGTATGATTTCTCTGAAACCATGATAGATTTCAAATCGATCCTGACCAAGATGAGTCTGTGGTGTGAAATAATTTTTGTTGAGTGGATAGATTTTAGTTGGGGTAGTCGTTCAACATTCTACAAGAACAACGAACCATGGAGTATGATTTCTCTGAAATAATTTTTGTGGAGTGGATACATTTTAGTTGGGATAGTCGTTCAACATTCTACAAGAACAACTTACCATGGAGTATGATTTCTGTGAAACTATGATAGATTTCAAATCGATCCTGACCAAGATGAGTCTGTGGTGTGAAATAATTTTTGTTGAGTGGATAGATTTTAGTTGGGGTAGTCGTTCAACATTCTACAAGAACAACTTATCATGGTCTATGATTTCTCTGAAACCATGATAGATTTCAAATCGATCCTGACCAAGATGAGTCTGTGGTGTGAAATAATTTTTGTTGAGTGGATAGATTTTAGTTGGGGTAGTCGTTCAACATTCTACAAGAACAACGAGCCATGGAGTATGATTTCTCTGCAACCATGATAGATTTCAAATCGATCCTGACCAAGATGAGTCTGTGGTGTGAAATAATTTTTGTTGAGTGGATAGATTTTAGTTGGGGTAGTCGTTCAACATTTTACAAGAACAACGAACCATGGAGTATGATTTCTCTGAAATAATTTTTGTTGAGTGGATAGATTTTAGTTGGGGGTAGTCGTTCAACATTCTACAAGAACCATGGAGTATGATTTCTCTGAAATAATTTTCGTTGAGTGGATAGAGTTTAGTTGGGGTAGTCGTTCAACATTCTACAAGAACAACTTATCATGGTCTATGATTTCTCTGAAACCATGATAGATTTCAAATCGATCCTGAACAAGATGAGTCTGTGGTGTGAAATAATTTTTGTTGAGTGGATAGATTTTAGTTGGGGTAGTAGTTCAACATTCTACAAGAACAACGAGCGATGGAGTATGATTTCTCTGCAACCATGATAGATTTCAAATCGATCCTGACCAAGATGAGTCTGTGGTGTGAAATAATTTTTGTTGAGTGGATAGATTTTAGTTGGGGTAGTCGTTCAACATTTTACAAGAACAACGAGCCATGGAGTATGATTTCTCTGCAACCATGATAGATTTCAAATCGATCCTGACCAAGATGAGTCTGTGGTGTGAAATAATTTTTGTTGAGTGGATAGATTTTAGTTGGGGTAGTCGTTCAACATTCTACAAGAACAACTTAACATGGACTATGATTTCTCTGAAATAATTCTTGTTGAGTGGATAGATTTTAGTTGGGATAGTCGTTCAACATTCTACAAGAACAACTTACCATGGAGTATGATTTCTCTGAAATAATTTTTGTTGAGTGGATAGATTTTAGTTGGGGTAGTCGTTCAACATTTTACAAGAACAACGAACCATGGAGTATGATTTCTCTGAAACCATGATAGATTTCAAATCGATCCTGACCAAGATGAGTCTGTGGTGTGACATAATTTTTGTTGAGTGGATAGATTTTAGTTGGGGTAGTCGTTACACATTCTACAAGAACAACGAACCATGGAGTATGATTTCTCTGAAATAATTTTTGTTGAGTGGATAGATTTTAGTTGGGGTAGTCGTTCAACATTCTACAAGAACAACTTACCATGGTCTATGATTTCTCTGAAACCATGATAGATTTCAAATCGATCCTGACCAAGATGAGTCTGTGGTGTGAAATAATTTTTGTTGAGTGGTTAGATTTTGGTTGGGGTAGTCGTTCAACATTCTACAAGAACAACTTACCATGGACTATGATTTCTCTGAAATAATTTTTGTTGAGTGGATAGATTTTAGTTGGGATAGTCGTTCAACATTCTACAAGAACAACTTAAAATGGAGTATGATTTCTCTGAAACCATGATAGATTTCAAATCGATCCTGACCAAGATGAGTCTGTGGTGTGAAATAATTTTTGTTGAGTGGATAGATTTTAGTTGGGGTAGTCGTTCAACATTCTACAAGAACAACGAACCATGGAGTATGATTTCTCTGAAATAATTTTTGTGGAGTGGATACATTTTAGTTGGGATAGTCGTTCAACATTCTACAAGAACAACTTACCATGGAGTATGATTTCTCTGAAACCATGATAGATTTCAAATCGATCCTGACCAAGATGAGTCTGTGGTGTGAAATAATTTTTGTTGAGTGGATAGATTTTAGTTGGGGTAGTCGTTCAACATTCTACAAGAACAACGAACCATGGACTATGATTTCTCTGAAACCATGATAGATTTCAAATCGATCCTGACCAAGATGAGTCTGTGGTGTGAAATAATTTTTGTTGAGTGGATAGATTTTAGTTGGGGTAGTCGTTCAACATTCTACAAGAACAACGAGCCATGGAGTATGATTTCTCTGCAACCATGATAGATTTCAAATCGATCCTGACCAAGATGAGTCTGTGGTGTGAAATAATTTTTGTTGAGTGGATAGATTTTAGTTGGGGTAGTCGTTCAACATTCTACAAGAACAACTTATCATGGTCTATGATTTCTCTGAAACCATGATAGATTTCAAATCGATCCTGACCAAGATGAGTCTGTGGTGTGAAATAATTTTTGTTGAGTGGATAGATTTTAGTTGGGGTAGTCGTTCAACATTCTACAAGAACAACGAGCCATGGAGTATGATTTCTCTGCAACCATGATAGATTTCAAATCGATCCTGACCAAGATGAGTCTGTGGTGTGAAATAATTTTTGTTGAGTGGATAGATTTTAGTTGGGGTAGTCGTTCAACATTTTACAAGAACAACGAACCATGGAGTATGATTTCTCTGAAATAATTTTTGTTGAGTGGATAGATTTTAGTTGGGGGTAGTCGTTCAACATTCTACAAGAACCATGGAGTATGATTTCTCTGAAATAATTTTCGTTGAGTGGATAGAGTTTAGTTGGGGTAGTCGTTCAACATTCTACAAGAACAACTTATCATGGTCTATGACTTCTCTGAAACCATGATAGATTTCAAATCGATCCTGAACAAGATGAGTCTGTGGTGTGAAATAATTTTTGTTGAGTGGATAGATTTTAGTTGGGGTAGTAATTCAACATTCTACAAGAACAACGAGCGATGGAGTATGATTTCTCTGCAACCATGATAGATTTCAAATCGATCCTGACCAAGATGAGTCTGTGGTGTGAAATAATTTTTGTTGAGTGGATAGATTTTAGTTGGGGTAGTCGTTCAACATTTTACAAGAACAACGAACCATGGAGTATGATTTCTCTGAAATAATTTTTGTTGAGTGGATAGATTTTAGTTGGGGTAGTCGTTCAACATTCTACAAGAACAACTTACCATGGAGTATGATTTCTCTGAAATAATTTTTGTTGAGTGGATAGATTTTAGTTGGGATAGTCGTTCAACATTCTACAAGAACAACTTACCATGGAGTATGATTTCTCTGAAACCATGATAGATTTCAAATCGATCCTGACCAAGAGGAGTCTGTGGTGTGAAATAATTTTTGTTGAGTGGATAGATTTTAGTTAGGATAGTCGTTCAACATTCTACAAGAACAACTTACCATGGAGTATGATTTCTCTGAAATAATTTTTGTTGAGTGGATAGATTTTAGTTGGGATAGTCGTTCAACATTCTACAAGAACAACTTACCATGGAGTATGATTTCTCTGAAATAATTTTTGTTGAGTGGATAGATTTTAGTTGGGATAGTCGTTCAACATTTTACAAGAACAACGAACCATGGAGTATGATTTCTCTGAAATAATTTTTGTTGAGTGGATAGATTTTAGTTAGGGGTAGTCGTTCAACATTCTACAAGAACCATGGAGTATGATTTCTCTGAAATAATTTTCGTTGAGTGGATAGAGTTTAGTTGGGGTTGTCGTTCAACATTCTACAAGAACAACGAACCATGGAGTATGATTTCTCTGAAACCATGATAGATTTCAAATCGATCCTGACCAAGATGAGTCTGTGGTGTGAAATAATTTTTGTTGAGTGGATAGATTTTAGTTGGGGTAGTCGTTCAACATTCTACAAGAACAACTTACCATGGAGTATGATTTCTCTGAAACCATGATAGATTTCAAATCGATCCTGACCAAGATGAGTCTGTGGTGTGAAATAATTTTTGTTGAGTGGATAGATTTTAGTTGGGGTAGTCGTTCAACATTCTACAAGAACAACGAACCATGGAGTATGATTTCTCTGCAAATATGATAGATTTCAAATCGATCCTGACCAAGATGAGTCTGTGGTGTGAAATAATTTTTGTTGAGTGGATAGATTTTAGTTGGGGTAGTCGTTCAACATTCTACAAAAACAACTTACCATGGAGTATGATTTCTCTGAAATAATTTTTGTTGAGTGGATAGATTTTAGTTGGGGTAGTCGTTCAACATTCTACAAGAACAACTTACCATGGACTATGATTTCTCTGAAACTATGATAGATTTCAAATCGATCCTGACCAAGATGAGTCTGTGGTGTGAAATAATTTTTGTTGAGTGGATAGAGTTTAGTTGGGGTAGTCGTTCAACATTCTACAAGAACAACGAACCATGGAGTATGATTTCTCTGCAACCATGATAGATTTCAAATCGATCCTGACCAAGATGAGTCTGTGGTGTGAAATAATTTTTGTTGAGTGGATAGATTTTAGTTGGGGTAGTCGTTCAACATTCTACAAGAACAACGAACCATGGAGTATAATTTCTCTGAAATAATTTTTGTTGAGTTTATAGATTTTGGTTGGGGTAGTCGTTCAACATTCTACAAGAACAGCTTACCATGGAATATGATTTCTCTGAAATAATTTTTGTTGAGTGGATAGATTTTAGTTGGGATAGTCGTTCAACATTCTACAAGAACAACTTACCATGGAGTATGATTTCTCTGAAATAATTTTTGTTGAGTGGATAGATTTTAGTTGGGATAATCGTTCAACATTCTACAAGAACAACTTACCATGGACTATGATTTCTCTGAAACCATGATAGATTTCAAATCGATCCTGACCAAGATTAGTCTGTGGTGTGAAATAATTTTTGTTGAGTGGATAGATTTTAGTTGGGGTAGTCGTTCAACATTCTACAAGAACAGCGAGCCATGGAGTATGATTTCTCTGCAACCATGATAGATTTCAAATCGATCCTGACCAAGATGAGTCTGTGGTGTGAAATAATTTTTGTTGAGTGGATAGATTTTAGTTGGGGTAGTCGTTCAACATTCTACAAGAACAACTTACCATGGACTATGATTTCTCTGAAATAATTCTTGTTGAGTGGATAGATTTTAGTTGGGATAGTCGTTCAACATTCTACAAGAACAACTTACCATGGAGTATGATTTCTCTGAAATAATTTTTGTTGAGTGGATAGATTTTAGTTGGGGTAGTCGTTCAACATTTTACAAGAACAACGAACCATGGAGTATGATTTCTCTGAAACCATGATAGATTTCAAATCGATCCTGACCAAGATGAGTCTGTGGTGTGACATAATTTTTGTTGAGTGGATAGATTTTAGTTGGGATAGTCGTTCAACATTCTACAAGAACAACGAACCATGGAGTATGATTTCTCTGAAATAATTTTTGTTGAGTGGATAGATTTTAGTTGGGGTAGTCGTTCAACATTCTACAAGAACAACTTACCATGGTCTATGATTTCTCTGAAACCGTGATAGATTTCAAATCGATCCTGACCAAGATGAGTCTGTGGTGTGAAATAATTTCTGTTGAGTGGTTAGATTTTGGTTGGGGTAGTCGTTCAACATTCTACAAGAACAACTTACCATGGACTATGATTTCTCTGAAATAATTTTTGTTGAGTGGATAGATTTTAGTTGGGATAGTCGTTCAACATTCTACAAGAACAACGAACCATGGAGTATGATTTCTCTGAAACCATGATAGATTTCAAATCGATCCTGACCAAGATGAGTCTGTGGTGTGAAATAATTTTTGTTGAGTGGATAGATTTTAGTTGGGGTAGTCGTTCAACATTCTACAAGAACAACGAACCATGGAGTATGATTTCTCTGAAATAATTTTTGTGGAGTGGATACATTTTAGTTGGGATAGTCGTTCAACATTCTACAAGAACAACTTACCATGGAGTATGATTTCTGTGAAACTATGATAGATTTCAAATCGATCCTGACCAAGATGAGTCTGTGGTGTGAAATAATTTTTGTTGAGTGGATAGATTTTAGTTGGGGTAGTCGTTCAACATTCTACAAGAACAACTTATCATGGTCTATGATTTCTCTGAAACCATGATAGATTTCAAATCGATCCTGACCAAGATGAGTCTGTGGTGTGAAATAATTTTTGTTGAGTGGATAGATTTTAGTTGGGGTAGTCGTTCAACATTCTACAAGAACAACGAGCCATGGAGTATGATTTCTCTGCAACCATGATAGATTTCAAATCGATCCTGACCAAGATGAGTCTGTGGTGTGAAATAATTTTTGTTGAGTGGATAGATTTTAGTTGGGGTAGTCGCTCAACATTTTACAAGAACAACGAACCATGGAGTATGATTTCTCTGAAATAATTTTTGTTGAGTGGATAGATTTTAGTTGGGATAGTCGTTCAACATTCTACAAAAACAACTTATCATGGAGTATGATTTCTCTGAAATAATTTTTGTTGAGTGGATAGATTTTAGTTGGGGTAGTCGTTCAACATTCTACAAGAACAACTTACCATGGACTATGATTTCTCTGAAACTATGATAGATTTCAAATCGATCCTGACCAAGATGAGTCTGTGGTGTGAAATAATTTTTGTTGAGTGGATAGAGTTTAGTTGGGGTAGTCGTTCAACATTCTACAAGAACAACGAACCATGGAGTATGATTTCTCTGAAACCATGATAGATTTCAAATCGATCCTGACCAAGATGAGTCTGTGGTGTGAAATAATTTTTGTTGAGTGGATAGATTTTAGTTGGGGTAGTCGTTCAACATTCTACAAGAACAACGAATCATGGAGTATAATTTCTCTGAAATAATTTTTGTTGAGTTTATAGATTTTGGTTGGGGTAGTCGTTCAACATTCTACAAGAACAGCTTACCATGGAATATGATTTCTCTGAAATAATTTTTGTTGAGTGGATAGATTTTAGTTGGGATAGTCGTTCAACATTCTACAAGAACAACTTACCATGGAGTATGATTTCTCTGAAATAATTTTTGTTGAGTGGATAGATTTTAGTTGGGATAATCGTTCAACATTCTACAAGAACAACTTACCATGGACTATGATTTCTCTGAAACCATGATAGATTTCAAATCGATCCTGACCAAGATGAGTCTGTGGTGTGAAATAATTTTTGTTGAGTGGATAGATTTTAGTTGGGGTAGTCATTCAACATTCTACAAGAACAGCGAGCCATGGAGTATGATTTCTCTGCAACCATGATAGATTTCAAATCGATCCTGACCAAGATGAGTCTGTGGTGTGAAATAATTTTTGTTGAGTGGATAGATTTTAGTTGGGGTAGTCGTTCAACATTCTACAAGAACAACTTAACATGGACTATGATTTCTCTGAAATAATTCTTGTTGAGTGGATAGATTTTAGTTGGGATAGTCGTTCAACATTCTACAAGAACAACTTACCATGGAGTATGATTTCTCTGAAATAATTTTTGTTGAGTGGATAGATTTTAGTTGGGGTAGTCGTTCAACATTTTACAAGAACAACGAACCATGGAGTATGATTTCTCTGAAACCATGATAGATTTCAAATCGATCCTGACCAAGATGAGTCTGTGGTGTGACATAATTTTTGTTGAGTGGATAGATTTTAGTTGGGGTAGTCGTTCAACATTCTACAAGAACAACGAACCATGGAGTATGATTTCTCTGAAATAATTTTTGTTGAGTGGATAGATTTTATTTGGGGTAGTCGTTCAACATTCTACAAGAACAACTTACCATGGTCTATGATTTCTCTGAAACCATGATAGATTTCAAATCGATCCTGACCAAGATGAGTCTGTGGTGTGAAATAATTTTTGTTGAGTGGTTAGATTTTGGTTGGGGTAGTCGTTCAACATTCCACAAGAACAACTTACCATGGACTATGATTTCTCTGAAATAATTTTTGTTGAGTGGATAGATTTTAGTTGGGATAGTCGTTCAACATTCTACAAGAACAACGAACCATGGAGTATGATTTCTCTGAAACCATGATAGATTTCAAATCGATCCTGACCAAGATGAGTCTGTGGTGTGAAATAATTTTTGTTGAGTGGATAGATTTTAGTTGGGGTAGTCGTTCAACATTCTACAAGAACAACGAACCATGGAGTATGATTTCTCTGAAATAATTTTTGTGGAGTGGATACATTTTAGTTGGGATAGTCGTTCAACATTCTACAAGAACAACTTACCATGGAGTATGATTTCTGTGAAACTATGATAGATTTCAAATCGATCCTGACCAAGATGAGTCTGTGGTGTGAAATAATTTTTGTTGAGTGGATAGATTTTAGTTGGGGTAGTCGTTCAACATTCTACAAGAACAACTTATCATGGTCTATGATTTCTCTGAAACCATGATAGATTTCAAATCGATCCTGACCAAGATGAGTCTGTGGTGTGAAATAATTTTTGTTGAGTGGATAGATTTTAGTTGGGGTAGTCGTTCAACATTCTACAAGAACAACGAGCCATGGAGTATGATTTCTCTGCAACCATGATAGATTTCAAATCGATCCTGACCAAGATGAGTCTGTGGTGTGAAATAATTTTTGTTGAGTGGATAGATTTTAGTTGGGGTAGTCGCTCAACATTTTACAAGAACAACGAACCATGGAGTATGATTTCTCTGAAATAATTTTTGTTGAGTGGATAGATTTTAGTTGGGGTAGTCGTTCAACATTCTACAAGAACAACTTACCATGGACTATGATTTCTCTGAAACCATGATAGATTTCAAATCGATCCTGACCAAGATGAGTCTGTGGTGTGAAATAATTTTTGTTGAGTGGATAGATTTTAGTTGGGGTAGTCGTTCAACATTCTACAAGAACAACGAACCATTTAGTATGATTTCTCTGCAACCATGATAGATTTCAAATCGATCCTGACCAAGATGAGTCCGTGGTGTGAAATAATTTTTGTTGAGTGGATAGGTTTTAGTTGGGGTAGTCGTTCAACATTCTACAAGAACAACTTACCATGGAGTATGATTTCTCTGAAACCATGATAGATTTCAAATCGATCCTGACCAAGATGAGTCTGTGGTGTGAAATAATTTTTGTTGAGTGGATAGATTTTAGTTAGGATAGTCGTTCAACATTCTACAAGAACAACTTACCATGGAGTATGATTTCTCTGAAATAATTTTTGTTGAGTGGATAGATTTTAGTTAATGGTAGTCGTTCAACATTCTACAAGAACAACTTACCATGGACTATGATTTCTCTGAAACCATGATAGATTTCAAATCGATCCTGACCAAGATGAGTCTGTGGTGTGACATAATTTTTGTTGAGTGGATAGATTTTAGTTGGGGTAGTCGTTCAACATTCTACAAGAACAACTTTCCATGGACTATGATTTCTCTGAAATAATTTTTGTTGAGTGGATAGATTTTAGTTGGGATAGTCGTTCAACATTCTACAAGAACAACTTACCATGGAGTATGATTTCTCTGAAATAATTTTTGTTGAGTGGATAGATTTTAGTTGGGGTAGTCGTTCAACATTCTACAAGAACAACTTAACATGGACTATGATTTCTCTGAAATAATTCTTGTTGAGTGGATAGATTTTAGTTGGGATAGTCGTTCAACATTCTACAAGAACAACTTACCATGGACTATGATTTCTCTGAAACCATGATAGATTTCAAATCGATCCTGACCAAGATGAGTCTGTGGTGTGAAATAATTTTTGTTGAGTGGATAGATTTTAGTTGGGGTAGTCGTTCAACATTCTACAAGAACAACTTAACATGGACTATGATTTCTCTGAAATAATTCTTGTTGAGTGGATAGATTTTAGTTGGGATAGTCGTTCAACATTCTACAAGAACAACTTACCATGGACTATGATTTCTCTGAAACCATGATAGATTTCAAATCGATCCTGACCAAGATGAGTCTGTGGTGTGAAATAATTTTTGTTGAGTGGATAGATTTTAGTTGGGGTAGTCGTTCAACATTCTACAAGAACAACTTACCATGGAGTATGATTTCTCTGAAATAATTTTTGTTGAGTGGATAGATTTTAGTTGGGGTAGTCGTTCAACATTCTACAAGAACAACGAACCATGGAGTATGATTTCTCTGAAATAATTTTTGTTGAGTGGATAGATTTTAGTTGGGGTAGTCGTTCAACATTCTACAAGAACAACTTACCATGGTCTATGATTTCTCTGAAACCATGATAGATTTCAAATCGATCCTGACCAAGATGAGTCTGTGGTGTGAAATAATTTTTGTTGAGTGGATAGATTTTAGTTAGGGGTAGTCGTTCAACATTCTACAAGAACAACTTACCATGGACTATGATTTCTCTGAAACCATGATAGATTTTAAATCGATCCTGACCAAGATGAGTCTGTGGTGTGAAATAATTTTTGTTGAGTGGATAGATTTTAGTTGGGGTAGTCGTTCAACATTCTACAAGAACAACTTAACATGGACTATGATTTCTCTGAAATAATTTTTGTTGAGTGGATAGATTTTAGTTGGGGTAGTCGTTCAACATTCTACAAGAACAACGAACCATGGAGTATGATTTCTCTGAAATAATTTTTGTTGAGTGGATAGATTTTAGTTGGGGTAGTCGTTCAACATTCTACAAGAACAACTTACCATGGTCTATGATTTCTCTGAAACCATGATAGATTTCAAATCGATCCTGACCAAGATGAGTCTGTGGTGTGAAATAATTTTTGTTGAGTGGATAGATTTTGGTTGGGGTAGTCGTTCAACATTCTACAAGAACAACTTACCATGGACTATGATTTCTCTGAAATAATTTTTGTTGAGTGGATAGATTTTAGTTGGGATAGTCGTTCAACATTCTACAAGAACAACTTACCATGGAGTATGATTTCTCTGAAACCATGATAGACTTCAAATCGATCCTGACCAAGATGAGTCTGTGGTGTGAAATAATTTTTGTTGAGTGGATAGATTTTAGTTGGGGTAGTCGTTCAACATTCTACAAGAACAACGAATCATGGAGTATGATTTCTCTGAAATAATTTTTGTGGAGTGGATACATTTTAGTTGGGATAGTCGTTCAACATTCTACAAGAACAACTTACCATGGAGTATGATTTCTCTGAAACTATGATAGATTTCAAATCGATCCTGACCAAGATGAGTCTGTGGTGTGAAATAATTTTTGTTGAGTGGATAGATTTTAGTTGGGGTAGTCGTTCAACATTCTACAAGAACAACTTACCATGGTCTATGATTTCTCTGAAACCATGATAGATTTCAAATCGATCCTGACCAAGATGAGTCTGTGGTGTGAAATAATTTTTGTTGAGTGGATAGATTTTAGTTGGGGTAGTCGTTCAACATTCTACAAGAACAACGAGCCATGGAGTATGATTTCTCTGAAACCATGATAGATTTCAAATCGATCCTGACCAAGATGAGTCTGTGGTGTGAAATAATTTTTGTTGAGTGGATAGATTTTAGTTGGGGTAGTCGTTCAACATTCTACAAGAACAACGAACCATGGAGTATGATTTCTCTGAAATAATTTTTGTTGAGTGGATAGATTTTAGTTGGGGTAGTCGTTCAACATTCTACAAGAACAACTTACCATGGACTATGATTTCTCTGAAACCATGATAGATTTCAAATCGATCCTGACCAAGATGAGTCTGTGGTGTGAAATAATTTTTGTTGAGTGGATAGATTTTAGTTAGGGGTAGTCGTTCAACATTCTACAAGAACAACTTACCATGGACTATGATTTCTCTGAAACCATGATAGATTTTAAATCGATCCTGACCAAGATGAGTCTGTGGTGTGAAATAATTTTTGTTGAGTGGATAGATTTTAGTTGGGGTAGTCGTTCAACATTCTACAAGAACAACTTAACATGGACTATGATTTCTCTGAAATAATTTTTGTTGAGTGGATAGATTTTAGTTGGGGTAGTCGTTCAACATTCTACAAGAACAACGAACCATGGAGTATGATTTCTCTGAAATAATTTTTGTTGAGTGGATAGATTTTAGTTGGGGTAGTCGTTCAACATTCTACAAGAACAACTTACCATGGTCTATGATTTCTCTGAAACCATGATAGATTTCAAATCGATCCTGACCAAGATGAGTCTGTGGTGTGAAATAATTTTTGTTGAGTGGATAGATTTTGGTTGGGGTAGTCGTTCAGCATTCTACAAGAACAACTTACCATGGACTATGATTTCTCTGAAATAATTTTTGTTGAGTGGATAGATTTTAGTTGGGATAGTCGTTCAACATTCTACAAGAACAACTTACCATGGAGTATGATTTCTCTGAAACCATGATAGACTTCAAATCGATCCTGACCAAGATGAGTCTGTGGTGTGAAATAATTTTTGTTGAGTGGATAGATTTTAGTTGGGGTAGTCGTTCAACATTCTACAAGAACAACGAATCATGGAGTATGATTTCTCTGAAATAATTTTTGTGGAGTGGATACATTTTAGTTGGGATAGTCGTTCAACATTCTACAAGAACAACTTACCATGGAGTATGATTTCTCTGAAACTATGATAGATTTCAAATCGATCCTGACCAAGATGAGTCTGTGGTGTGAAATAATTTTTGTTGAGTGGATAGATTTTAGTTGGGGTAGTCGTTCAACATTCTACAAGAACAACTTACCATGGTCTATGATTTCTCTGAAACCATGATAGATTTCAAATCGATCCTGACCAAGATGAGTCTGTGGTGTGAAATAATTTTTGTTGAGTGGATAGATTTTAGTTGGGGTAGTCGTTCAACATTCTACAAGAACAACTTACCATGGAGTATGATTTCTCTGAAACCATGATAGATTTCAAATCGATCCTGACCAAGATGAGTCTGTGGTGTGAAATAATTTTTGTTGAGTGGATAGATTTTAGTTGGGGTAGTCGTTCAACATTCTACAAGAACAACGAACCATGGAGTATGATTTCTCTGAAATAATTTTTGTTGAGTGGATAGATTTTAGTTGGGGTAGTCGTTCAACATTCTACAAGAACAACTTACCATGGACTATGATTTCTCTGAAACCATGATAGATTTCAAATCGATCCTGACCAAGATGAGTCTGTGGTGTGAAATAATTTTTGTTGAGTGGATAGATTTTAGTTGGGGTAGTCGTTCAACATTCTACAAGAACAACGAACCATGGAGTATGATTTCTCTGAAACCATTATAGATTTCAAATCGATCCTGACCAAGATGAGTCCGTGGTGTGAAATAATTTTTGTTGAGTGGATAGATTTTAGTTGGGGTAGTCGTTCAACATTCTACAAGAACAACTTACCATGGAGTATGATTTCTCTGAAACCATGATAGATTTCAAATCGATCCTGACCAAGATGAGTCTGTGGTGTGAAATAATTTTTGTTGAGTGGATAGATTTTAGTTAGGGGTAGTTGTTAAACATTCTACAAGAACAACTTACCATGGAGTATGATTTCTCTGAAATAATTTTTGTTGAGTGGATAGATTTTAGTTGGGATAGTCGTTCAACATTCTACAAGAACAACGAACCATTTAGTATGATTTCTCTGAAACCATGATAGATTTCAAATCGATCCTGACCAAGATGAGTCTGTGGTGTGAAATAATTTTTGTTGAGTGGATAGATTTTAGTTAGGATAGTCGTTCAACATTCTACAAGAACAACTTACCATGGAGTATGATTTCTCTGAAATAATTTTTGTTGAGTGGATAGATTTTAGTTGGGATAGTCGTTCAACATTCTACAAGAACAACTTACCATGGACTATGATTTCTCTGAAACCATGATAGATTTCAAATCGATCCTGACCAAGATGAGTCTGTGGTGTGAAATAATTTTTGTTGAGTGGATAGATTTTAGTTGGGGTAGTCGTTCAACATTCTACAAGAACAACGAACCATGGAGTATGATTTCTCTGAAATAATTTTTGTTGAGTGGATAGATTTTAGTTGGGATAGTCGTTCAACATTCTACAAGAACAACGAACCATGGAGTATGATTTCTCTGAAACCATGATAGATTTCAAATCGATCCTGACCAAGATGAGTCTGTGGTGTGAAATAATTTTTGTTGAGTGGATAGATTTTAGTTAGGATAGTCGTTCAACATTCTACAAGAACAACTTACCATGGAGTATGATTTTTCTGAAATCATTCTTGTTGAGTGGATAGATTTTAGTTGGGATAGTCGTTCAACATTCTACAAGAACAACGAACCATGGAGTATGATTTCTCTGAAACCATGATAGATTTCAAATCGATCCTGACCAAGATGAGTCTGTGGTGTGAAATAATTTTTGTTGAGTGGATAGATTTTAGTTAGGGGTAGTCGTTCAACATTCTACAAGAACAACTTACCATGGAGTATGATTTCTCTGAAACCATGATAGATTTCAAATCGATCCTGACCAAGATGAGTCTGTGGTGTGAAATAATTTTTGTTGAGTGGATAGATTTTAGTTGGAGTAGTCGTTCAACATTCTACAAGAACAACGAACCATGGAGTATGATTTCTCTGAAACCATTATAGATTTCAAATCGATCCTGACCAAGATGAGTCCGTGGTGTGAAATAATTTTTGTTGAGTGGATAGATTTTAGTTGGGGTAGTCGTTCAACATTCTACAAGAACAACTTAACATGGACTATGATTTCTCTGAAATAATTTTTGTTGAGTGGATAGATTTTAGTTGGGGTAGTCGTTCAACATTCTACAAGAACAACGAACCATGGAGTATGATTTCTCTGAAATAATTTTTGTTGAGTGGATAGATTTTAGTTGGGGTAGTCGTTCAACATTCTACAAGAACAACTTACCATGGTCTATGATTTCTCTGAAACCATGATAGATTTCAAATCGATCCTGACCAAGATGAGTCTGTGGTGTGAAATAATTTTTGTTGAGTGGATAGATTTTGGTTGGGGTAGTCGTTCAACATTCTACAAGAACAACTTACCATGGACTATGATTTCTCTGAAATAATTTTTGTTGAGTGGATAGATTTTAGTTGGGGTAGTCGTTCAACATTCTACAAGAACAACTTACCATGGAGTATGATTTCTCTGAAACCATGATAGATTTCAAATCGATCCTGACCAAGATGAGTCTGTGGTGTGAAATAATTTTTGTTGAGTGGATAGATTTTAGTTGGGGTAGTCGTTCAACATTCTACAAGAACAACGAATCATGGAGTATGATTTCTCTGAAATAATTTTTGTGGAGTGGATACATTTTAGTTGGGATAGTCGTTCAACATTCTACAAGAACAACTTACCATGGAGTATGATTTCTCTGAAACTATGATAGATTTCAAATCGATCCTGACCAAGATGAGTCTGTGGTGTGAAATAATTTTTGTTGAGTGGATAGATTTTAGTTGGGGTAGTCGTTCAACATTCTACAAGAACAACTTACCATGGTCTATGATTTCTCTGAAACCATGATAGATTTCAAATCGATCCTGACCAAGATGAGTCTGTGGTGTGAAATAATTTTTGTTGAGTGGATAGATTTTAGTTGGGGTAGTCGTTCAACATTCTACAAGAACAACGAGCCATGGAGTATGATTTCTCTGAAACCATGATAGATTTCAAATCGATCCTGACCAAGATGAGTCTGTGGTGTGAAATAATTTTTGTTGAGTGGATAGATTTTAGTTGGGGTAGTCGTTCAACATTCTACAAGAACAACGAACCATGGAGTATGATTTCTCTGAAATAATTTTTGTTGAGTGGATAGATTTTAGTTGGGATAGTCGTTCAACATTCTACAAGAACAACGAACCATGGAGTATGATTTCTCTGAAACCATGATAGATTTCAAATCGATCCTGACCAAGATGAGTCTGTGGTGTGAAATAATTTTTGTTGAGTGGATAGATTTTAGTTAGGATAGTCGTTCAACATTCTACAAGAACAACTTACCATGGAGTATGATTTTTCTGAAATCATTTTTGTTGAGTGGATAGATTTTAGTTGGGATAGTCGTTCAACATTCTACAAGAACAACGAACCATGGAGTATGATTTCTCTGAAACCATGATAGATTTCAAATCGATCCTGACCAAGATGAGTCTGTGGTGTGAAATAATTTTTGTTGAGTGGATAGATTTTAGTTAGGGGTAGTCGTTCAACATTCTACAAGAACAACTTACCATGGAGTATGATTTCTCTGAAACCATGATAGATTTCAAATCGATCCTGACCAAGATGAGTCTGTGGTGTGAAATAATTTTTGTTGAGTGGATAGATTTTAGTTGGAGTAGTCGTTCAACATTCTACAAGAACAACTTACCATGGACTATGATTTCTCTGAAACCATGATAGATTTCAAATCGATCCTGACCAAGATGAGTCTGTGGTGTGAAATAATTTTTGTTGAGTGGATAGATTTTAGTTGGGGTAGTCGTTCAACATTCTACAAGAACAACGAACCATGGAGTATGATTTCTCTGAAATAATTTTTGTTGAGTGGATAGATTTTAGTTGGGATAGTCGTTCAACATTCTACAAGAACAACGAACCATGGAGTATGATTTCTCTGAAACCATGATAGATTTCAAATCGATCCTGACCAAGATGAGTCTGTGGTGTGAAATAATTTTTGTTGAGTGGATAGATTTTAGTTAGGATAGTCGTTCAACATTCTACAAGAACAACTTACCATGGAGTATGATTTTTCTGAAATCATTTTTGTTGAGTGGATAGATTTTAGTTGGGATAGTCGTTCAACATTCTACAAGAACAACGAACCATGGAGTATGATTTCTCTGAAACCATGATAGATTTCAAATCGATCCTGACCAAGATGAGTCTGTGGTGTGAAATAATTTTTGTTGAGTGGATAGATTTTAGTTAGGGGTAGTCGTTCAACATTCTACAAGAACAACTTACCATGGAGTATGATTTCTCTGAAACCATGATAGATTTCAAATCGATCCTGACCAAGATGAGTCTGTGGTGTGAAATAATTTTTGTTGAGTGGATAGATTTTAGTTGGAGTAGTCGTTCAACATTCTACAAGAACAACGAACCATGGAGTATGATTTCTCTGAAACCATTATAGATTTCAAATCGATCCTGACCAAGATGAGTCCGTGGTGTGAAATAATTTTTGTTGAGTGGATAGATTTTAGTTGGGGTAGTCGTTCAACATTCTACAAGAACAACTTAACATGGACTATGATTTCTCTGAAATAATTTTTGTTGAGTGGATAGATTTTAGTTGGGGTAGTCGTTCAACATTCTACAAGAACAAGGAACCATGGAGTATGATTTCTCTGAAATAATTTTTGTTGAGTGGATAGATTTTAGTTGGGGTAGTCGTTCAACATTCTACAAGAACAACTTACCATGGTCTATGATTTCTCTGAAACCATGATAGATTTCAAATCGATCCTGACCAAGATGAGTCTGTGGTGTGAAATAATTTTTGTTGAGTGGATAGATTTTGGTTGGGGTAGTCGTTCAACATTCTACAAGAACAACTTACCATGGACTATGATTTCTCTGAAATAATTTTTGTTGAGTGGATAGATTTTAGTTGGGATAGTCGTTCAACATTCTACAAGAACAACTTACCATGGAGTATGATTTCTCTGAAACCATGATAGATTTCAAATCGATCCTGACCAAGATGAGTCTGTGGTGTGAAATAATTTTTGTTGAGTGGATAGATTTTAGTTGGGGTAGTCGTTCAACATTCTACAAGAACAACGAATCATGGAGTATGATTTCTCTGAAATAATTTTTGTGGAGTGGATACATTTTAGTTGGGATAGTCGTTCAACATTCTACAAGAACAACTTACCATGGAGTATGATTTCTCTGAAACTATGATAGATTTCAAATCGATCCTGACCAAGATGAGTCTGTGGTGTGAAATAATTTTTGTTGAGTGGATAGATTTTAGTTGGGGTAGTCGTTCAACATTCTACAAGAACAACTTACCATGGTCTATGATTTCTCTGAAACCATGATAGATTTCAAATCGATCCTGACCAAGATGAGTCTGTGGTGTGAAATAATTTTTGTTGAGTGGATAGATTTTAGTTGGGGTAGTCGTTCAACATTCTACAAGAACAACTTACCATGGAGTATGATTTCTCTGAAACTATGATAGATTTCAAATCGATCCTGACCAAGATGAGTCTGTGGTGTGAAATAATTTTTGTTGAGTGGATAGATTTTAGTTGGGGTAGTCGTTCAACATTCTACAAGAACAACGAACCATGGAGTATGATTTCTCTGAAATAATTTTTGTTGAGTGGATAGATTTTAGTTGGGATAGTCGTTCAACATTCTACAAGAACAACTTACCATGGACTATGATTTCTCTGAAACCATGATAGATTTCAAATCGATCCTGACCAAGATGAGTCTGTGGTGTGAAATAATTTTTGTTGAGTGGATAGATTTTAGTTAGGATAGTCGTTCAACATTCTACAAGAACAACTTACCATGGAGTATGATTTCTCTGAAATAATTTTTGTTGAGTGGATAGATTTTAGTTGGGATAGTCGTTCAACATTCTACAAGAACAACTTACCATGGACTATGATTTCTCTGAAACCATGATAGATTTCAAATCGATCCTGACCAAGATGAGTCTGTGGTGTGAAATAATTTTTGTTGAGTGGATAGATTTTAGTTGGGGTAGTCGTTCAACATTCTACAAGAACAACGAACCATGGAGTATGATTTCTCTGAAATAATTTTTGTTGAGTGGATAGATTTTAGTTGGGATAGTCGTTCAACATTCTACAAGAACAACGAACCATGGAGTATGATTTCTCTGAAACCATGATAGATTTCAAATCGATCCTGACCAAGATGAGTCTGTGGTGTGAAATAATTTTTGTTGAGTGGATAGATTTTAGTTAGGATAGTCGTTCAACATTCTACAAGAACAACTTACCATGGAGTATGATTTTTCTGAAATCATTTTTGTTGAGTGGATAGATTTTAGTTGGGATAGTCGTTCAACATTCTACAAGAACAACGAACCATGGAGTATGATTTCTCTGAAACCATGATAGATTTCAAATCGATCCTGACCAAGATGAGTCTGTGGTGTGAAATAATTTTTGTTGAGTGGATAGATTTTAGTTAGGGGTAGTCGTTCAACATTCTACAAGAACAACTTACCATGGAGTATGATTTCTCTGAAACCATGATAGATTTCAAATCGATCCTGACCAAGATGAGTCTGTGGTGTGAAATAATTTTTGTTGAGTGGATAGATTTTAGTTGGAGTAGTCGTTCAACATTCTACAAGAACAACGAACCATGGAGTATGATTTCTCTGAAACCATTATAGATTTCAAATCGATCCTGACCAAGATGAGTCCGTGGTGTGAAATAATTTTTGTTGAGTGGATAGATTTTAGTTGGGGTAGTCGTTCAACATTCTACAAGAACAACTTAACATGGACTATGATTTCTCTGAAATAATTTTTGTTGAGTGGATAGATTTTAGTTGGGGTAGTCGTTCAACATTCTACAAGAACAACGAACCATGGAGTATGATTTCTCTGAAATAATTTTTGTTGAGTGGATAGATTTTAGTTGGGGTAGTCGTTCAACATTCTACAAGAACAACTTACCATGGTCTATGATTTCTCTGAAACCATGATAGATTTCAAATCGATCCTGACCAAGATGAGTCTGTGGTGTGAAATAATTTTTGTTGAGTGGATAGATTTTGGTTGGGGTAGTCGTTCAACATTCTACAAGAACAACTTACCATGGACTATGATTTCTCTGAAATAATTTTTGTTGAGTGGATAGATTTTAGTTGGGATAGTCGTTCAACATTCTACAAGAACAACTTACCATGGAGTATGATTTCTCTGAAACCATGATAGATTTCAAATCGATCCTGACCAAGATGAGTCTGTGGTGTGAAATAATTTTTGTTGAGTGGATAGATTTTAGTTGGGGTAGTCGTTCAACATTCTACAAGAACAACGAATCATGGAGTATGATTTCTCTGAAATAATTTTTGTGGAGTGGATACATTTTAGTTGGGATAGTCGTTCAACATTCTACAAGAACAACTTACCATGGAGTATGATTTCTCTGAAACTATGATAGATTTCAAATCGATCCTGACCAAGATGAGTCTGTGGTGTGAAATAATTTTTGTTGAGTGGATAGATTTTAGTTGGGGTAGTCGTTCAACATTCTACAAGAACAACTTACCATGGTCTATGATTTCTCTGAAACCATGATAGATTTCAAATCGATCCTGACCAAGATGAGTCTGTGGTGTGAAATAATTTTTGTTGAGTGGATAGATTTTAGTTGGGGTAGTCGTTCAACATTCTACAAGAACAACGAGCCATGGAGTATGATTTCTCTGAAACCATGATAGATTTCAAATCGATCCTGACCAAGATGAGTCTGTGGTGTGAAATAATTTTTGTTGAGTGGATAGATTTTAGTTGGGGTAGTCGTTCAACATTCTACAAGAACAACGAACCATGGAGTATGATTTCTCTGAAATAATTTTTGTTGAGTGGATAGATTTTAGTTGGGGTAGTCGTTCAACATTCTACAAGAACAACTTACCATGGACTATGATTTCTCTGAAACCATGATAGATTTCAAATCGATCCTGACCAAGATGAGTCTGTGGTGTGAAATAATTTTTGTTGAGTGGATAGATTTTAGTTGGGGTAGTCGTTCAACATTCTACAAGAACAACGAACCATGGAGTATGATTTCTCTGAAACCATTATAGATTTCAAATCGATCCTGACCAAGATGAGTCCGTGGTGTGAAATAATTTTTGTTGAGTGGATAGATTTTAGTTGGGGTAGTCGTTCAACATTCTACAAGAACAACTTACCATGGAGTATGATTTCTCTGAAACCATGATAGATTTCAAATCGATCCTGACCAAGATGAGTCTGTGGTGTGAAATAATTTTTGTTGAGTGGATAGATTTTAGTTAGGGGTAGTCGTTAAACATTCTACAAGAACAACTTACCATGGAGTATGATTTCTCTGAAATAATTTTTGTTGAGTGGATAGATTTTAGTTGGGATAGTCGTTCAACATTCTACAAGAACAACGAACCATTTAGTATGATTTCTCTGAAACCATGATAGATTTCAAATCGATCCTGACCAAGATGAGTCTGTGGTGTGAATTAATTTTTGTTGAGTGGATAGACTTTAGTTAGGATAGTCGTTCAACATTCTACAGGAACAACTTACCATGGAGTATGATTTCTCTGAAATAATTTTTGTTGAGTGGATAGATTTTAGTTGGGATAGTCGTTCAACATTCTACAAGAACAACTTACCATGGACTATGATTTCTCTGAAACCATGATAGATTTCAAATCGATCCTGACCAAGATGAGTCTGTGGTGTGAAATAATTTTTGTTGAGTGGATAGATTTTAGTTGGGGTAGTCGTTCAACATTCTACAAGAACAACGAACCATGGAGTATGATTTCTCTGAAATAATTTTTGTTGAGTGGATAGATTTTAGTTGGGATAGTCGTTCAACATTCTACAAGAACAACGAACCATGGAGTATGATTTCTCTGAAACCATGATAGATTTCAAATCGATCCTGACCAAGATGAGTCTGTGGTGTGAAATAATTTTTGTTGAGTGGATAGATTTTAGTTAGGATAGTCGTTCAACATTCTACAAGAACAACTTACCATGGAGTATGATTTTTCTGAAATCATTTTTGTTGAGTGGATAGATTTTAGTTGGGATAGTCGTTCAACATTCTACAAGAACAACGAACCATGGAGTATGATTTCTCTGAAACCATGATAGATTTCAAATCGATCCTGACCAAGATGAGTCCGTGGTGTGAAATAATTTTTGTTGAGTGGATAGATTTTAGTTAGGGGTAGTCGTTCAACATTCTACAAGAACAACTTACCATGGAGTATGATTTCTCTGAAACCATGATAGATTTCAAATCGATCCTGACCAAGATGAGTCTGTGGTGTGAAATAATTTTTGTTGAGTGGATAGATTTTAGTTAGGGTTAGTCGTTCAACATTCTACAAGAACAACTTACCATGGACTATGATTTCTCTGAAACCATGATAGATTTCAAATCGATCCTGACCAAGATGAGTCCGTGGTGTGAAATAATTTTTGTTGAGTGGATAGATTTTAGTTAGGGGTAGTCGTTCAACATTCTACAAGAACAACTTACCATGGAGTATGATTTCTCTGAAACCATGATAGATTTCAAATCGATCCTGACCAAGATGAGTCTGTGGTGTGAAATAATTTTTGTTGAGTGGATAGATTTTAGTTGGGGTAGTCGTTCAACATTCTACAAGAACAACTTACCATGGAGTATGATTTCTCTGAAATAATTTTTGTTGAGTGGATAGATTTTAGTTGGGATAGTCGTTCAACATTCTACAAGAACAACGAGCCATGGAGTATGATTTCTCTGAAACCATGATAGATTTCAAATCGATCCTGACCAAGATGAGTCTGTGGTGTGAAATAATTTTTGTTGAGTGGATAGATTTTAGTTGGGGTAGTCGTTCAACATTCTACAAGAACAACGAACCATGGAGTATGATTTCTCTGAAATAATTTTTGTTGAGTGGATAGATTTTAGTTGGGGTAGTCGTTCAACATTCTACAAGAACAACGAGCCATGGAGTATGATTTCTCTGAAACCATGATAGATTTCAAATCGATCCTGACCAAGATGAGTCTGTGGTGTGAAATAATTTTTGTTGAGTGGATAGATTTTACTTGGGGTAGTCGTTCAACATTCTACAAGAACAACGAACCATGGAGTATGATTTCTCTGAAATAATTTTTGTTGAGTGGATAGATTTTAGTTGGGGTAGTCGTTCAACATTCTACAAGAACAACTTACCATGGACTATGATTTCTCTGAAACCATGATAGATTTCAAATCGATCCTGACCAAGATGAGTCTGTGGTGTGAAATAATTTTTGTTGAGTGGATAGATTTTAGTTGGGGTAGTCGTTCAACATTCTACAAGAACAACGAACCATGGAGTATGATTTCTCTGAAACCATTATAGATTTCAAATCGATCCTGACCAAGATGAGTCCGTGGTGTGAAATAATTTTTGTTGAGTGGATAGATTTTAGTTGGGGTAGTCGTTCAACATTCTACAAGAACAACTTACCATGGAGTATGATTTCTCTGAAACCATGATAGATTTCAAATCGATCCTGACCAAGATGAGTCTGTGGTGTGAAATAATTTTTGTTGAGTGGATAGATTTTAGTTAGGGGTAGTCGTTAAACATTCTACAAGAACAACTTACCATGGAGTATGATTTCCCTGAAATAATTTTTGTTGAGTGGATAGATTTTAGTTGGGATAGTCGTTCAACATTCTACAAGAACAACGAACCATTTAGTATGATTTCTCTGAAACCATGATAGATTTCAAATCGATCCTGACCAAGATGAGTCTGTGGTGTGAAATAATTTTTGTTGAGTGGATAGATTTTAGTTAGGATAGTCGTTCAACATTCTACAAGAACAACTTACCATGGAGTATGATTTCTCTGAAATAATTTTTGTTGAGTGGATAGATTTTAGTTGGGATAGTCGTTCAACATTCTACAAGAACAACTTACCATGGACTATGATTTCTCTGAAACCATGATAGATTTCAAATCGATCCTGACCAAGATGAGTCTGTGGTGTGAAATAATTTTTGTTGAGTGGATAGATTTTAGTTGGGGTAGTCGTTCAACATTCTACAAGAACAACTTACCATGGAGTATGATTTCTCTGAAATAATTTTTGTTGAGTGGATAGATTTTAGTTGGGATAGTCGTTCAACATTCTACAAGAACAACTTACCATGGACTATGATTTCTCTGAAACCATGATAGATTTCAAATCGATCCTGACCAAGATGAGTCTGTGGTGTGAAATAATTTTTGTTGAGTGGATAGATTTTAGTTGGGGTAGTCGTTCAACATTCTACAAGAACAACTTACCATGGAGTATGATTTCTCTGAAATAATTTTTGTTGAGTGGATAGATTTTAGTTGGGATAGTCGTTCAACATTCTACAAGAACAACGAACCATGGAGTATGATTTCTCTGAAACCATGATAGATTTCAAATCGATCCTGACCAAGATGAGTCTGTGGTGTGAAATAATTTTTGTTGAGTGGATAGATTTTAGTTAGGATAGTCGTTCAACATTCTACAAGAACAACTTACCATGGAGTATGATTTTTCTGAAATCATTTTTGTTGAGTGGATAGATTTTAGTTGGGATAGTCGTTCAACATTCTACAAGAACAACGAACCATGGAGTATGATTTCTCTGAAATAATTTTTGTTGAGTGGATAGATTTTAGTTAGGGGTAGTCGTTCAACATTCTACAAGAACAACTTACCATGGACTATGATTTCTCTGAAACCATGATAGATTTCAAATCGATCCTGACCAAGATGAGTCCGTGGTGTGAAATAATTTTTGTTGAGTGGATAGATTTTAGTTAGGGGTAGTCGTTCAACATTCTACAAGAACAGCTTACCATGGAGTATGATTTCTCTGAAACCATGATAGATTTCAAATCGATCCTGACCAAGATGAGTCTGTGGTGTGAAATAATTTTTGTTGAGTGGATAGATTTTAGTTGGGGTAGTCGTTCAACATTCTACAAGAACAACTTACCATGGAGTATGATCTCTCTGAAATAATTTTTGTTGAGTGGATAGATTTTAGTTGGGATAGTCGTTCAACATTTTACAAGAACAACGAACCATGGAGTATGATTTCTCTGAAACCATGATAGATTTCAAATCGATCCTGACCAAGATGAGTCTGTGGTGTGAAATAATTTTTGTTGAGTGGATAGATTTTAGTTGGGGTAGTCGTTCAACATTCTACAAGAACAACGAACCATGGAGTATGATTTCTCTGAAACCATGATAGATTTCAAATCGATCCTGACTAAGATGAGTCTGCGGTGTGAAATAATTTTTGTTGAGTGGATAGATTTTAGTTGGGGTAGTCGTTCAACATTCTACAAGAACAACGAACCATGGAGTATGATTTCTCTGCAACCATGATAGATTTCAAATCGATCCTGACCAAGATGAGTCTGTGGTGTGAAATAATTTTTGTTGAGTGGATAGATTTTAGTTGGGGTAGTCGTTCAACATTCTACAAGAACAACGAACCATGGAGTATGATTTCTCTGAAATAATTTTTGTTGAGTGGATAGATTTTAGTTGGGGTAGTCGTTCAACATTCTACAAGAACAACTTACCATGGACTATGATTTCTCTGAAACCATGATAGATTTCAAATCGATCCTGACCAAGATGAGTCTGTGGTGTGAAATAATTTTTGTTGAGTGGATAGATTTTAGTTGGGGTAGTCGTTCAACATTCTACAAGAACAACTTACCATGGAGTATGATTTCTCTGAAACCATGATAGATTTCAAATCGATCCTGACCAAGATGAGTCTGTGGTGTGAAATAATTTTTGTTGAGTGGATAGATTTTAGTTAGGGGTAGTCGTTAAACATTCTACAAGAACAACTTACCATGGAGTATGATTTCTCTGAAATAATTTTTGTTGAGTGGATAGATTTTAGTTGGGATAGTCGTTCAACATTCTACAAGAACAACGAACCATTTAGTATGATTTCTCTGAAACCATGATAGATTTCAAATCGATCCTGACCAAGATGAGTCTGTGGTGTGAAATAATTTTTGTTGAGTGGATAGATTTTAGTTAGGATAGTCGTTCAACATTCTACAAGAACAACTTACCATGGAGTATGATTTCTCTGAAATAATTTTTGTTGAGTGGATAGATTTTAGTTGGGATAGTCGTTCAACATTCTACAAGAACAACTTACCATGGACTATGATTTCTCTGAAACCATGATAGATTTCAAATCGATCCTGACCAAGATGAGTCTGTGGTGTGAAATAATTTTTGTTGAGTGGATAGATTTTAGTTGGGGTAGTCGTTCAACATTCTACAAGAACAACTTACCATGGAGTATGATTTCTCTGAAATAATTTTTGTTGAGTGGATAGATTTTAGTTGGGATAGTCGTTCAACATTCTACAAGAACAACGAACCATGGAGTATGATTTCTCTGAAACCATGATAGATTTCAAATCGATCCTGACCAAGATGAGTCTGTGGTGTGAAATAATTTTTGTTGAGTGGATAGATTTTAGTTAGGATAGTCGTTCAACATTCTACAAGAACAACTTACCATGGAGTATGATTTTTCTGAAATCATTTTTGTTGAGTGGATAGATTTTAGTTGGGATAGTCGTTCAACATTCTACAAGAACAACGAACCATGGAGTATGATTTCTCTGAAATAATTTTTGTTGAGTGGATAGATTTTAGTTAGGGGTAGTCGTTCAACATTCTACAAGAACAACTTACCATGGACTATGATTTCTCTGAAACCATGATAGATTTCAAATCGATCCTGACCAAGATGAGTCCGTGGTGTGAAATAATTTTTGTTGAGTGGATAGATTTTAGTTAGGGGTAGTCGTTCAACATTCTACAAGAACAACTTACCATGGAGTATGATTTCTCTGAAACCATGATAGATTTCAAATCGATCCTGACCAAGATGAGTCTGTGGTGTGAAATAATTTTTGTTGAGTGGATAGATTTTAGTTGGGGTAGTCGTTCAACATTCTACAAGAACAACTTACCATGGACTATGATTTCTCTGAAACCATGATAGATTTCAAATCGATCCTGACCAAGATGAGTCTGTGGTGTGAAATAATTTTTGTTGAGTGGATAGATTTTAGTTAGGATAGTCGTTCAACATTCTACAAGAACAACTTACCATGGAGTATGATTTTTCTGAAATAATTTTTGTTGAGTGGATAGATTTTAGTTGGGATAGTCGTTCAACATTCTACAAGAACAACGAACCATGGAGTATGATTTCTCTGAAACCATGATAGATTTCAAATCGATCCTGACCAAGATGAGTCTGTGGTGTGAAATAATTTTTGTTGAGTGGATAGATTTTAGTTAGGGGTAGTCGTTCAACATTCTACAAGAACAACTTACCATGGAGTATGATTTCTCTGAAATAATTTTTGTTGAGTGGATAGATTTTAGTTGGGATAGTCGTTCAACATTTTACAAGAACAACGAACCATGGAGTATGATTTCTCTGAAACCATGATAGATTTCAAATCGATCCTGACCAAGATGAGTCTGTGGTGTGAAATAATTTTTGTTGAGTGGATAGATTTTAGTTGGGGTAGTCGTTCAACATTCTACAAGAACAACGAACCATGGAGTATGATTTCTCTGAAACCATGATAGATTTCAAATCGATCCTGACCAAGATGAGTCTGTGGTGTGAAATAATTTTTGTTGAGTGGATAGATTTTAGTTGGGATAGTCGTTCAACATTCTACAAGAACAACGAACCATGGAGTATGATTTCTCTGAAATAATTTTTGTTGAGTGGATAGATTTTAGTTAGGGGTAGTCGTTCAACATTCTACAAGAACAACTTACCATGGACTATGATTTCTCTGAAACCATGATAGATTTCAAATCGATCCCGACCAAGATGAGTCTGTGGTGTGAAATAATTTTTGTTGAGTGGATAGATTTTAGTTGGGGTAGTCGTTCAACATCCTACAAGAACAACGAACCATGGAGTATGATTTCTCTGAAATAATTTTTATTGAGTGGATAGATTTTAGTTGGGGTAGTCGTTCAACATTCTACAAGAACAACTTACCATGGAGTATGATTTCTCTGAAACTATGATAGATTTCAAATCGATCCTGACCAAGATGAGTCTGTGGTGTGAAATAATTTTTGTTGAGTGGATAGATTTTAGTTGGGGTAGTAGTTCAACATTCTACAAGAACAACTTACCATGGAGTATGATTTCTCTGAAACCATGATAGATTTCAAATCGATCCTGACCAAGATGAGTCTGTGGTGTGAAATAATTTTTGTTGAGTGGATAGATTTTAGTTAGGGGTAGTCGTTCAACATTCTACAAGAACAACTTAACATGGAGTATGATTTCTCTGAAATAAATTTTGTTGAGTGGATAGATTTTAGTTGGGATAGTCGTTCAACATTCTACAAGAACAACGAACCATGGAGTATGATTTCTCTGAAACCATGATAGATTTCAAATCGATCCTGACCAAGATGAGTCTGTGGTGTGAAATAATTTTTGTTGAGTGGATAGATTTTAGTTAGGATAGTCGTTCAACATTCTACAAGAACAACTTACCATGGAGTATGATTTCTCGGAAATAATTTTTGTTGAGTGGATAGATTTTAGTTGGGATAGTCGTTCAACATTCTACAAGAACAACGAACCATGGAGTATGATTTCTCTGAAATAATTTTTGGTGAGTGGATAGATTTTAGTTAGGGGTAGTCGCTCAACATTCTACAAGAACAACTTACAATGGACTATGATTTCTCTGAAACTATGATAGATTTCAAATCGATCCTGTCCAAGATGAGTCTGTGGTGTGAAATAATTTTTGTTGAGTGGATAGATTTTAGTTGGGGTAGTCGTTCAACATTCTACAAGAACAACGAACCATGGAGTATGATTTCTCTGCAACCATGATAGATTTCAAATCGATCCTGACCAAGATGAGTCTGTGGTGTGAAATAATTTTTGTTGAGTGGATAGATTTTAGTTGGGGTAGTCGTTCACCATTCTACAAGAACAACGAACCATGGAGTATAATTTCTCTGAAATAATTTTTGTTGAGTTTATAGATTTTAGTTGGGATAGTCGTTCAACATTCTACAAGAACAACTTACCATGGAGTATGATTTCTCTGAAATAATTTTTGTTGAGTGGATAGATTTTAGTTGGGATAGTCGTTCAACATTCTACAAGAACAACTTACCATATAGTATGATTTCTCTGAAATAATTTTTGTTGAGTGGATAGATTTTAGTTGGGGTAGTCGTTCAACATTTTACAAGAACAACGAACCATGGAGTATGATTTCTCTGAAACCATGAAAGATTTCAAATCGATCCTGACCAAGATGAGTCTGTGGTGTGAAATAATTTTTGTTGAGTGGATAGATTTTAGTTGGCTTAGTCGTTCAACATTCTACAAGAACAACGAACCATGGAGTATCATTTCTCTGAAATAATTTTTGTTGAGTGGATAGATTTTAGTTGGGATAGTCGTTCAACATTTTACAAGAACAACTTACCATGGAGTATGATTTCTCTGAAATAATTTTTGTTGAGTGGATAGATTTTAGTTCTGATAGTCGTTCAACATTCTACAAGAACAACTTACCATGGACTATGATTTCTCTGAAACCATGATAGATATCAAATCGATCCTGTCCAAGATGAGTCTGTGGTGTGAAATAATTTTTGTTGAGTGGATAGATTTTAGTTGGGGTAGTCGTTCAACATTCTACAAGAACAACGAGCCATGGAGTATGATTTCTCTGAAATAATTTTTGTTGAGTGGATAGATTTTAGTTGGGGTAGTCGTTCAACATTTTACAAGAACAACTTACCATGGAGTATGATTTCTCTGAAATAATTTTTGTTGAGTGGATAGATTTTAGTTCTGATAGTCGTTCAACATTCTACAAGAACAACTTACCATGGACTATGATTTGTCTGAAACCATGATAGATTTCAAATCGATCCTGACCAAGATGAGTCTGTGGTGTGAAATAATTTTTGTTGAGTGGATAGATTTTAGTTGGGGTAGTCGTTCAACATTCTACAAGAACAACGAGCCATGGAGTATGATTTCTCTGCAACCATGATAGATTTCAAATCGATCCTGACCAAGATGAGTCTGTGGTGTGAAATAATTTTTGTTGAGTGGATAGATTTTAGTTGGGGTAGTCGTTCAACATTCTACAAGAACAACTTACCATGGACTATGATTTCTCTGAAATCATGGTAGATTTCAAATCGATCCTGACCAAGATGAGTCTGTGGTGTGAAATAATTTTTGTTGAGTGGATAGATTTTAGTTGGGGTAGTCGTTCAACATTCTACAAGAACAACTTACCATGGACTATGATTTCTCTGAAACCATGATAGATTTCAAATTGATCCTGACCAAGATGAGTCTGTGGTGTGAAATAATTTTTGTTGAGTGGATAGATTTTAGTTGGGGTAGTCGTTCAACATTCTACAAGAACAACGAGCCATGGAGTATGATTTCTCTGCAACCATGATAGATTTCAAATCGATCCTGACCAAGATGAGTCTGTGGTGTGAAATAATTTTTGTTGAGTGGATAGATTTTAGTTGGGGTAGTCGTTCAACATTCTACTAGAACAACTTAACATGGACTATGATTTCTCTGAAATAATTCTTGTTGAGTGGATAGATTTTAGTTGGGATTGTCGTTCAACATTCTACAAGAACAACTTACCATGGAGTATGATTTCTCTGAAATAATTTTTGTTGAGTGGATAGATGTTAGTTGGGGTAGTCGTTCAACATTTTACAAGAACAACGAACCATTTAGTATGATTTCTCTGAAACCATGATAGATTTCAAATCGATCCTGACCAAGATGAGTCTGTGGTGTGACATAATTTTTGTTAAGTGGATAGATTTTAGTTGGGGTAGTCGTTCAACATTCTACAAGAACAACGAACCATGGAGTATGATTTCTCTGAAATAATTTTTGTTGAGTGGATAGATTTTAGTTGGGATAGTCGTTCAACATTCTACAAGAACAACTTACCATGGACTATGATTTCTCTGAAACCATGATAGATTTCAAATCGATCCTGACCAAGATGAGTCTGTGGTGTGAAATAATATTTGTTGAGTGGTTAGATTTTGGTTGGGGTAGTCGTTCAACATTCTACAAGAACAACTTACCATGGACTATGATTTCTCTGAAATAATTTTTGTTGAGTGGATAGATTTTAGTTGGGATAGTCGTTCAACATTCTACAAGAACAACTAACCATGGAGTATGATTTCTCTGAAACCATGATAGATTTCAAATCGATCCTGACCAAGATGAGTCTGTGGTGTGAAATAATTTTTGTTGAGTGGATAGATTTTAGTTGGGGTAGTCGTTCAACATTCTACAAGAACAACGAACCATGGAGTATGATTTCTCTGAAATAATTTTTGTTGAGCGGATACATTTTAGTTGGGATAGTCGTTCAACATTCTACAAGAACAACTTACCATGGAGTATGATTTCTCTGAAACTATGATAGATTTCAAATCGATCCTGACCAAGATGAGTCTGTGGTGTGAAATAATTTTTGTTGAGTGGATAGATTTTAGTTGGGGTAGTCGTTCAACATTCTACAAGAACAACGAACCATGGAGTATGATTTCTCTGCAACCATGATAGATTTCAAATCGATCCTGACCAAGATGAGTCCGTGGTGTGAAATAATTTTTGTTGAGTGGATAGATTTTAGTTGGGGTAGTCGTTCAACATTCTACAAGAACAACGAACCATGGAGTATGATTTCTCTGAAATAATTTTTGTTGAGTGGATAGATTTTAGTTGGGATAGTCGTTCAACATTCTACAAGAACAACGAACCATGGAGTACGATTTCTCTGAAATAATTTTTGTTGAGTGGATAGATTTTAGTTCTGATAGTCGTTCAACATTCTACAAGAACAACTTACCATGGACTATGATTTCTCTGAAACCATGATAGATTTCAAATCGATCCTGACCAAGATGAGTCTGTGGTGTGAAATAATTTTTGTTGAGTGGATAGATTTTAGTTGGGGTAGTCGTTCAACATTCTACAAGAACAACGAACCATGGAGTACGATTTCTCTGAAATAATTTTTGTTGAGTGGATAGATTTTAGTTGGGATAGTCGTTCAACATTCTACAAGAACAACTTACCATGGACTATGATTTCTCTGAAACCATGATAGATTTCAAATCGATCCTGTCCAAGATGAGTCTGTGGTGTGAAATAATTTTTGTTGAGTGGATAGATTTTAGTTGGGGTAGTCGTTCAACATTCTACAAGAACAACGAGCCATGGAGTATGATTTCTCTGAAATAATTTTTGTTGAGTGGATAGATTTTAGTTTTGGTAGTCGTTCAACATTCTACAAGAACAACTTAAAATGGAGTATGATTTCTCTGAAACCATGATAGATTTCAAATCGATCATGACCAAGATGAGTCTGTGGTGTGAAATAATTTTTGTTGAGTGGATAGATTTTAGTTGGGGTAGTCGTTCAACATTCTACAAGAACAACTTACCATGGACTATGATTTCTCTGAAACCATGATAGATTTCAAATCGATCCTGACCAAGATGAGTCAGTGGTGTGAAATAATTTTTGTTGAGTGGATAGATTTTAGTTTTGGTAGTCGTTCAACATTCTACAAGAACAACTTACCATGGACTATGATTTCTCTGAAACCATGATAGATTTCAAATCGATTAGGACCAAGATGAGTCTGTGGTGTGAAATAATTTTTGTTGAGTGGATAGATTTTAGTTGGGGTAGTCGTTCAACATTCTACAAGAACAACTTACCATGGACTATGATTTCTCTGATACCAAGATAGATTTCAAATCGATCCTGACCAAGATGAGTCTGTGGTGTGCAATAATTTTTGTTGAGTGGTTAGATTTTGGTTGTGGTAGTCGTTCAGCATTCTACAAGAACAACTTACCATGGACTATGATTTCTCTGAAATAATTTTTGTTGAGTGGATACGTTTTAGTTGGGATAGTCGTTCAACATTCTACAAGAACAACTTACCATGGAGTATGATTTCTCTGAAATAATTTTTGTTGAGTGGATACGTTTTAGTTGGGATAGTCGTTCAACATTCTACAAGAACAACTTACCATGGAGTATGATTTCTCTGAAATAATTTTTGTTGAGTGGATAGATTTTAGTTATGGTAGTCGTTCAACATTCTACAAGAACAACGAACCATGGAGTATGATTTCTCTGCAACCATGATAGATTTCAAATCGATAATGACCAAGATGAGTCTGTGGTGTGAAATAATTTTTGTTGAGTGGATAGATTTTAGTTGGGGTAGTCGTTCAACATTCTACAAGAACAACTTACCATGGACTATGATTTCTCTGAAACCATGATAGATTTCAAATCGATCCTGACCAAGATGAGTCTGTGGTGTGAAATAATTTTTGTTGAGTGGATAGATTTTAGTTGGGGTAGTCGTACAACATTCTACAAGAACAACTTACCATGGAGTATGATTTCTCTGAAATAATTTTTGTTGAGTGGATACATTTTAGTTGGGATAGTCGTTCAACATTCTACAAGAACAACGAACCATGGAGTATGATTTCTCTGAAACTATGATAGATTTCAAATCGATCCTGACCAAGATGAGTCTGTGGTGTGAAATAATTTTTGTTGAGTGGATAGATTTTAGTTGGGGTAGTCGTTCAACATTCTACAAGAACAACGAACCATGTAGTATGATTTCTCTGAAACCACGATAAATTTCAAATCGATCCTGACCAGGATGAGTCTGTGGTGTGAAATAATTTTTGTTGAGTGGATAGATTTTAGTTGGGGTAGTCGTTCAACATTCTACAAGAACAACGAACCATGGATTATGATTTCTCTGAAACCATGATATATTTCAAATCGATCCTGACCAAGATGAGTCTGTGGTGTGAAATAATTTTTGTTGAGTGGATAGATTTTAGTTGGGGTAGTCGTTCAACATTCTACAAGAACAACGAACCATGGAGTATGATTTCTCCGAAATAATTTTTGTTGAGTGGATAGATTTTAGTTAGGGGTAGTCGTTCAACATTCTACAAGAACAACGAACCATGGAGTATGATTTCTCTGAAACCATGATAGATTTCAAATCGATCCTGACCAAGATGAGTCTGTGGTGTGAAATAATTTTTGTTGAGTGGATAGATTTTAGTTGGGGTAGTCGTTCAACATTCTACAAGAACAACTTACCATGGAGTATGATTTCTCTGAAATAATTTTTGTTGAGTGGATACATTTTAGTTGGGATAGTCGTTCAACATTCTACAAGAACAACTTACCATGGAGTATGATTTCTCTGAAATAAATTTTGTTGAGTGGATAGATTTTAGTTGGGGTAGTCGTTCAACATTCTACAAGAACAACTTACCATGGACTATGATTTCTCTGAAACCATGATAGATTTCAAATCGATCCTGACCAAGATGAGTCTGTGGTGTGAAATAATTTTTGTTGAGTGGATAGATTTTAGTTGGGGTAGTCGTTCAACATTCTACAAGAACAACTTACCATGGAGTATGATTTCTCTGAAATAATTTTTGTTGAGTGGATACGTTTTAGTTGGGATAGTCGTTCAACATTCTACAAGAACAACTTACCATGGAGTATGATTTCTCTGAAATAATTTTTGTTGAGTGGATAGATTTTAGTTGGGGTAGTCGTTCAACATTCTACAAGAACAACGAACCATGGAGTATGATTTCTCTGCAACCATGATAGATTTCAAACCGATCCTGACCAAGATGAGTCTGTGGTGTGAAATAATTTTTGTTGAGTGGATAGATTTTAGTTGGGGTAGTCGTTCAACATTCTACAAGAACAACTTACCATGGAGTATGATTTCTCTGAAACCATGATAGATTTCAAATCGATCCTGACCAAGATGAGTCTGTGGTGTGAAATAATTTTTGTTGAGTGGATAGATTTTAGTTGGGGTAGTCGTTCAACATTCTACAAGAACAACTTACCATGGAGTATGATTTCTCTGAAACCATGATAGATTTCAAATCGATCCTGACCAAGATGAGTCTGTGGTGTGAAATAATTTTTGTTGAGTGGATAGATTTTAGTTGGGGTAGTCGTTCAACATTCTACAAGAACAACTTACCATGGAGTATGATTTCTCTGAAATAATTTTTGTTGAGTGGATAGATTTTAGTTGGGATAGTCGTTCAACATTCTACAAGAACAACTTACCATGGAGTATGATTTCTCTGAAATAATTTTTGTTGAGTGGATACGTTTTAGTTGGGATAGTCGTTCAACATTCTACAAGAACAACTTACCATGGAGTATGATTTCTCTGAAATAATTTTTGTTGAGTGGATAGATTTTAGTTGGGGTAGTCGTTCAACATTCTACAAGAACAACTTACCATGGACTATGATTTCTCTGAAACCATGATAGATTTCAAATCGATCCTGACCAAGATGAGTCTGTGGTGGGAAATAATTTTTGTTGAGTGGATAGATTTTAGTTGGGGTAGTCGTTCAACATTCTACAAGAACAACTTACCATTTAGTATGATTTCTCTGAAACCATGATAGATTTCAAATCGATCCTGACCAAGATGAGTCTGTGGTGTGAAATAATTTTTGTTGAGTGGATAGATTTTAGTTGGGGTAGTCGTTCAACATTCTACAAGAACAACTTACCATGGAGTATTATTTCTCTGAAATAATTTTTGTTGAGTGGATAGATTTTAGTTGGGGTAGTCGTTCAACATTCTACAAGAACAACTTACCATGGAGTATGATTTCTCTGAAATAATTTTTGTTGAGTCAATAGATTTTAGTTTTGGTAGTCGTTCAACATTCTACAAGAACAACTTACCATGGACTATGATTTCTCTGAAACCATGATAGATTTCAAATCGATCCGGACAAAGATGAGTCTGTGGTGTGAAATAATTTTTGTTGAGTGGATAGATTTTAGTTGGGGTAGTCGTTCAACATTCTACAAGAACAATTTACCATGGACTATGATTTCTCTGATACCATGATAGATTTCAAATCGATCCTGACCAAGATGAGTCTGTGGTGTGAAATAATTTTTGTTGAGTGGTTAGATTTTGGTTGTGGTAGTCGTTCAACATTCTACAAGAACAACTTACCATGGAGTATGATTTCTCTGAAACCATGATAGATTTCTAATCGATCCTGACCAAGATGAGTCTGTGGTGTGAAATAATTTTTGGTGAGTGGATAGATTTTAGTTGGGGTAGTCGTTCAACATTCTACAAGAACAATTTACCATGGAGTATGATTTCTCTAAAATAATTTTTGTTGAGTGGATACGTTTTAGTTGGGATAGTCGTTCAACATTCTACAAGAACAACTTACCATGGAGTATGATTTCTCTGAAATAATTTTTGTTGAGTGGATAGATTTTAGTTGGGGTAGTCGTTCAACATTCTACAAGAACAACGAACCATGGAGTATGATTTCTCTGAAACCATGATAGATTTCAAATCGATCCTGACCAAGATGAGTCTGTGGTGTGAAATAATTTTTGTTGAGTGGATAGATTTTATTTGGGGTAGTCGTTCAACATTCTACAAGAACAACTTACCATGGAGTATGATTTCTCTGAAATAATTTTTGTTGAGTTTATACGTTTTAGTTGGGATAGTCGTTCAACATTCTACAAGAACAACTTACCATGGAGTATGATTTCTCTGAAATAATTTTTGTTGAGTGGATAGATTTTAGTTGGGGTAGTCGTTCAACATTCTACAAGAACAACGAACCATGGAGTATGATTTCTCTGCAACCATGATAGATTTCAAATCGATCCTGACCAAGATGAGTCTGTGGTGTGAAATAATTTTTGTTGAGTGGATAGATTTTAGTTGGGGTAGTCGTTCAACATTCTACAAGAACAACTTACCATGGACTATGATTTCTCTGAAACCATGATAGATTTCAAATCGATCCTGACCAAGATGAGTCTGTGGTGTGAAATAATTTTTGTTGAGTGGATAGATTTTAGTTGGGGTAGTCGTTCAACATTCTACAAGAACAACTAACCATGGAGTATGATTTCTCTGAAACCATGATAGATTTCAAATCGATCCTGTCCAAGATGAGTCTGTGGTGTGAAATAATTTTTGTTGAGTGGATAGATTTTAGTTGGGGTAGTCGTTCAACATTCTACAAGAACAACTTACCATGGAGTATGATTTCTCTGAAATAATTTTTGTTGAGTGGATACGTTTTAGTTGGGATAGTCGTTCAACATTCTACAAGAACAACTTACCATGGAGTATGATTTCTCTGAAATAATTTTTGTTGAGTGGATAGATTTTAGTTGGGGTAGTCGTTCAACATTCTACAAGAACAACTTACCATGGACTATGATTTCTCTTAAACCATGATAGATTTCAAATCGATCCTGAGCAAGATGAGTCTGTGGTGTGAAATAATTTTTGTTGAGTGGATAGATTTTAGTTGGGGTAGTCGTTCAACATTCTACAAGAACAACTTACCATGGAGTATGATTTCTCTGAAACCATGATAGATTTCAAATCGATCCTGACCAAGATGAGTCTGTGGTGTGAAATAATTTTTGTTGAGTGGATAGATTTTAGTTGGGGTAGTCGTTCAACATTCTACAAGAACAACTTACCATGGAGTATGATTTCTCTGAAATAATTTTTGTTGAGTGGATAGATTTTAGTTGGGGTAGTCGTTCAACATTCTACAAGAACAACTTACCATGGAGTATGATTTCTCTGAAATAATTTTTGTTGAGTGGATAGACTTTAGTTTTGGTAGTCGTTCAACATTCTACAAGAACAACTTACCATGGACTATGATTTCTCTGAAACCATGATAGATTTCAAATCGATCCTGACCAAGATGAGTCTGTGGTGTGAAATAATTTTTGTTGAGTGGATAGATTTTAGTTGGGGTAGTCGTTCAACATTCTACAAGAACAACTTACCATGGAGTATGATTTCTCTGAAATAATTTTTGTTGAGTGGATAGATTTTAGTTGGGGTAGTCGTTCAACATTCTACAAGAACAACTTACCATGGAGTATGATTTCTCTGAAATAATTTTTGTTGAGTGGATAGATTTTAGTTTTGGTAGTCGTTCAACATTCTACAAGAACAACTTACCATGGACTATGATTTCTCTGAAACCATGATAGATTTCAAATCGATCCGGACCAAGATGAGTCTGTGGTGTGAAATAATTTTTGTTGAGTGGATAGATTTTAGTTGGGGTAGTCGTTCAACATTCTACAAGAACAATTTACCATGGACTATGATTTCTCTGATACCATGATAGATTTCAAATCGATCCTGACCAAGATGAGTCTGTGGTGTGAAATAATTTTTGTTGAGTGGTTAGATTTTGGTTGTGGTAGTCGTTCAACATTCTACAAGAACAACTTACCATGGAGTATGATTTCTCTGAAACCATGATAGATTTCAAATCGATCCTGACCAAGATGAGTCTGTGGTGTGAAATAATTTTTGGTGAGTGGATAGATTTTATTTGGATTAGTCGTTCAACATTCTACAAGAACAATTTACCATGGAGTATGATTTCTCTAAAATAATTTTTGTTGAGTGGATACGTTTTAGTTGGGATAGTCGTTCAACATTCTACAAGAACAACTTACCATGGAGTATGATTTCTCTGAAATAATTTTTGTTGAGTGGATAGATTTTAGTTGGGGTAGTCGTTCAACATTCTACAAGAACAACGAACCATGGAGTATGATTTCTCTGCAACCATGATAGATTTCAAATCGATCCTGACCAAGATGAGTCTGTGGTGTGAAATAATTTTTGTTGAGTGGATAGATTTTAGTTGGGGTAGTCGTTCAACATTCTACAAGAACAACTTACCATGGACTATGATTTCTCTGAAACCATGATAGATTTCAAATCGATCCTGACCAAGATGAGTCTGTGGTGTGAAATAATTTTTGTTGAGTGGATAGATTTTAGTTGGGGTAGTCGTTCAACATTCTACAAGAACAACTAACCATGGAGTATGATTTCTCTGAAACCATGATAGATTTCAAATCGATCCTGTCCAAGATGAGTCTGTGGTGTGAAATAATTTTTGTTGAGTGGATAGATTTTAGTTGGGGTAGTCGTTCAACATTCTACAAGAACAACTTACCATGGAGTATGATTTCTCTGAAATAATTTTTGTTGAGTGGATACATTTTAGTTGGGATAGTCGTTCAACATTCTACAAGAACAACTTACCATGGAGTATGATTTCTCTGAAACTATGATAGATTTCAAATCGATCCTGACCAAGATGAGTCTGTGGTGTGAAATAATTTTTGTTGAGTGGATAGATTTTAGTTGGGGTAGTCGTTCAACATTCTACAAGAACAACGAACCATGGAGTATGATTTCTCTGCAACCATGATAAATTTCAAATCGATCCTGACCAGGATGAGTCTGTGGTGTGAAATAATTTTTGTTGAGTGGATAGATTTTAGTTGGGGTAGTCGTTCAACATTCTACAACAACAACGAACCATGGAGTATGATTTCTCTGCAACCATGATAGATTTCAAATCGATCCTGACCAAGATGAGTCTGTGGTGTGAAATAATTTTTGTTGAGTGGATAGATTTTAGTTGGGGTAGTCGTTCAACATTCTACAAGAACAACTTACCATATAGTATGATTTCTCTGAAATAATTTTTGTTGAGTATATAGATTTTAGTTAGGGGTAGTCGTTCAACATTCTACAAGAACAACTTACCATGGAGTATGATTTCTCTGAAATAAATTTTGTTGAGTGGATAGCTTTTAGTTGGGGTAGTCGTTCAACATTCTACAAGAACAACTTACCATGGACTATGATTTCTCTGAAACCATGATAGATTTCAAATCGATCCTGACCAAGATGAGTCTGTGGTGTGAAATAATTTTTGTTGAGTGGATAGATTTTAGTTGGGGTAGTCGTTCAACATTCTACAAGAACAACGAACCATGGTGTATGATTTCTCTGCGACCATCATAGATTTCAAATCGATCCTGTCCAAGATGAGTCTGTGGTATGAAATAATTTTTGTTGAGTTAATAGATTTTAGTTTGGGTAGTCGTTCAACATTCTACAAGAACAACTTACCATGGACTATGATTTCTCTGAAACCATGATAGATTTCAAATCGATCCTGACCAAGATGAGTCTGTGGTGTGAAATAATTTTTGTGGAGTGGATAGATTTTATTTGGGGTAGTCGTTCAACATTCTACAAGAACAACTTACCATGGACTATGATTTCTCTGAAACCATGATAGATTTCAAATCGATCCTGACCAAGATGAGTCTGTGGTGTGAAATAATTTTTGTTGAGTGGATAGATTTTAGTTGGGATAGTCGCTCAACATTCTACAAGAACAACTTACCATGGAGTATGATTTCTCTGCAACCATGATAGATTTCAAATCGATCCTGACCAAGATGAGTCTGTGGTGTGAAATAATTTTTGTTGAGTGGATAGATTTTAGTTGGGGTAGTCGTTCAACATTCTACAAGAACAACTTACCATGGAGTATGATTTCTCTGAAATAATTTTTGTTGAGTGGATAGATTTTAGTTGGGGTAGTCGTTCAACATTCTACAAGAACAACTTACCATGGACTATGATTTCTCTGAAACCATGATAGATTTCAAATCGATCCTGACCAAGATGAGTCTGTGGTGTGAAATAATTTTTGTTGAGTGGATAGATTTTAGTTGGGGTAGTCGTTCAACATTCTACAAGAACAACGAAACATGGAGTATGATTTCTCTGCAACCATCATAGATTTCAAATCGATCCTGTCCAAGATGAGTCTGTGGTATGAAATAATTTTTGTTGAGTGGATAGATTTTAGTTGGGGTAGTCGTTCAACATTCTACAACAACAGCGAACCATGGAGTATGATTTCTCTGCAACCATGATAGATTTCAAATCGATCCTGACCAAGATGAGTCTGTGGTGTGAAATAATTTTTGTTGAGTGGATAGATTTTAGTTGGGGTAGTCGTTCAACATTCTACAAGAACAACTTACCATGGAGTATGATTTCTCTGAAATAATTTTTGTTGAGTGGATACGTTGTAGTTGGGATAGTCGTTCAACATTCTACAAGAACAACTTACCATGGAGTATGATTTCTCTGAAACTATGATAGATTTCAAATCGATCCTGACCAAGATGAGTCTGTGGTGTGAAATAATTTTTGTTGAGTGGATAGATTTTAGTTGGGGTAGTCGTTCAACATTCTACAAGAACAACGAACCATGGTGTATGATTTCTCTGCAACCATCATAGATTTCAAATCGATCCTGTCCAAGATGAGTCTGTGGTATGAAATAATTTTTGTTGAGTGGATAGATTTTAGTTGGGGTAGTCGTTCAACATTCTACAAGTACAACTTACCATGGACTATGATTTCTCTGAAACCATGATAGATTTCAAATCGATCCTGACCAAGATGAGTCTGTGGTGTGAAATAATTTTTGTGGAGTGGATAGATTTTAGTTGGGGTAGTCGTTCAACATTCTACAAGAACAACTTACCATGGACTATGATTTCTCTGAAACCATGATAGATTTCAAATCGATCCTGACCAAGATGAGTCTGTGGTGTGAAATAATTTTTGTTGAGTGGATAGATTTTAGTTGGGATAGTCGTTCAACATTCTACAAGAACAACTTACCATGGACTATGATTTCTCTGAAACCATGATAGATTTCAAATCGATCCTGACCAAGATGAGTCTGTGGTGTGAAATAATTTTTGTTGAGTGGATAGATTTCAGTTGGGGTAGTCGTTCAACATTCTACAACAACAACGAACCATGGAGTATGATTTCTCTGCAACCATGATAGATTTCAAATCGATCCTGACCAAGATGAGTCTGTGGTGTGAAATAATTTTTGTTGAGTGGATAGATTTTAGTTGGGGTAGTCGTTCAACATTCTACAAGAACAACTTACCATGGAGTATGATTTCTCTGAAATAATTTTTGTTGAGTGGATAGATTTTAGTTGGGGTAGTCGTTCAACATTCTACAAGAACAGCGAACCATGGAGTATGATTTCTATGCAACCATGATAGATTTCAAATCGATCCTGACCAAGATGAGTCTGTGGTGTGAAATAATTTTTGTTGAGTGGATAGATTTTAGTTGGGATAGTCGTTCAACATTCTACAAGAACTGCGAACCATAACGTATGATTTCTCTGAAACCATGATAGATTTCAAATCGATCCTGACCAAGATGAGTCTGTGGTGTGAAATAATTTTTGTTGAGTGGATAGATTTTAGTTGGGGTAGTCGTTCAACATTCTACAAGAACAACGAACCATGGAGTATGATTTCTCTGCAACCATCATAGATTTCAAATCGATCCTGTCCAAGATGAGTCTGTGGTATGAAATAATTTTTGTTGAGTGGATAGATTTTAGTTGGGGTAGTCGTTCAACATTCTACAAGAACAACTTACCATGGAGTATGATTTCTCTGAAATAATTTTTGTTGAGTGGATAGATTTTAGTTGGGGTAGTCGTTCAACATTCTACAAGAACAACTTACCATGGAGTATGATTTCTCTGAAACCATGATAGATTTCAAATCGATCCTGACCAAGACGAGTCTGTGGTGTGAAATAATTTTTGTTGAGTGGATAGATTTTAGTTGGGATAGTCGTTCAACATTCTACAAGAACAACTTACCATGGACTATGATTTCTCTGAAACCATGATAGATTTCAAATCGATCCTGACCAAGATGAGTCTGTGGTGTGAAATAATTTTTGTTGAGTGGATAGATTTTAGTTGGGGTAGTCGTTCAACATTCTACAAGAACAACTTACCATGGACTATGATTTCTCTGAAACCATGATAGATTTCAAATCGATCCTGACCAAGATGAGTCTGTGGTGTGAAATAATTTTTGTTGAGTGGATAGATTTTCGTTGGGGTAGTCGTTCAACATTCTACAAGAACAACGAACCATGGAGTATGATTTCTCTGAAACCATGATAGATTTCAAATCGATCCTGACCAAGATGAGTCTGTGGTGTGAAATAATTTTTGTTGAGTGGATAGATTTTAGTTGGGATAGTCGTTCAACATTCTACAAGAACAACGAACCATGGAGTATGATTTCTCTGAAATAATTTTTGTTGAGTGGATAGATTTTAGTTGGGGTAGTCGTTCAACATTCTACAAGAACAACTTACCATGGACTATGATTTCTCTGAAACCATGATAGATTTCAAATCGATCCTGACCAAGATGAGTCTGTGGTGTGAAATAATTTTTGTTGAGTGGATAGATTTTAGTTGGGATAGTCGTTCAACATTCTACAAGAACAACTTACCATGAACTATGATTTCTCTGAAACCATGATAGATTTCAAATCGATCCTGACCAAGATGAGTCTGTGGTGTGAAATAATTTTTGTTGAGTGGATAGATTTTAGTTGGGGTAGTCGTTCAACATTCTACAAGAACAACTTACCATGGACTATGATTTCTCTGAAACCATGATAGATTTCAAATCGATCCTGACCAAGATGAGTCTGTGGTGTGAAATAATTTTTGTTGAGTGGATAGATTTTCGTTGGGGTAGTCGTTCAACATTCTACAAGAACAACGAACCATGGAGTATGATTTCTCTGAAACCATGATAGATTTCAAATCGATCCTGACCAAGATGAGTCTGTGGTGTGAAATAATTTTTGTTGAGTGGATAGATTTTAGTTGGGATAGTCGTTCAACATTCTACAAGAACAACGAACCATGGAGTATGATTTCTCTGAAATAATTTTTGTTGAGTGGATAGATTTTAGTTGGGGTAGTCGTTCAACATTCTACAAGAACAACTTACCATGGAGTATGATTTCTCTGAAATAATTTTTGTTGAGTGGATAGATTTTAGTTGGGGTAGTCGTTCAACATTCTACAAGAACAACTTACCATGGAGTATGATTTCTCTGAAACCATGATAGATTTCAAATCGATCCTGACCAAGATGAGTCTGTGGTGCGAAATAATTTTTGTTGAGTGGATAGATTTTAGTTGGGATAGTCGTTCAACATTCTACAAGAACAACGAACCATGGAGTATGATTTCTCTGAAATAATTTTTGTTGAGTGGATAGATTTTAGTTGGGGTAGTCGTTCAACATTCTACAAGAACAACTTACCATGGACTATGATTTCTCTGAAACCATGATAGATTTCAAATCGATCCTGACCAAGATGAGTCTGTGGTGTGAAATAATTTTTGTTGAGTGGATAGATTTTAGTTGGGATAGTCGTTCAACATTCTACAAGAACAACGAACCATGGAGTATGATTTCTCTGAAATAATTTTTGTTGAGTGGATAGATTTTAGTTGGGGTAGTCGTTCAACATTCTACAAGAACAACTTACCATGGAGTATGATTTCTCTGAAATAATTTTTGTTGAGTGGATACATTTTAGTTGGGATAGTCGTTCAACATTCTACAAGAACAACTTACCATGGAGTATGATTTCTCTGAAACTATGATAGATTTCAAATCGATCCTGACCAAGATGAGTCTGTGGTGTGAAATAATTTTTGTTGAGTGGATAGATTTTAGTTGGGGTAGTCGTTCAACATTCTACAAGAACAACGAACCATGGAGTATGATTTCTCTGCAACCATGATAAATTTCAAATCGATCCTGACCAGGATGAGTCTGTGGTGTGAAATAATTTTTGTTGAGTGGATAGATTTTAGTTGGGATAGTCGTTCAACATTCTACAAGAACAACGAACCATGGAGTATGATTTCTCTGAAATAATTTTTGTTGAGTGGATAGATTTTAGTTGGGGTAGTCGTTCAACATTCTACAAGAACAACGAACCATGGAGTATGATTTCTCTGAAACCATGATAGATTTCAAATCGATCCTGACCAAGATGAGTCTGTGGTGTGAAATAATTTTTGTTGAGTGGATAGATTTTAGTTGGGGTAGTCGTTCAACATTCTACAAGAACAACGAACCATGGAGTATGATTTCTCTGCAACCATGATAAATTTCAAATCGATCCTGACCAGGATGAGTCTGTGGTGTGAAATAATTTTTGTTGAGTGGATAGATTTTAGTTGGGGTAGTCGTTCAACATTCTACAAGAACAACGAACCATGGAGTATGATTTCTCTGAAATAATTTTTGTTGAGTGGATAAATTTTAGTTGGGGTAGTCGTTCAACATTCTACAAGAACAACTTACCATGGAGTATGATTTCTCTGAAATAATTTTTGTTGAGTGGATACATTTTAGTTGGGATAGTCGTTCAACATTCTACAAGAACAACTTACCATGGAGTATGATTTCTCTGAAACTATGATAGATTTCAAATCGATCCTGACCAAGATGAGTCTGTGGTGTGAAATAATTTTTGTTGAGTGGATAGATTTTAGTTGGGGTAGTCGTTCAACATTCTACAACAACAACGAACCATGGAGTATGATTTTTCTGCAACCATGATAGATTTCAAATCGATCCTGACCAAGATGAGTCTGTGGTGTGAAATAATTTTTGTTGAGTGGATAGATTTTAGTTGGGGTAGTCGTTCAACATTCTACAAGAACAACTTACCATATAGTATGATTTCTCTGAAATAATTTTTGTTGAGTATATAGATTTTAGTTAGGGGTAGTCGTTCAACATTCTACAAGAACAACTTACCATGGAGTATGATTTCTCTGAAATAAATTTTGTTGAGTGGATAGCTTTTAGTTGGGGTAGTCGTTCAACATTCTACAAAAACAACTTACCATGGACTATGATTTCTCTGAAACCATGATAGATTTCAAATCGATCCTGACCAAGATGAGTCTGTGGTGTGAAATAATTTTTGTTGAGTGGATAGATTTTAGTTGGGGTAGTCGTTCAACATTCTACAAGAACAACGAACCATGGAGTATGATTTCTCTGCAACCATCATAGATTTCAAATCGATCCTGTCCAAGATGAGTCTGTGGTATGAAATAATTTTTGTTGAGTGGATAGATTTTAGTTGGGGTAGTCGTTCAACATTCTACAAGAACAACTTACCATGGACTATGATTTCTCTGAAACCATGATAGATTTCAAATCGATCCTGACCAAGATGAGTCTGTGGTGTGAAATAATTTTTGTTGAGTGGATAGATTTTAGTTGGGGTAGTCGTTCAACATTCTACAAGAACAACTTACCATGGACTATGATTTCTCTGAAACCATGATAGATTTCAAATCGATCCTGACCAAGACGATTCTGTGGTGTGAAATAATTTTTGTTGAGTGGATAGATTTTAGTTGGGATAGTCGTTCAACATTCTACAAGAACAACTTACCATGGACTATGATTTTTCTGAAACCATGATAGATTTCAAATCGATCCTGACCAAGATGAGTCTGTGGTGTGAAATAATTTTTGTTGAGTGGATAGATTTTAGTTGGGGTAGTCGTTCAACATTCTACAAGAACAACTTACCATGGACTATGATTTCTCTGAAACCATGATAAATTTCAAATCGATCCTGACCAGGATGAGTCTGTGGTGTGAAATAATTTTTGTTGAGTGGATAGATTTTAGTTGGGATAGTCGTTCAACATTCTACAAGAACAACTTACTATGGACTATGATCTCTCTGAAACCATGATAGATTTCAAATCGATCCTGACCAAGATGAGTCTGTGGTGTGAAATAATTTTTGTTGAGTGGATAGATTTTAGTTGGGGTAGTCGTTCAACATTCTACAAGAACAACTTACCATGGAGTATGATTTCTCTGAAACCATGATAGATTTCAAATCGATCCTGACCAAGATGAGTCTGTGGTGTGAAATAATTTTTGTTGAGTGGATAGATTTTAGTTGGGATAGTCGTTCAACATTCTACAAGAACAACTTACCATGGACTATGATTTCTCTGAAACCATGATAGATTTCAAATCGATCCTGACCAAGATGAGTCTGTGGTGTGAAATAATTTTTGTTGAGTGGATAGATTTTAGTTGGGATAGTCGTTCAACATTCTACAAGAACAACGAACCATGGAGTATGATTTCTCTGAAATAATTTTTGTTGAGTGGATAGATTTTAGTTGGGGTAGTCGTTCAACATTCTACAAGAACAACTTACCATGGAGTATGATTTCTCTGAAATAATTTTTGTTGAGTGGATACATTTTAGTTGGGATAGTCGTTCAACATTCTACAAGAACAACTTACCATGGACTATGATTTTTCTGAAACCATGATAGATTTCAAATCGATCCTGACCAAGATGAGTCTGTGGTGTGAAATAATTTTTGTTGAGTGGATAGATTTTAGTTGGGGTAGTCGTTCAACATTCTACAAGAACAACGAACCATGGACTATGATTTCTCTGCAACCATGATAAATTTCAAATCGATCCTGACCAGGATGAGTCTGTGGTGTGAAATAATTTTTGTTGAGTGGATAGATTTTAGTTGGGATAGTCGTTCAACATTCTACAAGAACAACGAACCATGGAGTATGATTTCTCTGAAATAATTTTTGTTGAGTGGATAGATTTTAGTTGGGGTAGTCGTTCAACATTCTACAAGAACAACGAACCATGGAGTATGATTTCTCTGAAACCATGATAGATTTCAAATCGATCCTGACCAAGATGAGTCTGTGGTGTGAAATAATTTTTGTTGAGTGGATAGATTTTAGTTGGGATAGTCGTTCAACATTCTACAAGAACAACGAACCATGGAGTATGATTTCTCTGAAATAATTTTTGTTGAGTGGATAGATTTTAGTTGGGGTAGTCGTTCAACATTCTACAAGAACAACTTACCATGGACTATGATTTCTCTGAAACCATGATAGATTTCAAATCGATCCTGACCAAGATGAGTCTGTGGTGTGAAATAATTTTTGTTGAGTGGATAGATTTTAGTTGGGATAGTCGTTCAACATTCTACAAGAACAACGAACCATGGAGTATGATTTCTCTGAAATAATTTTTGTTGAGTGGATAGATTTTAGTTGGGGTAGTCGTTCAACATTCTACAAGAACAACTTACCATGGAGTATGATTTCTGTGAAATAATTTTTGTTGAGTGGATACATTTTAGTTGGGATAGTCGTTCAACATTCTACAAGAACAACTTACCATGGAGTATGATTTCTCTGAAACTATGATAGATTTCAAATCGATCCTGACCAAGATGAGTCTGTGGTGTGAAATAATTTTTGTTGAGTGGATAGATTTTAGTTGGGGTAGTCGTTCAACATTCTACAAGAACAACGAACCATGGAGTATGATTTCTCTGCAACCATGATAAATTTCAAATCGATCCTGACCAGGATGAGTCTGTGGTGTGAAATAATTTTTGTTGAGTGGATAGATTTTAGTTGGGGTAGTCGTTCAACATTCTACAACAACAACGAACCATGGAGTATGATTTCTCTGCAACCATGATAGATTTCAAATCGATCCTGACCAAGATGAGTCTGTGGTGTGAAATAATTTTTGTTGAGTGGATAGATTTTAATTGGGGTAGTCGTTCAACATTCTACAAGAACAACTTACCATATAGTATGATTTCTCTGAAATAATTTTTGTTGAGTATATAGATTTTAGTTAGGGGTAGTCGTTCAACATTCTACAAGAACAACTTACCATGGAGTATGATTTCTCTGAAATAAATTTTGTTGAGTGGATAGCTTTTAGTTGGGGTAGTCGTTCAACATTCTACAAAAACAACTTACCATGGACTATGATTTCTCTGAAACCATAATAGATTTCAAATCGATCCTGACCAAGATGAGTCTGTGGTGTGAAATAATTTTTGTTGAGTGGATAGATTTTAGTTGGGGTAGTCGTTCAACATTCTACAAGAACAACGAACCACGGAGTATGATTTCTCTGCAACCATCATAGATTTCAAATCGATCCTGTCCAAGATGAGTCTGTGGTATGAAATAATTTTTGTTGAGTGGATAGATTTTAGTTGGGGTAGTCGTTCAACATTCTACAAGAACAACTTACCATGGACTATGATTTCTCTGAAACCATGATAGATTTCAAATCGATCCTGACCAAGATGAGTCTGTGGTGTGAAATAATTTTTGTTGAGTGGATAGATTTTAGTTGGGGTAGTCGTTCAACATTCTACAAGAACAACTTACCATGGACTATGATTTCTCTGAAACCATGATAGATTTCAAATCGATCCTGACCAAGACGATTCTGTGGTGTGAAATAATTTTTGTTGAGTGGATAGATTTTAGTTGGGATAGTCGTTCAACATTCTACAAGAACAACTTACCATGGACTATGATTTTTCTGAAACCATGATAGATTTCAAATCGATCCTGACCAAGATGAGTCTGTGGTGTGAAATAATTTTTGTTGAGTGGATAGATTTTAGTTGGGGTAGTCGTTCAACATTCTACAAGAACAACTTACCATGGACTATGATTTCTCTGAAACCATGATAGATTTCAAATCGATCCTGACCAAGATGAGTCTGTGGTGTGAAATAATTTTTGTTGAGTGGATAGATTTTCGTTGGGGTAGTCGTTCAACATTCTACAAGAACAACGAACCATGGAGTATGATTTCTCTGAAACCATGATAGATTTCAAATCGATCCTGACCAAGATGAGTCTGTGGTATGAAATAATTTTTGTTGAGTGGATAGATTTTAGTTGGGGTAGTCGTTCAACATTCTACAAGAACAACTTACCATGAACTATGATTTCTCTGAAACCATGATAGATTTCAAATCGATCCTGACCAAGATGAGTCTGTGGTGTGAAATAATTTTTGTTGAGTGGATAGATTTTAGTTGGGATAGTCGTTCAACATTCTACAAGAACAACGAACCATGGAGTATGATTTCTCTGAAATAATTTTTGTTGAGTGGATAGATTTTCGTTGGGGTAGTCGTTCAACATTCTACAAGAACAACGAACCATATAGTATGATTTCTCTGAAACCATGATAGATTTCAAATCGATCCTGACCAAGATGAGTCTGTGGTATGAAATAATTTTTGTTGAGTGGATAGATTTTAGTTGGGGTAGTCGTTCAACATTCTACAAGAACAACTTACCATGGACTATGATTTCTCTGAAACCATGATAGATTTCAAATCGATCCTGACCAAGATGAGTCTGTGGTATGAAATAATTTTTGAAGAGTGGATAGATTTTAGTTGGGGTAGTCGTTCAACATTCTACAAGAACAACTTACCATGGACTATGATTTCTCTGAAACCATGATAGATTTCAAATCGATCCTGACCAAGATGAGTCTGTGGTGTGAAATAATTTTTGTTGAGTGGATAGCTTTTAGTTGGGGTAGTCGTTCAACATTCTACAAGAACAACGAGCCATGGAGTATGATTTCTCTGCAACCATGATAGATTTCAAATCGATCCTGACCAAGATGAGTCTGTGGTGTGAAATAATTTTTGTTGAGTGGATAGATTTTAGTTGGGGTAGTCGTTCAACATTCTACAAGAACAACTTAATATGGAGTATGATTTCTCTGAAGTAATTTTTGTTGAGTGGATAGATTTTAGCTGGGATAGTCGTTCAACATTTTACAAGAACAACGAACCATGGAGTATGATTTCTCTGAAACCATGATAGATTTCAAATCGATCCTGACCAAGATGAGTCTGTGGTGTGAAATAATTTTTGTTGAGTGGATAGATTTTAGTTGGGGTAGTCGTTCAACATTCTACAAGAACAACGAACCATGGAGTATGATTTCTCTGAAATAATTTTTGTTGAGTGGATAGATTTTAGTTGGGGTAGTCGTTCAACATTCTACAAGAACAAAGAACCATGGAGTATGATTTCTCTGAAATAATTTTTGTTGAGTGGATAGATTTTAGTTGGGGTAGTCGTTCAACATTCTACAAGAACAACTTACCATGGACTATGATTTCTCTGAAACCATTATAGATTTCAAATCGATCCTGACCAAGATGAGTCTGTGGTGTGAAATAATTTTTGTTGAGTGGATAGATTTTAGTTGGGGTAGTCGTTCAACATTGTACAAGAACAACTTACCATGGAGTATGATTTCTCTGAAATAATTTTTATTGAGTGGATAGATTTTAGTTGGGATATTCGTTCAACATTTTACAAGAACAACGAACCATGGAGTATGATTTCTCTGAAATAATTTTGTTGAGTGGATAGATTTTAGTTGGGGTAGTCGTTCAACATTCTACAAGAACAACTTACCATGGACTATGATTTCTCTGAAACCATGATAGATTTCAAATCGATCCTGACCAAGATGAGTCTGTGGTGTGAAATAATTTTTGTTGAGTGGATAGATTTTAGTTGGGATAGTCGTTCAACATTCTACAAGAACAACGAACCATGGAGTATGATTTCTCTGAAATAATTTTTGTTGAGTGGATAGATTTTAGTTGGGATAGTCGTTCAACATTTTACATGAACAACTTACCATGGAGTATGATTTCTCTGAAATAATTTTTGTTGAGTGGATAGATTTTAGTTGGGATAGTCGTTCAACATTCTACAAGAACAACTTACCATGGAGTATGATTTCTCTGAAACCATGATAGATTTCAAATCGATCCTGCCCAAGATGAGTCTGTGGTGTGAAATAATTTTTGTTGAGTGGATAGATTTTAGTTGGGGTAGTCGTTCAACATTCTACAAGAACAACGAACCATGGAGTATGATTTCTCTGAAATAATTTTTGTTGAGTGGATAGATTTTAGTTGGGATAGTCGTTCAACATTCTACAAGAACAACGAACCATGGAGTATGATTTCTCTGAAACCATGATAGATTTCAAATCGATCCTGACCAAGATGAGTCTGTGGTGTGAAATAATTTTTGTTGAGTGGATAGATTTTAGTTGGGGTAGTCGTTCAACATTCTACAAGAACAACTTACCATGGACTATGATTTCTCTGAAACCATGATAGATTTCAAATCGATCCTGACCAAGATGAGTCTGTGGTGTGAAATAATTTTTGTTGAGTGGATAGATTTTAGTTGGGATAGTCGTTCAACATTCTACAAGAACAACGAACCATGGAGTATGATTTCTCTGAAATAATTTTTGTTGAGTGGATAGATTTTAGTTGGGGTAGCCGTTCAACATTCTACAAGAACAACTTAACATGGAGTATGATTTCTCTGAAACTATGATAGATTTCAAATCGATCCTGACCAAGATGAGTCTGTGGTTTGAAATAATTTTTGTTGAGTGGATAGATTTTAGTTGGGGTAGTCGTTCAACATTCTACAAGAACAACTTACCATGGAGTATGATTTCTCTGAAACCATGATAGATTTCAAATCGATCCTGACCAAGATGAGTCTGTGGTGTGAAATAATTTTTGTTGAGTGGATAGATTTTAGTTGGGGTAGTCGTTCAACATTCTACAAGAACAACGAACCATGGAGTATGATTTCTCTGAAACCATGATAGATTTCAAATCGATCCTGACCAAGATGAGTCTGTGGTGTGAAATAATTTTTGTTGAGTGGATAGATTTTAGTTGGGGTAGTCGTTCAACATTCTACAAGAACAACGAACCATGGAGTATGATTTCTCTGAAACCATGATAGATTTCAAATCGATCCTGACCAAGATGAGTCTGTGGTGTGAAATAATTTTTGTTGAGTGGATAGATTTTAGTTAGGATAGTCGTTCAACATTCTACAAGAACAACTTACCATGGAGTATGATTTCTCGGAAATAATTTTTGTTGAGTGGAGTGATTTTAGTTGGGGTAGTCGTTCAACATTCTACAAGAACAACTTACCATGGATTATGATTTCTCTGAAATAATTTTTGTTGAGTGGATAGATTTTAGTTGGGATAGTTGTTCAACATTCTACAAGAACAACGAACCATGGAGTATGATTTCTCTGAAATAATTTTTGTTGAGTGGATAGATTTTAGTTAGGGGTAGTCGTTCAACATTCTACAAGAACAACTTACCATGGAGTATGATTTCTCTGAAATAATTTTTGTTGAGTGGATAGATTTTAGTTGGGGTAGTCGTTCAACATTCTACAAGAACAACGAACCATGGAGTATGATTTCTCTGAAACCATGATAGATTTCAAATCGATCCTGACCAAGATGAGTCTGTGGTGTAAAATAATTTTTGTTGAGTGGATAGATTTTAGTTGGGGTAGTCGTTCAACATTCTACAAGAACAACTTACCATGGAGTATGATTTCTCTGAAACCATGATAGATTTCAAATCGATCCTGACCAAGATGAGTCTGTGGTGTGAAATAATTTTTGTTGAGTGGATAGATTTTAGTTAGGATAGTCGTTCAACATTCTACAAGAACAACTTACCATGGAGTATGATTTCTCTGAAATAATTTTTGTTGAGTGGATAGATTTTAGTTGGGATAGTCGTTCAACATTCTACAAGAACAACGAACCATGGAGTATGATTTCTCTGAAACCATGATAGATTTCAAATCGATCCTGACCAAGATGAGTCTGTGGTGTGAAATAATTTTTGTTGAGTGGATAGATTTTAGTTAGGATAGTCGTTCAACATTCTACAAGAACAACTTACCATGGAGTATGATTTCTCGGAAATAATTTTTGTTGAGTGGAGTGATTTTAGTTGGGGTAGTCGTTCAACATTCTACAAGAACAACTTACCATGGAGTATGATTTCTCTGAAATAATTTTTGTTGAGTGGATAGATTTTAGTTGGGATAGTTGTTCAACATTCTACAAGAACAACGAACCATGGAGTATGATTTCTCTGAAATAATTTTTGTTGAGTGGATAGATTTTAGTTAGGGGTAGTCGTTCAACATTCTACAAGAACAACTTACCATGGAGTATGATTTCTCTGAAATAATTTTTGTTGAGTGGATAGATTTTAGTTGGGGTAGTCGTTCAACATTCTACAAGAACAACGAACCATGGAGTATGATTTCTCTGAAACCATGATAGATTTCAAATCGATCCTGACCAAGATGAGTCTGTGGTGTAAAATAATTTTTGTTGAGTGGATAGATTTTAGTTGGGGTAGTCGTTCAACATTCTACAAGAACAACTTACCATGGAGTATGATTTCTCTGAAACCATGATAGATTTCAAATCGATCCTGACCAAGATGAGTCTGTGGTGTGAAATAATTTTTGTTGAGTGGATAGATTTTAGTTGGGTAGTCGTTCAACATTCTACAAGAACAACGAACCATGGAGTATGATTTCTCTGCAACCATGATAGATTTCAAATCGATCCTGACCAAGATGAGTCTGTGGTGTGAAATAATTTTTGTTGAGTGGATAGATTTTATTTGGGGTAGTCGTTCAACATTCTACAAGAACAACGAACCATGGAGTATGATTTCTCTGAAATAATTTTTGTTGAGTGGATAGATTTTAGTTGGGGTAGTCGTTCAACATTCTACAAAAACAACTTACCATGGAGTATGATTTCTCTGAAATAATTTTTGTTGAGTGGATAGATTTTAGTTGGGGTAGTCGTTCAACATTCTACAAGAACAACTTACCATGGACTATGATTTCTCTGAAACTATGAGAGATTTCAAATCGATCCGGACCAAGATGAGTCTGTGGTGTGAAATAATTTTTGTTGAGTGGATAGATTTTAGTTGGGGTAGTCGTTCAACATTCTACAAGAACAACGAACCATGGAGTATGATTCCTCTGCAACCATGATAGATTTCAAATCGATCCTGACCAAGATGAGTCTGTGGTGTGAAATAATTTTTGTTGAGTGGATAGATTTTAGTTGGGGTAGTCGTTCACCATTCTACAAGAACAACGAACCATGGAGTATAATTTCTCTGAAATAATTTTTGTTGAGTTTATAGATTTTAGTTGGGGTAGTCGTTCAACATTCTACAAGAACAACTTAAGATGGAATATGATTTCTCTGAAATAATTTTTGTTGAGTGGATAGATTTTAGTTGGGATAGTCGTTCAACATTCTACAAGAACAACTTACCATGGAGTATGATTTCTCTGAAATAATTTTTGTTGAGTGGATAGATTTTAGTTGGGGTAGTCGTTCAACATTTTACAAGAACAACGAACCATGGAGTATGATTTCTCTGAAACCATGAAAGATTTCAAATCGATCCTGACCAAGATGAGTCTGTGGTGTGAAATAATTTTTGTTGAGTGGATAGATTTTAGTTGGGGTAGTCGTTCAACATTGTACAAGAACAACTTACCATGGAGTATGATTTCTCTGAAATAATTTTTATTGAGTGGATAGATTTTAGTTGGGATATTCGTTCAACATTTTACAAGAACAACGAACCATGGAGTATGATTTCTCTGAAATAATTTTGTTGAGTGGATAGATTTTAGTTGGGGTAGTCGTTCAACATTCTACAAGAACAACTTACCATGGACTATGATTTCTCTGAAACCATGATAGATTTCAAATCGATCCTGACCAAGATGAGTCTGTGGTGTGAAATAATTTTTGTTGAGTGGATAGATTTTAGTTGGGATAGTCGTTCAACATTCTACAAGAACAACGAACCATGGAGTATGATTTCTCTGAAATAATTTTTGTTGAGTGGATAGATTTTAGTTGGGATAGTCGTTCAACATTTTACATGAACAACTTACCATGGAGTATGATTTCTCTGAAATAATTTTTGTTGAGTGGATAGATTTTAGTTGGGATAGTCGTTCAACATTCTACAAGAACAACTTACCATGGAGTATGATTTCTCTGAAACCATGATAGATTTCAAATCGATCCTGCCCAAGATGAGTCTGTGGTGTGAAATAATTTTTGTTGAGTGGATAGATTTTAGTTGGGGTAGTCGTTCAACATTCTACAAGAACAACTTACCATGGAGTATGATTTCTCTGAAATAATTTTTGTTGAGTGGATAGATTTTAGTTGGGATAGTCGTTCAACATTTTACAAGAACAACGAACCATGGAGTATGATTTCTCTGAAACCATGATAGATTTCAAATCGATCCTGACCAAGATGAGTCTGTGGTGTGAAATAATTTTTGTTGAGTGGATAGATTTTAGTTGGGGTAGTCGTTCAACATTCTACAAGAACAACTTACCATAGACTATGATTTCTCTGAAACCATGATAGATTTCAAATCGATCCTGACCAAGATGAGTCTGTGGTGTGAAATAATTTTTGTTGAGTGGATAGATTTTAGTTGGGATAGTCGTTCAACATTCTACAAGAACAACGAACCATGGAGTATGATTTCTCTGAAATAATTTTTGTTGAGTGGATAGATTTTAGTTGGGGTAGCCGTTCAACATTCTACAAGAACAACTTACCATGGAGTATGATTTCTCTGAAACTATGATAGATTTCAAATCGATCCTGACCAAGATGAGTCTGTGGTTTGAAATAATTTTTGTTGAGTGGATAGATTTTAGTTAGGGTAGTCGTTCAACATTCTACAAGAACAACTTACCATGGAGTATGATTTCTCTGAAACCATGATAGATTTCAAATCGATCCTGACCAAGATGAGTCTGTGGTGTGAAATAATTTTTGTTGAGTGGATAGATTTTAGTTGGGGTAGTCGTTCAACATTCTACAAGAACAACTTACCATGGAGTATGATTTCTCTGAAATAATTTTTGTTGAGTGGATAGATTTTAGTTGGGATAGTCGTTCAACATTCTACAAGAACAACGAACCATGGAGTATGATTTCTCTGAAACCATGATAGATTTCAAATCGATCCTGACCAAGATGAGTCTGTGGTGTGAAATAATTTTTGTTGAGTGGATAGATTTTAGTTAGGATAGTCGTTCAACATTCTACAAGAACAACTTACCATGGAGTATGATTTCTCATAAATAATTTTTGTTGAGTGGAGAGATTTTAGTTGGGGTAGTCGTTCAACATTCTACAAGAACAACTTACCATGGAGTATGATTTCTCTGAAATAATTTTTGTTGAGTGGATAGATTTTAGTTGGGATAGTTGTTCAACATTCTACAAGAACAACGAACCATGGAGTATGATTTCTCTGAAATAATTTTTGTTGAGTGGATAGATTTTAGTTAGGGGTAGTCGTTCAACATTCTACAAGAACAACTTACCATGGAGTATGATTTCTCTGAAATAATTTTTGTTGAGTGGATAGATTTTAGTTGGGGTAGTCGTTCAACATTCTACAAGAACAACGAACCATGGAGTATGATTTCTCTGAAACCATGATAGATTTCAAATCGATCCTGACCAAGATGAGTCTGTGGTGTGAAATAATTTTTGTTGAGTGGATAGATTTTAGTTGGGGTAGTCGTTCAACATTCTACAAGAACAACGAACCATGGAGTATGATTTCTCTGCAACCATGATAGATTTCAAATCGATCCTGACCAAGATGAGTCTGTGGTGTGAAATAATTTTTGTTGAGTGGATAGATTTTATTTGGGGTAGTCGTTCAACATTCTACAAGAACAACGAACCATGGAGTATGATTTCTCTGAAATAATTTTTGTTGAGTGGATAGATTTTAGTTGGGGTAGTCGTTCAACATTCTACAAAAACAACTTACCATGGAGTATGATTTCTCTGAAATAATTTTTGTTGAGTGGATAGATTTTAGTTGGGGTAGTCGTTCAACATTCTACAAGAACAACTTACCATGGACTATGATTTCTCTGAAACTATGATAGATTTCAAATCGATCCTGACCAAGATGAGTCTGTGGTGTGAAATAATTTTTGTTGAGTGGATAGATTTTAGTTGGGGTAGTCGTTCAACATTCTACAAGAACAACGAACCATGGAGTATGATTCCTCTGCAACCATGATAGATTTCAAATCGATCCTGACCAAGATGAGTCTGTGGTGTGAAATAATTTTTGTTGAGTGGATAGATTTTAGTTGGGGTAGTCGTTCACCATTCTACAAGAACAACGAACCATGGAGTATGATTTCTCTGAAATAATTTTTGTTGAGTTTATAGATTTTAGTTGGGGTAGTCGTTCAACATTCTACAAGAACAACTTAAGATGGAATATGATTTCTCTGAAATAATTTTTGTTGAGTGGATAGATTTTAGTTGGGATAGTCGTTCAACATTCTACAAGAACAACTTACCATGGAGTATGATTTCTCTGAAATAATTTTTGTTGAGTGGATAGATTTTAGTTGGGGTAGTCGTTCAACATTTTACAAGAACAACGAACCATGGAGTATGATTTCTCTGAAACCATGAAAGATTTCAAATCGATCCTGACCAAGATGAGTCTGTGGTGTGAAATAATTTTTGTTGAGTAGATAGATTTTAGTTGGGGTAGTCGTTCAACATTCTACAAGAACAACGAACCATGGAGTATGATTTCTCTGAAATAATTTTTGTTGAGTTAATAGATTTTAGTTGGGATAGTCGTTCAACATTTTACAAGAACAACTTACCATGGAGTATGATTTCTCTGAAACCATGATAGATTTCAAATCGATCCTGACCAAGATGAGTCTGTGGTGTGAAATAATTTTTGTTGAGTGGATAGATTTTAGTTGGGGTAGTCGTTCAACATTCTACAAGAACAAAGAACCATGGAGTATGATTTCTCTGAAATAATTTTTTTTGAGTGGATAGATTTTAGTTGGGATAGTCGTTCAACATTCTACAAGAACAACTTACCATGGACTATGATTTCTCTGAAACCATGATAGATTTCAAATCGATCCTGACCAAGATGAGTCTGTGGTGTGAAATAATTTTTGTTGAGTGGATAGATTTTAGTTGGGGTAGTCGTTCAACATTCTACAAGAACAACGAACCATGGAGTATGATTTCTCTGAAATAATTTTTGTTGAGTGGATAGATTTTAGTTGGGGTAGTCGTTCAACATTCTACAAGAACAACTTACCATGGACTATGATTTCTCTGAAACCATGATAGATTTCAAATCGATCCTGACCAAGATGAGTTTGTGGTGTGAAATAATTTTTGTTGAGTGGATAGATTTTAGTTGGGGTAGTCGTTCAACATTCTACTAGAACAACTTAACATTGACTATGGTTTCTCTGAAATAATTCTTGTTGAGTGGATAGATTTTAGTTGGGATAGTCGTTCAACATTCTACAAGAACAACTTACCATGGACTATGATTTCTCTGAAATAATTTTTGTTGAGTGGATAGATTTTAGTTGCGGTAGTCGTTCAACATTTTACAAGAACAACGAACCATGGAGTATGATTTCTCTGAAACCATGATAGATTTCAAATCGATCCTGACCAAGATGAGTCTGTGGTGTGACATAACTTTTGTTGAGTGGATAGATTTTAGTTGGGGTAGTCGTTCAACATTCTACAAGAACAACGAACCATGGAGTATGATTTCTCTGAAACCATGATAGATTTCAAATCGATCCTGACCAAGATGAGTCTGTGGTATGAAATAATTTTTGTTGAGTGGATAGATTTTAGTTGGGGTAGTCGTTCAACATTCTACAAGAACAACTTACCATGGACTATGATTTCTCTGAAACCATGATAGATTTCAAATCGATCCTGACCAAGATGAGTCTGTGGTGTGAAATAATTTTTGTTGAGTGGATAGATTTTAGTTGGGGTAGTCGTTCAACATTTTACAAGAACAACTTACCATAGAGTATGATTTCTCTGAAACCATGATAGATTTCAAATCGATCCTGACCAAGATGAGTCTGTGGTGTGAAATAATTTTTGTTGAGTGGATAGATTTTAGTTGGGGTAGTCGTTCAACATTCTACAAGAACAACGAACCATGGAGTATGATTTCTCTGAAATAATTTTTGTTGAGTGGATAGATTTTAGTTGGGGTAGTCGTTCAACATTTTACATGAACAACTTACCATGGAGTATGATTTCTCTGAAACCATGATAGATTTCAAATCGATTTTGACCAAGATGAGTCTGTGGTGTGAAATAATTTTTGTTGAGTGGATAGATTTTAGTTGGGGTAGTCGTTCAATATTCTACAAGAACAACGAACCATGGAGTATGATTTCTCTGAAATAATTTTTGTTGAGTGGATAGATTTTAGTTGGGGTAGTCGTTCAACATTTTACATGAACAACTTACCATGGAGTATGATTTCTCTGAAACCATGATAGATTTCAAATCGATCCTGACCAAGATGAGTCTGTGGTGTGACATAATTTTTGTTGAGTGGATAGATTTTAGTTGGGGTAGTCGTTCAACATTCTACAAGAACAACGAACCATGGAGTATGATTTCTCTGAAACCATGATAGATTTCAAATCCATCCTGACCAAGATGAGTCTGTGGTATGAAATAATTTTTGTTGAGTGGATAGATTTCAGTTGGGGTAGTCGTTCAACATTCTACAAGAACAACTTACCATGGACTATGATTTCTCTGAAACCATGATAGATTTCAAATCGATCCTGACCAAGATGAGTCTGTGGTGTGAAATAATTTTTGTTGAGTGGATAGATTTTAGTTGGGGTAGTCGTTCAACATTCTACAAGAACAACTTACCATGGAGTATGATTTCTCTGAAATAATTTTTGTTGAGTGGATAGATTTTAGTTGGGATAGTCGTTCAACATTTTACAAGAACAACGAACCATGGAGTATGATTTCTCTGAAACCATGATAGATTTCAAATCGATCCTGACCAAGATGAGTCTGTGGTGTGAAATAATTTTTGTTGAGTGGATAGATTTTAGTTGGGGTAGTCGTTCAACATTCTACAAGAACAACGAACCATGGAGTATGATTTCTCTGAAACCATGATAGATTTCAAATCCATCCTGACCAAGATGAGTCTGTGGTATGAAATAATTTTTGTTGAGTGGATAGATTTTAGTTGGGGTAGTCGTTCAACAGTTTACATGAACAACTTACCATGGAGTATGATTTCTCTGAAACCATGATAGATTTCAAATCGATCCTGACCAAGATGAGTCTGTGGTGTGAAATAATTTTTGTTGAGTGGATAGATTTTAGTTGGGATAGTCGTTCAACATTCTACAAGAACAACTTACCATGGAGTATGATTTCTCTGAAATAATTTTTGTTGAGTGGATAGATTTTAGTTGGGATAGTCGTTCAACATTTTACAAGAACAACGAACCATGGAGTATGATTTCTCTGAAACCATGATAGATTTCAAATCGATCCTGACCAAGATGAGTCTGTGGTGTGACATAATTTTTGTTGAGTGGATAGATTTTAGTTGGGGTAGTCGTTCAACATTTTACATGAACAACTTACCATGGAGTATGATTTCTCTGAAACCATGATAGATTTCAAATCGATCCTGACCAAGATGAGTCTGTGGTGTGACATAATTTTTGTTGAGTGGATAGATTTTAGTTGGGGTAGTCGTTCAACATTCTACAAGAACAACGAACCATGGAGTATGATTTCTTTGAAACCATGATAGATTTCAAATCCATCCTGACCAAGATGAGTCTGTGGTGTGAAATAATTTTTGTTGAGTGGATAGATTTTAGTTGGGATAGTCGTTCAACATTCTACAAGAACAACTTACCATGGAGTATGATTTCTCTGAAATAATTTTTGTTGAGTGGATAGATTTTAGTTGGGATAGTCGTTCAACATTCTACAAGAACAACTTACCATGGACTATGATTTCTCTGAAACCATGATAGATTTCAAATCGATCCTGACCAAGATGAGTCTGTGGTGTGAAATAATTTTTGTTGAGTGGATAGATTTTAGTTGGGGTAGTCGTTCAACATTCTACAAGAACAACTTACCATGGAGTATGATTTCTCTGAAATAATTTTTGTTGAGTGGATAGATTTTAGTTGGGATAGTCGTTCTACATTTTACAAGAACAACGAACCATGGAGTATGATTTCTCTGAAACCATGATAGATTTCAAATCGATCCTGACCAAGATGAGTCTGTGGTGTGACATAATTTTTGTTGAGTGGATAGATTTTAGTTGGGGTAGTCGTTCAACATTCTACAAGAACAACGAACCATGGAGTATGATTTCTCTAAAACCATGATAGATTTCAAATCCATCCTGACCAAGATGAGTCTGTGGTATGAAATAATTTTTGTTGAGTGGATAGATTTTAGTTGGGGTAGTCGTTCAACATTTTACATGAACAACTTACCATGGAGTATGATTTCTCTGAAACCATGATAGATTTCAAATCGATCCTGACCAAGATGAGTCTGTGGTGTGACATAATTTTTGTTGAGTGGATAGATTTTAGTTGGGGTAGTCGTTCAACATTCTACAAGAACAACGAACCATGGAGTATGATTTCTTTGAAACCATGATAGATTTCAAATCCATCCTGACCAAGATGAGTCTGTGGTGTGAAATAATTTTTGTTGAGTGGATAGATTTTAGTTGGGATAGTCGTTCAACATTCTACAAGAACAACTTACCATGGAGTATGATTTCTCTGAAATAATTTTTTTGAGTGGATAGATTTTAGTTGGGGTAGTCGTTCAACATTCTACAAGAACAACTTACCATGGAGTATGATTTCTCTGAAATAATTTTTGTTGAGTGGATAGATTTTAGTTGGGATAGTCGTTCAACATTTTACAAGAACAACGAACCATGGAGTATGATTTCTCTGAAACCATGATAGATTTCAAATCCATCCTGACCAAGATGAGTCTGTGGTATGAAATAATTTTTGTTGAGTGGATAGATTTTAGTTGGGGTAGTCGTTCAACATTTTACATGAACAACTTACCATGGAGTATGATTTCTCTGAAACCATGATAGATTTCAAATCGATCCTGACCAAGATGAGTCTGTGGTGTGAAATAATTTTTGTTGAGTGGATAGATTTTAGTTGGGGTAGTCGTTCAACATTCTACAAGAACAACGAACCATGGAGTATGATTTCTCTGAAATAATTTTTGTTGAGTGGATAGATTTTAGTTGGGATAGTCGTTCAACATTTTACAAGAACAACGAACCATGGAGTATGATTTCTCTGAAACCATGATAGATTTCAAATCCATCCTGACCAAGATGAGTCTGTGGTATGAAATAATTTTTGTTGAGTGGATAGATTTTAGTTGGGGTAGTCGTTCAACATTTTACATGAACAACTTACCATGGAGTATGATTTCTCTGAAACCATGATAGATTTCAAATCGATCCTGACCAAGATGAGTCTGTGGTGTGAAATAATTTTTGTTGAGTGGATAGATTTTAGTTGGGATAGTCGTTCAACATTCTACAAGAACAACGAACCATGGAGTATGATTTCTCTGAAACCATTATAGATTTCAAATCGATCCTGACCAAGATGAGTGTGTGGTGTGAAATAATTTTTGTTGAGTGGATAGATTTTAGTTGGGGTAGTCGTTCAACATTCTACAAGAACAACGAACCATGGAGTATGATTTCTCTGAAACCATGATAGATTTCAAATCGATCCTGACCAAGATGAGTCTGTGGTGTGAAATAATTTTTGTTGAGTGGATAGATTTTAGTTGGGGTAGTCGTTCAACATTCTACAAGAACAACGCACCATGGAGTATGATTTCTCTGAAACCATTATAGATTTCAAATCGATCCTGACCAAGATGAGTCTGTGGTGTGAAATAATTTTTGTTGAGTGGATAGATTTTAGTTGGGGTAGTCGTTCAACATTCTACAAGAACAACGAACCATGGAGTATGATTTCTCTGAAACCATGATAGATTTCAAATCCATCCTGACCAAGATGAGTCTGTGGTATGAAATAATTTTTGTTGAGTGGATAGATTTCAGTTGGGGTAGTCGTTCAACATTCTACAAGAACAACTTACCATGGACTATGATTTCTCTGAAACCATGATAGATTTCAAATCGATCCTGACCAAGATGAGTCTGTGGTGTGAAATAATTTTTGTTGAGTGGATAGATTTTAGTTGGGGTAGTCGTTCAACATTCTACAAGAACAACTTACCATGGAGTATGATTTCTCTGAAATAATTTTTGTTGAGTGGATAGATTTTAGTTGGGATAGTCGTTCAACATTTTACAAGAACAACGAACCATGGAGTATGATTTCTCTGAAACCATGATAGATTTCAAATCGATCCTGACCAAGATGAGTCTGTGGTGTGAAATAATTTTTGTTGAGTGGATAGATTTTAGTTGGGGTAGTCGTTCAACATTCTACAAGAACAACGAACCATGGAGTATGATTTCTCTGAAACCATGATAGATTTCAAATCCATCCTGACCAAGATGACTCTGTGGTATGAAATAATTTTTGTTGAGTGGATAGATTTTAGTTGGGGTAGTCGTTCAACAGTTTACATGAACAACTTACCATGGAGTATGATTTCTCTGAAACTATGATAGATTTCAAATCGATCCTGACCAAGATGAGTCTGTGGTGTGAAATAATTTTTGTTGAGTGGATAGATTTTAGTTGGGATAGTCGTTCAACATTCTACAAGAACAACTTACCATGGAGTATGATTTCTCTGAAATAATTTTTGTTGAGTGGATAGATTTTAGTTGGGATAGTCGTTCAACATTTTACAAGAACAACGAACCATGGAGTATGATTTCTCTGAAACCATGATAGATTTCAAATCGATCCTGACCAAGATGAGTCTGTGGTGTGACATAATTTTTGTTGAGTGGATAGATTTTAGTTGGGGTAGTCGTTCAACATTTTACATGAACAACTTACCATGGAGTATGATTTCTCTGAAACCATGATAGATTTCAAATCGATCCTGACCAAGATGAGTCTGTGGTGTGACATAATTTTTGTTGAGTGGATAGATTTTAGTTGGGGTAGTCGTTCAACATTCTACAAGAACAACGAACCATGGAGTATGATTTCTTTGAAACCATGATAGATTTCAAATCCATCCTGACCAAGATGAGTCTGTGGTGTGAAATAATTTTTGTTGAGTGGATAGATTTTAGTTGGGATAGTCGTTCAACATTCTACAAGAACAACTTACCATGGAGTATGATTTCTCTGAAATAATTTTTGTTGAGTGGATAGATTTTAGTTGGGATAGTCGTTCAACATTCTACAAGAACAACTTACCATGGACTATGATTTCTCTGAAACCATGATAGATTTCAAATCGATCCTGACCAAGATGAGTCTGTGGTGTGAAATAATTTTTGTTGAGTGGATAGATTTTAGTTGGGGTAGTCGTTCAACATTCTACAAGAACAACTTACCATGGAGTATGATTTCTCTGAAATAATTTTTGTTGAGTGGATAGATTTTAGTTGGGATAGTCGTTCAACATTTTACAAGAACAACGAACCATGGAGTATGATTTCTCTGAAACCATGATAGATTTCAAATCGATCCTGACCAAGATGAGTCTGTGGTGTGACATAATTTTTGTTGAGTGGATAGATTTTAGTTGGGGTAGTCGTTCAACATTCTACAAGAACAACGAACCATGGAGTATGATTTCTCTGAAACCATGATAGATTTCAAATCCATCCTGACCAAGATGAGTCTGTGGTATGAAATAATTTTTGTTGAGTGGATAGATTTTAGTTGGGGTAGTCGTTCAACATTTTACATGAACAACTTACCATGGAGTATGATTTCTCTGAAACCATGATAGATTTCAAATCGATCCTGACCAAGATGAGTCTGTGGTGTGACATAATTTTTGTTGAGTGGATAGATTTTAGTTGGGGTAGTCGTTCAACATTCTACAAGAACAACGAACCATGGAGTATGATTTCTTTGAAACCATGATAGATTTCAAATCCATCCTGACCAAGATGAGTCTGTGGTGTGAAATAATTTTTGTTGAGTGGATAGATTTTAGTTGGGATAGTCGTTCAACATTCTACAAGAACAACTTACCATGGAGTATGATTTCTCTGAAATAATTTTTGTTGAGTGGATAGATTTTAGTTGGGGTAGTCGTTCAACATTCTACAAGAACAACTTACCATGGAGTATGATTTCTCTGAAATAATTTTTGTTGAGTGGATAGATTTTAGTTGCTATAGTCGTTCAACATTTTACAAGAACAACGAACCATGGAGTATGATTTCCCTGAAACCATGATAGATTTCAAATCCATCCTGACCAAGATGAGTCTGTGGTATGAAATAATTTTTGTTGAGTGGATAGATTTTAGTTGGGGTAGTCGTTCAACATTTTACATGAACAACTTACCATGGAGTATGATTTCTCTGAAACCATGATAGATTTCAAATCGATCCTGACCAAGATGAGTCTGTGGTGTGAAATAATTTTTGTTGAGTGGATAGATTTTAGTTGGGGTAGTCGTTCAACATTCTACAAGAACAACGAACCATGGAGTATGATTTCTCTGAAATAATTTTTGTTGAGTGGATAGATTTTAGTTGGGATAGTCGTTCAACATTTTACAAGAACAACGAACCATGGAGTATGATTTCTCTGAAACCATGATAGATTTCAAATCCATTATGACCAAGATGAGTCTGTGGTATGAAATAATTTTTGTTGAGTGGATAGATTTTAGTTGGGGTAGTCGTTCAACATTTTACATGAACAACTTACCATGGAGTATGATTTCTCTGAAACCATGATAGATTTCAAATCGATCCTGACCAAGATGAGTCTGTGGTGTGAAATAATTTTTGTTGAGTGGATAGATTTTAGTTGGGATAGTCGTTCAACATTCTACAAGAACAACGAACCATGGAGTATGATTTCTCTGAAACCATTATAGATTTCAAATCGATCCTGACCAAGATGAGTGTGTGGTGTGAAATAATTTTTGTTGAGTGGATAGATTTTAGTTGGGGTAGTCGTTCAACATTCTACAAGAACAACGAACCATGGAGTATGATTTCTCTGAAACCATGATAGATTTCAAATCGATCCTGACCAAGATGAGTCTGTGGTGTGAAATAATTTTTGTTGAGTGGATAGATTTTAGTTGGGGTAGTCGTTCAACATTCTACAAGAACAACGCACCATGGAGTATGATTTCTCTGAAACCATTATAGATTTCAAATCGATCCTGACCAAGATGAGTCTGTGGTGTGAAATAATTTTTGTTGAGTGGATAGATTTTAGTTGGGGTAGTCGTTCAACATTCTACAAGAACAACGAACCATGGAGTATGATTTCTCTGAAACCATGATAGATTTCAAATCGATCCTGACCAAGATGAGTCTGTGGTGTGAAATAATTTTTGTTGAGTGGATAGATTTTAGTTGGGGTAGTCGTTCAACATTCTACAAGAACAACTTACCATGGAGTATGATTTCTCTGAAATAATTTTTGTTGAGTGGATAGATTTTAGTTGGGATAGTCGTTCAACATACTACAAGAACAACGAACCATGGAGTATGATTTCTCTGAAACCATGATAGATTTCAAATCGATCCTGACCAAGATGAGTCTGTGGTGTGAAATAATTTTTGTTGAGTGGATAGATTTTAGTTGGGGTAGTCGTTCAACATTTTACAAGAACAACGAACCATGGAGTATGATTTCTCTGAAACCATTATAGATTTCAAATCGATCCTGACCAAGATGAGCCTGTGGTGTGAAATAATTTTTGTTGAGTGGATAGATTTTAGTTGGGGTAGTCGTTCAACATTCTACAAGAACAACGCACCATGGAGTATGATTTCTCTGAAACCATTATAGATTTGAAATCGATCCTGACCAAGATGAGTCTGTGGTGTGAAATAATTTTTGTTGAGTGGATAGATTTTAGTTGGGATAGTCGTTCAACATTCTACAAGAACAACGAACCATGGAGTATGATTTCTCTGAAACCATTATAGATTTCAAATCGATCCTGACCAAGATGAGTGTGTGGTGTGAAATAATTTTTGTTGAGTGGATAGATTTTAGTTTGGGTAGTCGTTCAACATTCTACAAGAACAACGAACCATGGAGTATGATTTCTCTGAAACCATTATAGATTTCAAATCGATCCTGACCAAGATGAGTCTGTGGTGTGAAATAATTTTTGTTGAGTGGATAGATTTTAGTTGGGGTAGTCGTTCAACATTCTACAAGAACAACGAACCATGGAGTATGATTTCTCTGAAACCATGATAGATTTCAAATCGATCCTGACCAAGATGAGTCTGTGGTGTGAAATAATTTTTGTTGAGTGGATAGATTTTAGTTGGGGTAGTCGTTCAACATTCTACAAGAACAACGAACGATCCTGACCAAGATGAGTCTGTGGTGTGAAATAATTTTTGTTGAGTGGATAGATTTTAGTTGGGGTAGTCGTTCAACATTCTACAAGAACAACTTACCATGGACTATGATTTCTCTGAAACCATGATAGATTTCAAATCGATCCTGACCAAGGTGAGTCTGTGGCGTGAAATAATTTTTGTTGAGTGGATAGATTTTAGTTGGGGTAGTCGTTCAACATTCTACAAGAACAACGAACCATGGAGTATGATTTCTCTGAAATAATTTTTGTTGAGTGGATAGATTTTAGTTGGGATAGTCGTTCAACATTCTACAAGAACAACGAACCATGGAGTATGATTTCTCTGAAACCATGATAGATTTCAAATCGATCCTGACCAAGATGAGTCTGTGGTGTGAAATAATTTTTGTTGAGTGGATAGATTTTAGTTAGGGGTAGTCGTTCAACATTCTACAAGAACAACTTACCATGGAGTATGATTTCTCTGAAATAATTTTTGTTGAGTGGATAGATTTTAGTTGGGATAGTCGTTCAACATTCTGCAAGAACAACGAACCATGGAGTATGATTTCTCTGAAACCATGATAGATTTCAAATCGATCCTGACCAAGATGAGTCTGTGGTGTGAAATAATTTTTGTTGAGTGGATAGATTTTAGTTGGGATAGTCGTTCAACATTCTACAAGAACAACGAACCATGGAGTATGATTTCTCTGAAACCATGATAGATTTCAAATCGATCCTGACCAAGATGAGTCTGTGGTGTGAAATAATTTTTGTTGAGTGGATAGATTTTAGTTGGGATAGTCGTTCAACATTCTACAAGAACAACGAACCATGGAGTATGATGTCTCTGAAACCATGATAGATTTCAAATCGATTGTGACCACGATGAGTCTGTGGTGTGAAATAATTTTTGTTGAGTGGATAGATTTTAGTTGGGATAGTCGTTCAACATTCTACAAGAACAACGAACCATGGAGTATGATTTCTCTGAAATAATTTTTGTTGAGTGGATAGATTTTAGTTGGGATAGTCGTTCAACATTTTACATGAACAACTTACCATGGAGTATGATTTCTCTGAAACCATGATAGATTTCAAATCGATCCTGACCAAGATGAGTCTGTGGTGTGAAATAATTTTTGTTGAGTGGATAGATTTTAGTTGGGGTAGTCGTTCAACATTCTACAAGAACAACTTACCATGGAGTATGATTTCTCTGAAATAATTTTTGTTGAGTGGATAGATTTTAGTTGGGATAGTCGTTCAACATTTTACAAGAACAACGAACCATAGAGTATGATTTCTCTGAAACCATGATAGATTTCAAATCGATCCTGACCAAGATGAGTCTGTGGTGTGAAATAATTTTTGTTGAGTGGATAGATTTTAGTTGGGGTAGTCGTTCAACATTCTACAAGAACAACGAACCATGGAGTATGATTTCTCTGAAACCATGATAGATTTCAAATCGATCCTGACCAAGATGAGTCTGTGGTGTGAAATAATTTTTGTTGAGTGGATAGATTTTAGTTGGGATAGTCGTTCAACATTCTACAAGAACAACGAACCATGGAATATGATTTCTCTGAAATAATTTTTGTTGAGTGGATAGATTTTAGTTGGGGTAGTCGTTCAACATTCTACAAGAACAACTTACCATGGAGTATGATTTCTCTAAAACTATGATAGATTTCAAATCGATCCTGACCAAGATGAGTCTGTGGTGTGAAATAATTTTTGTTGAGTGGATAGATTTTAGTTTGGGTAGTCGTTCAACATTCTACAAGAACAACGAACCATGGAGTATGATTTCTCTGAAACCATGATAGATTTCAAATCGATCCTGACCAAGATGAGTCTGTGGTGTGAAATAATTTTTGTTGAGTGGATAGATTTTAGTTGGGGTAGTCGTTCAACATTCTACAAGAACAACTTACCATGGAGTATGATTTCTCTGAAATAATTTTTGTTGAGTGGAGAGATTTTAGTTGGGATAGTCGTTCAACATTCTACAAGAACAACGAACCATGGAGTATGATTTCTCTGAAACCATGATAGAATTCAAATCGATCCTGACCAAGATGAGTCTGTGGTGTGAAACAATTTTTGTTGAGTGGATAGATTTTAGTTAGGATAGTCGTTCAACATTCTACAAGAACAACTTACCATGGAGTATGATTTCTCGGAAATAATTTTTGTTGAGTGGATAGATTTTAGTTGGGATAGTCGTTCAACATTCTACAAGAACAACTTACCATGGAGTATGATTTCTCTGAAATAATTTTTGTTGAGTGGATAGATTTTAGTTGGGATAGTCGTTCAACATTCTACAAGAACAACGAACCATGGAGTATGATTTCTCTGAAATAATTTTTGTTGAGTGGATAGATTTTAGTTAGGGGTAGTCGTTCAACATTCTACAAGAACAACTTACCATGGAGTATGATTTCTCTGAAATAATTTTTGTTGAGTGGATAGATTTTAGTTGTTGTAGTCGTTCAACATTCTACAAGAACAACGAACCATGGAGTATGATTTCTCTGAAACCATGATAGATTTCAAATCGATCCTGACCAAGATGAGTCTGTGGTGTAAAATATTTTTTGTTGAGTGGATAGATTTTAGTTGGGGTAGTCGTTCAACATTCTACAAGAACAACTTACCATGGAGTATGATTTCTCTGAAACCATGATAGATTTCAAATCGATCCTGACCAAGATGAGTCTGTGGTGTGAAATAATTTTTGTTGAGTGGATAGATTTTAGTTGGGGTAGTCGTTCAACATTCTACAAGAACAACGAACCATGGAGTATGATTTCTCTGCAACCATGATAGATTTCAAATTGATCCTGACCAAGATGAGTCTGTAGTGTGAAATAATTTTTGTTGAGTGGATAGATTTTAGTTGGGGTAGTCGTTCAACATTCTACAAGAACAACTTACCATGGAGTATGATTTCTCTGAAATAATTTTTGTTGAGTGGATAGATTTTAGTTGGGGTAGTCGTTCAACATTCTACAAAAACAACTTACCATGGAGTATGATTTCTCTGAAATAATTTTTGTTGAGTGGATAGATTTTAGTTGGGGTAGTCGTTCAACATTCTACAAGAACAACTTACCATGGACTATGATTTCTCTGAAACTATGATAGATTTCAAATCGATCCTGACCAAGATGAGTCTGTGGTGTGAAATAATTTTTGTTGAGTGGATAGATTTTAGTTGGGGTAGTCGTTCAACATTCTACAAGAACAACGAACCATGGAGTATGATTTCTCTGCAACCATGATAGATTTCAAATTGATCCTGACCAAGATGAGTCTGTGGTGTGAAATAATTTTTGTTGAGTTTATAGATTTTAGTTGGGGTAGTCGTTCAACATTCTACAAGAACAACTTACCATGGAATATGATTTCTCTGAAATAATTTTTGTTGAGTGGATAGATTTTAGTTGGGATAGTCGTTCAACATTCTACAAGAACAACTTACCATGGAGTATGATTTCTCTGAAATAATTTTTGTTGAGTGGATAGATTTTAGTTTTGGTAGTCGTTCAACATTTTACGAGAACAACGAACCATGGAGTATGATTTCTCTGAAACCATGAAAGATTTCAAATCGATCCTGACCAAGATGAGTCTGTGGTGTGAAATAATTTTTGTTGAGTGGATAGATTTTAGTTGGGGTAGTCGTTCAACATTCTACAAGAACAACGAACCATGGAGTATGATTTCTCTGAAATAATTTTTGATGAGTGGATAGATTTTAGTTGGGATAGTCGTTCAACATTTTACAAGAACAACTTACCATGGAGTATGATTTCTCTGAAACCATGATAGATTTCAAATCGATCCTGACCTAGATGAGTCTGTGGTGTGAAATAATTTTTGTTGAGTGGATAGATTTTAGTTGGGGTAGTCGTTCAACATTCTACAAGAACAACGAACCACGGAGTATGATTTCTCTGAAACCATGATAGATTTCAAATCGATCCTGACCTAGATGAGTCTGTGGTGTGAAATAATTTTTGTTGAGTGGATAGATTTTAGTTGGGGTAGTCGTTCAACATTCTACAAGAACAACGAACCATGGAGTATGATTTCTCTGAAATAATTTTTGTTGAGTGGATAGATTTTAGTTGGGATAGTCGTTCAACATTCTACAAGAACAACGAACCATGGAGTATGATTTCTCTGCAACCATGATAGATTTCAAATCGATCCTGACCAAGATGAGTCTGTGATGTGAAATAATTTTTGTTGAGTGGATGAACATGGAGTATGATTTCTCTGAAACCATGATAAATTTCAAATCGATCCTGACCAAGATGAGTCTGTGGTGTGAAATAATTTTTGTTGAGTGGATAGATTTTAGTTAGGGGTAGTCGTTCAACATTCTACAAGAACAATGAACCATGGAGTATGATTTCTCTGAAACCATGATAGATTTCAAATCGATCCTGACCAAGATGAGTCTGTGGTGTGAAATAATGTTTGTTGAGTGGATAGATTTTAGTTAATGGTAGTCGTTCACCATTCTACAAGAACAACGAACCATGGAGTATGATTTCTCTGAAATAATTTTTGTTGAGTGGATAGATTTTAGTTGGGATAGTCGTTCAACATTCTACAAGAACAACTTACCAAGGACTATGATTTCTCTGAAACCATGATAGATTTCAAATCGATCCTGACCAAGATGAGTCTGTGGTGTGAAATAATTTTTGTTGAGTGGATAGATTTTAGTTAGGGGTAGTCGTTCAACATTCTACAAGAACAACGAATCATGGAGTATGATTTCTCTGAAACCATGATAGATTTCAAATCGATCCTGACCAAGATGAGTCTGTGGTGTGAAATAATTTTTGTTGAGTGGATAGATTTTAGTTAGGGTAGTCGTTCAACATTCTACAAGAACAACGAACCATGGAGTATGATTTCTCTGAAATAATTTTTGTTGAGTGGATAGATTTTAGTTGGGATAGTCGTTCAACATTCTACAAGAACAATGAACCATGGAGTATGATTTCTCTGAAACCATGATAGATTTCAAATCGATCCTGACCAAGATGAGTCTGTGGTGTGAAATAATTTTTGTTGAGTGGATAGATTTTAGTTAGGGGTAGTCGTTCAACATTCTACAAGAACAACTTACCATGGAGTATGATTTCTCTGAAATAATTTTTGTTGAGTGGATAGATTTTAGTTGGGATAGTCGTTCAACATTCTACAAGAACAACTTACCATGGACTATGATTTCTCTGAAACCATGATAGATTTCAAATCGATCCTGACCAAGATGAGTCTGTGGTGAGAAATAATTTTTGTTGAGTGGATAGATTTTTGTTGGGGTAGTCGTTCAACATTCTACAAGAACAACGAACCATGGAGTATGATTTCTCCGAAACCATGATAGATTTCAAATCGATCCTGACCAAGATGAGTCTGTGGTGTGAAATAATTTTTGTTGAGTGGATAGATTTTAGTTGGGGTAGTCGTTCAACATTCTACAAGAACAACGAACCATGGAGTATGATTTCTCTGAAATAATTTTTGTTGAGTGGATAGATTTTAGTTGGGATAGTCGTTCAACATTCTACAAGAACAACGAACCATGGAGTATGATTTCTCTGCAACCATGATAGATTTCAAATCGTTCCTGACCAAGATGAGTCTGTGGTGTGAAATAATTTTTGTTGAGTGGATAGATTTTAGTTAGGGGTAGTCGTTCAACATTCTACAAGAACACCTTACCATGGACTATGATTTCTCTGAAACCATGATAGATTTCAAATCGATCCTGACCAAGATGAGTCTTTGGTGTGAAATAATTTTTGTTGAGTGGATAGATTTTAGTTGTGGTAGTCGTTCAACATTTTACAAGAACAACGAACCATGGAGTATGATTTCTCTGAAACCATGATAGATTTCAAATCGATCCTGACCAAGATGAGTCTGTGGTGTGAAATAATTTTTGTTGAGTGGATAGATTTTAGTTGGGGTAGTCGTTCAACATTCTACAAGAACAACTTACCATGGAGTATGATTTCTCTGAAATAATTTTTGTTGAGTGGATAGATTTTAGTTGGGATAGTCGTTCAACATTCTACAAGAACAACGAACCATGGAGTATGATTTCTCTGAAACCATGATAGATTTCAAATCGATCCTGACCAAGATGAGTCTGTGGTGTGAAATAATTTTTGTTGAGTGGATAGATTTTAGTTGGGGTAGTCGTTCAACATTCTACAAGAACAACTTACCATGGAGTATGATTTCTCTGAAATAATTTTTGTTGAGTGGATAGATTTTAGTTGGGATAGTCGTTCAACATTCTACAAGAACAACGAACCATGGAGTATGATTTCTCTGAAACCATGATAGATTTCAAATCGATCCTGACCAAGATGAGTCTGTGGTGTGAAATAATTTTTGTTGAGTGGATAGATTTTAGTTGGGATAGTCGTTCAACATTCTACAAGAACAATGAACCATGGAGTATGATTTCTCTGAAACCATGATAGATTTCAAATCGATCCTGACTAAGATGAGTCTGTGGTGTGAAATAATGTTTGTTGAGTGGATAGATTTTAGTTAGGGGTAGTCGTTCAACATTCTACAAGAACAACTTACCATATAGTATGATTTCTCTGAAATAATTTTTGTTGAGTGGATAGATTTTATTTGGGATAGTCGTTCAACATTCTACAAGAACAACTTACCAAGGACTATGATTTCTCTGAAACCATGATAGATTTCAAATCGATCCTGACCAAGATGAGTCTGTGGTGTGAAATAATTTTTGTTGAGTGGATAGATTTTAGTTGGGGAAGTCGTTCAACATTCTACAAGAACAACGAATCATGGAGTATGATTTCTCTGAAACCATGATAGATTTCAAATCGATCCTGACCAAGATGAGTCTGTGGTGTGAAATAATTTTTGTTGAGTGGATAGATTTTAGTTGGGGTAGTCGTTCAACATTCTACAAGAACAACGAACCATGGAGTATGATTTCTCTGAAATAATTTTTGTTGAGTGGATAGATTTTAGTTGGGATAGTCGTTCAACATTGTACAAGAACAATGAACCATGGAGTATGATTTCTCTGAAACCATGATAGATTTCAAATCGATCCTGACCAAGATGAGTCTGTGGTGTGAAATAATGTTTGTTGAGTGGATAGATTTTAGTTAGGGGTAGTCGTTCAACATTCTACAAGAACAACTTACCATGGAGTATGATTTCTCTGAAATAATTTTTGTTGAGTGGATAGATTTTAGTTGGGATATTCGTTCAACATTCTACAAGAACAACTTACCATGGACTATGATTTCTCTGAAACCATGATAGATTTCAAATCGATCCTGACCAAGATGAGTCTGTGGTGTGAAATAATTTTTGTTGAGTGGACAGATTTTAGTTGGGGTAGTCGTTCAACATTCTACAAGAACAACGAACCATGGAGTATGATTTCTCCGAAACCATGATAGATTTCAAATCGATCCTGACCAAGATGAGTCTGTGGTGTGAAATAATTTTTGTTGAGTGGATAGATTTTAGTTGGGGTAGTCGTTCAACATTCTACAAGAACAACGAACCATGGAGTATGATTTCTCTGAAATAATTTTTGTTGAGTGGATAGATTTTAGTTGGGATAGTCGTTCAACATTCTACAAGAACAACGAACCATGGAGTATGATTTCTCTGCAACCATGATAGATTTCAAATCGTTCCTGACCAAGATGAGTCTGTGGTGTGAAATAATTTTTGTTGAGTGGATAGATTTTAGTTAGTAGTAGTCGTTCAACATTCTACAAGAACAACGTACCATGGACTATGATTTCTCTGAAACCATGATAGATTTCAAATCGATCCTGACCAAGATGAGTCTGTGGTGTGAAATAATTTTTGTTGAGTGGATAGATTTTAGTTGGGGTAGTCGTTCAACATTTTACAAGAACAACGAACCATGGAGTATGATTTCTCTGAAACCATGATAGATTTCAAATCGATCCTGACCAAGATGAGTCTGTGGTGTGAAATAATTTTTGTTGAGTGGATAGATTTTAGTTGGGGTAGTCGTTCAACATTCTACAAGAACAACTTACCATGGAGTATGATTTCTCTGAAATAATTTTTGTTGAGTGGATAGATTTTATTTGGGATAGTCGTTCAACATTCTACAAGAACAACGAACCATGGAGTATGATTTCTCTGAAACCATGATAGATTTCAAATCGATCCTGACCAAGATGAGTCTGTGGTGTGAAATAATTTTTGTTGAGTGGATAGATTTTAGTTAGGGGTAGTCGTTCAACATTCTACAAGAACAACGAACCATGGAGTATGATTTCTATGAAATAATTTTTGTTGAGTGGATAGATTTTAGTTGGGATAGTCGTTCAACATTCTACAAGAACAACGAACCATGGAGTATGATTTCTCTGAAACCATGATAGATTTCAAATCGATCCTGACCAAGATGAGTCTGTGGTGTGAAATAATTTTTGTTGAGTGGATAGATTTTAGTTGGGGTAGTCGTTCAACATTTTACAAGAACAACGAACCATGGAGTATGATTTCTCTGAAACCATGATAGATTTCAAATCGATCCTGACCAAGATGAGTCTGTGGTGTGAAATAATTTTTGTTGAGTGGATAGATTTTAGTTGGGGTAGTCGTTCAACATTCTACAAGAACAACTTACCATGGACTATGATTTCTCTGAAACCATGATAGATTTCAAATCGATCCTGACCAAGATGAGTCTGTGGTGTGAAATAATTTTTGTTGAGTGGATAGATTTTAGTTGGGGTAGTCGTTCAACATTTTACAAGAACAACGAACCATGGAGTATGATTTCTCTGAAACCATGATAGATTTCAAATCGATCCTGACCAAGATGAGTCTGTGGTGTGAAATAATTTGTGTTGAGTGGATAGATTTTAGTTGGGGTAGTCGTTCAACATTCTACAAGAACAACTTACCATGGAGTATGATTTCTCTGAAATAATTTTTGTTGAGTGGATAGATTTTAGTTGGGATAGTCGTTCAACATTCTACAAGAACAACGAACCATGGAGTATGATTTCTCTGAAACCATGATAGATTTCAAATCCATCCTGACCAAGATGAGTCTGTGGTGTGAAATAATTTTTGTTGAGTGGATAGATTTTAGTTGGGGTAGTCGTTCAACATTCTACAAGAACAACTTACCATGGAGTATGATTTCTCTGAAATAATTTTTGTTGAGTGGATAGATTTTAGTTGGGGTAGTCGTTCAACATTTTACAAGAACAACGAACCATGGACTATGATTTCTCTGAAACCATGATAGATTTCAAATCGATCCTGACCAAGATGAGTCTGTGGTGTGAAATAATTTTTGTTGAGTGGATAGATTTTAGTTGGGATAGTCGTTCAACATTCTACAAGAACAACGAACCATGGAGTATGATTTCTCTGAAACCATGATAGATTTCAAATCGATCCTGACCAAGATGAGTCTGTGGTGTGAAATAATTTTTGTTGAGTGGATAGATTTTAGTTGGGGTAGTCGTTCAACATTTTACAAGAACAACAAACCATGGAGTATGATTTCTCTGAAACCATGATAGATTTCAAATCGATCCTGACCAAGATGAGTCTGTGGTGTGAAATAATTTTTGTTGAGTGGATAGATTTTAGTTAGGGGTAGTCGTTCAACATTCTACAAGAACAATGAAACATGGAGTATGATTTCTCTGAAACCATGATAGATTTCAAATCGATCCTGACCAAGATGAGTCTGTGGTGTGAAATAATTTTTGTTGAGTGGATAGATTTTAGTTAGGGGTAGTCGTTCAACATTCTACAAGAACAACTTACCATAGAGTATGATTTCTCTGAAATAATTTTTGTTGAGTGGATAGATTTTAGTTGGGATAGTCGTTCAATATTCTACAAGAACAACTTACCATGGACTATGATTTCTCTGAAACCATGATAGATTTCAAATCGATCCTGACCAAGATGAGTCTGTGGTGTGAAATAATTTTTGTTGAGTGGATAGATTTTAGTTGGGGTAGTCGTTCAACATTCTACAAGAACAACGAACCATGGACTATGATTTCTCTGAAACCATGATAGATTTCAAATCGATCCTGACCAAGATGAGTCTGTGGTGTGAAATAATTTTTGTTGAGTGGATAGATTTTAGTTGGGGTAGTCGTTCAACATTCTACAAGAACAACGAACCATGGAGTATGATTTCTCTGAAATAATTTTTGTTGAGTGGATAGATTTTAGTTGGGATAGTCGTTCAACATTCTACAAGAACAACGAACCATGGAGTATGATTTCTCTGAAACCATGATAGATTTCAAATCGATCCTGACCAAGATGAGTCTGTGGTGTGAAATAATTTTTGTTGAGTGGATAGATTTTAGTTAGGGGTAGTCGTTCAACATTCTACAAGAACAACGAACCATGGAGTATGATTTCTCTGAAATAATTTTTGTTGAGTGGATAGATTTTAGTTGGGATAGTCGTTCAACATTCTACAAGAACAACGAACCATGGAGTATGATTTCTCTGAAACCATGATAGATTTCAAATCGATCCTGACCAAGATGAGTCTGTGGTGTGAAATAATTTTTGTTGAGTGGATAGATTTTAGTTGGGGTAGTCGTTCAACATTCTACAAGAACAACTTACCATGGAGTATGATTTCTCTGAAACCATGATAGATTTCAAATCGATCCTGACCAAGATGAGTCTGTGGTGTGAAATAATTTTTGTTGAGTGGATAGATTTTATTTGGAGTAGTCGTTCAACATTCTACAAGAACAACTTACCATGGACTATGATTTCTCTGAAACCATGATAGATTTCAAATCGATCCTGACCAAGATGAGTCTGTGGTGTGAAATAATTTTTGTTGAGTGGATAGTTTTTAGTTGGGGTAGTCGTTCAACATTTTACAAGAACAACGAACCATGGAGTATGATTTCTCTGAAACCATGATAGATTTCAAATCGATCCTGACCAAGATGAGTCTGTGGTGTGAAATAATTTTTGTTGAGTGGATAGATTTTAGTTGGGGTAGTCGTTCAACATTCTACAAGAACAACTTACCATGGAGTATGATTTCTCTGAAATAATTTTTGTTGAGTGGATAGATTTTAGTTGGGATAGTCGTTCAACATTCTACAAGAACAACGAACCATGGAGTATGATTTCTCTGAAACCATGATAGATTTCAAATCGATCCTGACCAAGATGAGTCTGTGGTGTAAAATAATTTTTGTTGAGTGGATAGATTTTAGTTGGGGTAGTCGTTCAACATTCTACAAGAACAACGAACCATGGAGTATGATTTCTCTGAAATAATTTTTGTTGAGTGGATAGATTTTAGTTGGGATAGTCGTTCAACATTCCACAAGAACAACGAACCATGGAGTATGATTTCTCTGAAACCATGATAGATTTCAAATCGATCCTGACCAAGATGAGTCTGTGGTGTGAAATAATTTTTGTTGAGTGGATAGATTTTAGTTGGGGTAGTCGTTCAACATTCTACAAGAACAACGAACCATGGAGTATGATTTCTCTGAAATAATTTTTGTTGAGTGGATAGATTTTAGTTGGGATAGTCGTTCAACATTCTACAAGAACAACGAACCATGGAGTATGATTTCTCTGAAACCATGATAGATTTCAAATCGATCCTGACCAAGATGAGTCTGTGGTGTGAAATAATTTTTGTTGAGTGGATAGATTTTAGTTGGGATAGTCGTTCAACATTCCACAAGAACAACGAACCATGGAGTATGATTTCTCTGAAACCATGATAGATTTCAAATCGATCCTGACCAAGATGAGTCTGTGGTGTGAAATAATTTTTGTTGAGTGGATAGATTTTAGTTGGGGTAGTCGTTCAACATTCTACAAGAACAACTTACCATGGAGTATGATTTCTCTGAAATAATTTTTGTTGAGTGGATAGATTTTAGTTGGGGTAGTCGTTCAACATTCTACAAGAACAACGAACCATGGAGTATGATTTCTCTGAAATAATTTTTGTTGAGTGGATAGATTTTAGTTGGGATAGTCGTTCAACATTCTACAAGAACAACGAACCATGGAGTATGATTTCTCTGAAACCATGATAGATTTCAAATCGATCCTGACCAAGATGAGTCTGTGGTGTGAAATAATTTTTGTTGAGTGGATAGATTTTAGTTAGGGGTAGTCGTTCAACATTCTACAAGAACAACGAACCATGGAGTATGATTTCTCTGAAATAATTTTTGTTGAGTGGATAGATTTTAGTTGGGATAGTCGTTCAACATTCTACAAGAACAACGAACCATGGAGTATGATTTCTCTGAAACCATGATAGATTTCAAATCGATCCTGACCAAGATGAGTCTGTGGTGTGAAATAATTTTTGTTGAGTGGATAGATTTTAGTTGGGGTAGTCGTTCAACATTCTACAAGAACAACTTACCATGGAGTATGATTTCTCTGAAACCATGATAGATTTCAAATCGATCCTGACCAAGATGAGTCTGTGGTGTGAAATAATTTTTGTTGAGTGGATAGATTTTATTTGGAGTAGTCGTTCAACATTCTACAAGAACAACTTACCATGGACTATGATTTCTCTGAAACCATGATAGATTTCAAATCGATCCTGACCAAGATGAGTCTGTGGTGTGAAATAATTTTTGTTGAGTGGATAGTTTTTAGTTGGGGTAGTCGTTCAACATTTTACAAGAACAACGAACCATGGAGTATGATTTCTCTGAAACCATGATAGATTTCAAATCGATCCTGACCAAGATGAGTCTGTGGTGTGAAATAATTTTTGTTGAGTGGATAGATTTTAGTTGGGGTAGTCGTTCAACATTCTACAAGAACAACTTACCATGGAGTATGATTTCTCTGAAATAATTTTTGTTGAGTGGATAGATTTTAGTTGGGATAGTCGTTCAACATTCTACAAGAACAACGAACCATGGAGTATGATTTCTCTGAAACCATGATAGATTTCAAATCGATCCTGACCAAGATGAGTCTGTGGTGTAAAATAATTTTTGTTGAGTGGATAGATTTTAGTTGGGGTAGTCGTTCAACATTCTACAAGAACAACGAACCATGGAGTATGATTTCTCTGAAATAATTTTTGTTGAGTGGATAGATTTTAGTTGGGATAGTCGTTCAACATTCCACAAGAACAACGAACCATGGAGTATGATTTCTCTGAAACCATGATAGATTTCAAATCGATCCTGACCAAGATGAGTCTGTGGTGTGAAATAATTTTTGTTGAGTGGATAGATTTTAGTTGGGGTAGTCGTTCAACATTCTACAAGAACAACTTACCATGGAGTATGATTTCTCTGAAATAATTTTTGTTGAGTGGATAGATTTTAGTTGGGGTAGTCGTTCAACATTCTACAAGAACAACGAACCATGGAGTGTGATTTCTCTGAAACCATGATAGATTTCAAGTCGATCCTGACCAAGATGAGTCTGTGGTGTGAAATAATTTTTGTTGAGTATATAGATTTTAGTTGGGGTAGTCGTTCAACATTTTACAAGAACAACGAACCATGGAGTATGATTTCTCTGAAACCATGATAGATTTCAAATCGATCCTGACCAAGATGAGTCTGTGGTGTGAAATAATTTTTGTTGAGTGGATAGATATTAATTAGGGGTAGTCGTTCAACATTCTACAAGAACAACTTACCATGGAGTATGATTTCTTTGAAATAATTTTTGTTGAGTGGATAGATTTTAGTTGGGATAGTCGTTCAACATTCTACAAGAACAACGAACCATGGAGTATGATTTCTCTGAGACCATGATAGATCTCAAATCGATCATGACCAAGATGAGTCTGTGGTGTGAAATAATTTTTGTTCAGTGGATAGATTTTAGTTAGGGGTAGTCGTTCAACATTCTACAAGAACAACTTACCATGGAGTATGATTTCTCTGAAATAATTTTTGTTGAGTGGATAGATTTTAGTTGGGGTAGTCGTTCAACATTCTACAAGAACAACTTACCATGGAGTATGATTTCTCTGAAATAATTTTTGTTGAGTGGATAGATTTTAGTTGGGGTAGTCGTTCAACATTCTACAAGAACAACGAACCATGGAGTATGATTTCTCTGAAACCATGATAGATTTCAAATCGATCCTGGCCAAAATGAGTCTGTGGTGTGAAATAAATTTTGTTGAGTGGATAGATTTTAGTTAGGGGTAGTCGTTCAACATTCTACCAGAACAACGAACCATGGAGTATGATTTCTTTGAAACCATGATAGATTTCAAATCGATCGTGACCAAGATGAGTCTGTAGTGTGAAATAATTTTTGTTGAGTGGATAGATTTTAGTTGGGGTAGCCGTTCAACATTCTACAAGAACAACGAACCATGGACTATGATTTCTCTGAAACCATGATAGATTTCAAATCGATCCTGACCAAGATGAGTCTGTGGTGTGAAATAATTTTTGTTGAGTGGATAGATTTTAGTTGGGGTAGTCGTTCAACATTCTACAAGAACAACGAACTATGGAGTATGATTTCTCTGAAACCATTATAGATTTCAAATCGATCCTGATCAAAATGAGTCTGTGGTGTGAAATAATTTTTGTTGAGTGGATAGATTTTAATTGGGGTAGTCGTTCAACATTCTACAAGAACAACGAACCATGGAGTATGATTTCTCTGAAATAATTTTTTTTGAGTGGATAGATTTTAGTTAGGGGTAGTCGTTCAACATTCTACAAGAACAACGAACCATGGAGTATGATTTCTCTGAAATCATTATAGATTTCAAATCGATCCTGACCAAGATGAGTCTGTGGTGTGAAATAATTTTTGTTGAGTGGATAGATTTTAGTTAGGGGTAGTCGTTCAACATTCTACAAGAACAACTTACCATGGAGTATGATTTCTCTGAAATAATTTTTGTTGAGTAAATAGATTTTAGTTGGGGTAGTCGTTCAACATTCTACAAGAACAACTTACCATGGAGTATGATTTCTCTGAGACCATGATAGATTTCAAATCGATCCTGACCAAGATGAGTCTGTGGTGTGAAATAATTTTTGATGAGTGGATAGATTTTAGTTGGGGTAGTCGTTCAACATTCTACAAGAACATCGAACCATGGAGTATGATTTCTCTGAAATAATTTTTGTTGAGTGGATAGATTTTAGTTGGGATAGTCGTTCAACATTCTACAAGAACAACGAACCATGGAGTATGATTTCTCTGAAATAATTTTTGATAAGTGGATAGGTTTTAGTTAGGGGTAGTCGTTCAACATTCTACAAGAACAACTTACCATGGAGTATGATTTCTCTGAAATAATTTTTGTTGAGTGGATAGATTTTAGTTGGGATAGTCGTTCAATATTCTACAAGAACAACGAACCATGAAGTATGATTTCTCTGAAACCATTATAGATTTCAAATCGATCCTGACCAAGATGAGTCTGTGGTGTGAAATAATTTTTGTTGAATGGATAGATTTTAGTTGGGGTAGTCGTTCAACATTCTACAAGAACAACGAACCATGGAGTATGATTTCTCTGAAATAATTTTTGTTGAGTGGATAGATTTTAGTTAAAGGTAGTCGTTCAACATTCTACAAGAACAACTTACCATGGAGTATGATTTCTCTGAAATAATTTTTGTTGAGTGGATAGATTTTAGTTGGGATAGTCGTTCAACATTCTACAAGAACAACGAACCATGGAGTATGATTTCTCTGAAACCATGATAGATTTCAAATCGATCCTGACCAAATGAGTCTGTGGTGTGAAATAATTTTTGTTGAGTGGATAGATTTTAGTTGGGGTAGTCGTTCAACATTCTACAAGAACAACTTACCATGGAGTATGATTTCTCTGCAACCATGATAGATTTCAAATCGATCCTGACCAAGATGAGTCTGTGGTGTGAAATAATTTTTGTTGAGTGGATAGATTTTAGTTGGGGTAGTCGTTCAACATTCTACAAGAACAACGAACCATGGAGTATGATTTCTCTGAAATCATGATAGATTTCAAATCGATGCTGACCAAGATGAGTCTGTGGTGTGAAATAATTTTTGTTGAGTGGATAGATTTTAGTTGGGGTAGTCGTTCAACATTCTACAAGAACAACGAACCATGGAGTATGATTTCTCTGAAACCATGATAGATTTCAAATCGATCCTGACCAAGATGAGTCTGTGGTGTGAAATAATTTTTGTTGAGTGGATAGATTTTAGTTGGGGTAGTTGTTCAACATTCTACAAGAACAACGAACCATGGAGTATGATTTCTCTGAAATAATTTTTGTTGAGTGGATAGATTTTAGTTGGGATAGTCGTTCAACATTCTACAAGAACAACTTACCATGGACTATGATTTCTCTGAAACCATGATAGATTTCAAATCGATCCTGACCAAGATGAGTCTGTGGTGTGAAATAATTTTTGTTGAGTGGATAGATTTTAGTTGGGGTAGTCGTTCAACATTCTACAAGAACAACGAACCATGGAGTATGATTTCTCTGAAATCATGATAGATTTCAAATCGATGCTGACCAAGATGAGTCTGTTTTGTGAAATAATTTTTGTTGAGTGGATAGATTTTAGTTGGGGTAGTCGTTCAACATTCTACAAGAACAACGAACCATGGAGTATGATTTCTCTGAAACCATGATAGATTTCAAATCGATCCTGACCAAGATGAGTCTGTGGTGTGAAATAATTTTTGTTGAGTGGATAGATTTTAGTTGGGGTAGTCGTTCAACATTCTACAAGAACAACGAACCATGGAGTATGATTTCTCTGAAATCATGATAGATTTCAAATCGATGCTGACCAAGATGAGTCTGTGGTGTGAAATAATTTTTGTTGAGTGGATAGATTTTAGTTGGGGTAGTCGTTCAACATTCTACAAGAACAACGAACCATGGAGTATGATTTCTCTGAAACCATGATAGATTTCAAATCGATCCTGACCAAGATGAGTCTGTGGTGTGAAATAATTTTTGTTGAGTGGATAGATTTTAGTTGGGGTAGTCGTTCAACATTCTACAAGAACAACTTACCATGGAGTATGATTTCTCTGAAACCATGATAGATTTCAAATCGATTCTGACCAAGATGAGTCTGTGGTGTGAAATAATTTTTGTTGAGTGGATAGATTTTAGTTGGGGTAGTCGTTCAACATTCTACAAGAACAACTTACCATGGACTATGATTTCTCTGAAACCATGATAGATTTCAAATCGATCCTGACCAAGATGAGTCTGTGGTGTGAAATAATTTTTGTTGAGTGGATAGTTTTTAGTTGGGGTAGTCGTTCAACATTTTACAAGAACAACGATTCATGGAGTATGATTTCTCTGAAACCATGATAGATTTCAAATCGATCCTGACCAAGATGAGTCTGTGGTGTGAAATAATTTTTGTTGAGTGGATAGATTTTAGTTGGGGTAGTCGTTCAACATTCTACAAGAACAACTTACCATGGAGTATGATTTCTCTGAAATAATTTTTGTTGAGTGGATAGATTTTAGTTGGGATAGTCGTTCAACATTCTACCAGAACAACGAGCCATGGAGTGTGATTTCTCTGAAACCATGATAGATTTCAAGTCGATCCTGACCAAGATGAGTCTGTGGTGTGAAATAATTTTTGTTGAGTGGATAGATTTTAGTTGGGGTAGTCGTTCAACATTTTACAAGAACAACGAACCATGGAGTATGATTTCTCTGAAACCATGATAGATTTCAAGTCGATCCTGACCAAGATGAGTCTGTGGTGTGAAATAATTTTTGTTGAGTGGATAGATTTTAATTAGGGGTAGTCGTTCAACATTCTACAAGAACAACGAACCATGGAGTATGATTTCTCTGAAACCATGATAGATTTCAAATCGATCCTGACCAAGATGAGTCTGTGGTGTGAAATAATTTTTGTTGAGTGGATAGATTTTAGTTGGGGTAGTCGTTCAACATTCTACAAGAACAACTTACCATGGAGTATGATTTCTCTGAAATAATTTTTGTTGAGTGGATAGATTTTAGTTGGGGTAGTCGTTCAACATTCTACAAGAACAACGAGCCATGGAGTGTGATTTCTCTGAAACCATGATAGATTTCAAGTTGATCCTGACCAAGATGAGTCTGTGGTGTGAAATAATTTTTGTTGAGTGGATAGATTTTAGTTGGGGTAGTCGTTCAACATTTTACAAGAACAACGAACCATGGAGTATGATTTCTCTGAAACCATGATAGATTTCAAGTCGATCCTGACCAAGATGAGTCTGTGGTGTGAAATAATTTTTGTTGAGTGGATAGATTTTAATTAGGGGTAGTCGTTCAACATTCTACAAGAACAACTTACCATGGAGTATGATTTCTCTGAAATAATTTTTGTTGAGTGGATAGATTTTAGTTGGGGTAGTCGTTCAACATTCTACAAGAACAACGAACCATGGAGTGTGATTTCTCTGAAACCATGATAGATTTCAAGTCGATCCTGACCAAGATGAGTCTGTGGTGTGAAATAATTTTTGTTGAGTGGATAGATTTTAGTTGGGGTAGTCGTTCAACATTTTACAAGAACAACGAACCATGGAGTATGATTTCTCTGAAACCATGATAGATTTCAAGTCGATCCTGACCAAGATGAGTCTGTGGTGTGAAATAATTTTTGTTGAGTGGATAGATTTTAATTAGGGGTAGTCGTTCAACATTCTACAAGAACAACTTACCATGGAGTATGATTTCTCTGAAATAATTTTTGTTGAGTGGATAGATTTTAGTTGGGGTAGTCGTTCAACATTCTACAAGAACAACGAACCATGGAGTGTGATTTCTCTGAAACCATGATAGATTTCAAGTCGATCCTGACCAAGATGAGTCTGTGGTGTGAAATAATTTTTGTTGAGTGGATAGATTTTAATTAGGGGTAGTCGTTCAACATTCTACAAGAACAACTTACCATGGAGTATGATTTCTCTGAAATAATTTTTGTTGAGTGGATAGATTTTAGTTGGGGTAGTCGTTCAACATTCTACAAGAACAACTTACCATGGAGTATGATTTCTCTGAAATAATTTTTGTTGAGTGGATAGATTTTAGTTGGGATAGTCGTTCAACATTCTACCAGAACAACGAGCCATGGAGTGTGATTTCTCTGAAACCATGATAGATTTCAAGTCGATCCTGACCAAGATGAGTCTGTGGTGTGAAATAATTTTTGTTGAGTGGATAGATTTTAGTTGGGGTAGTCGTTCAACATTTTACAAGAACAACGAACCATGGAGTATGATTTCTCTGAAACCATGATAGATTTCAAGTCGATCCTGACCAAGATGAGTCTGTGGTGTGAAATAATTTTTGTTGAGTGGATAGATTTTAATTAGGGGTAGTCGTTCAACATTCTACAAGAACAACGAACCATGGAGTATGATTTCTCTGAAACCATGATAGATTTCAAATCGATCCTGACCAAGATGAGTCTGTGGTGTAAAATAATTTTTGTTGAGTGGATAGATTTTAGTTGGGGTAGTCCTTCAACATTCTACAAGAACACCGAACCATGTAGTATGATTTCTCTGAAATAATTTTTGTTGTGTGGATAGATTTTAGTTGGGATAGTCGTTCAACATTCTACAAGAACAACGAACCATGGAGTATGATTTCTCTGAAACCATGATAGATTTCAAATCGATCCTGACCAAGATGAGTCTGTGGTGTGAAATAATTTTTGTTGAGTGGATAGATTTTAGTTGGGGTAGTCGTTCAACATTCTACAAGAACAACTTACCATGGAGTATGATTTCTCTGAAATAATTTTTGTTGAGTGGATAGATTTTAGTTGGGGTAGTCGTTCAACATTCTACAAGAACAACGAGCCATGGAGTGTGATTTCTCTGAAACCATGATAGATTTCAAGTTGATCCTGACCAAGATGAGTCTGTGGTGTGAAATAATTTTTGTTGAGTGGATAGATTTTAGTTGGGGTAGTCGTTCAACATTTTACAAGAACAACGAACCATGGAGTATGATTTCTCTGAAACCATGATAGATTTCAAGTCGATCCTGACTAAGATGAGTCTGTGGTGTGAAATAATTTTTGTTGAGTGGATAGATTTTAATTAGGGGTAGTCGTTCAACATTCTACAAGAACAACTTACCATGGAGTATGATTTCTCTGAAATAATTTTTGTTGAGTGGATAGATTTTAGTTGGGGTAGTCGTTCAACATTCTACAAGAACAACGAACCATGGAGTGTGATTTCTCTGAAACCATGATAGATTTCAAGTCGATCCTGACCAAGATGAGTCTGTGGTGTGAAATAATTTTTGTTGAGTGGATAGATTTTAGTTGGGGTAGTCGTTCAACATTTTACAAGAACAACGAACCATGGAGTATGATTTCTCTGAAACCATGATAGATTTCAAGTCGATCCTGACCAAGATGAGTCTGTGGTGTGAAATAATTTTTGTTGAGTGGATATATTTTAATTAGGGGTAGTCGTTCAACATTCTACAAGAACAACTTACCATGGAGTATGATTTCTCTGAAATAATTTTTGTTGAGTGGATAGATTTTAGTTGGGGTAGTCGTTCAACATTCTACAAGAACAACGAACCATGGAGTGTGATTTCTCTGAAACCATGATAGATTTCAAGTCGATCCTGACCAAGATGAGTCTGTGGTGTGAAATAATTTTTGTTGAGTGGATAGATTTTAATTAGGGGTAGTCGTTCAACATTCTACAAGAACAACTTACCATGGAGTATGATTTCTCTGAAATAATTTTTGTTGAGTGGATAGATTTTAGTTGGGGTAGTCGTTCAACATTCTACAAGAACAACTTACCATGGAGTATGATTTCTCTGAAATAATTTTTGTTGAGTGGATAGATTTTAGTTGGGATAGTCGTTCAACATTCTACCAGAACAACGAGCCATGGAGTGTGATTTCTCTGAAACCATGATAGATTTCAAGTCGATCCTGACCAAGATGAGTCTGTGGTGTGAAATAATTTTTGTTGAGTGGATAGATTTTAGTTGGGGTAGTCGTTCAACATTTTACAAGAACAACGAACCATGGAGTATGATTTCTCTGAAACCATGATAGATTTCAAGTCGATCCTGACCAAGATGAGTCTGTGGTGTGAAATAATTTTTGTTGAGTGGATAGATTTTAATTAGGGGTAGTCGTTCAACATTCTACAAGAACAACGAACCATGGAGTATGATTTCTCTGAAACCATGATAGATTTCAAATCGATCCTGACCAAGATGAGTCTGTGGTGTAAAATAATTTTTGTTGAGTGGATAGATTTTAGTTGGGGTAGTCCTTCAACATTCTACAAGAACACCGAACCATGGAGTATGATTTCTCTGAAATAATTTTTGTTGTGTGGATAGATTTTAGTTGGGATAGTCGTTCAACATTCTACAAGAACAACGAACCATGGAGTATGATTTCTCTGAAACCATGATAGATTTCAAATCGATCCTGACCAAGATGAGTCTGTGGTGTGAAATAATTTTTGTTGAGTGGATAGATTTTAGTTGGGGTAGTCGTTCAACATTCTACAAGAACAACTTACCATGGAGTATGATTTCTCTGAAATAATTTTTGTTGAGTGGATAGATTTTAGTTGGGGTAGTCGTTCAACATTCTACAAGAACAACGAGCCATGGAGTGTGATTTCTCTGAAACCATGATAGATTTCAAGTTGATCCTGACCAAGATGAGTCTGTGGTGTGAAATAATTTTTGTTGAGTGGATAGATTTTAGTTGGGGTAGTCGTTCAACATTTTACAAGAACAACGAACCATGGAGTATGATTTCTCTGAAACCATGATAGATTTCAAGTCGATCCTGACCAAGATGAGTCTGTGGTGTGAAATAATTTTTGTTGAGTGGATAGATTTTAATTAGGGGTAGTCGTTCAACATTCTACAAGAACAACTTACCATGGAGTATGATTTCTCTGAAATAATTTTTGTTGAGTGGATAGATTTTAGTTGGGGTAGTCGTTCAACATTCTACAAGAACAACGAACCATGGAGTGTGATTTCTCTGAAACCATGATAGATTTCAAGTCGATCCTGACCAAGATGAGTCTGTGGTGTGAAATAATTTTTGTTGAGTGGATAGATTTTAATTAGGGGTAGTCGTTCAACATTCTACAAGAACAACTTACCATGGAGTATGATTTCTCTGAAATAATTTTTGTTGAGTGGATAGATTTTAGTTGGGATAGTCGTTCAACATTCTACAAGAACAACGAACCATGGAGTATGATTTCTCTGAAACCATGATAGATTTCAAATCGATCCTGACCAAGATAAGTCTGTGGTGTAAAATAATTTTTGTTGAGTGGATAGATTTTAGTTGGGGTAGTCCTTCAACATTCTACAAGAACAACGAAACATGGAGTATGATTTCTCTGAAATAATTTTTGTTGAGTGGATAGATTTTAGTTGGGATAGTCGTTCAACATTCTACAAGAACAACGAACCATGGAGTATGATTTCTCTGAAACCATGATAGATTTCAAATCGATCCTGACCAAGATGAGTCTGTGGTGTGAAATAATTTTTGTTGAGTGGATAGATTTTAGTTGTGGTAGTCGTTCAACATTCTACAAGAACAACTTACCATGGAGTATGATTTCTCTGAAATAATTTTTGTTGAGTGGATAGATTTTAGTTGGGGTAGTCGTTCAACATTCTACAAGAACAACGAGCCATGGAGTGTGATTTCTCTGAAACCATGATAGATTTCAAGTCGATCCTGACCAAGATGAGTCTGTGGTGTGAAATAATTTTTGTTGAGTGGATAGATTTTAGTTGGGGTAGTCGTTCAACATTTTACAAGAACAACGAACCATGGAGTATGATTTCTCTGAAACCATGATAGATTTCAAGTCGATCCTGACCAAGATGAGTCTGTGGTGTGAAATAATTTTTGTTGAGTGGATAGATTTTAATTAGGGGTAGTCGTTCAACATTCTACAAGAACAATTTACCATGGAGTATGATTTCTCTGAAATAATTTTTGTTGAGTGGATAGATTTTAGTTGGGGTAGTCGTTCAACATTCTACAAGAACAACGAACCATGGAGTGTGATTTCTCTGAAACCATGATAGATTTCAAGTCGATCCTGACCAAGATGAGTCTGTGGTGTGAAATAATTTTTGTTGAGTGGATAGATTTTAATTAGGGGTAGGCGTTCAACATTCTACAAGAACAACTTACCATGGAGTATGATTTCTCTGAAATAATTTTTGTTGAGTGGATAGATTTTAGTTTTGATAGTCGTTCAACATTCTACAAGAACAACGAACCATGGAGTATGATTTCTCTGAGACCATGATAGATTTCAAATCGATCATGCCCAAGATGAGTCTGTGGTGTGAAATAATTTTTGTTGAGTAAATAGATTTTAGTTGGGGTAGTCGTTCAACATTCTACAAGAACAACTTACCATGGAGTATGATTTCTCTGAAATAATTTTTGTTGAGTGGATAGATTTTAGTTGGGGTAGTCGTTCAACATTCTACAAGAACAACTTACCATGGAGTATGATTTCTCTGAAATAATTTTTGTTGAGTGGATAGATTTTAGTTGGGGTAGTCGTTCAACATTCTACAAGAACAACTTACCATGGAGTATGATTTCTCTGAAACCATGATAGATTTCAAATCGATCCTGACCAAGATGAGTCTGTGGTGTGAAATAATTTTTGTTGAGTGGATAGATTTTAGTTGGGGTAGTCGTTCAACATTCTACAAGAAAAACGAACCATGGAGTATGATTTCTCTGAAACCATGATAGATTTCAAATCGAACCTGACCAAAATGAGTCTGTGGTGTGAAATAATTTTTGTTGAGTGGATAGATTTTAGTTAGGGGTAGTCGTTCAACATTCTACCAGAACAACGAACCATGGAGTATGATTTCTCTGAAATAATTTTTGTTGAGTGGCTAGATTTTAGTTGGGGTAGTCGTTCAACATTCTACAAGAACAACTTACCATGGACTATGATTTCTCTGAAACCATGATAGATTTCAAATCGATCCTGACCAAGATGAGTCTGTGGTGTGAAATAATTTTTGTTGAGTGGATAGATTTTAGTTGGGGTAGTCGTTCAACATTCTACAAGAACAACGAACCATGGAGTATGATTTCTCTGAAACCATGATAGATTTCAAATCGATCCTGACCAAAATGAGTCTGTGGTGTGAAATAATTTTGTTGAGTGGATAGATTTTAGTTAGGGGTAGTCGTTCAACATTCTACCAGAACAACGAACCATGGAGTATGATTTCTCTGAAACCATGATAGATTTCAAATCGATCGTGACCAAGATGAGTCTGTAGTGTGAAATAATTTTTGTTGAGTGGATAGATTTTAGTTGGGGTAGTCGTTCAACATTCTACAAGAACAACGAACCATGGACTATGATTTCTCTGAAACCATGATAGATTTCAAATCGATCCTGACCAAGATGAGTCTGTGGTGTGAAATAATTTTTGTTGAGTGGATAGATTTTAGTTGGGGTAGTCGTTCAACATTCTACAAGAACAACGAACCATGGAGTATGATTTCTCTGAAACCATGATAGATTTCAAATCGATCCTGACCAAGATGAGTCTGTGGTGTGAAATAATTTTTGTTGAGTGGATGGATTTTAGTTGGGGTAGTCGTTCAACATTCTACAAGAACAACGAACCATGGAGTATGATTTCTCTGAAATAATTTTTTTTGAGTGGATAGATTTTAGTTAGGGGTAGTCGTTCAACATTCTACAAGAACAACGAACCATGGAGTATGATTTCTCTGAAACCATGATAGATTTCAAATCGATCCTGACCAAGATGAGTCTGTGGTGTGAAATAATTTTTGATGAGTGGATAGATTTTAGTTGGGGCAGTCGTTCAATATTCTACAAGAACAACGAACCATGGAGTATGATTTCTCTGAAACCATGATAGATTTCAAATCGATCCTGACCAAAATGAGTCTGTGGTGTGAAATAATTTTTGTTGAGTGGATAGATTTTAGTTAGGGGTAGTCGTTCAACATTCTACCAGAACAACGAACCATGGAGTATGATTTCTCTGAAACCATGATAGATTTCAAATCGATCGTGACCAAGATGAGTCTGTAGTGTGAAATAATTTTTGTTGAGTGGATAGATTTTAGTTGGGGTAGTCGTTCAAGATTCTACAAGAACAACGAACCATGGACTATGATTTCTCTGAAACCATGATAGATTTCAAATAGATCCTGACCAAGATGAGTCTGTGGTGTGAAATAATTTTTGTTGAGTGGATAGATTTTAGTTGGGGTAGTCGTTCAACATTCTACAAGAACAACGAACCATGGAGTATGATTTCTCTGAAACCATGATAGATTTCAAATCGATCCTGACCAAGATGAGTCTGTGGTGTGAAATAATTTTTGTTGAGTGGATAGATTTTAGTTGGGGTAGTCGTTCAACATTCTACAAGAACAACGAACCATGGAGTATGATTTCTCTGAAATAATTTTTTTTGAGTGGATAGATTTTAGTTAGGGGTAGTCGTTCAACATTCTACAAGAACAACGAACCATGGAGTATGATTTCTCTGAAACCATGATAGATTTCAAATCGATCCTGACCAAGATGAGTCTGTGGTGTGAAATAATTTTTGATGAGTGGATAGATTTTAGTTGGGGTAGTCGTTCAACATTCTACAAGAACAACGAACCATGGAGTATGATTTCTCTGAAATAATTTTTGTTGAGTGGATAGATTTTATTTGGGATAGTCGTTCAACATTCTACAAGAACAACGAACCATGGAGTATGATTTCTCTGAAATAATATTTGTTAAGTGGATAGATTTTAGTTAGGGGTAGTCGTTCAACATTCTACAAGAACAACTTACCATGGAGTATGATTTCTCTGAAATAATTTTTGTTGAGTGGATAGATTTTAGTTGGGATAGTCGTTCAATATTCTACAAGAACAACGAACCATGGAGTATGATTTCTCTGAAACCATTATAGATTTCAAATCGATCCTGACCAAGATGAGTCTGTGGTGTGAAATAATTTTTGTTGAGTGGATAGATTTTAGTTGGGGTAGTCGTTCAACATTCTACAAGAACAACGAACCATGGAGTATGATTTCTCTGAAATAATTTTTGTTGAGTGGATAGATTTTAGTTAGGGGTAGTCGTTCAACATTCTACAAGAACAACTTACCATGGAGTATGATTTCTCTGAAATAATTTTTGTTGAGTGGATAGATTTTAGTTGGGATAGTCGTTCAACATTCTACAAGAACAACGAACCATGGAGTATGATTTCTCTGAAACCATGATAGATTTCAAATCGATCCTGACCAAATGAGTCTGTGGTGTGAAATAATTTTTTGTTGAGTGGATAGGTTTTAGTTGGGGCAGTCGTTCAACATTCTACAAGAACAACGAACCATGAAGTATGATTTCTCTGAAACCATGATAGATTTCAAATCGATCCTGACCAAGATGAGTCTGTGGTGTGAAATAATTTTTGTTGAGTGGATAGATTTTAGTTGGGGTAGTCGTTCAACATTCTACAAGAACAACGAACCATGGAGTATGATTTCTCTGAAATAATTTTTGTTGAGTGGATAGATTTTAGTTAGGGGTAGTCGTTCAACATTCTACAAGAACAACTTACCATGGAGTATGATTTCTCTGAAATAATTTTTGTTGAGTGGATAGATTTTAGTTGGGATAGTCGTTCAACATTCTACAAGAACAACGAACCATGGAGTATGATTTCTCTGAAACCATGATAGATTTCAAATCGATCCTGACCAAAATGAGTCTGTGGTGTGAAATAATTTTTGTTGAGTGGATAGATTTTAGTTAGGGGTAGTCGCTCAACATTCTACCAGAACAACGAACCATGGAGTATGATTTCTCTGAAACCATGATAGATTTCAAATCGATCCTGACCAAGATGAGTCTGTGGTGTGAAATAATTTTTGTTGAGTGGATAGATTTTAGTTGGGGTAGTCGTTCAACATTCTACAAGAACAACGAACCATGGAGTATGATTTCTCTGAAACCATGATAGATTTCAAATCGATCCTGACCAAGATGAGTCTGTGGTGTGAAATAATTTTTGTTGAGTGGATAGATTTTAGTTAGGGGTAGTCGTTCAACATTCTACCAGAACAAGGAACCATGGAGTATGATTTCTCTGAAACCATGATAGATTTCAAATCGATCCTGACCAAGATGAGTCTGTAGTGTGAAATTATTTTTGTTGAGTGGATAGATTTTAGTTGGGGTAGTCGTTCAACATTCTACAAGAACAACGAACCATGGACTATGATTTCTCTGAAATAATTTTTGTTGAGTGGATAGATTTTAGTTAGGGGTAGTCGTTCAACATTCTACCAGAACAACGAACCATGGAGTATGATTTCTCTGAAACCATGATAGATTTCAAATCGATCCTGACCAAGATGAGTCTGTAGTGTGAAATAATTTTTGTTGAGTGGATAGATTTTAGTTGGGATAGTCGTTCAACATTCTACAAGAACAACGAACCATGGAGTATGATTTCTCTGAAATAATTTTTGTTGAGTGGATAGATTTTAGTTAGGGGTAGTCGTTCAACATTCTACAAGAACAACTTACCATGGAGTATGATTTCTCTGAAATAATTTTTGTTGAGTGGATAGATTTTAGTTGGGATAGTCGTTCAACATTCTACAAGAACAACGAACCATGGAGTATGATTTCTCTGAAACCATGATAGATTTCAAATCGATCCTGACCAAGATGAGTCTGTGGTGTGAAATAATTTTTGTTGAGTGGATAGATTTTAGTTGGGGTAGTCGTTCAACATTCTACAAGAACAACTTACCATGGAGTATGATTTCTCTGAAACCATGATAGATTTCAAATCGATCCTGACCAAGATGAGTCTGTGGTGTGAAATAATTTTTGTTGAGTGGATAGATTTTAGTTGGGGTAGTCGTTCAACATTCTACAAGAACAACGAACCATGGACTATGATTTCTCTGAAACCATGATAGATTTCAAATCGATCCTGACCAAGATGAGTCTGTGGTGTGAAATAATTTTTGTTGAGTGGATAGATTTTAGTTGGGGTAGTCGTTCAACATTCTACCAGAACAACGAACCATGGAGTATGATTTCTCTGAAACCATGATAGATTTCAAATCGATCCTGACCAAGATGAGTCTGTAGTGTGAAATAATTTTTGTTGAGTGGATAGATTTTAGTTGGGGTAGTCGTTCAACATTCTACAAGAACAACGAAATATGGAGTATGATTTCTCTGAAACCATGATAGATTTCAAATCGATCCTGACCAAGATGAGTCTGTAGTGTGAAATAATTTTTGTTGAGTGGATAGATTTTAGTTGGGGTAGTCGTTCAACATTCTACAAGAACAACGAACCATGGACTATGATTTCTCTGAAACCATGATAGATTTCAAATCGATCCTGACCAAGATGAGTCTGTGGTGTGAAATAATTTTTGTTGAGTGGATAGATTTTAGTTGGGGTAGTCGTTCAACATTCTACAAGAACAACGAACCATGGACTATGATTTCTCTGAAATAATTTTTGTTGAGTGGATAGATTTTAGTTAGGGGTAGTCGTTCAACATTCTACAAGAACAACGAACCATGGAGTATAATTTATCTGAAACCATGATAGATTTCAAATCGATCCTGACCAAGATGAGTCTGTGGTGTGAAATAATTTTTGTTGAGTGGATAGATTTTAGTTGGGATAGTCGTTCAACATTCTACAAGAACAACGAACCATGGACTATGATTTCTCTGAAACCATGATAGATTTCAAATCGATCCTGACCAAGATGAGTCTGTGGTGTGAAATAATTTTTGTTGAGTGGATAGATTTTAGTTGGGGTAGTCGTTCAACATTCTACAAGAACAACGAACCATGGAGTATGATTTCTCTGAAACCATGATAGATTTCAAATCGATCCTGACCAAAATGAGTCTGTGGTGTGAAATAATTTTTGTTGAGTGGATAGATTTTAGTTGGGGTAGTCGTTCAACATTCTACCAGAACAACGAACCATGGAGTATGATTTCTCTGAAACCATGATAGATTTCAAATCGATCCTGACCAAGATGAGTCTGTAGTGTGAAATAATTTTTGTTGAGTGGATAGATTTTAGTTGGGGTAGTCGTTCAACATTCTACAAGAACAACGAACCATGGACTATGATTTCTCTGAAACCATGATATATTTCAAATCGATCCTGACCAAGATGAGTCTGTGGTGTGAAATAATTTTTGTTGAGTGGATAGATTTTAGTTGGGGTAGTCGTTCAACATTCTACCAGAACAACGAACCATGGAGTATGATTTCTCTGAAACCATGATAGATTTCAAATCGATCCTGACCAAGATGAGTCTGTGGTGTGAAATAATTTTTGTTGAGTGGATAGATTTTAGTTGGGGTAGTCGTTCAACATTCTACAAGAACAACTTACCATGGAGTATGATTTCTCTGAAACCATGATAGATTTCAAATCGATCCTGACCAAGATGAGTCTGTGGTGTGAAATAATTTTTGTTGAGTGGATAGATTTTAGTTGGGGTAGTCGTTCAACATTCTAAAAGAACAACGAACCATGGAGTATGATTTCTCTGAAACCATGATAGATTTCAAATCGATCCTGACCAAGATGAGTCTGTAGTGTGAAATAATTTTTGTTGAGTGGATAGATTTTAGTTGGGGTAGTCGTTCAACATTCTACCAGAACAAGGAACCATGGAGTATGATTTCTCTGAAACCATGATAGATTTCAAATCGATCCTGACCAAGATGAGTCTGTAGTGTGAAATTATTTTTGTTGAGTGGATAGATTTTAGTTGGGGTAGTCCTTCAACATTCTACAAGAACAACGAACCATGGACTATGATTTCTCTGAAATAATTTTTGTTGAGTGGATAGATTTTAGTTAGGGGTAGTCGTTCAACATTCTACCAGAACAACGAACCATGGAGTATGATTTCTCTGAAACCATGATAGATTTCAAATCGATCCTGACCAAGATGAGTCTGTAGTGTGAAATAATTTTTGTTGAGTGGATAGATTTTAGTTGGGATAGTCGTTCAACATTCTAGAAGAACAACGAACCATGGAGTATGATTTCTCTGAAATAATTTTTGTTGAGTGGATAGATTTTAGTTAGGGGTAGTCGTTCAACATTCTACAAGAACAACTTACCATGGAGTATGATTTCTCTGAAATAATTTTTGTTGAGTGGATAGATTTTAGTTGGGATAGTCGTTCAACATTCTACAAGAACAACGAAACATGGAGTATGATTTCTCTGAAACCATTATAGATTTCAAATCGATCCTGACCAAGATGAGTCTGTGGTGTGAAATAATTTTTGTTGAGTGGATAGATTTTAGTTGGGGTAGTCGTTCAACATTCTACAAGAACAACGAACCATGGAGTATGATTTCTCTGAAATAATTTTTGTTGAGTGGATAGATTTTAGTTAGGGGTAGTCGTTCAACATTCTACAAGAACAACTTACCATGGAGTATGATTTCTCTGAAATAATTTTTGTTGAGTGGATAGATTTTAGTTGGGATAGTCGTTCAACATTCTACAAGAACAACGAACCATGGAGTATGATTTCTCTGAAACCATGATAGATTTCAAATCGATCCTGACCAAGATGAGTCTGTGGTGTGAAATAATTTTTTTGAGTGGATAGATTTTAGTTGGGGTAGTCGTTCAACATTCTACAAGAACAACGAACCATGGAGTATGATTTCTCTGAAACCATGATAGATTTCAAATCGATCCTGACCAAATGAGTCTGTGGTGTGAAATAATTTTCGTTGAGTAGATAGATTTTAGTTGGGGTAGTCGTTCAACATTCTACAAGAACGACGAACCATGAAGTATGATTTCTCTGAAACCATGATAGATTTCAAATCGATCCTGACCAAGATGAGTCTGTGGTGTGAAATAATTTTTGTTGAGTGGATAGATTTTAGTTGGGATAGTCGTTCAACATTCTACAAGAACAACGAACCATGGACTATGATTTCTCTGAAACCATGATAGATTTCAGATCGATCCTGACCAAGATGAGTCTGTGGTGTGAAATAATTTTTGTTGAGTGGATAGATTTTAGTTGGGGTAGTCGTTCAACATTCTACAAGAACAACGAACCATGGACTATGATTTCTCTGAAACCATGATAGATTTCAAATCGATCCTGACCAAGATGAGTCTGTGGTGTGAAATAATTTTTGTTGAGTGGATAGATTTTAGTTGGGGTAGTCGTTCAACATTCTACCAGAACAACGAACCATGGAGTATGATTTCTCTGAAACCATGATAGATTTCAAATCGATCCTGACCAAGATGAGTCTGTAGTGTGAAATAATTTTTGTTGAGTGGATAGATTTTAGTTGGGGTAGTCGTCCAACATTCTACAAGAACAACGAACCATGGAGTATGATTTCTCTGAAACCATGATAGATTTCAAATCGATCCTGACCAAGATGAGTCTGTAGTGTGAAATAATTTTTGTTGAGTGGATAGATTTTAGTTGGGGTAGTCGTTCAACATTCTACAAGAACAACGAACCATGGACTATGATTTCTCTGAAACCATGATAGATTTCAAATCGATCCTGACCAAGATGAGTCTGTGGTGTGACATAATTTTTGTTGAGTGGATAGATTTTAGTTGGGGTGGTCGTTCAACATTCTACCAGAGCAACGAACCATGGAGTATGATTTCTCTGAAACCATGATAGATTTCAAATCGATCCTGACCAAGATGAGTCTGTAGTGTGAAATAATTTTTGTCGAGTGGATAGATTTTAGTTGGGGTAGTCGTTCAACATTCTACCAGAACAACGAACCATGGAGTATGATTTCTCTGAAACCATGATAGATTTCAAATCGATCCTGACCAAGATGAGTCTGTAGTGTGAAATAATTTTTGTTGAGTGGATAGATTTTAGTTGGGGTAGTCGTTCAACATTCTACAAGAACAACGAACCATGGACTATGATTTCTCTGAAACCATGATAGATTTCAAATCGATCCTGACCAAGATGAGTCTGTGGTGTGAAATAATTTTTGTTGAGTGGATAGATTTTAGTTGGGGTAGTCGTTCAACATTCTACAAGAACAACGAACCATGGAGTATGATTTCTCTGAAACCATGATAGTTTTCAAATCGATCCTGACCAAGATGAGTCTGTGGTGTGAAATAATTTTTGTTGAGTGGATAGGTTTTAGTTGGGGTAGTCGTTCAACATTCTACAAGAACAACGAACCATGGACTATGATTTCTCTGAAACCATGATAGATTTCAAATCGATCCTGACCAAGATGAGTCTGTGGTGTGAAATAATTTTTGTTGAGTGGATAGATTTTAGTTGGGGTAGTCGTTCAACATTCTACAAGAACAACGAACCATGGGGTATGATTTCTCTGAAACCATGATAGATTTCAAATCGATCCTGACCAAAATGAGTCTGTGGTGTGAAATAATTTTTGTTGAGTGGATAGATTTTAGTTAGGGGTAGTCGTTCAACATTCTACAAGAACAACGAACCATGGAGTATGATTTCTCTGAAACCATGATAGATTTCAAATCGATCCTGACCAAGATGAGTCTGTAGTGTGAAATAATTTTTGTTGAGTGGATAGATTTTAGTTGGGGTAGTCGTTCAACATTCTACAAGAACAACGAACCATGGACTATGATTTCTCTGAAACCATGATAGATTTCAAATCGATCCTGACCAAGATGAGTCTGTGGTGTGAAATAATTTTTGTTGAGTGGATAGATTTTAGTTGGGGTAGTCGTTCAACATTCTACAAGAACAACTTACCATGGAGTATGATTTCTCTGAAACCATGATAGATTTCAAATCGATCCTGACCAAGATGAGTCTGTGGTGTGAAATAATGTTTGTTGAGTGGATAGATTTTAGTTGGGGTAGTCGTTCAACATTCTACAAGAACAACGAACCATGGAGTATGATTTCTCTGAAATAATTTTTGTTGAGTGGATAGATTTTAGTTGGGATAGTCCTTCAACATTCTACAAGAACAACGAACCATGGAGTATGATTTCTCTGAAATAATTTTAGTTGAGTGGATAGATTTTAGTTAGGGGTAGTCGTTCAACATTCTACAAGAACAACTTACCATGGAGTATGATTTCTCTGAAATAATTTTTGTTGAGTGGATAGATTTTAGGTGGGATAGCCGTTCAACATTCTAGAAGAACAACGAACCATGGAGTATGATTTCTCTGAAACCATTATAGATTTCAAATCGATCCTGACCAAGATGAGTCTGTGGTGTGAAATAATTTTTGTTGAGTGGATAGATTTTAGTTGGGGTAGTCGTTCAACATTCTACAAGAACAACTTACCATGGAGTATGATTTCTCTGAAACCATGATAGATTTCAAATCGATCCTGACCAAGATGAGTCTGTGGTGTGAAATAATTTTTGTTGAGTGGATAGATTTTAGTTGGGGTAGTCGTTCAACATTCTACAAGAACAACGAACCATGGAGCATGAATTCTCTGAAATAATTTTTGTTGGGTGGATAGATTTTAGTTAGGGGTAGTCGTTCAACATTCTACAAGAACAACGAACCATGGAGTATGATTTCTCTGAAATAATTTTTGTTGAGTGGATAGATTTTAGTTGGGATAGCCGTTCAACATTCTAGAAGAACAACGAACCATGGAGTATGATTTCTCTGAGACCATGATAGATTTCAAATCGATCCTGACCAAGATGAGTCTGTGGTGTGAAATAATGTTTGTTGAGTGGATAGATTTTAGTTGGGGTAGTCGTTCAACATTCTACAAGAACAACGAACCATGGAGTATGATTTCTCTGAAATAATTTTTGTTGAGTGGATAGATTTTAGTTGGGGTAGTCGTTCAACATTCTACAAGAACAACGAACCATGGAGTATGATTTCTCTGAAATAATTTTTGTTGAGTGGATAGATTTTAGTTGGGATAGTCCTTCAACATTCTACAAGAACAACGAACTATGGAGTATGATTTCTCTGAAATAATTTTAGTTGAGTGGATAGATTTTAGTTAGGGGTAGTCGTTCAACATTCTACAAGAACAACTTACCATGGAGTATGATTTCTCTGAAATAATTTTTGTTGAGTGGATAGATTTTAGGTGGGATAGCCGTTCAACATTCTAGAAGAACAACGAACCATGGAGTATGATTTCTCTGAAACCATTATAGATTTCAAATCGATCCTGACCAAGATGAGTCTGTGGTGTGAAATAATTTTTGTTGAGTGGATAGATTTTAGTTGGGGTAGTCGTTCAACATTCTACAAGAACAACGAACCATGGAGTATGATTTCTCTGAAATAATTTTGGTTGAGTGGATAGATTTTAGTTAGGGGTAGTCGTTCAACATTCTACAAGATCAACTTACCATGGAGTATGATTTCTCTGAAATAATTTTTGTTGAGTGGATAGATTTTAGTTGGGATAGTCGTTCAACATTCTACAAGAACAACGAACCATGGAGTATGATTTCTCTGAAACCATGATAGATTTCAAATCGATCCTGACCAAGATGAGTCTGTGGTGTGAAATAATTTTTGTTGAGTGGATAGATTTTAGTTGGGGTAGTTGTTCAACATTCTACAAGAAAAACGAACCATGGAGTATGATTTCTCTGAAACCATGATAGATTTCAAATCGATCCTGACCAAATGAGTCTGTGGTGTGAAATAATTTTTGTTGAGTGGATAGATTTTAGTTGGGGTAGTCGTTCAACATTCTACAAGAACAACGAACGATGAAGTATGATTTCTCTGAAACCATGATAGATTTCAAATCGATCCTGACCTAGATGAGTCTGTGGTGTGAAATAATTTTTGTTGAGTGGATAGATTTTAGTTGGGGCAGTCGTTCAACATTCTACAAGAACAACGAACCATGGACTATGATTTCTCTGAAACCATGATAGATTTCAAATCGATCCTGACCAAATGAGTCTGTGGTGTGAAATAATTTTTGTTGAGTGGATAGATTTTAGTTGGGGTAGTCGTTCAACATTCTACAAGAACAACGAACCATGGAGTATGATTTCTCTGAAACCATGATAGATTTCAAATCGATCCTGACCAAGATGAGTCTGTAGTGTGAAATAATTTTTGTTGAGTGGATAGATTTTAGTTGGGGTAGTCGTTCAACATTCTACAAGAACAACGAACCATGGAGTATGATTTCTCTGAAATAATTTTTTTGAGTGGATAAATTTTAGTTAGGGGTAGTCGTTCAACATTCTACAAGAACAACGAACCATGGAGTATGATTTCTCTGAAATAATTTTTGTTGAGTGGATAGATTTTAGTTGGGATAGTCGTTCAACATTCTACAAGAACAACGAACCATGGAGTATGATTTCTCTGAAACCATGATAGATTTCAAATCGATCCTGACCAAGATGAGTCTGTGGTGTGAAATAATTTTTGTTGAGTGGATAGATTTTAGTTAGGGGTAGTCGTTCAACATTCTACAAGAACAACTTACCATGGAGTATGATTTCTTTGAAATAATTTTTGTTGAGTGGATAGATTTTAGTTGGGGTAGTCATTCAACATTCTACAAGAACAACGAACCATGGACTATGATTTCTCTGAAACCATGATAGATTTCAAATCGATCCTGACCAAGATGAGTCTGTGGTGTGAAATAATTTTTGTTGAGTGGATAGATTTTAGTTGGGGTAGTCGTTCAACATTCTACAAGAACAACGAACCATGGGGTATGATTTCTCTGAAACCATGATAGATTTCAAATCGATCCTGACCAAAATGAGTCTGTGGTGTGAAATAATTTTTGTTGAGTGGATAGATTTTAGTTAGGGGTAGTCGTTCAACATTCTACAAGAACAACGAACCATGGAGTATAATTTCTCTGAAACCATGATAGATTTCAAATCGATCCTGACCAAGATGAGTCTGTAGTATGAAATAATTTTTGTTGAGTGGATAGATTTTAGTTGGGGTAGTCGTTCAACATTCTACAAGAACAACGAACCATGGACTATGATTTCTCTGAAACCATGATAGATTTCAAATCGATCCTGACCAAGATGAGTCTGTGGTGTGAAATAATTTTTGTTGAGTGGATAGATTTTAGTTGGGGTAGTCGTTCAACATTCTACAAGAACAACTTACCATGGAGTATGATTTCTCTGAAACCATGATAGATTTCAAATCGATCCTGACCAAGATGAGTCTGTGGTGTGAAATAATTTTTGTTGAGTGGATAGATTTTAGTTGGGGGTAGTCGTTCAACATTCTACAAGAACAACGAACCATGGAGTATGAATTCTCTGAAATAATTTTTGTTGGGTGGATAGATTTTAGTTAGGGTAGTCGTTCAACATTCTACAAGAACAACGAACGATGAAGTATGATTTCTCTGAAACCATGATAGATTTCAAATCGATCCTGACCTAGATGAGTCTGTGGTGTGAAATAATTTTTGTTGAGTGGATAGATTTTAGTTGGGATAGTCGTTCAACATTCTACAAGAACAACGAACCATGGACTATGATTTCTCTGAAACCATGATAGATTTCAAATCTATCCTGACCAAGATGAGTCTGTGGTGTGAAATAATTTTTGTTGAGTGGATAGATTTTAGTTGGGGTAGTCGTTCAACATTCTACAAGAACAACGAACCATGGAGTATGATTTCTCTGAAACCATGATAGATTTCAAATCGATCCTGACCAAGATGAGTCTGTGGTGTGAAATAATTTTTGTTGAGTGGATAGATTTTAGTTGGGGTAGTCGTTCAACATTCTACAAGAACAACGAACCATGGGGTATGATTTCTCTGAAACCATGATAGATTTCAAATCGATCCTGACCAAGATGAGTCTGTGGTGTGAAATAATTTTTGTTGAGTGGATAGATTTTAGTTGGGGTAGTCGTTCAACATTCTAGAAGAACAACGAACCATGGAGTATGATTTCTCTGAGACCATGATAGATTTCAAATCGATCCTGACCAAGATGAGTCTGTGGTGTGAAATAATTTTTGTTGAGTGGATAGATTTTAGTTGGGGTAGTCGTTCAACATTCTACAAGAACAACGAACCATGGAGTATGATTTCTCTGAAATAATTTTTGTTGAGTGGATAGATTTTAGTTGGGGTAGTCGTTCAACATTCTACAAGAACAACGAACCATGGAGTATGATTTCTCTGAAAAAATTTTTGTTGAGTGGATAGATTTTAGTTGGGATAGTCGTTCAACATTCTACAAGAACAACGAACCATGGAGTATGATTTCTCTGAAATAATTTTAGTTGAGTGGATAGATTTTAGTTAGGGGTAGTCGTTCAACATTCTACAAGAACAACTTACCATGGAGTATGATTTCTCTGAAATAATTTTTGTTGAGTGGATAGATTTTAGTTGGGATAGCCGTTCAACATTCTAGAAGAACAACGAACCATGGAGTATGATTTCTCTGAAACCATTATAGATTTCAAATCGATCCTGACCAAGATGAGTCTGTGGTGTGAAATAATTTTTGTTGAGTGGATAGATTTTAGTTGGGGTAGTCGTTCAACATTCTACAAGAACAACGAACCATGGAGTATGATTTCTCTGAAATAATTTTGGTTGAGTGGATAGATTTTAGTTAGGGGTAGTCGTTCAACATTCTACAAGAACAACTTACCATGGAGTATGATTTCTCTGAAATAATTTTTGTTGAGTGGATAGATTTTACGAACAATTTTAAGAACAACGAAACATGGAGTATGATTTCTCTGAAACCATGATAGATTTCAAATCGATACTGACCAAGATGAGTCTGTGGTGTGAAATAATTTTTGTTGAGTGGATAGATTTTAGTTGGGGTAGTCGTTCAACATTCTACAAGAAAAACGAACCATGGAGTATGATTTCTCTGAAACCATGATAGATTTCAAATCGATCCTGACCAAATGAGTCTGTGGTGTGAAATAATTTTTGTTGAGTGGATAGATTTTAGTTGGGGTAGTCGTTCAACATTCTGCAAGAACAACGAACGATGAAGTATGATTTCTCTGAAACCATGATAGATTTCAAATCGATCCTGACCTAGATGAGTCTGTGGTGTGAAATAATTTTTGTTGAGTGGATAGATTTTAGTTGGGATAGTCGTTCAACATTCTACAAGAACAACGAACCATGGAGTATGATTTCTCTGAGACCATGATAGATTTCAAATCGATACTGACCAAGATGAGTCTGTGGTGTGAAATAATTTTTGTTGAGTGGATAGATTTTAGTTGGGGTAGTCGTTCAACATTCTAGAAGAACAACGAACCATGGAGTATGATTTCTCTGAGACCATGATAGATTTCAAATCGATCCTGACCAAGATGAGTCTGTGGTGTGAAATAATTTTTGTTGAGTGGATAGATTTTAGTTGGGGTAGTCGTTCAACATTCTACAAGAACAACGAACCATGGAGTATGATTTCTCTGAAATAATTTTTGTTGAGTGGATAGATTTTAGTTGGGGTAGTCGTTCAACATTCTACAAGAACAACGAACCATGGAGTATGATTTCTCTGAAAAAATTTTTGTTGAGTGGATAGATTTTAGTTGGGATAGTCGTTCAACATTCTACAAGAACAACGAACCATGGAGTATGATTTCTCTGAAATAATTTTAGTTGAGTGGATAGATTTTAGTTAGGGGTAGTCGTTCAACATTCTACAAGAACAACTTACCATGGAGTATGATTTCTCTGAAATAATTTTTGTTGAGTGGATAGATTTTAGTTGGGATAGCCGTTCAACATTCTAGAAGAACAACGAACCATGGAGTATGATTTCTCTGAAACCATTATAGATTTCAAATCGATCCTGACCAAGATGAGTCTGTGGTGTGAAATAATTTTTGTTGAGTGGATAGATTTTAGTTGGGGTAGTCGTTCAACATTCTACAAGAACAACGAACCATGGAGTATGATTTCTCTGAAATAATTTTGGTTGAGTGGATAGATTTTAGTTAGGGGTAGTCGTTCAACATTCTACAAGAACAACTTACCATGGAGTATGATTTCTCTGAAATAATTTTTGTTGAGTGGATAGATTTTACGAACAATTTTAAGAACAACGAAACATGGAGTATGATTTCTCTGAAACCATGATAGTTTTCAAATCGATACTGACCAAGATGAGTCTGTGGTGTGAAATAATTTTTGTTGAGTGGATAGATTTTAGTTGGGGTAGTCGTTCAACATTCTACAAGAAAAACGAACCATGGAGTATGATTTCTCTGAAACCATGATAGATTTCAAATCGATCCTGACCAAATGAGTCTGTGGTGTGAAATAATTTTTGTTGAGTGGATAGATTTTAGTTGGGGTAGTCGTTCAACATTCTGCAAGAACAACGAACGATGAAGTATGATTTCTCTGAAACCATGATAGATTTCAAATCGATCCTGACCTAGATGAGTCTGTGGTGTGAAATAATTTTTGTTGAGTGGATAGATTTTAGTTGGGATAGTCGTTCAACATTCTACAAGAACAACGAACCATGGAGTATGATTTCTCTGAGACCATGATAGATTTCAAATCGATACTGACCAAGATGAGTCTGTGGTGTGAAATAATTTTTGTTGAGTGGATAGATTTTAGTTGGGGTAGTCGTTCAACATTCTAGAAGAACAACGAACCATGGAGTATGATTTCTCTGAAACCATGATAGATTTCAAATCGATCCTGACCAAGATGAGTCTGTGGTGTGAAATAATTTTTGTTGAGTGGATAGATTTTAGTTGGGGTAGTCGTTCAACATTCTACAAGAACAACGAACCATGGGGTATGATTTCTCTGAAACCATGATAGATTTCAAATCGATCCTGACCAAAATGAGTCTGTGGTGTGAAATAATTTTTGTTGAGTGGATAGATTTTAGTTAGGGGTAGTCGTTCAACATTCTACAAGAACAACGAACCATGGGGTATGATTTCTCTGAAACCATGATAGATTTCAAATCTATCCTGACCAAGATGAGTCTGTGGTGTGAAATAATTTTTGTTGAGTGGATAGATTTTAGTTGGGGTAGTCGTTCAACATTCTACAAGAACAACGAACCATGGAGTATGATTTCTCTGAAACCATGATAGATTTCAAATCGATCCTGACCAAGATGAGTCTGTGGTGTGAAATAATTTTTGTTGAGTGGATAGATTTTAGTTGGGGTAGTCGTTCAACATTCTACAAGAACAACGAACCATGGGGTATGATTTCTCTGAAACCATGATAGATTTCAAATCGATCCTGACCAAGATGAGTCTGTGGTGTGAAATAATTTTTGTTGAGTGGATAGATTTTAGTTGGGGTAGTCGTTCAACATTCTAGAAGAACAACGAACCATGGAGTATGATTTCTCTGAGACCATGATAGATTTCAAATCGATCCTGACCAAGATGAGTCTGTGGTGTGAAATAATTTTTGTTGAGTGGATAGATTTTAGTTGGGGTAGTCGTTCAACATTCTACAAGAACAACGAACCATGGAGTATGATTTCTCTGAAATAATTTTTGTTGAGTGGATAGATTTTAGTTGGGGTAGTCGTTCAACATTCTACAAGAACAACGAACCATGGAGTATGATTTCTCTGAAAAAATTTTTGTTGAGTGGATAGATTTTAGTTGGGATAGTCGTTCAACATTCTACAAGAACAACGAACCATGGAGTATGATTTCTCTGAAATAATTTTAGTTGAGTGGATAGATTTTAGTTAGGGGTAGTCGTTCAACATTCTACAAGAACAACTTACCATGGAGTATGATTTCTCTGAAATAATTTTTGTTGAGTGGATAGATTTTAGTTGGGATAGCCGTTCAACATTCTAGAAGAACAACGAACCATGGAGTATGATTTCTCTGAAACCATTATAGATTTCAAATCGATCCTGACCAAGATGAGTCTGTGGTGTGAAATAATTTTTGTTGAGTGGATAGATTTTAGTTGGGGTAGTCGTTCAACATTCTACAAGAACAACGAACCATGGAGTATGATTTCTCTGAAATAATTTTGGTTGAGTGGATAGATTTTAGTTAGGGGTAGTCGTTCAACATTCTACAAGAACAACTTACCATGGAGTATGATTTCTCTGAAATAATTTTTGTTGAGTGGATAGATTTTACGAACAATTTTAAGAACAACGAAACATGGAGTATGATTTCTCTGAAACCATGATAGATTTCAAATCGATACTGACCAAGATGAGTCTGTGGTGTGAAATAATTTTTGTTGAGTGGATAGATTTTAGTTGGGGTAGTCGTTCAACATTCTACAAGAAAAACGAACCATGGAGTATGATTTCTCTGAAACCATGATAGATTTCAAATCGATCCTGACCAAATGAGTCTGTGGTGTGAAATAATTTTTGTTGAGTGGATAGATTTTAGTTGGGGTAGTCGTTCAACATTCTGCAAGAACAACGAACGATGAAGTATGATTTCTCTGAAACCATGATAGATTTCAAATCGATCCTGACCTAGATGAGTCTGTGGTGTGAAATAATTTTTGTTGAGTGGATAGATTTTAGTTGGGATAGTCGTTCAACATTCTACAAGAACAACGAACCATGGAGTATGATTTCTCTGAGACCATGATAGATTTCAAATCGATACTGACCAAGATGAGTCTGTGGTGTGAAATAATTTTTGTTGAGTGGATAGATTTTAGTTGGGGTAGTCGTTCAACATTCTAGAAGAACAACGAACCATGGAGTATGATTTCTCTGAAACCATGATAGATTTCAAATCGATCCTGACCAAGATGAGTCTGTGGTGTGAAATAATTTTTGTTGAGTGGATAGATTTTAGTTGGGGTAGTCGTTCAACATTCTACAAGAACAACGAACCATGGGGTATGATTTCTCTGAAACCATGATAGATTTCAAATCGATCCTGACCAAAATGAGTCTGTGGTGTGAAATAATTTTTGTTGAGTGGATAGATTTTAGTTAGGGGTAGTCGTTCAACATTCTACAAGAACAACGAACCATGGAGTATGATTTCTCTGAAACCATGATAGATTTCAAATCGATCCTGACCAAGATGAGTCTGTGGTGTGAAATAATTTTTGTTGAGTGGATAGATTTTAGTTGGGGTAGTCGTTCAACATTCTACAAGAACAACTTACCATGGAGTATGATTTCTCTGAAATAATTTTTGTTGAGTGGATAGATTTTAGTTGGGATAGCCGTTCAACATTCTAGAAGAACAACGAACCATGGAGTATGATTTCTCTGAGACCATGATAGATTTCAAATCGATCCTGACCAAGATGAGTCTGTGGTGTGAAATAATTTTTGTTGAGTGGATAGATTTTAGTTGGGGTAGTCGTTCAACATTCTACAAGAACAACGAACCATGGAGTATGATTTCTCTGAAATAATTTTTGTTGAGTGGATAGATTTTAGTTGGGGTAGGCCTTCAACATTCTACAAGAACAACGAACCATGGAGTATGATTTCTCTGAAATAATTTTTGTTGAGTGGATAGATTTTAGTTGGGATAGTCGTTCAACATTCTACAAGAACAACGAACCATGGAGTATGATTTCTCTGAAACCATGATAGATTTCAAATCGATCCTGACCAAATGAGTCTGTGGTGTGAAATAATTTTTGTTGAGTGGATAGATTTTAGTTGGGGTAGTCGTTCAACATTCTACAAGAACAACGAACGATGAAGTATGATTTCTCTGAAACCATGATAGATTTCAAATCGATCCTGACCTAGATGAGTCTGTGGTGTGAAATAATTTTTGTTGAGTGGATAGATTTTAGTTGGGATAGTCGTTCAACATTCTACAAGAACAACGAACCATGGACTATGATTTCTCTGAAACCATGATAGATTTCAAATCTATCCTGACCAAGATGAGTCTGTGGTGTGAAATAATTTTTGTTGAGTGGATAGATTTTAGTTGGGGTAGTCGTTCAACATTCTACAAGAACAACTTACCATGGAGTATGATTTCTCTGAAATAATTTTTGTTGAGTGGATAGATTTTACGAACAATTTTAAGAACAACGAAACATGGAGTATGATTTCTCTGAAACCATGATAGATTTCAAATCGATACTGACCAAGATGAGTCTGTGGTGTGAAATAATTTTTGTTGAGTGGATAGATTTTAGTTGGGGTAGTCGTTCAACATTCTACAAGAAAAACGAACCATGGAGTATGATTTCTCTGAAACCATGATAGATTTCAAATCGATCCTGACCAAATGAGTCTGTGGTGTGAAATAATTTTTGTTGAGTGGATAGATTTTAGTTGGGGTAGTCGTTCAACATTCTACAAGAACAACGAACGATGAAGTATGATTTCTCTGAAACCATGATAGATTTCAAATCGATCCTGACCTAGATGAGTCTGTGGTGTGAAATAATTTTTGTTGAGTGGATAGATTTTAGTTGGGATAGTCGTTCAACATTCTACAAGAACAACGAACCATGGACTATGATTTCTCTGAAACCATGATAGATTTCAAATCTATCCTGACCAAGATGAGTCTGTGGTGTGAAATAATTTTTGTTGAGTGGATAGATTTTAGTTGGGGTAGTCGTTCAACATTCTACAAGAACAACGAACCATGGAGTATGATTTCTCTGAAACCATGATAGATTTCAAATCGATCCTGACCAAGATGAGTCTGTGGTGTGAAATAATTTTTGTTGAGTGGATAGATTTTAGTTGGGGTAGTCGTTCAACATTCTACAAGAACAACGAACCATGGGGTATGATTTCTCTGAAACCATGATAGATTTCAAATCGATCCTGACCAAAATGAGTCTGTGGTGTGAAATAATTTTTGTTGAGTGGATAGATTTTAGTTAGGGGTAGTCGTTCAACATTCTACAAGAACAACGAACCATGGAGTATGATTTCTCTGAAACCATGATAGATTTCAAATCGATCCTGACCAAGATGAGTCTGTGGTGTGAAATAATTTTTGTTGAGTGGATAGATTTTAGTTGGGGTAGTCGTTCAACATTCTACAAGAACAACTTACCATGGAGTATGATTTCTCTGAAATAATTTTTGTTGAGTGGATAGATTTTAGTTGGGATAGCCGTTCAACATTCTAGAAGAACAACGAACCATGGAGTATGATTTCTCTGAGACCATGATAGATTTCAAATCGATCCTGACCAAGATGAGTCTGTGGTGTGAAATAATTTTTGTTGAGTGGATAGATTTTAGTTGGGGTAGTCGTTCAACATTCTACAAGAACAACGAACCATGGAGTATGATTTCTCTGAAATAATTTTTGTTGAGTGGATAGATTTTAGTTGGGGTAGTCGTTCAACATTCTACAAGAACAACGAACCATGGAGTATGATTTCTCTGAAATAATTTTTGTTGAGTGGATAGATTTTAGTTGGGATAGTCGTTCAACATTCTACAAGAACAACGAACCATGGAGTATGATTTCTCTGAAATAATTTTAGTTGAGTGGATAGATTTTAGTTAGGGGTAGTCGTTCAACATTCTACAAGAACAACTTACCATGGAGTATGATTTCTCTGAAATAATTTTTGTTGAGTGGATAGATTTTAGTTGGGATAGCCGTTCAACATTCTAGAAGAACAACGAACCATGGAGTATGATTTCTCTGAAACCATTATAGATTTCAAATCGATCCTGACCAAGATGAGTCTGTGGTGTGAAATAATTTTTGTTGAGTGGATAGATTTTAGTTGGGGTAGTCGTTCAACATTCTACAAGAACAACGAACCATGGAGTATGATTTCTCTGAAATAATTTTGGTTGAGTGGATAGATTTTAGTTAGGGGTAGTCGTTCAACATTCTACAAGAACAACTTACCATGGAGTATGATTTCTCTGAAATAATTTTTGTTGAGTGGATAGATTTTACGAACAATTTTAAGAACAACGAAACATGGAGTATGATTTCTCTGAAACCATGATAGATTTCAAATCGATACTGACCAAGATGAGTCTGTGGTGTGAAATAATTTTTGTTGAGTGGATAGATTTTAGTTGGGGTAGTCGTTCAACATTCTACAAGAAAAACGAACCATGGAGTATGATTTCTCTGAAACCATGATAGATTTCAAATCGATCCTGACCAAATGAGTCTGTGGTGTGAAATAATTTTTGTTGAGTGGATAGATTTTAGTTGGGGTAGTCGTTCAACATTCTACAAGAACAACGAACGATGAAGTATGATTTCTCTGAAACCATGATAGATTTCAAATCGATCCTGACCTAGATGAGTCTGTGGTGTGAAATAATTTTTGTTGAGTGGATAGATTTTAGTTGGGATAGTCGTTCAACATTCTACAAGAACAACGAACCATGGACTATGATTTCTCTGAAACCATGATAGATTTCAAATCTATCCTGACCAAGATGAGTCTGTGGTGTGAAATAATTTTTGTTGAGTGAATAGATTTTAGTTGGGGTAGTCGTTCAACATTCTACAAGAACAACGAACCATGGAGTATGATTTCTCTGAAACCATGATAGATTTCAAATCGATCCTGACCAAGATGAGTCTGTGGTGTGAAATAATTTTTGTTGAGTGGATAGATTTTAGTTGGGGTAGTCGTTCAACATTCTACAAGAACAAGGAACCATGGGGTATGATTTCTCTGAAACCATGATAGATTTCAAATCGATCCTGACCAAAATGAGTCTGTGGTGTGAAATAATTTTTGTTGAGTGGATAGATTTTAGTTAGGGGTAGTCGTTCAACATTCTACAAGAACAACGAACCATGGAGTATGATTTCTCTGAAACCATGATAGATTTCAAATCGATCCTGACCAAGATGAGTCTGTAGTGTGAAATAATTTTTGTTGAGTGGATAGATTTTAGTTGGGGTAGTCGTTCAACATTCTACAAGAACAACGAACCATGGACTATGATTTCTCTGAAACCATGATAGATTTCAAATCGATCCTGACCAAGATGAGTCTGTGGTGTGAAATAATTTTTGTTGAGTGGATAGATTTTAGTTGGGGTAGTCGTTCAACATTCTACAAGAACAACTTACCATGGAGTATGATTTCTCTGAAACCATGATAGATTTCAAATCGATCCTGTCCAAGATGAGTCTGTGGTGTGAAATAATTTTTGTTGAGTGGATAGATTTTAGTTGGGGTAGTCGTTCAACATTCTACAAGAACAACGAACCATGGAGTATGAATTCTCTGAAATAATTTTTGTTGGGTGGATAGATTTTAGTTAGGGGTAGTCGTTCAACATTCTACAAGAACAACTTACCATGGAGTATGATTTCTCTGAAATAATTTTTGTTGAGTGGATAGATTTTAGTTGGGATAGCCGTTCAACATTCTAGAAGAACAACGAACCATGGAGTATGATTTCTCTGAGACCATGATAGATTTCAAATCGATCCTGACCAAGATCAGTCTGTGGTGTGAAATAATTTTTGTTGAGTGGATAGATTTTAGTTGGGGTAGTCGTTCAACATTCTACAAGAACAACGAACCATGGAGTATGATTTCTCTGAAATAATTTTTGTTGAGTGGATAGATTTTAGTTGGGGTAGTCGTTCAACATTCTACAAGAACAACGAACCATGGAGTATGATTTCTCTGAAATAATTTTTGTTGAGTTGATAGATTTTAGTTGGGATAGTCGTTCAAAATTCTACAAGAACAACGAACCATGGAGTATGATTTCTCTGAAATAATTTTAGTTGAGTGGATAGATTTTAGTTAGGGGTAGTCGTTCAACATTCTACAAGAACAACTTACCATGGAGTATGATTTCTCTGAAATAATTTTTGTTGAGTGGATAGATTTTAGTTGGGATAGCCGTTCAACATTCTAGAAGAACAACGAACCATGGAGTATGATTTCTCTGAAACCATTATAGATTTCAAATCGATCCTGACCAAGATGAGTCTGTGGTGTGAAATAATTTTTGTTGAGTGGATAGATTTTAGTTGGGGTAGTCGTTCAACATTCTACAAGAACAACGAACCATGGAGTATGATTTCTCTGAAATAATTTTGGTTGAGTGGATAGATTTTAGTTAGGGGTAGTCGTTCAACATTCTACAAGAACAACTTACCATGGAGTATGATTTCTCTGAAATAATTTTTGTTGAGTGGATAGATTTTAGTTGGGATAGTCGTTCAACATTCTACAAGAACAACGAACCATGGAGTATGATTTCTCTGAAACCATGATAGATTTCAAATCGATCCTGACCAAGATGAGTCTGTGGTGTGAAATAATTTTTGTTGAGTGGATAGATTTTAGTTGGGGCAGTCGTTCAACATTCTACAAGAACAACGAACCATGGACTATGATTTCTCTGAAACCATGATAGATTTCAAATCTATCCTGACCAAGATGAGTCTGTGGTGTGAAATAATTTTTGTTGAGTGGATAGATTTTAGTTGGGGTAGTCGTTCAACATTCTACAAGAACAACGAACCATGGAGTATGATTTCTCTGAAACCATGATAGATTTCAAATCGATCCTGACCAAGATGAGTCTGTAGTGTGAAATAATTTTTGTTGAGTGGATAGATTTTAGTTGGGGTAGTCGTTCAACATTCTACAAGAACAACGAACCATGGAGTATGATTTCTCTGAAATAATTTTTTTGAGTGGATAAATTTTAGTTAGGGGTAGTCGTTCAACATTCTACAAGAACAACGAACCATGGAGTATGATTTCTCTGAAATAATTTTTGTTGAGTGGATAGATTTTAGTTGGGATAGTCGTTCAACATTCTACAAGAACAACGAACCATGGAGTATGATTTCTCTGAAACCATGATAGATTTCAAATCGATCCTGACCAAGATGAGTCTGTGGTGTGAAATAATTTTTGTTGAGTGGATAGATTTTAGTTAGGGGTAGTCGTTCAACATTCTACAAGAACAACTTACCATGGAGTATGATTTCTTTGAAATAATTTTTGTTGAGTGGATAGATTTTAGTTGGGGTAGTCGTTCAACATTCTACAAGAACAACGAACCATGGAGTATGATTTCTCTGCAACCATGATAGATTTCAAATCGATCCTGACCAAGATGAGTCTGTGGTGTGAAATAATTTTTGTTGAGTGGATAGATTTTAGTTAGGGGTAGTCGTTCAACATTCTACAAGAACAACTTACCATGGAGTATGATTTCTCTGAAATAATTTTTGTTGAGTGAATAGATTTTAGTTAGGGGTAGTCGTTCAACATTCTACAAGAACAACGAACCATGGAGTATGATTTCTCTGAAATAATTTTTGTTGAGTGGATAGATTTTAGTTGGGATAGTCGTTCAACATTCTACAAGAACATCGAACCTTGGAGTATGATTTCTCTGAAACCATTATAGATTTCAAATCGATCCTGACCAAGATGAGTCTGTGGTGTGAAATAATTTTTGTTGAGTGAATAGATTTTAGTTAGGGGTAGTCGTTCAACATTCTACAAGAACAACTTACCATGGAGTATGATTTCTCTGAAATAATTTTTGTTGAGTGGATAGATTTTAGTTAGGGGTAGTCGTTCAACATTCTACAAGAACAACGAACCATGGAGTATGATTTCTCTGCAACCATGATAGATTTCAAATCGATCCTGACCAAGATGAGTCTGTGGTGTGAAATAATTTTTGTTGAGTGGATAGATTTTAGTTAGGGGTAGTCGTTCAACATTCTTCAAGAACAACTTACCATGGAATATGACTTCTCTGAAATAATTTTTGCTGAGTGGATAGATTTAAGTTGGGATAGTCGTTCAACATTCTACAAGAACAACGAACCTTGGAGTATGATTTCTCTGAAACCATTATAGATTTCAAATCGATCCTGACCAAGATGAGTCTGTGGTGTGAAATAATTTTTGTTGAGTGAATAGATTTTAGTTAGGGGTAGTCGTTCAACATTCTACAAGAACAACTTACCATGGAGTATGATTTCTCTGAAATAATTTTTGTTGAGTGGATAGATTTTAGTTGGGATAGTCGTTCAACATTCTACAAGAACAACGAACCTTGGAGTATGATTTCTCTGAAACCATTATAGATTTCAAATCGATCCTGACCAAGATGAGTCTGTGGTGTGAAATAATTTTTGTTGAGTGAATAGATTTTAGTTAGGGGTAGTCGTTCAACATTCTACAAGAACAACTTACCATGGAGTATGATTTCTCTGAAATAATTTTTGTTGAGTGGATAGATTTTAGTTAGGGGTAGTCGTTCAACATTCTACAAGAACAACGAACCATGGAGTATGATTTCTCTGCAACCATGATAGATTTCAAATCGATCCTGACCAAGATGAGTCTGTGGTGTGAAATAATTTTTGTTGAGTGGATAGATTTTACTTGGGGTAGTCGTTCAACATTCTACAAGAACAACGAACCATGGAGTATGATTTCTCTGAAACCATGATAGATTTCAAATCGATCCTGACCAAGATGAGTCTGCGGTGTGAAATAATTTTTGTTGAGTGGATAGATTTTAGTTGGGGTAGTCGTTCAACATTCTACAAGAACAACGAACCATGGAGTATGATTTCTCTGAAACCATGATAGATTTCAAATCGATCCTGACCAAGATGAGTCTGTGGTGTGAAATAATTTTTGTTGAGTGGATACATTTTAGTTGGGGTAGTCGTTCAACATTCTACAAGAACAACGAACCATGGAGTATGATTTCTCTGAAACCATGATAGATTTCAAATCGATCCTGACCAAGATGAGTCTGTGGTGTGAAATAATTTTTGTTGAGTGGATAGATTTTAGGTGGGGTAGTCGTTCAACATTCTACAAGAACAACGAACCATGGAGTATGATTTCTCTGAAACCATGATAGATTTCAAATCGATCCTGACCAAGATGAGTCTGTGGTGTGAAATAATTTTTGTTGAGTGGATAGATTTTAGTTGGGGTAGTCGTTCAACATTCTACAAGAACAACGAATCATGGAGTATGATTTCTCTGAAATAATTTTTGTTGAGTGGATAGATTTTAGTTGGGGTAGTCGTTCAACATTCTACAAGAACAACGAACCATGGAGTATGATTTCTCTGAGACCATGATAGATTTCAAATCGATCCTGACCAAGATGAGTCTGTGGTGTGAAATAATTTTTGTTGAGTGGATAGATTTTAGTTAGGGGTAGTCGTTCAACATTCTTCAAGAACAACTTGCCATGGAATATGATTTCTTTGAAATAATTTTTGTTGAGTGGATAGATTTTAGTTGGGATAGTCGTTCAACATTCTACAAGAACAACTTACCATGGAGTATGATTTCTCTGAAACCATTATAGATTTCAAATCGATCCTGACCAAGATGAGTCTGTGGTGTGAAATAATTTTTGTTGAGTGGATAGATTTTACTTGGGGTAGTCGTTCAACATTCTACAAGAACAACGAACCATGGAGTATGATTTCTCTGAAACCATGATAGATTTCAAATCGATCCTGACCAAGATGAGTCTGTGGTGTGAAATAATTTTTGTTGAGTGGATAGATTTTACTTGGGGTAGTCGTTCAACATTCTACAAGAACAACGAACCATGGAGTATGATTTCTCTGAAACCATGATAGATTTCAAATCGATCCTGACCAAGATGAGTCTGTGGTGTGAAATAATTTTTTTGAGTGGATAGATTTTAGTTGGGGTAGTCGTTCAACATTCTACAAGAACAACGAACCATGGAGTATGATTTCTCTGAAACCATGATAGATTTCAAATCGATCCTGACCAAGATGAGTCTGTGGTGTGAAATAATTTTTGTTGAGTGGATAGATTTTAGTTGGGGTAGTCGTTCAACATTCTACAAGAACAACGAACCATGGAGTATGATTTCTCTGAAACCATGATAGATTTCAAATCGATCCTGACCAAGATGAGTCTGTGGTGTGAAATAATTTTTGTTGAGTGGATAGATTTTAGTTGGGGTAGTCGTTCAACATTCTACAAGAACAACGAACCATGGAGTATGATTTCTCTGAAACCATGATAGATTTCAAATCGATCCTGAAAAAGATGAGTCTGTGTTGTGAAATAATTTTTGTTGAGTGGATAGATTTTAGTTGGGGTAGTCGTTCAACATTCTACAAGAACAACGAACCATGGAGTATGATTTCTCTGAAATAATTTTTGTTGAGTGGATAGATTTTAGTTAGGGGTAGTCGTTCAACATTCTACAAGAACAACGAACCATGGAGTATGATTTCTCTGAAACCATGATAGATTTCAAATCGATCCTGACCAAGATGAGTCTGTGGTGTGAAATAATTTTTGTTGAGTGGATAGATTTTAGTTAGGGGTAGTCGTTCAACATTCTACAAGAACAACTTACCATGGAGTATGATTTCTCTGAAATAATTTTTGTTGAGTGGATAGATTTTAGTTGGGATAGTAGTTCAACATTCTACAAGAACAACGAACCATGGAGTATGATTTCTCTGAGACCATGATAGATTTCAAATCGATCCTGACCAAGATGAGTCTGTGGTGTGAAATAATTTTTGTTGAGTGGATAGATTTTAGTTAGGGGTAGTCGTTCAACATTCTACAAGAACAACTTACCATGTAGTATGATTTCTCTGAAATAATTTTTGTTGAGTGGATAGATTTTAGTTAGGGGTAGTCGTTCAACCTTCTACAAGAACAACGAACCATGGAGTATGATTTCTCTGAAATAATTTTTGTTGAGTGGATAGATTTTAGTTAGGGGTAGTCGTTCAACATTCTACAAGAACAACGAACTATGGAGTATGATTTCTCTGAAACCATTATAGATTTCAAATCGATCCTGACCAAGATGAGTCTGTGGTGTGAAATAATTTTTGTTGAGTGAATAGATTTTAGTTAGGGGTAGTCGTTGAACATTCTACAAGAACAACTTACCATGGAGTATGATTTCTCTGAAATAATTTTTGTTGAGTGGATAGATTTTAGTTGGTATAATCGTTCAACATTCTACAAGAACAACTAACCATGGAGTATGATTTCTCTGAAACCATTATAGATTTCAAATCGATCCTGACCAAGATGAGTCTGTGGTGTGAAATAATTTTTGTTGAGTGGATAGATTTTAGTAGGGGTAGTCGTTCAACATTCTACAAGAACAACGAACCATGGAGTATGATTTCTCTGAAATAATTTTTGTTGAGTGGATAGATTTTAGTTGGGGTAGTCGTTCAACATTCTACAAGAACAACGAACCATGGAGTATGATTTCTCTGAAACCATGATAGATTTTAAATCGATCCTGACCAAGATGAGTCTGTGGTGTGAAATAATTTTTGTTGAGTGGATAGGTTTTAGTTGGGGTAGTCGGTCAACATTCTACAAGAACAACTTACCATGGAGTATGATATCTGTGAAACCATGATAGATTTCAAATCGATCCTGACCAAGATGAGTCTGTGGTGTGAAATAATTTTTGTTGAGTGGATAGATTTTAGTTAGGGGTAGTCGTTCAACATTCTACAAGAACAACGAACCATGGAGTATGATTTCTCTGAAACCATGATAGATTTCAAATCGATCCTGACCAAGATGAGTCTGTGGTGTGAAATAATTTTTGTTGAGTGGATAGATTTTAGTTGGGGTAGTCGTTCAACATTCTTCAAGAACAACGGACCATGGAGTATGATTTCTCTGAAACCATGATAGATTTCAAATCGATCCTGACCAAGATGAGTCTGTGGTGTGAAATAATTTTTGTTGAGTGGATAGATTTTAGTTAGGGGTAGTCGTTCAACATTCTACAAGAACAACTTACCATGGAGCATGATTTCTCTGAAATAATTTTTGTTGAGTGGATAGATTTTAGTTGGTATAGTCGTTCAACATTCTACAAGAACAACTAACCATGGAGTATGATTTCTCTGAAACCATTATAGATTTCAAATCGATCCTGACCAAGATGAGTCTGTGGTGTGAAATAATTTTTGTTGAGTGGATAGATTTTAGTTGGGGTAGTCGTTCAACATTCTACAAGAACAACGAACCATGGAGTATGATTTCTCTGAAATAATTTTTGTTGAGTGGATAGATTTTAGTTGGGGTAGTCGTTCAACATTCTACAAGAACAACGAACCATGGAGTATGATTTCTCTGAAACCATGATAGATTTCAAATCGATCCTGACCAAGATGAGTCTGTGGTGTGAAATAATTTTTGTTGAGTGGATAGATTTTAGTTGGGGTAGTCGTTCAACATTCTTCAAGAACAACGGACCATGGAGTATGATTTCTCTGAAACCATGATAGATTTCAAATCGATCCTGACCAAGATGAGTCTGTGGTGTGAAATAATTTTTGTTGAGTGGATAGATTTTAGTTAGGGGTAGTCGTTCAACATTCTACAAGAACAACTTACCATGGAGTATGATTTCTCTGAAATAATTTTTGTTGAGTGGATAGATTTTAGTTGGGATAGTCGTTCAACATTCTACAAGAACAACTTACCATGGACTATGATTTCTCTGAAATCATGATAGATTTCAAATCGATCATGGCCAAGATGAGTCTGTGGTGTGAAATAATTTTTGTTGAGTGGATAGATTTTAGTTGGGGTAGTCGTTCAACATTCTACAAGAACAACGAACCATGGAGTATGATTTCTCTGAAACCATTATAGATTTCAAATCGATCCTGACCAAGATGAGTCTGTGGTGTGAAATAATTTTTGTTGAGTGGATAGATTTTAGTTGGGGTAGTCGTTCAACATTCTACAAGAACAACTTACCATGGAGTATGATTTCTGTGAAACCATGATAGATTTCAAATCGATCCTGACCAAGATGAGTCTGTGGTGTGAAATAATTTTTGTTGAGTGGATAGATTTTAGTTAGGGGTAGTCGTTCAACATTCTACAAGAACAACGAACCATGGAGTATGATTTCTCTGAAACCATGATAGATTTCAAATCGATCCTGACCAAGATGAGTCTGTGGTGTGAAATAATTTTTGTTGAGTGGATAGATTTTAGTTGGGGTAGTCGTTCAACATTCTTCAAGAACAACGGACCATGGAGTATGATTTCTCTGCAACCATGATAGATTTCAAATCGATCCTGACCAAGATGAGTCTGTGGTGTGAAATAATTTTTGTTGAGTGGATAGATTTTAGTTAGGGGTAGTCGTTCAACATTCTACAAGAACAACTTACCATGGAGTATGATTTCTCTGAAATAATTTTTGTTGAGTGGATAGATTTTAGTTGGTATAGTCGTTCAACATTCTACAAGAACAACTAACCATGGAGTATGATTTCTCTGAAACCATTATAGATTTCAAATCGATCCTGACCAAGATGAGTCTGTGGTGTGAAATAATTTTTGTTGAGTGGATAGATTTTAGTTGGGGTAGTCGTTCAACATTCTACAAGAACAACGAACCATGGAGTATGATTTCTCTGAAATAATTTTTGTTGAGTGGATAGATTTTAGTTGGGGTAGTCGTTCAACATTCTACAAGAACAACGAACCATGGAGTATGATTTCTCTGAAACCATGATAGATTTCAAATCGATCCTGACCAAGATGAGTCTGTGGTGTGAAATAATTTTTGTTGAGTGGATAGGTTTTAGTTGGGGTAGTCGGTCAACATTCTTCAAGAACAACGGACCATGGAGTATGATTTCTCTGAAACCATGATAGATTTCAAATCGATCCTGACCAAGATGAGTCTGTGGTGTGAAATAATTTTTGTTGAGTGGATAGATTTTAGTTAGGGGTAGTCGTTCAACATTCTACAAGAACAACTTACCATGGAGTATGATTTCTCTGAAATAATTTTTGTTGAGTGGATAGATTTTAGTTGGGGTAGTCGTTCAACATTCTACAAGAACAACGAACCATGGAGTATGATTTCTCTGAAACCATTATAGATTTCAAATCGATCCTGACCAAGATGAGATTGTGGTGTGAAATAATTTTTGTTGAGTGGATAGATTTTAGTTGGGGTAGTCGTTCAACATTCTACAAGAACAACGAACCATGGAGTATGATTTCTCTGAAACCATGATAGATTTCAAATCGATCCTGAGCAAGATGAGTCTGTGGTGTGAAATAATTTTTGTTGAGTGGATAGATTTTAGTTGGGATAGTCGTTCAACATTCTACAAGAACAACGAACCATGGAGTATGATTTCTCTGCAACCATGATAGATTTCAAATCGATCCTGACCAAGATGAGTCTGTGGTGTGAAATAATTTTTGTTGAGTGGATAGATTTTAGTTGGGGTAGTCGTTCAACATTCTACAAGAACAACGAACCATGGAGTATGATTTCTCTGAAACCATGATAGATTTCAAATCGATCCTGACCAAGATGAGTCTGTGGTGTGAAATAATTTTTGTTGAGTGGATAGATTTTAGTTGGGGTAGTCGGTCAACATTCTACAAGAACAACTTACCATGGAGTATGATTTCTCTGAAACCATGATAGATTTCAAATCGATCCTGACCAAGATGAGTCTGTGGTGTGAAATAATTTTTGTTGAGTGGATAGATTTTAGTTGGAGTAGTCGTTCAACATTCTACAAGAACAACGACCATGGAGTATGATTTCTCTGAAACCATGATAGATTTCAAATCGATCCTGACCAAGATGAGTCTGTGGTGTGAAATAATTTTTGTTGAGTGGATAGATTTTAGTTAGGGGTAGTCGTTCCACATTCTACAAGAACAACGAACCATGGAGTATGATTTCTCTGAAACCATGATAGATTTCAAATCGATCCTGACCAAGATGAGTCTGTGGTGTGAAATAATTTTTGTTGAGTGGATAGAATTTAGTTGGGATAGTCGTTCAACATTCTACAAGAACAACGAACCATGGAGTATGATTTCTCTGCAACCATGATAGATTTCAAATCGATCCTGACCAAGATGAGTCTGTGGTGTGAAATAATTTTTGTTGAGTGGATAGATTTTAGTTGGGATAGTCGTTCAACATTCTACAAGAACAACGAACCATGGAGTATGATTTCTCTGAAACCATTATAGATTTCAAATCGATCCTGACCAAGATGAGTCTGTGGTATGAAATAATTTTTATTGAGTGGATAGATTTTAGTTGGGGTAGTCGGTCAACATTCTACAAGAACAACGAACCATGGAGTATGATTTCTCTGAAACCATGATAGATTTCAAATCGATCCTGACCAAGATGAGTCTGTGGTGTGAAATAATTTTTGTTGAGTGGATAGATTTTAGTTGGGATAGTCGTTCAATATTCTACAAGAACAACTTACCATGGAGTATGATTTCTCTGAAATAATTTTTGTTGAGTGGATAGATTTTAGTTAGGGGTACTCGTTCAACATTCTACAATAACAACTTACCATAGAGTATGATTTCTCTGAAACCATGATAGATTTCAAATCGATCCTGACCAAGATGAGTCTGTGGTGTGAAATAATTTTTGTTGAGTGGATAGATTTTAGTTGGGGTAGTCGTTCAACATTCCACAAGAACAACGAACCATGGAGTATGATTTCTCTGAAACAATGATAGATTTCAAATCGATCCTGACCAAGATGAGTCTGTGGTGTGAAATAATTTTCGTTGAGTGGATAGATTTTAGTTGGGGTAGTCGTTCAACATTCTACAAGAACAACGAACCATGGAGTATGATTTCTCTGAAACCATGATAGATTTCAAATCGATCCTGACCAAGATGAGTCTGTGGTGTGAAATAATTTTTGTTGAGTGGATAGATTTTAGTTAGGGGTAGTCGTTCAACATTCTACAAGAACAACTTACCATGGAGTATGATTTCTCTGAAATAGTTTTTGTTGAGTGGATAGATTTTAGTTGGGATAGTCGTTCAACATTCTACAAGAACAACGAACCATGGAGTATGATTTCTCTGAAACCATTAGAGATTTCAAATTGATCCTGACCAAGATGAGTCTGTGGTATGAAATAATTTTTGTTGAGTGGATAGATTTTAGTTGGGGTAGTCGTTCAACATTCTACAAGAACAACGAACCATGGAGTATGATTTCTCTGAAACTATGATAGATTTCAAATCGATCCTGACCAAGATGAGTCTGTGGTGTGAAATAATTTTTGTTGAGTGGATAGATTTTAGTTGGGGTAGTCGTTCAACATTCTACAAGAACAACTTACCATGGAGTATGATTTCTCTGAAATAATTTTTGTTGAGTGGATAGATTTTAGTTAGGGGTACTCGTTCAACATTCTACAATAACAACGAACCATGGAGTATGATTTCTCTGCAACCATGATAGATTTCAAATCGATCCTGACCAAGATGAGTCTGTGGTGTGAAATAATTTTTGTTGAGTGGATAGATTTTAGTTGGGATAGTCGTTCAACATTCTACAAGAACAACGAACCATGGAGTATGATTTCTCTGAAACCATGATAGATTTCAAATCGATCCTCACCAAGATGAGTCTGTGGTGTGAAATAATTTTTGTTGAGTGGATAGATTTTAGTTAGGGGTAGTCGTTCAACATTCTACAAGAACAACTTACCATGGAGTATGATTTCTCTGAAATAATTTTTGTTGAGTGGATGGATTTTAGTTAGGGGTACTCGTTCAACATTCTACAATAACAACGAACCATGGAGTATGATTTCTCTGAAACCATGATAGATTTCAAATCGATCCTGACCAAGATGAGTCTGTGGTGTGAAATAATTTTTGTTGAGTGGATAGATTTTAGTTGGGGTAGTCGTTCAACATTCCACAAGAACAACGAACCATGGAGTATGATTTCTCTGAAACAATGATAGATTTCAAATCGATTATGACCAAGATGAGTCTGTGGTGTGAAATAATTTTTGTTGAGTGGATAGATTTTAGTTGGGGTAGTCGTTCAACATTCCACAAGAACAACGAACCATGGAGTATGATTTCTCTGAAACAATGATAGATTTCAAATCGATCCTGAGCAAGATGAGTCTGTGGTGTGAAATAATTTTTCTTGAGTGGATAAATTTTAGTTGGGGTAGTCGTTCAACATTCTACAAGAACAACTTACCATGGAGTATGATTTCTCTGAAACCATGATAGATTTCAAATCGATCCTGACCAAGATGAGTCTGTGGTGTGAAATAATTTTTGTTGAGTGGATAGATTTTAGTTGGGGTAGTCGTTCAACATTCTACAAGAACAACGAACCATGGAGTATGATTTCTCTGAAACCATGATAGATTTCAAATCGATCCTGACCAAGATGAGTCTGTGGTGTGAAATAATTTTTGTTGAGTGGATAGATTTTAGTTGGGGTAGTCGTTCAACATTCTACAAGAACAACTAACCATGGAGTATGATTTCTCTGAAACCATTATAGATTTCAAAACGATCCTGACCAAGATGAGTCTGTGGTGTGAAATAATTTTTGTTGAGTGGATAGATTTTAGTTGGGGTAGTCGTTCAACATTCTACAAGAACAACGGACCATGGAGTATGATTTCTCTGAAACCATGATAGATTTCAAATCGATCCTGACCAAGATGAGTCTGTGGTGTGAAATAATTTTTGTTGAGTGGATAGGTTTTAGTTAGGGGTAGTCGTTCAACATTCTACAAGAACAACTTACCATGGAGTATGATTTCTCTGAAATAGTTTTTGTTGAGTGGATAGATTTTAGTTAGGGGTACTCGTTCAACATTCTACAAGAACAACGAACCATGGAGTATGATTTCTCTGAAACCATTATAGATTTCAAATCGATCCTGACCAAGATGAGTCTGTGGTATGAAATAATTTTTGTTGAGTGGATAGATTTTAGTTGGGGTAGTCGTTCAACATTCTACAAGAACAACGAACCATGGAGTATGATTTCTCTGAAACCATGATAGATTTCAAATCGATCCTGACCAAGATGAGTCTGTGGTGTGAAATAATTTTTGTTGAGTGGATAGATTTTAGTTAGGGGTAGTCGTTCAACATTCTACAAGAACAACGAACCATGGAGTATGATTTCTCTGAAATAATTTTTGTTGAGTGGATAGATTTTAGTTAGGGGTACTCGTTCAACATTCTACAATAACAACTTATCATAGAGTATGATTTCTCTGAAACCATGATAGATTTCAAATCGATCCTGACCAAGATGAGTCTGTGGTGTGAAATAATTTTTGTTGAGTGGATAGATTTTAGTTGGGGTAGTCGTTCAACATTCTACAAGTACAACGAACCATGGAGTATGATTTCTCTGAAACCATGATAGATTTCAAATCGATCCTGACCAAGATGAGTCTGTGGTGTGAAATAATTTTTGTTGAGTGGATAGATTTTAGTTGGGGTAGTCGTTCAACATTCTACAAGTACAACGAACCATGGAGTATGATTTCTCTGAAACCATGATAGATTTCAAATCGATCCTGACCAAGATGAGTCTGTGGTGTGAAATAATTTTTGTTGAGTGGATAGATTTTAGTTGGGGTAGTCGTTCAACATTCTACAAGAACAACGAACCATGGAGTATGATTTCTCTGAAACCATGATAGATTTAAAATCGATCCTGACCAAGATGAGTCTGTGGTGTGAAATAATTTTTGTTGAGTGGATAGATTTTAGTTGGGGTAGTCGTTCAACATTCTACAAGAACAACGAATTATGGAGTATGATTTCTCTGAAACCATGATAGATTTCAAATCGATCCTGACCAAGATGAGTCTGTGGTGTGAAATAATTTTTGTTGAGTGGATAGCTTTTAGTTGGGGTAGTCGTTCAACATTCTACAAGAACAACTTACCATGGAGTATGATTTCTCTGAAACCATGATAGATTTCAAAACTATCCTGACCAAGATGAGTCTGTGGTATGAAATAATTTTTGTTGAGTGGATAGATTTTAGTTTTGGTAGTCGTTCAACATTCTACAAGAACAACGAACCATGGAGTATGATTTCTCTGAAACCATGATAGAATTCAAATCGATCCTGACCAAGATGAGTCTGTGGTGTGAAATAATTTTTGTTGAGTGGATAGATTTTAGTTAGGGGTAGTCGTTCAACATTCTACAAGAACAACTTACCATGGAGTATGATTTCTCTGAAATAATTTTTGTTGAGTGGATAGATTTTAGTTAGGGGTACTCGTTCAACATTCTACAATAACAACTTATCATAGAGTATGATTTCTCTGAAACCATGATAGATTTCAAATCGATCCTGACCAAGATGAGTCTGTGGTGTGAAATAATTTTTGTTGAGTGGATAGGTTTTAGTTGGGGTAGTCGTTCAACATTCTACAAGTACAACGAACCATGGAGTATGATTTCTCTGAAACCATGATAGATTTCAAATCGATCCTGACCAAGATGAGTCTGTGGTGTGAAATAATTTTTGTTGAGTGGATAGATTTTAGTTGGGGTAGTCGTTCAACATTCTACAAGTACAACGAACCATGGAGTATGATTTCTCTGAAACCATGATAGATTTCAAATCGATCCTGACCAAGATGAGTCTGTGGTGTGAAATAATTTTTGTTGAGTGGATAGATTTTAGTTGGGGTAGTCGTTCAACATTCTACAAGAACAACGAACCATGGAGTATGATTTCTCTGAAACCATGATAGATTTCAAATCGATCCTGACCAAGATGAGTCTGTGGTGTGAAATAATTTTTGTTGAGTGGATAGATTTTAGTTGGGGTAGTCGTTCAACATTCTACAAGAACAACGAATTATGGAGTATGATTTCTCTGAAACCATGATAGATTTCAAATCGATCCTGACCAAGATGAGTCTGTGGTGTGAAATAATTTTTGTTGAGTGGATAGCTTTTAGTTGGGGTAGTCGTTCAACATTCTACAAGAACAACTTACCATGGAGTATGATTTCTCTGAAACCATGATAGATTTCAAAACTATCCTGACCAAGATGAGTCTGTGGTATGAAATAATTTTTGTTGAGTGGATAGATTTTAGTTTTGGTAGTCGTTCAACATTCTACAAGAACAACGAACCATGGGGTATGATTTCTCTGAAACCATGATAGAATTCAAATCGATCCTGACCAAGATGAGTCTGTGGTGTGAAATAATTTTTGTTGAGTGGATAGATTTTAGTTAGGGGTAGTCGTTCAACATTCTACAAGAACAACTTACCATGGAGTATGATTTCTCTGAAATAATTTTTGTTGAGTGGATAGATTTTAGTTAGGGGTACTCGTTCAACATTCTACAATAACAACTTACCATAGAGTATGATTTCTCTGAAACCATGATAGATTTCAAATCGATCCTGACCAAGATGAGTCTGTGGTGTGAAATAATTTTTGTTGAGTGGATAGATTTTAGTTGGGGTAGTCGTTCAACATTCTACAAGAACAACGAACCATGGAGTATGATTTCTCTGAAACCATGATAGATTTCAAGTCGATCTTGACCAAGATGAGTCTGTGGTGTGAAATAATTTTTGTTGAGTGGATAGATTTTAGTTAGGGGTACTCGTTCAACATTCTACAAGAACAACGAACCATGGAGTATGATTTCTCTGAAACCATTATAGATTTCAAATCGATCCTGACCAAGATGAGTCTGTGGTGTGAAATAATTTTTGTTGAGTGGATAGATTTTAGTTGGGGTAGTCGTTCAACATTCTACAAGAACAACGTACCATGGAGTATGATTTCTCTGAAACCATGATAGATTTCAAATCGATCCTGACCAAGATGAGTCTGTGGTGTGAAATAATTTTTGTTGAGTGGATAGATTTTAGTTGGGGTAGTCGTTCAACATTCTACAAGAACAACGAACCATGGAGTATGATTTCTCTGAAACCATGATAGATTTCAAATCGATCCTTACCAAGATGAGTCTGTGGTGTGAAATAATTTTTGTTGAGTGGATAGATTTAAGTTAGGGGTAGTCGTTCAACATTCTACAAGAACAACTTACCATGGAGTATGATTTCTCTCAAATAATTTTTGTTGAGTGGATAGATTTTAGTTGGGATAGTCGTTCAACATTCTACAAGAACAACTTACCATGGAGTATGATTTCTCTGAAATAATTTTTGTTGAGTGGATAGATTTTAGTTAGGGGTACTCGTTCAACATTCTACAATAACAACTTACCATAGAGTATGATTTCTCTGAAACCATGATAGATTTCAAATCGATCCTGACCAAGATGAGTCTGTGGTGTGAAATAATTTTTGTTGAGTGGATAGATTTTAGTTGGGGTAGTCGTTCAACATTCTACAAGAACAACGAACCATGGAGTATGATTTCTCTGAAACCATGATAGATTTCAAATCGATCCTGACCAAGATGAGTCTGTGGTGTGAAATAATTTTTGTTGAGTGGATAGATTTTAGTTGGGGTAGTCGTTCAACATTCAACAAGAACAACGAACCATGGAGTATGATTTCTCTGAAACCATGATAGATTTCAAATCGATCCTCACCAAGATGAGTCTGTGGTGTGAAATAATTTTTGTTGAGTGGATAGATTTTAGTTAGGGGTAGTCGTTCAACATTCTACAAGAACAACTTACCATGGAGTATGATTTCTCTGAAATAATTTTTGTTGAGTGGATAGATTTTAGTTAGGTGTACTCGTTCAACATTGTACAATAACAACTTACCATATAGTATGATTTCTCTGAAACCATGATAGATTTCAAATCGATCCTGACCAAGATGAGTCTGTGGTGTGAAATAATTTTTGTTGAGTGGATAGATTTTAGTTGGGGTAGTCGTTCAACATTCTACAAGAACAACGAACCATGGAGTATGATTTCTCTGAAACCATGATAGATTTCAAATCGATCCTGACCAAGATGAGTCTGTGGTGTGAAATAATTTTTGTTGAGTGGATAGATTTTAGTTGGGGTAGTCGTTCAACATTCCACAAGAACAACGAACCATGGAGTGTGATTTCTCTGAAACAATGATAGATTTCAAATCGATTATGACCAAGATGAGTCTGTGGTGTGAAATAATTTTTGTTGAGTGGATAGATTTTAGTTGGGGTAGTCGTTCAACATTCTACAAGAACAACGAACCATGGAGTATGATTTCTCTGAAACCATGATAGATTTCAAATCGATCCTGACCAAGATGAGTCTGTGGTGTGAAATAATTTTTGTTGAGTGGATAGATTTTAGTTGGGATAGTCGTTCAACATTCTACAAGAACAACGAACTATGGAGTATGATTTCTCTGAAACCATGATAGATTTCAAATCGATCCTGACCAAAATGAGTCTGTGGTGTGAAATAATTTTTGTTGAGTGGATAGATTTTAGTTGGGGTAGTCGTTCAACATTCTACAAGAACAACTTACCATGGAGTATGATTTCTCTGAAACCATGATAGATTTCAAAACGATCCTGACCAAGATGAGTCTGTGGTGTGAAATAATTTTTGTTGAGTGGATAGATTTTAGTTGGGGTAGTCGTTCAACATTCTACAAGAACAACGGACCATGGAGTATGATTTCTCTGAAACCATGATAGATTTCAAATCGATCCTGACCAAGATGAGTCTGAAATAATTTTTGTTGAGTGGATAGATTTTAGTTAGGGGTAGTCGTTCAACATTCTACAAGAACAACTTATCATGGAGTATGATTTCTCTGAAATAGTTTTTGTTGAGTGGATATATTTTAGTTGGGATAGTCGTTCAACATTCTACAAGAACAACGAACCATGGAGTATGATTTCTCTGAAACCATTATAGATTTCAAATCGATCCTGACCAAGATGAGTCTGTGGTATGAAATAATTTTTGTTGAGTGGATAGATTTTAGTTGGGGTAGTCGTTCAACATTCTACAAGAACAACGAACCATGGAGTATGATTTCTCTGAAACCATGATAGATTTCAAATCGATCCTGACCAAGATGAGTCTGTGGTGTGAAATAATTTTTGTTGAGTGGATAGATTTTAGTTGGGGTAGTCGTTCAACATTCTACAAGAACAACTTACCATGGAGTATGATTTCTCTGAAATAATTTTTGTTGAGTGGATAGATTTTAGTTAGGGGTACTCGTTCAACATTCTACAATAACAACTTACCATAGAGTATGATTTCTCTGAAACCATGATAGATTTCAAATCGATCCTGACCAAGATGAGTCTGTGGTGTGAAATAATTTTTGTTGAGTGGATAGATTTTAGTTGGGGTAGTCGTTCAACATTCTACAAGAACAACGAACCATGGAGTATGATTTCTCTGAAACCATGATAGATTTCAAATCGATCCTGACCAAGATGAGTCTGTGGTGTGAAATAATTTTTGTTGAGTGGATAGATTTTAGTTGGGGTAGTCGTTCAACATTCTACAAGAACAACGAACCATGGAGTATGATTTCTCTGAAACCATGATAGATTTCAAATCGATCCTTACCAAGATGAGTCTGTGGTGTGAAATAATTTTTGTTGAGTGGATAGATTTAAGTTAGGGGTAGTCGTTCAACATTCTACAAGAACAACTTACCATGGAGTATGATTTCTCTGAAATAATTTTTGTTGAGTGGATAGATTTTAGTTGGGATAGTCGTTCAACATTCAACAAGAACAACGAACCATGGAGTATGATTTCTCTGAAACCATTATAGATTTCAAATCGATCATGACCAAGATGAGTCTGTGGTGTGAAATAATTTTTGTTGACTGGATAGATTTTAGTTGGGGTAGTCGTTCAACATTCTACAAGAACAACGAACCATGGAGTATGATTTCTCTGAAACCATGATATATTTCAAATCGATCCTGACCATGATGAGTCTGTGGTGCGAAATAATTTTTGTTGAGTGGATAGATTTTAGTTGTTCTACAAGAACAACTTACCATGGAGTATGATTTCTCTGAAATAATTTTTGTTGAGTCAATAGATTTTAGTTAGGGGTAGTCGTTCAACATTCTACAAGAACAACTTACAATGGAGTATGATTTCTCTGAAATAATTTTTGCTGAGTGGATAGATTTTAGTTAGGGGTAGTCGTTCAACATTGTACAAGAACAACTTACCATGGAGTATGATTTCTCTGAAACCATTATCGATTTCAAATCGATCCTGACCAAGATGAGTCTGTGGTGTGAAATAATTTTTGTTGAGTGGATAGATTTTAGTTGGGATATTCGTTCAACATTCTACAAGAACAACGAACCATGGAGTATGATTTCTCTGAAACCATTTTAGATTTCAAATCGCTCCTGACCAAGATAAGTCTGTGGTGTGAAATAATTTTTGTTGAGTGGATAGATTTTAGTTGGGGTAGTCGTTCAACATTCTACAAGAACAACGAACCATGGAGTATGATTTCTCTGAAACCATGATAGATTTCAAATCGATCCTGACCAAGATGAGTCTGTGGTGTGAAATAATTTTTGTTGAGTGGATAGATTTTAGTTGGGGTAGTCGTTCAACATTCTACAAGAACAACGAACCATGGAGTATGATTTCTCTGAAACCATGATAGATTTCAAATCGATCCTGACCAAGATGAGTCTGTGGTGTGAAATAATTTTTGTTGAGTGGATAGATTTTAGTTGGGGTAGTCGTTCAACATTCCACAAGAACAACGAACCATGGAGTATGATTTCTCTGAAACAATGATAGATTTCAAATCGATTATGACCAAGATGAGTCTGTGGTGTGAAATAATTTTTGTTGAGTGGATAGATTTTAGTTGGGGTAGTCGTTCAACATTCTACAAGAACAACGAACCATGGAGTATGATTTCTCTGAAACCATGATAGATTTCAAATCGATCCTGACCAAGATGAGTCTGTGGTGTGAAATAATTTTTGTTGAGTGGATAGATTTTAGTTGGGATAGTCGTTCAACATTCTACAAGAACAACGAACTATGGAGTATGATTTCTCTGAAACCATGATAGATTTCAAATCGATCCTGACCAAAATGAGTCTGTGGTGTGAAATAATTTTTGTTGAGTGGATAGATTTTAGTTGGGGTAGTCGTTCAACATTCTACAAGAACAACTTACCATGGAGTATGATTTCTCTGAAACCATGATAGATTTCAAAACGATCCTGACCAAGATGAGTCTGTGGTGTGAAATAATTTTTGTTGAGTGGATAGATTTTAGTTGGGGTAGTCGTTCAACATTCTACAAGAACAACGGACCATGGAGTATGATTTCTCTGAAACCATGATAGATTTCAAATCGATCCTGACCAAGATGAGTCTGTGGTGTGAAATAATTTTTGTTGAGTGGATAGATTTTAGTTAGGGGTAGTCGTTCAACATTCTACAAGAACAACTTATCATGGAGTATGGTTTCTCTGAAATAGTTTTTGTTGAGTGGATAGATTTTAGTTGGGATAGTCGTTCAACATTCTACAAGAACAACGAACCATGGAGTATGATTTCTCTGAAACCATTATAGATTTCAAATCGATCCTGACCAAGATGAGTCTGTGGTATGAAATAATTTTTGTTGAGTGGATAGATTTTAGTTGGGGTAGTCGTTCAACATTCTACAAGAACAACGAACCATGGAGTATGATTTCTCTGAAACCATGATAGATTTCAAATCGATCCTGACCAAGATGAGTCTGTGGTGTGAAATAATTTTTGTTGAGTGGATAGATTTTAGTTAGGGGTAGTCGTTCAACATTCTACAAGAACAACTTACCATGGAGTATGATTTCTCTGAAATAATTTTTGTTGAGTGGATAGATTTTAGTTAGGGGTACTCGTTCAACATTCTACAATAACAACTTACCATAGAGTATGATTTCTCTGAAACCATGATAGATTTCAAATCGATCCTGACCAAGATGAGTCTGTGGTGTGAAATAATTTTTGTTGAGTGGATAGATTTTAGTTGGGGTAGTCGTTCAACATTCTACAAGAACAACGAACCATGGAGTATGATTTCTCTGAAACCATGATAGATTTCAAATCGATCCTGACCAAGATGAGTCTGTGGTGTGAAATAATTTTTGTTGAGTGGATAGATTTTAGTTGGGGTAGTCGTTCAACATTCTACAAGAACAACGAACCATGGAGTATGATTTCTCTGAAACCATGATAGATTTCAAATCGATCCTGACCAAGATGAGTCTGTGGTGTGAAATAATTTTTGTTGAGTTAATAGATTTTAGTTAGGGGTACTCGTTCAACATTCTACAAGAACAACGAACCATGGAGTATGATTTCTCTGAAACCATTATAGATTTCAAATCGATCCTGACCAAGATGAGTCTGTGGTGTGAAATAATTTTTGTTGAGCGGATAGATTTTAGTTGGGGTAGTCGTTCAACATTCTACAAGAACAACGAACCATGGAGTATGATTTCTCTGAAACCATGATAGATTTCAAATCGATCCTGACCAAGATGAGTCTGTGGTGTGAAATAATTTTTGTTGAGTGGATAGATTTTAGTTGGGGTAGTCGTTCAACATTCTACAAGAACAACGAACCATGGAGTATGATTTCTCTGAAACCATGATAGATTTCAAATCGATCCTTACCAAGATGAGTCTGTGGTGTGAAATAATTTTTGTTGAGTGGATAGATTTAAGTTAGGGGTAGTCGTTCAACATTCTACAAGAACAACTTACCATGGAGTATGATTTCTCTGAAATAATTTTTGTTGAGTGGATAGATTTTAGTTGGGATAGTCGTTCAACATTCTACAAGAACAACGAACCATGGAGTATGATTTCTCTGAAACCATGATATATTTCAAATCGATCCTGACCATGATGAGTCTGTGGTGCGAAATAATTTTTGTTGAGTGGATAGATTTTAGTTGTTCTACAAGAACAACTTACCATGGAGTATGATTTCTCTGAAATAATTTTTGTTGAGTCAATAGATTTTAGTTAGGGGTAGTCGTTCAACATTCTACAAGAACAACTTACAATGGAGTATGATTTCTCTGAAATAATTTTTGCTGAGTGGATAGATTTTAGTTAGGGGTAGTCGTTCAACATTGTACAAGAACAACTTACCATGGAGTATGATTTCTCTGAAACCATTATCGATTTCAAATCGATCCTGACCAAGATGAGTCTGTGGTGTGAAATAATTTTTGTTGAGTGGATAGATTTTAGTTGGGATATTCGTTCAACATTCTACAAGAACAACGAACCATGGAGTATGATTTCTCTGAAACCATTTTAGATTTCAAATCGCTCCTGACCAAGATAAGTCTGTGGTGTGAAATAATTTTTGTTGAGTGGATAGATTTTAGTTGGGGTAGTCGTTCAACATTCTACAAGAACAACTTACCATGGAGTATGATTTCTCTGAAACCATGATAGATTTCAAATCGATTGTGACCAAGATGAGTCTGTGGTGTTAAATAATTTTTGTTGAGTGGATAGATTTTAGTTGGGGTAGTCGTTCAACATTCTACCAGAACAACGAACCATGGAGTATGATTTCTCTGAAACCATTATAGATTTCAAATCGATCCTGACCAAGATGAGTCTGTGGTGTGAAATAATTTTTGTTGAGTGGATAGATTTTAGTTAGGGGTAGTCGTTCAACATTCTACCAGAACAACGAACCATGGAGTATGATTTCTCTGAAACCATTATAGATTTCAAATCGATCCTGACCAAGATGAGTCTGTGGTGTGAAATAATTTTTGTTGAGTGGATAGATTTTAGTTGGGATAGTCGTTCAACATTCTACAAGAACAACGAACCATGGAGTATGATTTCTCTGAAACCATTATAGATTTCAAATCGCTCCTGACCAAGATGAGTCTGTGGTATGAAATAATTTTTGTTGAGTGGATAGATTTTAGTTGGGGTAGTCGTTCAACATTCTACAAGAACAACTTACCATGGAGTATGATTTCTCTGAAACCATGATAGATTTCAAATCGATCCTGACCAAGATGGGTCTGTGGTGTGAAATAATTTTTGTTGAGTGGATAGATTTTAGTTCGGGTAGTCGTTCAACATTCTACAAGAACAACGAACCATGGAGTATGATTTCTCTGAAATAATTTTTGTTGAGTGGATAGATTTTAGTTGGGGTAGTCGTTCAACATTCTACAAGAACAACTTACCATGGAGTATGATTTCTCTGCAACCATGATAGATTTCAAATCGATCCTGACCAAGATGAGTCTGTGGTGTGAAATAATTTTTGTTGAGTGGATAGATTTTAGTTGGGGTAGTCGTTCAACATTCTACAAGAACAACGAACCATGGAGTATGATTTCTCTGAAACCATTATAGATTTCAAATCGATCCTGACCAAGATGAGTCTGTGGTGTGAAATAATTTTTGTTGAGTGGATAGATTTTAGTTAGGGGTAGTCGTTCAACATTCTACAAGAACAACGAACCATGGAGTATGATTTCTCTGAAATAATTTTTGTTGAGTGGATAGATTTTAGTTGGGGTAGTCGTTCAACATTCTACAAGAACAACGAACCATGGAGTATGATTTCTCTGAAACCATGATAGATTTCAAATCGATCCTGACCAAGATGAGTCTGTGGTGTGAAATAATTTTTGTTGAGTGGTAAGATTTTAGTTGGGGTAGTCGTTCAACATTCTACAAGAACAACTTACCATGGAGTATGATTTCTCTGAAACCATGATAGATTTCAAATCGATCCTGACCAAGATGAGTCTGTGGTGTGAAATAATTTTTGTTGAGTGGATAGATTTAAGTTGGGGTAGTCGTTCAACATTCTACAAGAACAACGAACCATGGAGTATGATTTCTCTGCAACCATGATAGATTTCAAATCGATCCTGACCAACGTGTGTCTGTGGTGTGAAATAATTTTTGTTGAGTGGTTAGATTTTAGTTGGGGTAGTCGTTCAACATTCTACAAGAACAACTTACCATGGAGTATGATTTCTCTGCAACCATGATAGATTTCAAATCGATCCTGACCAAGATGAGTCTGTATTTTGAAATAATTTTTGTTGAGTGGATAGATTTTAGTTGGGGTAGTCGTTCAACATTCTACCAGAACAACGAACCATGGAGTATGATTTCTCTGAAACCATTATAGATTTCAAATCGATCCTGACCAAGATGAGTCTGTGGTGTGAAATAATTTTTGTTGAGTGGATAGATTTTAGTTAGGGGTAGTCGTTCAACATTCTACCAGAACAACGAACCATGGAGTATGATTTCTCTGAAACCTTTATAGATTTCAAATCGATCCTGACCAAGATGAGTCTGTGGTGTGAAATAATTTTTGTTGAGTGGATAGATTTTAGTTGGGATAGTCGTTCAACATTCTACAAGAACAACGAACCATGGAGTATGATTTCTCTGAAACCATTATAGATTTCAAATCGATCCTGACCAAGATGAGTCTGTGGTGCGAAATAATTTTTGTTGAGTGGATAGATTTTAGTTGGGGTAGTCGTTCAACATCCTACAAGAACAACGAACCATGGAGTATGATTTCTCTGAAATAATTTTTGCTGAGTGGATAGATTTTAGTTAGGGGTAGTCGTTCAACATTCTACAAGAACAACTTACCATGGAGTATGATTTCTCTGAAACCATTATCGATTTCAAATCGATCCTGACCAAGATGAGTCTGTGGTGTGAAATAATTTTTGTTGAGTGGATAGATTTTAGTTGGGATATTCGTTCAACATTCTACAAGAACAACGAACCATGGAGTATGATTTCTCTGAAACCATTTTAGATTTCAAATCGCTCCTGACCAAGATGAGTCTGTGGTGTGAAATAATTTTTGTTGAGTGGATAGATTCTAGTTGGGGTAGTCGTTCAACGTTCTACAAGAACAACTTACCATGGAGTATGATTTCTCTGAAACCATGATAGATTTCAAATCGATTGTGACCAAGATAAGTCTGTGGTGTTAAATAATTTTTGTTGAGTGGATAGATTTTAGTTGGGGTAGTCGTTCAACATTCTACCAGAACAACGAACCATGGAGTATGATTTCTCTGAAACCATTATAGATTTCAAATCGATTATAACCAAGATGAGTCTGTGGTGTGAAATAATTTTTGTTGAGTGGATAGATTTTAGTTAGGGGTAGTCGTTCAACATTCTACCAGAACAACGAACCATGGAGTATGATTTCTCTGAAACCATTATAGATTTCAAATCGATCCTGACCAAGATGAGTCTGTGGTGTGAAATAATTTTTGTTGAGTGGATAGATTTTAGTTAGGGGAAGTCGTTCAACATTCTACCAGAACAACGAACCATGGAGTATGATTTCTCTGAAACCATTATAGATTTCAAATCGATCCTGACCAAGATGAGTCTGTGGTGTGAAATAATTTTTGTTGAGTGGATAGATTTTAGTTGGGATAGTCGTTCAACATTCTACAAGAACAACGAACCATGGAGTATGATTTCTCTGAAACCATTTTAGATTTCAAATCGCTCCTGACCAAGATGAGTCTGTGGTGTGAAATAATTTTTGTTGAGTGGATAGATTCTAGTTGGGGTAGTCGTTCAACGTTCTACAAGAACAACTTACCATTGAGTATGATTTCTCTGAAACCATGATAGATTTCAAATCGATTGTGACCAAGATGAGTCTGTGGTGTTAAATAATTTTTGTTGAGTGGATAGATTTTAGTTGGGGTAGTCGTTCAACATTCTACCAGAACAACGAACCATGGAGTATGATTTCTATGAAACCATTATAGATTTCAAATCGATCCTGGCCAAGATGAGTCTGTGGTGTGAAATAATTTTTGTTGAGTGGATAGATTTTAGTTAGGGGTAGTCGTTCAACATTCTACCAGAACAACGAACCATGGAGTATGATTTCTCTGAAACCATTATAGATTTCAAATCGATCCTGACCAAGATGAGTCTGTGGTGTGAAATAATTTTTGTTGAGTGGATAGATTTTAGTTGGGATAGTCGTTCAACATTCTACAAGAACAACGAACCATGGAGTATGATTTCTCTGAAACCATTATAGATTTCAAATCGATCCTGACCAAGATGAGTCTGTGGTGTGAAATAATTTTTGTTGAGTGGATAGATTTTAGTTGGGGTAGTCGTTCAACATTCTACAAGAACAACTTACCATGGAGTATGATTTCTCTGAAACCATGATAGATTTCAAATCGATCCTGACCAAGATGGGTCTGTGGTGTGAAATAATTTTTGTTGAGTGGATAGATTTTAGTTGGGGTAGTCGTTCAACATTCTACAAGAACAACGAACCATGGAGTATGATTTCTCTGAAATAATTTTTGTTGAGTGGATAGATTTTAGTTGGGGTAGTCGTTCAACATTCTACAAGAACAACTTACAATGGAGTATGATTTCTCTGCAACCATGATAGATTTCAAATCGATCCTGACCAAGATGAGTCTGTGGTGTGAAATAATTTTTGTTGAGTGGATAGATTTTAGTTGGGGTAGTCGTTCAACATTCTACAAGAACAACGAACCATGGAGTATGATTTCTCTGAAACCATTATAGATTTCAAATCGATCCTGACCAAGATGAGTTTGTGGTGTGAAATAATTTTTGTTGAGTGGATAGATTTTAGTTAGGGGTAGTCGTTCAACATTCTACAAGAACAACGAACCATGGAGTATGATTTCTCTGAAATAATTTTTGTTGAGTGGATAGATTTTAGTTGGGGTAGTCGTTCAACATTCTACAAGAACAACGAACCATGGAGTATGATTTCTCTGAAACCATGATAGATTTCAAATCGATCCTGACCAAGATGAGTCTGTGGTGTGAAATAATTTTTGTTGAGTGGATAGATTTAAGTTGGGGTAGTCGTTCAACATTCTACAAGAACAACGAATCATGGAGTATGATTTCTCTGCAACCATGATAGATTTCAAATCGATCCTGACCAACGTGAATCTGTGGTGTGAAATAATTTTTGTTGAGTGGTAAGATTTTAGTTGGGGTAGTCGTTCAACATTCTACAAGAACAACTTACCATGGAGTATGATTTCTCTGAAACCATGATAGATTTCAAATCGATCCTGACCAAGATGAGTCTGTGGTGTGAAATAATTTTTGTTGAGTGGATAGATTTAAGTTGGGGTAGTCGTTCAACATTCTACAAGAACAACGAACCATGGAGTATGATTTCTCTGCAACCATGATAGATTTCAAATCGATCCTGACCAACGTGAGCCTGTGGTGTGAAATAATTTTTGTTGAGTGGTTAGATTTTAGTTGGGGTAGTCGTTCAACATTCTACAAGAACAACTTACCATGGAGTATGATTTCTCTGCAACCATGATAGATTTCAAATCGATCCTGACCAAGATGAGTCTGTGGTTTGAAATAATTTTTGTTGAGTGGATAGATTTTAGTTGGGGTAGTCGTTCAACATTCTACCAGAACAACGAACCATGGAGTATGATTTCTCTGAAACCATTATAGATTTCAAATCGATCCTGACCAAGATGAGTCTGTGGTGTGAAATAATTTTTGTTGAGTGGATAGATTTTAGTTAGGGGTAGTCGTTCAACATTCTACCAGAACAACGAACCATGGAGTATGATTTCTCTGAAACCATTATAGATTTCAAATCGATCCTGACCAAGATGAGTCTGTGGTGTGAAATAATTTTTGTTGAGTGGATAGATTTTAGTTGGGATAGTCGTTCAACATTCTACAAGAACAACGAACCATGGAGTATGATTTCTCTGAAACCATTATAGATTTCAAATCGATCCTGACCAAGATGAGTCTGTGGTGCGAAATAATTTTTGTTGAGTGGATAGATTTTAGTTGGGGTAGTCGTTCAACATCCTACAAGAACAACGAACCATGGAGTATGATTTCTCTGAAATAATTTTTGTTGAGTGGATAGATTTTAGTTGGGGTAGTCGTTCAACATTCTACCAGAACAACGAACCATGGAGTATGATTTCTCTGAAACCATTATAGATTTCAAATCGATCCTGACCAAGATGAGTCTGTGGTGTGAAATAATTTTTGTTGAGTGGATAGATTTTAGTTGGGGTAGTCGTTCAACATTCTACCAGAACAACGAACCATGGAGTATGACTTCTCTGAAACCATTATAGATTTCAAATCGATCCTGACCAAGATGAGTCTGTGGTGTGAAATAATTTTTGTTGAGTGGATAGACTTTAGTTGGGGTAGTCGTTCAACATTCTACCAGAACAACGAACCATGGAGTATGATTTCTCTGAAACCATGATAGATTTCAAATCGATCCTGACCAAGATGAGTCTGTAGTGTGAAATAATTTTTGTTGAGTGGATAGATTTTAGTTGGGGTAGTCGTTCAACATTCTACCAGAACAACGAACCATGGAGTATGATTTCTCTGAAACCATTATAGATTTCAAATCGATTATGACCAAGACGAGTCTGTGGTGTGAAATAATTTTTGTTGAGTGGATAGATTTTAGTTAGGGGTAGTCGTTCAACATTCTACCAGAACAACGAACCATGGAGTATGATTTCTCTGAAACCATTATAGATTACAAATCGATCCTGACCAAGATGAGTCTGTGGTGTGAAATAATTTTTGTTGAGTGGATAGATTTTAGTTGGGATAGTCGTTCAACATTCTACAAGAACAACGAACCATGGAGTATGATTTCTCTGAAACCATTATAGATTTCAAATCGATCCTGACCAAGATGAGTCTGTGGTGCGAAATAATTTTTGTTGTGTGGATAGATTTTAGTTGGGGTAGTCGTTCAACATCCTACAAGAACAACGAACCATGGAGTATGACTTCTCTGAAATAATTTTTGTTGAGTGGATAGATTTTAGTTGGGGTAGTCGTTCAACATTCTACCAGAACAACGAATCATGGAGTATGATTTCTCTGAAACCATTATAGATTTCAAATCGATCCTGACCAAGATGAGTCTGTGGTGTGAAATAATTTTTGTTGAGTGGATAGATTTTAGTTAGGGGTAGTCGTTCAACATTCTACCAGAACAACGAACCATGGAGTATGATTTCTCTGAAACCATGATAGATTTCAAATCGATCCTGACCAAGATGAGTCTGTGGTGTGAAATAATTTTTGTTGAGTGGATAGATTTTAGTTGGGATAGTCGTTCAACATTCTATAAGAACAACGAACCATGGAGTATGATTTCTCTGAAACCATTATAGATTTCAAATCGATCCTGACCAAGATGAGTCTGTGGTGTGAAATAATTTTTGTTGAGTGGATAGATTTTAGTTGGGGTAGTCGTTCAACATTCTACAAGAACAACGAACCATGGAGTATGATTTCTCTGAAACCATGATAGATTTCAAATCGATCCTGACCAAGATGAGTCTGTGGTGTGAAATAATTTTTGTTGAGTGGATAGATTTTAGTTGGGGTAGTCGTTCAACATTCTACAAGAACAACGAACCATGGAGTATGATTTCTCTGAAACCATGATAGATTTCAAATCGATCCTGACCAAGATGAGTCTGTGGTGTGAAATAATTTTTGTTGAGTGGATAGATTTTAGTTGGGATAGTCATTCAACATTCTACAAGAACAACGAACCATGGAGTATGATTTCTCTGAAACCATGATAGATTTCAAATCGATCCTGACCAAGATGAGTCTGTGGTGTGAAATAATTTTTGTTGAGTGGATAGATTTTAGTTGGGGTAGTCGTTCAACATTCTACAAGAACAACGAACCATGGAGTATGATTTCTCTGAAATAATTTTTGTTGAGTGGATAGATTTTAGTTGGGGTAGTCGTTTAACATTCTACAAGAACAACGAACCATGGAGTATGATTTCTCTGAAACCGTGATAGATTTCAAATCGATCCTGACCAAGATGAGTCTGTGGTGTGAAATAATTTTTGTTGAGTGGATAGATTTAATTTGGGGTAGTCGTTCAACATTCTACAAGAACAACGAATCATGGAGTATGATTTCTCTGAAACCATTATAGATTTCAAATCGATCCTGACCAAGATGAGTCTGTGGTGTGAAATAATTTTTGTTGAGTGCATAGATTTTAGTTGGGGTAGTCGTTCAACATTCTACAAGAACAACTTACCATGGAGTATGATTTCTCTGAAACCATGATAGATTTCAAATCGATCCTGACCAAGATGAGTCTGTGGTGTGAAATAATTTTTCTTGAGTGGATAGATTTTAGTTGGGGTAGTCGTTCAACGTTCTACAAGAACAACGAACCATGGAGTATGATTTCTCTGAAATAATTTTTGTTGAGTGGATAGATTTTAGTTGGGGTAGTTGTTCAACATTCTACAAGAACAACTTACCATGGAGTATGATTTCTCTGCAACCATGAGAGATTTCAAATCGATCCTGACCAAGATGAGTCTGTGGTGTGAAATAATTTTTGTTGAGTGGATAGATTTTAGTTGGGGTAGTCGTTCAACATTCTACAAGAACAACGAACCATGGAGTATGATTTCTCTGAAACCATTATAGATTTCAAATCGATCCTGACCAAGATGAGTCTGTGGTGGGAAATAATTTTTGTTGAGTGGATAGATTTTAGTTAGGGGTAGTCGTTCAACATTCTACAAGAACAACGAACCATGGAGTATGATTTCTCTGAAATAATTTTTGTTGAGTGGATAGATTTTAGTTGGGGTAGTCGTTCAACATTCTACAAGAACAACGAACCATGGAGTATGATTTCTCTGCAACCATGATAGATTTCAAATCGATCCTGACCAACGTGAGTCTGTGGTGTGAAATAATTTTTGTTGAGTGGTTAGATTTTAGTTGGGGTAGTCGTTCAACATTCTACAAGAACAACGAAACATGGAGTATGATTTCTCTGAAACCATGATAGATTTCAAATCGATCCTGACCAAGATGAGTCTGTGGTGTGAAATAATTTTTGTTGAGTGGATAGATTTAAGTTGGGGTAGTCGTTCAACATTCTACAAGAACAACGAATCATGGAGCATGATTTCTCTGCAACCATGATAGATTTCAAATCGATCCTGACCAACGTGAATCTGTGGTGTGAAATAATTTTTGTTGAGTGGTTAGATTTTAGTTGGGGTAGTCGTTCAACATTCTACAAGAACAACGAACCATGGAGTATGATTTCTCTGCAACCATGATAGATTTCAAATCGATCCTGACCAAGATGACTCTGTGGTTTGAAATAATTTTTGTTGAGTGGATAGATTTTAGTTGGGGTAGTCGTTCAACATTCTACCAGAACAACGAACCATGGAGTATGATTTCTCTGAAACCATTATAGATTTCAAATCGATCCTGACCAAGATGAGTCTGTGGTGTGAAATAATTTTTGTTGAGTGGATAGATTTTAGTTAGGGGTAGTCGTTCAACATTCTACCAGAACAACGAACCATGGAGTATGATTTCTCTGAAACCATTATAGATTTCAAATCGATCCTGACCAAGATGAGTCTGTGGTGTGAAATAATTTTTGTTGAGTGGATAGATTTTAGTTGGCATAGTCGTTCAACATTCTACAAGAACAACGAACCATGGAGTATGATTTCTCTGAAACCATTATAGATTTCAAATCGATCCTGACCAAGATGAGTCTGTGGTGTGAAATAATTTTTGTTGAGTGGATAGATTTTAGTTGGGGTAGTCGTTCAACATTCTACAAGAACAACGAACCATGGAGTATGATTTCTCTGAAACCATTATAGATTTCAAATCGATCCTGACCAAGATGAGTCTGTGGTGTGAAATAATTTTTGTTGAGTGGATAGATTTTAGTTGGGGTAGTCGTTCAACATTGTACAAGAACAACGAACGATGGAGTATGATTTCTCTGACACCATTATAGATTTCAAATCGATCCTGACCAAGATGAGTCTGTGGTGTGAAATAATTTTTGTTGAGCGGATAGATTTTAGTTGGGGTAGTCGTTCAACATTCTACAAGAACAACTTACCATGGAGTATGATTTCTCTGAAATAATTTTTGTTGAGTGGATAGATTTTAGTTTTGGTAGTCGTTCAACATTCTACAAGAACAACTTACCATGGAGTATGATTTCTCTGCAACCATGATAGATTTCAAATCGATCCTGACCAAGATGAGTCTGTGGTGTGAAATAATTTTTGTTGAGTGGATAGATTTTAGTTGGGGTAGTCGTTCAACATTCTACAAGAACAACGAACCATGGAGTATGATTTCTCTGAAACCATTATAGATTTCAAATCGATCCTGACCAAGATGAGTCTGTGGTGTGAAATAATTTTTGTTGAGTGGATAGATTTTAGTTAGGGGTAGTCGTTCAACATTCTACAAGAACAACGAACCATGGAGTATGATTTCTCTGAAATAATTTTGTTGAGTGGATAGATTTTAGTTGGGGTAGTCGTTCAACATTCTACAAGAACAACTTACCATGGAGTATGATTTCTCTGAAACCATGATAGATTTCAAATCGATCCTGACCAAGATGAGTCTGTGGTGTGAAATAATTTTTGTTGAGTGGATAGATTTTAGTTGGGATAGTCGTTCAACATTCTACAAGAACAACGAACCATGGAGTATGATTTCTCTGAAATAATTTTTGTTGAGTGGATAGATTTTAGTTGGGGTAGTCGTTCAACATTCTACCAGAACAACGAACCATGGAGTATGATTTCTCTGAAACCATGATAGATTTCAAATCGATCCTGACCAAGATGAGTCTGTGGTGTGAAATAATTTTTGTTGAGTGAATAGATTTTAGTTAGGGGTAGTCGTTCAACATTCTACAAGAACAACGAATCATGGAGTATGATTTCTCTGCAACCATGATAGATTTCAAATCGATCCTGACCAACGTGAGTCTGTGGTGTGAAATAATTTTTGTTGAGTGGTTAGATTTTAGTTGGGGTAGTCGTTCAACATTCTACAAGAACAACGAACCATGGAGTATGATTTCTCTGAAACCATTATAGATTTCAAATCGATCCTGACCAAGATGAGTCTGTGGTGTGAAATAATTTTTGTTGAGTGAATATATTTTAGTTAGGGGTAGTCGTTCAACATTCTACCAGAACAACGAACCATGGAGTATGATTTCTCTGAAACCATGATAGATTTCAAATCGATCCTGACCAAGATGAGTCTGTGGTGTGAAATAATTTTTGTTGAGTGAATATATTTTAGTTAGGGGTAGTCGTTCAACATTCTACCAGAACAACGAACCATGGAGTATGATTTCTCTGAAACCATGATAGATTTCAAATCGATCCTGACCAAGATGAGTCTGTGGTGTGAAATAATTTTTGTTGAGTGAATAGATTTTAGTTAGGGGTAGTCGTTCAACATTCTACAAGAACAACGAATCATGGAGTATGATTTCTCTGCAACCATGATAGATTTCAAATCGATCCTGACCAACGTGAGTCTGTGGTGTGAAATAATTTTTGTTGAGTGGTTAGATTTTAGTTGGGGTAGTCGTTCAACATTCTACAAGAACAACTTACCATGGAGTATGATTTCTCTGCAACCATGATAGATTTCAAATCGATCCTGACCAAGATGAGTCTGTGGTGTGAAATAATTTTTGTTGAGTGAATAGATTTTAGTTAGGGGTAGTCGTTCAACATTCTACAAGAACAACGAACCATGGAGTATGATTTCTCTGAAACCATTATAGATTTCAAATCGATCCTGACCAAGATGAGTCTGTGGTGTGAAATAATTTTTGTTGAGTGAATAGAGTTTAGTTAGGGGTAGTCGTTCAACATTCTACCAGAACAACGAACCATGGAGTATGATTTCTCTGAAACCATGATAGATTTCAAATCGATCCTGACCAAGATGAGTCTGTGGTGTGAAATAATTTTTGTTGAGTGAATAGATTTTAGTTAGGGGTAGTCGTTCAACATTCTACAAGAACAACGAATCATGGAGTATGATTTCTCTGCAACCATGATAGATTTCAAATCGATCCTGACCAACGTGAGTCTGTGGTGTGAAATAATTTTTGTTGAGTGGTTAGATTTTAGTTGGGGTAGTCGTTCAACATTCTACAAGAACAACTTACCATGGAGTATGATTTCTCTGCAACCATGATAGATTTCAAATCGATCCTGACCAAGATGAGTCTGTGGTTTGAAATAATTTTTGTTGAGTGGATAGATTTTCGTTGGGGTAGTCGTTCAACATTCTACCAGAACAACGAACCATGGAGTATGATTTCTCTGAAACCATTATAGATTTCAAATCGATCCTGACCAAGATGAGTCTGTGGTGTGAAATAATTTTTGTTGAGTGAATAGATTTTAGTTAGGGGTAGTCGTTCAACATTCTACCAGAACAACGAACCATGGAGTATGATTTCTGTGAAACCATTATAGATTTCAAATCGATCCTGACCAAGATGAGTCTGTGGTGTGAAATAATTTTTGTTGAGTGGATAGATTTTAGTTGGGATAGTCGTTCAACATTCTACAAGAACAACGAACCATGGAGTATGATTTCTCTGAAATAATTTTTGTTGGGTGGATAGATTTTAGTTGGGGTAGTCGTTCAACATTCTACAAGAACAACGAACCATGGAGTATGATTTCTCTGCAACCATGATAGATTTCAAATCGATCCTGACCAAGATGAGTCTGTGGTGTGAAATAATTTTTGTTGAGTGGATAGATTTTAGTTGGGGTAGTCGTTCAACATTCTACCAGAACAACGAACCATGGAGTATGATTTCTCTGAAACCATTATAGATTTCAAATCGATCCTGACCAAGATGAGTCTGTGGTGTGAAATAATTTTTGTTGAGTGGATAGATTTTAGTTAGGGGTAGTCGTTCAACATTCTACCAGAACAACGAACCATGGAGTATGATTTCTCTGAAACCATTATAGATTTCAAATCGATCCTGACTAAGATGAGTCTGTGGTGTGAAATAATTTTTGTTGAGTGGATAGATTTTAGTTGGGATAGTCGTTCAACATTCTAAAAGAACAACGAACCATGGAGTATGATTTCTCTGAAACCATTATAGATTTCAAATCGAACCTGACCAAGATGAGTCTGTGGTGTGAAATAATTTTTGTTGAGTGGATAGATTTTAGTTGGGGTAGTCGTTCAACATTCTACAAGAACAACTTACCATGGAGTATGATTTCTCTGAAACCATTATAGATTTCAAATCGATCCTGACCAAGATGAGTCTGTGGTGTGAAATAATTTTTGTTGAGTGGATAGATTTTAGTTGGGGTAGTCGTTCAACATTCTACAAGAACAACTTACCATGGAGTATGATTTCTCTGAAACCATGATAGATTTCAAATCGATTGTGACCAAGATGAATCTGTGGTGTGAAATAATTTTTGTTGAGTGGATAGATTTTAGTTGGGGTAGTCGTTCAACATTCTACAAGAACAACGAACCATGGAGTATGATTTCTCTGAAACCATGATAGATTTCAAATCGATCCTGACCAAGATGAGTCTGTGGTGTGAAATAATTTTTGTTGAGTGGATAGATTTAAGTTGGGGTAGTCGTTCAACATTCTACAAGAACAACGAATCATGGAGTATGATTTCCCTGCAACCATGATAGATTTCAAATCGATCCTGACCAACGTGAGTCTGTGGTGTGAAATAATTTTTGTTGAGTTTTTAGATTTTAGTTGGGGTAGTCGTTCAACATTCTACAAGAACAACTTACCATGGAGTATGATTTCTCTGAAACCATGATAGATTTCCTGACCAAGATGAGTCTGTGGTGTGAAATAATTTTTGTTGAGTGGATAGATTTTAGTTGGGGTAGTCGTTCAACATTCTACAAGAACAACGAAACATGGAGTATGATTTCTCTGAAATAATTTTTGTTGAGTAGATAGATTTTAGTTGGGGTAGTCGTTCAACATTCTACAAGAACAACGAACCATGGAGTATGATTTCTCTGCAACCATGATAAATTTCAAATCGATCCTGACCAAGATGAGTCTGTGGTGTGAAATAATTTTTGTTGATTGGATAGATTTTAGTTGGGGTAGTCGTTCAACATTCTACAAGAACAAGGAACCATGGAGTATGATTTCTCTGAAACCATGATAGATTTCAAATCGATTGTGACCAAGATGAGTCTGTGGTGTGAAATAATTTTTGTTGAAAGGATATATTTTAGTTGGGGTAGTCGTTCAACATTCTACAAGAACAACGAACCATGGAGTATGATTTCTCTGAAACCATTATAGATTTCAAATCGATCCTGACCAAGATGAGTCTGTGGTGTGAAATAATTTTTGTTGAGTCGATAGATTTTAGTTGGGGTAGTCGTTCAACATTCTACAAGAACAACGAACCATGGAGTATGATTTCTCTGAGACCATGATAGATTTCAAATCGATCCTGACCAAGATGAGTCTGTGGTGTGAAATAATTTTTGTTGAGTGGATAGGTTTTAGTTGGGGTAGTCGTTCAACATTCTACAAGAACAACTTATCATGGAGTATGATTTCTCTGAAATAATTTTTGTTGAGTAGATAGATTTTAGTTAGGGGTAGTCGTTCAACATTCTACAAGAACAACTTACCATGGAGTATGATTTCTCTGAAACCATGATAGATTTCAAATCGATCCTGACCAGGATGAGTCTGTGGTGTGAAATAATTTTTGTTGAGTGGATAGATTTTAGTTAGGGGTAGTCGTTCAACATTCTACAAGAAGAACGAACCATGGAGTATGATTTCTCTGAAACCATGATAGATTTCAAATCGATTCTGACCAAGATGAGTCTGTGGTGTGAAATAATTTTTATTGAGTGGATAGATTTTAGTTGGGGTAGTCGTTCTACATTCTACAAGAACAACGAACCATGGAGTATGATTTCTCTGAAACCATGATAGATTTCAAATCGATCCTGACCAAGATGAGTCTGTGGTGTGAAACAATTTTTGTTGAGTGGATAAATTTTAGTTGGGGTAGTCGTTCAACATTCTACAAGAACAACGAACCATGGAGTATGATTTCTCTGAAACCATGATAGATTTCAAATCGATCCTGACCAAGATGAGTCTGTGGTGTGAAATAATTTTTGTTGAGTGGATAGATTTTAGTTGGTTTAGTCGTTCAACATTCTACAAGAACAACGAACCATGGAGTATGATTTCTCTGAAACCATTATAGATTTCAAATCGATCCTGACCAAGATGAGTCTGTGGTGTGAAATAATTTTTGTTGAGTGGATAGATTTTAGTTAGAGGTAGTCGTTCAACATTCTACCAGAACAACGAACCATGGAGTATGATTTCTCTGAAATAATTTTTGTTGAGTGGATAGATTTTAGTAAGGGGTAGTCGTTCAACATTCTACAAGAACAACGAACCATGGAGTATGATTTATCTGAAATAATTTTTGTTGAGTAAATAGATTTTAGTTGGGTTAGTCGTTCAACATTTAACAAGAACAACGAACCATGGAGTATGATTTCTCTGAAACCATGATAGATTTCAAATCGATCCTGACCAAGATGAGTCTGTGGTGTGAAATAATTTTTGTTGAGTGGATAGATTTTAGTTAGGGGTAGTCGTTCAACATTCTACAAGAACAACGAAAAATGGAGTATGATTTCTCTGAAACCATGATAGATTTCAAATCGATCATGACCAAGATGAGTCTGTGGTGTGAAATAATTTTTGTTGAGTGGATAGATTTTAGTTGGGGTAGTCGTTCAACATTCTACAAGAACAACGAAAAATGGAGTATGATTTCTCTGAAACCATGATAGATTTCAAATCGATCCTGACCAAGATGAGTCTGTGGTGTGAAATAATTTTTGTTGAGTGGATAGATTTTAGTTGGAGTAGACGCTCAACATTCTACAAGAACAACGAACCATGGAGTATGATTTCTCTGAAACCATGATAGATTTCAAATCGATCACTGACCAAGATGAGTCTGTGGTGTGAAATAATTTTTGTTGAGTTAATAGATTTTAGTTAGGGGTAGTCGTTCAACATTCTACCAGAACAACGAACCATGGAGTATGATTTCTCTGAAACCATGATAGATTTCAAATCGATCCTGACCAAGATGAGTCTGTGGTGTGAAATAATTTTTGTTGAGTGGATAGATTTTAGTTAGGGGTAGTCGTTCAACATTCTACAAGAACAACGAACCATGGAGAATGATTTCTCTGAAACCATTATAGATTTCAAATCGATCCTAACCAAGATGAGTCTGTGGTGTGAAATAATTTTTGTTGAGTGAATAGATTTTATTTGGGGTAGTCGTTCAACATTCTACAAGAGAAACGAACCATGGAGTATGATTTCTTTGAAATAATTTTTGTTGAGTTAATAGATTTTAGTTAGGGGTAGTCGTTCAACATTCTACAAGAACAACTTACCATGGAGTATGATTTCTCTGAAATAATTTTTGTGGAGTGGATAGATTTTAGTTGGGGTAGTCGTTCAACATTCTACAAGAACAACGAACCATGGAGTATGATTTCTCTGAAACCATTATAGATTTCAAATCGATCCTGACCAAGATAAATCTGCGGTGTGAAATAATTTTTGTTGAGTGGATAGAATTTAGTTGGTGTAGTCGTTCAACATTCTACAAGAAAAACTTTCCATGGAGTATGATTTCTCTGAAATAATTTTTGTTGAGTTGATAGATTTTAGTTAAGGGTAGTCGTTCAACATTCTACAAGAACAACTTACCATGGAGTATGATTTCTCTGCAACCATGATAGATTTCAAATCGATCCTGAAAAAGATGAGTCTGTGGTGTGAAATAATTTTTGTTGAGTGGATAGAATTTAGTTGGGGTAGTCGTTCAACATTCTACAAGAACAACGAACCATGGAGTATGATTTCTCTGAAACCATTATAGATTTCAAATCGATCCTGACCAAGATGAGTCTGCGGTGTGAAATAATTTTTGTTGTGTGGATAGATTTTAGTTGGGGTAGTCGTTCAACATTCTACAAGAACAACGAACCATGGAGTATGATTTCTCTGAAACCATGATAGATTTCAAATCGATCCTGACCAAGATGAGTCTGTGGTGTGAAATAATTTTTGTTGAGTGGATAGATTTTAGTTGGGGTAGTCGTTCAACATTCTACAAGAACAACTTACCATGGAGTATGATTTCTCTGAAACCATGATAGATTTCAAATCGATCCTGACCAAGATGAGTCTGTGGTGTGAAATAATTTTTGTTGAGTGGATAGATTTTAGTTGGGGGTAGTCGTTCAACATTCTACAAGAACAACTTACCATGGAGTATGATTTTTCTGCAACCATGATAGATTTCAAATCGATCCTGACCAAGATGAGACTGTGGTGTGAAATAATTTTTGTTGAGTGGATAGATTTTAGTTGGGGTAGTCGTTCAACATTCTACAAGAACAACGAACGATGGAGTATGATTTCTCTGAAACCATGATAGATTTCAAATCGATCCTGACCAAGATGAGTCTGTGGTGTGAAATAATTTTTGTTGAGTGGATAGATTTTAGTTGGGGTAGTCGTTCAACATTCTACAAGAACAACGAACGATGGAGTATGATTTCTCTGAAACCATGATAGATTTCAAATCGATCCTGACCAAGATGAGTCTGTGGTGTGAAATAATTTTTGTTGAGTGGATAGATTTTAGTTGGGGTAGTCGTTCAACATTCTACAAGAACAACTTACCATGGAGTATGATTTCTCTGAAACCATGATAGATTTCAAATCGATCCTGACCAAGATGAGTCTGTGGTGTGAAATAATTTTTGTTGAGTGGATAGATTTTAGTTGGGGTAGTCGTTCAACATTCTACAAGAACAACGAACGATGGAGTATGATTTCTCTGAAACCATGATAGATTTCAAATCGATCCTGACCAAGATGAGTCTGTGGTGTGAAATAATTTTTGTTGAGTGGATAGATTTTAGTTGGGGTAGTCGTTCAACATTCTACAAGAACAACTTACCATGGAGTATGATTTCTCTGAAACCATGATAGATTTCAAATCGATCCTGACCAAGATGAGTCTGTGGTGTGAAATAATTTTTGTTGAGTGGATAGATTTTAGTTGGGGGTAGTCGTTCAACATTCTACAAGAACAACTTACCATGGAGTATGATTTTTCTGCAACCATGATAGATTTCAAATCGATCCTGACCAAGATGAGACTGTGGTGTGAAATAATTTTTGTTGAGTGGATAGATTTTAGTTGGGGTAGTCGTTCAACATTCTACAAGAACAACGAACGATGGAGTATAATTTCTCTGAAACCATTATAGATTTCAAATCGATCCTGACCAAGATGAGTCTGTGGTGCGAAATAATTTTTGTTGAGTGGATAGATTTTAGTTGGGGTAGTCGTTCAACATTCTACAAGAACAACTTACCATGGAGTATGATTTCTCTGAAATAATTTTTGTTGAGTGGATAGATTTTAGTTGGGATAGTCGTTCAACATTCTACAAGAACAACGAACCATGGAGTATGATTTCTCTGAAACCATTATAGATTTCAAATCGATCCTGACCAAGATGAGTCTATGGTGTGAAATAATTTTTGTTGAGTGGATAGAATTTAGTTGGGGTAGTCGTTCAACATTCTACAAGAACAACGAACCATGGAGTATGATTTCTCTGAAACCATTATAGATTTCAAATCGATCCTGACCAAGATGAGTCTGCGGTGTGAAATAATTTTTGTTGTGTGGATAGATTTTAGTTGGGGTAGTCGTTCAACATTCTACAAGAACAACGAACCATGGAGTATGATTTCTCTGAAACCATGATAGATTTCAAATCGATCCTGACCAAGATGAGTCTGTGGTGTGAAATAATTTTTGTTGAGTGGATAGATTTTAGTTGGGGTAGTCGTTCAACATTCTACAAGAACAACGAACGATGGAGTATAATTTCTCTGAAACCATTATAGATTTCAAATCGATCCTGACCAAGATGAGTCTATGGTGTGAAATAATTTTTGTTGAGTGGATAGAATTTAGTTGGGGTAGTCGTTCAACATTCTACAAGAACAACGAACCATGGAGTATGATTTCTCTGAAACCATTATAGATTTCAAATCGATCCTGACCAAGATGAGTCTGCGGTGTGAAATAATTTTTGTTGTGTGGATAGATTTTAGTTGGGGTAGTCGTTCAACATTCTACAAGAACAACGAACCATGGAGTATGATTTCTCTGAAACCATTATAGATTTCAAATCGATCCTGACCAAGATGAGTCTATGGTGTGAAATAATTTTTGTTGAGTGGATAGAATTTAGTTGGGGTAGTCGTTCAACATTCTACAAGAACAACGAACCATGGAGTATGATTTCTCTGAAACCATTATAGATTTCAAATCGATCCTGACCAAGATGAGTCTGCGGTGTGAAATAATTTTTGTTGTGTGGATAGATTTTAGTTGGGGTAGTCGTTCAACATTCTACAAGAACAACGAACCATGGAGTATGATTTCTCTGAAACCATGATAGATTTCAAATCGATCCTGACCAAGATGAGTCTGTGGTGTGAAATAATTTTTGTTGAGTGGATAGATTTTAGTTGGGGTAGTCGTTCAACATTCTACAAGAACAACTTACCATGGAGTATGATTTCTCTGAAACCATGATAGATTTCAAATCGATCCTGACCAAGATGAGTCTGTGGTGTGAAATAATTTTTGTTGAGTGGATAGATTTTAGTTGGGGGTAGTCGTTCAACATTCTACAAGAACAACTTACCATGGAGTATGATTTTTCTGCAACCATGATAGATTTCAAATCGATCCTGACCAAGATGAGACTGTGGTGTGAAATAATTTTTGTTGAGTGGATAGATTTTAGTTGGGGTAGTCGTTCAACATTCTACAAGAACAACGAACGATGGAGTATGATTTCTCTGAAACCATTATAGATTTCAAATCGATCCTGACCAAGATGAGTCTATGGTGTGAAATAATTTTTGTTGAGTGGATAGATTTTAGTTAGGGGTAGTCGTTCAACATTCTACAAGAACAACAAACCATGGAGTATGATTTTTCTGCAACCATGATAGATTTCAAATCGATCCTGACCAAGATGAGACTGTGGTGTGAAATAATTTTTGTTGAGTGGATAGATTTTAGTTGGGGTAGTCGTTCAACATTCTACAAGAACAACGAACGATGGAGTATAATTTCTCTGAAACCATTATAGATTTCAAATCGATCCTGACCAAGATGAGTCTGTGGTGCGAAATAATTTTTGTTGAGTGGATAGATTTTAGTTGGGGTAGTCGTTCAACATTCTACAAGAACAACTTACCATGGAGTATGATTTCTCTGAAATAATTTTTGTTGAGTGGATAGATTTTAGTTGGGATAGTCGTTCAACATTCTACAAGAACAACGAACCATGGAGTATGATTTCTCTGAAACCATTATAGATTTCAAATCGATTCTGACCAAGATGAGTCTGTGGTGTGAAATAATTTTTGTTGAGTAAATAGATTTTAGTTGGGGTAGTCGTTCAACATTCTACAAGAACAACGAACCATGGAGTATGATTTCTCTGAAATAATTTTTGTTGAGTATATAGATTTTAGTTAGGGGTAGTCGTTCAACATTCTACAAGAACAACTTACCATGGAGTATGATTTCTCTGAAATAATTTTTGTTGAGTGGATAGATTTTAGATGGGATAGTCGTTCAACATTCTACAAGAACAACTTACCATGGACTATGATTTCTCTGAAATAATTTTTGTTGAGTGGATAGATTTTAGTTGGGGTAGTCGTTCAACATTCTACAAGAACAACGAACGATGGAGTATAATTTCTCTGAAACCATTATAGATTTCAAATCGATCCTGACCAAGATGAGTCTGTGGTGTGAAATAATTTTTGTTGAGTGGATAGATTTTAGTTGGGGTAGTCGTTCAACATTCTACAAGAACAACGAACGATGGAGTATGATTTCTCTGAAACCATTATAGATTTCAAATCGATCCTGACCAAGATGAGTCTATGGTGTGAAATAATTTTTGTTGAGTGGATAGATTTTAGTTAGGGGTAGTCGTTCAACATTCTACAAGAACAACAAACCATGGAGTATGATTTTTCTGCAACCATGATAGATTTCAAATCGATCCTGACCAAGATGAGTCTGTGGTGTGAAATAATTTTTGTTGAGTGAATAGATTTTATTTGGGGTAGTCGTTCAACATTCTACAAGAGAAACGAACCATGGAGTATGATTTCTTTGAAATAATTTTTGTTGAGTTAATAGATTTTAGTTAGGGGTAGTCGTTCAACATTCTACAAGAACAACTTACCATGGAGTATGATTTCTCTGAAATAATTTTTGTGGAGTGGATAGATTTTAGTTGGGGTAGTCGTTCAACATTCTACAAGAACAACGAACCATGGAGTATGATTTCTCTGAAACCATTATAGATTTCAAATCGATCCTGACCAAGATAAATCTGCGGTGTGAAATAATTTTTGTTGAGTGGATAGAATTTAGTTGGTGTAGTCGTTCAACATTCTACAAGAAAAACTTTCCATGGAGTATGATTTCTCTGAAATAATTTTTGTTGAGTTGATAGATTTTAGTTAAGGGTAGTCGTTCAACATTCTACAAGAACAACTTACCATGGAGTATGATTTCTCTGCAACCATGATAGATTTCAAATCGATCCTGAAAAAGATGAGTCTGTGGTGTGAAATAATTTTTGTTGAGTGGATAGAATTTAGTTGGGGTAGTCGTTCAACATTCTACAAGAACAACGAACCATGGAGTATGATTTCTCTGAAACCATTATAGATTTCAAATCGATCCTGACCAAGATGAGTCTGCGGTGTGAAATAATTTTTGTTGTGTGGATAGATTTTAGTTGGGGTAGTCGTTCAACATTCTACAAGAACAACGAACCATGGAGTATGATTTCTCTGAAACCATGATAGATTTCAAATCGATCCTGACCAAGATGAGTCTGTGGTGTGAAATAATTTTTGTTGAGTGGATAGATTTTAGTTGGGGTAGTCGTTCAACTTTCTACAAGAACAACTTACCATGGAGTATGATTTCTCTGAAACCATGATAGATTTCAAATCGATCCTGACCAAGATGAGTCTGTGGTGTGAAATAATTTTTGTTGAGTGGATAGATTTTAGTTGGGGGTAGTCGTTCAACATTCTACAAGAACAACTTACCATGGAGTATGATTTTTCTGCAACCATGATAGATTTCAAATCGATCCTGACCAAGATGAGACTGTGGTGTGAAATAATTTTTGTTGAGTGGATAGATTTTAGTTGGGGTAGTCGTTCAACATTCTACAAGAACAACGAACGATGGAGTATGATTTCTCTGAAACCATGATAGATTTCAAATCGATCCTGACCAAGATGAGTCTGTGGTGTGAAATAATTTTTGTTGAGTGGATAGATTTTAGTTGGGGTAGTCGTTCAACATTCTACAAGAACAACGAACGATGGAGTATGATTTCTCTGAAACCATGATAGATTTCAAATCGATCCTGACCAAGATGAGTCTGTGGTGTGAAATAATTTTTGTTGAGTGGATAGATTTTAGTTGGGGTAGTCGTTCAACATTCTACAAGAACAACTTACCATGGAGTATGATTTCTCTGAAACCATGATAGATTTCAAATCGATCCTGACCAAGATGAGTCTGTGGTGTGAAATAATTTTTGTTGAGTGGATAGATTTTAGTTGGGGTAGTCGTTCAACATTCTACAAGAACAACGAACGATGGAGTATGATTTCTCTGAAACCATGATAGATTTCAAATCGATCCTGACCAAGATGAGTCTGTGGTGTGAAATAATTTTTGTTGAGTGGATAGATTTTAGTTGGGGTAGTCGTTCAACATTCTACAAGAACAACTTACCATGGAGTATGATTTCTCTGAAACCATGATAGATTTCAAATCGATCCTGACCAAGATGAGTCTGTGGTGTGAAATAATTTTTGTTGAGTGGATAGATTTTAGTTGGGGGTAGTCGTTCAACATTCTACAAGAACAACTTACCATGGAGTATGATTTTTCTGCAACCATGATAGATTTCAAATCGATCCTGACCAAGATGAGACTGTGGTGTGAAATAATTTTTGTTGAGTGGATAGATTTTAGTTGGGGTAGTCGTTCAACATTCTACAAGAACAACGAACGATGGAGTATAATTTCTCTGAAACCATTATAGATTTCAAATCGATCCTGACCAAGATGAGTCTGTGGTGCGAAATAATTTTTGTTGAGTGGATAGATTTTAGTTGGGGTAGTCGTTCAACATTCTACAAGAACAACTTACCATGGAGTATGATTTCTCTGAAATAATTTTTGTTGAGTGGATAGATTTTAGTTGGGATAGTCGTTCAACATTCTACAAGAACAACGAACCATGGAGTATGATTTCTCTGAAACCATTATAGATTTCAAATCGATCCTGACCAAGATGAGTCTATGGTGTGAAATAATTTTTGTTGAGTGGATAGAATTTAGTTGGGGTAGTCGTTCAACATTCTACAAGAACAACGAACCATGGAGTATGATTTCTCTGAAACCATTATAGATTTCAAATCGATCCTGACCAAGATGAGTCTGCGGTGTGAAATAATTTTTGTTGTGTGGATAGATTTTAGTTGGGGTAGTCGTTCAACATTCTACAAGAACAACGAACCATGGAGTATGATTTCTCTGAAACCATGATAGATTTCAAATCGATCCTGACCAAGATGAGTCTGTGGTGTGAAATAATTTTTGTTGAGTGGATAGATTTTAGTTGGGGTAGTCGTTCAACATTCTACAAGAACAACGAACGATGGAGTATAATTTCTCTGAAACCATTATAGATTTCAAATCGATCCTGACCAAGATGAGTCTATGGTGTGAAATAATTTTTGTTGAGTGGATAGAATTTAGTTGGGGTAGTCGTTCAACATTCTACAAGAACAACGAACCATGGAGTATGATTTCTCTGAAACCATTATAGATTTCAAATCGATCCTGACCAAGATGAGTCTGCGGTGTGAAATAATTTTTGTTGTGTGGATAGATTTTAGTTGGGGTAGTCGTTCAACATTCTACAAGAACAACGAACCATGGAGTATGATTTCTCTGAAACCATTATAGATTTCAAATCGATCCTGACCAAGATGAGTCTATGGTGTGAAATAATTTTTGTTGAGTGGATAGAATTTAGTTGGGGTAGTCGTTCAACATTCTACAAGAACAACGAACCATGGAGTATGATTTCTCTGAAACCATTATAGATTTCAAATCGATCCTGACCAAGATGAGTCTGCGGTGTGAAATAATTTTTGTTGTGTGGATAGATTTTAGTTGGGGTAGTCGTTCAACATTCTACAAGAACAACGAACCATGGAGTATGATTTCTCTGAAACCATGATAGATTTCAAATCGATCCTGACCAAGATGAGTCTGTGGTGTGAAATAATTTTTGTTGAGTGGATAGATTTTAGTTGGGGTAGTCGTTCAACATTCTACAAGAACAACTTACCATGGAGTATGATTTCTCTGAAACCATGATAGATTTCAAATCGATCCTGACCAAGATGAGTCTGTGGTGTGAAATAATTTTTGTTGAGTGGATAGATTTTAGTTGGGGGTAGTCGTTCAACATTCTACAAGAACAACTTACCATGGAGTATGATTTTTCTGCAACCATGATAGATTTCAAATCGATCCTGACCAAGATGAGACTGTGGTGTGAAATAATTTTTGTTGAGTGGATAGATTTTAGTTGGGGTAGTCGTTCAACATTCTACAAGAACAACGAACGATGGAGTATGATTTCTCTGAAACCATTATAGATTTCAAATCGATCCTGACCAAGATGAGTCTATGGTGTGAAATAATTTTTGTTGAGTGGATAGATTTTAGTTAGGGGTAGTCGTTCAACATTCTACAAGAACAACAAACCATGGAGTATGATTTTTCTGCAACCATGATAGATTTCAAATCGATCCTGACCAAGATGAGACTGTGGTGTGAAATAATTTTTGTTGAGTGGATAGATTTTAGTTGGGGTAGTCGTTCAACATTCTACAAGAACAACGAACGATGGAGTATAATTTCTCTGAAACCATTATAGATTTCAAATCGATCCTGACCAAGATGAGTCTGTGGTGCGAAATAATTTTTGTTGAGTGGATAGATTTTAGTTGGGGTAGTCGTTCAACATTCTACAAGAACAACTTACCATGGAGTATGATTTCTCTGAAATAATTTTTGTTGAGTGGATAGATTTTAGTTGGGATAGTCGTTCAACATTCTACAAGAACAACGAACCATGGAGTATGATTTCTCTGAAACCATTATAGATTTCAAATCGATTCTGACCAAGATGAGTCTGTGGTGTGAAATAATTTTTGTTGAGTAAATAGATTTTAGTTGGGGTAGTCGTTCAACATTCTACAAGAACAACGAACCATGGAGTATGATTTCTCTGAAATAATTTTTGTTGAGTATATAGATTTTAGTTAGGGGTAGTCGTTCAACATTCTACAAGAACAACTTACCATGGAGTATGATTTCTCTGAAATAATTTTTGTTGAGTGGATAGATTTTAGATGGGATAGTCGTTCAACATTCTACAAGAACAACTTACCATGGACTATGATTTCTCTGAAATAATTTTTGTTGAGTGGATAGATTTTAGTTGGGGTAGTCGTTCAACATTCTACAAGAACAACGAACGATGGAGTATAATTTCTCTGAAACCATTATAGATTTCAAATCGATCCTGACCAAGATGAGTCTGTGGTGTGAAATAATTTTTGTTGAGTGGATAGATTTTAGTTGGGGTAGTCGTTCAACATTCTACAAGAACAACGAACGATGGAGTATGATTTCTCTGAAACCATTATAGATTTCAAATCGATCCTGACCAAGATGAGTCTATGGTGTGAAATAATTTTTGTTGAGTGGATAGATTTTAGTTAGGGGTGGTCGTTCAACATTCTACAAGAACAACAAACCATGGAGTATGATTTTTCTGCAACCATGATAGATTTCAAATCGATCCTGACCAAGATGAGTCTGTGGTGTGAAATAATTTTTGTTGAGTGAATAGATTTTATTTGGGGTAGTCGTTCAACATTCTACAAGAGAAACGAACCATGGAGTATGATTTCTTTGAAATAATTTTTGTTGAGTTAATAGATTTTAGTTAGGGGTAGTCGTTCAACATTCTACAAGAACAACTTACCATGGAGTATGATTTCTCTGAAATAATTTTTGTGGAGTGGATAGATTTTAGTTGGGGTAGTCGTTCAACATTCTACAAGAACAACGAACCATGGAGTATGATTTCTCTGAAACCATTATAGATTTCAAATCGATCCTGACCAAGATAAATCTGCGGTGTGAAATAATTTTTGTTGAGTGGATAGAATTTAGTTGGTGTAGTCGTTCAACATTCTACAAGAAAAACTTTCCATGGAGTATGATTTCTCTGAAATAATTTTTGTTGAGTTGATAGATTTTAGTTAAGGGTAGTCGTTCAACATTCTACAAGAACAACTTACCATGGAGTATGATTTCTCTGCAACCATGATAGATTTCAAATCGATCCTGAAAAAGATGAGTCTGTGGTGTGAAATAATTTTTGTTGAGTGGATAGAATTTAGTTGGGGTAGTCGTTCAACATTCTACAAGAACAACGAACCATGGAGTATGATTTCTCTGAAACCATTATAGATTTCAAATCGATCCTGACCAAGATGAGTCTGCGGTGTGAAATAATTTTTGTTGTGTGGATAGATTTTAGTTGGGGTAGTCGTTCAACATTCTACAAGAACAACGAACCATGGAGTATGATTTCTCTGAAATAATTTTTGTTGAGTGGATAGATTTTAGATGGGATAGTCGTTCAACATTCTACAAGAACAACTTACCATGGACTATGATTTCTCTGAAATAATTTTTGTTGAGTGGATAGATTTTAGTTGGGGTAGTCGTTCAACATTCTACAAGAACAACGAACGATGGAGTATAATTTCTCTGAAACCATTATAGATTTCAAATCGATCCTGACCAAGATGAGTCTATGGTGTGAAATAATTTTTGTTGAGTGGATAGATTTTAGTTAGGGGTAGTCGTTCAACATTCTACAAGAACAACAAACCATGGAGTATGATTTTTCTGCAACCATGATAGATTTCAAATCGATCCTGACCAAGATGAGACTGTGGTGTGAAATAATTTTTGTTGAGTGGATAGATTTTAGTTGGGGTAGTCGTTCAACATTCTACAAGAACAACGAACGATGGAGTATGATTTCTCTGAAACCATTACAGATTTCAAATCGATCCTGACCAAGATGAGTCTATGGTGTGAAATAATTTTTGTTGAGTGGATAGATTTTAGTTAGGGGTAGTCGTTCAACATTCTACAAGAACAACAAACCATGGAGTATGATTTTTCTGCAACCATGATAGATTTCAAATCGATCCTGACCAAGATGAGACTGTGGTGTGAAATAATTTTTGTTGAGTGGATAGATTTTAGTTGGGGTAGTCGTTCAACATTCTACAAGAACAACGAACGATGGAGTATAATTTCTCTGAAACCATTATAGATTTCAAATCGATCCTGACCAAGATGAGTCTGTGGTGCGAAATAATTTTTGTTGAGTGGATAGATTTTAGTTGGGGTAGTCGTTCAACATTCTACAAGAACAACTTACCATGGAGTATGATTTCTCTGAAATAATTTTTGTTGAGTGGATAGATTTTAGTTGGGATAGTCGTTCAACATTCTACCAGAACAACGAATCATGGAGTATGATTTCTCTGAAACCATTATAGATTTCAAATCGATTCTGACCAAGATGAGTCTGTGGTGTGAAATAATTTTTGTTGATTGGATAGATTTTAGTTGGGGTAGTCGTTCAACATTCTACAAGAACAACGAACCATGGAGTATGATTTCTCTGAAATAATTTTTGTTGAGTATATAGATTTTAGTTAGGGGTAGTCGTTCAACATTCTACAAGAACAACTTACCATGGAGTATGATTTCTCTGAAATAATTTTTGTTGAGTGGATAGATTTTAGTTGGGGTAGTCGTTCAACATTCTACAAGAACAACTTACCATGGAGTATGATTTCTCTGAAATAATTTTTGTTGAGTGGATAGATTTTAGTTGGGGTAGTCGTTCAACATTCTACAAGAACAACGAACGATGGAGTATAATTTCTCTGAAACCATTATAGATTTCAAATCGATCCTGACCAAGATGAGTCTGTGGTGTGAAATAATTTTTGTTGAGTGGATAGATTTTAGTTGGGGTAGTCGTTCAACATTCTACAAGAACAAGGAACCATGGAGTATGATTTCTCTGAAATAATTTTTGTTGAGTGGATAGATTTTAGTTAGGGGTAGTCGTTCAACATTCTACAAGAACAACTTACCATGGAGTATGATTTCTCTGAAACCATGATAGATTTCAAATCGATCATGACCAAGATGAGTCTGTGGTGTGAAATAATTTTTGTTGAGTGAATAGATTTTAGTTGGGGTAGTCGTTCAACATTCTACAAGAACAACGAACCATGGAGTATGATTTCTCTGAAACCATGATAGATTTCAAATCGATCATGACCAAGATGAGTCTGTGGTGTGAAATAATTTTTGTTGAGTGAATAGATTTTAGTTGGGGTAGTCGTTCAACATTCTACAAGAACAAGGAACCATGGAGTATGATTTCTCTGAAATAATTTTTGTTGAGTGGATAGATTTTAGTTAGGGGTAGTCGTTCAACATTCTACAAGAACAACTTACCATGGAGTATGATTTCTCTGAAACCATGATAGATTTCAAATCGATCATGACCAAGATGAGTCTGTGGTGTGAAATAATTTTTGTTGAGTGAATAGATTTTAGTTGGGGTAGTCGTTCAACATTCTACAAGAACAACGAACGATGGAGTATAATTTCTCTGAAACCATTATAGATTTCAAATCGATCCTGACCAAGATGAGTCTGTGGTGCGAAATAATTTTTGTTGAGTGGATAGATTTTAGTTGGGGTAGTCGTTCAACATTCTACAAGAACAACGAACCATGGAGTATGATTTCTCTGAAATAAATTTTGTTGAGTGGATAGATTTTAGTTGGGATAGTCGTTCAACATTCTACAAGAACAACGAACCATGGAGTATGATTTCTCTGAAACCATGATAGATTTCAAATCGATCCTGACCAAGATGAGTCTGTTTTGTGAAATAATTTTTGTTGAGTGGATAGATTTTAGTTAGGGGTAGCCGTTCAACATTCTACAAGAACAACTTACCATGGAGTATGATTTCTCTGAAATAATTTTTGTTGAGTTTATAGATTTTAGTTAGGATAGTCGTTCAACATTCTACAAGAACAACGAACCATGGAGTATGATTTCTCTGAAACCATGATAGATTTCAAATCGATCCTGACCAAGATGAGTCTGTTTTGTGAAATAATTTTTGTTGAGTGGATAGATTTTAGTTAGGGGTAGCCGTTCAACATTCTACAAGAACAACTTACCATGGAGTATGATTTCTCTGAAATAATTTTTGTTGAGTGGATAGATTTTAGTTAGGATAGTCGTTCAACATTCTACAAGAACAACGAACCATGGAGTATGATTTCTCTGAAACCATGATAGATTTCAAATCGATCCTGACCAAGATGAGTCTGTTTTGTGAAATAATTTTTGTTGAGTGGATAGATTTTAGTTAGGGGTAGTCGTTCAACATTCTACAAGAACAACTTACCATGGAGTATGATTTCTCTGAAACCATGATAGATTTCAAATCGATCATGACCAAGATGAGTCTGTGGTGTGAAATAATTTTTGTTGAGTGGATAGATTTTAGTTGGGATAGTCGTTCAACATTCTACAAGAACAACGAACCATGGAGTATGATTTCTCTGAAACCATTATAGATTTCAAATCGATTCTGACCAAGATGAGTCTGTGGTGTGAAATAATTTTTGTTGATTGGATAGATTTTAGTTGGGGTAGTCGTTCAACATTCTACAAGAACAACGAACCATGGAGTATGATTTCTCTGAAATAATTTTTGTTGAGTATATAGATTTTAGTTAGGGGTATTCGTTCAACATTCTACAAGAACAACTTACCATGGAGTATGATTTCTCTGAAATAATTTTTGTTGAGTGGATAGATTTTAGTTAGGGGTAGTCGTTCAACATTCTACAAGAACAACTTACCATGGAGTATGATTTCTCTGAAACCATAATAGATTTCAAATCGATCATGACCAAGATGAGTCTGTGGTGTGAAATAATTTTTGTTGAGTGGATAGTTTTAGTTGGGGTAGTCGTTCAACATTCTACAAGAACGAGGAACCATGGAGTATGATTTCTCTGAAATAATTTTTGTTGAGTGGATAGATTTTAGTTAGGGGTAGTCGTTCAACATTCTACAAGAACAACTTATCATGGAGTATGATTTCTCTGAAACCATGATAGATTTCAAATCGATCATGACCAAGATGAGTCTGTGGTGTGAAATAATTTTTGTTGAGTGAATAGATTTTAGTTGGGGTAGTCGTTCAACATTCTACAAGAACAACGAACCATGGAGTATGATTTCTCTGAAACCATTATAGATTTCAAATCGATCCCGACCAAGATGAGTCTGTGGTGTGAAATAATTTTTGTTGAGTGGATAGATTTTAGTTGGGGTGGTCGTTCAACATTCTACAAGAACAACGAACCATGGAGTATGATTTCTCTGAAACCATTATAGATTTCAAATCGATCCCGACCAAGATGAGTCTGTGGTGTGAAATAATTTTTGTTGAGTGGATAGATTTTAGTTGGGGTAGTCGTTCAACATTCTACAAGAACAACGAACCATGGAGTATGATTTCTCTGAAATAATTTTTGTTGAGTGGATAGATTTTAGATGGGATAGTCGTTCAACATTCTACAAGAACAACTTACCATGGACTATGATTTCTCTGAAACCATGATAGATTTCAAATCGATCCTGACCAAGATGAGTCTGTTTTGTGAAATAATTTTTGTTGAGTGGATAGATTTTAGTTAGGGGTAGCCGTTCAACATTCTACAAGAACAACTTACCATGGAGTATGATTTCTCTGAAATAATTTTTGTTGAGTGGATAGATTTTAGTTGGGATAGTCGTTCAACATTCTACAAGAACAACGAACCATGGAGTATGATTTCTCTGAAACCATTATAGATTTCAAATCGATTCTGACCAAGATGAGTCTGTGGTGTGAAATAATTTTTGTTGATTGGATAGATTTTAGTTGGGGTAGTCGTTCAACATTCTACAAGAACAACCTACCATGGAGTATGATTTCTCTGATATAATTTTTGTTGAGTGGATAGATTTTAGTTAGGGGTAGTCGTTCAACATTCTACAAGAACAACTTACCATGGAGTATGATTTCTCTGAAATAATTTTTGTTGAGTGGATAGATTTTAGTTAGTTGTAGTCGTTCAACATTCTACAAGAACAACTTACCATGGAGTATGATTTCTCTGAAACCATGATAGATTTCAATTCGATCATGACCAAGCTGAGTCTGTGGTGTGAAATAATTTTTGTTGAGTGGATAGATTTTAGTTGGGGTAGTCGTTCAACATTCTACAAGAACAACGAACCATGGAGTATGATTTCTCTGAAATAATTTTTGTTGAGTGGATAGATTTTACTTAGGGGTAGTCGTTCAACATTCTACAAGAACAACTTACCATGGAGTATGATTTCTCTGAAACCATGATAGATTTCAAATCGATCATGACCAAGATGAGTCTGTGGTGTGAAATAATTTTTGTTGAGTGGATAGATTTTAGTTGGGGTAGTCGTTCAACATTCTACAAGAAGAACGAACCATGGAGTATGATTTCTCTGAAACCATTATAGATTTCAAATCGATCCCGACCAAGATGAGTCTGTGGTGTGAAATAATTTTTGTGGAGTGGAAAGATTTTAGTTGGGGTAGTCGTTCAACATCTACAAGAACAACGAACCATGGAGTATGATTTCTCTGAAATAATTTTTGTTGAGTGGATAGATTTTAGTTAGGGGTATTCATTCAACATTCTACAAGAACAACTTACCATGGAGTATGATTTCTCTGAAATAATTTTTGTTGAGTGGATAGATTTTAGTTGGGGTAGTCGTTCAACATTCTACAAGAACAACGAACCATGGAGTATGATTTCTCTGAAACCATGATAGATTTCAAATCGATCATGACCAAGATGAATCTGTGGTGTGAAATAATTTTTGTTGAGTGGATAGATTTTAGTTGGGGTAGTCGTTCAACATTCTACAAGAAGAACGAACCATGGAGTATGATTTCTCTGAAACCATTATAGATTTCAAATCGATCATGACCAAGATGAGTCTGTGGTGTGAAATAATTTTTGTTGAGTGGATAGATTTTAGTTAGGGTAGTCGTTCAACATTCTACAAGAACAACGAACCATGGAGTATGATTTCTCTGAAATAATTTTTGTTGAGTGGATAGATTTTAGTTAGGGGTATTCGTTCAACATTCTACAAGAACAACTTACCATGGAGTATGATTTCTCTGAAATAATTTTTGTTGAGTGGATAGATTTTAGTTGGGGTAGTCGTTCAACATTCTACAAGAACAACTTAAAATGGAGTATGATTTCTCTGAAACCATGATAGATTTCAAATCGATCATGACCAAGATGAGTCTGTGGTGTGAAATAATTTTTGTTGAGTGGATAGATTTTAGTTGGGGTAGTCGTTCAACATTCTACAAGAAGAACGAACCATGGAGTATGATTTCTCTGAAACCATTATAGATTTCAAATCGATCCCGACCAAGATGAGTCTGTGGTGTGAAATAATTTTTGTTGAGTGGATAGATTTTAGTTGGGGTAGTCGTTCAACATTCTACAAGAACAACTTACCATGGAGTATGATTTCTCTGAAACCATGATAGATTTCAAATCGATCATGACCAAGATGAGTCTGTGGTGTGAAATAATTTTTGTTGAGTGGATAGATTTTAGTTGGGGTAGTCGTTCAACATTCTACAAGAACAACGAACCATGGAGTATGATTTCTCTGAAATAATTTTTGTTGAATGGATAGATTTTAGTTAGGGGTAGTCGTTCAACATTCTACAAGAACAACGAACCATGGAGTATGATTTCTCTGAAATAATTTTTGTTGAGTGGATAGATTTTAGTTAGGGGTAGTCGTTCAACATTCTACAAGAACAACGAACCATGGAGTATGATTTCTCTGAAACCATTATAGATTTCAAATCGATCCCGACCAAGATGAGTCTGTGGTGTGAAATAATTTTTGTTGAGTGGATAGATTTTAGTTGGAGTAGTCGTTCAACATTCTACAAGAACAACGAACCATGGAGTATGATTTCTCTGAAATAAATTTTGTTGAGTGGATAGATTTTAGTTAGGATAGTAGTTCAACATTCTACAAGAACAACGAACCATGGAGTATGATTTCTCTGAAATAATTTTTGTTGAGTGGATAGATTTTAGATGGGACAGTCGTTCAACATTCTACAAGAACAACTTACCATGGACTATGATTTCTCTGAAACCATGATAGATTTCAAATCGATCCTGACCAAGATGAGTCTGTTTTGTGAAATAATTTTTGTTGAGTGGATAGATTTTAGTTAGGGGTAGCCGTTCAACATTCTACAAGAACAACTTACCATGGAGTATGATTTCTCTGAAATAATTTTTGTTGAGTGGATAGATTTTAGTTGGGATAGTCGTTCAACATTCTACAAGAACAACGAACCATGGAGTATGATTTCTCTGAAACCATTATAGATTTCAAATCGATTCTGACCAAGATGAGTCTGTGGTGTGAAATAATTTTTGTTGATTGGATAGATTTTAGTTGGGGTAGTCGTTCAACATTCTACAAGAACAACTTACCATGGAGTATGATTTCTCTGATATAATTTTTGTTGAGTGGATAGATTTTAGTTAGGGGTAGTCGTTCAACATTCTACAAGAACAACTTACCATGGAGTATGATTTCTCTGAAATAATTTTTGTTGAGTGGATAGATTTTAGTTAGTTGTAGTCGTTCAACATTCTACAAGAACAACTTACCATGGAGTATGATTTCTCTGAAACCATGATAGATTTCAATTCGATCATGACCAAGATGAGTCTGTGGTGTGAAATAATTATTGTTGAGTGGATAGATTTTAGTTGGGGTAGGCGTTCAACATTCTACAAGAACAACGAACCATGGAGTATGATTTCTCTGAAATAATTTTTGTTGAGTGGATAGATTTTACTTAGGGGTAGTCGTTCAACATTCTACAAGAACAACTTACCATGGAGTATGATTTCTCTGAAACCATGATAGATTTCAATTCGATCATGACCAAGATGAGTCTGTGGTGTGAAATAATTTTTGTTGAGTGGATAGCTTTTAGTTGGGGTAGTCGTTCAACATTCTACAAGAACAATGAACCATGGAGTATGATTTCTCTGAAATAATTTTTGTTGAGTGGATAGATTTTACTTAGGGGTAGTCGTTCAACATTCTACAAGAACAACTTACCATGGAGTATGATTTCTCTGAAACCATGATAGATTTCAATTCGATCATGACCAAGATGAGTCTGTGGTGTGAAATAATTTTTGTTGAGTGGATAGATTTTAGTTGGGGTAGTCGTTTAACATTCTACAAGAACAACGAACCATGGAGTATGATTTCTCTGAAATAATTTTTGTTGAGTGGATAGATTTTAGTTGGGGTAGTCGTTCAACATTCTACAAGAACAACTTAAAATGGAGTATGATTTCTCTGAAACCATGATAGATTTCAAATCGATCATGACCAAGATGAGTCTGTGGTGTGAAATAATTTTTGTTGAGTGGATAGATTTTAGTTGGGGTAGTCGTTCAACATTCTACAAGAAGAACGAACCATGGAGTATGATTTCTCTGAAACCATTATAGATTTCAAATCGATCCCGACCAAGATGAGTCTGTGGTGTGAAATAATTTTTGTTGAGTGGATAGATTTTAGTTGGGGTAGTCGTTCAACATTCTACAAGAACAACTTACCATGGAGTATGATTTCTCTGAAACCATGATAGATTTCAAATCGATCATGACCAAGATGAGTCTGTGGTGTGAAATAATTTTTGTTGAGTGGATAGATTTTAGTTGGGGTAGTCGTTCAACATTCTACAAGAACAACGAACCATGGAGTATGATTTCTCTGAAATAATTTTTGTTGAATGGATAGATTTTAGTTAGGGGTAGTCGTTCAACATTCTACAAGAACAACTTACCATGGAGTATGATTTCTCTGAAATAATTTTTGTTGAGTGGATAGATTTTAGTTAGGGGTAGTCGTTCAACATTCTACAAGAACAACGAACCATGGAGTATGATTTCTCTGAAACCATTATAGATTTCAAATCGATCCCGACCAAGATGAGTCTGTGGTGTGAAATAATTTTTGTTGAGTGGATAGATTTTAGTTGGGGTAGTCGTTCAACATTCTACAAGAACAACGAACCATGGAGTATGATTTCTCTGAAATAAATTTTGTTGAGTGGATAGATTTTAGTTAGGATAGTCGTTCAACATTCTACAAGAACAACGAACCATGGAGTATGATTTCTCTGAAATAATTTTTGTTGAGTGGATAGATTTTAGATGGGATAGTCGTTCAACATTCTACAAGAACAACTTACCATGGACTATGATTTCTCTGAAACCATGATAGATTTCAAATCGATCCTGACCAAGATGAGTCTGTTTTGTGAAATAATTTTTGTTGAGTGGATAGATTTTAGTTAGGGGTAGCCGTTCAACATTCTACAAGAACAACTTACCATGGAGTATGATTTCTCTGAAATAATTTTTGTTGAGTGGATAGATTTTAGTTGGGATAGTCGTTCAACATTCTACAAGAACAACGAACCATGGAGTATGATTTCTCTGAAACCATTATAGATTTCAAATCGATTCTGACCAAGATGAGTCTGTGGTGTGAAATAATTTTTGTTGATTGGATAGATTTTAGTTGGGGTAGTCGTTCAACATTCTACAAGAACAACTTACCATGGAGTATGATTTCTCTGATATAATTTTTGTTGAGTGGATAGATTTTAGTTAGGGGTAGTCGTACAACATTCTACAAGAACAACTTACCATGGAGTATGATTTCTCTGAAATAATTTTTGTTGAGTGGATAGATTTTAGTTAGTTGTAGTCGTTCAACATTCTACAAGAACAACTTACCATGGAGTATGATTTCTCTGAAACCATGATAGATTTCAATTCGATCATGACCAAGATGAGTCTGTGGTGTGAAATAATTTTTGTTGAGTGGATAGATTTTAGTTGGGGTAGTCGTTCAACATTCTACAAGAACAACGAACCATGGAGTATGATTTCTCTGAAATAATTTTTGTTGAGTGGATAGATTTTACTTAGGGGTAGTCGTTCAACATTCTACAAGAACAACTTACCATGGAGTATGATTTCACTGAAACCATGATAGATTTCAATTCGATCATGACCAAGATGAGTCTGTGGTGTGAAATAATTTTTGTTGAGTGGATAGATTTTAGTTGGGGTAGTCGTTCAACATTCTACAAGAACAACGAACCATGGAGTATGATTCCTCTGAAATAATTTTTGTTGAGTGGATAGATTTTACTTAGGGGTAGTCGTTCAACATTCTACAAGAACAACTTACCATGGAGTATGATTTCTCTGAAACCATGATAGATTTCAAATCGATCATGACCAAGATGAGTCTGTGGTGTGAAATAATTTTTGTTGAGTGGACAGATTTTAGTTGGGGTAGTCGTTCAACATTCTAGAAGAAGAACGAACCATGGAGTATGATTTCTCTGAAACCATTATAGATTTCAAATCGATCCCGACCAAGATGAGTCTGTGGTGTGAAATAATTTTTGTGGAGTGGATAGATTTTAGTTGGGGTAGTCGTTCAACATCTACAAGAACAACGAACCATGGAGTATGATTTCTCTGAAATAATTTTTGTTGAGTGGATAGATTTTAGTTAGGGGTATTCATTCAACATTCTACAAGAACAACTTACCATGGAGTATGATTTCTCTGAAATAATTTTTGTTGAGTGGATAGATTTTAGTTGGGGTAGTCGTTCAACATTCTACAAGAACAACGAACCATGGAGTATGATTTCTCTGAAACCATGATAGATTTCAAATCGATCATGACCAAGATGAGTTTGTGGTGTGAAATAATTTTTGTTGAGTGGATAGATTTTAGTTGGGGTAGTCGTTCAACATTCTACAAGAACAACTTACCATGGAGTATGATTTCTCTGAAACCATGATAGATTTCAAATCGATCCTGACCAAGATGAGTCTGTGGTGTGAAATAATTTTTGTTGAGTGGATAGATTTTAGTTGGGGTAGTCGTTCAACATTCTACAAGAACAACGAACCATGGAGTATGATTTCTCTGAAACCATGATAGATTTCAAATCGATCATGACCAAGATGAGTTTGTGGTGTGAAATAATTTTTGTTGAGTGGATAGATTTTAGTTGGGGTAGTCGTTCAACATTCTACAAGAACAACTTACCATGGAGTATGATTTCTCTGAAACCATGATAGATTTCAAATCGATCCTGACCAAGATGAGTCTGTGGTGTGAAATAATTTTTGTTGAGTGGATAGATTTTAGTTGGGGTAGTCGTTCAACATTCTACAAGAACAACGAACCATGGAGTATGATTTCTCTGAAATAATTTTTGTTGAGTGGATAGATTTTAGTTAGGGGTATTCGTTCAACATTCTACAAGAACAACTTACCATGGAGTATGATTTCTCTGAAATAATTTTTGTTGAGTGGATAGATTTTAGTTGGGGTAGTCGTTCAACATTCTACAAGAACAACTTAAAATGGAGTATGATTTCTCTGAAACCATGATAGATTTCAAATCGATCATGACCAAGATGAGTCTGTGGTGTGAAATAATTTTTGTTGAGTGGATAGATTTTAGTTGGGGTAGTCGTTCAACATTCTACAAGAAGAACGAACCATGGAGTATGATTTCTCTGAAACCATTATAGATTTCAAATCGATCCCGACCAAGATGAGTCTGTGGTGTGAAATAATTTTTGTTGAGTGGATAGATTTTAGTTGGGGTAGTCGTTCAACATTCTACAAGAACAACTTACCATGGAGTATGATTTCTCTGAAACCATTATAGATTTCAAATCGATCCCGACCAAGATGAGTCTGTGGTGTGAAATAATTTTTGTTGAGTGGATAGATTTTAGTTGGGGTAGTCGTTCAACATTCTACAAGAAGAACGAACCATGGAGTATGATTTCTCTGAAACCATTATAGATTTCAAATCGATCCCGACCAAGATGAGTCTGTGGTGTGAAATAATTTTTGTTGAGTGGATAGATTTTAGTTGGGGTAGTCGTTCAACATTCTACAAGAACAACGAACCATGGAGTATGATTTCTCTGAAATAATTTTTGTTGAGTGGATAGATTTTAGTTGGGGTAGTCGTTCAACATTCTACAAGAACAACGAACCATGGAGTATGATTTCTCTGAAAGCATTATAGATTTCAAATCGATCCCGACCAAGATGAGTCTGTGGTGTGAAATAATTTTTGTTGAGTGGATAGATTTTAGTTGGGGTAGTCGTTCAACATTCTACAAGAACAACGAACCATGGAGTATGATTTCTCTGAAATAATTTTTGTTGAGTGGATAGATTTTAGTTAGGGGTAGTCGTTCAACATTCTACAAGAACAACTTACCATGGAGTATGATTTCTATGAAATAACTTTTGTTGAGTGGATAGATTTTAGTTAGGGGTAGTCGTTCAACATTCTACAAGAACAACTTACCATGGAGTATGATTTCTCTGAAACCATGATAGATTTCAAATCGATCCTGACCAAGATGAGTCTATGGTGTGAAATAATTTTTGTTGAGTGGATAGATTTTAGTTGGGGTAGTCGTTCAACATTCTACAAGAACAACGAACCATGGAGTATGATTTCTCTGAAACCATGATAGATTTCAAATCGATCCTGACGAAGATGAGTCTGTGGTGTGAAATAATTTTTGTTGAGTGGATAGATTTTAGTTGGGGTAGTCGTTCAACATTCTACAAGAACAACGAACCATGGAGTATGATTTCTCTGAAACCATGATAGATTTCAAATCGATCCTGACCAAGATGAGTGTGGTGTGAAATAATTTTTGTTGAGTGGATAGATTTTAGTTGGGGCAGTCGTTCAACATTCTACAAGAACAACGAACCATGGAGTATGATTTCTCTGAAACCATGATAGATTTCAAATCGATCCTGACCAAGATGAGTCTGTGGTGTGAAATAATTTTTGTTGAGTGGATAGATTTTAGTTGGGGTAGTCCTTCAACATTCTACCAGAACAACGAACCATGGAGTATGATTTCTCTGAAATAATTTTTGTTGAGTGGATAGATTTTACTTGGGATAGTCGTTCAACATTCTACAAGAACAACGAACCATGGAGTATGATTTCTCTGAAACCATGATAGATTTCAAATCGATCCTGACCAAGATGAGTCTGTGGTGTGAAATAATTCTTGTTGAGTGGATAGATTTTAGTTGGGATAGTCGTTCAACATTCTACAAGAACAACTTACCATGGAGTATGATTTCTCTGAAATAATTTTTGTTGAGTGGATAGATTTTAGTTGGGATAGTCGTTCAACATTCTACAAGAACAACGAACCATGGAGTATGATTTCTCTGAAACCATGATAGATTTCAAATCGATCCTGACCAAGATGAGTCTGTGGTGTGAAATAATTTTTGTTGAGTGGATAGATTTTAGTTGGGGTAGTCGTTTAACATTCTACAAGAACAACTTACCATGGAGTATGATTTCTCTGAAACCATTATAGATTTGAAATCGATCCTGACCAAGATGAGTCTGTGGTGTGAAATAATTTTTGTTGAGTGGATAGATTTTAGTTAGGGGTAGTCGTTCAACATTCTACAAGAACAACGAACCATGGAGTATGATTAATCTGAAATAATTTTTGTTGAGTGGATAGATTTTAGTTGGGATAGTCGTTCAACATTCTACAACAACAACGAACCATGGAGTATGATTTCTCTGAAACCATGATAGATTTCAAATCGATCCTGACCAAGATGAGTCTGTGGTGTGAAATAATTTTTGTTGAGTGGATAGATTTTAGTTAGGGGTAGTCGTTCAACATTCTACAAGAACAACGAACCATGGAGTATGATTTCTCTGAAACCATTATAGATTTCAAATCGATCCTGACCAAGATGAGTCTGTGGTGTGAAATAATTGTTGCTGAGTGGATAGATTTTAGTTGGTTTAGTCGTTCAATATTCTACAAGTACAACGAACCATGGAGTATGATTTCTCTGAAATAATTTTTGTTGAGTGGATAGATTTGATTTGGGATAGTCGTTCAACATTCTACAAGAACAACGAACCATGGAGTATGATTTCTCTGAAACCATTATAGATTTCAAATCGATCCTGACCAAGATGATTCTGTGGTGTGAAATAATTTTTGTTGAGTGGATAGATTTTAGTTAGGGGTAGTCGTTCAACATTCTACAAGAACAACTTACCATGGAGTATGATTTCTCTGAAATAATTTTTGTTGAGTGGATAGATTTTAGTTGGGATAGTCGTTCAACATTCTACAAGAACAACGAACCATGGAGTATGTTTTCTCTGAAACCATGATAGATTTCAAATCGATCCTGACCAAGATGAGTCTGTGGTGTGAAATAATTTTTGTTGAGTGGATAGATTTTAGTTGGGGTAGTCGTTCAACATTCTACAAGAACAACTTACCATGGAGTATGATTTCTCTGAAATAATTTTTGTTGAGTGGATAGATTTTAGTTGGGATAGTCGTTCAACATTCTACAAGAACAACGAACCATGGAGTATGATTTCTCTGAAACCATTATAGATTTCAAATCGATCCTGACCAAGATGAGTCTGTGGTGTGAAATAATTTTTGTTGAGTGGATAGATTTTAGTTAGGGGTAGTCGTTCAACATTCTACAAGAACAACGAACCATGGAGTATGATTTCCCTGAAAAAATTTTTGTTGAGTGGATAGATTTTAGTTGGGGTAGTCGTTCAACATTCTACAAGAACAACGAACCATGGAGTATGATTTCTCTGAAACCATTATAGATTTCAAATCGATCCTGACCAAGATGAGTCTGTGGTGTGAAATAATTTTTGTTGAGTGGACAGATTTTAGTTGGGGTAGTCGTTCAACATTCTACAAGAACAACGAACAATGGAGTATGATTTCTCTGAAATAATTTTTGTTGAGTGGATAGATTTTAGTTGGGATAGTCGTTCAACATTCTACAAGAACAACTTACCATGGAGTATGATTTCTCTGAAATAATTTTTGTTGAGTGGATAGATTTTAGTTGGGATAGTCGTTCAACATTCTACAAGAACAACTTACCATGGAGTATGATTTCTCTGAAACCATTATAGATTTGAAATCGATCCTGACCAAGATGAGTCTGTGGTGTGAAATAATTTTTGTTGAGTATATAGATTTTAGTTAGGGGTAGTCGTTCAACATTCTACAAGAACAACGAACCATGGAGTATGATTACTCTGAAATAATTTTTGTTGAGTGGATAGATTTTAGTTGCGATAGTCGTTCAACATTCTACAAGAACAACGAACCATGGAGTATGATTTCTCTGAAACCATTATAAATTTCAAATCGATCCTGACCAAGATGAGTCTGTGGTGTGAAATAATTTTTGTTGAGTGGATAGATTTTAGTTGGGGTAGTCGTTCAACATTCTACAAGAACAACGAACAATGGAGTATGATTTCTCTGAAATCATGATAGATTTCAAATCGACCCTAACCAAGATGAGTCTGTGGTGTGAAATAATTTTTGTTGAGTGGATAGATTTTAGTTGGGATAGTCGTTCAACATTCTACAAGAACAACTTACCATGGAGTATGATTTCTCTGAAATAATTTTTGTTGAGTGGAAAGATTTTAGTTGGGATAGTCGTTCAACATTCTACAAGAACAACGAACCATGGAGTATGATTTCTCTGAAACCATTATAAATTTCAAATCGATCCTGACCAAGATGAGTCTGTGGTGTGAAATAATTTTTGTTGAGTGGATAGATTTTAGTTGGGGTAGTCGTTCAACATTCTACAAGAACAACGAACCATGGAGTATGATTTCTCTGAAATAATTTTTGTTGAGTGGATAGATTTTAGTTAGGGGTAGTCGTTCAACATTCTACAAGAACAAAGAACCATGGAGTATGTTTTCTTTGAAATAATTTTTGTTGAGTGGATAGATTTTAGTTAGGGGTAGTCGTTCAACATTCTACAAGAACAACGAACCATGGAGTATGATTTCTCAGAAACCATGATAGATTTCAAATCGATCCTGACCAAGATGAGTCTGTGGTGTGAAATAATTTTTGTTGAGTGGATAGATTTTAGTTGGGGTAGTCGTTCAACATTCTACAAGAACAACGAACCATGGAGTATGATTTCTCTGAAACCATGATAGATTTCAAATCGATCCTGACCAAGATGAGTCTGTGGTGTGAAATAATTTTTGTTGAGTGGATAGATTTTAGTTAGGGGTAGTCGTTCAACATTCTACAAGAACAACGAACCATGGAGTATGATTTCTCTGAAATAATTTTTGTTGAGTGGATAGATTTTAGTTGGGATAGTCGTTCAACATTCTACAAGAACAACGAACCATGGAGTATGATTTCTCTGAAATAATTTTTGTTGAGTGGATAGATTTTAGTTAGGGGTAGTCGTTCAACATTCTACAAGAACAACGAACCAAGGAGTATGTTTTCTTTGAAATAATTTTTGTTGAGTGGATAGATTTTAGTTAGGGGTAGTCGTTCAACATTCTACAAGAACAACGAACCATGGAGTACGATTTCGCAGAAACCATGATAGATTTCAAATCGATCCTGACCAAGATGAGTCTGTGGTGTGAAATAATTTTTGTTGAGTGGATAGATTTTAGTTGGGGTAGTCGTTCAACATTCTACAAGAACAACGAACCATGGAGTATGATTTCTCTGAAACCATGATAGATTTCAAATCGATCCTGACCAAGATGAGTCTGTGGTGTGAAATAATTTTTGTTGAGTGAATAGATTTTAGTTGGGGTAGTCGTTCAACATTCTACAAGAACAACTTACCATGGAGTATGATTTCTCTGAAACCATGATAGATTTCAAATCGATCCTGACCAAGATGAGTCTATGGTGTGAAATAATTTTTGTTGAGTGGATAGATTTTAGTTGGGGTAGTCGTTCAACATTCTACAAGAACAACTTACCATGGAGTATGATTTCTCTGAAACCATGATAGATTTCAAATCGATCCTGACCAAGATGAGTCTGTGGTGTGAAATAATTTTTGTTGAGTGGATAGATTTTAGTTGGGGTAGTCGTTCAACATTCTACAAGAACAACGAACCATGGAGTATGATTTCTCTGAAACCATGATAGATTTCAAATCGATCCTGACCAAGATGAGTCTGTGGTGTGAAATAATTTTTGTTGAGTGGATAGATTTTAGTTGGGATAGTCGTTCAACATTCTACAAGAACAACGAACCATGGAGTTTGATTTCTCTGAAACCATGATAGATTTCAAATCGATCCTGACCAAGATGAGTCTGTGGTGTGAGATAATTTTTGTTGAGTGGATAGATTTTAGTTAGGGGTAGTCGTTCAACATTCTACAAGAACAACGAACCATGGAGTATGATTTCTCTGAAATAATTTTTGTTGAGTGGATAGATTTTAGTTGGGATAGTCGTTCAACATTCTACAAGAACAACGAACCATGGAGTATGATTTCTCTGAAACCATGATAGATTTCAAATCGATCCTGACCAAGATGAGTCTGTGGTGTGAAATAATTTTTGTTGAGTGGATAGATTTTAGTTGGGGTAGTCGTTCAACATTCTACAAGAACAACGAACCATGGAGTATGATTTCTCTGAAACCTTGATAGATTTCAAATCGATCCTGACCAAGATGAGTCTGTGGTGTGAAATAATTTTTGTTGAGTGGATAGATTTTAGTTAGGGGTAGTCGTTCAACATTCTACAAGAACAACGAACCATGGAGTATGTTTTCTTTGAAATAATTTTTGTTGAGTGGATAGATTTTAGTTAGGGGTAGTCGTTCAACATTCTACAAGAACAACGAACCATGGAGTATGATTTCTCAGAAACCATGATAGATTTAAAATCGATCCTGACCAAGATGAGTCTGTGGTGTGAAATAATTTTTGTTGAGTGGATAGATTTTAGTTGGGGTAGTCGTTCAACATTCTACAAGAACAACGAACCATGGAGTATGATTTCTCTGAAACCATGATAGATTTCAAATCGATCCTGACCAAGATGAGTCTGTGGTGTGAAATAATTTTTGTTGAGTGGATAGATTTTAGTTGGGGTAGTCGTTCAACATTCTACAAGAACAACTTACCATGGAGTATGATTTCTCTGAAACCATGATAGATTTCAAATCGATCCTGACCAAGATGAGTCTGTGGTGTGAAATAATTTTTGTTGAGTGGATAGATATTAGTTGGGATAGTCGTTCAACATTCTACAAGAACAACGAACCATGGAGTATGATTTCTCTGAAACCATGATAGATTTCAAATCGATCCTGACCAAGATGAGTCTGTGGTGTGAAATAATTTTTGTTGAGTGGATAGATTTTAGTTGGGGTAGTCGTTCAACATGCTACAAGAACAACTTACCATGGAGTATGATTTCTCTGAAACCATGATAGATTTCAAATCGATCCTGACCAAGATGGGTCTGTGGTGTGAAATAATTTTTGTTGAGTGGATAGATTTTAGTTGGGGTAGTCGTTCAACATTCTACAAGAACAACGAACCATGGAGCATGATTTCTCTGAAACCATGATAGATTTCAAATCGATCCTGACCAAGATGAGTCTGTGGTGTGAAATAATTTTTGTTGAGTAGATAGATTTTAGTTATTGGTAGTCGTTCAACATTCTACAAGAACAACGAACCATGGAGTATCATTTCTCTGAAATAATTTTTGTTGAGTGGATAGATTTTAGTTAGGGGTAGTCGTTCAACATTCTACAAGAACAACGAACCATAGAGTATGTTTTCTTTGAAATAATTTTTGTTGAGTGGATAGATTTTAGTTAGGTGTAGTCGTTCAACATTCTACAAGAACAACGAACCATGGAGTATGATTTCTCAGAAACCATGATAGATTTCAAATCGATCCTGACCAAGATGAGTCTGTGGTGTGAAATAATTTTTGTTGAGTGGATAGATTTTAGTTGGGGTAGTCGTTCAACATTCTACAAGAACAACGAACCATGGAGTATGATTTCTCTGAAACCATGATAGATTTCAAATCGATCCTGACCAAGATGAGTCTGTGGTGTGAAATAATTTTTGTTGAGTGGATTGATTTTAGTTGGGGTAGTCGTTCAACATTCTACAAGAACAACTTACCATGGAGTATGATTTCTCTGAAACCATGATAGATTTCAAATCGATCCTGACCAAGATGAGTCTGTGGTGTGAAATAATTTTTGTTGAGTGGATAGATTTTAGTTGGGATAGTCGTTCAACATTCTACAAGAACAACTTACCATGGAGTATGATTTCTCTGAAACCATGATAGATTTCAAATCGATCCTGACCAAGATGAGTCTGTGGTGTGAAATAATTTTTGTTGAGTGGATAGATTTTAGTTGGGGTAGTCGTTCAACATTCTACAAGAACAACGAACCATGGAGTATGATTTCTCTGAAACCATGATAGATTTCAAATCGATCCTGACCAAGATGAGTCTGTGGTGTGAAATAATTTTTGTTGAGTGGATAGATTTTAGTTGGGGTAGTCGTTCAACATTCTACAAGAACAACTTACCATTGAGTATGATTTCTCTGAAACCATGATAGATTTCAAATCGATCCTGACCAAGATGAGTCTGTGGTGTGAAATAATTTTTGTTGAGTGGATAGATTTTAGTTGGCATAGTCGTTCAACATTCTACAAGAACAACGAACCATGGAGTATGATTTCTCTGAAACCATGATAGATTTCAAATCGATCCTGACCAAGATGAGTCTGTGGTGTGAAATAATTTTTGTTGAGTGGATAGATTTTATTTGGGGTAGTCGTTCAACATTCTATCAGAACAACGAACCATGGAGTATGATTTCTTTGAAATAATTTTTGTTGAGTGGATAGATTTTAGTTAGGGGTAGTCGTTCAACATTCTACAAGCACAACGAACCATAGAGTATGTTTTCTTTGAAATAATTTTTGTTGAGTGGATAGATTTTAGTTGGGGGTAGTCGTTCAACATTCTACAAGAACAACGAACCATGGAGTATGATTTCTCTGAAACCATGATAGATTTCAAATCGATCCTGACCAAGATGAGTCTGTGGTGTGAAATAATTTTTGTTGAGTGGATAGATTTTAGTTGGGGTAGTCGTTCAACATTCTACAAGAACAACGAACCATGGAGTATGATTTCTCTGAAACCATGATAGATTTCAAATCGATCCTGACCAAGATGAGTCTGTGGTGTGAAATAATTTTTGTTGAGTGGATAGATATTAGTTGGGATAGTCGTTCAACATTCTACAAGAACAACGAACCATGGAGTATGATTTCTCTGAAACCATGATAGATTTCAAATCGATCCTGACCAAGATGAGTCTGTGGTGTGAAATAATTTTTGTTGAGTGGATAGATTTTAGTTGGGGTAGTCGTTCAACATGCTACAAGAACAACTTACCATGGAGTATGATTTCTCTGAAACCATGATAGATTTCAAATCGATCCTGACCAAGATGGGTCTGTGGTGTGAAATAATTTTTGTTGAGTGGATAGATTTTAGTTGGGGTAGTCGTTCAACATTCTACAAGAACAACGAACCATGGAGCATGATTTCTCTGAAACCATGATAGATTTCAAATCGATCCTGACCAAGATGAGTCTGTGGTGTGAAATAATTTTTGTTGAGTAGATAGATTTTAGTTATTGGTAGTCGTTCAACATTCTACAAGAACAACGAACCATGGAGTATCATTTCTCTGAAATAATTTTTGTTGAGTGGATAGATTTTAGTTAGGGGTAGTCGTTCAACATTCTACAAGAACAACGAACCATAGAGTATGTTTTCTTTGAAATAATTTTTGTTGAGTGGATAGATTTTAGTTAGGTGTAGTCGTTCAACATTCTACAAGAACAACGAACCATGGAGTATGATTTCTCAGAAACCATGATAGATTTCAAATCGATCCTGACCAAGATGAGTCTGTGGTGTGAAATAATTTTTGTTGAGTGGATAGATTTTAGTTGGGGTAGTCGTTCAACATTCTACAAGAACAACGAACCATGGAGTATGATTTCTCTGAAACCATGATAGATTTCAAATCGATCCTGACCAAGATGAGTCTGTGGTGTGAAATAATTTTTGTTGAGTGGATTGATTTTAGTTGGGGTAGTCGTTCAACATTCTACAAGAACAACTTACCATGGAGTATGATTTCTCTGAAACCATGATAGATTTCAAATCGATCCTGACCAAGATGAGTCTGTGGTGTGAAATAATTTTTGTTGAGTGGATAGATTTTAGTTGGGATAGTCGTTCAACATTCTACAAGAACAACTTACCATGGAGTATGATTTCTCTGAAACCATGATAGATTTCAAATCGATCCTGACCAAGATGAGTCTGTGGTGTGAAATAATTTTTGTTGAGTGGATAGATTTTAGTTGGGGTAGTCGTTCAACATTCTACAAGAACAACGAACCATGGAGTATGATTTCTCTGAAACCATGATAGATTTCAAATCGATCCTGACCAAGATGAGTCTGTGGTGTGAAATAATTTTTGTTGAGTGGATAGATTTTAGTTGGGGTAGTCGTTCAACATTCTACAAGAACAACTTACCATTGAGTATGATTTCTCTGAAACCATGATAGATTTCAAATCGATCCTGACCAAGATGAGTCTGTGGTGTGAAATAATTTTTGTTGAGTGGATAGATTTTAGTTGGCATAGTCGTTCAACATTCTACAAGAACAACGAACCATGGAGTATGATTTCTCTGAAACCATGATAGATTTCAAATCGATCCTGACCAAGATGAGTCTGTGGTGTGAAATAATTTTTGTTGAGTGGATAGATTTTATTTGGGGTAGTCGTTCAACATTCTATCAGAACAACGAACCATGGAGTATGATTTCTTTGAAATAATTTTTGTTGAGTGGATAGATTTTAGTTAGGGGTAGTCGTTCAACATTCTACAAGCACAACGAACCATAGAGTATGTTTTCTTTGAAATAATTTTTGTTGAGTGGATAGATTTTAGTTGGGGTAGTCGTTCAACATTCTACAAGAACAACTTACCATGGAGTATGATTTCTCTGAAACCATGATAGATTTCAAATCGATCCTGACCAAGATGAGTCTGTGGTGTGAAATAATTTTTGTTGAGTGGATAGATATTAGTTGGGATAGTCGTTCAACATTCTACAAGAACAACGAACCATGGAGTATGATTTCTCTGAAACCATGATAGATTTCAAATCGATCCTGACCAAGATGAGTCTGTGGTGTGAAATAATTTTTGTTGAGTGGATAGATTTTAGTTGGGGTAGTCGTTCAACATGCTACAAGAACAACTTACCATGGAGTATGATTTCTCTGAAACCATGATAGATTTCAAATCGATCCTGACCAAGATGGGTCTGTGGTGTGAAATAATTTTTGTTGAGTGGATAGATTTTAGTTGGGGTAGTCGTTCAACATTCTACAAGAACAACGAACCATGGAGCATGATTTCTCTGAAACCATGATAGATTTCAAATCGATCCTGACCAAGATGAGTCTGTGGTGTGAAATAATTTTTGTTGAGTAGATAGATTTTAGTTATTGGTAGTCGTTCAACATTCTACAAGAACAACGAACCATGGAGTATCATTTCTCTGAAATAATTTTTGTTGAGTGGATAGATTTTAGTTAGGGGTAGTCGTTCAACATTCTACAAGAACAACGAACCATAGAGTATGTTTTCTTTGAAATAATTTTTGTTGAGTGGATAGATTTTAGTTAGGTGTAGTCGTTCAACATTCTACAAGAACAACGAACCATGGAGTATGATTTCTCAGAAACCATGATAGATTTCAAATCGATCCTGACCAAGATGAGTCTGTGGTGTGAAATAATTTTTGTTGAGTGGATAGATTTTAGTTGGGGTAGTCGTTCAACATTCTACAAGAACAACGAACCATGGAGTATGATTTCTCTGAAACCATGATAGATTTCAAATCGATCCTGACCAAGATGAGTCTGTGGTGTGAAATAATTTTTGTTGAGTGGATTGATTTTAGTTGGGGTAGTCGTTCAACATTCTACAAGAACAACTTACCATGGAGTATGATTTCTCTGAAACCATGATAGATTTCAAATCGATCCTGACCAAGATGAGTCTGTGGTGTGAAATAATTTTTGTTGAGTGGATAGATTTTAGTTGGGATAGTCGTTCAACATTCTACAAGAACAACTTACCATGGAGTATGATTTCTCTGAAACCATGATAGATTTCAAATCGATCCTGACCAAGATGAGTCTGTGGTGTGAAATAATTTTTGTTGAGTGGATAGATTTTAGTTGGGGTAGTCGTTCAACATTCTACAAGAACAACGAACCATGGAGTATGATTTCTCTGAAACCATGATAGATTTCAAATCGATCCTGACCAAGATGAGTCTGTGGTGTGAAATAATTTTTGTTGAGTGGATAGATTTTAGTTGGGGTAGTCGTTCAACATTCTACAAGAACAACTTACCATTGAGTATGATTTCTCTGAAACCATGATAGATTTCAAATCGATCCTGACCAAGATGAGTCTGTGGTGTGAAATAATTTTTGTTGAGTGGATAGATTTTAGTTGGCATAGTCGTTCAACATTCTACAAGAACAACGAACCATGGAGTATGATTTCTCTGAAACCATGATAGATTTCAAATCGATCCTGACCAAGATGAGTCTGTGGTGTGAAATAATTTTTGTTGAGTGGATAGATTTTATTTGGGGTAGTCGTTCAACATTCTATCAGAACAACGAACCATGGAGTATGATTTCTTTGAAATAATTTTTGTTGAGTGGATAGATTTTAGTTAGGGGTAGTCGTTCAACATTCTACAAGCACAACGAACCATAGAGTATGTTTTCTTTGAAATAATTTTTGTTGAGTGGATAGATTTTAGTTGGGGGTAGTCGTTCAACATTCTACAAGAACAACGAACCATGGAGTATGATTTCTCTGAAACCATGATAGATTTCAAATCGATCCTGACCAAGATGAGTCTGTGGTGTGAAATAATTTTTGTTGAGTGGATAGATTTTAGTTGGGATAGTCGTTCAACATTCTACAAGAACAACTTACCATGGAGTATGATTTCTCTGAAACCATGATAGATTTCAAATCGATCCTGACCAAGATGAGTCTGTGGTGTGAAATAATTTTTGTTGAGTGGATTGATTTTAGTTGGGGTAGTCGTTCAACATTCTACAAGAACAACTTACCATGGAGTATGATTTCTCTGAAACCATGATAGATTTCAAATCGATCCTGACCAAGATGAGTCTGTGGTGTGAAATAATTTTTGTTGAGTGGATAGATTTTAGTTGGGATAGTCGTTCAACATTCTACAAGAACAACTTACCATGGAGTATGATTTCTCTGAAACCATGATAGATTTCAAATCGATCCTGACCAAGATGAGTCTGTGGTGTGAAATAATTTTTGTTGAGTGGATAGATTTTAGTTGGGGTAGTCGTTCAACATTCTACAAGAACAACTTACCATTGAGTATGATTTCTCTGAAACCATGATAGATTTCAAATCGATCCTGACCAAGATGAGTCTGTGGTGTGAAATAATTTTTGTTGAGTGGATAGATTTTAGTTGGGATAGTCGTTCAACATTCTACAAGCACAACGAACCATAGAGTATGTTTTCTTTGAAATAATTTTTGTTGAGTGGATAGATTTTAGTTGGGGGTAGTCGTTCAACATTCTACAAGAACAACGAACCATGGAGTATGATTTCTCTGAAACCATGATAGATTTCAAATCGATCCTGACCAAGATGAGTCTGTGGTGTGAAATAATTTTTGTTGAGTGGATAGATTTTAGTTGGGATAGTCGTTCAACATTCTACAAGAACAACTTACCATGGAGTATGATTTCTCTGAAACCATGATAGATTTCAAATCGATCCTGACCAAGATGAGTCTGTGGTGTGAAATAATTTTTGTTGAGTGGATAGATTTTAGTTGGGGTAGTCGTTCAACATTCTACAAGAACAACGAACCATGGAGTATGATTTCTCTGAAACCATGATAGATTTCAAATCGATCCTGACCAAGATGAGTCTGTGGTGTGAAATAATTTTTGTTGAGTGGATAGATTTTAGTTGGGGTAGTCGTTCAACATTCTACAAGAACAACTTACCATTGAGTATGATTTCTCTGAAACCATGATAGATTTCAAATCGATCCTGACCAAGATGAGTCTGTGGTGTGAAATAATTTTTGTTGAGTGGATAGATTTTAGTTGGCATAGTCGTTCAACATTCTACAAGAACAACGAACCATGGAGTATGATTTCTCTGAAACCATGATAGATTTCAAATCGATCCTGACCAAGATGAGTCTGTGGTGTGAAATAATTTTTGTTGAGTGGATAGATTTTATTTGGGGTAGTCGTTCAACATTCTATCAGAACAACGAACCATGGAGTATGATTTCTTTGAAATAATTTTTGTTGAGTGGATAGATTTTAGTTAGGGGTAGTCGTTCAACATTCTACAAGCACAACGAACCATAGAGTATGTTTTCTTTGAAATAATTTTTGTTGAGTGGATAGATTTTAGTTGGGGTAGTCGTTCAACATTCTACAAGAACAACTTACCATGGAGTATGATTTCTCTGAAACCATGATAGATTTCAAATCGATCCTGACCAAGAAGAGTCTGTGGTGTGAAATAATTTTTGTTGAGTGGATAGATATTAGTTGGGATAGTCGTTCAACATTCTACAAGAACAACGAACCATGGAGTATGATTTCTCTGAAACCATGATAGATTTCAAATCGATCCTGACCAAGATGAGTCTGTGGTGTGAAATAATTTTTGTTGAGTGGATAGATTTTAGTTGGGGTAGTCGTTCAACATGCTACAAGAACAACTTACCATGGAGTATGATTTCTCTGAAACCATGATAGATTTCAAATCGATCCTGACCAAGATGGGTCTGTGGTGTGAAATAATTTTTGTTGAGTGGATAGATTTTAGTTGGGGTAGTCGTTCAACATTCTACAAGAACAACGAACCATGGAGCATGATTTCTCTGAAACCATGATAGATTTCAAATCGATCCTGACCAAGATGAGTCTGTGGTGTGAAATAATTTTTGTTGAGTAGATAGATTTTAGTTATTGGTAGTCGTTCAACATTCTACAAGAACAACGAACCATGGAGTATCATTTCTCTGAAATAATTTTTGTTGAGTGGATAGATTTTAGTTAGGGGTAGTCGTTCAACATTCTACAAGAACAACGAACCATAGAGTATGTTTTCTTTGAAATAATTTTTGTTGAGTGGATAGATTTTAGTTAGGTGTAGTCGTTCAACATTCTACAAGAACAACGAACCATGGAGTATGATTTCTCAGAAACCATGATAGATTTCAAATCGATCCTGACCAAGATGAGTCTGTGGTGTGAAATAATTTTTGTTGAGTGGATAGATTTTAGTTGGGGTAGTCGTTCAACATTCTACAAGAACAACGAACCATGGAGTATGATTTCTCTGAAACCATGATAGATTTCAAATCGATCCTGACCAAGATGAGTCTGTGGTGTGAAATAATTTTTGTTGAGTGGATTGATTTTAGTTGGGGTAGTCGTTCAACATTCTACAAGAACAACTTACCATGGAGTATGATTTCTCTGAAACCATGATAGATTTCAAATCGATCCTGACCAAGATGAGTCTGTGGTGTGAAATAATTTTTGTTGAGTGGATAGATTTTAGTTGGGATAGTCGTTCAACATTCTACAAGAACAACTTACCATGGAGTATGATTTCTCTGAAACCATGATAGATTTCAAATCGATCCTGACCAAGATGAGTCTGTGGTGTGAAATAATTTTTGTTGAGTTGATAGATTTTAGTTGGGGTAGTCGTTCAACATTCTACAAGAACAACGAACCATGGAGTATGATTTCTCTGAAACCATGATAGATTTCAAATCGATCCTGACCAAGATGAGTCTGTGGTGTGAAATAATTTTTGTTGAGTGGATAGATTTTAGTTGGGGTAGTCGTTCAACATTCTACAAGAACAACTTACCATTGAGTATGATTTCTCTGAAACCATGATAGATTTCAAATCGATCCTGACCAAGATGAGTCTGTGGTGTGAAATAATTTTTGTTGAGTGGATAGATTTTAGTTGGCATAGTCGTTCAACATTCTACAAGAACAACGAACCATGGAGTATGATTTCTCTGAAACCATGATAGATTTCAAATCGATCCTGACCAAGATGAGTCTGTGGTGTGAAATAATTTTTGTTGAGTGGATAGATTTTATTTGGGGTAGTCGTTCAACATTCTATCAGAACAACGAACCATGGAGTATGATTTCTTTGAAATAATTTTTGTTGAGTGGATAGATTTTAGTTAGGGGTAGTCGTTCAACATTCTACAAGCACAACGAACCATAGAGTATGTTTTCTTTGAAATAATTTTTGTTGAGTGGATAGATTTTAGTTGGGGGTAGTCGTTCAACATTCTACAAGAACAACGAACCATGGAGTATGATTTCTCTGAAACCATGATAGATTTCAAATCGATCCTGACCAAGATGAGTCCGTGGTGTGAAATAATTTTTGTTGAGTGGATAGATTTTAGTTGGGGTAGTCGTTCAACATTCTACAAGAACAACGAACCATGGAGTATGATTTCTCTGAAACCATGATAGATTTCAAATCGATCCTGACCAAGATGAGTCTGTGGTGTGAAATAATTTTTGTTGAATGGATAGATTTTAGTTGGGGTAGTCGTTCAACATTCTACAAGAACAACTTACCATGGAGTATGATTTCTCTGAAACCATGATAGATTTCAAATCGATCCTGACCAAGATGAGTCTGTGGTGTGAAATAATTTTTGTTGAGTTTATAGATTTTAGTTGGGGTAGTCGTTCAACATTCTACAAGAACAACTTACCATGGAGTATGATTTCTCTGAAACCATGATAGATTTCAAATCGATCCTGACCAAGATGAGTCTGTGGTGTGAAATAATTTTTGTTGAGTGGATAGATTTTAGTTGGGGTAGTCGTTCAACATTCTACAAGAACAACGAATCATGGAGCATGATTTCTCTGAAACCATGATAGATTTCAAATCGATCCTGACCAAGATGAGTCTGTGGTGTGAAATAATTTTTGTTGAGTGGATAGATTTTAGTTGGGGTAGTCGTTCAACATTCTACAAGAACAACTTACCATGGAGTATGATTTCTCTGAAACCATGATAGATTTCAAATCGATCCTGACCAAGATGAGTCTGTGGTGTGAAATAATTTTTGTTGAGTGGATAGATTTTAGTTGGGATAGTCGTTCAACATTCTACAAGAACAACTTACCATGGAGTATGATTTCTCTGAAACCATGATAGATTTCAAATCGATCCTGACCAAGATGAGTCTGTGGTGTGAAATAATTTTTGTTGAGTGGATAGATTTTAGTTGGGGTAGTCATTCAACATTCTACAAGAACAACGAACCATGGAGTATGATTTCTCTGAAACCATGATAGATTTCAAATCGATCCTGACCAAGATGAGTCTGTGGTGTGAACTAATTTTTGTTGAGTGGATAGATTTTAGTTGGGGTAGTCGTTCAACATTCTACAAGAACAACTTACCATTGAGTATGATTTCTCTGAAACCATGATAGATTTCAAATCGATCCTGACCAAGATGAGTCTGTGGTGTGAAATAATTTTTGTTGAGTGGATAGATTTTAGTTGGCATAGTCGTTCAACATTCTACAAGAACAACGAACCATGGAGTATGATTTCTCTGAAACCATGATAGATTTCAAATCGATCCTGACCAAGATGAGTCTGTGGTGTGAAATAATTTTTGTTGAGTGGATAGATTTTAGTTGGGGTAGTCGTTCAACATTCTACAAGAACAACGAACCATGGAGTATGATTTCTCTGAAATAATTTTTGTTGAGTGGATAGATTTTAGTTAGGGGTAGTCGTTCAACATTCTACAAGCACAACGAACCATAGAGTATGTTTTCTTTGAAATAATTTTTGTTGAGTGGATAGATTTTAGTTGGGGGTAGTCGTTCAACATTCTACAAGAACAACGAACCATGGAGTATGATTTCTCTGAAACCATGATAGATTTCAAATCGATCCTGACCAAGATGAGTCTGTGGTGTGAAATAATTTTTGTTGAGTGGATAGATTTTAGTTGGGGTAGTCGTTCACCATTCTACAAGAACAACGAACCATGGAGTATGATTTCTCTGAAACCATGATAGATTTCAAATCGATCCTGACCAAGATGAGTCTGTGGTGTGAAATAATTTTTGTTGAGTTTATAGATTTTAGTTGGGGTAGTCGTTCAACATTCTACAAGAACAACTTACCATGGAGTATGATTTCTCTGAAACCATGATAGATTTCAAATCGATCCTGACCAAGATGAGTCTGTGGTGTGAAATAATTTTTGTTGAGTGGATAGATTTTAGTTGGGGTAGTCGTTCAACATTCTACAAGAACAACGAACCATGGAGTATGATTTCTCTGAAACCATGATAGATTTCAAATCGATCCTGACCAAGATGAGTCTGTGGTGTGAAATAATTTTTGTTGAGTGGATAGATTTTAGTTGGGGTAGTCGTTCAACATTCTACAAGAACAACGAATCATGGAGCATGATTTCTCTGAAACCATGATAGATTTCAAATCGAGCCTGACCAAGATGAGTCTGTGGTGTGAAATAATTTTCGTTGAGTGGATAGATTTTAGTTGGGGTAGTCGTTCAACATTCTACAAGAACAACTTACCATGGAGTATGATTTCTCTGAAACCATGATAGATTTCAAATCGATCCTGACCAAGATGAGTCTGTGGTGTGAAATAATTTTTGTTGAGTGGATAGATTTTAGTTGGGGTAGTCGTTCAACATTCTACAAGAACAACGAACCATGGAGTATGATTTCTCTGAAACCATGATAGATTTCAAATCGATTATGAAAAAGATGAGTCTGTGGTGTGAAATAATTTTTGTTGAGTGGATAGATTTTAATTGGGGTAGTCGTTCAACATTCTACAAGAACAACTTACCATGGAGTATGATTTCTCTGAAACCATGATAGATTTCAAATCGATCCTGACCAAGATGAGTCTGTGGTGTGAAATAATTTTTGTTGAGTTTATAGATTTTAGTTGGGGTAGTCGTTCAACATTCTACAAGAACAACTTACCATGGAGTATGATTTCTCTGAAACCATGATAGATTTCAAATCGATCCTGACCAAGATGAGTCTGTGGTGTGAAATAATTTTTGTTGAGTGGATAGATTTTAGTTGGGGTAGTCGTTCAACATTCTACAAGAACAACGAATCATGGAGCATGATTTCTTTGAAACCATGATAGATTTCACATCGATCCTGACCAAGATGAGTCTGTGGTGTGAAATAATTTTTGTTGAGTGGATAGATTTTAGTTGGGATAGTCGTTCAACATTCTACAAGAACAACTTACCATGGAGTATGATTTCTCTGAAACCATGATAGATTTCAAATCGATCCTGACCAAGATGAGTCTGTGGTGTGAAATAATTTTTGTTGAGTGGATAGATTTTAGTTAGTTGTAGTCGTTCAACATTCTACAAGAACAACGAACCATGGAGTATGATTTCTCTGAAACCATGATAGATTTCAAATCGATCCTGACCAAGATGAGTCTGTGGTGTGAAATAATTTTTGTTGAGTGGATAGATTTTAGTTGGGGTAGTCGTTCAACATTCTACAAGAACAACTTACCATTGAGTATGATTTCTCTGAAACCATGATAGATTTCAAATCGATCCTGACCAAGATGAGTCTGTTGTGTGAAATAATTTTTGTTGAGTGGATAGATTTTAGTTGGCATAGTCGTTCAACATTCTACAAGAACAACGAACCATGGAGTATGATTTCTCTGAAACCATGATAGATTTCAAATCGATCCTGACCAAGATGAGTCTGTGGTGTGAAATAATTTTTGTTGAGTGGATAGATTTTAGTTGGGGTAGTCGTTCAACATTCTACAAGAACAACGAACCATGGAGTATGATTTCTCTGAAATAATTTTTGTTGAGTGGATAGATTTTAGTTAGGGGTAGTCGTTCAACATTCTACAAGCACAACGAACCATAGAGTATGTTTTCTTTGAAATAATTTTTGTTGAGTGGATAGATTTTAGTTGGTGGTAGTCGTTCAACATTCTACAAGAACAACGAACCATGGAGTATGATTTCTCTGAAACCATGATAGATTTCAAATCGATCCTGACCAAGATGAGTCTGTGGTGTGAAATAATTTTTGTTGAGTGGATAGATTTTAGTTGGGGTAGTCGTTCAACATTCTACAAGAACAACGAACCATGGAGTATGATTTCTCTGAAACCATGATAGATTTCAAATCGATCCTGACCAAGATGAGTCTGTGGTGTAAAATAATTTTTGTTGAGTGGATAGATTTTAGTTGGGGTAGTCGTTCAACATTCTACAAGAACAACGAACCATGGAGTATGATTTCTCTGAAACCATGATAGATTTCAAATCGATCCTGACCAAGATGAGTCTGTGGTGTGAAATAATTTTTGTTGAGTGGATAGATTCTAGGTGGGGTAGTCGTTCAACATTCTACAAGAACAACTTACCATGGAGTATGATTTCTCTGAAACCATGATAGATTTCAAATCGATCCTGACCAAGATGAGTCTGTGGTGTGAAATAATTTTTGTTGAGTTTATAGATTTTAGTTGGGGTAGTCGTTCAACATTCTACAAGAACAACTTACCATGGAGTATGATTTCTCTGAAACCATGATAGATTTCAAATCGATCCTGACCAAGATGAGTCTGTGGTGTGAAATAATTTTTGTTGAGTGGATAGATTTTAGTTGGGGTAGTCGTTCAACATTCTACAAGAACAACGAACCATGGAGTATGATTTCTCTGAAACCATGATAGATTTCAAATCGATCCTGACCAAGATGAGTCTGTGGTGTGAAATAATTTTTGTTGAGTGGATAGATTTTAGTTGGGGTAGTCGTTCAACATTCTACAAGAACAACGAACCATGGAGTATGATTTCTCTGAAACCATGATAGATTTCAAATCGATCCTGACCAAGATGAGTCTGTGGTGTGAAATAATTTTTGTTGAGTGGATAGATTTTAGTTGGGGTAGTCGTTCAACATTCTACAAGAACAACTTACCATGGAGTATGATTTCTCTGAAACCATGATAGATTTCAAATCGATTATGACCAAGATGAGTCTGTGGTGTGAAATAATTTTTGTTGAGTTTATAGATTTTAGTTGGGGTAGTCGTTCAACATTCTACCAGAACAACGAACCATTCAGTATGATTTCTCTGCAACCATGATAGATTTCAAATCGATCCTGACCAAGATGAGTCTGTGGTGTGAAATAATTTTTGTTGAGTGGATAGATTTTAGTTGGGGTAGTCGTTCAACATTCTACAAGAACAACGAACCATGGAGTATGATTTCTCTGAAACCATGATAGATTTCAAATCGATCCTGACCAAGATGAGTCTGTGGTGTGAAATAATTTTTGTTGAGTGGATAGATTTTAGTTGGGGTAGTCGTTCAACATTCTACAAGAACAACGAATCATGGAGCATGATTTCTCTGAAACCATGATAGATTTCAAATCGATCCTGACCAAGATGAGTCTGTGGTGTGAAATAATTTTTGTTGAGTGGATAGATTTTAGTTGGGGTAGTCGTTCAACATTCTACAAGAACAACTTACCATGGAGTATGATTTCTCTGAAACCATGATAGATTTCAAATCGATCCTGACCAAGATGAGTCTGTGGTGTGAAATAATTTTTGTTGAGTGGATAGATTTTAGTTGGGGTAGTCGTTCAACATTCTACAAGAACAACGAACCATGGAGTATGATTTCTCTGAAACCATGATAGATTTCAAATCGATCCTGACCAAGATGAGTCTGTGGTGTGAAATAATTTTTGTTGAGTGGATAGATTTTAGTTGGGGTAGTCGTTCAACATTCTACAAGAACAACGAACCATGGAGTATGATTTCTCTGAAATAATTTTTGTTGAGTGGATAGATTTTAAGTAGGGGTAGTCGTTCAACATTCTACAAGAACAACGAACCATAGAGTATGTTTTCTTTGAAATAATTTTTGTTGAGTGGATAGATTTTAGTTAGGGGTAGTCGTTCAACATTCTACAAGAACAACGAACCATGGAGTACGATTTCTCAGAAACCATGATAGATTTCAAATCGATCCTGACCAAGATGAGTCTGTGGTGTGAAATAATTTTTGTTGAGTGGATAGATTTTAGTTGGGGTAGTCGTTCAACATTCTACAAGAACAACGAACCATGGAGTATGATTTCTCTGAAACCATGATAGATTTCAAATCGATCCTGACCAAAATGAGTCTGTGGTGTGAAATAATTTTTGTTGAGTGGATAGATTTTAGTTGGGGTAGTCGTTCAACATTCTACAAGAACAACTTACCATGGAGTATGATTTCTCTGAAACCATGATAGATTTCAAATCGATCCTGACCAAAATGAGTCTGTGGTGTGAAATAATTTTTGTTGAGTGGATAGATTTTAGTTGGGATAGTCGTTCAACATTCTACAAGAACAACGAACCATGGAGCATGATTTCTCTGAAACCATGATAGATTTCAAATCGATCCTGACCAAGATGAGTCTGTGGTGTGAAATAATTTTTGTTGAGTGGATAGATTTTAGTTAGGGGTAGTCGTTCAACATTCTACAAGAACAACGAACCATGGAGTATGATTTCTCTTAAATAATTTTTGTTGAGTGGATAGATTTTAGTTGGGATAGTCGTTCAACATTCTACAAGAACAACGAACCATGGAGTATGATTTCTCTGAAACCATGATAGATTTCAAATCGATCCTGACCAAGATGAGTCTGTGGTGTGAAATAATTTTTGTTGAGTGGATAGATTTTAGTTGGGGTAGTCGTTCAACATTCTACAAGAACAACGAACCATGGAGTATGATTTCTCTGAAACCATGACAGATTTCAAATCGATCCTGGCCAAGATGAGTCTGTGGCGTGAAATAATTTTTGTTGAGTGGATAGATTTTAGTTGGGGTAGTCGTTCAACATTCTACAAGAACAAAGAAAAATGGAGCATGATTTCTCTGAAACCATGATAGATTTCAAATCGATCCTGACCAAGATGAGTCTGTGGTGTGAAATAATTTTTGTTGAGTGGATAGATTTTAGTTGGGGTAGTCGTTCAACATTCTACAAGACCAACTTACCATGGAGTATGATTTCTCTGCAATAATTTTTGTTGAGTGGATAGATTTTAGTTGGGATAGTCGTTCAACATTCTACAAGAACAACGAACCATGGAGTATGATTTTTCTGAAACCATGATAGATTTCAAATCGATCCTGACCAAGATGAGTCTGTGGTGTGAAATAATTTTTGTTGAGTGGATAGATTTTAGTTGGGGTAGTCGTTCAACATTCTACAAGAACAACGAACCATGGAGTATGATTTCTCTGAAACCATGATAGATTTCAAATCGATCCTGACCAAAATGAGTCTGTGGTGTGAAATAATTTTTGTTGAGTGGATAGATTTTAGTTGGGGTAGTCGTTCAACATTTTACAAGACCAACTTACCATGGAGTATGATTTCTCTGCAATAATTTTTGTTGAGTGGATAGATTTTAGTTGGGATAGTCGTTCAACATTCTACAAAAACAACGAACCATGGAGTATGATTTCTCTGAAACCATGATAGATTTCAAATCGATCCTGACCAAGATGAGTCTGTGGTGTGAAATAATTTTTGTTGAGTGGATAGATTTTAGTTAGGGGTAGTCGTTCAACATTCTACAAGAACAACGAACCATGGAGTATGATTTCTCTGAAACCATGATAGATTTCAAATCGATCCTGACCAAAATGAGTCTGTGGTGTGAAATAATTTTTGTTGAGTGGATAGATTTTAGTTAGGGGTAGTCGTTCAACATTCTACAAGAACAACGAACCATGGAGTATTATTTCTCTGAAACCATGATAGATTTCAAATCGATCCTGACCAAGATGAGTCTGTGGTGTGAAATAATTTTTGTTGAGTGGATAGATTTTAGTTAGTCGTTCAACATTCTACCAGAACAACGAACCATGGAGTATGATTTCTCTGAAACCATTATAGATTTCAAATCGATCATTACCAAGATGAGTCTGTGGTGTGAAATAATTTTTGTTGAGTGGATAGATTTTAGTTGGGGTAGTCGTTCAACATTCTACAAGAACAACTTACCATGGAGTATGATTTCTCTGAAACCATGATAGATTTCAAATCGATCCTGACCAAGATGAGTCTGTGGAGTGAAATAATTTTTGTTGAGTGGATAGATTTTAGTTAGGGGTAGTTGTTCAACATTCTACAAGAACAACTTACCATGGAGTATGATTTCTCTGCAACCACGATAGATTTCAAATCGATTCTGACCAAGATGAGTCTGTGGTGTGAAATAATTTTTGTTGAGTGGATAGATTTTAGTTAGGGGTAGTCGTTCAACATTCTACAAGAACAACGAAAAATGGAGAATGATTTCTCTGAAACCATGATAGATTTCAAATCGATCCTGACCAAGATGAGTCTGTGGTGTGAAATAATTTTTGTTGTGTGGACAGATTTTAGTTAGGGGTAGTCGTTCAACATTCTACAAGAACAACTTAACATGGAGTATGATTTCTCTGCAACCATGATAGATTTCAAATCGATCCTGACCAAGATGAGTCTGTGGTGTGAAATAATTTTTGTTGAGTGGATAGATTTTAGTTAGGGGTAGTCGTTCAACATTCTACAAGAACAACTTACCATGGAGTATGATTTCTCTGAAATAATTTTTGTTGAGTGGATAGATTTTAGTTGGGATAGTCGTTCAACATTCTACAAGAACAACTTACCATGGAGTATGATTTCTCTGAAACCATGATAGATTTCAAATCGATCCTGCCCAAGATGAGTCTGTGGTGTGAAATAATTTTTGTTGAGTGGATAGATTTTAGTTAGGGGTAGTCGTTCAACATTCTACCAGAACAACGAACCATGGAGTATGATTTCTCTGCAACTATGATAGATTTCAAATCGATCCCATGGAGTATGATTTCTCTGAAACCATGATAGATTTCAAATCGATCCTGACCAAGATGAGTCTGTGGTGTGAAATAATTTTTGTTGAGTGGATAGATTTTAGTTGGGGTAGCCGATCAACATTCTACAAGAACAACGAACCATGGAGTATGATTTCTCTGAAACCATGATAGATTTCAAATCGATCCTGACCAAGATGAGTCTGTGGTGTGAAATAATTTTTGTTGAGTGGATAGATTTTAGTTAGGGGTAGTCGTTCAACATTCTACAAGAACAACGAACCATGGAGTATGATTTCTCTGAAACCATGATAGATTTCAAATCGATCCTGACCAAGATGAGTCTGTGGTGTGAAATAATTTTTGTTGAGTGGATAGATTTTAGTTTGGGTAGTCGTTCAACATTCTACAAGAACAACGAACCATGGAGTATGATTTCTCTGAAACCATGATAGATTTCAAATCGATCCTGACCAAGATGAGTCTGTGGTGTGAAATAATTTTTGTTGAGTGGATAGATTTTAGTTAGGGGTAGTCGTTCAACATTCTACAAGAACAACTTACCATGGAGTATGATTTCTCTGAAATAATTTTTGTTGAGTGGATAGATTTTAGTTAGGGGTAGTCGTTCAACATTCTACAAGAACAACGAACCATGGAGTATGATTTCTCTGAAACCATGATAGATTTCAAATCGATCCTGACCAAGATGAGTCTGTGGTGTGAAATAATTTTTGTTGAGTGGATAGATTTTAGTTGGGGTAGTCGTTCAACATTCTACAAGAACAACGAACCATGGAGTATGATTTCTCTGAAACCATGATAGATTTCAAATCGATCCTGACCAAAATGAGTCTGTGGTGTGAAATAATTTTTGTTGAGTGGATAGATTTTAGTTGGGGTAGTCGTTCAACATTCTACAAGAACAACGAACCATGGAGTATGATTTCTCTGAAACCATGATAGATTTCAAATCGATCCTGACCAAAATGAGTCTGTGTCGTGAAATAATTTTTGTTGAGTGGATAGATTTTAGTTGGGGTAGTCGTTCAACATTCTACAAGAACAACGAAAAATGGAGCATGATTTCTCCGAAACCATGATAGATTTCAAATCGATCCTGACCAAGATGAGTCTGTGGTGTGAAATAATTTTTGTTGAGTGGATAGATTTTAGTTGGGGTAGTCGTTCAACATTCTACAAGACCAACTTACCATGGAGTATGATTTCTCTGCAATAATTTTTGTTGAGTGGATAGATTTTAGTTGCCATAGTCGTTCAACATTCTACAAGAACAACGAACCATGGAGTATGATTTTTCTGAAACCATGATAGATTTCAAATCGATCCTGACCAAGATGAGTCTGTGGTGTGAAATAATTTTTGTTGAGTGGATAGATTTTAGTTAGGGTAGTCGTTCAACATTCTACAAGAACAACGAACCATGGAGTATGATTTCTCTGAAACCACGATAGATTTCAAATCGATCCTGACCAAGATGAGTCTGTGGTGTGAAATAATTTTTGTTGAGTGGATAGATTTTAGTTGGGGTAGTCGTTCAACATTCTACAAGAACAACGAACCATGGAGTATGATTTCTCTGAAACCATGATAGATTTCAAATCGATCCTGACCAAGATGAGTCTGTGTCGTGAAATAATTTTTGTTGAGTGGATAGATTTTAGTTGGGGTAGTCGTTCAACATTCTACAAGAACAACGAAAAATGGAGCATGATTTCTCCGAAACCATGATAGATTTCAAATCGATCCTGACCAAGATGAGTCTGTGGTGTGAAATAATTTTTGTTGAGTGGATAGATTTTAGTTGGGGTAGTCGTTCAACATTCTACAAGACCAACTTACCATGGAGTATGATTTCTCTGCAATAATTTTTGTTGAGTGGATAGATTTTAGTTGCCATAGTCGTTCAACATTCTACAAGAACAACGAACCATGGAGTATGATTTTTCTGAAACCATGATAGATTTCAAATCGATCCTGACCAAGATGAGTCTGTGGTGTGAAATAATTTTTGTTGAGTGGATAGATTTTAGTTGGGGTAGTCGTTCAACATTCTACAAGAACAACGAACCATGGAGTATGATTTCTCTGAAACCATGATAGATTTCAAATCGATCCTGACCAAGATGAGTCTGTGGTGTGAAATAATTTTTGTTGAGTGGATAGATTTTAGTTAGGGGTAGTCGTTCAACATTCTACAAGAACAACGAACCATGGAGTATGATTTCTCTGAAACCATGATAGATTTCAAATCGATCCTGACCAAGATGAGTCTGTGGTGTGAAATAATTTTTGTTGAGTGGATAGATTTTAGTTGGGGTAGTCGTTCAACATTCTACCAGAACAACGAACCATGGAGTATGATTTCTCTGAAACCATTATAGATTTCAAATCGATCATTACCAAGATGAGTCTGTGGTGTGAAATAGTTTTTGTTGAGTGGATAGATTTTAGTTGGGGTAGTCGATCAACATTCTACAAGAACAACGAACCATGGAGTATGATTTCTCTGAAACCATGATAGATTTCAAATCGATCCTGACCAAGATGAGTCTGTGGTGTGAAATAATTTTTGTTGAGTGGATAGATTTTAGTTGGGGTAGTCGTTCAACATTCTACAAGACCAACTTACCATGGAGTATGATTTCTCTGCAATAATTTTTGTTGAGTGGATAGATTTTAGTTGGGATAGCCGTTCAACATTCTACAAGAACAACGATCCATGGAGTATGATTTCTCTGAAACCATGATAGATTTCAAATCGATCCTGACCAAGGTGAGTCTGTGGTGTGAAATAATTTTTGTTGAGTGGATAGATTTTCGTTAGGGGTAGTCGTTCAACATTCTACAAGAACAACTTACCATGGAGTATGATTTCTCTGAAACCATGATAGATTTCAAATCGATCCTGACCAAGATGAGTCTGTGGTGTGAAATAATTTTTGTTGAGTGGATAGATTTTAGTTAGGGGTAGTCGTTCAACATTCTACAAGAACAACGAACCATGGAGTATGATTTCTCTGAAACCATGATAGATTTCAAATCGATCCTGACCAAGATGAGTCTGTGGTGTGAAATAATTTTTGTTGAGTGGATAGATTTTAGTTAGGGGTAGTCGTTCAACATTCTACAAGAACAACGAACCATGGAGTATGATTTCTCTGAAACCATGATAGATTTCAAATCGATCCTGACCAAGATGAGTCTGTGGTGTGAAATAATTTTTGTTGAGTGGATAGATTTTAGTTGGGGTAGTCGTTCAACATTCTACCAGAACAACGAACCATGGAGTATGATTTCTCTGAAACCATTATAGATTTCAAATCGATCATTACCAAGATGAGTCTGTGGTGTGAAATAGTTTTTGTTGAGTGGATAGATTTTAGTTGGGGTAGTCGATCAACATTCTACAAGAACAACGAACCATGGAGTATGATTTCTCTGAAACCATGATAGATTTCAAATCGATCCTGACCAAGATGAGTCTGTGGTGTGAAATAATTTTTGTTGAGTGGATAGATTTTAGTTAGGGGTAGTCGTTCAACATTCTACAAGAACAACGAACCATGGAGTATGATTTCTCTGAAACCATGATAGATTTCAAATCGATCCTGACCAAGATGAGTCTGTGGTGTGAAATAATTTTTGTTGAGTGGATAGATTTTAGTTTGGGTAGTCGTTCAACATTCTACAAGAACAACGAACCATGGAGTATGATTTCTCTGAAACCATGATAGATTTCAAATCGATCCTGACCAAGATGAGTCTGTGGTGTGAAATAATTTTTGTTGAGTGGATAGATTTTAGTTGGGGTAGTCGTTCAACATTCTACAAGAACAACGAACCATGGAGTATGATTTCTCTGCAACCATGATAGATTTCAAATCGATCCTGACCAAGATGAGTCTGTGGTGTGAAATAATTTTTGTTGAGTGGATAGATTTTAGTTGGGGTAGTCGCTCAACATTCTACAAGAACAACGAACCATGGAGTATGATTTCTCTGAAACCATGATAGATTTCAAATCGATCCTGACCAAGACGAGTCTGTGGTGTGAAATAATTTTTGTTGAGTGGATAGATTTTAGTTAGGAGTAGTCGTTCAACATTCTACAAGAACAACTTACCATGGAGTATGATTTCTCTGCAACCACGATAGATTTCAAATCGATTCTGACCAAGATGAGTCTGTGGTGTGAAATAATTTTTGTTGAGTGGATAGATTTTAGTTAGGGGTATTCGTTCAACATTCTACAAGAACAACGAAAAATGGAGAATGATTTCTCTGAAACCATGATAGATTTCAAATCGATCCTGACCAAGATGAGTCTGTGGTGTGAAATAATTTTTGTTGAGTGGACAGATTTTAGTTAGGGGTAGTCGTTCAACATTCTACAAGAACAACTTACCATGGAGTATGATTTCTCTGAAATAATTTTTGTTGAGTGGATAGATTTTAGTTAGGGGTAGTCGTTCAACATTCTACAAGAACAACGAACCATGGAGTATGATTTCTCTGAAACCATGATAGATTTCAAATCGATCCTGACCAAGATGAGTCTGTGGTGTGAAATAATTTTTGTTGAGTGGATAGATTTTAGTTAGGGGTAGTCGTTCAACATTCTACCAGAACAACGAACCATGGAGTATGATTTCTCTGCAACTATGATAGATTTCAAATCGATCCCATGGAGTATGATTTCTCTGAAACCATGATAGATTTCAAATCGATCCTGACCAAGATGAGTCTGTGGTGTGAAATAATTTTTGTTGAGTGGATAGATTTTAGTGAGGGGTAGTCGTTCAACATTCTACAAGAACAACGAACCATGGAGTATGATTTCTCTGAAACCATGATAGATTTCAAATCGATCCTGACCAAGATGAGTCTGTGGTGTGAAATAATTTTTGTTGAGTGGATAGATTTTAGTGAGGGGTAGTCGATCAACATTCTACAAGAACAACGAACCATGGAGTATGATTTCTCTGAAACCATGATAGATTTCAAATCGATCCTGACCAAGATGAGTCTGTGGTGTGAAATAATTTTTGTTGAGTGGATAGATTTTAGTGAGGGGTAGTCGTTCAACATTCTACAAGAACAACGAACCATGGAGTATGATTTCTCTGAAACCATGATAGATTTCAAATCGATCCTGACCAAGATGAGTCTGTGGTGTGAAATAATTTTTGTTGAGTGGATAGATTTTAGTTAGGGGTAGTCGTTCAACATTCTACAAGAACAACGAACCATGGAGTATGATTTCTCTGAAACCATGATAGATTTCAAATCGATCCTGACCAAGATGAGTCTGTGGTGTGAAATAATTTTTGTTGAGTGGATAGATTTTAGTTTGGGTAGTCGTTCAACATTCTACAAGAACAACGAACCATGGAGTATGATTTCTCTGAAACCATGATAGATTTCAAATCGATCCTGACCAAGATGAGTCTGTGGTGTGAAATAATTTTTGTTGAGTGGATAGATTTTAGTTGGGGTAGTCGTTCAACATTCTACAAGAACAACGAACCATGGAGTATGATTTCTCTGCAACCATGATAGATTTCAAATCGATCCTGACCAAGATGAGTCTGTGGTGTGAAATAATTTTTGTTGAGTGGATAGATTTTAGTTAGGGGTAGTCGCTCAACATTCTACAAGAACAACGAACCATGGAGTATGATTTCTCTGAAACCATGATAGATTTCAAATCGATCCTGACCAAGACGAGTCTGTGGTGTGAAATAATTTTTGTTGAGTGGATAGATTTTAGTTAGGAGTAGTCGTTCAACATTCTACAAGAACAACTTACCATGGAGTATGATTTCTCTGAAACCATGATAGATTTCAAATCGATCCTGACCAAGATGAGTCTGTGGTGTGAAATAATTTTTGTTGAGTGGATAGATTTTAGTTGGGGTAGTCGTTCAACATTCTACAAGAACAACGAACCATGGAGTATGATTTCTCTGAAACCATGATAGATTTCAAATCGATCCTGACCAAGATGAGTCTGTGGTGTGAAATAATTTTTGTTGAGTGGATAGATTTTAGTTGGGGTAGTCGTTCAACATTCTACAAGAACAACGAACCATGGAGTATGATTTCTCTGAAACCATGATAGATTTCAAATCGATCCTGACCAAGATGAGTCTGTGGCGTGAAATAATTTTTGTTGAGTGGATAGATTTTAGTTGGGGTAGTCGTTCAACATTCTACAAGAACAACTTACCATGGAGTATGATTTCTCTGAAATAATTTTTGTTGAGTGGATAGATTTTAGTTAGGGGTAGTCGTTCAACATTCTACAAGAACAACGAACCATGGAGTATGATTTCTCTGAAACCATGATAGATTTCAAATCGATCCTGACCAAGATGAGTCTGTGGTGTGAAATAATTTTTGTTGAGTGGATAGATTTTAGTTGGGGTAGTCGTTCAACATTCTACAAGAACAACGAACCATGGAGTATGATTTCTCTGAAACCATGATAGATTTCAAATCGATCCTGACCAAGATGAGTCTGTGGCGTGAAATAATTTTTGTTGAGTGGATAGATTTTAGTTGGGGTAGTCGTTCAACATTCTACAAGAACAACGAAAAATGGAGCATGATTTCTCTGAAACCATGATAGATTTCAAATCGATCCTGACCAAGATGAGTCTGTGGTGTGAAATAATTTTTGTTGAGTGGATAGATTTTAGTTAGGGGTAGTCGTTCTACATTCTACAAGAACAACGAACCATGGAGTATGATTTCTCTGAAACCATGATAGATTTCAAATCGATCCTGACCAAGATGAGTCTGTGGTGTGAAATAATTTTTGTTGAGTGGATAGATTTTAGTTGCGGTAGTCGTTCAACATTCTACAAGAACAACGAACCATGGAGTATGATTTCTCTGAAACCATGATAGATTTCAAATCGATCCTGACCAAGATGAGTCTGTGGTGTGAAATAATTTTTGTTGAGTGGATAGATTTTAGTTAGGGGTAGTCGTTCAACATTCTACAAGAACAACTTACCATGGAGTATGATTTCTCTGAAATAATTTTTGTTGAGTGGATATATTTTAGTTAGGGGTAGTCGTTCAACATTCTACCAGAACAGCGAACCATGGAGTATGATTTCTCTGAAACCATGATAGATTTCAAATCGATCCTGACCAAGATGAGTCTGTGGTGTGAAATAATTTTTGTTGAGTGGATAGATTTTAGTTGGGGTAGTCGTTCAATATTCTACAAGAACAACGAACCATGGAGTATGATTTCTCTGAAACCATGATAGATTTCAAATCGATCCTGACCAAGATGAGTCTGTGGTGTGAAATAATTTTTGTTGAGTGGATAGATTTTAGTTAGGGGTAGTCGTTCAACATTCTACAAGAACAACTTACCATGGAGTATGATTTCTCTGAAATAATTTTTGTTGAGTGGATATATTTTAGTTAGGGGTAGTCGTTCAACATTCTACCAGAACAGCGAACCATGGAGTATGATTTCTCTGAAACCATGATAGATTTCAAATCGATCCTGACCAAGATGAGTCTGTGGTGTGAAATAATTTTTGTTGAGTGGATAGATTTTAGTTGGGGTAGTCGTTCAACATTCTACAAGAACAACTTACCATGGAGTATGATTTCTCTGAAATAATTTTTGTTGAGTGGATAGATTTTAGTTAGGGGTAGTCGTTCAACATTCTACAAGAACAACGAACCATGGAGTATGATTTCTCTGAAACCATGATAGATTTCAAATCGCTCCTGACCACGATGAGTCTGTGGTGTGAAATAATTTTTGTTGAGTGGATAGATTTTAGTTGGGGTAGTCGTTCAACATTCTACAAGAACAACGAACCATGGAGTATGATTTCTCTGAAACCATGATAGATTTCAAATCGATCCTGACCAAGATTAGTCTTTGGTGTGAAATAAATTTTGTTGAGTGGATAGATTTTAGTTGGGGTAGTCGTTCAACATTCTAAAAGAACAACGAATCATGGAGTATGATTTCTCTGAAACCATGATAGTCTGTGGTGCGAAATAATTTTTGTTGAGTAAATAGATTTTAGTTGGGGTAGTCGTTCAACATTCTACAAGAACAACGAACCATGGAGTATGATTTCTCTGAAACCATGATAAATTTCAAATCGATCCTGACCAAGATGAGTCTGTGGTGTGAAATAATTTTTGTTGAGTGGATAGATTTTAGTTAGGGGTAGTCGTTCAACATTCTACAAGAACAACGACCCATGGTTTCTCTGAAACCATGATAGATTTCAAATCGATCCTGACCAAGATAAGTCTGTGGTGTGAAATAATTTTTGTTGAGTGGATAGATTTTAGTTTGGGGTTAGTCGTTCAACATTCTACCAGAACAACGAACCATGGAGTATGATTTCTCTGCAACCATGATAGATTTCAAATCGATCCTGACCAAGATGAGTCTGTGGTGTGAAATAATTTTTGTTGAGTGGATAGATTTTAGTTGCGGTAGTCGTTCAACATTCTACAAGAACAACGAACCATGGAGTATGATTTCTCTGAAACCATTATAGATTTCAAATCGATCCTGACCAAGATGAGTCTGTGGTGTGAAATAATTTTTGTTGAGTGGATAGATTTTAGTTGGGGTAGTCGTTCAACATTCTACAAGAACAACGAATCATGGAGTATGATTTCTCTGAAATAATTTTTGTTGAGTGGATAGATTTTAGTTGGGATAGTCGTTCAACATTCTACAAGAACAACTTACCATGGAGTATGATTTCTCTGAAATAATTTTTGTTGAGTGGATAGATTTTAGTTTTGATAGCCGTTCAACATTCTACAAGAACAACGAACCATGGAGTATAATTTCTCTGAAACCATGATAGATTTCAAATCGATCCTGACCAAGATGAGTCTGTGGTGTGAAATAATTTTTGTTGAGTGGATAGATTTTAGTTGGGGTAGTCGTTCAACATTCTACAAGAACAACGAATCATGGAGTATGATTTCTCTGAAACCATGATAGTCTGTGGTGCGAAATAATTTTTGTTGAGTAAATAGATTTTACTTGGGGTAGTCGTTCAACATTCTACAAGAACAACTTACCATGGAGTATGATTTCTCTGAAATAATTTTTGTTGAGTGGATAGATTTTAGTTGGGATAGTCGTTCAACATTCTACAAGAACAACTTACCATGGAGTATGATTTCTCTGAAATAATTTTTGTTGAGTGGATAGATTTTAGTTGGGATAGCCGTTCAACATTCTACAAGAACAACGAACCATGGAGTATAATTTCTCTGAAACCATGATAGATTTCAAATCGATCCTGACCAAGATGAGTCTGTGGTGTGAAATAATTTTTGTTGAGTGGATAGATTTTAGTTTGGGTAGTCGTTCAACATTCTACAAGAACAACGAACCATGGAGTATGATTTCTCTGAAACCATGATAGATTTCAAATCGATCCTGACCAAGATGAGTCTGTGGTGTGAAATAATTTTTGTTGAGTGGATAGATTTTAGTTGGGGTAGTCGTTCAACATTCTACAAGAACAACGAACCATGGAGTATGATTTCTCTGCAACCATGATAGATTTCAAATCGATCCTGACCAAGATGAGTCTGTGGTGTGAAATAATTTTTGTTGAGTGGATAGATTTTAGTTAGGGGTAGTCGCTCAACATTCTACAAGAACAACGAACCATGGAGTATGATTTCTCTGAAACCATGATAGATTTCAAATCGATCCTGACCAAGACGAGTCTGTGGTGTGAAATAATTTTTGTTGAGTGGATAGATTTTAGTTAGGAGTAGTCGTTCAACATTCTACAAGAACAACTTACCATGGAGTATGATTTCTCTGAAACCATGATAGATTTCAAATCGATCCTGACCAAGATGAGTCTGTGGTGTGAAATAATTTTTGTTGAGTGGATAGATTTTAGTTGGGGTAGTCGTTCAACATTCTACAAGAACAACGAACCATGGAGTATAATTTCTCTGAAACCATGATAGATTTCAAATCGATCCTGACCAAGATGAGTCTGTGGTGTGAAATAATTTTTGTTGAGTGGATAGATTTTAGTGAGGGGTAGTCGTTCAACATTCTACAAGAACAACGAACCATGGAGTATGATTTCTCTGAAACCATGATAGATTTCAAATCGGTCCTGACCAAGATGAGTCTGTGGTGTGAAATAATTTTTGTTGAGTGGATAGATTTTAGTTAGGGGTAGTCGTTCAACATTCTACCAGAACAACGAACCATGGAGTATGATTTCTCTGAAACCATGATAGATTTCAAATCGATCCTGACCAAGATGAGTCTGTGGTGTGAAATAATTTTTGCTGAGTGGATAGATTTTAGTTGGGATAGTCGTTCAACATTCTACAAGAACAACTTACCTTGGAGTATGATTTCTCTGAAATAATTTTTGTTGAGTGGATAGATTTTAGTTAGGGGTAGTCGTTCAACATTCTACCAGAACAGCGAACCATGGAGTATGATTTCTCTGAAACCATGATAGATTTCAAATCGATCCTGACCAAGATGAGTCTGTGGTGTGAAATAATTTTTGTTGAGTGGATAGATTTTAGTTGGGGTAGACGTTCAACATTCTACAAGAACAACGAACCATGGAGTATGATTTCTCTGAAACCATGATAGATTTCAAATCGATCCTGACCAAGATGAGTCTGTGGTGTGAAATAATTTTTGTTGAGTGGATAGATTTTAGTTGGGGTAGTCGTTCAACATTCTACAAGAACAACGAACCATGGAGTATGATTTCTCTGAAACCATGATAGATTTCAAATCGATCCTGACCAAGATGAGTCTGTGGTGTGAAATAATTTTTGTTGAGTGGATAGATTTTAGTTAGGGGTAGTCGTTCAACATTCTACAAGAACAACTTACCTTGGAGTATGATTTCTCTGAAATAATTTTTGTTGAGTGGATAGATTTTAGTTAGGGGTAGTCGTTCAACATTCTACCAGAACAGCGAACCATGGAGTATGATTTCTCTGAAACCATGATAGATTTCAAATCGATCCTGACCAAGATGAGTCTGTGGTGTGAAATAATTTTTGTTGAGTGGATAGATTTTAGTTGGGGTAGACGTTCAACATTCTACAAGAACAACGAACCATGGAGTATGATTTCTCTGAAACCATGATAGATTTCAAATCGATCCTGACCAAGATGAGTCTGTGGTGTGAAATAATTTTTGTTGAGTGGATAGATTTTAGTTGGGATAGTCGTTCAACATTCTACAAGAACAACGAACCATGGAGTATGATTTCTCTGAAACCATGATAGATTTCAAATCGATCCTGACCAAGATGAGTCTGTGGTGTGAAATAATTTTTGTTGAGTGGATAGATTTTAGTTAGGGGTAGTCGTTCAACATTCTACAAGAACAACTTACCATGGAGTATGATTTCTCTGAAATAATTTTTGTTGAGTGGATATATTTTAGTTAGGGGTAGTCGTTCAACATTCTACCAGAACAGCGAACCATGGAGTATGATTTCTCTGAAACCATGATAGATTTCAAATCGATCCTGACCAAGATGAGTCTGCGGTGTGAAATAATTTTTGTTGAGTGGATAGATTTTAGTTAGGGGTAGTCGTTCAACATTCTACAAGAACAACTTACCTTGGAGTATGATTTCTCTGAAATAATTTTTGTTGAGTGGATAGATTTTAGTTAGGGGTAGTCGTTCAACATTCTACCAGAACAGCGAACCATGGAGTATGATTTCTCTGAAACCATGATAGATTTCAAATCGATCCTGACCAAGATGAGTCTGTGGTGTGAAATAATTTTTGTTGAGTGGATAGATTTTAGTTGGGGTAGACGTTCAACATTCTACAAGAACAACGAACCATGGAGTATGATTTCTCTGAAACCATGATAGATTTCAAATCGATCCTGACCAAGATGAGTCTGTGGTGTGAAATAATTTTTGTTGAGTGGATAGATTTTAGTTGGGGTAGTCGTTCAACATTCTACAAGAACAACGAACCATGGAGTATGATTTCTCTGAAACCATGATAGATTTCAAATCGATCCTGACCAAGATGAGTCTGTGGTGTGAAATAATTTTTGTTGAGTGGATAGATTTTAGTTGGGGTAGACGTTCAACATTCTACAAGAACAACGAACCATGGAGTATGATTTCTCTGAAACCATGATAGATTTCAAATCGATCCTGACCAAGATGAGTCTGTGGTGTGAAATAATTTTTGTTGAGTGGATAGATTTTAGTTGGGGTAGTCGTTCAACATTCTACAAGAACAACGAACCATGGAGTATGATTTCTTTGAAACCATGATAGATTTCAAATCGATCCTGACCAAGATGAGTCTGTGGTGTGAAATAATTTTTGTTGAGTGGATAGATTTTAGTTAGGGGTAGTCGTTCAACATTCTACAAGAACAACTTACCTTGGAGTATGATTTCTCTGAAATAATTTTTGTTGAGTGGATAGATTTTAGTTAGGGGTAGTCGTTCAACATTCTACCAGAACAGCGAACCATGGAGTATGATTTCTCTGAAACCATGATAGATTTCAAATCGATCCTGACCAAGATGAGTCTGTGGTGTGAAATAATTTTTGTTGAGTGGATAGATTTTAGTTGGGGTAGACGTTCAACATTCTACAAGAACAACGAACCATGGAGTATGATTTCTCTGAAACCATGATAGATTTCAAATCGATCCTGACCAAGATGAGTCTGTGGTGTGAAATAATTTTTGTTGAGTGGATAGATTTTAGTTGGGGTAGTCGTTCAACATTCTACAAGAACAACGAACCATGGAGTATGATTTCTCTGAAACCATGATAGATTTCAAATCGATCCTGACCAAGATGAGTCTGTGGTGTGAAATAATTTTTGTTGAGTGGATAGATTTTAGTTAGGGGTAGTCGTTCAACATTCTACAAGAACAACTTACCATGGAGTATGATTTCTCTGAAATAATTTTTGTTGAGTGGATATATTTTAGTTAGGGGTAGTCGTTCAACATTCTACCAGAACAGCGAACCATGGAGTATGATTTCTCTGAAACCATGATAGATTTCAAATCGATCCTGACCAAGATGAGTCTGTGGTGTGAAATAATTTTTGTTGAGTGGATAGATTTTAGTTGGGGTAGTCGTTCAACATTCTACAAGAACAACTTACCATGGAGTATGATTTCTCTGAAATAATTTTTGTTGAGTGGATAGATTTTAGTTAGGGGTAGTCGTTCAACATTCTACAAGAACAACTTACCTTGGAGTATGATTTCTCTGAAATAATTTTTGTTGAGTGGATAGATTTTAGTTAGGGGTAGTCGTTCAACATTCTACCAGAACAGCGAACCATGGAGTATGATTTCTCTGAAACCATGATAGATTTCAAATCGATCCTGACCAAGATGAGTCTGTGGTGTGAAATAATTTTTGTTGAGTGGATAGATTTTAGTTGGGGTAGACGTTCAACATTCTACAAGAACAACGAACCATGGAGTATGATTTCTCTGAAACCATGATAGATTTCAAATCGATCCTGACCAAGATGAGTCTGTGGTGTGAAATAATTTTTGTTGAGTGGATAGATTTTAGTTTGGGGTTAGTCGTTCAACATTCTACCAGAACAACGAACCATGGAGTATGATTTCTCTGGAACCATGATAGATTTCAAATCGATCCTGACCAAGATGAGTCTGTGGTGTGAAATAATTTTTGTTGAGTGGATAGATTTTAGTTGGGGTAGTCGTTCAACATTCTACAAGAACAACGAACCATGGAGTATGATTTCTTTGAAACCATGATAGATTTCAAATCGATCCTGACCAAGATGAGTCTGTGGTGTGAAATAATTTTTGTTGAGTGGATAGATTTTAGTTAGGGGTAGTCGTTCAACATTCTACCAGAACAACGAACCATGGAGTATGATTTCTCTGAAACCATGATAGATTTCAAATCGATCCTGACCAAGATGAGTCTGTGGTGTGAAATAATTTTTGCTGAGTGGATAGATTTTAGTTGGGATAGTCGTTCAACATTCTACAAGAACAACTTACCTTGGAGTATGATTTCTCTGAAATAATTTTTGTTGAGTGGATAGATTTTAGTTAGGGGTAGTCGTTCAACATTCTACCAGAACAACGAACCATGGAGTATGATTTCTCTGAAACCATGATAGATTTCAAATCGATCCTGACCAAGATGAGTCTGTGGTGTGAAATAATTTTTGTTGAGTGGATAGATTTTAGTTGGGGTAGTCGTTCAACATTCTACAAGAACAACGAACCATGGAGTATGATTTCTCTGAAACCATGATAGATTTCAAATCGGTCCTGACCAAGATGAGTCTGTGGTGTGAAATAATTTTTGTTGAGTGGATAGATTTTAGTTAGGGGTAGTCGTTCAACATTCTACCAGAACAACGAACCATGGAGTATGATTTCTCTGAAACCATGATAGATTTCAAATCGATCCTGACCAAGATGAGTCTGTGGTGTGAAATAATTTTTGCTGAGTGGATAGATTTTAGTTGGGATAGTCGTTCAACATTCTACAAGAACAACTTACCTTGGAGTATGATTTCTCTGAAATAATTTTTGTTGAGTGGATAGATTTTAGTTAGGGGTAGTCGTTCAACATTCTACCAGAACAGCGAACCATGGAGTATGATTTCTCTGAAACCATGATAGATTTCAAATCGATCCTGACCAAGATGAGTCTGTGGTGTGAAATAATTTTTGTTGAGTGGATAGATTTTAGTTGGGGTAGACGTTCAACATTCTACAAGAACAACGAACCATGGAGTATGATTTCTCTGAAACCATGATAGATTTCAAATCGATCCTGACCAAGATGAGTCTGTGGTGTGAAATAATTTTTGTTGAGTGGATAGATTTTAGTTGGGGTAGTCGTTCAACATTCTACAAGAACAACGAACCATGGAGTATGATTTCTTTGAAACCATGATAGATTTCAAATCGATCCTGACCAAGATGAGTCTGTGGTGTGAAATAATTTTTGTTGAGTGGATAGATTTTAGTTAGGGGTAGTCGTTCAACATTCTACAAGAACAACTTACCTTGGAGTATGATTTCTCTGAAATAATTTTTGTTGAGTGGATAGATTTTAGTTAGGGGTAGTCGTTCAACATTCTACCAGAACAGCGAACCATGGAGTATGATTTCTCTGAAACCATGATAGATTTCAAATCGATCCTGACCAAGATGAGTCTGTGGTGTGAAATAATTTTTGTTGAGTGGATAGATTTTAGTTGGGGTAGACGTTCAACATTCTACAAGAACAACGAACCATGGAGTATGATTTCTCTGAAACCATGATAGATTTCAAATCGATCCTGACCAAGATGAGTCTGTGGTGTGAAATAATTTTTGTTGAGTGGATAGATTTTAGTTGGGGTAGTCGTTCAACATTCTACAAGAACAACGAACCATGGAGTATGATTTCTCTGAAACCATGATAGATTTCAAATCGATCCTGACCAAGATGAGTCTGTGGTGTGAAATAATTTTTGTTGAGTGGATAGATTTTAGTTAGGGGTAGTCGTTCAACATTCTACAAGAACAACTTACCATGGAGTATGATTTCTCTGAAATAATTTTTGTTGAGTGGATATATTTTAGTTAGGGGTAGTCGTTCAACATTCTACCAGAACAGCGAACCATGGAGTATGATTTCTCTGAAACCATGATAGATTTCAAATCGATCCTGACCAAGATGAGTCTGCGGTGTGAAATAATTTTTGTTGAGTGGATAGATTTTAGTTAGGGGTAGTCGTTCAACATTCTACAAGAACAACTTACCTTGGAGTATGATTTCTCTGAAATAATTTTTGTTGAGTGGATAGATTTTAGTTAGGGGTAGTCGTTCAACATTCTACCAGAACAGCGAACCATGGAGTATGATTTCTCTGAAACCATGATAGATTTCAAATCGATCCTGACCAAGATGAGTCTGTGGTGTGAAATAATTTTTGTTGAGTGGATAGATTTTAGTTGGGGTAGACGTTCAACATTCTACAAGAACAACGAACCATGGAGTATGATTTCTCTGAAACCATGATAGATTTCAAATCGATCCTGACCAAGATGAGTCTGTGGTGTGAAATAATTTTTGTTGAGTGGATAGATTTTAGTTGGGGTAGTCGTTCAACATTCTACAAGAACAACGAACCATGGAGTATGATTTCTCTGAAACCATGATAGATTTCAAATCGATCCTGACCAAGATGAGTCTGTGGTGTGAAATAATTTTTGTTGAGTGGATAGATTTTAGTTGGGGTAGACGTTCAACATTCTACAAGAACAACGAACCATGGAGTATGATTTCTCTGAAACCATGATAGATTTCAAATCGATCCTGACCAAGATGAGTCTGTGGTGTGAAATAATTTTTGTTGAGTGGATAGATTTTAGTTGGGGTAGTCGTTCAACATTCTACAAGAACAACGAACCATGGAGTATGATTTCTTTGAAACCATGATAGATTTCAAATCGATCCTGACCAAGATGAGTCTGTGGTGTGAAATAATTTTTGTTGAGTGGATAGATTTTAGTTAGGGGTAGTCGTTCAACATTCTACAAGAACAACTTACCTTGGAGTATGATTTCTCTGAAATAATTTTTGTTGAGTGGATAGATTTTAGTTAGGGGTAGTCGTTCAACATTCTACCAGAACAGCGAACCATGGAGTATGATTTCTCTGAAACCATGATAGATTTCAAATCGATCCTGACCAAGATGAGTCTGTGGTGTGAAATAATTTTTGTTGAGTGGATAGATTTTAGTTGGGGTAGACGTTCAACATTCTACAAGAACAACGAACCATGGAGTATGATTTCTCTGAAACCATGATAGATTTCAAATCGATCCTGACCAAGATGAGTCTGTGGTGTGAAATAATTTTTGTTGAGTGGATAGATTTTAGTTGGGGTAGTCGTTCAACATTCTACAAGAACAACGAACCATGGAGTATGATTTCTCTGAAACCATGATAGATTTCAAATCGATCCTGACCAAGATGAGTCTGTGGTGTGAAATAATTTTTGTTGAGTGGATAGATTTTAGTTAGGGGTAGTCGTTCAACATTCTACAAGAACAACTTACCATGGAGTATGATTTCTCTGAAATAATTTTTGTTGAGTGGATATATTTTAGTTAGGGGTAGTCGTTCAACATTCTACCAGAACAGCGAACCATGGAGTATGATTTCTCTGAAACCATGATAGATTTCAAATCGATCCTGACCAAGATGAGTCTGTGGTGTGAAATAATTTTTGTTGAGTGGATAGATTTTAGTTGGGGTAGTCGTTCAACATTCTACAAGAACAACTTACCATGGAGTATGATTTCTCTGAAATAATTTTTGTTGAGTGGATAGATTTTAGTTAGGGGTAGTCGTTCAACATTCTACAAGAACAACTTACCTTGGAGTATGATTTCTCTGAAATAATTTTTGTTGAGTGGATAGATTTTAGTTAGGGGTAGTCGTTCAACATTCTACCAGAACAGCGAACCATGGAGTATGATTTCTCTGAAACCATGATAGATTTCAAATCGATCCTGACCAAGATGAGTCTGTGGTGTGAAATAATTTTTGTTGAGTGGATAGATTTTAGTTGGGGTAGACGTTCAACATTCTACAAGAACAACGAACCATGGAGTATGATTTCTCTGAAACCATGATAGATTTCAAATCGATCCTGACCAAGATGAGTCTGTGGTGTGAAATAATTTTTGTTGAGTGGATAGATTTTAGTTTGGGGTTAGTCGTTCAACATTCTACCAGAACAACGAACCATGGAGTATGATTTCTCTGCAACCATGATAGATTTCAAATCGATCCTGACCAAGATGAGTCTGTGGTGTGAAATAATTTTTGTTGAGTGGATAGATTTTAGTTGGGGTAGTCGTTCAACATTCTACAAGAACAACGAACCATGGAGTATGATTTCTTTGAAACCATGATAGATTTCAAATCGATCCTGACCAAGATGAGTCTGTGGTGTGAAATAATTTTTGTTGAGTGGATAGATTTTAGTTGGGGTAGACGTTCAACATTCTACAAGAACAACGAACCATGGAGTATGATTTCTCTGAAACCATGATAGATTTCAAATCGATCCTGACCAAGATGAGTCTGTGGTGTGAAATAATTTTTGTTGAGTGGATAGATTTTAGTTAGGGGTAGTCGTTCAACATTCTACAAGAACAACTTACCTTGGAGTATGATTTCTCTGAAATAATTTTTGTTGAGTGGATAGATTTTAGTTAGGGGTAGTCGTTCAACATTCTACCAGAACAGCGAACCATGGAGTATGATTTCTCTGAAACCATGATAGATTTCAAATCGATCCTGACCAAGATGAGTCTGTGGTGTGAAATAATTTTTGTTGAGTGGATAGATTTTAGTTGGGGTAGACGTTCAACATTCTACAAGAACAACGAACCATGGAGTATGATTTCTCTGAAACCATGATAGATTTCAAATCGATCCTGACCAAGATGAGTCTGTGGTGTGAAATAATTTTTGTTGAGTGGATAGATTTTAGTTGGGGTAGTCGTTCAACATTCTACAAGAACAACGAACCATGGAGTATGATTTCTCTGAAACCATGATAGATTTCAAATCGATCCTGACCAAGATGAGTCTGTGGTGTGAAATAATTTTTGTTGAGTGGATAGATTTTAGTTTGGGGTTAGTCGTTCAACATTCTACCAGAACAACGAACCATGGAGTATGATTTCTCTGCAACCATGATAGATTTCAAATCGATCCTGACCAAGATGAGTCTGTGGTGTGAAATAATTTTTGTTGAGTGGATAGATTTTAGTTGGGGTAGTCGTTCAACATTCTACAAGAACAACGAACCATGGAGTATGATTTCTTTGAAACCATGATAGATTTCAAATCGATCCTGACCAAGATGAGTCTGTGGTGTGAAATAATTTTTGTTGAGTGGATAGATTTTAGTTAGGGGTAGTCGTTCAACATTCTACAAGAACAACTTACCTTGGAGTATGATTTCTCTGAAATAATTTTTGTTGAGTGGATAGATTTTAGTTAGGGGTAGTCGTTCAACATTCTACCAGAACAGCGAACCATGGAGTATGATTTCTCTGAAACCATGATAGATTTCAAATCGATCCTGACCAAGATGAGTCTGTGGTGTGAAATAATTTTTGTTGAGTGGATAGATTTTAGTTGGGGTAGACGTTCAACATTCTACAAGAACAACGAACCATGGAGTATGATTTCTCTGAAACCATGATAGATTTCAAATCGATCCTGACCAAGATGAGTCTGTGGTGTGAAATAATTTTTGTTGAGTGGATAGATTTTAGTTGGGGTAGTCGTTCAACATTCTACAAGAACAACGAACCATGGAGTATGATTTCTCTGAAACCATGATAGATTTCAAATCGATCCTGACCAAGATGAGTCTGTGGTGTGAAATAATTTTTGTTGAGTGGATAGATTTTAGTTAGGGGTAGTCGTTCAACATTCTACAAGAACAACTTACCATGGAGTATGATTTCTCTGAAATAATTTTTGTTGAGTGGATATATTTTAGTTAGGGGTAGTCGTTCAACATTCTACCAGAACAGCGAACCATGGAGTATGATTTCTCTGAAACCATGATAGATTTCAAATCGATCCTGACCAAGATGAGTCTGTGGTGTGAAATAATTTTTGTTGAGTGGATAGATTTTAGTTGGGGTAGTCGTTCAACATTCTACAAGAACAACTTACCATGGAGTATGATTTCTCTGAAATAATTTTTGTTGAGTGGATAGATTTTAGTTAGGGGTAGTCGTTCAACATTCTACAAGAACAACGAACCATGGAGTATGATTTCTCTGAAACCATGATAGATTTCAAATCGCTCCTGACCACGATGAGTCTGTGGTGTGAAATAATTTTTGTTGAGTGGATAGATTTTAGTTGGGGTAGTCGTTCAACATTCTACAAGAACAACGAACCATGGAGTATGATTTCTCTGAAACCATGATAGATTTCAAATCGATCCTGACCAAGATTAGTCTTTGGTGTGAAATAAATTTTGTTGAGTGGATAGATTTTAGTTGGGGTAGTCGTTCAACATTCTACAAGAACAACGAATCATGGAGTATGATTTCTCTGAAACCATGATAGTCTGTGGTGCGAAATAATTTTTGTTGAGTAAATAGATTTTAGTTGGGGTAGTCGTTCAACATTCTACAAGAACAACGAACCATGGAGTATGATTTCTCTGAAACCATGATAAATTTCAAATCGATCCTGACCAAGATGAGTCTGTGGTGTGAAATAATTTTTGTTGAGTGGATAGATTTTAGTTGGGGTAGTCGTTCAACATTCTACAAGAACAACGAACCATGGAGTATGATTTCTCTGAAACCATGATAGATTTCAAATCGATCCTGACCAAGATTAGTCTTTGGTGTGAAATAAATTTTGTTGAGTGGATAGATTTTAGTTGGGGTAGTCGTTCAACATTCTACAAGAACAACGAATCATGGAGTATGATTTCTCTGAAACCATGATAGTCTGTGGTGCGAAATAATTTTTGTTGAGTAAATAGATTTTAGTTGGGGTAGTCGTTCAACATTCTACAAGAACAACGAACCATGGAGTATGATTTCTCTGAAACCATGAAAAATTTCAAATCGATCCTGACCAAGATGAGTCTGTGGTGTGAAATAATTTTTGTTGAGTGGATAGATTTTAGTTAGGGGTAGTCGTTCAACATTCTACAAGAACAACGAACCATGGAGTATGATTTCTCTGAAACCATGATAGATTTCAAATCGATCCTGACCAAGATGAGTCTGTGGTGTGAAATAATTTTTGTTGAGTGGATAGATTTTAGTTTGGGGTTAGTCGTTCAACATTCTACCAGAACAACGAACCATGGAGTATGATTTCTCTGCAACCATGATAGATTTCAAATCGATCCTGACCAAGATGAGTCTGTGGTGTGAAATAATTTTTGTTGAGTGGATAGATTTTAGTTGCGGTAGTCGTTCAACATTCTACAAGAACAACGAACCATGGAGTATGATTTCTCTGAAACCATTATAGATTTCAAATCGATCCTGACCAAGATGAGTCTGTGGTGTGAAATAATTTTTGTTGAGTGGATAGATTTTAGTTGGGGTAGTCGTTCAACATTCTACAAGAACAAGGAATCATGGAGTATGATTTCTCTGAAATAATTTTTGTTGAGTGGATAGATTTTAGTTGGGATAGTCGTTCAACATTCTACAAGAACAACTTACCATGGAGTATGATTTCTCTGAAATAATTTTTGTTGAGTGGATAGATTTTAGTTGGGATAGCCGTTCAACATTCTACAAGAACAACGAACCATGGAGTATAATTTCTCTGAAACCATGATAGATTTCAAATCGATCCTGACCAAGATGAGTCTGTGGTGTGAAATAATTTTTGTTGAGTGGATAGATTTTAGTTGGGGTAGTCGTTCAACATTCTACAAGAACAACGAATCATGGAGTATGATTTCTCTGAAACCATGATAGTCTGTGGTGCGAAATAATTTTTGTTGAGTAAATAGATTTTACTTGGGGTAGTCGTTCAACATTCTACAAGAACAACGAACCATCGAGTATGATTTCTCTGAAACCATGATAGATTTCAAATCGATCCTGACCAAGATGAGTCTGTGGTGTGAAATAATTTTTGTTGAGTGGATAGATTTTAGTTAGGGGTAGTCGTTCAACATTCTACCAGAACAACGAACCATGGAGTATGATTTCTCTGCAACCATGATAGATTTCAAATCGATCCTGACCAAGATGAGTCTGTGGTGTGAAATAATTTTTGTTGAGTGGATAGATTTTAGTTAGGGGTAGTCGTTCAACATTCTACCAGAACAACGAACCATGGAGTATGATTTCTCTGCAACCATGATAAATTTCAAATCGATCCTGACCAAGATGAGTCTGTGGTGTGAAATAATTTTTGTTGAGTGGATAGATTTTAGTTGCGGTAGTCCTTCAACATTCTACAAGAACAACGAACCATGGAGTATGATTTCTCTGAAACCATTATAGATTTCAAATCGATCCTGACCAAGATGAGTCTGTGGTGTGAAATAATTTTTGTTGAGTGGATAGATTTTAGTTGGGATAGTCGTTCAACATTCTACAAGAACAACGAACCATGGAGTATGATTTCTCTGCAACCATGATAGATTTCAAATCGATCCTGACCAAGATGAGTCTGTGGTGTGAAATAATTTTTGTTGAGTGGATAGATTTTAGTTAGGGGTAGTCGTTCAACATTCTACAAGAACAAGGAATCATGGAGTATGATTTCTCTGAAATAATTTTTGTTGAGTGGATAGATTTTAGTTGGGGTAGTCGTTCAACATTCTACAAGAACAAGGAATCATGGAGTATGATTTCTCTGAAATAATTTTTGTTGAGTGGATAGATTTTAGTTGGGATAGTCGTTCAACATTCTACAAGAACAACTTACCATGGAGTATGATTTCTCTGAAATAATTTTTGTTGAGTGGATAGATTTTAGTTGGGATAGCCGTTCAACATTCTACAAGAACAACGAACCATGGAGTATAATTTCTCTGAAACCATGATAGATTTCAAATCGATCCTGACCAAGATGAGTCTGTGGTGTGAAATAATTTTTGTTGAGTGGATAGATTTTAGTTGGGGTAGTCGTTCAACATTCTACAAGAACAACGAATCATGGAGTATGATTTCTCTGAAACCATGATAGTCTGTGGTGCGAAATAATTTTTGTTGAGTAAATAGATTTTACTTGGGGTAGTCGTTCAACATTCTACAAGAACAACGAACCATCGAGTATGATTTCTCTGAAACCATGATAGATTTCAAATCGATCCTGACCAAGATGAGTCTGTGGTGTGAAATAATTTTTGTTGAGTGGATAGATTTTAGTTAGGGGTAGTCGTTCAACATTCTACCAGAACAACGAACCATGGAGTATGATTTCTCTGCAACCATGATAGATTTCAAATCGATCCTGACCAAGATGAGTCTGTGGTGTGAAATAATTTTTGTTGAGTGGATAGATTTTAGTTAGGGGTAGTCGTTCAACATTCTACCAGAACAACGAACCATGGAGTATGATTTCTCTGCAACCATGATAAATTTCAAATCGATCCTGACCAAGATGAGTCTGTGGTGTGAAATAATTTTTGTTGAGTGGATAGATTTTAGTTGCGGTAGTCCTTCAACATTCTACAAGAACAACGAACCATGGAGTATGATTTCTCTGAAACCATTATAGATTTCAAATCGATCCTGACCAAGATGAGTCTGTGGTGTGAAATAATTTTTGTTGAGTGGATAGATTTTAGTTGGGGTAGTCGTTCAACATTCTACAAGAACAAGGAATCATGGAGTATGATTTCTCTGAAATAATTTTTGTTGAGTGGATAGATTTTAGTTGGGATAGTCGTTCAACATTCTACAAGAACAACTTACCATGGAGTATGATTTCTCTGAAATAATTTTTGTTGAGTGGATAGATTTTAGTTGGGATAGCCGTTCAACATTCTACAAGAACAACGAACCATGGAGTATGATTTCTCTGCAACCATGATAGATTTCAAATCGATCCTGACCAAGATGAGTCTGTGGTGTGAAATAATTTTTGTTGAGTGGATAGATTTTAGTTAGGGGTAGTCGTTCAACATTCTACAAGAACAACGAACCATGGAGTATGATTTCTCTGCAACCATGATAGATTTCAAATCGATCCTGACCAAGATGAGTCTGTGGTGTGAAATAATTTTTGTTGAGTGGATAGATTTTAGTTAGGGGTAGTCGTTCAACATTCTACAAGAACAACGAATCATGGAGTATGGTTTCTCTGAAACCATGATAGTCTGTGGTGCGAAATAATTTTTGTTGAGTAAATAGATTTTAGTTGGGGTAGTCGTTCAACATTCTACAAGAACAACGAACCATGGAGTATGATTTCTCTGAAACCATGATAGATTTCAAATCGATCCTGACCAAGATGAGTCTGTGGTGTGAAATAATTTTTGTTGAGTGGATAGATTTTAGTTAGGGGTAGTCGTTCAACATTCTACAAGAACAACGAACCATGGAGTATGATTTCTCTGAAACCATGATAGATTTCAAATCGATAATGACCAAGATGAGTCTGTGGTGTGAAATAATTTTTGTTGAGTGGATAGATTTTAGTTTGGGGTTAGTCGTTCAACATTCTACCAGAACAACGAACCATGGAGTATGATTTCTCTGCAACCATGATAGATTTCAAATCGATCCTGACCAAGATGAGTCTGTGGTGTGAAATAATTTTTGTTGAGTGGATAGATTTTAGTTGCGGTAGTCGTTCAACATTCTACAAGAACAACGAACCATGGAGTATGATTTCTCTGAAACCATTATAGATTTCAAATCGATCCTGACCAAGATGAGTCTGTGGTGTGAAATAATTTTTATTGAGTGGATAGATTTTAGTTGGGGTAGTCGTTCAACATTCTACAAGAACAATGAATCATGGAGTATGATTTCTCTGAAATAATTTTTGTTGAGTGGATAGATTTTAGTTGCGGTAGTCGTTCAATATTCTTCAAGAACAACGAACCATGGAGTATGATTTCTCTGAAACCATTATAGATTTCAAATCGATCCTGACCAAGATGAGTCTGTGGTGTGAAATAATTTTTGTTGAGTGGATAGATTTTAGTTGGGGTAGTCGTTCAACATTCTACAAGAACAATGAATCATGGAGTATGATTTCTCTGAAATAATTTTTGTTGAGTGGATAGATTTTAGTTGGGATAGCCGTTCAACATTCTACAAGAACAACGAACCATGGAGTATAATTTCTCTGAAACCATGATAGATTTCAAATCGATCCTGACCAAGATGAGTCTGTGGTGTGAAATAATTTTTGTTGAGTGGATAGCTTTTAGTTGGGGTAGTCGTTCAACATTCTACAAGAACAACGAATCATGGAGTATGATTTCTCTGAAGCCATGATAGTCTGTGGTGTGAAATAATTTTTGTTGAGTGGATAGATTTTAGTTGGGGTAGTCGTTCAACATTCTACAAGAACAACGAACCATGGAGTATGATTTCTCTGAAACCATGATAGATTTCAAATCGATCCTGACCAAGATGAGTCTGTGGTGTGAAATAATTTTTGTTGAGTGGATAGATTTTAGTTAGGGGTAGTCGTTCAACATTCTACCAGAACAACGAACCATGGAGTATGATTTCTCTGCAACCATGATAGATTTCAAATCGATCCTGACCAAGATGAGTCTGTGGTGTGAAATAATTTTTGTTGAGTGAATAGATTTTAGTTAGGGGTAGTCGTTCAACATTCTACCAGAACAACGAACCATGGAGTATGATTTCTCTGCAACCATGATAGATTTCAAATCGATCCTGACCAAGATGAGTCTGTGGTGTGAAATAATTTTTGTTGAGTGGATAGATTTTAGTTGCGGTAGTCGTTCAACATTCTACAAGAACAACGAACCATGGAGTATGATTTCTCTGAAACCATGATAGATTTCAAATCGATCCTGACCAAGATGAGTCTGTGGTGTGAAATAATTTTTGTTGAGTGGATAGATTTTAGTTGGGGTAGTCGTTCAATATTCTACAAGAACAACGAACCATGGAGTATGATTTCTCTGAAACCATGATAGATTTCAAATCGATCCTGACCAAGATGAGTCTGTGGTGTGAAATAATTTTTGTTGAGTGGATAGATTTTAGTTGCGGTAGTCGTTCAACATTCTACAAGAACAACGAACCATGGAGTATGATTTCTCTGAAACCATGATAGATTTCAAATCGATCCTGACCAAGATGAGTCTGTGGTGTGAAATAATTTTTGTTGAGTGGATAGATTTTAGTTGCGGTAGTCGTTCAACATTCTACAAGAACAACGAACCATGGAGTATGATTTCTCTGAAACCATTATAGATTTCAAATCGATCCTGACCAAGATGAGTCTGTGGTGTGAAATAATTTTTGTTGAGTGGATAGATTTTAGTTGGGGTAGTCGTTCAACATTCTACAAGAACAACGAATCATGGAGTATGATTTCTCTGAAATAATTTTTGTTGAGTGGATAGATTTTAGTTGGGATAGCCGTTCAACATTCTACAAGAACAACGAACCATGGAGTATGATTTCTCTGAAACCATGATAGATTTCAAATCGATCCTGACCAAGATGAGTCTGTGGTGTGAAATAATTTTTGTTGAGTGGATAGATTTTAGTTGGGGTAGTCGATCAACATTCTACAAGAACAACTTACCATGGAGTATGATTTCTCTGAAATATTTTTTGTTGAGTGGATAGATTTTAGTTAGGGGTAGTCGTTCAACATTCTACAAGAAAAACGAACCATGGAGTATAATTTCTCTGAAATAATTTTTGTTGAGTGGATAGATTTTAGTTGGGATAGTCGTTCAACATTCTACAAGAACAACGAACCATGGAGTATGATTTCTCTGAAACCATTATAGATTTCAAATCGATCCTGACCAAGATGAGTCTGTGGTGTGAAATAATTTTTGTTGAGTGGATAGATTTTAGTTGGGGTAGTCGCTCAACATTCTACAAGAACAACGAACCATGGAGTATGATTTCTCTGAAAGCATGATAGATTTCAAATCGATCCTGACCAGGATGAGTCTGTGGTGTGAAATAATTTTTGTTGAGTGGATAGATTTTAGTTAGGGGTAGTCGTTCAACATTCTACAAGAACAACTTACCATGGAGTATGATTTCTCTGAAATAATTTTTGTTGAGTGGATACATTTTAGTTAGGGGTAGTCGTTCAACATTCTACAAGAACAACGAACCATGGAGTATGATTTCTCTGAAATAATTTTTGTTGAGTGGATAGATTTTAGTTGGGATAGTCGTTCAACATTCTACAAGAACAACGAACCATGGAGTATGATTTCTCTGAAACCATGATAGATTTCAAATCGATCCTGACCAAGATGAGTCTGTGGTGTGAAATAATTTTTGTTGAGTGGATAGAGTTTGGGGTTAGTCGTTCAACATTCTACCAGAACAACGAACCATGGAGTATGATTTCTCTGCAACCATGATAGATTTCAAATCGATCCTGACCAAGATGAGTCTGTGGTGTGAAATAATTTTTGTTGAGTGGATAGATTTTAGTTGCGGTAGTCGTTCAACATTCTACAAGAACAACGAACCATGGAGTATGATTTCTCTGAAACCATTATAGATTTCAAATCGATCCTGACCAAGATGAGTCTGTGGTGTGAAATAATTTTTGTTGAGTGGATAGATTTTAATTGGGGTAGTCGTTCAACATTCTACAAGAATTGAGTATGATTTCTCTGAAATAATTTTTGTTGAGTGGATAGATTTTAGTTGGGATAGTCGTTCAACATTCTACAAGAACAACTTACCATGGAGTATGATTTCTCTGAAATAATTTTTGTTGAGTGGATAGATTTTAGTTGGGATAGTCGTTCAACATTCTACAAGAACAACGAACCATGGAGTATAATTTCTCTGAAACCATGATAGATTTCAAATCGATCCTGACCAAGATGAGTCTGTGGTGTGAAATAATTTTTGTTGAGTGGATAGATTTTAGTTGGGGTAGTCGTTCAACATTCTACAAGAACAACGAATCATGGAGTATGATTTCTCTGAAACCATGATAGTCTGTGGTGCGAAATAATTTTTGTTGAGTAAATAGATTTTACTTGGGGTAGTCGTTCAACATTCTACAAGAACAACGAACCATGGAGTATGATTTCTCTGAAACCATGATAGATTTCAAATCGATCCTGACCAAGATGAGTCTGTGGTGTGAAATAATTTTTGTTGAGTGGATAGATTTTAGTTAGGGGTAGTCGTTCAACATTCTACCAGAACAACGAACCATGGAGTATGATTTCTCTGCAACCATGATAGATTTCAAATCGATCCTGACCAAGATGAGTCTGTGGTGTGAAATAATTTTTGTTGAGTGGATAGATTTTAGTTAGGGGTAGTCGTTCAACATTCTACCAGAACAACGAACCATGGAGTATGATTTCTCTGCAACCATGATAGATTTCAAATCGATCCTGACCAAGATGAGTCTGTGGTGTGAAATAATTTTTGTTGAGTGGATAGATTTTAGTTAGGGGTAGTCGTTCAACATTCTACAAGAACAACGAACCATGGAGTATGATTTCTCTGAAACCATTATAGATTTCAAATCGATCCTGACCAAGATGAGTCTGTGGTGTGAAATAATTTTTGTTGAGTGGATAGATTTTAGTTGGGGTAGTCGTTCAACATTCTACAAGAACAACGAATCATGGAGTATGATTTCTCTGAAATAATTTTTGTTGAGTGGATAGATTTTAGTTGGGATAGCCGTTCAACATTCTACAAGAACAACGAACCATGGAGTATGATTTCTCTGAAACCATGATAGATTTCAAATCGATCCTGACCAAGATGAGTCTGTGGTGTGAAATAATTTTTGTTGAGTGGATAGATTTTAGTTAGGGGTAGTCGTTCAACATTCTACAAGAACAACTTACCATGGAGTATGATTTCTCTGAAATATTTTTTGTTGAGTGGATAGATTTTAGTTAGGGGTAGTCGTTCAACATTCTACAAGAAAAACGAACCATGGAGTATAATTTCTCTGAAATAATTTTTGTTGAGTGGATAGATTTTAGTTGGGATAGTCGTTCAACATTCTACAAGAACAACGAACCATGGAGTATGATTTCTCTGAAACCATTATAGATTTCAAATCGATCCTGACCAAGATGAGTCTGTGGTGTGAAATAACTTTTGTTGAGTGGATAGATTTTAGTTGGGGTAGTCGTTCAATATTCTACAAGAACAACGAACCATGGAGTATGATTTCTCTGAAAGCATGATAGATTTCAAATCGATCCTGACCAGGATGAGTCTGTGGTGTGAAATAATTTTTGTTGAGTGGATAGATTTTAGTTAGGGGTAGTCGTTCAACATTCTACAAGAACAACTTACCATGGAGTATGATTTCTCTGAAATAATTTTTGTTGAGTGGATACATTTTAGTTAGCGGTAGTCGTTCAACATTCTACCAGAACAACGAACCATGGAGTATGATTTCTCTGAAACCATGATAGATTTCAAATCGATCCTGACCAAGATGAGTCTGTGGTGTGAAATAATTTTTGTTGAGTGGATAGATTTTAGTTAGGGGTAGTCGTTCAATATTCTACAAGAACAACGAACCATGGAGTATGATTTCTCTGAAAGCATGATAGATTTCAAATCGATCCTGACCAAGATGAGTCTGTGGTGTGAAATAATTTTTGTTGAGTGGATAGATTTTAGTTAGGGGTAGTCGTTCAACATTCTACAAGAACAACTTACCATGGAGTATGATTTCTCTGAAATAATTTTTGTTGAGTGGATACATTTTAGTTAGCGGTAGTCGTTCAACATTCTACAAGAACAACGAACCATGGAGTATGATTTCTCTGAAATAATTTTTGTTGAGTGGATATATTTTAGTTGGGATAGTCGTTCAACATTCTACAAGAACAACGAACCATGGAGTATGATTTCTCTGAAACCATTATAGATTTCAAATCGATCCTGACCAAGATGAGTCTGTGGTGTGAAATAACTTTTGTTGAGTGGATAGATTTTAGTTGGGGTAGTCGTTCAATATTCTACAAGAACAACGAATCATGGAGTATGATTTCTCTGAAACCATGATAAATTTCAAATCGATCCTGACCAAGATGAGTCTGTGATGCGAAATAATGTTTGTTGAGTGGATAGATTTTAGTTGTTGTAGTCGTTCAACATTCTACAAGAACAACTTACCATGGAGTATGATTTCTCTGGAATAATTTTTTGTGGAGTGGATAGATTTTAGTTAGGGGTAGTCGTTCAACATTCTACCAGAACAACGAACCATGGAGTATGATTTCTCTGAAACCATGATAGATTTCAAATCGATCCTGACCAAGATGAGTCTGTGGTGTGAAATAATTTTTGTTGAGTGGATAGATTTTAGTTAGGGGTAGTCGTTCAATATTCTACAAGAACAACGAACCATGGAGTATGATTTCTCTGAAAGCATGATAGATTTCAAATCGATCCTGACCAGGATGAGTCTGTGGTGTGAAATAATTTTTGTTGAGTGGATAGATTTTAGTTAGGGGTAGTCGTTCAACATTCTACAAGAACAACTTACCATGGAGTATGATTTCTCTGAAATAATTTTTGTTGAGTGGATACATTTTAGTTAGCGGTAGTCGTTCAACATTCTACAAGAACAACGAACCATGGAGTATGATTTCTCTGAAATAATTTTTGTTGAGTGGATATATTTTAGTTGGGATAGTCGTTCAACATTCTACAAGAACAACGAACCATGGAGTATGATTTCTCTGAAACCATTATAGATTTCAAATCGATCCTGACCAAGATGAGTCTGTGGTGTGAAATAATTTTTGTTGAGTGGATAGATTTTAGTTAGGAGTAGTCGTTCAACATTCTACAAGAACAACTTACCATGGAGTATGATTTCTCTGAAATAATTTTTTGTGGAGTGGATAGATTTTAGTTAGGGGTAGTCGTTCAACATTCTACCAGAACAACGAACCATGGAGTATGATTTCTCTGAAACCATGATAGATTTCAAATCGATCCTGACCAAGATGAGTCTGTGGTGTGAAATAATTTTTGTTGAGTGGATAGATTTTAGTTAGGGGTAGTCGTTCAATATTCTACAAGAACAACTTACCATGGAGTACGATTTCTCTGAAATAATTTTTGTTGAGTGGATAGATTTTAGTTTGGATAGTCGTTCAACATTCTACCAGAACAACGAACCATGGAGTATGATTTCTCTGAAACCATGATAGATTTCAAATCGACCCTAACCAAGATGAGTCTGTGGTGTGAAATAATTTTTGTTGAGTGGATAGATTTTAGTTGGGGTAGTCGTTCAACATTCTACAAGAACAACTTACCATGGAGTATGATTTCTCTGAAACCATGATAGATTTCAAATCGATCCTGACCAAGATGAGTTTGTGGTGTGAAATAATTTTTGTTGAGTGGATAAATTTTAGTTGGGGTAGTCGTTCAACATTCTACAAGAACAACTTACCATGGAGTATGATTTCTCTGAAATAATTTTTGTTGAGTGGATAGATTTTAGTTAGGTGTAGTCGTTCAACATTCTACAAGAACAACGAACAATGGAGTATGATTTCTCTGAAACCATGATAGATTTCAAATCGATCCTGACCAAGATGAGTCTGTGGTGTGAAATAGTTTTTGTTGAGTGGATAGATTTTAGTTAGGGGTAGTCGTTCAACATTCTATAAGAACAACTTACCATGGAGTATGATTTCTCTGAAATAATTTTTGTTGAGTGGATAGACTTTAGTTAGGGGTAGTCGTTCAACATTCTACAAGAACAACTTACCATGGAGTATGATTTCTCTGAAATAATTTTTGTTGAGTGGATAGATTTTAGTTGGGATAGTCGTTCAACATTCTACAAGAACAACGAACCATGGAGTATGATTTCTCTGAAACCATGATAGATTTCAAATCGATCCTGACCAAGATGAGTCTGTGGTGCGAAATAATTTTTGTTGAGTGGATAGATTTTAGTTGGGGTAGTCGTTCAACATTCTACAAGAACAACGAAACATGGAGTATGATTTCTCTGAAACCATGATAGATTTCAAATCGATCCTGACCAAGATGAGTCTGTGGTGTGAACTAATTTTTGTTGAGTGGATAGATTTTAGTTAGGGGTAGTCGTTCAACATTCTACCAGAACAACGAACCATGGAGTATGATTTCTCTGAAACCATGATAGATTTCAAATCGATACTGACCAAGATGAGTCTGTGGTGTGAAATAATTTTTGTTGAGTGGATAGGTTTTAGTTGGGGTAGTCGTTCAACATTCTACAAGAACAACGAACCATGGAGTATGATTTCTCTGAAACCATGATAGATTTCAAATCGATCCTGACCAAGATGAGTCTGTGGTGTGAAATAATTTTTGTTGAGTGGATAGATTTTAGTTGGGATAGTAGTTCAACATTCTAAAAGAACAACGAACAATGGAGTATGATTTCTCTGAAACCATGATAGATTTCAAATCGATCCTGACCAAGATGAGTCTGTGGTGTGAAATAATTTTTGTTGAGTGGATAGATTTTAGTTAGGAGTAGTCGTTCAACATTCTACAAGAACAACTTACCATGGAGTATGATTTCTCTGAAATAATTTTTGTTGAGTGGATAGATTTTAGTTAGGGGTAGTCGTTCAACATTCTACCAGAACAACGAACCATGGAGTATGATTTCTCTGAAACCATGATAGATTTCAAATCGATCCTGACCAAGATGAGTCTGTGGTGTGAAATAATTTTTGTTGAGTGGATAGATTTTAGTTGGGATAGTCGTTCAACATTCTACAAGAACAACGAACAATGGAGTATGATTTCTCTGAAACCATGATAGATTTCAAATCGATCCTGACCAAGATGAGTCTGTGGTGTGAAATAATTTTTGTTGAGTGGATAGATTTTAGTTAGGAGTAGTCGTTCAACATTCTACAAGAACAACTTACCATGGAGTATGATTTCTCTGAAATAATTTTTGTTGAGTGGATAGATTTTAGTTAGGGGTAGGCGTTCAACATTCTACCAGAACAACGAACCATGGAGTATGATTTCTCTGAAACCATGATAGATTTCAAATCGATCCTGACCAAGATGAGCCTGTGGTGTGAAATAATTTTTGTTGAGTGGATAGATTTTAGTTAGGGGTAGTCGTTCAACATTCTACAAGAACAACTTACCATGGAGTATGATTTCTCTGAAATAATTTTTGTTGAGTGGATAGACTTTAGTTAGGGGTAGTCGTTCAACATTCTACAAGAACAACTTACCATGGAGTATGATTTCTCTGAAATAATTTTTGTTGAGTGGATAGATTTTAGTTGGGATAGTCGTTCAACATTCTACAAGAACAACGAACCATGGAGTATGATTTCTCTGAAACCATGATAGATTTCAAATCGATCCTGACCAAGATGAGTCTGTGGTGCGAAATAATTTTTGTTGAGTGGATAGATTTTAGTTGGGGTAGTCGTTCAACATTCTACAAGAACAACGAACCATGGAGTATGATTTCTCTGAAACCATGATAGATTTCAAATCGATCCTGACCAAGATGAGTCTGTGGTGTGAACTAATTTTTGTTGAGTGGATAGATTTTAGTTAGGGGTAGTCGTTCAACATTCTACCAGAACAACGAACCATGGAGTATGATTTCTCTGAAACCATGATAGATTTCAAATCGATACTGACCAAGATGAGTCTGTGGTGTGAAATAATTTTTGTTGAGTGGATAGGTTTTAGTTGGGGTAGTCGTTCAACATTCTACAAGAACAACGAACCATGGAGTATGATTTCTCTGAAACCATGATAGATTTCAAATCGATCCTGACCAAGATGAGTCTGTGGTGTGAAATAATTTTTGTTGAGTGGATAGATTTTAGTTGGGATAGTCGTTCAACATTCTACAAGAACAACGAACAATGGAGTATGATTTCTCTGAAACCATGATAGATTTCAAATCGATCCTGACCAAGATGAGTCTGTGGTGTGAAATAATTTTTGTTGAGTGGATAGATTTTAGTTAGGAGTAGTCGTTCAACATTCTACAAGAACAACTTACCATGGAGTATGATTTCTCTGAAATAATTTTTGTTGAGTGGATAGATTTTAGTTAGGGGTAGTCGTTCAACATTCTACCAGAACAACGAACCATGGAGTATGATTTCTCTGAAACCATGATAGATTTCAAATCGATCCTGACCAAGATGAGTCTGTGGTGTGAAATAGTTTTTGTTGAGTGGATAGATTTTAGTTAGGGGTAGTCGTTCAACATTCTACAAGAACAACTTACCATGGAGTATGATTTCTCTGAAATAATTTTTGTTGAGTGGATAGATTTTAGTTAGGATAGTCGTTCAACATTCTACCAGAACAACGAACCATGGAGTATGATTTCTCTGAAACCATGATAGATTTCAAATCGACCCTAACCAAGATGAGTCTGTGGTGTGAAATAATTTTTGTTGAGTGGATAGATTTTAGTTGGGGTAGTCGTTCAACATTCTGCAAGAACAACTTACCATGGAGTATGATTTCTCTGAAACCATGATAGATTTCAAATCGATCCTGACCAAGATGAGTTTGTGGTGTGAAATAATTTTTGTTGAGTGGATAAATTTTAGTTGGGGTAGTCGTTCAACATTCTACAAGAACAACTTAAAATGGAGTATGATTTCTCTGAAATAATTTTTGTTGAGTGGATAGATTTTAGTTAGGGGTAGTCGTTCAACATTCTACAAGAACAACTTACCATGGAGTATGATTTCTCTGAAACCATGATAGATTTCAAATCGATCCTGACCAAGATGAGTCTGTGGTGTGAAATAGTTTTTGCTGAGTGGATAGATTTTAGTTAGGGGTAGTCGTTCAACATTCTACAAGAACAATTTACCATGGAGTATGATTTCTCTGAAATAATTTTTGTTGAGTGGATAGACTTTAGTTAGGGGTAGTCGTTCAACATTCTACAAGAACAAGATACCATGGAGTATGATTTCTCTGAAATAATTTTTGTTGAGTGGATAGATTTTAGTTGGGATAGTCGTTCAACATTCTACAAGAACAACGAACCATGGAGTATGATTTCTCTGAAACCATGATAGATTTCAAATCGATCCTGACCAAGATGAGTGTGTGGTGTAAAATAATTTTTGTTGAGTGGATAGATTTTAGTAGGGGTAGTCGTTCAACATTCTACAAGAACAACGAACCATGGAGTATGATTTCTCTGAAACCATGATGGATTTCAAATCGATCCTGACCAAGATGAGTCTGTGGTGTGAAATAATTTTTGTTGAGTGGATAGATTTTAGTTGGGGTAGTCGTTCAACATTCTACAAGAACAACGAACCATGGAGTATGATTTCTCTGAAACCATGATAGATTTCAAATCGATCCTGACCAAGATGAGTTTGTGGTGTGAAATAATTTTTGTTGAGTGGATAGATTTTAGTTGGGGTAGTCGTTCAACATTCTACAAGAACAACTTACCATGGAGTATGATTTCTCTGAAATAATTTTTGTTGAGTTAATAGATTTTAGTTAGGGGTAGTCGTTCAACATTCTACAAGAACAACGAACCATGGAGTATGATTTCTCTGAAATAATTTTTGTTGAGTGGATAGATTTTAGTTGGGATAGTCGTTCAACATTCTACAAGAACAACGAACCATGGAGTATGATTTCTCTGAAACCATGATAGATTTCAAATCGATCCTGACCAAGATGAGTTTGTGGTGTGAAATAATTTTTGTTGAGTGGATAGATTTTAGTTAGGGGTAGTCGTTCAACATTCTACAAGAACAACTTACCATGGAGTATGATTTCTCTGAAACCATGATAGATTTAAAATCGATCCTGACCAAGATGAGTCTGTGGTGTGAAATAATTTTTGTTGAGTGGATAGATTTTAGTTGGGGTAGTCGTTCAACATTCTACAAGAACAACGAACCATGGAGTATGATTTCTCTGAAATAATTTTTGTTGAGTGGATAGATTTTAGTTGGGGTAGTCGTTCAACATTCTACAAGAACAACGAACCATGGAGTATGATTTCTCTGCAACCATGATAGATTTCAAATCGATCCTGACCAAGATGAGTCTGTGGTGTGAAATAGTTTTTGCTGAGTGGATAGATTTTAGTTAGGGGTAGTCGTTGAACATTCTACAAGAACAATTTACCATGGAGTATGATTTCTCTGAAATAATTTTTGTTGAGTGGATAGACTTTAGTTAGGGGTAGTCGTTCAACATTCTACAAGAACAAGATACCATGGAGTATGATTTCTCTGAAATAATTTTTGTTGAGTGGATAGATTTTAGTTGGGATAGTCGTTCAACATTCTACAAGAACAACGAACCATGGAGTATGATTTCTCTGAAACCATGATAGATTTCAAATCGATCCTGACCAAGATGAGTGTGTGGTGTAAAATAATTTTTGTTGAGTGGATAGATTTTAGTAGGGGTAGTCGTTCAACATTCTACAAGAACAACGAACCATGGAGTATGATTTCTCTGAAACCATGATAGATTTCAAATCGATCCTGACCAAGATGAGTCTGTGGTGTGAAATAATTTTTGCTGAGTGGATAGATTTTAGTTGGGGTAGTCGTTCAACATTCTACAAGAACAACGAACCATGGAGTATGATTTCTCTGAAACCATGATAGATTTCAAATCGATCCTGACCAAGATGAGTTTGTGGTGTGAAATAATTTTTGTTGAGTGGATAGATTTTAGTTGGGGTAGTCGTTCAACATTCTACAAGAACAACTTACCATGGAGTATGATTTCTCTGAAATAATTTTTGTTGAGTGGATAGATTTTAGTTAGGGGTAGTCGTTCAACATTCTACAAGAACAACGAACCATGGAGTATGATTTCTCTGAAATAATTTTTGTTGAGTGGATAGATTTTAGTTGGGATAGTCGTTCAACATTCTACAAGAACAACGAACCATGGAGTATGATTTCTCTGAAACCATGATAGATTTCAAATCGATCCTGACCAAGATGAGTTTGTGGTGTGAAATAATTTTTGTTGAGTGGATAGATTTTAGTTAGGGGTAGTCGTTCAACATTCTACAAGAACAACTTACCATGGAGTATGATTTCTCTGAAACCATGATAGATTTCAAATCGATCCTGACCAAGATGAGTCTGTGGTGTGAAATAATTTTTGTTGAGTGGATAGATTTTAGTTGGGGTAGTCGTTCAACATTCTACAAGAACAACGAACCATGGAGTATGATTTCTCTGAAATAATTTTTGTTGAGTGGATAGATTTTAGTTGGGGTAGTCGTTCAACATTCTACAAGAACAACGAACCATGGAGTATGATTTCTCTGCAACCATGATAGATTTCAAATCGATCCTGACCAAGATGAGTCTGTGGTGTGAAATAATTTTTGGTGAGTGGATTTTAGTTGGGGTAGTCGTTCAACATTCTACCAGACCAACGAACCATGGAATATGATTTCTCTGAAACCATTATAGATTTCAAATCGATCCTGACCAAGATGAGTCTGTGGTGTGAAATAATTTTTGTTGAGTGGATAGATTTTAGTTGGGGTAGTCGTTCAACATTCTACAAGAACAACGAAAAATGGAGTATGATTTCTCTGAAATAATTTTTGTTGAGTGGATAGATTTTAGTTAGGGGTAGTCGTTCAACATTCTACATGAACAACGAAACATGGAGTATGATTTCTCTGAAATAGTTTTTGTTGAGTGGATAGATTTTAGTTGGGATAGTCGTTCAACATTCTACAAGAACAACGAATCATGGAGTATGATTTCTCTGAAACCATTATAGATTTCAAATCGATCCTGACCAAGATGAGTCTGTGGTGTGAAATAATTTTTGTTGAGTGGATAGATTTTAGTTGGGATAGTCGTTCAACATTCTACAAGAACAACGAACCATGGAGTATGATTTCTCTGAAACCATTATAGATTTCAAATCGATCCTGACCAAGATGAGTCTGTGGTGTGAAATAATTTTTGTTGAGTGGATAGATCTTAGTTGGGGTAGTCGTTCAACATTCGACAAGAACAACGAACCATGGAGTATGATTTCTCTGCAACCATGATAGATTTCAAATCGATCCTGACCAAGATGAGTCTGCGGTGTGAAATAATTTTTGTTGAGTGGATAGATTTTAGTTGGGGTAGTCGTTCAACATTCTACAAGAACAACGAACCATGGAGTATGATTTCTCTGAAATAATTTTTGTTGAGTGGATAGATTTTAGTTGGGGTAGTCGTTCAACATTCTACAAGAACAACGAACCATGGAGTATGATTTCTCTGAAACCATAATAGATTTCAAATCGATCCTGACCAAGATGAGTCTGTGGTGTGAAATAATTTTTGTTGAGTGGATAGATTTTAGTTCGGGTAGTCGTTCAACATTCTACAAGAACAACGAACCATCTAGTATGATTTCTCTGAAATAATTTTTGTTGAGTGGATAGATTTTAGTTAGGGGTAGTCGTTCAACATTCTACAAGAACAACGAACCATGGAGTATGATTTCTCTGAAACCATGATAGATTTCAAATCGATCCTGACCAAGATGAGTCGGTGGTGTGAAATAATTTTTGTTGAGTGGATAGATTTTAGTTGGGGTAGTCGTTCAACATTCTACAAGAACAACGAACCATGGAGTATGATTTCTCTGAAACCATAATAGATTTCAAATCGATCCTGACCAAGATGAGTCTGTGGTGTGAAATAATTTTTGTTGAGTGGATAGATTTTAGTTGGGGTAGTCGTTCAACATTCTACAAGAACAACGAACCATCTAGTATGATTTCTCTGAAATAATTTTTGTTGAGTGGATAGATTTTAGTTAGGGGTAGTCGTTCAACATTCTACAAGAACAACGAACCATGGAGTATGATTTCTCTGAAATAATTTTTGTTGAGTGGATAGATTTTAGTTGGGGTAGTCGTTCAACATTCTACAAGAACAACGAACCGTCTAGTATGATTTCTCTGAAATAATTTTTGTTGAGTGGATAGATTTTAGTTAGGGGTAGTCGTTCAACATTCTACAAGAACAACGAACCATGGAGTATGATTTCTCTGAAATAATTTTTGTTGAGTGGATAGATTTTAATTAGGGGTAGTCGTTCAACATTCTATAAGAACAACTTACCATGGAGTATGATTTCTCTGAAATAATTTTTGTTGAGTGGATAGATTTTAGTTAGGGGTAGTCGTTCAACATTCTACAAGAACAACTTACCATGGAGTATGATTTCTCTGAAATAATTTTTGTTGAGTGGATAGATTTTAGTTGGGATAGTCGTTCAACATTCTACAAGAACAACGAACCATGGAGTATGATTTCTCTGCAACCATGATAGATTTCAAATCGATCCTGGCCAAGATGAGTCTGTGGTGTGAAATAATTTTTGTTGAGTGGATAGATTTTAGTTGGGGTAGTCGTTCAACATTCTACAAGAACAACGAACCATGGAGTATGATTTCTCTGCAACCATGATAGATTTCAAATCGATCCTGACCAAGATGAGTCTGTGGTGTGAAATAATTTTTGTTGACTGGATAGATTTTAGTTAGGGGTAGTCGTTCAACATTCTACCAGAACAACGAACCATTCAGTATGATTTCTCTGCAACCATGATAGATTTCAAATCGATCCTGACCAAGATGAGTCTGTGGTGTGAAATAATTTTTGTTGAGTGGATAGATTTTAGTTGGGGTAGTCGTTCAACATTCTACAAGAACAACGAACCATGGAGTATGATTTCTCTGAAACCATGATAGATTTCAAATCGATCCTGACCAAGATGAGTCTGTGGTGTGAAATAATTTTTGTTGAGTGGATAGATTTTAGTTGGGGTAGTCGTTCAACATTCTACAAGAACAACGAACCATGGAGTTTGATTTCTCTGAAATAATTTTTGTTGAGTGGATAGATTTTAGTTGGGGTAGTCGTTCAACATTCTACAAGAACAACGAACCATGGAGTATGATTTCTCTGAAACCATGACCAAGATGTGTCTGTGGTGTGAAACAATTTTTGTTGAGTGGATAGATTTTAGTTGGGGTAGTCGTTCAACATTCTACAAGAACAACGAAACATGGAGTATGATTTCTCTGAAACCATGATAGATTTCAAATCGATCCTGACCAAGATGAGTCTGTGGTGTGAAATAATTTTTGTTGAGTGGATAGATTTTAGTTGGGGTAGCCGTTCAACATTCTACAAGAACAACGAACCATGGAGTATGATTTCTCTCAAATAATTTTTGTTGAGTGGATAGATTTTAGTTGGGGTAGTCGTTCATCATTCTACAAGAACAACGAACCATGGAGTATGATTTCTCTGAAACCATGATAGATTTCAAATCGATCCTGACCAAGATGAGTCTGTGGTGTGAAATAATTTTTGTTGAGTGGATAGATTTTAGTTGGGGTAGTCGTTCAACATTCTACAAGAACAACTTACCATGGAGTATGATTTCTCTCAAATAATTTTTGTTGAGTTCATAGATTTTAGTTGGGGTAGTCGTTCAACATTCTACAAGAACAACGAACCATGGAGTATGATTTCTCTGAAACCATGATAGATTTCAAATCGATCCTGACCACGATGAGTCTGTGGTGTGAAATAATTTTTGTTGAGTGGATAGATTTTAGTTAGGGGTAGTCGTTCAACATCTACAAGAACAACGAACCATGGAGTATGATTTCTCTCAAATAATTTTTGTTGAGTGGATAGATTTTAGTTGGGGTAGTCGTTCAACATTCTACAAGAACAACGAACCATGGAGTACGATTTCTCTGAAACCATGATAGATTTCAAATCGATCCTGACCAAGATGAGTCTGTGGTGTGAAATAATTTTTGTTGAGTGGATAGATTTTAGTTGGGGTAGTCGTTCAACATTCTACAAGAACAACGAACCATGGAGTATGATTTCTCTGAAACCATGATAGATTTCAAACCGATCCTGACCAAGATGAGTCTGTGGTGTGAAATAATTTTTGTTGAGTGGATAGATTTTAGTTAGGGGTAGTCGTTCAACATTCTACAAGAACAACTTACCATGGAGTATGATTTCTCTGAAATAATTTTTGTTGAGTGGATAGATTTTAGTTAGGGGTAGTCGTTCAACATTCTACAAGAACAACTTACCATGGAGTATGATTTCTCTGAAATAATTTTTGTTGAGTGGATAGATTTTAGTTGGGATAGTCGTTCAACATTCTACAAGAACAAGGAACCATAGAGTATGATTTCTCTGAAACCATTATAGTTTTCAAATCCATTTTGACCAAGATGAGTCTGTGGTGTGAAATAATTTTTGTTGAGTGGATAGATTTTAGTTGGGGTAGTCGTTCAACATTCTACAAGAACACCGAACCATGGAGTATGATTTCTCTGAAACCATGATAGATTTCAAATCGATCCTGACCAAGATGAGTCTGTGGTGTGAAATAATTTTTGTTGAGTGGATAGATTTTAGTTGGGGTAGTCGTTCAACATTCTACAAGAACAACTTACCATGGAGTATGATTTCTCTCAAATAATTTTTGTTGAGTTCATAGATTTTAGTTGGGGTAGTCGTTCAACATTCTACAAGAACAACGAACCATGGAGTATGATTTCTCTGAAATAATTTTTGTTGAGTGGATAGATTTTAATTAGGGGTAGTCGTTCAACATTCTATAAGAACAACTTACCATGGAGTATGATTTCTCTGAAATAATTTTTGTTGAGTGGATAGATTTTAGTTAGGGGTAGTCGTTCAACATTCTACAAGAACAACTTACCATGGAGTATGATTTCTCTGAAATAATTTTTGTTGAGTGGATAGATTTTAGTTGGGATAGTCGTTCAACATTCTACAAGAACAACGAACCATGGAGTATGATTTCTCTGCAACCATGATAGATTTCAAATCGATCCTGACCAAGATGAGTCTGTGGTGTGAAATAATTTTTGTTGAGTGGATAGATTTTAGTTGGGGTAGTCGTTCAACATTCTACAAGAACAACGAACCATGGAGTATGATTTCTCTGCAACCATGATAGATTTCAAATCGATCCTGACCAAGATGAGTCTGTGGTGTGAAATAATTTTTGTTGACTGGATAGATTTTAGTTAGGGGTAGTCGTTCAACATTCTACCAGAACAACGAACCATTCAGTATGATTTCTCTGCAACCATGATAGATTTCAAATCGATCCTGACCAAGATGAGTCTGTGGTGTGAAATAATTTTTGTTGAGTGGATAGATTTTAGTTGGGGTAGTCGTTCAACATTCTACAAGAACAACGAACCATGGAGTATGATTTCTCTGAAACCATGATAGATTTCAAATCGATCCTGACCAAGATGAGTCTGTGGTGTGAAATAATTTTTGTTGAGTGGATAGATTTTAGTTGGGGTAGTCGTTCAACATTCTACAAGAACAACGAACCATGGAGTTTGATTTCTCTGAAATAATTTTTGTTGAGTGGATAGATTTTAGTTGGGGTAGTCGTTCAACATTCTACAAGAACAACGAACCATGGAGTATGATTTCTCTGAAACCATGACCAAGATGTGTCTGTGGTGTGAAACAATTTTTGTTGAGTGGATAGATTTTAGTTGGGGTAGTCGTTCAACATTCTACAAGAACAACGAAACATGGAGTATGATTTCTCTGAAACCATGATAGATTTCAAATCGATCCTGACCAAGATGAGTCTGTGGTGTGAAATAATTTTTGTTGAGTGGATAGATTTTAGTTGGGGTAGCCGTTCAACATTCTACAAGAACAACGAACCATGGAGTATGATTTCTCTCAAATAATTTTTGTTGAGTGGATAGATTTTAGTTGGGGTAGTCGTTCATCATTCTACAAGAACAACGAACCATGGAGTATGATTTCTCTGAAACCATGATAGATTTCAAATCGATCCTGACCAAGATGAGTCTGTGGTGTGAAATAATTTTTGTTGAGTGGATAGATTTTAGTTGGGGTAGTCGTTCAACATTCTACAAGAACAACTTACCATGGAGTATGATTTCTCTCAAATAATTTTTGTTGAGTTCATAGATTTTAGTTGGGGTAGTCGTTCAACATTCTACAAGAACAACGAACCATGGAGTATGATTTCTCTGAAACCATGATAGATTTCAAATCGATCCTGACCACGATGAGTCTGTGGTGTGAAATAATTTTTGTTGAGTGGATAGATTTTAGTTAGGGGTAGTCGTTCAACATCTACAAGAACAACGAACCATGGAGTATGATTTCTCTCAAATTATTTTTGTTGAGTGGATAGATTTTAGTTGGGGTAGTCGTTCAACATTCTACAAGAACAACGAACCATGGAGTACGATTTCTCTGAAACCATGATAGATTTCAAATCGATCCTGACCAAGATGAGTCTGTGGTGTGAAATAATTTTTGTTGAGTGGATAGATTTTAGTTGGGGTAGTCGTTCAACATTCTACAAGAACAACGAACCATGGAGTATGATTTCTCTGAAACCATGATAGATTTCAAACCGATCCTGACCAAGATGAGTCTGTGGTGTGAAATAATTTTTGTTGAGTGGATAGATTTTAGTTAGGGGTAGTCGTTCAACATTCTACAAGAACAACTTACCATGGAGTATGATTTCTCTGAAATAATTTTTGTTGAGTGGATAGATTTTAGTTAGGGGTAGTCGTTCAACATTCTACAAGAACAACTTACCATGGAGTATGATTTCTCTGAAATAATTTTTGTTGAGTGGATAGATTTTAGTTGGGATAGTCGTTCAACATTCTACAAGAACAAGGAACCATAGAGTATGATTTCTCTGAAACCATTATAGTTTTCAAATCCATTTTGACCAAGATGAGTCTGTGGTGTGAAATAATTTTTGTTGAGTGGATAGATTTTAGTTGGGGTAGTCGTTCAACATTCTACAAGAACACCGAACCATGGAGTATGATTTCTCTGAAACCATGATAGATTTCAAATCGATCCTGACCAAGATGAGTCTGTGGTGTGAAATAATTTTTGTTGAGTGGATAGATTTTAGTTGGGGTAGTCGTTCAACATTCTACAAGAACAACTTACCATGGAGTATGATTTCTCTCAAATAATTTTTGTTGAGTTCATAGATTTTAGTTGGGGTAGTCGTTCAACATTCTACAAGAACAACGAACCATGGAGTATGATTTCTCTGAAACCATGATAGATTTCAAATCGATCCTGACCACGATGAGTCTGTGGTGTGAAATAATTTTTGTTGAGTGGATAGATTTTAGTTAGGGGTAGTCGTTCAACATCTACAAGAACAACGAACCATGGAGTATGATTTCTCTCAAATTATTTTTGTTGAGTGGATAGATTTTAGTTGGGGTAGTCGTTCAACATTCTACAAGAACAACGAACCATGGAGTACGATTTCTCTGAAACCATGATAGATTTCAAATCGATCCTGACCAAGATGAGTCTGTGGTGTGAAATAATTTTTGTTGAGTGGATAGATTTTAGTTGGGGTAGTCGTTCAACATTCTACAAGAACAACGAACCATGGAGTATGATTTCTCTGAAACCATGATAGATTTCAAACCGATCCTGACCAAGATGAGTCTGTGGTGTGAAATAATTTTTGTTGAGTGGATAGATTTTAGTTAGGGGTAGTCGTTCAACATTCTACAAGAACAACTTACCATGGAGTATGTTTTCTCTGAAATAATTTTTGTTGAGTGGATAGATTTTAGTTAGGGGTAGTCGTTCAACATTCTACAAGAACAACGAACCATGGAGTATGATTTCTCTGAAATAATTTTTGTTGAGTGGATAGATTTTAGTTGGGATAGTCGTTCAACATTCTACAAGAACAAGGAACCATAGAGTATGATTTCTCTGAAACCATTATAGTTTTCAAATCCATTTTGACCAAGATGAGTCTGTGGTGTGAAATAATTTTTGTTGAGTGGATAGATTTTAGTTGGGGTAGTCGTTCAACATTCTACAAGAACAACGAACCATGGAGTATGATTTCTCTGAAACCATGATAGATTTCAAATCGATCCTGACCAAGATGAGTCTGTGGTGTGAAATAATTTTTGCTGAGTGGATAGATTTTAGTTGGGGTAGTCGTTCAACATTCTACAAGAACAACGAACCATGGAGTATGATTTCTCTGAAACCATGATAGATTTCAAATCGATCCTGACCAAGATGAGTCTGTGGTGTGAAATAATTTTTGTTGAGTGGATAGATTTTAGTTGGGGTAGTCGTTCAACATTCTACGAGAACAACTTACCATGGAGTATGATTTCTCTGAAATAATTTTTGTTGAGTGGATAGATTTTAGTTAGGGGTAGTCGTTCAACATTCTACCAGAACAACGAACCATGGAGTATGATTTCTCTGAAACCATGATAGATTTCAAATCGATCCTGACCAAGATGAGTCTGTGGTGTGAAATAATTTTTGTTGAGTGGATAGATTTTAGTTGGGGTAGTCGTTCAACATTCTACAAGAACAACGAACCATGGAGTACGATTTCTCTGAAATAATTTTTGTTGAGTGGATAGATTTTAGTTACGGGTAGTCGTTCAACATTCTACAAGAACAACGAACCATGGAGTATGATTTCTCTGAAATAATTTTTGTTGAGTGGATAGATTTTAGTTAGCGGTAGTCGTTCAACATTCTACAAGAACAACGAACCATGGAGTATGATTTCTCTGAAACCATGATAGATTTCAAATCGATCCTGACCAAGATGAGTCTGTGGTGTGAAATAATTTTTGTTGAGTGTACAGATTTTAGTTGGGGTAGTCGTTCAACATTCTACAAGAACAACGAACCATGGAGTATGATTTCTCTGAAACCATTATAGATTTCAAATCGATCCTGACCAAGATGAGTCTGTGGTGTGAAATAATTTTTGTTGAGTGGATAGATTTTAGTTGGGGTAGTCGTTCAACATTCTACAAGAACAACTTACCATGGAGTATGATTTCTCTGAAATAATTTTTGTTGAGTGGATAGATTTTAGTTGGGATAGTCGTTCAACATTTTACAAGAACAACGAACCATGGAGTATGATTTCTCTGAAACCATGATAGATTTCAAATCGATCCTGACCAAGATGAGTCTGTGGTGTGAAATAATTTTTGTTGAGTGGATAGATTTTAGTTGGGATAGTCGTTCAACATTCTACAAGAACAGCGAACCATGGAGTATGATTTCTCTGAAACCATGATAGATTTCAAATCGATCCTGACCAAGATGAGTCTGTGGTGTGAAATAATTTTTGTTGAGTGGATAGATTTTAGTTGGGATAGTCGTTCAACATTCTACCAGAACAACGAACCATGGAGTATGATTTCTCTGAAACCATGATAGATTTCAAATCGATCCTGACCAAGATGAGTCTGTGGTGTGAAATAATTTTTGTTGAGTGGATAGATTTTAGTTCGGGTAGTCGTTCAACATTCTACAAGAACAACTTACCATGGAGTATGATTTCTCTGAAATAATTTTTGTTGAGTGGATAGATTTTAGTTGGGATAGTCGTTCAACATTCTACAAGAACAACGAACCATGGAGTATGATTTCTCTGAAACCATGATAGATTTCAAATCGATCCTGACCAAAATGAGTCTGTGGTGTGAAATAATTTTCGTTGAGTGGATAGATTTTAGTAGGGATAGTCGTTCAACATTCTACAAGAACAACGAACCATGGAGTATGATTTCTCTGAAACCATGATAGATTTCAAATCGATCCTGACCAAGATGAGTCTGTGGTGTGAAATAATTTTTGTTGAGTTTATAGATTTTTGTTGGGATAGTCGTTCAACATTCTACAAGAACAGCGAAACATGGAGTATGATTTCTCTGAAACCATGATAGATTTCAAATCGATCCTGACCAAGATGAGTCTGTGGTGTGAAATAATTTTTGTTGAGTGGATAGATTTTAGTTGGGATAGTCGTTCAACATTCTACAAGAACAACGAACCATGGAGTATGATTTCTCTGAAACCATGATAAATTTCAAATCCATCCTGACCAAGATGAGTCTGTGGTGTGAAATAATTTTTGTTGAGTGGATAGATTTTAGTTGGGGTAGTCGTTCAACATTCTGCAAGAATAACTTACCATGGAGTATGATTTCTCTGAAATAATTTTTGTTGAGTTTATAGATTTTAGTTGGGATAGTCGTTCAACATTCTACAAGAACAACTTACCATGGAGTATGATTTCTCTGAAATAATTTTTGTTGAGTGGATAGATTTTAGTTGGGATAGTCGTTCAACAGTCTACAAGAACAACGAACCATGGAGTATGATTTCTCTGAAACCATGATAGATTTCAAATCGATCCTGACCAAGATGAGTCTGTGGTGTGAAATAATTTTTGTTGAGTGGATAGATTTTAGTTGGGATAGTCGTTCAACATTCTACAAGAACAACGAACCATGGAGTATGATTTCTCTGAAACCATGATAGATTTCAAATCGATCCTGACCAAGATGAGTCTGTGGTGTGAAATAATTTTTGTTGAGTGGATAGATTTTAGTTGGGATAGTCGTTCAACATTCTACAAGAACAACGAACCATGGAGTATGATTTCTCTGAAACCATGATAGATTTCAAATCGATCCTGACCAAGATGAGTCTGTGGTGTGAAATAATTTTTGTTGAGTGGATAGATTTTAGTTGGGGTAGTCGTTCAACATTCTACAAGAACAACTTACCATGGTGTATGATTTCTCTGAAATAATTTTTGTTGAGTGGATAGATTTTAGTTGGGATAGTCGTTCAACATTCTACAAGAACAACGAACCATGGAGTATGATTTCTCTGAAACCATGATAGATTTCAAATCGATCCTGACCAAGATGAGTCTGTGGTGTGAAATAATTTTTGTTGAGTGGATAGATTCTAGTTAGGGGTAGTCGTTCAACATTCTACAAGAACACCTTACCATGGAGTATGATTTCTCTGAAACCATGATAGATTTCAAATCGATCCTGACCAAGATGAGTCTGTGGTGTGAAATAATTTTTGTTGAGTGGATAGATTTTAGTTGGGGTAGTCGCTCAACATTCTACAAGAACAACGAACCATGGAGTATGATTTCTCTGAAACCATGATAGATTTCAAATCGATCCTGACCAAGATGAGTCTGTGGTGTGAAATAATTTTTGTTGAGTGGATAGATTTTAGTTGGGGTAGTCGTTCAACATTCTACAAGAACAACTTACCATGGTGTATGATTTCTCTGAAATAATTTTTGTTGAGTGGATAGATTTTAGTTGGGATAGTCGTTCAACATTCTACCAGAACAACGAACCATGGAGTATGATTTCTCTGAAACCATGATAGATTTCAAATCGATCCTGACCAAGATGAGTCTGTGGTGTGAAATAATTTTTGTTGAGTGGATAGATTCTAGTTAGGGGTAGTCGTTCAACATTCTACAAGAACACCTTACCATGGAGTATGATTTCTCTGAAACCATGATAGATTTCAAATCGATCCTGACCAAGATGAGTCTGTGGTGTGAAATAATTTTTGTTGAGTGGATAGATTTTAGTTGGGGTAGTCGCTCAACATTCTACAAGAACAACGAACCATGGAGTATGATTTCTCTGAAACCATGATAGATTTCAAATCGATCCTGACCAAGATGAGTCTGTGGTGTGAAATAATTTTTGTTGAGTGGATAGATTTTAGTTGGGGTAGTCGTTCAACATTCTACAAGAACAACTTACCATGGTGTATGATTTCTCTGAAATAATTTTTGTTGAGTGGATAGATTTTAGTTGGGATAGTCGTTCAAAATTCTACAAGAACAACGAACCATGGAGTATGATTTCTCTGAAACCATGATAGATTTCAAATCGATCCTGACCAAGATGAGTCTGTGGTGTGAAATAATTTTCGTTGAGTGGATAGATTTTAGTAGGGATAGTCGTTCAACATTCTACAAGAACAACGAACCATGGAGTATGATTTCTCTGAAACCATGATAGATTTCAAATCGATCCTGACCAAGATGAGTCTGTGGTGTGAAATAATTTTTGTTGAGTGGATAGATTTTAGTTGGGATAGTCGTTCAACATTCTACCAGAACAACGAACCATGGAGTATGATTTCTCTGAAACCATGATAGATTTCAAATCGATCCTGACCAAGATGAGTCTGTGGTGTGAAATAATTTTTGTTGAGTGGATAGATTTTAGTTCGGGTAGTCGTTCAACATTCTACAAGAACAACTTACCATGGAGTATGATTTCTCTGAAATAATTTTTGTTGAGTGGATAGATTTTAGTTGGGATAGTCGTTCAAAATTCTACAAGAACAACGAACCATGGAGTATGATTTCTCTGAAACCATGATAGATTTCAAATCGATCCTGACCAAGATGAGTCTGTGGTGTGAAATAATTTTCGTTGAGTGGATAGATTTTAGTAGGGATAGTCGTTCAACATTCTACAAGAACAACGAACCATGGAGTATGATTTCTCTGAAACCATGATAGATTTCAAATCGATCCTGACCAAGATGAGTCTGTGGTGTGAAATAATTTTTGTTGAGTTTATAGATTTTTGTTGGGATAGTCGTTCAACATTCTACAAGAACAGCGAACCATGGAGTATGATTTCTCTGAAACCATGATAGATTTCAAATCGATCCTGACCAAGATGAGTCTGTGGTGTGAAATAATTTTTGTTGAGTGGATAGATTTTAGTTGGGATAGTCGTTCAACATTCTACAAGAACAACGAACCATGGAGTATGATTTCTCTGAAACCATGATAGATTTCAAATCCATCCTGACCAAGATGAGTCTGTGGTGTGAAATAATTTTTGTTGAGTGGATAGATTTTAGTTGGGATAGTCGTTCAACATTCTACAAGAACAACGAACCATGGAGTATGATTTCTCTGAAATAATTTTCGTTGAGTGGATAGATTTTAGTAGGGATAGTCGTTCAACATTCTACAAGAACAACGAACCATGGAGTATGATTTCTCTGAAACCATGATAGATTTCAAATCCATCCTGACCAAGATGAGTCTGTGGTGTGAAATAATTTTTGTTGAGTGGATAGATTTTAGTTGGGATAGTCGTTCAACATTCTACAAGAACAACGAACCATGGAGTATGATTTCTCTGAAATAATTTTTGTTGAGTGGATAGATTTTAGTTGGGATAGTCGTTCAACATTCTACAAGAACAACGAACCATGGAGTATGATTTCTCTGAAACCATGATAGATTTCAAATCCATCCTGACCAAGATGAGTCTGTGGTGTGAAATAATTTTTGTTGAGTGGATAGATTTTAGTTGGGATAGTCGTTCAACATTCTACAAGAACAACGAACCATGGTGTATGATTTCTCTGAAATAATTTTTGTTGAGTGGATAGATTTTAGTTGGGATAGTCGTTCAACATTCTACCAGAACAACGAACCATGGAGTATGATTTCTCTGAAACCATGATAGATTTCAAATCGATCCTGACCAAGATGAGTCTGTGGTGTGAAATAATTTTTGTTGAGTGGATAGATTTTAGTTGGGATAGTCGTTCAACATTCTACCAGAACAACGAACCATGGAGTATGATTTCTCTGAAACCATGATAGATTTCAAATCGATCCTGACCAAGATGAGTCTGTGGTGTGAAATAATTTTTGTTGAGTGGATAGATTTTAGTTCGGGTAGTCGTTCAACATTCTACAAGAACAACTTACCATGGAGTATGATTTCTCTGAAATAATTTTTGTTGAGTGGATAGATTTTAGTTGGGATAGTCGTTCAAAATTCTACAAGAACAACGAACCATGGAGTATGATTTCTCTGAAACCATGATAGATTTCAAATCGATCCTGACCACGATGAGTCTGTGGTGTGAAATAATTTTCGTTGAGTGGATAGATTTTAGTAGGGATAGTCGTTCAACATTCTACAAGAACAACGAACCATGGAGTATGATTTCTCTGAAACCATGATAGATTTCAAATCGATCCTGACCAAGATGAGTCTGTGGTGTGAAATAATTTTTGTTGAGTTTATAGATTTTTGTTGGGATAGTCGTTCAACATTCTACAAGAACAGCGAACCATGGAGTATGATTTCTCTGAAACCATGATAGATTTCAAATCGATCCTGACCAAGATGAGTCTGTGGTGTGAAATAATTTTTGTTGAGTGGATAGATTTTAGTTGGGATAGTCGTTCAACATTCTACAAGAACAACGAATCATGGAGTATGATTTCTCTGAAACCATGATAGATTTCAAATCCATCCTGACCAAGATGAGTCTGTGGTGTGAAATAATTTTTGTTGAGTAGATAGATTTTAGTTGGGATAGTCGTTCAACATTCTGCGAGAACAACTTACCATGGAGTATGATTTCTCTGAAATAATTTTTGTTGAGTTTATAGATTTTAGTTGGGATAGTCGTTCAACATTCTACAAGAACAACTTACCATGGAGTATGATTTCTCTGAAATAATTTTTGTTGAGTGGATAGATTTTAGTTGGGATAGTCGTTCAACAGTCTACAAGAACAACGAACCATGGAGTATGATTTCTCTGAAACCATGATAGATTTCAAATCGATCCTGACCAAGATGAGTCTGTGGTGTGAAATAATTTTTGTTGAGTGGATAGATTTTAGTTGGGATAGTCGTTCAACATTCTACAAGAACAACGAACCATGGAGTATGATTTCTCTGAAACCATGATAGATTTCAAATCGATCCTGACCAAGATGAGTCTGTGGTGTGAAATAATTTTTGTTGAGTGGATAGATTTTAGTTGGGATAGTCGTTCAACATTCTACAAGAACAACGAACCATGGAGTATGATTTCTCTGAAACCATGATAGATTTCAAATCGATCCTGACCAAGATGAGTCTGTGGTGTGAAATAATTTTTGTTGAGTGGATAGATTTTAGTTGGGGTAGTCGTTCAACATTCTACAGGAACAACTTACCATGGTGTATGATTTCTCTGAAATAATTTTTGTTGAGTGGATAGATTTTAGTTGGGATAGTCGTTCAACATTCTACCAGAACAACGAACCATGGAGTATGATTTCTCTGAAACCATGATAGATTTCAAATCGATCCTGACCAAGATGAGTCTGTGGTGTGAAATAATTTTTGTTGAGTGGATAGATTTTAGTTGGGATAGTCGTTCAACATTCTACAAGAACAACGAACCATGGAGTATGATTTCTCTGAAACAATGATAGATTTCAAATCGATCCTGACCAAGATGAGTCTGTGGTGTGAAATAATTTTTGTTGAGTGGATAGATTCTAGTTAGGGGTAGTCGTTCAACATTCTACAAGAACACCTTACCATGGAGTATGATTTCTCTGAAACCATGATAGATTTCAAATCGATCCTGACCAAGATGAGTCTGTGGTGTGAAATAATTTTTCTTGGGTGGATAGATTTTAGTTGGGGTAGTCGCTCAACATTCTACAAGAACAACGAACCATGGAGTATGATTTCTCTGAAACCATGATAGATTTCAAATCGATCCTGACCAAGATGAGTCTGTGGTGTGAAATAATTTTTGTTGAGTGGATAGATTTTAGTTGGGGTAGTCGTTCAACATTCTACAAGAACAACTTACCATGGTGTATGATTTCTCTGAAATAATTTTTGTTGAGTGGATAGATTTTAGTTGGGATAGTCGTTCAACATTCTACCAGAACAACGAACCATGGAGTATGATTTCTCTGAAACCATGATAGATTTCAAATCGATCCTGACCAAGATGAGTCTGTGGTGTGAAATAATTTTTGTTGAGTGGATAGATTTTAGTTGGGATAGTCGTTCAACATTCTACAAGAACAACGAACCATGGAATATGATTTCTCTGAAACCATGATAGATTTCAAATCGATCCTGACCAAGATGAGTCTGTGGTGTGAAATAATTTTTGTTGAGTGGATAGATTTTAGTTGGGATAGTCGTTCAACATTCTACAAGAACAACGAACCATGGAGTATGATTTCTCTGAAACCATGATAGATTTCAAATCGATCCTGACCAAGATGAGTCTGTGGTGTGAAATAATTTTTGTTGAGTGGATAGATTTTAGTTAGGGGTAGTCGTTCAACATTCTACAAGAACACCTTACCATGGAGTATGATTTCTCTGAAACCATGATAGATTTCAAATCGATCCTGACCAAGATGAGTCTGTGGTGTGAAATAATTTTTGTTGAGTGGATAGATTTTAGTTGGGGTAGTCGTTCAACATTCTACAAGAACAACGAACCATGGAGTATGATTTCTCTGAAACCATGATAGATTTCAAATCGATCCTGACCAAGATGAGTCTGTGGTGTGAAATAATTTTTGTTGAGTGGATAGATTTTAGTTGGGGTATTCGTTCAACATTCTACAAGAACAACTTACCATGGTGTATGATTTCTCTGAAATAATTTTTGTTGAGTGGATAGATTTTAGTTGGGATAGTCGTTCAACATTCTACAAGAACAACGAACCATGGAGTATGATTTCTCTGAAACCATGATAGATTTCAAATCGATCCTGACCAAGATGAGTCTGTGGTGTGAAATAATTTTTGTTGAGTTTATAGATTTTTGTTGGGATAGTCGTTCAACATTCTACAAGAACAGCGAACCATGGAGTATGATTTCTCTGAAACCATGATAGATTTCAAATCGATCCTGACCAAGATGAGTCTGTGGTGTGAAATAATTTTTGTTGAGTTTATAGATTTTTGTTGGGATAGTCGTTCAACATTCTACAAGAACAGCGAACCATGGAGTATGATTTCTCTGAAACCATGATAGATTTCAAATCGATCCTGACCAAGATGAGTCTGTGGTGTGAAATAATTTTTGTTGAGTGGATAGATTTTAGTTGGGATAGTCGTTCAACATTCTACAAGAACAACGAACCATGGAGTATGATTTCTCTGAAACCATGATAGATTTCAAATCGATCCTGACCAAAATGAGTCTGTGGTGTGAAATAATTTTTGTTGAGTGGATAGATTTTAGTTGGGATAGTCGTTCAACATTCTGCGAGAACAACTTACCATGGAGTATGATTTCTCTGAAATAATTTTTGTTGAGTTTATAGATTTTAGTTGGGATAGTCGTTCAACATTCTACAAGAACAACTTACCATGGAGTATGATTTCTCTGAAATAATTTTTGTTGAGTGGATAGATTTTAGTTGGGATAGTCGTTCAACAGTCTACAAGAACAACGAACCATGGAGTATGATTTCTCTAAAACCATGATAGATTTCAAATCGATCCTGACCAAGATGAGTCTGTGGTGTGAAATAATTTTTGTTGAGTGGATAGATTTTAGTTGGGATAGTCGTTCAACATTCTACAAGAACAACGGACCATGGAGTATGATTTCTCTGAAACCATGATAGATTTCAAATCGATCCTGACCAAGATGAGTCTGTGGTGTGAAATAATTTTTGTTGAGTGGATAGATTTTAGTTGGGGTAGTCGTTCAACATTCTACAAGAACAACTTACCATGGTGTATGATTTCTCTGAAATAATTTTTGTTGAGTGGATAGATTTTAGTTGGGATAGTCGTTCAACATTCTACAAGAACAACGAACCATGGAGTATGATTTCTCTGAAACCATGATAGATTTCAAATCGATCCTGACCAAGATGAGTCTGTGGTGTGAAATAATTTTTGTTGAGTTTATAGATTTTTGTTGGGATAGTCGTTCAACATTCTACAAGAACAGCGAACCATGGAGTATGATTTCTCTGAAACCATGATAGATTTCAAATCGATCCTGACCAAGATGAGTCTGTGGTGTGAAATAATTTTTGTTGAGTGGATAGATTTTAGTTGGGATAGTCGTTCAACATTCTACAAGAACAACGAACCATGGAGTATGATTTCTCTGAAACCATGATAGATTTCAAATCCATCCTGACCAAGATGAGTCTGTGGTGTGAAATAATTTTTGTTGAGTGGATAGATTTTAGTTGGGATAGTCGTTCAACATTCTGCGAGAACAACTTACCATGGAGTATGATTTCTCTGAAATAATTTTTGTTGAGTTTATAGATTTTAGTTGGGATAGTCGTTCAACATTCTACAAGAACAACTTACCATGGACTATGATTTCTCTGAAATAATTTTTGTTGAGTGGATAGATTTTAGTTGGGATAGTCGTTCAACAGTCTACAAGAACAACGAACCATGGAGTATGATTTCTCTGAAACCATGATAGATTTCAAATCGATCCTGACCAAGATGAGTCTGTGGTGTGAAATAATTTTTGTTGAGTGGATAGATTTTAGTTGGGATAGTCGTTCAACATTCTACAAGAACAACGAACCATGGAGTATGATTTCTCTGAAACCATGATAGATTTCAAATCGATCCTGACCAAGATGAGTCTGTGGTGTGAAATAATTTTTGTTGAGTGGATAGATTTTAGTTGGGATAGTCGTTCAACATTCTACAAGAACAACGAACCATGGAGTATAATTTCTCTGAAACCATGATAGATTTCAAATCGATCCTGACCAAGATGAGTCTGTGGTGTGAAATAATTTTTGTTGAGTGGATAGATTTTAGTTGGGGTAGTCGTTCAACATTCTACAAGAACAACTTACCATGGTGTATGATTTCTCTGAAATAATTTTTGTTGAGTGGATAGATTTTAGTTGGGATAGTCGTTCAACATTCTACCAGAACAACGAACCATGGAGTATGATTTCTCTGAAACCATGATAGATTTCAAATCGATCCTGACCAAGATGAGTCTGTGGTGTGAAATAATTTTTGTTGAGTGGATAAATTTTAGTTGGGATAGTCGTTCAACATTCTACAAGAACAACGAACCATGGAGTATGATTTCTCTGAAACCATGATAGATTTCAAATCGATCCTGACCAAGATGAGTCTGTGGTGTGAAATAATTTTTGTTGAGTGGATAGATTCTAGTTAGGGGTAGTCGTTCAACATTCTACAAGAACACCTTACCATGGAGTATGATTTCTCTGAAACCATGATAGATTTCAAATCGATCCTGACCAAGATGAGTCTGTGGTGTGAAATAATTTTTCTTGAGTGGATAGATTTTAGTTGGGGTAGTCGCTCAACATTCTACAAGAACAACGAACCATGGAGTATGATTTCTCTGAAACCATGATAGATTTCAAATCGATCCTGACCAAGATGAGTCTGTGGTGTGAAATAATTTTTGTTGAGTGGATAGATTTTAGTTGGGGTAGTCGTTCAACATTCTACAAGAACAACTTACCATGGTGTATGATTTCTCTGAAATAATTTTTGTTGAGTGGATAGATTTTAGTTGGGATAGTCGTTCAACATTCTACCAGAACAACGAACCATGGAGTATGATTTCTCTGAAACCATGATAGATTTCAAATCGATCCTGACCAAGATGAGTCTGTGGTGTGAAATAATTTTTGTTGAGTGGATAGATTTTAGTTGGGATAGTCGTTCAACATTCTACAAGAACAACGAACCATGGAATATGATTTCTCTGAAACCATGATAGATTTCAAATCGATCCTGACCAAGATGAGTCTGTGGTGTGAAATAATTTTTGTTGAGTGGATAGATTTTAGTTGGGATAGTCGTTCAACATTCTACAAGAACAACGAACCATGGAGTATGATTTCTCTGAAACCATGATAGATTTCAAATCGATCCTGACCAAGATGAGTCTGTGGTGTGAAATAATTTTTGTTGAGTGGATAGATTTTAGTTAGGGGTAGTCGTTCAACATTCTACAAGAACACCTTACCATGGAGTATGATTTCTCTGAAACCATGATAGATTTCAAATCGATCCTGATCAAGATGAGTCTGTGGTGTGAAATAATTTTTGTTGAGTGGATAGATTTTACTTGGGGTAGTCGCTCAACATTCTACAAGAACAACGAAACATGGAGTATGATTTCTCTGAAACCATGATAGATTTCAAATCGATCCTGACCAAGATGAGTCTGTGGTGTGAAATAATTTTTGTTGAGTGGATAGATTTTAGTTGGGGTATTCGTTCAACATTCTACAAGAACAACTTACCATGGTGTATGATTTCTCTGAAATAATTTTTGTTGAGTGGATAGATTTTAGTTGGGATAGTCGTTCAACATTCTACAAGAACAACGAACCATGGAGTATGATTTCTCTGAAACCATGATAGATTTCAAATCGATCCTGACCAAGATGAGTCTGTGGTGTGAAATAATTTTTGTTGAGTGGATAGATTTTAGTTGGGATAGTCGCTCAACATTCTACAAGAACAACGAACCATGGAGTATGATTTCTCTGAAACCATGATAGATTTCAAATCGATCCTGACCAAGATGAGGCCGTGGTGTGAAATAATTTTTGTTGAGTGGATAGATTTTAGTTGGGGTAGTCGTTCAACATTCTACAAGAACAACTTACCATGGAGTATGATTTCTCTGAAATAATTTTTGTTGAGTGGATAGATTTTAGTTAGAGGTAGTCGTTCAACATTCTACCAGAACAACGAACCATGGAGTATGATTTCTCTGAAACCATGATAGATTTCAAATCGATCCTGACCAAGATGAGTCTGTGGTGTGAAATAATTTTTGTTGAGTGGATAGATTTTAGTTGGGGTAGTCGTTCAACATTCTACAAGAACAACGAACCATAGAGTATGATTTCTCTGAAATAATTTTTGTTGAGTGGATAGATTTTAGTTAGGGGTAGTCGTTCAATATTCTACAAGAACAACGAACCATGGAGTATGATTTCTCTGAAATAATTTTTGTTGAGTGGATAGATTTTAGTTGGGATAGTCGTTCAACATTCTACAAGAACAACGAACCATGGAGTATGATTTCTCTGAAACCATGATAGATTTCAAATCGATCCTGACCAAGATGAGTCTGTGGTGTGAAATAATTTTTGTTGAGTGGATAGATTTTAGTTGGGGTAGTCGTTCAACATTCTACAAGAACAACGAACCATGGAGTATGATTTCTCTGAAATAATTTTTGTTGAGTGGATAGATTTTAGTTGGGGTAGTCGTTCAATATTCTACAAGAACAACGAACCATGGAGTATGATTTCTCTGAAACCATTATAGATTTCAAATCGATCCTGACCAAGATGAGTCTGTGGTGTGAAATAATTTTTGTTGAATGGATAGATTTTAGTTGGGGTAGTCGTTCAACATTCTACAAGAACAACTTACCATGGAGTATGATTTCTCTGAAATAATTTTTGTTGAGTGGATAGATTTTAGTTGGGATAGTCGTTCAACATTTTACAAGAACAACGAACCATGGAGTATGATTTCTCTGAAACCATGATAGATTTCAAATCGATCCTGACCAAGATGAGTCTGTGGTGTGAAATAATTTTTGTTGAGTGGATAGATTTTAGTTGGGGTAGTCGTTCAACATTCTACAAGAACAACGAACCATGGAGTATGATTTCTCTGAAACCATGATAGATTTCATATCGATCCTGACCAAGATGAGTCTGTGGTGTGAAATAATTTCTGTTGAGTGGATAGATTTTAGTAGGGATAGTCGTTCAACATTCTACAAGAACAACGAACCATGGAGTATGATTTCTCTGAAACCATGATAGATTTCAAATCGATCCTGAAAAAGATGAGTCTGTGGTGTGAAATAATTTTTGTTGAGTGGATAGATTTTAGTTGGGGTAGTCGTTCAACATTCTACAAGAACAACTTACCATGGAGTATGATTTCTCTGAAATAATTTTTGTTGAGTGGATAGATTTTAGTTGGGATAGTCGTTCAACATTCTACAAGAACAACGAACCATGGAGTATGATTTCTCTGAAACCATGATAGATTTCAAATCGATCCTGACCAAGATGAGTCTGTGGTGTGAAATAATTTTTGTTGAGTGGATAGATTTTAGTAGGGATAGTCGTTCAACATTCTACAAGAACAAAGAACCATGGAGTATGATTTCTCTGAAACCATGATAGATTTCAAATCGATCCTGACCAAGATGAGTCTGTGGTGTGAAATAATTTTTGTTGAGTGGATAGATTTTAGTTGGGATAGTCGTTCAACATTCTACAAGAACAACGAACCATGGAGTATGATTTCTCTGAAACCATGATAGATTTCAAATCGATCCTGACCAAGATGAGTCTGTGGTGTGAAATAATTTTTGTTGAGTGGATAGATTTTAGTTGGGGTAGTCGTTCAACATTCTACAAGAACAACGAACCATGGAGTATGATTTCTCTGAAATAATTTTTGTTGAGTGGATAGATTTTAGTTGGGGTAGTCGTTCAATATTCTACAAGAACAACGAACCATGGAGTATGATTTCTCTGAAACCATGATAGATTTCAAATCGATCCTGACCAAGATGAGTCTGTGGTGTGAAATAATTTTTGTTGAGTTTATAGATTTTAGTTAGGGGTAGTCGTTCAACATTCTACAAGAACACCTTACCATGGAGTATGATTTCTCTGAAACCATGATAGATTTCAAATCGATCCTGACCAAGATGAGTCTGTGGTGTGAAATAATTTTTGTTGAGTGGATAGATTTTAGTTGGGGTAGTCGCTCAACATTCTACAAGAACAACGAACCATGGAGTATGATTTCTCTGAAACCATGATAGATTTCAAATCGATCCTGACCAAGATGAGTCTGTGGTGTGAAATAATTTTTGTTGAGTGGATAGATTTTAGTAGGGATAGTCGTTCAACATTCTACAAGAACAACTTACCATGGAGTATGATTTCTCTGAAATAATTTTTGTTGAGTGGATAGATTTTAGTTGGGATAGTCGTTCAACATTCTATCAGAACAACGAACCATGGAGTATGATTTCTCTGAAACCATGATAGATTTCAAATCGATCCTGACCAAGATGAGTCTGTGGTGTGAAATAATTTTTGTTGAGTGGATAGATTTTAGTTGGGGTAGTCGTTCAACATTCTACAAGAACAACTTACCATGGAGTATGATTTCTCTGAAATAATTTTTGTTGAGTGGATAGATTTTAGTTGATATAGTCGTTCAACATTCTACAAGAACAACGAACCATGGAATATGATTTCTCTGAAACCATTATAGATTTCAAATCGATCCTGACCAAGATGAGTCTATGGTGTGAAATAATTTTTGTTGAATGGATAGATTTTAGTTGGGGTAGTCGTTCAACATTCTACAAGAACAACGAACCATGGAGTATGATTTCTCTGAAACCATGATAGATTTCAAATCGATCCTGACCAAGATGAGTCTGTGGTGTGAAATAATTTTTGTTGAGTGGATAGATTTTAGTTAGGGGTAGTCGTTCAACATTCTACAAGAACACCTTACCATGGAGTATGATTTCTCTGAAACCATGATAGATTTCAAATCGATCCTGACCAAGATGAGTCTGTGGTGTGAAATAATTTTTGTTGAGTGGATAGATTTTAGTTGGGGTAGTCGTTCAACATTCTACAAGAACAACTTACCATGGTGTATGATTTCTCTGAAATAATTTTTGTGGAGTGGATAGATTTTAGTTGGGATAGTCGTTCAACATTCTACAAGAACAACGAACCATAGTATGATTTCTCTGAAACCATGATAGATTTCAAATCGATCCTGACCAAGATGAGTCTGTGGTGTGAAATAATTTTTGTTGAGTGGATAGATTTTAGTTGGGATAGTCGTTCAACATTCTACAAGAACAACGAACCATGGAGTATGATTTCTCTGAAACCATGATAGATTTCAAATCGATCCTGACCAAGATGAGTCTGTGGTGTGAAATAATTTTGGTTGAGTGGATAGATTTTAGTTAGGGGTAGTCGTTAAACATTCTACAAGAACACCTTACTATGGAGTATGATTTCTCTGAAACCTTGATAGATTTCAAATCGATCCTGACCAAGATGAGTCTGTGGTGTGAAATAATTTTTGTTGAGTGGATAGATTTTAGTTGGGGTAGTCGTTCAACATTCTACAAGAACAACTTACCATGGAGTATGATTTCTCTGAAATAATTTTTGTTGAGTGGATAGATTTTAGTTAGGGGTAGTCGTTCAACATTCTACCAGAACAACGAACCATGGAGTATGATTTCTCTGAAACCATGATAGATTTCAAATCGATCCTGACCAAGATGAGTCTGTGGTGTGAAATAATTTTTGTTGAGTGGATAGATTTTAGTTGGGGTAGTCGTTCAACATTCTACAAGAACAACTTACCATGGAGTATGATTTCTCTGAAATAATTTTTGTTGAGTGGATAGATTTTAGTTGGGATAGTCGTTCAACATTCTACAAGAACAACGAACCATGGAGTATGATTTCTCTGAAACCATGATAGATTTCAAATCGATCCTGACCAAGATGAGTCTGTGGTGTGAAATAATTTTTGTTGAGTGGATAGATTTTAGTTAGGGTAGTCGTTCAACATTCTACAAGAACAACGAACCATGGAGTATGATTTCTCTGAAACCATTATAGATTTCAAATCGATTATGACCAAGATGAGTCTGTGGTGTGAAATAATTTTTGTTGAGTGGATAGATTTTAGTTGGGGTAGTCGTTCAACATTCTACAAGAACAACTTACCATGGAGTATGATTTCTCTGCAACCATGATAGATTTCAAATCGATCCTGACCAAGATGAGTCTGTGGTGTGATATAATTTTTGTTGAGTGGATAGATTTTAGTTGGGGTAGCCGTTCAACATTCTACAAGAACAACGAACCATGGAGTATGATTTCTCTGAAACCATGATAGATTTCAAATCGATCCTGACCAAGATGAGTCTGTGGTGTGAAATAATTTTTGTTGAGTGGATAGATTTTAGTTGGGGTAGTCGTTCAACATTCTATCAGAACAACGAACCATTAAGTGTGATTTCTCTGAAACCATGATAGATTTCAAATCGATCCTGACCAAGATGAGTCTGTGGTGTGATATAATTTTTGTTGAGTGGATAGATTTTAGTTGGGGTAGTCGCTCAACATTCTACAAGAACAACGAACCATGGAGTATGATTTCTCTGAAACCATGATAGATTTCAAATCGATCCTGACCAAGATGAGTCTGTGGTGTGAAATAATTTTTGTTGAGTGGATAGATTTTAGTTGGGGTATTCGTTCAACATTCTATCAGAACAACGAACCATGGAGTATGATTTCTCTGAAACCATGATAGATTTCAAATCGATCCTGACCAAGATGAGTCTGTGGTGTGAAATAATTTTTGTTGAGTGGATAGATTTTAGTAGGGATAGTCGTTCAACATTCTACAAGAACAACTAACCATGGAGTATGATTTCTCTGAAATAATTTTTGTTGAGTTAATAGATTTTAGTTGGGATAGTCGTTCAACATTCTACAAGAACAACGAACCATGGAGTATGATTTCTGAAGCCATGATAGATTTCAAATCGATCCTGACCAAGATGAGTCTGTGGTGTGAAATAATTTTTGTTGAGTGGATAGATTTTAGTTGGGGTAGTCGTTCAACATTCTACAAGAACAACTTACCATGGAGTATGATTTCTCTGAAATAATTTTTGTTGAGTGGATAGATTTTAGTTGGGATAGTCGTTCAACATTCTACAAGAACAACGAACCATGGAGTATGATTTCTCTGAAACCATTATAGATTTCAAATCGATCCTGACCAAGATGAGTCTATGGTGTGAAATAATTTTTGTTGAGTGGATAGATTTTAGTTGGGGTAGTCGTTCAACATTCTACAAGAACACCTTACCATGGAGTATGATTTCTCTGAAACCATGATAGATTTCACATCGATCCTGACCAAAACAAGTCTGTAGTGTGAAATAATTTTGTTGAGTGGATAGATTTTAGCTTGTGGTAGTGTTTCAACATTCTAACAGAACTACGAACCATGAAGTATGATTTCTCTGAAACGATGATAGATTTCAAATCGATCCTGACCAAAACAAGTCCGTAGTGTGAAATAATTTTGTTGAGTGGATAGATTTTAGTTTGTGGTAGTGTTTCAACATTCTAACAGAACTACGAACCATGAAGTATGGTTTCTCTGAAACCATGATAGATTTCAAATCGATCCTGACCAAAACAAGTCCGTAGTGTGAAATAATTTTGTTGAGTGGATAGATTTTAGTTTGTGGTAGTGTTTCAACATTCTAACAGAACTACGAACCATGAAGTATGATTTCTCTGAAACCATGATAGATTTCAAATCGATCCTGACCAAGATGAATCTATGGTGTGAAATAATTTTTGTTGAGTGGATAGATTTTAGTTTGCGGAAGTGTTTCAACATTCTAACAGAACAGCGAACCATGAAGTATGATTTCTCTGAAACCATGATAGATTTCAAATCGATCCTGACCAAAATGAGTCTGTAGTGTAAAATAATTTTGTTGAGTGGATAGATTTTAGTTTGCGGTAGTGTTTCAACATTCTAACAGAACTACGAACCATGAAGTATGATTTCTCTGAAACCATGATAGATTTCAAATCGATCCTGACCAAGATGAGTCTGTGGTGTGAAATAATTTTTGTTGAGTGGATAGATTTTAGTTGGGGTAGTCGTTCAACATTCTATCAGAACAACGAACCATGGAGTATGATTTCTCTGAAACCATGATAGATTTCAAATCGATCCTGACCAAGATGAGTCTGTGGTGTGAAATAATTTTTGTTGAGTGGATAGATTTTAGTAGGGATAGTCGTTCAACCTTCTACAAGAACAACTAACCATGGAGTATGATTTCTCTGAAATAATTTTTGTTGAGTTAATAGATTTTAGTTGGGATAGTCGTTCAACATTCTACAAGAACAACGAACCATGGAGTATGATTTCTCTGAAGCCATGATAGATTTCAAATCGATCCTGACCAAGATGAGTCTGTGGTGTGAAATAATTTTTGTTGAGTGGATAGATTTTAGTTGGGGTAGTCGTTCAACATTCTACAAGAACAACTTACCATGGAGTATGATTTCTCTGAAATAATTTTTGTTGAGTGGATAGATTTTAGTTGGGATAGTCGTTCAACATTCTACAAGAACAACGAACCATGGAGTATGATTTCTCTGAAACCATTATAGATTTCAAATCGATCCTGACCAAGATGAGTCTATGGTGTGAAATAATTTTTGTTGAGTGGATAGATTTTAGTTGGGGTAGTCGTTCAACATTCTACAAGAACACCTTACCATGGAGTATGATTTCTCTGCAACCATGATAGATTTCAAATCGATCCTGACCAAGATGAGTCTGTGGTGTGATATAATTTTTGTTGAGTGGATAGATTTTAGTTGGGGTAGCCGTTCAACATTCTACAAGAACAACGAACCATGGAGTATGATTTCTCTGAAACCATGATAGATTTCAAATCGATCCTGACCAAGATGAGTCTGTGGTGTGAAATAATTTTTGTTGAGTGGATAGATTTTAGTTGGGGTAGTCGTTCAACATTCTATCAGAACAACGAACCATGAAGTGTGATTTCTCTGAAACCATGATAGATTTCAAATCGATCCTGACCAAGATGAGTCTGTGGTGTGATATATTTTTTGTTGAGTGGATAGATTTTATTTGGGGTAGTCGCTCAACATTCTACAAGAACAACGAACCATGGAGTATGATTTCTCTGAAACCATGATAGATTTCAAATCGATCCTGACCAAGATGAGTCTGTGGTGTGAAATAATTTTTGTTGAGTGGATAGATTTTAGTTGGGGTAGTCGTTCAACATTCTATCAGAACAACGAACCATGGAGTATGATTTCTCTGAAACCATGATAGATTTCAAATCGATCCTGACCAAGATGAGTCTGTGGTGTGAAATAATTTTTGTTGAGTGGATAGATTTTAGTAGGGATAGTCGTTCAACATTCTACAAGAACAACTAACCATGGAGTATGATTTCTCTGAAATAATTTTTGTTGAGTTAATAGATTTTAGTTGGGATAGTCGTTCAACATTCTACACGAACAACGAACCATGGAGTATGATTTCTCTGAAGCCATGATAGATTTCAAATCGATCCTGACCAAGATGAGTCTGTGGTGTGAAATAATTTTTGTTGAGTGGATAGATTTTAGTTGGGGTAGTCGTTCAACATTCTACAAGAACAACTTACCATGGAGTATGATTTCTCTGAAATAATTTTTGTTGAGTGGATAGATTTTAGTTGGGATAGTCGTTCAACATTCTACAAGAACAACGAACCATGGAGTATGATTTCTCTGAAACCATTATAGATTTCAAATCGATCCTGACCAAGATGAGTCTATGGTGTGAAATAATTTTTGTTGAGTGGATAGATTTTAGTTGGGGTAGTCGTTCAACATTCTACAAGAACACCTTACCATGGAGTATGATTTCTCTGAAACCATGATAGATTTCACATCGATCCTGACCAAAACAAGTCTGTAGTGTGAAATAATTTTGTTGAGTGGATAGATTTTAGCTTGTGGTAGTGTTTCAACATTCTAACAGAACTACGAACCATGAAGTATGATTTCTCTGAAACGATGATAGATTTCAAATCGATCCTGACCAAAACAAGTCCGTAGTGTGAAATAATTTTGTTGAGTGGATAGATTTTAGTTTGTGGTAGTGTTTCAACATTCTAACAGAACTACGAACCATGAAGTATGATTTCTCTGAAACCATGATAGATTTCAAATCGATCCTGACCAAGATGAATCTATGGTGTGAAATAATTTTTGTTGAGTGGATAGATTTTAGTTTGCGGTAGTGTTTCAACATTCTAACAGAACAACGAACCATGAAGTATGATTTCTCTGAAACCATGATAGATTTCAAATCGATCCTGACCAAAATGAGTCTGTAGTGTAAAATAATTTTGTTGAGTGGATAGATTTTAGTTTGCGGTAGTGTTTCAACATTCTAACAGAACTACGAACCATGAAGTATGATTTCTCTGAAACCATGATAGATTTCAAATCGATCCTGACCAAAATGAGTCTGTAGTGTGAAATAATTTTGTTGAGTGGATAGATTTTAGTTTGCGGTAGTGTTTCAACATTCTAACAGAACTACGAACCATGAAGTATGATTTCTCTGAAACCATGGTAGATTTCAAATCGAATCTGACCAAAATGAGTCTGTAGTGTGAAATCATTTTGTTGAGTGGATAGATTTTAGTTAGGGGTGGTCGTTCAACATTCTACAAGAACAACGAACCATGGAGTATGATTTCTCTGAAACCATGATAGATTTCAAATCGATCCTGACCAAGATGAGTCTGTGGTGTGAAATAATTTTGGTTGAGTGGATAGATTTTAGTAGGGATAGTCGTTCAACATTCTACAAGAACAACGAACCATGGAGTATGATTTCTCTGAAACCATGATAGATTTCAAATCGATCCTGACCAAGATGAGTCTGTGGTGTGAAATAATTTTTGTTGAGTTAACAGATTTTAGTTGGGGTAGTCGTTCAACATTCTACAAGAACAACTTACCGTGGAGTATGATTTCTCTGAAATAATTTTTGTTGAGTGGATAGATTTTAGTTGGGATAGTCGTTCAACATTCTACAAGAACAACGAACCATGGAGTATGATTTCTCTGAAACCATTATAGATTTCAAATCGATCCTGACCAAGATGAGTCTATGGTGTGAAATAATTTTTGTTGAGTGGATAGATTTTAGTTGGGGTAGTCGTTCAACATTCTACAAGAACAACTTACCATGGAGTATGATTTCTCTGCAACCATGATAGATTTCAAATCGATCCTGACCAAGATGAGTCTGTGGTGTGATATAATTTTTGTTGAGTGGATAGATTTTAGTTGGGGTAGCCGTTCAACATTCTACAAGAACAACGAACCATGGAGTATGATTTCTCTGAAACCATGATAGATTTCAAATCGATCCTGACCAAGATGAGTCTGTGGTGTGAAATAATTTTTGTTGAGTGGATGGATTTAAGTTTGGGGTAGTCGTTCAACATTCTATCAGAACAACGAACCATGAAGTATGATTTCTCTGAAACCATGATAGATTTTAAATCGATCCTGACCAAGATGAGTCTGTGGTGTGATATAATTTTTGTTGAGTGGATAGATTTTAGTAGGGATAGTCGTTCAACATTCTACAAGAACAACTTACCATGGAGTATGATTTCTCTGAAATAATTTTTGTTGAGTGGATAGATTTTAGTTGGGATAGTCGTTCAACATTCTACAAGAACAACGAACCATGGAGTATGATTTCTCTAAAACCATGATAGATTTCAAATCGATCCTGACCAAGATGAGTCTGTGGTGTGAAATAATTTTTGTTGAGTGGATAGATTTTAGTTGGGGTAGTCGTTCAACATTCTACAAGAACAACTTACCATGGAGTATGATTTCTCTGAAATAATTTTTGTTGAGTGGATAGATTTTAGTTGGGATAGTCGTTCAACATTCTACAAGAACAACGAGCCATGGAGTATGATTTCTCTGAAACCATGATAGATTTCAAATCGATCCTGACCAAGATGAGTCTGTGGTGTGAAATAATTTTTGTTGAGTGGATAGATTTTAGTTGGGGTAGTCGTTCAACATTCTACAAGAACAACTTACCATGGAGTATGATTTCTCTGAAATAATTTTTGTTGAGTGGATAGATTTTAGTTGGGATAGTCGTTCAACATTCTACAAGAACAACGAACCATGGAGTATGATTTCTCTGAAACCATTATAGATTTCAAATCGATCCTGACCAAGATGAGTCTATGGTGTGAAATAATTTTTGTTGAGTGGATAGATTTTAGTTGGGGTAGTCGTTCAACATTCTACAAGAACAACTTACCATGGAGTATGATTTCTCTGCAACCATGATAGATTTCAAATCGATCCTGACCAAGATGAGTCTGTGGTGTGATATAATTTTTGTTGAGTGGATAGATTTTAGTTGGGGTAGTCGTTCAACATTCTACAAGAACAACGAACCATGGAGTATGATTTCTCTGAAACCATGATAGATTTCAAATCGATCCTGACCAAGATGAGTTTGTGGTGTGAAATAATTTTTGTTGAGTGGATAGATTTTAGTTGGGGTAGTCGTTCAACATTCTATCAGAACAACGAACCATGAAGTATGATTTCTCTGAAACCATGATAGATTTCAAATCGATCCTGACCAAGATGAGTCTGTGGTGTGATATAATTTTTGTTGAGTGGATAGATTTTAGTTTAGGTAGTCGTTCAACATTCTACAAGAACAACGAACCATGGAGTATGATTTCTCTGAAACCATGACAGATTTCAAATCGATCCTGACCAAGATGAGTCTGTGGTGTGAAATAATTTTTGTTGAGTGGATAGATTTTAGTTGGGGTAGTCGTTCAACATTCTATCAGAACAACGAACCATGGAGTATGATTTCTCTGAAACCATGATAGATTTCAAATCGATCCTGACCAAGATGAGTCTGTGGTGTGAAATAATTTTTGTTGAGTGGATAGATTTTAGTTGGGATAGTCGTTCAAAATTCTACAAGAACACCTTACCATGGAGTATGATTTCTCTGAAACCATGATAGATTTCAAATCGATCCTGACCAAGATGAGTCTGTGGTGTGAAATAATTTTTGTTGAGTGGATAGATTTTAGTTTAGGTAGTCGTTCAACATTCTACAAGAACAACGAACCATGGAGTATGATTTCTCTGAAACCATGACAGATTTCAAATCGATCCTGACCAAGATGAGTCTGTGGTGTGAAATAATTTTTGTTGAGTGGATAGATTTTAGTTGGGGTAGTCGTTCAACATTCTATCAGAACAACGAACCATGGAGTATGATTTCTCTGAAACCATGATAGATTTCAAATCGATCCTGACCAAGATGAGTCTGTGGTGTGAAATAATTTTTGTTGAGTGGATAGATTTTAGTTAGGGGTAGTCGTTCAACATTCTATAAGAACACCTTACCATGGAGTATGATTTCTCTGAAACCATGATAGATTTCAAATCGATCCTGACCAAGATGAGTCTGTGGTGTGAAATAATTTTTGTTGAGTGGATAGATTTTAGTTGGGATAGTCGTTCAACATTCTACAAGAACAACGAACCATGGAGTATGATTTCTCTGCAACCATGATAGATTTCAAATCGATCCTGACCAAGATGAGTCTGTGGTGTGAAATAATTTTTGTTGAGTGGATAGATTTTAGTTAGGGGTAGTCGTTCAACATTCTACAAGAACAAGGAATCATGGAGTATGATTTCTCTGAAATAATTTTTGTTGAGTGGATAGATTTTAGTTGGGATAGTCGTTCAACATTCTACAAGAACAACGAACCATGGAGTATGATTTCTCTGAAATAATTTTTGTTGAGTGGATAGATTTTAGTTGGGATAGTCGTTCAACATTCTACAAGAACAACGAACCATGGAGTATGATTTCTCTGAAACCATTATAGATTTCAAATCGATCCTGACCAAGATGAGTCTATTGTGTGAAATAATTTTTGTTGAGTGGATAGATTTTAGTTGGGGTAGGCGTTCAACATTCTACAAGAACAACGAACCATGGAGTATGATTTCTCTGAAACCATGATAGATTTCAAATCGATCCTGACCAAGATGAGTCTGTGGTGTGAAATAATTTTTGTTGAGTGGATAGATTTTAGTTAGGGGTAGTCGTTCAACATTCTACAAGAACAAGGAATCATGGAGTATGATTTCTCTGAAATAATTTTTGTTGAGTGGATAGATTTTAGTTGGGGTAGTCGTTCAACATTCTACAAGAACAAGGAATCATGGAGTATGATTTCTCTGAAATAATTTTTGTTGAGTGGATAGATTTTAGTTGGGATAGTCGTTCAACATTCTACAAGAACAACGAACCATGGAGTATGATTTCTCTGAAACCATTATAGATTTCAAATCGATCCTGACCAAGATGAGTCTGTGGTGTGAAATAATTTTTGTTGAGTGGATAGATTTTAGTTGGGATAGTCGTTCAACATTCTACAAGAACAACGAACCATGGAGTATGATTTCTCTGCAACCATGATAGATTTCAAATCGATCCTGACCAAGATGAGTCTGTGGTGTGAAATAATTTTTGTTGAGTGGATAGATTTTAGTTAGGGGTAGTCGTTCAACATTCTACAAGAACAAGGAATCATGGAGTATGATTTCTCTGAAATAATTTTTGTTGAGTGGATAGATTTTAGTTGGGGTAGTCGTTCAACATTCTACAAGAACAAGGAATCATGGAGTATGATTTCTCTGAAATAATTTTTGTTGAGTGGATAGATTTTAGTTGGGATAGTCGTTCAACATTCTACAAGAACAACTTACCATGGAGTATGATTTCTCTGAAATAATTTTTGTTGAGTGGATAGATTTTAGTTGGGATAGTCGTTCAACATTCTACAAGAACAACGAACCATGGAGTATGATTTCTCTGAAACCATTATAGATTTCAAATCGATCCTGACCAAGATGAGTCTATTGTGTGAAATAATTTTTGTTGAGTGGATAGATTTTAGTTGGGGTAGGCGTTCAACATTCTACAAGAACAACGAACCATGGAGTATGATTTCTCTGAAACCATGATAGATTTCAAATCGATCCTGACCAAGATGAGTCTATGGTGTGAAATAATTTTTGTTGAGTGGATAGATTTTAGTTGGGGTAGTCGTTCAACATTCTACAAGAACAACTTACCATGGAGTATGATTTCTCTGAAATAATTTTTGTTGAGTGGATAGATTTTAGTTGGGATAGTCGTTCAACATTCTATCAGAACAACGAACCATGGAGTATGATTTCTCTGAAACCATGTGAGATTTCAAATCGATCCTGACCAAGATGAGTCTGTGGTGTGAAATAATTTTTGTTGAGTGGATAGATTTTAGTTGGGGTAGTCGTTCAACATTCTACAAGAACAACTTACCATGGAGTATGATTTCTCTGAAATAATTTTTGTTGAGTGGATAGATTTTAGTTGATATAGTCGTTCAAAATTCTACAAGAACAACGAACCATGGAATATGATTTCTCTGAAACCATTATAGATTTCAAATCGATCCTGACCAAGATGAGTCTATGGTGTGAAATAATTTTTGTTGAATGGATAGATCTTAGTTGGGGTAGTCGTTCAACATTCTACAAGAACAACTTACCATAGAGTATGATTTCTCTGAAACCATGATAGATTTCAAATCGATCCTGACCAAGATGAGTCTGTGGTGTGAAATAATTTTTGTTGAGTGGATAGATTTTAGTTAGGGGTAGTCGTTCAACATTCTACAAGAACACCTTACCATGGAGTATGATTTCTCTGAAACCATGATAGATTTCAAATCGATCCTGACCAAGATGAGTCTGTGGTGTGAAATAATTTTTGTTGAGTGGATAGATTTTAGTTGGGGTAGTCGTTCAACATTCTACAAGAACAACTTACCATGGTGTATGATTTCTCTGAAATAATTTTTGTGGAGTGGATAGATTTTAGTTGGGATAGTCGTTCAACATTCTACAAGAACAACGAACCATGGAGTATGATTTCTCTGAAACCATGATAGATTTCAAATCGATCCTGACCAAGATGAGTCTGTGGTGTGAAATAATTTTTGTTGAGTGGATAGATTTTAGTTGGGATAGTCGTTCAACATTCTACAAGAACAACGAACCATGGAGTATGATTTCTCTGAAACCATGATAGATTTCAAATCGATCCTGACCAAGATGAGTCTGTGGTGTGAAATAATTTTTGTTGAGTGGATAGATTTTAGTTAGGGGTAGTCGTTCAACATTCTACAAGAACACCTTACTATGGAGTATGATTTCTCTGAAACCATGATAGATTTCAAATCGATCCTGACCAAGATGAATCTGTGGTGTGAAATAATTTTTGTTGAGTGGATAGATTTTAGTTGGGGTAGTCGTTCAACATTCTACAAGAACAACTTACCATGGAGTATGATTTCTCTGAAATAATTTTTGTTGAGTGGATAAATTTTAGTTAGGGGTAGTCGTTCAACATTCTACCAGAACAACGAACCATGGAGTATGATTTCTCTGAAACCATGATAGATTTCAAATCGATCCTGACCAAGATGAGTCTGTGGTGTGAAATAATTTTTGTTGAGTGGATAGATTTTAGTTGGGGTAGTCGTTCAACATTCTACAAGAACAACTTACCATGGAGTATGATTTCTCTGAAATAATTTTTGTTGAGTGGATAGATTTTAGTTGGGATAATCGTTCAACATTCTACAAGAACAACGAACCATGGAGTATGATTTCTCTGAAACCATGATAGATTTCAAATCGATCCTGACCAAGATGAGTCTGTGGTGTGAAATAATTTTTGTTGAGTGGATAGATTTTAGTTAGGGTAGTCGTTCAACATTCTACAAGAACAACTTACCATGGAGTATGATTTCTCTGAAATAATTTTTGTTGAGTGGATAGATTTTAGTTGGGATAGTCGTTCAACATTCTACAAGAACAACGAACCATGGAGTATGATTTCTCTGAAACCATTATAGATTTCAAATCGATTATGACCAAGATGAGTCTGTGGTGTGAAATAATTTTTGTTGAGTGGATAGATTTTAGTTGGGGTAGTCGTTCAACATTCTACAAGAACAACTTACCATGGAGTATGATTTCTCTGCAACCATGATAGATTTCAAATCGATCCTGACCAAGATGAGTCTGTGGTGTGATATAATTTTTGTTGAGTGGATAGATTTTAGTTGGGGTAGCCGTTCAACATTCTACAAGAACAACTTACCATGGAGTATGATTTCTCTGAAACCATGATAGATTTCAAATCGATCCTGACCAAGATGAGTCTGTGGTGTGAAATAATTTTTGTTGAGTGGATAGATTTTAGTTGGGGTAGTCGTTCAACATTCTATCAGAACAACGAACCATGAAGTATGATTTCTCTGAAACCATGATAGATTTCAAATCGATCCTGACCAAGATGAGTCTGTGGTGTGATATAATTTTTGTTGAGTGGATAGATTTCAGTTGGGGTAGTCGTTCAACATTCTACAAGAACAACGAACCATGGAGTATGATTTCTCTGAAACCATGATAGATTTCAAATCGATCCTGACCAAGATGAGTCTGTGGTGTGAAATAATTTTTGTTGAGTGGATAGATTTTAGTTGGGGTAGTCGTTCAACATTCTATCAGAACAACGAACCATGGAGTATGATTTCTCTGAAACCATGATAGATTTCAAATCGATCCTGACCAAGATGAGTCTGTGGTGTGAAATAATTTTTGTTGAGTGGATAGATTTTAGTAGGGATAGTCGTTCAACATTCTACAAGAACAACTAACCATGGAGTATGATTTCTCTGAAATAATTTTTGTTGAGTTAATAGATTTTAGTTGGGATAGTCGTTCAACATTCTACAAGAACAACGAACCATGGAGTATGATTTCTCTGAAACCATGATAGATTTCAAATCGATCCTGACCAAGATGAGTCTGTGGTGTGAAATAATTTTTGTTGAGTGGATAGATTTTAGTTGGGGTAGTCGTTCAACATTCTACAAGAACAACTTACCATGGAGTATGATTTCTCTGAAATAATTTTTGTTGAGTGGATAGATTTTAGTTGGGATAGTCGTTCAACATTCTACAAGAACAACGAACCATGGAGTATGATTTCTCTGAAACCATTATAGATTTCAAATCGATCCTGACCAAGATGAGTCTATGGTGTGAAATAATTTTTGTTGAGTGGATAGATTTTAGTTGGGGTAGTCGTTCAACATTCTACAAGAACACCTTAAAATGGAGTATGATTTCTCTGAAACCATGATAGATTTCACATCGATCCTGACCAAAACAAGTCTGTAGTGTGAAATAATTTTGTTGAGTGGATAGATTTTAGTTTGTGGTAGTGTTTCAACATTCTAACAGAACTACGAACCATGAAGTATGATTTCTCTGAAACGATGATAGATTTCAAATCGATCCTGACCAAAACAAGTCCGTAGTGTGAAATAATTTTGTTGAGTGGATAGATTTTAGTTTGTGGTAGTGTTTCAACATTCTAACAGAACTACGAACCATGAAGTATGGTTTCTCTGAAACCATGATAGATTTCAAATCGATTATGACCAAAACAAGTCCGTAGTGTGAAATAATTTTGTTGAGTGGATAGATTTTAGTTTGTGGTAGTGTTTCAACATTCTAACAGAACTACGAACCATGAAGTATGATTTCTCTGAAACCATGATAGATTTCAAATCGATCCTGACCAAGATGAATCTATGGTGTGAAATAATTTTTGTTGAGTGGATAGATTTTAGTTTGCGGTAGTGTTTCAACATTCTAACAGAACAACGAACCATGAAGTATGATTTCTCTGAAACCATGATAGATATCAAATCGATCCTGACCAAAATGAGTCTGTAGTGTAAAATAATTTTGCTGAGTGGATAGATTTTAGTTTGCGGTAGTGTTTCAACATTCTAACAGAACTACGAACCATGAAGTATGATTTCTCTGAAACCATGATAGATTTCAAATCGATCCTGACCAAAATGAGTCTGTAGTGTGAAATAATTTTGTTGAGTGGATAGATTTTAGTTTGCGGTAGTGTTTCAACATTCTAACAGAACTACGAACCATGAAGTATGATTTCTCTGAAACCATGGTAGATTTCAAATCGAATCTGACCAAAATGAGTCTGTAGTGTGAAATCATTTTGTTGAGTGGATAGATTTTAGTTAGGGGTGGTCGTTCAACATTCTACAAGAACAACGAACCATGGAGTATGATTTCTCTGAAACCATGATAGATTTCAAATCGATCCTGACCAAGATGAGTCTGTGGTGTGAAATAATTTTGGTTGAGTGGATAGATTTTAGTAGGGATAGTCGTTCAACATTCTACAAGAACAACTTACCATGGAGTATGATTTCTCTGAAATAATTTTTGTTGAGTGGATAGATTTTAGTTGGGATAGTCGTTCAACATTCTACAAGAACAACGAACCATGGAGTATGATTTCTCTGAAACCATGATAGATTTCAAATCGATCCTGACCAAGATGAGTCTGTGGTGTGAAATAATTTTTGTTGAGTGGATAGATTTTAGTTGGGGTAGTCGTTCAACATTCTACAAGAACAACTTACCGTGGAGTATGATTTCTCTGAAATAATTTTTGTTGAGTGGATAGATTTTAGTTGGGATAGTCGTTCAACATTCTACAAGAACAACGAACCATGGATAATGATTTCTCTGAAACCATTATAGATTTCAAATCGATCCTGACCAAGATGAGACTATGGTGTGAAATAATTTTTGTTGAGTGGATAGATTTTAGTTGGGGTAGTCGTTCAACATTCTACAAGAACAACTTACCATGGAGTATGATTTCTCTGCAACCATGATAGATTTCAAGTCGATCCTGACCAAGATGAGTCTGTGGTGTGATATAATTTTTGTTGAGTGGATAGATTTTAGTTGGGGTAGCCGTTCAACATTCTACAAGAACAACGAACCATGGAGTATGATTTCTCTGAAACCATGATAGATTTCAAATCGATCCTGACCAAGATGAGTCTGTGGTGTGAAATAATTTTTGTTGAGTGGATGGATTTAAGTTTGGGGTAGTCGTTCAACATTCTATCAGAACAACGAACCATGAAGTATGATTTCTCTGAAACCATGATAGATTTCAAATCGATCCTGACCAAGATGAGTCTGTGGTGTGATATAATTTTTGTTGAGTGGATAGATTTTAGTAGGGATAGTCGTTCAACATTCTACAAGAACAACTTACCATGGAGTATGATTTCTCTGAAATAATTTTTGTTGAGTGGATAGATTTTAGTTGGGATAGTCGTTCAACATTCTACAAGAACAACGAACCATGGAGTATGATTTCTCTAAAACCATGATAGATTTCAAATCGATCCTGACCAAGATGAGTCTGTGGTGTGAAATAATTTTTGTTGAGTGGATAGATTTTAGTTGGGGTAGTCGTTCAACATTCTACAAGAACAACTTACCATGGAGTATGATTTCTCTGAAATAATTTTTGTTGAGTGGATAGATTTTAGTTGGGATAGTCGTTCAACATTCTACAAGAACAACGAGCCATGGAGTATGATTTCTCTGAAACCATTATAGATTTCAAATCGATCCTGACCAAGATGAGTCTATGGTGTGAAATAATTTTTGTTGAGTGGATAGATTTTAGTTGGGGTAGTCGTTCAACATTCTACAAGAACAACTTACCATGGAGTATGATTTCTCTGCAACCATGATAGATTTCAAATCGATCCTGACCAAGATGAGTCTGTGGTGTGATATAATTTTTGTTGAGTGGATAGATTTTAGTTGGGGTAGTCGTTCAACATTCTACAAGAACAACGAACCATGGAGTATGATTTCTCTGAAACCATGATAGATTTCAAATCGATCCTGACCAAGATGAGTTTGTGGTGTGAAATAATTTTTGTTGAGTGGATAGATTTTAGTTGGGGTAGTCGTTCAACATTCTATCAGAGCCACGAACCATGAAGTATGATTTCTCTGAAACCATGATAGATTTCAAATCGATCCTGACCAAGTTGAGTCTGTGGTGTGATATAATTTTTGTTGAGTGGATAGATTTTAGTTTAGGTAGTCGTTCAACATTCTACAAGAACAACGAACCATGGAGTATGATTTCTCTGAAACCATGACAGATTTCAAATCGATCCTGACCAAGATCAGTCTGTGGTGTGAAATAATTTTTGTTGAGTGGATAGATTTTAGTTGGGGTAGTCGTTCAACATTCTATCAGAACAACGAACCATGGAGTATGATTTCTCTGAAACCATGATAGATTTCAAATCGATCCTGACCAAGATGAGTCTGTGGTGTGAAATAATTTTTGTTGAGTGGATAGATTTTAGTTGGGATAGTCGTTCAACATTCTACAAGAACAACGAGCCATGGAGTATGATTTCTCTGAAACCATTATAGATTTCAAATCGATCCTGACCAAGATGAGTCTATGGTGTGAAATAATTTTTGTTGAGTGGATAGATTTTAGTTGGGGTAGGCGTTCAACATTCTACAAGAACAACTTACCATGGAGTATGATTTCTCTGCAACCATGATAGATTTCAAATCGATCCTGACCAAGATGAGTCTGTGGTGTGATATAATTTTTGTTGAGTGGATAGATTTTAGTTGGGGTAGTCGTTCAACATTCTACAAGAACAACGAACCATGGAGTATGATTTCTCTGCAACCATGATAGATTTCAAATCGATCCTGACCAAGATGAGTCTGTGGTGTGATATAATTTTTGTTGGGTGGATAGATTTTAGTTGGGGTAGCCGTTCAACATTCTACAAGAACAACGAACCATGGAGTATGATTTCTCTGCAACCATGATAGATTTCAAATCGATCCTGACCAAGATGAGTCTGTGGTGTGATATAATTTTTGTTGAGTGGATAGATTTTAGTTGGGGTAGCCGTTCAACATTCTACAAGAACAACGAACCATGGAGTATGATTTCTCTGCAACCATGATAGATTTCAAATCGATCCTGACCAAGATGAGTCTGTGGTGTGATATAATTTTTGTTGAGTGGATAGATTTTAGTTGGGATAGTCGTTCAACATTCTACAAGAACAACGAACCATGGAGTATGATTTCTCTGAAACCATTATAGATTTCAAATCGATCCTGACCAAGATGAGTCTATGGTGTGAAATAATTTTTGTTGAGTGGATAGATTTTAGTTGGGGTAGGCGTTCAACATTCTACAAGAACAACTTACCATGGAGTATGATTTCTCTGCAACCATGATAGATTTCAAATCGATCCTGACCAAGATGAGTCTGTGGTGTGATATAATTTTTGTTGAGTGGATAGATTTTAGTTGGGGTAGTCGTTCAACATTCTACAAGAACAACGAACCATGGAGTATGATTTCTCTGCAACCATGATAGATTTCAAATCGATCCTGACCAAGATGAGTCTGTGGTGTGATATAATTTTTGTTGAGTGGATAGATTTTAGTTGGGGTAGCCGTTCAACATTCTATCAGAACAACGAACCATGAAGTATGATTTCTCTGAAACCATGATAGATTTCAAATCGATCCTGACCAAGATGAGTCTGTGGTGTGATATAATTTTTGTTGAGTGGATAGATTTTAGTTGGGGTAGTCGTTCAACATTCTACAAGAACAACGAACCATGGAGTATGATTTCTCTGCAACCATGATAGATTTCAAATCGATCCTGACCAAGATGAGTCTGTGGTGTGATATAATTTTTGTTGAGTGGATAGATTTTAGTTGGGGTAGCCGTTCAACATTCTACAAGAACAACGAACCATGGAGTATGATTTCTCTGCAACCATGATAGATGTCAAATCGATCCTGACCAAGATGAGTCTGTGGTGTGAAATAATTTTTGTTGAGTGGATAGATTTTAGTTGGGGTAGTCGTTCAACATTCTATCAGAACAACGAACCATGAAGTATGATTTCTCTGAAACCATGATAGATTTCAAATCGATCCTGACCAAGATGAGTCTGTGGTGTGATATAATTTTTGTTGAGTGGATAGATTTTAGTTGGGGTAGTCGTTCAACATTCTACAAGAACAACTTACCATGGAGTATGATTTCTCTGAAATAATTTTTGTTGAGTGGATAGATTTTAGTTGGGATAGTCGTTCAACATTCTACAAGAACAACGATCCATGGAGTATGATTTCTCTGAAACCATGATAGATTTCAAATCGATCCTGACCAAGATGAGTCTGTGGTGTGAAATAATTTTTGTTGAGTGGATAGATTTTAGTTGGGGTAGTCGTTCAACATTCTACAAGAACAACTTACCATGGAGTATGATTTCTCTGAAATAATTTTTGTTGAGTGGATAGATTTTAGTTGGGATAGTCGTTCAACATTCTACAAGAACAACGAACCATGGAGTATGATTTCTCTGAAACCATTATAGATTTCAAATCGATCCTGACCAAGATGAGTCTATGGTGTGAAATAATTTTTGTTGAGTGGATAGATTTTAGTTGGGGTAGGCGTTCAACATTCTACAAGAACAACTTACCATGGAGTATGATTTCTCTGCAACCATGATAGATTTCAAATCGATCCTGACCAAGATGAGTCTGTGGTGTGATATAATTTTTGTTGAGTGGATAGATTTTAGTTGGGGTAGTCGTTCAACATTCTACAAGAACAACGAATCATGGAGTATGATTTCTCTGAAACCATGATAGATTTCAAAGCGATCCTGACCAAGATGAGACTGTGCTGTGAACTAATTTTTGTTGAGTGGATAGATTTTAGTTGGGGTAGTCGTTCAACATTCTATCAGAACAACGAACCATGGAGTATGATTTCTCTGAAACCATGATAGATTTCAAATCGATCCTGACCAAAATGAGTCTGTGGTGTGAAATAATTTTTGTTGAGTGGATAGATTTTAGTAGGGATAGTCGTTCAACATTCTACAAGAACAACGAAACATGGAGTATGATTTCTCTGAAATAATTTTTGTTGAGTGGATAGATTTTAGTTGGGATAGTCGTTCAACATTCTACAAGAACAACGAACCATGGAGTATGATTTCTCTGAAACCATGATAGATTTCAAATCGATCCTGACCAAGATGAGTCTGTGGTGTGAAATAATTTTTGTTGAGTGGATAGATTTTAGTTGGGGTAGTCGTTCAACATTCTACAAGAACAACTTACCATGGAGTATGATTTCTCTGAAATAATTTTTGTTGAGTGGATAGATTTTAGTTGGGATAGTCGTTCAACATTCTACAAGAACAACGAACCATGGAGTATGATTTCTCTGAAACCATTATAGATTTCAAATCGATCCTGACCAAGATGAGTCTATGGTGTGAAATAATTTTTGTTGAGTGGATAGATTTTAGTTGGGGTAGTCGTTCAACATTCTACAAGAACAACTTACCATGGAGTATGATTTCTCTGCAACCATGATAGATTTCAAATCGATCCTGACCAAGATGAGTCTATGGTGTGAAATAATTTTTGTTGAGTGGATAGATTTTAGTTGGGATAGTCGTTCAACATTCTACAAGAACAACGAACCATGGAGTATGATTTCTCTGAAACCATTATAGATTTCAAATCGATCCTGACCAAGATGAGTCTGTGGTGTGAAATAATTTTTGTTGAGTGGATAGATTTTAGTTGGGGTAGTCGTTCAACATTCTATCAGAACAACGAACCATGAAGTATGATTTCTCTGAAACCATGATAGATTTCAAATCGATCCTGACCAAGATGAGTCTGTGAGTGGATAGATTTTAGTTGGGGTAGCCGTTCAACATTCTACAAGAACAACGAACCATGGAGTATGATTTCTCTGAAACCATGATAGATTTCAAGTCGATCCTGACCAAGATGAGTCTGTGGTGTGATATAATTTTTGTTGAGTGGATAGATTTTAGTTGGGGTAGTCGTTCAACATTCTACAAGAACAACGAACCATGGAGTATGATTTCTCTGCAACCATGATAGATTTCAAATCGATCCTGACCAAGATGAGTCTGTGGTGTGATATAATTTTTGTTGAGTGGATAGATTTTAGTTGGGGTAGTCGTTCAACATTCTATCAGAACAACGAACCATGAAGTATGATTTCTCTGAAACCATGATAGATTTCAAATCGATCCTGACCAAGATGAGTCTGTGGTGTGATATAATTTTTGTTGAGTGGATAGATTTTAGTTGGGGTAGCCGTTCAACATTCTACAAGAACAACGAACCATGGAGTATGATTTCTCTGCAACCATGATAGATTTCAAATCGATCCTGACCAAGATGAGTCTGTGGTGTGATATAATTTTTGTTGAGTGGATAGATTTTAGTTGGGGTAGCCGTTCAACATTCTACAAGAACAACGAACCATGGAGTATGATTTCTCTGCAACCATGATAGATTTCAAATCGATCCTGACCAAGATGAGTCTGTGGTGTGATATAATTTTTGTTGAGTGGATAGATTTTAGTTGGGATAGTCGTCCAACATTCTACAAGAACAACGAACCATGGAGTATGATTTCTCTGAAACCATTATAGATTTCAAATCGATCCTGACCAAGATGAGTCTATGGTGTGAAATAATTTTTGTTGAGTGGATAGATTTTAGTTGGGGTAGGCGTTCAACATTCTACAAGAACAACTTACCATGGAGTATGATTTCTCTGCAACCATGATAGATTTCAAATCGATCCTGACCAAGATGAGTCTGTGGTGTGATATAATTTTTGTTGAGTGGATAGATTTTAGTTGGGGTAGTCGTTCAACATTCTACAAGAACAACGAACCATGGAGTATGATTTCTCTGCAACCATGATAGATTTCAAATCGATCCTGACCAAGATGAGTCTGTGGTGTGATATAATTTTTGTTGAGTGGATAGATTTTAGTTGGGGTAGCCGTTCAACATTCTATCAGAACAACGAACCATGAAGTATGATTTCTCTGAAACCATGATAGATTTCAAATCGATCCTGACCAAGATGAGTCTGTGGTGTGATATAATTTTTGTTGAGTGGATAGATTTTAGTTGGGGTAGTCGTTCAACATTCTACAAGAACAACGAACCATGGAGTATGATTTCTCTGCAACCATGATAGATTTCAAATCGATCCTGACCAAGATGAGTCTGTGGTGTGATATAATTTTTGTTGAGTGGATAGATTTTAGTTGGGGTAGCCGTTCAACATTCTACAAGAACAACGAACCATGGAGTATGATTTCTCTGCAACCATGATAGATTTCAAATCGATCCTGACCAAGATGAGTCTGTGGTGTGAAATAATTTTTGTTGAGTGGATAGATTTTAGTTGGGGTAGTCGTTCAACATTCTATCAGAACAACGAACCATGAAGTATGATTTCTCTGAAACCATGATAGATTTCAAATCGATCCTGACCAAGATGAGTCTGTGGTGTGATATAATTTTTGTTGAGTGGATAGATTTTAGTTGGGGTAGTCGTTCAACATTCTACAAGAACAACTTACCATGGAGTATGATTTCTCTGAAATAATTTTTGTTGAGTGGATAGATTTTAGTTGGGATAGTCGTTCAACATTCTACAAGAACAACGATCCATGGAGTATGATTTCTCTGAAACCATGATAGATTTCAAATCGATCCTGACCAAGATGAGTCTGTGGTGTGAAATAATTTTTGTTGAGTGGATAGATTTTAGTTGGGGTAGTCGTTCAACATTCTACAAGAACAACTTACCATGGAGTATGATTTCTCTGAAATAATTTTTGTTGAGTGGATAGATTTTAGTTGGGATAGTCGTTCAACATTCTACAAGAACAACGAACCATGGAGTATGATTTCTCTGAAACCATTATAGATTTCAAATCGATCCTGACCAAGATGAGTCTATGGTGTGAAATAATTTTTGTTGAGTGGATAGATTTTAGTTGGGGTAGGCGTTCAACATTCTACAAGAACAACTTACCATGGAGTATGATTTCTCTGCAACCATGATAGATTTCAAATCGATCCTGACCAAGATGAGTCTGTGGTGTGATATAATTTTTGTTGAGTGGATAGATTTTAGTTGGGGTAGTCGTTCAACATTCTACAAGAACAACGAATCATGGAGTATGATTTCTCTGAAACCATGATAGATTTCAAAGCGATCCTGACCAAGATGAGACTGTGCTGTGAACTAATTTTTGTTCAGTGGATAGATTTTAGTTGGGGTAGTCGTTCAACATTCTATCAGAACAACGAACCATGGAGTATGATTTCTCTGAAACCATGATAGATTTCAAATCGATCCTGACCAAAATGAGTCTGTGGTGTGAAATAATTTTTGTTGAGTGGATAGATTTTAGTAGGGATAGTCGTTCAACATTCTACAAGAACAACGAAACATGGAGTATGATTTCTCTGAAATAATTTTTGTTGAGTGGATAGATTTTAGTTGGGATAGTCGTTCAACATTCTACAAGAACAACGAACCATGGAGTATGATTTCTCTGAAACCATGATAGATTTCAAATCGATCCTGACCAAGATGAGTCTGTGGTGTGAAATAATTTTTGTTGAGTGGATAGATTTTAGTTGGGGTAGTCGTTCAACATTCTACAAGAACAACTTACCATGGAGTATGATTTCTCTGAAATAATTTTTGTTGAGTGGATAGATTTTAGTTGGGATAGTCGTTCAACATTCTACAAGAACAACGAACCATGGAGTATGATTTCTCTGAAACCATTATAGATTTCAAATCGATCCTGACCAAGATGAGTCTATGGTGTGAAATAATTTTTATTGAGTGGATAGATTTTAGTTGGGGTAGTCGTTCAACATTCTACAAGAACAACTTACCATGGAGTATGATTTCTCTGCAACCATGATAGATTTCAAATCGATCCTGACCAAGATGAGTCTATGGTGTGAAATAATTTTTGTTGAGTGGATAGATTTTAGTTGGGATAGTCGTTCAACATTCTACAAGAACAACGAACCATGGAGTATGATTTCTCTGAAACCATTATAGATTTCAAATCGATCCTGACCAAGATGAGTCTGTGGTGTGAAATAATTTTTGTTGAGTGGATAGATTTTAGTTGGGGTAGTCGTTCAACATTCTATCAGAACAACGAACCATGAAGTATGATTTCTCTGAAACCATGATAGATTTCAAATCGATCCTGACCAAGATGAGTCTGTGAGTGCATAGATTTTAGTTGGGGTAGCCGTTCAACATTCTACAAGAACAACGAACCATGGAGTATGATTTCTCTGAAACCATGATAGATTTCAAGTCGATCCTGACCAAGATGAGTCTGTGGTGTGATATAATTTTTGTTGAGTGGATAGATTTTAGTTGGGGTAGTCGTTCAACATTCTACAAGAACAACGAACCATGGAGTATGATTTCTCTGCAACCATGATAGATTTCAAATCGATCCTGACCAAGATGAGTCTGTGGTGTGATATAATTTTTGTTGAGTGGATAGATTTTAGTTGGGGTAGCCGTTCAACATTCTACAAGAACAACGAACCATGGAGTATGATTTCTCTGAAACCATGATAGATTTCAAATCGATCCTGACCAAGATGAGTCTGTGGTGTGAAATAATTTTTGTTGAGTGGATAGATTTTAGTTGGGGTAGTCGTTCAACATTCTATCAGAACAACGAACCATGAAGTATGATTTCTCTGAAACCATGATAGATTTCAAATCGATCCTGACCAAGATGAGTCTGTGGTGTGATATAATTTTTGTTGAGTGGATAGATTTTAGTTGGGGTAGTCGTTCAACATTCTACAAGAACAACGAACCATGGAGTATGATTTCTCTGAAACCATGATAGATTTCAAATCGATCCTGACCAAGATGAGTCTGTGGTGTGAAATAATTTTTGTTGAGTGGATAGATTTTAGTTGGGGAAGTCGTTCAACATTCTATCAGAACAACGAACCATGGAGTATGATTTCTCTGAAACCATGATAGATTTCAAATCGATCCTGACAAAGATGAGTCTGTGGTGTGAAATAATTTTTTGTTGAGTGGATAGATTTTAGTAGGGATAGTCGTTGAACATTCTACAAGAACAACTTACCATGGAGTATGATTTCTCTGAAATAATTTTTGATGAGTGGATAGATTTTAGTTGGGATAGTCGTTCAACATTCTACAAGAACAACTTACCATGGAGTATGATTTCTCTGAAATAATTTTTGATGAGTGGATAGATTTTAGTTGGGATAGTCGTTCAACATTCTACAAGAACAACGAACCATGGAGTATGATTTCTCTGCAACCATGATAGATTTCAAATCGATCCTGACCAAGATGAGTCTGTGGTGTGATATAATTTTCGTTGAGTGGATAGATTTTAGTTGGGGTAGCCGTTCAACATTCTACAAGAACAGCGAACCATGGAGTATGATTTCTCTGAAACCATGATACATAGATTTCAAATCGATCCTGACCAAGATGAGTCTGTGGTGTGAAATAATTTTTGTTGAGTGGATAGATTTTAGTTGGGGTAGTCGTTCAACATTCTATCAGAACAACGAACCATGAAGTATGATTTCTCTGAAACCATGATAGATTTCAAATCGATCCTGACCAAGATGAGTCTGTTGTGTGATATAATTTTTTTTGAGTGGATAGATTTTAGTTGGGGTAGTCGTTCAACATTCTACAAGAACAACGAACCATGGAGTATGATTTCTCTGAAATAATTTTTGTTGAGTGGATAGATTTTAGTTGGGATAGTCGTTCAACATTCTACAAGAACAACGAACCATGGAGTATGATTTCTCTGAAACCATGATAGATTTCAAATCGATCCTGACCAAGATGAGTCTGTGGTGTGAAATAATTTTTGTTGAGTGGATAGATTTTAGTTGGGGTAGTCGTTCAAGATTCTACAAGAACAACTTACCATGGAGTATGATTTCTCTGAAATAATTTTTGTTGAGTGGATAGATTTTAGTTGGGATAGTCGTTCAACATTCTACAAGAACAACGAACCATGGAGTATGATTTCCCTGAAACCATTATAGATTTCAAATCGATCCTGACCAAGATGAGTCTATGGTGTGAAATAATTTTTGCTGAGTGGATAGATTTTAGTTGGGGTAGTCGTTCAACATTCTACAAGAACACCTTACCATGGAGTATGATTTCTCTGAAACCATGATAGATTTCAAATCGATCCTGACCAAAACAAGTCTGTAGTGTGAAATAATTTTGTTGAGTGGATGGATTTTAGTTTGTGGTAGTGTTTCAACATTCTAACAGAACTACGAACCATGAAGTATGATTTCTCTGAAACGATGATAGATTTCAAATCGATCCTGACCAAAACAAGTCTGTAGTGTGAAATAATTTTGTTGAGTGGATAGATTTTAGTTTGTGGTAGTGTTTCAACATTCTAACAGAACTACGAACCATGAAGTATGATTTCTGTGAAACCATGATAGATTTCAAATCGATCCTGACCAAAACAAGTCTGTAGTGTGAAATAATTTTGTTGAGTGGATAGATTTTAGTTTGCGGTAGTGTTTCAACATTCTAACAGAACAACGAACCATGAAGTATGATTTCTCTGAAACCATGATAGATTTCAAATCGATCCTGACCAAAATGAGTCTGTAGTGTAAAATAATTTTGTTGAGTGGATAGAATTTAGTTTGCGGTAGTGTTTCAACATTCTAACAGAACTACGAACCATGAAGTATGATTTCTCTGAAACCATGATAGATTTCAAATCGATCCTGACCAAAATGAGTCTGTAGTGTGAAATAATTTTGTTGAGTGGATAGATTTTAGTTTGCGGTAGTGTTTCAACATTCTAACAGAACTACGAACCATGAAGTATGATTTCTCTGAAACCATGGTAGATTTCAAATCGAATCTGAAAAAAAAGGAGTCTTTAGTGTGAAATCATTTTGTTGAGTGGATAGATTTTAGTTTGCGGTAGTGTTTCAACATTCTAACAGAACTACGAACCATGAAGTATGATTTCTCTGAAACCATGATAGATTTCAAATCGATCCTGACCAAAAGAAGTCCGTAGTGTGAAATAATTTTGTTGAGTGGATAGATTTTAGTTTGTGGTAGTGTTTCAACATTCTGTTCAAACAACGAACCATGAAGTATGATTTCTCTGAAACCATGATAGATTTCAAATCGATCCTGACCAAAATGAGTCTGTGGTGTGAAATAATTTTTGTTGAGTGGATAGATTTTAGTTAGGGGTAGTCGTTCAACATTCTATTCGAACTACGAACCATGAAGTATGATTTCTCTGAAACCATGATAGATTTCAAATCGATCCTGACCAAAATGAGTCTGTGGTGTGAAATAATTTTTGTTGAATGGATAGATTTTAGTTAGAGGTAGTCATTCAATATTTTGTCAGAACTACGAACCATGAAGTATGATTTCTCTGAAACGATGTCAGATTTAAAATCGATCCTGACCAAAACAAGAATGTAGTGTGAAATAATTTTTGTTGAGTGGATAGATTTTAGTTAGGGGTAGACTTTCAATATTTTATCAGAACAACGAACCATGGAGTATGATTTCTCTGAAACCATGGTAGATTTCAAATCGATCCTGACCAAAATGAGTCTGTAGTGTGAAATAATTTTGTTGAGTGGATAGATTTTAGTTTGCGGTAGTGTTTCAACATTCTAACAGAACAACGAACCTTGAAGTATGATTTCTCTGAAACCATGATAGATTTCAAATCGATCCTGACCAAAATGAGTCTGTAGTGTAAAATAATTTTGTTGAGTGGATAGATTTTAATTTGCGGTAGTGCTTCAACATTCTAACAGAACTACGAAACATGAAGTATGATTTCTCTGAAACCATGATAGATTTCAAATCGATCCTGACCAAAATGAGTCTGTAGTGTGAAATAATTTTGTTGAGTGGATAGATTTTAGTTTGCGGTAGCGTTTCAACATTCTAACAGAACCATGAAGTGTGATTTCTCTGAAACCATGGTAGATTTCAAATCGAATCTGAAAAAAATGAGTCTGTAGTGTGAAATCATTTTGTTGAGTGGATAGATTTTAGTTTGCGGTAGTGTTTCAACATTCTAACAGAACTACGAACCATGAAGTATGATTTCTCTGAAACCATGATAGATTTCAAATCGATCCTGACCAAAACAAGTCCGTAGTGTGAAATAATTTTGTTGAGTGGATAGATTTTAGTTTGTGGTAGTGTTTCAACATTCTGTTCAAACTACGAACCATGAAGTATGATTTCTCTGAAACCATGATAGATTTCAAATCGATCCTGACCAAAATGAGTCCGTGGTGTGAAATAATTTTTGTTGAGTGGATAGATTTTAGTTAGGGGTAGTCGTTCAACATTCTATTCGAACTACGAACCATGAAGTATGATTTCTCTGAAACCATGATAGATTTCAAATCGATCCTGACCAAAATGAGTCTGTGGTGTGAAATAATTTTTGTTGAATGGATAGATTTTAGTTAGAGGTAGTCATTCAATATTTTGTCAGAACTACGAACCATGAAGTATGATTTCTCTGAAACGATGTCAGATTTAAAATCGACCCTGACCAAAACAAGTCTGTAGTGTGAAATAATTTTTGTTGAGTGGATAGATTTTAGTTAGGGGTAGACTTTCAATATTTTATCAGAACAACGAACCATGGAGTATGATTTCTCTGAAACCATGGTAGATTTCAAATCGATCCTGACCAAAATGAGTCTGTAGTGTGAAATAATTTTGTTGAGTGGATAGATTTTAGTTTGCGGTAGTGTTTCAACATTCTAACAGAACAACGAACCATGAAGTATGATTTCTCTGAAACCATGATAGATTTCAAATCGATCCTGACCAAAATGATAGATTTCAAATCGATCCTGACCAAAATGAGTCTGTAGTGTGAAATAATTTTGTTGAGTGGATAGATTTTAGTTTGCGGTCAGTTTCAACATTCTAACAGAACTACGAACCATGAAGTATGATTTCTCTGAAACCATGATAGATTTCAAATCGATCCTGACCAAAACAAGTCCGTAGTGTGAAATAATTTTGTTGAGTTAATAGATTTTAGTTTGTGGTAGTGTTTCAACATTCTATTCGAACTACGAACCATGAAGTATGATTTCTCTGAAACCATGATAGATTTCAAATCGATCCTGACCAAAATGAGTCTGTGGTGTGAAATAATTTTTGTTGAGTGGATAGATTTTAGTTAGGGGTATTCGTTCAACATTCTATTCGAACTACGAACCATGAAGTATGATTTCTCTGAAACCATGATAGATTTCAAATCGATCCTGACCAAAATGAGTCTGTGGTGTGAAATAATTTTTGTTGAGTGGATAGATTTTAGTTGGGATAGTCGTTCAACATTCTACAAGAACAACTTACCATGGAGTATGATTTCTTTGCAACCATGATAGATTTCAAATCGATCCTGACCAAGATGAGCCTGTGGTGTGATATAATTTTTGTTGAGTGGATAGATTTTAGCTAGGGGTAGTCGTTCAACATTCTACAAGAACAACGAACCATGGAGTATGATTTCTCTGAAACCATGATAGATTTCAAATCGATCCTGACCAAGATGAGTCTGTGGTGTGAAATAATTTTTGTTGAGTGGATAGATTTTAGTTGGGGTAGTCGTTCAACATTCTACAAGAACAACGAACCATGGAGTATGATTTCTCTGAAACCATTATAGATTTCAAATCGATCCTGACCAAGATGAGTCTATGGTGTGAAATAATTTTTGTTGAGTGGATAGATTTTAGTTGGGGTAGTCGTTCAACATTCTACAAGAACAACTTACCATGGAGTATGATTTCTCTGCAACCATGATAGATTTCAAATCGATCCTGACCAAGATGAGTCTGTGGTGTTATATAATTTTTGTTGAGTGGATAGATTTTAGTTAGGGGTAGTCGCTCAACATTCTACAAGAACAACGAACCATGGAGTATCATTTCTCTGAAACCATGATAGATTTCAAATCGATCCTGACCAAGATGAGTCTGTGGTGTGAAATAATTTTTGTTGAGTGGATAGATTTTAGTAGGGATAGTCGTTCAACATTCTACAAGAACAACTTACAATGGAGTATGATTTCTCTGAAATAATTTTTGTTGAGTGGATAGATTTTAGTTGGGATAGTCGTTCAACATTCTACAAGAACAACGAACCATGGAGTATGATTTCTCTGAAACCATGATAGATTTCAAATCGATCCTGACCAAAATGAGTCTGTGGTGTGAAATAATTTTTGTTGAATGGATAGATTTTAGTTAGAGGTAGTCATTCAATATTTTGTCAGAACTACGAACCATGAAGTATGATTTCTCTGAAACGATGTCAGATTTAAAATCGATCCTGACCAAAACAAGTCTGTAGTGTGAAATAATTTTTGTTGAGTGGATAGATTTTAGTTAGGGGTAGACTTTCAATATTTTATCAGAACAACGAACCATGGAGTATGATTTCTCTGAAACCATGGTAGATTTCAAATCGATCCTGAAAAAAATGAGTCTGTAGTGTGAAATAATTTTGTTGAGTGGATAGATTTTAGTTTGCGGTAGTGTTTCAACATTCTAACAGAACAACGAACCATGAAGTATGATTTCTCTGAAACCATGATAGACTTCAAATCGATCCTGACCAAAATGAGTCTGTAGTGTAAAATAATTTTGTTGAGTGGATAGATTTTAATTTGCGGTAGTGTTTCAACATTCTAACAGAACTACGAACCATGAAGTATGATTTCTCTGAAACCATGATAGATTTCAAATCGATCCTGACCAAAATGAGTCTGTAGTGTGAAATAATTTTGTTGAGTGGATAGATTTTAGTTTGCGGTAGCGTTTCAACATTCTAACAGAACTACGAACCATGAAGTATGATTTCTCTGAACCCATGGTAGATTTCAAATCGAATCTGAAAAAAATGAGTCTGTAGTGTGAAATCATTTTGTTGAGTGGATAGATTTTAGTTTGCGGTAGTGTTTCAACATTCTAACAGAACTACGAACCATGAAGTATGATTTCTCTGAAACCATTATAGATTTCAAATCGATCCTGACCAAGATGAGTCTATGGTGTGAAATAATTTTTGTTGAGTGGATAGATTTTAGTTGGGGTAGTCGTTCAACATTCTACAAGAACAACTTACTATGGAGTATCATTTCTCTGAAACCATGATAGATTTCAAATCGATCCTGACCAAGATGAGTCTGTGGTGTGAAATAATTTTTGTTGAGTGGATAGATTTTAGTAGGGATAGTCTTTCAACATTCTACAAGAACAACTTACAATGGAGTATGATTTCTCTGAAATAATTTTTGTTGAGTGGATAGATTTTAGTTGGGATAGTCGTTCAACATTCTACAAGAACAACGAACCATGGAGTATGATTTCTCTGAAACCATGATAGATTTCAAATCGATCCTGACCAAGATGAGTCTGTGGTGTGAAATAATTTTTGTTGAGTGGATAGATTTTAGTTGGGGTAGTCGTTCAACATTCTACAAGAACAACTTACCATGGAGTATGATTTCTCTGAAATAATTTTTGTTGAGTGGATAGATTTTAGTTGGGATAGTCGTTCAACATTCTACAAGAACAACGAACCATGGAGTATGATTTCTCTGAAACCATTATACATTTCAAATCGATCCTGACCAAGATGAGTCTGTGGTGTGAAATAATTTTTGTTGAGTGGATAGATTTTAGTTGGGGTAGTCGTTCAACATTCTACAAGAACAACTTACCATGGAGTATGATTTCTCTGCAACCATGATAGATTTCAAATCGATCCTGACCAAGATGAGTCTTCGGTGTGATATAATTTTTGTTGAGTGGATAGATTTTAGTTGGGGTAGTCGTTCAACATTCTACAAGAACAACGAATCATGGAGTATGATTTCTCTGAAACCATGATAGATTTCAAATCGATCCTGACCAAAATGAGTCTGTGGTGTGAAATAATTTTTGTTCAGTGGATAGATTTTAGTTAGGTTTAGTGGTTCAACATTCTATCAGAACAACGAATTATGAAGTATGATTTCTCTGAAACCATAAAGATTTCAAATCGGTCCTGACAAAAATGAGTCTGTAGCGTGAAATAATTTTTGTTGAGTGGATAGATTTTAGTTTGTGGTAGTGCTTCATCATTCTGACAGAACTACGAACCATGAGGTATGATTTCTCTGAAACCATGATAGATTTGAAATCGATCCTGACCAAAATGAGTCTGTGGTGTGAAATAATTTTTGTTGAGTGGATAGATTTTAGTTAGGGGTAGTCGTTCAACATTCTATCAGAACAACGAATTATGAAGTATGATTTCTCTGCAACCATGATAGATTTCAAATGGATCCTGACCGAGATGAGTCTGTGGTGTGAAATAATTTTGTTGAGGAGATAGATTTTAGTTTGTGGTAGTGTTTCAACATCCTGACAGAACTACGAACCATGAAGTATGATTTCTCTGAAACCATGTTAGATTTCAAATCGATGCAGACCAGAATGAGTCTGCACTGTGAAACAATTTTTTATGAGTGGATAGATTTTAGTTTGTGGTAGTCGTTCAACATTCTATCAGAACTACGAACCATGAAGAATGAATTCTCTGAAACCATGATAGATTTCAAATCGATCCTGACCAAAATGAGTCTGTGGTGTGAAATAATTTTTGTTCAGTGGATAGATTTTAGTTTGTGGTAGTGTTTCAACATTCTGACAGAACTACGAACCATGAAGTATGATTTCTCTGAAACCATGTTAGATTTCAAATCGATGCAGACCGAAATGAGTCTGCACTGTGAAACAATTTTTTATGAGTGGATAGATTTTAGTTTGTGGTAGTCGTTCAACATTCTATCAGAACTACGAACCATGAAGTATGAATTCTCTGAAACCATGATAGATTTCAAATCGATCCTGACCAAAATGAGTCTGTAGTGAGAAATAATTTTTGCTTGAGTGGATAGATTTAAGTTTGGGGTAGTCTTTCAACATTCTATCAGAACAACGAATTATGAAGTATGATTTCTCTGAAACCATGATAGATTTCAAATCGATCCCGACCAAAATGAGTCTGTATTGTGAAATAATTTTTGTTGAGTGGATAGATTTTAGTTAGGGGTAGTCGTTCAACATTCTATTCGAACTACGAACCATGAAGTATGATTTCTCTGAAACCATGATAGATTTCAAATCGATCCTGACCAAACTGAGTGTGTGGTGTGAAATAATTTTTGTTCAGTGGATAGATTTTAGTTTGTGGTAGTGTTTCAACATTCTGACAGAACTACGAACCATGAAGTATGATTTCTCTGAAACCATGTTAGATTTCAAATCGATGCAGACCGAAATGAGTCTGCACTGTGAAACAATTTTTTATGAGTGGATAGATTTTAGTTTGTGGTAGTCGTTCAACATTCTATCAGAACTACGAACCATGAAGTATGAATTCTCTGAAACCATGATAGATTTCAAATCGATCCTGACCAAAATGAGTCTGTGGTGTGAAATAATTTTTGTTGAGTGGATAGATTTTAGTTAGGGGTAGTCGTTCAACATTCTATTCGAACTACGAACCATGAAGTATGATTTCTCTGAAACCATGATAGATTTCAAATCGAACCTGACCAAAATGAGTCTGCAGTGTGAAATAATTTTGTTGAGTGGATAGATTTTAGTTAGGGGTAGTCGTTCAACATTCTATCAGAACAACGAATTATGAAGTATGATTTCTCTGAAACCATGATAGATTTCAAATCGATCCCGACCAAAATGAGTCTGTGGTGTGAAATAATTTTTGTTGAGTGGATAGATTTTAGTTAGGGGTAGTCGTTCAACATTCTATTCGAACTACGAACCATGAAGTATGATTTCTCTGAAACCATGATAGATTTCAAATCGAACCTGACCAAAATGAGTCTGCAGTGTGAAATAATTTTGTTGAGTGGATAGATTTTAGTTAGGGGTAGTGTTTCAACATTCTAACAGAACAACGAACCATGAAGTATGATTTCTCTGAAACCATGATAGATTTCAAATCGATCCTGACCAAACTGAGTGTGTGGTGTGAAATAATTTTTGTTCAGTGGATAGATTTTAGTTTGTGGTAGTGTTTCAACATTCTGACAGAACTACGAACCATGAAGTATGATTTCGCTGAAACCATGATAGATTTCAAATCGATCCTGACCAAAATGAGTCTGTGGTGTGATATAATTTTTGTTGAGTGAATACATTTTAGTTAGGGGCAGTCGTTCATCATCCTATCAGAACAACGAATTATGAAGTATGATTTCTCTGAAACCATGATAGATTTCAAATCGATCCCGACCAAAATGAGTCTGTGGTGTGAAATAATTTTCGTTGAGTGGATAGATTTTAGTTAGGGGTAGTCGTTCAACATTCTATTCGAACTACGAACCATGAAGTATGATTTCTCTGAAACCATGATAGATTTCAAATCGATCCTGACCAAACTGAGTGTGTGGTGTGAAATAATTTTTGTTCAGTGGATAGATTTTAGTTTGTGGTAGTGTTTCAACATTCTGACAGAACTACGAACCATGAAGTATGATTTCTCTGAAACCATGATAGATTTCAAATCGATCCTGACCAAAATGAGTCTGTGGTGTGAAATAATTTTTGTTGAGTGGATACTTTTTAGTTAGGGGTAGTCGTTCAACATTCTATCAGAACAACGAATTATGAAGTATGATTTCTCTGAAACCATGATAGATTTCAAATCGATCCCGACCAAAATGAGTCTGTGGTGTGAAATAATTTTTGTTGAGTGGATAGATTTTAGTTAGGGGTAGTCGTTCAACATTCTATTCGAACTACGAACCATGAAGTATGATTTCTCTGAAACCATAATAGATTTCAAATCGATCCTGACAAAAATGAGTCTGTGGTGTGAAATAATTTTTGTTGAGTGGATAGATTTTAGTTAGGGGTAGTCGTTCAACATTCTATCAGAACAACGAATTATGAAGTATGATTTCTCTGAAACCATGATAGATTTCAAATCGATCCCGACCAAAATGAGTCTGTGGTGTGAAATAATTTTTGTTGAGTGGATAGATTTTAGTTAGGGGTAGTCGTTCAACTTTCTATTCGAACTACGAACCATGAAGTATGATTTCTCTGAAACCATGATAGATTTCAAATCGATCCTGACCAAACTGAGTGTGTGGTGTGAAATCATTTTTGTTCAGTGGATAGATTTTAGTTTGTGGTAGTGTTTCAACATTCTGACAGAACTACGAACCATGAAGTATGATTTCTCTGAAACCATGTTAGATTTCAAATCGATGCAGACCGAAATGAGTCTGCACTGTGAAACAATTTTTTATGAGTGGATAGATTTTAGTTTGTGGTAGTTGTTCAACATTCTATCAGAACTACGAACCATGAAGTATGAATTCTCTGAAACCATGATAGATTTCAAATCGATCCTGACCAAAATGAGTCTGGACTGTGAAATAATTTTTGTTGAGTGGATAGATTTTAGTTTGTGGTAGTGTTTCATCATTCTGACAGAACTACGAACCATGAAGTATGATTTCTCTGGAACCATGATAGATTTCAAATCGATCCTGACCAAAATGAGTCTGTGGTGTGAAATAATTTTTGTTGAGTGAATACATTTTAGTTTAGGGTAGTCGTTCAACATTCTAACAGAGCTACGAACCCTGAAATAAGATTTCTCTGAAACCATGATAGATTTCAAATCGATCCTGACCAAAATGAGTCTGTGGTGTGATATAATTTTTGTTGAGTGAATACATTTTAGTTAGGGGCAGTCGTTCATCATCCTATCAGAACAACGAATTATGAAGTATGATTTCTCTGAAACCATGATAGATTTCAAATCGATCCCGACCAAAATGAGTCTGTGGTGTGAAATAATTTTCGTTGAGTGGATAGATTTTAGTTAGGGGTAGTCGTTCAATATTCTATTCGAACTACGAACCATGAAGTATGATTTCTCTGAAACCATGATAGATTTCAAATCGATCCTGACCAAACTGAGTGTGTGGTGTGAAATAATTTTTGTTCAGTGGATAGATTTTAGTTTGTGGTAGTGTTTCAACATTCTGACAGAACTACGAACCATGAAGTATGATTTCTCTGAAACCATGTTAGATTTCAAATCGATGCAGACCGAAATGAGTCTGCACTGTCAAACAATTTTTTATGAGTGGATAGATTTTAGTTTGTGGTAGGGTTTCAACATTCAATCAGAACTACGAACCATGAAGTATGAATTCTCTGAAACCATGATAGATTTCAAATCGATCCTGACCAAAATGAGTCTGCACTGTGAAATAATTTTTGTTGAGTGGATAGATTTTAGTTTGTGGTAGTGTTTCATCATTCTGACACAACTACGAACCATGAAGTATGATTTCTCTGGAACCATGATAGATTTCAAATCGATCCTGACCAAAATGAGTCTGTGGTGTGAAATAATTTTTGTTCAGTGGATAGATTTTAGTTAATGGTAGTGGTTCAACATTCTATCAGAACAACGAATTATGAAGTATGATTTCTCTGAAACCATGATAGATTTCAAATCGATCCTGACCAAAATGAGTCTGTGGTGTAAAATAATATTTGTTCAGTGGATAGATTTTAGTTAGGGGTATTCGTTCAACATTCTATCAGAACTACGAACCATGAAGAATGAATTCTCTGAAACCATGATAGATTTCAAATCGATCCTGACCAAAATGAGTCTGTGGTGTGAAATAATTTTTGTTGAGTGGATAGATTTTAGTTTGCGGTAGTGTTTCAACATTCTAACAGAACAACGAACCATGAAGTATGATTTCTCTGAAACCATGATAGATTTCAAATCGATCCTGACCAAAATGAGTCTGTGGTGTGAAATAATTTTTGTTCAGTGGATAGATTTTAGTTAGGGGTAGTGGTTCAACATTCTATCAGAACAACGAATTATGAAGTATGATTTCTTTGAAACCATGATAGATTTCAAATCGATCCTGACCAAAATGAGTCTGTGGTGTGAAATAATTTTTGTTGAGTGGATAGATTTTAGTTTGCGGTAGTGTTTCAACATTCTAACAGAACAACGAACCATGAAGTATGATTTCTCTGAAACCATGATAGATTTCAAATCGATCCTGACCAAAATGAGTCTGTGGTGTGAAATAATTTTTGTTCAGTGGATAGATTTTAGTTAGGGGTAGTGGTTCAACATTCTATCAGAACAACGAATTATGAAGTATGATTTCTCTGAAACCATGATAGATTTCAAATCGATCCTGACCAAAATGAGTCTGTGGTGTGAAATAATTTTTGTTGAGTGGATAGATTTTAGTTAGGGGTAGTCGCTCAACATTCTGTTCGAACAACGAATTATGAAGTATGATTTCTCTGAAACCATGATAGATTTCAAATCGATCCTGACCAAAATGAGTCTGTGGTGTGAAATAATTTTTGTTGAGTGGATAGATTTTAGTTAGGGGTAGTCGTTCAACATTCTATTCGAACTACGAACCATGAAGTATGATTTCTCTGAAACCATGATAGATTTCAAATCGAACCTGACCAAAATGAGTCTGCAGTGTGAAATAATTTTGTTGAGTGGATAGATTTTAGTTAGGGGTAGTGTTTCAACATTCTAACAGAACAACGAACCATGAAGTATGATTTCTCTGAAACCATGATAGATTTCAAATCGATCCTGACCAAACTGAATGTGTGGTGTGAAATAATTTTTGTTCAGTGGATAGATTTTAGTTTGTGGTAGTGTTTCAACATTCTGACAGAACTACGAACCATGAAGTATGATTTCTCTGAAACCATGATAGATTTCAAATCGATCCTGACCAAAATGAGTCTGGACTGTGAAATAATTTTTGTTGAGTGGATAGATTTTAGTTTGTGGTAGTGTTTCATCATTCTGACAGAACTACGAACCATGAAGTATGATTTCTCTGGAACCATGATAGATTTCAAATCGATCCTGACCAAAATGAGTCTGTGGTGTGAAATAATTTTTGTTGAGTGAATACATTTTAGTTTAGGGTAGTCGTTCAACATTCTAACAGAGCTACGAACCCTGAAATAAGATTTCTCTGAAACCATGATAGATTTCAAATCGATCCTGACCAAAATGAGTCTGTGGTGTGATATAATTTTTGTTGAGTGAATACATTTTAGTTAGGGGCAGTCGTTCATCATCCTATCAGAACAACGAATTATGAAGTATGATTTCTCTGAAACCATGATAGATTTCAAATCGATCCCGACCAAAATGAGTCTGTGGTGTGAAATAATTTTCGTTGAGTGGATAGATTTTAGTTAGGGGTAGTCGTTCAACATTCTATTCGAACTACGAACCATGAAGTATGATTTCTCTGAAACCATGATAGATTTCAAATCGATCCTGACCAAACTGAGTGTGTGGTGTGAAATAATTTTTGTTCAGTGGATAGATTTTAGTTTGTGGTAGTGTTTCAACATTCTGACAGAACTACGAACCATGAAGTATGATTTCTCTGAAACCATGTTAGATTTCAAATCGATGCAGACCGAAATGAGTCTGCACTGTCAAACAATTTTTTATGAGTGGATAGATTTTAGTTTGTGGTAGGGTTTCAACATTCAATCAGAACTACGAACCATGAAGTATGAATTCTCTGAAACCATGATAGATTTCAAATCGATCCTGACCAAAATGAGTCTGCACTGTGAAATAATTTTTGTTGAGTGGATAGATTTTAGTTTGTGGTAGTGTTTCATCATTCTGACACAACTACGAACCATGAAGTATGATTTCTCTGGAACCATGATAGATTTCAAATCGATCCTGACCAAAATGAGTCTGTGGTGTGAAATAATTTTTGTTCAGTGGATAGATTTTAGTTAATGGTAGTGGTTCAACATTCTATCAGAACAACGAATTATGAAGTATGATTTCTCTGAAACCATGATAGATTTCAAATCGATCCTGACCAAAATGAGTCTGTGGTGTAAAATAATATTTGTTCAGTGGATAGATTTTAGTTAGGGGTATTCGTTCAACATTCTATCAGAACTACGAACCATGAAGAATGAATTCTCTGAAACCATGATAGATTTCAAATCGATCCTGACCAAAATGAGTCTGTGGTGTGAAATAATTTTTGTTCAGTGGATAGATTTTAGTTAGGGGTAGTGGTTCAACATTCTATCAGAACAACGAATTATGAAGTATGATTTCTCTGAAACCATGATAGATTTCAAATCGATTGTGACCAAAATGAGTCTGTAGCGTGAAATAATTTTTGTTGAGTGGATAGATTTTAGTTTGTGGTAGTGCTTCATCATTCTGACAGAACTACGAACCATGAAGTATGATTTCTCTGGAACCATGATAGATTTCAAATCGATCCTGACCAAATTGAGTCTGTGGTGTGAAATAATTTTTGTTCAGTGGATAGATTTTAGTTAGGGGTAGTGGTTCAACATTCTATCAGAACAACGAATTATGAAGTATGATTTCTTTGAAACCATGATAGATTTCAAATCGATCCTGACCAAAATGAGTCTGTGGTGTGAAATAATTTTCGTTGAGTGGATAGATTTTAGTTAGGGGTAGTCGTTCAACATTCTATTCGAACTACGAACCATGAAGTATGATTTCTCTGAAACCATGATAGATTTCAAATCGATCCTGACCAAAATGAGTCTGTGGTGTGAAATAATTTTTGTTCAGTGGATAGATTTTAGTTAGGGGTAGTGGTTCAACATTCTATCAGAACAACGAATTATGAAGTATGATTTCTCTGAAACCATGATAGATTTCAAATCGATCCTGACCAAAATGAGTCTGTGGTGTGAAATAATTTTTGTTGAGTGGATAGATTTTAGTTAGGGGTAGTCGCTCAACATTCTGTTCGAACAACGAATTATGAAGTATGATTTCTCTGAAACCATGATAGATTTCAAATCGATCCTGACCAAAATGAGTCTGTGGTGTGAAATAATTTTTGTTGAGTGGATAGATTTTAGTTAGGGGTAGTCGTTCAACATTCTATTCGAACTACGAACCATGAAGTATGATTTCTCTGAAACCATGATAGATTTCAAATCGAACCTGACCAAAATGAGTCTGCAGTGTGAAATAATTTTGTTGAGTGGATAGATTTTAGTTAGGGGTAGTGTTTCAACATTCTAACAGAACAACGAACCATGAAGTATGATTTCTCTGAAACCATGATAGATTTCAAATCGATCCTGACCAAACTGAATGTGTGGTGTGAAATAATTTTTGTTCAGTGGATAGATTTTAGTTTGTGGTAGTGTTTCAACATTCTGACAGAACTACGAACCATGAAGTATGATTTCTCTGAAACCATGTTAGATTTCAAATCGATGCAGACCGAAATGAGTCTGCACTGTGAAACAATTTTTTATGAGTGGATAGATTTTAGTTTGTGGTAGTCGTTCAACATGCTATCAGAACTACGAACCATGAAGTATGAATTCTCTGAAACCATGATAGATTTCAAATCGATCCTGACCAAAATGAGTCTGTAGTGAGAAATAATTTCTGCTTGAGTGGATAGATTTAAGTTTGGGGTAGTCTTTTAACATTCTATCAGAACAACGAATTATGAAGTATGATTTCTCTGAAACCATGATAGATTTCAAATCGATCCCGACCAAAATGAGTCTGTATTGTGAAATAATTTTTGTTGAGTGGATAGATTTTAGTTAGGGGTAGTCGTTCAACATTCTATTCGAACTACGAACCATGAAGTATGATTTCTCTGAAACCATGATAGATTTCAAATCGATCCTGACCAAACTGAATGTGTGGTGTGAAATAATTTTTGTTCAGTGGATAGATTTTAGTTTGTGGTAGTGTTTCAACATTCTGACAGAAGTATGATTTCTCTGAAACCATGTTAGATTTCAAATCGATGCAGACCGAAATGAGTCTGCACTGTGAAACAATTTTTTATGAGTGGATAGATTTTAGTTTGTGGTAGTCGTTCAACATTCTATCAGAACTACGAACCATGAAGTATGAATTCTCTGAAATCATGATAGATTTCAAATCGATCCTGACCAAAATGAGTCTGTGGTGTGAAATAATTTTTGTTGAGTGGATAGATTTTAGTTAGGGGTAGTCGTTCAACATTCTATCAGAACAACGAATTATGAAGTATGATTTCTCTGAAACCATAATAGATTTCAAATCGATTGTGACAAAAATGAGTCTGTGGTGTGAAATAATTTTTGTTGAGTGGATAGATTTTAGTTAGGGGTAGTCGTTCAACATTCTATCAGAACAACGAATTATGAAGTATGATTTCTCTGAAACCATGATAGATTTCAAATCGATCCTGACCAAACTGAATGTGTGGTGTGAAATAATTTTTGTTGAGTGGATAGATTTTAGTTAGGGGTAGTCGTTCAACATTCTATCAGAACAACGAATTATGAAGTATGATTTCTCTGAAACCATAATAGATTTCAAATCGATCCTGACCAAAATGAGTCTGCAGTGTGAAATAATTTTGTTGAGTGGATAGATTTTAGTTAGGGGTAGTGTTTCAACATTCTAACAGAACAACGAACCATGAAGTATGATTTCTCTGAAACCATGATAGATTTCAAATCGATCCTGACCAAACTGAATGTGTGGTGTGAAATAATTTTTGTTCAGTGGATAGATTTTAGTTTGTGGTAGTGTTTCAACATTCTGACAGAACTACGAACCATGAAGTATGATTTCTCTGAAACCATGTTAGATTTCAAATCGGTGCAGACCGAAATGAGTCTGCACTGTGAAACAATTTTTTATGAGTGGATAGATTTTAGTTTGTGGTAGTCGTTCAACATTCTATCAGAACTACGAACCATGAAGTATGAATTCTCTGAAACCATGATAGATTTCAAATCGATCCTGACCAAAATGAGTCTGTAGTGAGAAATAATTTTTGCTTGAGTGGATAGATTTAAGTTTGGGGTAGTCTTTCAACATTCTATCAGAACAACGAATTATGAAGTATGATTTCTCTGAAACCATGATAGATTTCAAATCGATCCCGGCCAAAATGAGTCTGTATTGTGAAATAATTTTTGTTGAGTGGATAGATTTTAGTTAGGGGTAGTCGTTCAACATTCTATTCGAACTACGAAACATGAAGTATGATTTCTCTGAAACCATGATAGATTTCAAATCGATCCTGACCAAACTGAGTGTGTGGTGTGAAATAATTTTTGTTCAGTGGATAGATTTTAGTTTGTGGTAGTGTTTCAACATTCTGACAGAACTACGAACCATGAAGTATGATTTCTCTGAAACCATGTTAGATTTCAAATCGATGCAGACCGAAATGAGTCTGCACTGTGAAACAATTTTTTATGAGTGGATAGATTTTAGTTTGTGGTAGTCGTTCAACATTCTATCAGAACTACGAACCATGAAGTATGAATTCTCTGAAACCATGATAGATTTCAAATCGATCCCGACCAAAATGAGTCTGTGGAGTGAAATAATTTTTGTTGAGTGGATAGATTTTAGTTAGGGGTAGTCGTTCAACATTCTATTCGAACTACGAACCATGAAGTATGATTTCTCTGAAACCATAATAGATTTCAAATCGATCCTGACAAAAATGAGTCTGTGGTGTGAAATAATTTTTGTTGAGTGGATAGATTTTAGTTAGGGGTAGTCGTTCAACATTCTATCAGAACAACGAATTATGAAGTATGATTTCTCTGAAACCATGATAGATTTCAAATCGATCCCGACCAAAATGAGTCTGTGGTGTGAAATAATTTTTGTTGAGTGGATAGATTTTAGTTAGGGGTAGTCGTTCAACTTTCTATTCGAACTACGAACCATGAAGTATGATTTCTCTGAAACCATGATAGATTTCAAATCGATCCTGACCGAACTGAGTGTGTGGTGTGAAATAATTTTTGTTCAGTGGATAGATTTTAGTTTGTGGTAGTGTTTCAACATTCTGACAGAACTAAGAACCATGAAGTATGATTTCTCTGAAACCATGTTAGATTTCAAATCGATGCAGACCGAAATGAGTCTGCACTGTGAAACAATTTTTTATGAGTGGATAGATTTTAGTTTGTTGTAGTGTTTCATCATTCTGACAGAACTACGAACCATGAAGTATGATTTCTCTGGAACCATGATAGATTTCAAATCGATCCTGACCAAAATGAGTCTGTGGTGTGAAACAATTTTTGTTGAGTGAATACATTTTAGTTTAGGGTAGTCGTTCAACATTCTAACAGAGCTACGAACCCTGAAATAAGATTTCTCTGAAACCATGATAGATTTCAAATCGATCCTGACCAAAATGAGTCTGTGGTGTGATATAATTTTTGTTGAGTGGATAGATTTTAGTTTGGGATAGTGTTTCATCATTCTGACAGAACTACGAACCATGAAGCATGATTTCTCTGAAACGATGATAGATTTCAAATCGATCCTGACCAAAACAAGTCCGTAGTGTGAAATAATTTTGTTGAGTGGATAGATTTTAGTTTGTGGTAGTGTTTCAACATTCTAACAGAACTACGAACTATGAAGTATGATTTCTCTGAAACCATGATAGAATTCAAATCGATCCTGACCAAAATGAGTCTGTGGTGTGAAATAATTTTTGTTCAGTGGATAGATTTTAGTTAATGGTAGTGGTTCAACATTCTATCAGAACAACGAATTATGAAGTATGATTTCTCTGAAACCATGATAGATTTCAAATCGATCCTGACCAAAATGAGTCTGTGGTGTAAAATAATATTTGTTCAGTGGATAGATTTTAGTTAGGGGTATTCGTTCAACATTCTATCAGAACAACGAACCATGAAGTATGATTTCTCTGAAACGATGATAGATTTCAAATCGATCCTGACCAAAATGAGTCTGTGGTGTGAAATAATTTTTGTTGAGTGGATAGATTTTAGTTTGTGGTAGTGTTTCATCATTCTGACAGAACTACGAACCATGAAGTATGATTTCTCTGGAACCATGATAGATTTCAAATCGATCCTGACCAAAATGAGTCTGTGGTGTAAAATAATATTTGTTCAGTGGATAGATTTTAGTTAGGGGTATTCGTTCAACATTCTATCAGAACAACGAACCATGAAGTATGATTTCTCTGAAACCATGATAGATTTCAAATCGATCCTGACCAAAATGAGTCTGCACTGTGAAATAATTTTTGTTGAGTGGATAGATTTTAGTTTGTGGTAGTGTTTCATCATTCTGACACAACTACGAACCATGAAGTATGATTTCTCTGGAACCATGATAGATTTCAAATCGATCCTGACCAAAATGAGTCTGTGGTGTAAAATAATATTTGTTCAGTGGATAGATTTTAGTTAGGGGTAGTCGTTCAACATTCTATCAGAACAATGAACCATGAAGTATGAATTCTCTGAAACCATGATAGATTTCAAATCGATCCTGACCAAAACAAGTCTGTGGTGTGAAATAATTTTGTTGAGTGGATAGATTTTAGTTTGTGGTAGTGTTTCATCATTCTGACACAACTACGAACCATGAAGTATGATTTCTCTGGAACCATGATAGATTTCAAATCGATCCTGACCAAAATGAGTGTGTGGTGTAAAATAATATTTGTTCAGTGGATAGATTTTAGTTAGGGGTAGTCGTTCAACATTCTATCAGAACAATGAACCATGAAGTATGAATTCTCTGAAACCATGATAGATTTCAAATCGATCCTGACCAAAACAAGTCTGTGGTGTGAAATAATTTTGTTGAGTGGATAGATTTTAGTTTGTGGTAGTGTTTCAACATTCTATTCGAACTACGAACCATGAAGTATGATTTCTCTGAAACCATGATAGATTTCAAATCGATCCTGACCAAAATGAGTCTGTGGTGTAAAATAATATTTGTTCAGTGGATAGATTTTAGTTAGGGGTATTCGTTCAACATTCTATCAGAACAACGAACCATGAAGTATGATTTCTCTGAAACCATGATAGATTTCAAATCGATCCTGACCAAAATGAGTCTGTGGTGTGAAATAATTTTTGTTGAGTGGATAGATTTTAGTTAGGGGTATTCGTTCAACATTCTATCAGAACAACGAACCATGAAGTATGATTTCTCTGGAACCATGATAGATTTCAAATCGATCCTGACCAAAATGAGTCTGTGGTGTAAAATAATATTTGTTCAGTGGATAGATTTTAGTTAGGGGTATTCGTTCAACATTCAATCAGAACTACGAACCATGAAGTATGATTTCTCTGGAACCATGATAGATTTCAAATCGATCCTGACCAAAATGAGTCTGTGGTGTAAAATAATATTTGTTCAGTGGATAGATTTTAGTTTGTGGTAGTGTTTCATCATTCTGACAGAACTACGAACCATGAAGTATGATTTCTCTGGAACCATGATAGATTTCAAATCGATCCTGACCAAAATGAGTCTGTGGTGTAAAATAATATTTGTTCAGTGGATAGATTTTAGTTAGGGGTATTCGTTCAACATTCTATCAGAACAACGAACCATGAAGTATGATTTCTCTGAAACCATGATAGATTTCAAATCGATCCTGACCAAAATGAGTCTGCACTGTGAAATAATTTTTCTTGAGTGGATAGATTTTAGTTTGTGGTAGTGTTTCATCATTCTGACACAACTACGAACCATGAAGTATGATTTCTCTGGAACCATGATAGATTTCAAATCGATCCTGACCAAAATGAGTCTGTGGTGTAAAATAATATTTGTTCAGTGGATAGATTTTAGTTAGGGGTAGTCGTTCAACATTCTATCAGAACAATGAACCATGAAGTATGAATTCTCTGAAACCATGATAGATTTCAAATCGATCCTGACCAAAACAAGTCTGTGGTGTGAAATAATTTTGTTGAGTGGATAGATTTTAGTTTGTGGTAGTGTTTCATCATTCTGACACAACTACGAACCATGAAGTATGATTTCTCTGGAACCATGATAGATTTCAAATCGATCCTGACCAAAATGAGTCTGTGGTGTAAAATAATATTTGTTCAGTGGATAGATTTTAGTTAGGGGTAGTCGTTCAACATTCTATCAGAACAATGAACCATGAAGTATGAATTCTCTGAAACCATGATAGATTTCAAATCGATCCTGACCAAAACAAGTCTGTGGTGTGAAATAATTTTGTTGAGTGGATAGATTTTAGTTTGTGGTAGTGTTTCAACATTCTATTCGAACTACGAACCATGAAGTATGATTTCTCTGAAACCATGATAGATTTCAAATCGATCCTGACCAAAATGAGTCTGTGGTGTAAAATAATATTTGTTCAGTGGATAGATTTTAGTTAGGGGTATTCGTTCAACATTCTATCAGAACAACGAACCATGAAGTATGATTTCTCTGGAACCATGATAGATTTCAAATCGATCCTGACCAAAATGAGTCTGTGGTGTGAAATAATTTTTGTTGAGTGGATAGATTTTAGTTTGTGGTAGTGTTTCATCATTCTGACAGAACTACGAACCATGAAGTATGATTTCTCTGGAACCATGATAGATTTCAAATCGATCCTGACCAAAATGAGTCTGTGGTGTAAAATAATATTTGTTCAGTGGATAGATTTTAGTTTGTGGTAGTGTTTCATCATTCTGACAGAACTACGAACCATGAAGTATGATCTCTCTGAAACCATGTTAGATTTCAAATCGATGCAGACCGAAATGAGTCTGCACTGTGAAACAATTTTTTATGAGTGGATAGATTTTAGTTTGTGGTAGTCGTTCAACATTCTATCAGAACTACGAACCATGAAGTATGAATTCTCTGAAACCATGATAGATTTCAAATCGATCCTGACCAAAATGAGTCTGCACTGTGAAATAATTTTTGTTGAGTGGATAGATTTTAGTTTGTGGTAGTGTTTCATCATTCTGACAGAACTACGAACCATGAAGTATGATTTCTCTGGAACCATGATAGATTTCAAATCGATCCTGACCAAAATGAGTCTGTGGTGTAAAATAATATTTGTTCAGTGGATAGATTTTAGTTAGGGGTATTCGTTCAACATTCTATCAGAACAACGAACCATGAAGTATGATTTCTCTGAAACCATGATAGATTTCAAATCGATCCTGACCAAAATGAGTCTGCACTGTGAAATAATTTTTGTTGAGTGGATAGATTTTAGTTTGTGGTAGTGTTTCATCATTCTGACACAACTACGAACCATGAAGTATGATTTCTCTGGAACCATGATAGATTTCAAATCGATCCTGACCAAAATGAGTCTGTGGTGTAAAATAATATTTGTTCAGTGGATAGATTTTGTTATTGGTAGTCGTTCAACATTCTATCAGAACAATGAACCATGAAGTATGAATTCTCTGAAACCATGATAGATTTCAAATCGATCCTGACCAAAACAAGTCTGTGGTGTGAAATAATTTTGTTGAGTGGATAGATTTTAGTTTGTGGTAGTGTTTCAACATTCTATTCGAACTACGAACCATGAAGTATGATTTCTCTGAAACCATGATAGATTTCAAATCGATCCTGACCAAAATGAGCCTGTGGTGTGAAATAATTTTTGTTGTGTGGATAGATTTTAGTTTGGGATAGTGTTTCATCATTCTGACAGAACTACGAACCATGAAGCATGATTTCTCTGAAACGATGATAGATTTCAAATCGATCCTGACCAAAACAAGTCCGTAGTGTGAAATAATTTTGTTGAGTGGATAGATTTTAGTTTGTGGTAGTGTTTCAACATTCTAACAGAACTACGAACTATGAAGTATGATTTCTCTGAAACCATGATAGAATTCAAATCGATCCTGACCAAAATGAGTCTGTGGTGTAAAATAATATTTGTTTAGTAAATAGATTTTAGTTAGGGGTATTCGTTCAACATTCTATCAGAACAACGAACCATGAAGTATGATTTCTCTGAAACCATGATAGATTTCAAATCGATCCTGACCAAAATGAGTCTGTGGTGTGAAATAATTTTTGTTGAGTGGATAGATTTTAGTTAGGGGTAGTCGTTCAACATTCTATCAGAACAACGAACCATGAAGTATGAATTCTCTGAAACCATGATAGATTTCAAATCGATCCTGACCAAAACAAGTCTGTAGTGTGAAATAATTTTGTTGAGTGGATAGATTTTAGTTTGTGGTAGTGTTTCATCATTCTGACACAACTACGAACCATGAAGTATGATTTCTCTGGAACCATGATAGATTTCAAATCGATCATGACCAAAATGAGTCTGTGGTGTGAAATAATTTTTGTTCGGTGGATAGATTTTAGTTAATGGTAGTGGTTCAACATTCTATCAGAACAACGAATTATGAAGTATGATTTCTCTGAAACCATGATAGATTTCAAATCGATCCTGACCAACATGAGTTTGCACTGTGAAATAATTTTTGTTGAGTGGATAGATTTTAGTTTGTGGTAGTGTTTCATCATTCTGACACAACTACGAACCATGAAGTATGATTTCTCTGAAACCATGATAGATTTCAAATCGATCCTGACCGAAATGAGTCTGCACTGTGAAACAATTTTTTATGAGTGGATAGATTTTAGTTTGTGGTAGTCGTTCAACATTCTATCAGAACTACGAACCATGAAGTATGAATTCTCTGAAACCATGATAGATTTCAAATCGATCCTGACCAAAACAAGTCTGTAGTGTGAAATAATTTTGTTGAGTGGATAGATTTTAGTTTGTGGTAGTGTTTCATCATTCTGACACAACTACGAACCATGAAGTATGATTTCTCTGAAACCATGATAGATTTCAAATCGATCCTGACCGAAATGAGTCTGCACTGTGAAACAATTTTTTATGAGTGGATAGATTTTAGTTTGTGGTAGTCGTTCAACATTCTATCAGAACTACGAACCATGAAGTATGAATTCTCTGAAACCATGATAGATTTCAAATCGATCCTGACCAACATGAGTCTGCACTGTGAAATAATTTTTGTTGAGTGGATAGATTTTAGTTTGTGGTAGTGTTTCATCATTCTGACAGAACTACGAACCATGAAGTATGATTTCTCTGGAACCATGATAGATTTCAAATCGATCCTGACCAAAATGAGTCTGTGGTGTGAAATAATTTTTGTTGAGTGAATACATTTTAGTTTAGGGTAGTCGTTCAACATTCTAACAGAGCTACGAACCCTGAAATAAGATTTCTCTGAAACCATGATAGATTTCAAATCGATCCTGACCAAAATGAGTCTGTGGTGTGATATAATTTTTGTTGAGTGAATACATTTTAGTTAGGGGCAGTCGTTCAACATTCTATCAGAACTACGAACCATGAAGTATGAATTCTCTGAAACCATGATAGATTTCAAATCGATCCTGACCAACATGAGTCTGCACTGTGAAATAATTTTTTATGAGTGGATAGATTTTAGTTTGTGGTAGGGTTTCAACATTCAATCAGAACTACGAACCATGAAGTATGAATTCTCTGAAACCATGATAGATTTCAAATCGATCCTGACCAAAATGAGTCTGCACTGTGAAATAATTTTTGTTGAGTGGATAGATTTTAGTTTGTGGTAGTGTTTCATCATTCTGACAGAACTACGAACCATGAAGTATGATTTCTCTGGAACCATGATAGATTTCAAATCGATCCTGACCAAAATGAGTCTGTGGTGTGAAATAATTTTTGTTGAGTGAATACATTTTAGTTTAGGGTAGTCGTTCAACATTCTAACAGAGCTACGAACCCTGAAATAAGATTTCTCTGAAACCATGATAGATTTCAAATCGATCCTGACCGAAATGAGTCTGCACTGTGAAACAATTTTTTATGAGTGGATAGATTTTAGTTTGTGGTAGTCGTTCAACATTCTATCAGAACTACGAACCATGAAGTATGAATTCTCTGAAACCATGATAGATTTCAAATCGATCCTGACCAACATGAGTCTGCACTGTGAAACAATTTTTTATGAGTGGATAGATTTTAGTTTGTGGTAGTCGTTCAACATTCTATCAGAACTACGAACCATGAAGTATGAATTCTCTGAAACCATGATAGATTTCAAATCGATCCTGACCAAAATGAGTCTGCACTGTGAAATAATTTTTGTTGAGTGGATAGATTTTAGTTTGTGGTAGTGTTTCATCATTCTGACACAACTACGAACCATGAAGTATGATTTCTCTGGAACCATGATAGATTTCAAATCGATCCTGACCAAAATGAGTCTGTGGTGTGAAATAATTTTTATTCAGTGGATAGATTTTAGTTAATGGTAGTGGTTCAACATTCTATCAGAACAACGAATTATGAAGTATGATTTCTCTGAAATTATGATAGATTTCAAATCGATCCTGACCAAAATGAGTCTGTGGTGTAAAATAATATTTGTTCAGTGGATAGATTTTAGTTAGGGGTATTCGTTCAACATTCTATCAGAACAACGAACCATGAAGTATGATTTCTCTGAAACCATGATAGATTTCAAATCGATCCTGACCAAAATGAGTCTGCACTGTGAAATAATTTTTGTTGAGTGGATAGATTTTAGTTTGTGGTAGTGTTTCATCATTCTGACACAACTACGAACCATGAAGTATGATTTCTCTGGAACCATGATAGATTTCAAATCGATCCTGACCAAAATGAGTCTGTGGTGTGAAATAATTTTTGTTCAGTGGATAGATTTTAGTTAATGGTAGTGGTTCAACATTCTATCAGAACAACGAATTATGAAGTATGATTTCTCTGAAACCATGATAGATTTCAAATCGATTCTGACCAAAATGAGTCTGTGGTGTAAATATTTAATATTTGTAGTGGATAGATTTTAGTTAGGGGTATTCGTTCAACATTCTATCAGAACAACGAACCATGAAGTATAATTTCTCTGAAACCATGTTAGATTTCAAATCGATGCAGACCGAAATGAGTCTGCACTGTGAAACAATTTTTTATGAGTGGATAGATTTTAGTTTGTGGTAGTCGTGCAACATTCTATCAGAACTACGAACCATGAAGTATGAATTCTCTGAAACCATGATAGATTTCAAATCGATCCTGACCAAAATGAGTCTGTGGTGTGAAATAATTTTTGTTGAGTGGATAGATTTTAGTTTGGGATAGTGTTTCATCATTCTGACAGAACTACGAACCATGAAGCATGATTTCTCTGAAACCATGATAGATTTCAAATCGATCCTGACCAAAACAAGTCTGTAGTGTGAAATAATTTTGTTGAGTGGATAGATTTTAGTTTGTGGTAGTGTTTCAACATTCTATTCGAACTACGAACCATGAAGTATGATTTCTCTGAAACCATGATAGATTTCAAATCGATCCTGACCAAAACAAGTCTGTAGTGTGAAATAATTTTGTTGAGTGGATAGATTTTAGTTTGTGGTAATGTTTCAACATTCTATTCGAACTACGAACCATGAAGTATGATCTCTCTGAAACCATGATAGAATTCAAATCGATCCTGACCAAAATGAGTCTGTGGTGTGAAATAATTTTTGTTCAGTGGATAGATTTTAGTTAATGGTAGTGGTTCAACATTCTATCAGAACAACGAATTATGAAGTATGAATTCTCTGAAACCATGATAGATTTCAAATCGATCCTGACCAAAATGAGTGTGTGGTGTGAAATAATTTTTGTTGAGTGGATAGATTTTAGTTTGTGGTAGTGTTTCATCATTCTGACACAACTACGAACCATGAAGTATGATTTCTCTGAAACCATGATAGATTTCTAATCGATCCTGACCAAACTGAGTGTGTGGTGTGAAATAATTTTTGTTGAGTGGATAGATTTTAGTTTGTGGTAGTGTTTCATCATTCTGACACAACTACGAACCATGAAGTATGATTTCTCTTTAACCATGATAGATTTCAAATCGATCCTGACCAAAATGAGTCTGTGGTGTGAAATAATTTTTGTTCGGTGGATAGATTTTAGTTAATGGTAGTGGTTCAACATTCTATCAGAACAACGAATTATGAAGTATGATTTCTCTGAAACCATGATAGATTTCAAATCGATCCTGACCAAAATGAGTCTGTGGTGTAAAACAATATTTGTTCAGTGGATAGATTTTAGTTAGGGGTATTCGTTCAACATTCTATCAGAACTACGAACCATGAAGTATGAATTCTCTGAAACCATGATAGATTTCAAATCAATCCTGACCAAAATGAGTCTGCACTGTGAAATAATTTTTGTTGAGTGGATAGATTTTAGTTTGTGGTAGTGTTTCATCATTCTGACACAACTACGAACCATGAAGTATGATTTCTCTGGAACCATGATAGATTTCAAATCGATCCTGACCAAAATGAGTCTGTGGTGTGAAATAATTTTTGTTCAGTGGATAGATTTTAGTTAATGGTAGTGGTTCAACATTCTATCAGAACAACGAATTATGAAGTATGATTTCTCTGAAACCATGATAGATTTCAAATCGATCCTGACCAAAATGAGTCTGTGGTGTAAAATAATATTTGTTCAGTGGATAGATTTTAGTTGGGGGTATTCGTTCAACATTCTATCAGAACAACGAACCATGAAGTATGATTTCTCTGAAACCATGATAGATTTCAAATCGATCCTGACCAAAATGAGTCTGTGGTATGAAATAATTTTTGTTGAGTGGATAGATTTTAGTTAGGGGTAGTCGTTCAACATTCTATTCGAACTACGAACCATGAAGTATGATTTCTCTGAAACCATGATAGATTTCAAATCGATCCTGACCAAAATGAGTCTGTGGTGTGAAATAATTTTTTATGAGTGGATAGATTTTAGTTTGTGGTAGTCGTTCAACATTCTATCAGAACTACGAACCATGAAGTATGAATTCTCTGAAACCATGATAGATTTCAAATCGATCCTGACCAAAATGAGTCTGCACTGTGAAATAATTTTTGTTGAGTGGATAGATTTTAGTTTGTGGTAGTGTTTCATCATTCTGACACAACTACGAACCACGAAGTATGATTTCTCTGGAACCATGATAGATTTCTAATCGATCCTGACCAAACTGAGTGTGTGGTGTGAAATAACTTTTGTTGAGTGGATAGATTTTAGTTTGTGGTAGTGTTTCATCATTCTGACACAACTACGAACCATGAAGTATGATTTCTCTTTAACCATGATAGATTTCAAATCGATCCTGACCAAAATGAGTCTGTGGTGTGAAATAATTTTTGTTCGGTGGATAGATTTTAGTTAATGGTAGTGGTTCAACATTCTATCAGAACAACGAATTATGAAGTATGATTTCTCTGAAACCATGATAGATTTCAAATCGATCCTGACCAAAATGAGTCTGTGGTGTAAAACAATATTTGTTCAGTGGATAGATTTTAGTTAGGGGTATTCGTTCAACATTCTATCAGAACTACGAACCATGAAGTATGAATTCTCTGAAACCATGATAGATTTCAAATCAATCCTGACCAAAATGAGTCTGCACTGTGAAATAATTTTTGTTGAGTGGATAGATTTTAGTTTGTGGTAGTGTTTCATCATTCTGACACAACTACGAACCATGAAGTATGATTTCTCTGGAACCATGATAGATTTCAAATCGATCCTGACCAAAATGAGTCTGTGGTGTGAAATAATTTTTGTTCAGTGGATGGATTTTAGTTAATGGTAGTGGTTCAACATTCTATCAGAAGAACGTATTATGAAGTATGATTTCTCTGAAACCATGATAGATTTCAAATCGATCCTGACCAAAATGAGTCTGTGGTGTAAAATAATATTTGTTCAGTGGATAGATTTTAGTTAGGGGTATTCGTTCAACATTCTATCAGAACAACGAACCATGAAGTATGATTTCTCTGAAACCATGATAGATTTCAAATCGATCCTGACCAAAATGAGTCTGTGGTGTGAAATAATTTTTGTTGAGTGGATAGATTTTAGTTAGGGGTAGTCGTTCAACATTCTATTCGAACTACGAACCATGAAGTATGAATTCTCTGAAACCATGATAGATTTCAAATCGATCCTGACCAAAACAAGTCTGTAGTGTGAAATAATTTTGTTGAGTGGATAGATTTTAGTTTGTGGTAGTGTTTCAACATTCTATTCGAACTACGAACCATGAAGTATGATTTCTCTGAAACCATAATAGATTTCAAATCGATCCTGACCAAAACAAGTCTGTAGTGTGAAATAATTTTGTTGAGTGGATAGATTTTAGTTTGTGGTAGTGTTTCAACATTCTATTCGAACTACGAACCATGAAGTATGATTTCTCTGAAACCATGATAGATTTCAAATCGATCCTGACCAAAATGAGTCTGTGGTGTGAAATAATTTTTGTTGAGTGGATAGATTTTAGTTTGGGATAGTGTTTCATCATTCTGACAGAACTACGAACCATGAAGCATGATTTCTCTGAAACGATGATAGATTTCAAATCGATCCTGACCAAAACAAGTCCGTAGTGTGAAATAATTTTGTTGAGTGGATAGATTTTAGTTGGTGGTAGTGTTTCAACATTCTAACAGAACTACGAACTATGAAGTATGATTTCTCTGAAACCATGATAGAATTCAAATCGATCCTGACCAAAATGAGTCTGTGGTGTGAAATAATTTTTGTTCAGTGGATAGATTTTAGTTAATGGTAGTGGTTCAACATTCTATCAGAACAACGAATTATGAAGTATGATTTCTCTGGAACCATGATAGATTTCAAATCGATCCTGACCAAAATGAGTCTGTGGTGTGAAATAATTTTTGTTCAGTGGATAGATTTTAGTTTGTGGTAGTGTTTCATCATTCTGACACAACTACGAACCATGAAGTATGATTTCTCTGGAACCATGATAGATTTCAAATCGATCCTGACCAAAATGAGTCTGTGGTGTGAAATAATTTTTGTTCAGTGGATAGATTTTAGTTAATGGTAGTGGTTCAACATTCTATCAGAACAACGTATTATGAAGTATGATTTCTCTGAAACCATGATAGATTTCAAATCGATCCTGACCAAAATGAGTCTGTGGTGTAAAATAATATTTGTTCAGTGGATAGATTTTAGTTAGGGGTATTCGTTCAACATTCTATCAGAACAACGAACCATGAAGTATGATTTCTCTGAAACCATGATAGATTTCAAATCGATCCTGACCAAAATGAGTCTGTGGTGTGAAATAATTTTTGTTCAGTGGATAGATTTTAGTTAATGGTAGTGGTTCAACATTCTATCAGAACAACGAATTATGAAGTATGATTTCTCTGAAACCATGATAGATTTCAAATCGATCCTGACCAAAATGAGTCTGTGGTGTAAAATAATATTTGTTCAGTGGATAGATTTTAGTTGGGGGTATTCGTTCAACATTCTATCAGAACAACGAACCATGAAGTATGATTTCTCTGAAACCATGATAGATTTCAAATCGATCCTGACCAAAATGAGTCTGTGGTGTGAAATAATTTTTGTTGAGTGGATAGATTTTAGTTAGGGGTAGTCGTTCAACATTCTATTCGAACTACGAACCATGAAGTATGAATTCTCTGAAACCATGATAGATTTCAAATCGATCCTGACCAAAACAAGTCTGTAGTGTGAAATAATTTTGTTGAGTGGATAGATTTTAGTTTGTGGTAGTGTTTCAACATTCTATTCGAACTACGAACCATGAAGTATGATTTCTCTGAAACCATAATAGATTTCAAATCGATCCTGACCAAAACAAGTCTGTAGTGTGAAATAATTTTGTTGAGTGGATAGATTTTAGTTTGTGGTAGTGTTTCAACATTCTATTCGAACTACGAACCATGAAGTATGATTTCTCTGAAACCATGATAGATTTCAAATCGATCCTGACCAAAATGAGTCTGTGGTGTGAAATAATTTTTGTTGAGTGGATAGATTTTAGTTTGGGATAGTGTTTCATCATTCTGACAGAACTACGAACCATGAAGCATGATTTCTCTGAAACGATGATAGATTTCAAATCGATCCTGACCAAAACAAGTCCGTAGTGTGAAATAATTTTGTTGAGTGGATAGATTTTAGTTGGTGGTAGTGTTTCAACATTCTAACAGAACTACGAACTATGAAGTATGATTTCTCTGAAACCATGATAGAATTCAAATCGATCCTGACCAAAATGAGTCTGTGGTGTGAAATAATTTTTGTTCAGTGGATAGATTTTAGTTAATGGTAGTGGTTCAACATTCTATCAGAACAACGAATTATGAAGTATGATTTCTCTGAAACCATGATAGATTTCAAATCGATCCTGACCAAAATGAGTCTGTGGTGTAAAATAATATTTGTTCAGTGGATAGATTTTAGTTTGTGGTAGTGTTTCATCATTCTGACACAACTACGAACCATGAAGTATGATTTCTCTGGAACCATGATAGATTTCAAATCGATCCTGACCAAAATGAGTCTGTGGTGTGAAATAATTTTTGTTCAGTGGATAGATTTTAGTTAATGGTAGTGGTTCAACATTCTATCAGAACAACGTATTATGAAGTATGATTTCTCTGAAACCATGATAGATTTCAAATCGATCCTGACCAAAATGAGTCTGTGGTGTAAAATAATATTTGTTCAGTGGATAGATTTTAGTTAGGGGTATTCGTTCAACATTCTATCAGAACAACGAACCATGAAGTATGATTTCTCTGAAACCATGATAGATTTCAAATCGATCCTGACCAAAATGAGTCTGTGGTGTGAAATAATTTTTGTTCAGTGGATAGATTTTAGTTAATGGTAGTGGTTCAACATTCTATCAGAACAACGAATTATGAAGTATGATTTCTCTGAAACCATGATAGATTTCAAATCGATCCTGACCAAAATGAGTCTGTGGTGTAAAATAATATTTGTTCAGTGGATAGATTTTAGTTGGGGGTATTCGTTCAACATTCTATCAGAACAACGAACCATGAAGTATGATTTCTCTGAAACCATGATAGATTTCAAATCGATCCTGACCAAAATGAGTCTGTGGTATGAAATAATTTTTTATGAGTGGATAGATTTTAGTTAGGGGTAGTCGTTCAACATTCTATTCGAACTACGAACCATGAAGTATGATTTCTCTGAAACCATGATAGATTTCAAATCGATCCTGACCAAAATGAGTCTGTGGTGTGAAATAATTTTTTATGAGTGGATAGATTTTAGTTTGTGGTAGTCGTTCAACATTCTATCAGAACTACGAACCATGAAGTATGAATTCTCTGAAACCATGATAGATTTCAAATCGATCCTGACCAAAATGAGTCTGCACTGTGAAATAATTTTTGTTGAGTGGATAGATTTTAGTTTGTGGTAGTGTTTCATCATTCTGACACAACTACGAACCATGAAGTATGATTTCTCTGAAACCATGATAGATTTCAAATCGATCCTGACCAAAATGAGTCTGTGGTGTGAAATAATTTTTGTTCAGTGGATAGATTTTAGTTAATGGTAGTGGTTCAACATTCTATCAGAACAACGAATTATGAAGTATGATTTCTCTGAAACCATGATAGATTTCAAATCGATCCTGACCAAAATGAGTCTGTGGTGTAAAACAATATTTGTTCAGTGGATAGATTTTAGTTAGGGGTATTCGTTCAACATTCTATCAGAACTACGAACCATGAAGTATGAATTCTCTGAAACCATGATAGATTTCAAATCAATCCTGACCAAAATGAGTCTGCACTGTGAAATAATTTTTGTTGAGTGGATAGATTTTAGTTTGTGGTAGTGTTTCATCATTCTGACACAACTACGAACCATGAAGTATGATTTCTCTGGAACCATGATAGATTTCAAATCGATCCTGACCAAAATGAGTCTGTATTGTGAAATAATTTTTGTTCAGTGGATAGATTTTAGTTAATGGTAGTGGTTCAACATTCTATCAGAACAACGTATTATGAAGTATGATTTCTCTGAAACCATGATAGATTTCAAATCGATCCTGACCAAAATGAGTCTGTGGTGTAAAATAATATTTGTTCAGTGGATAGATTTTAGTTAGGGGTATTCGTTCAACATTCTATCAGAACAACGAACCATGAAGTATGATTTCTCTGAAACCATGATAGATTTCAAATCGATCCTGACCAAAATGAGTCTGTGGTGTGAAATAATTTTTGTTGAGTGGATAGATTTTAGTTAGGGGTAGTCGTTCAACATTCTATTCGAACTACGAATCATGAAGTATGAATTCTCTGAAACCATGATAGATTTCAAATCGATCCTGACCAAAACAAGTCTGTAGTGTGAAATAATTTTGTTGAGTGGATAGATTTTAGTTTGTGGTAGTGTTTCAACATTCTATTCGAACTACGAACCATGAAGTATGATTTCTCTGAAACCATAATAGATTTCAAATCGATCCTGACCAAAACAAGTCTGTAGTGTGAAATAATTTTGTTGAGTGGATAGATTTTAGTTTGTGGTAGTGTTTCAACATTCTATTCGAACTACGAACCATGAAGTATGATTTCTCTGAAACCATGATAGATTTCAAATCGATCCTGACCAAAATGAGTCTGTGGTGTGAAATAATTTTTGTTGAGTTAATAGATTTTAGTTTGGGATAGTGTTTCATCATTCTGACAGAACTACGAACCATGAAGCATGATTTCTCTGAAACGATGATAGATTTCAAATCGATCCTGACCAAAACAAGTCCGTAGTGTGAAATAATTTTGTTGAGTGGATAGATTTTAGTTGGTGGTAGTGTTTCAACATTCTAACAGAACTACGAACTATGAAGTATGATTTCTCTGAAACCATGATAGAATTCAAATCGATCCTGACCAAAATGAGTCTGTGGTGTGAAATAATTTTTGTTCAGTGGATAGATTTTAGTTAATGGTAGTGGTTCAACATTCTATCAGAACAACGAATTATGAAGTATGATTTCTCTGAAACCATGATAGATTTCAAATCGATCCTGACCAAAATGAGTCTGTGGTGTAAAATAATATTTGTTCAGTGGATAGATTTTAGTTTGTGGTAGTGTTTCATCATTCTGACACAACTACGAACCATGAAGTATGATTTCTCTGGAACCAGGATAGATTTCAAATCGATCCTGACCAAAATGAGTCTGTGGTGTGAAATAATTTTTGTTCAGTGGATAGATTTTATTTAATGGTAGTGGTTCAACATTCTATCAGAACAACGAATTATGAAGTATGATTTCTCTGAAACCATGATAGATTTCAAATCGATCCTGACCAAAATGAGTCTGTGGTGTAAAATAATATTTGTTCAGTGGATAGATTTTAGTTAGGGGTATTCGTTCAACATTCTATCAGAACAACGAACCATGAAGTATGATTTCTCTGAAACCATGATAGATTTCAAATCGATCCTGACCAAAATGAGTCTGTGGTGTAAAATAATATTTGTTCAGTGGATAGATTTTAGTTAGGGGTATTCGTTCAACATTCTATCAGAACAACGAACCATGAAGTATGATTTCTCTGAAACCATGATAGATTTCAAATCGATCCTGACCAAAATGAGTCTGTGGTGTGAAATAATTTTTGTTGAGTGGATAGATTTTAGTTAGGGGTAGTCGTTCAACATTCTATTCGAACTACGAACCATGAAGTATGAATTCTCTGAAACCATGATAGATTTCAAATCGATCCTGACCAAAACAAGTCTGTAGTGTGAAATAATTTTGTTGAGTGGATAGATTTTAGTTTGTGGTAGTGTTTCAACATTCTATTCGAACTACGAACCATGAAGTATGATTTCTCTGAAACCATAATAGATTTCAAATCGATCCTGACCAAAACAAGTCTGTAGTGTGAAATAATTTTGTTGAGTGGATAGATTTTAGTTTGTGGTAGTGTTTCAACATTCTATTCGAACTACGAACCATGAAGTATGATTTCTCTGAAACCATGATAGATTTCAAATCGATCCTGACCAAAATGAGTCTGTGGTGTGAAATAATTTTTGTTGAGTGGATAGATTTTAGTTTGGGATAGTGTTTCATCATTCTGACAGAACTACGAACCATGAAGCATGATTTCTCTGAAACGATGATAGATTTCAAATCGATCCTGACCAAAACAAGTCCGTAGTGTGAAATAATTTTGTTGAGTGGATAGATTTTAGTTGGTGGTAGTGTTTCAACATTCTAACAGAACTACGAACTATGAAGTATGATTTCTCTGAAACCATGATAGAATTCAAATCGATCCTGACCAAAATGAGTCTGTGGTGTGAAATAATTTTTGTTCAGTGGATAGATTTTAGTTAATGGTAGTGGTTCAACATTCTATCAGAACAACGAATTATGAAGTATGATTTCTCTGAAACCATGATGGATTTCAAATCGATCCTGACCAAAATGAGTCTGTGGTGTAAAATAATATTTGTTCAGTGGATAGATTTTAGTTTGTGGTAGTGTTTCATCATTCTGACACAACTACGAACCATGAAGTATGATTTCTCTGGAACCAGGATAGATTTCAAATCGATCCTGACCAAAATGAGTCTGTGGTGTGAAATAATTTTTGTTCAGTGGATAGATTTTATTTAATGGTAGTGGTTCAACATTCTATCAGAACAACGAATTATGAAGTATGATTTCTCTGAAACCATGATAGATTTCAAATCGATCCTGACCAAAATGAGTCTGTAGTGTAAAATAATATTTGTTCAGTGGATAGATTTTAGTTAGGGGTATTCGTTCAACATTCTATCAGAACAACGAACCATGAAGTATGATTTCTCTGAAACCATGATAGATTTCAAATCGATCCTGACCAAAATGAGTCTGTGGTGTGAAATAATTTTTGTTGAGTGGATAGATTTTAGTTAGGGGTAGTCGTTCAACATTCTATCGGAACAACGAATTATGAAGTATGATTTCTCTGAAACCATGATAGATTTCAAATCGATCCTGACCAAAATGAGTCTGTGGTGTAAAATAATATTTGTTCAGTGGATAGATTTTAGTTAGGGGTATTCGTTCAACATTCTATCAGAACAACGAACCATGAAGTATGATTTCTCTGAAACCATGATAGATTTCAAATCGATCCTGACCAAAATGAGTCTGTGGTGTAAAATAATATTTGTTCAGTGGATAGATTTTAGTTAGGGGTATTCGTTCAACATTCTATCAGAACAACGAACCATGAAGTATGATTTCTCTGAAACCATGATAGATTTCAAATCGATCCTGACCAAAATGAGTCTGTGGTGTAAAATAATATTTGTTCAGTGGATAGATTTTAGTTAGGGGTATTCGTTCAACATTCTATCAGAACAACGAACCATGAAGTATGATTTCTCTGAAACCATGATAGATTTCAAATCGATCCTGACCAAAATGAGTCTGTGGTGTGAAATAATTTTTGTTGAGTGGATAGATTTTAGTTAGGGGTATTCGTTCAACATTCTATCAGAACAACGAACCATGAAGTATGATTTCTCTGAAACCATGATAGATTTCAAATCGATCCTGACCAAAATGATTCTGTTGTGAAATAATTTTTTTTGAGTGGATAGATTTTAGTTTGGGATAGTGTTTCATCATTCCGACAGAACTACGAACCATGAAGCATGATTTCTCTGAAACGATGATAGATTTCAAATCGATCCTGACCAAAATGAGTCTGCACTGTGAAATAATTTTTGTTGAGTGGATAGATTTTAGTTTGTGGTAGTGTTTCATCATTCTGACACAACTACGAACCATGAAGTATGATTTCTCTGGAACCATGATAGATTTCTAATCGATCCTGACCAAACTGAGTGTGTGGTGTGAAATAATTTTTGTTGAGTGGATAGATTTTAGTTTGTGGTAGTGTTTCATCATTCTGACACAACTACGAACCATGAAGTATGATTTCTCTGGAACCATGATAGATTTCAAATCGATCCTGACCAAAATGAGTCTGTGGTGTGAAATAATTTTTGTTCGGTGGATAGATTTTAGTTAATGGTAGTGGTTCAACATTCTATCAGAACAACGAATTATGAAGTATGATTTCTCTGAAACCATGATAGATTTCAAATCGATAATGACCAAACTGAGTGTGTGGTGTGAAATAATTTTTGTTGAGTGGATAGATTTTAGTTTGTGGTAGTGTTTCATCATTCTTACACAACTACGAACCATGAAGTATGATTTCTCCGGAACCATGATAGATTTCTAATCGATCCTGACCAAACTGAGTGTGTGGTGTGAAATAATTTTTGTTGAGTGGATAGATTTTAGTTTGTGGTAGTGTTTCATCATTCTGACACAACTACGAACCATGAAGTATGATTTCTCTGGAACCATGATAGATTTCAAATCGATCCTGACCAAAATGAGTCTGTGGTGTGAAATAATTTTTGTTCGGTGGATAGATTTTAGTTAATGGTAGTGGTTCAACATTCTATCAGAACAACGAATTATGAAGTATGATTTCTCTGAAACCATGATAGATTTCAAATCGATCCTGACCAAAATGAGTCTGCACTGTGAAATAATTTTTGTTGAGTGGATAGATTTTAGTTTGTGGTAGTGTTTCATCATTCTGACACAACTACGAACCATGAAGTATGATTTCTCTGGAACCATGATAGATTTCTAATCGATCCTGACCAAACTGAGTGTGTGGTGTGAAATAATTTTTGTTGAGTGGATAGATTTTAGTTTGTGGTAGTGTTTCATCATTCTGACACAACTACGAACCATGAAGTATGATTTCTCTGGAACCATGATAGATTTCAAATCGATCCTGACCAAAATGAGTCTGTGGTGTGAAATAATTTTTGTTCGGTGGATAGATTTTAGTTAATGGTAGTGGTTCAACATTCTATCAGAACAACGAATTATGAAGTATGATTTCTCTGAAACCATGATAGATTTCTAATCGATCCTGACCAAACTGAGTGTGTGGTGTGAAATAATTTTTGTTGAGTGGATAGATTTTAGTTAGGGGTATTCGTTCAACATTCTATCAGAACTACGAACCATGAAGTATGAATTCTCTGAAACCATGATAGATTTCAAATCAATCCTGACCAAAATGAGTCTGCACTGTGAAATAATTTTTGTTGAGTGGATAGATTTTAGTTTGTGGTAGTGTTTCATCATTCTGACACAACTACGAACCATGAAGTATGATTTCTCTGGAACCATGATAGATTTCAAATCGATCCTGACCAAAATGAGTCTGTGGTGTGAAATAATTTTTGTTCAGTGGATAGATTTTAGTTAATGGTAGTGGTTCAACATTCTATCAGAACAGCGTATTATGAAGTATGATTTCTCTGAAACCATGATAGATTTCAAATCGATCCTGACCAAAATGAGTCTGTGGTGTAAAATAGTATTTGTTCAGTGGATAGATTTTAGTTAGGGGTATTCGTTCAACATTCTATCAGAACAACGAACCATGAAGTATGATTTCTCTGAAACCATGATAGATTTCAAATCGATCCTGACCTAAATGAGTCTGTGGTGTGAAATAATTTTTGTTGAGTGGATAGATTTTAGTTAGGGGTAGTCGTTCAACATTCTATTCGAACTACGAATAACAGACCAAAATGAGTCTGTGGTGTAAAATAGTATTTGTTCAGTGGATAGATTTTAGTTAGGGGTATTCGTTCAACATTCTATCAGAACAACGAACCATGAAGTATGATTTCTCTGAAACCATGATAGATTTCAAATCGATCCTGACCAAAATGAGTCTGTGGTGTGAAATAATTTTTGTTGAGTGGATAGATTTAAGTTTGATGTAGTCTTTCAACATTTTGTCAGAACTGCGAACCATAACGTATGACTTCTCTGAAACCATGATAGATTTCAAATGGATCCTGACCAAAATGAGTCTGTGGTGTGAGATAATTTTTGTTGAGTGGATAGATTTTAGTTTGTGGTAGTGTTTCATCATTCTGACACAACTACGAACCATGAAGTATGATTTCTCTGGAACCATGATAGATTTCTAATCGATCCTGACCAAACTGAGTGTGTGGTGTGAAATAATTTTTGTTGAGTGGATAGATTTTAGTTTGTGGTAGTGTTTCATCATTCTGACACAACTACGAACCATGAAGTATGATTTCTCTGGAACCATGATAGATTTCAAATCGATCCTGACCAAAATGAGTCTGTGGTGTGAAATAATTTTTGTTCGGTGGATAGATTTTAGTTAATGGTAGTGGTTCAACATTCTATCAGAACAACGAATTATGAAGTATGATTTCTCTGAAACCATGATAGATTTCAAATCGATCCTGACCAAAATGAGTCTGCACTGTGAAATAATTTTTGTTGAGTAGATAGATTTTAGTTTGTGGTAGTGTTTCATCATTCTGACACAACTACGAACCATGAAGTATGATTTCTCTGGAACCATGATAGATTTCTAATCGATCCTGACCAAACTGAGTGTGTGGTGTGAAATAATTTTTGTTGAGTGGATAGATTTTAGTTTGTGGTAGTGTTTCATCATTCTGACACAACTACGAACCATGAAGTATGATTTCTCTGGAACCATGATAGATTTCAAATCGATCCTGACCAAAATGAGTCTGTGGTGTGAAATAATTTTTGTTCGGTGGATAGATTTTAGTTAATGGTAGTGGTTCAACATTCTATCAGAACAACGAATTATGAAGTATGATTTCTCTGAAACCATGATAGATTTCTAATCGATCCTGACCAAACTGAGTGTGTGGTGTGAAATAATTTTTGTTGAGTGGATAGATTTTAGTTAGGGGTATTCGTTCAACATTCTATCAGAACTACGAACCATGAAGTATGAATTCTCTGAAATCATGATAGATTTCAAATCAATCCTGACCAAAATGAGTCTGCACTGTGAAATAATTTTTGTTGAGTGGATAGATTTTAGGTTGTGGTAGTGTTTCATCATTCTGACACAACTACGAACCATGAAGTATGATTTCTCTGGAACCATGATAGATTTCAAATCGATCCTGACCAAAATGAGTCTGTGGTGTGAAATAATTTTTGTTCAGTGGATAGATTTTAGTTAATGGTAGTGGTTCAACATTCTATCAGAACAACGAATTATGAATTATGATTTCTCTGAAACCATGATAGATTTCAAATCGATCCTGACCAAAATGAGTCTGCACTGTGAAATAATTTTTGTTGAGTGGATAGATTTTAGTTTGTGGTAGTGTTTCATCATTCTGACACAACTACGAACCATGAAGTATGATTTCTCTGGAACCATGATAGATTTCTAATCGATCCTGACCAAACTGAGTGTGTGGTGTGAAATAATTTTTGTTGAGTGGATAGATTTTAGTTTGTGGTAGTGTTTCATCATTCTGACACAACTACGAACCATGAAGTATGATTTCTCTGGAACCATGATAGATTTCAAATCGATCCTGACCAAAATGAGTCTGTGGTGTGAAATAATTTTTGTTCGGTGGATAGATTTTAGTTAATGGTAGTGGTTCAACATTCTATCAGAACAACGAATTATGAAGTATGATTTCTCTGAAACCATGATAGATTTCTAATCGATCCTGACCAAACTGAGTGTGTGGTGTGAAATAATTTTTGTTGAGTGGATAGATTCTAGTTAGGGGTATTCGTTCAACATTCTATCAGAACTACGAACCATGAAGTATGATTTCTCTGAAACCATGATAGATTTCAAATCGATCCTGACCAAAATGAGTCTGTGGTGTAAAATAGTATTTGTTCAGTGGATAGATTTTAGTTAGGGGTATTCGTTCAACATTCTATCAGAACAACGAACCATGAAGTATGATTTCTCTGAAACCATGATAGATTTCAAATCGATCCTGACCAAAATGAGTCTGTGGTGTGAAATAATTTTTGTTGAGTGGATAGATTTTACTTGGGGTAGTCGTTCAACATTCTATTCGAACTACGAACCATGAAGTATGAATTCTCTGAAACCATGATAGATTTCAAATCGATCCTGACCAAAACAAGTCTGTAGTGTGAAATAATTTTGTTGAGTGGATAGATTTTAGTTTGTGGTAGTGTTTCAACATTCTATTCGAACTACGAACCATGAAGTATGATTTCTCTGAAACCATAATAGATTTCAAATCGATCCTGACCAAAACAAGTCTGTAGTGTGAAATAATTTTGTTGAGTGGATAGATTTTAGTTTGTGGTAGTGTTTCAACATTCTATTCGAACTACGAACCATGAAGTATGATCTCTCTGAAACCATGTTAGATTTCAAATCGATGCAGACCGAAATGAGTCTGCACTGTGAAACAATTTTTTATGAGTGGATAGATTTTAGTTTGGGATAGTGTTTCATCATTCTGACAAAACTACGAACCATGAAGCATGATTTCTCTGAAACGATGATAGATTTCAAATCGATCCTGACCAAAACAAGTCCGTAGTGTGAAATAATTTTGTTGAGTGGATAGATTTTAGTTTGTGGTAGTGTTTCAACATTCTAACAGAACTACGAACTATGAAGTATGATTTCTCTGAAACCATGATAGAATTCAAATCGATCCTGACCAAACTGAGTGTGTGGTGTGAAATAATTTTTGTTGAGTGGATAGATTTTAGTTAGGGGTATTCGTTCAACATTCTATCAGAACTACGAACCATGAAGTATGATTTCTCTGAAACCATGATAGATTTCAAATCGATCCTGACCAAAATGAGTCTGTGGTGTAAAATAGTATTTGTTCAGTGGATAGATTTTAGTTAGGGGTATTCGTTCAACATTCTATCAGAACAACGAACCATGAAGTATGATTTCTCTGAAACCATGATAGATTTCAAATCGATCCTGACCAAAATGAGTCTGTGGTGTGAAATAATTTTTGTTGAGTGGATAGATTTTAGTTAGGGGTAGTCGTTCAACATTCTATCACAACAATGAACCATGAAGTATGAATTCTCTGAAACCATGATAGATTTCAATTCGATCCTGACCAAAATGAGTCTGTGGTGTGAAATAATTTTTGTTCGGTGGATAGATTTTAGTTAATGGTAGTGGTTCAACATTCTATCAGAACAACGAATTATGAAGTATGATTTCTCTGAAACCATGATAGATTTCTAATCGATCCTGACCAAACTGAGTGTGTGGTGTGAAATAATTTTTGTTGAGTGGATAGATTTTAGTTAGGGGTATTCGTTCAACATTCTATCAGAACTACGAACCATGAAGTATGATTTCTCTGAAACCATGATAGATTTCAAATCGATCCTGACCAAAATGAGTCTGTGGTGTAAAATAGTATTTGTTCAGTGGATAGATTTTAGTTAGGGGTATTCGTTCAACATTCTATCAGAACAACGAACCATGAAGTATGATTTCTCTGAAACCATGATAGATTTCCTGACCAAAATGAGTCTGTGGTGTGAAATAATTTTTGTTCGGTGGATAGATTTTAGTTAATGGTAGTGGTTCAACATTCTATCAGAACAACGAATTATGAAGTATGATTTCTCTGAAACCATGATAGATTTCTAATCGATCCTGACCAAACTGAGTGTGTGGTGTGAAATAATTTTTGTTGAGTGGATAGATTTTAGTTAGGGGTATTCGTTCAACATTCTAACAGAACTACGAACCATGAAGTATGATTTCTCTGAAACCATGATAGATTTCAAATCGATCCTGACCAAAATGAGTCTGTGGTGTAAAATAATATTTGTTCAGTGGATAGATTTTAGTTAAAGGTATTCGTTCAACATTCTATCAGAACAACGAACCATGAAGTATGATTTCTCTGAAACCATGATAGATTTCAAATCGATCCTGACCAAAATGAGTCTGTATTGTGAAATAATTTTTGTTGAGTGGATAGATTTTAGTTGGGGTAGTCGTTCAACATTCTATTCGAACTACGAACCATGAAGTATGAATTCTCTGAAACCATGATAGATTTCAAATCGATCCTGACCAAAACAAGTCTGTAGTGTGAAATAATTTTGTTGAGTGGATAGATTTTAGTTTGTGGTAGTGTTTCAACATTCTATTCGAACTACGAACCATGAAGTATGATTTCTCTGAAACCATAATAGATTTCAAATCGATCCTGACCAAAACAAGTCTGTAGTGTGAAATAATTTTGTTGAGTGGATAGATTTTAGTTTGTGGTAGTGTTTCAACATTCTATTCGAACTACGAACCATGAAGTATGATCTCTCTGAAACCATGTTAGATTTCAAATCGATGCAGACCGAAATGAGTCTGCACTGTGAAACAATTTTTTATGAGTGGATAGATTTTAGTTTGGGATAGTGTTTCATCATTCTGACAAAACTACGAACCATGAAGCATGATTTCTCTGAAACGATGATAGATTTCAAATCGATCCTGACCAAAACAAGTCCGTAGTGTGAAATAATTTTGTTGAGTGGATAGATTTTAGTTTGTGGTAGTGTTTCAACATTCTACCAGAACTACGAACTATGAAGTATGATTTCTCTGAAACCATGATAGAATTCAAATCGATCCTGACCAAAATGAGTCTGTAGTGTGAAATAATTTTTGTTCAGTGGATAGATTTTAGTTAATGGTAGTGGTTCAACATTCTATCAGAACAACGAATTATGAAGTATGATTTCTCTGAAACCATGATAGATTTCAAATCGATCCTGACCAAAATGAGTCTGGTGTGAAATAATTTTTTTTGAGTGGATAGATTTTAGTTTGTGGTAGTGTTTCATCATTCTGACACAACTACGAACCATGAAGTATGATTTCTCTGGAACCATGATAGATTTCTAATCGATCCTGACCAAACTGAGTCTGTGGTGTGAAATAATTTTTGTTGAGTGGATAGATTTTAGTTAGGGGTAGTCGTTCAACATTCTATCACAACAATGAACCATGAAGTATGAATTCTCTGAAACCATGATAGATTTCAATTCGATCCTGACCAAAACAAGTCTGTAGTGTGAAATAATTTTGTTGAGTGGATAGATTTTAGTTTGTGGTAGTGTTTCAACATTCTGTTCGAACTACGAACCATGAAGTATGATTTCTCTGAAACCATGATAGATTTCAAATCGATCCTGACCAAAATGAGTCTGTGGTGTGAAATAATTTTTTATGAGTGGATAGATTTTAGTTTGTGGTAGTGTTTCATCATTCTGACACAACTACGAACCATGAAGTATGATTTCTCTGGAACCAGGATAGATTTCAAATCGATCCTGACCAAAATGAGTCTGTGGTGTGGAATAGTTTTTGTTCAGTGGATAGATTTTATTTAATGGTAGTGGTTCAACATTCTATCAGAACAACGAATTATGAAGTATGATTTCTCTGAAACCATGATAGATTTCAAATCGATCCTGACCAAAATGAGTCTGTGGTGTAAAATAATATTTGTTCAGTGGATAGATTTTAGTTAGGGGTATTCGTTCAACATTCTATCAGAACAACGAAACATGAAGTATGATTTCTCTGAAACCATGATAGATTTCAAATCGATCCTGACCCAAATGCGTCTGTGGTGTGAAATAATTTTTGTTGAGTGGATAGATTTTAGTTAGGGGTAGTCGTTCAACATTCTATCGGAACAACGAACCATGAAGTATGAATTCTCTGAAACCATGATAGATTTCAAATCGATCCTGACCAAAACAAGTCTGTAGTGTGAAATAATTTTGTTGAGTGGATAGATTTTAGTTTGTAGTAGTGTTTCAACATTCTATTCGAACTACGAACCATGAAGTATGATTTCTCTGAAACCATGATAGATTTCAAATCGATCCTGACCAAAACAAGTCTGTAGTGTGAAATAATTTTGTTGAGTGGATAGATTTTAGTTTGTGGTAGTGTTTCAACATTCTATTCGAACTACGAACCATGAAGTATGATCTCTCTGAAACCATGTTAGATTTCAAATCGATGCAGACCGAAATGAGTCTGCACTGTGAAACAATTTTTTATGAGTGGATAGATTTTAGTTTGTGGTAGTCGTTCAACATTCTATCAGAACTACGAACCATGAAGTATGAATTCTCTGAAACCATGATAGATTTCAAATCGATCCTGACCAAAATGAGTCTGCACTGTGAAACAATTTTTTATGAGTGGATAGATTTTAGTTTGTGGTAGTCGTTCAACATTCTATCAGAACTACGAACCATGAAGTATGATTTCTCTGGAACCATGATAGATTTCAAATCGATCCTGACCAAAATGAGTCTGGTGTGAAATAATTTTTTTTTGAGTGGATAGATTTTAGTTTGGGATAGTGTTTCATCATTCTGACAGAACTACGAACCATGAAGCATGATTTCTCTGAAACGATGATAGATTTCAAATCGATCCTGACCAAAACAAGTCCGTAGTGTGAAATAATTTTGTTGAGTGGATAGATTTTAGTTTGTGGTAGTGTTTCAACATTCTAACAGAACTACGAACTATGAAGTATGATTTCTCTGAAACCATGATAGAATTCAAATCGATCCTGACCAAAATGAGTCTGTGGTGTGAAATAATTTTTGTTCAGTGGATAGATTTTAGTTAGGGGTAGTGGTTCAACATTCTATCAGAACAACGAATTATGAAGTATGATTTCTCTGAAACGATGATAGATTTCAAATCGATCCTGACCAAAATGAGTCTGGTGTGAAATAATTTTTGTTGAGTGGATAGATTTTAGTTAGGGGTACTCGTTCAACATTCTATTCGAACTACGAACCATGAAGTATGATTTCTCTGAAACCATGAAAAATTTCAAATCGATCCTGACAAAATGAGTCTGTGGTGTGAAATAATTTTTGTTGAGTGGATAGATTTTAGTTTGTGGTAGTGTTTCAACATTCTAACAGAACTACGAACTATGAAGTATGATTTCTCTGAAACCATGATAGATTTCAAATCGATCCTGACCAAAATGAGTCTGGTGTGAAATAATTTTTGTTGAGTGGATAGATTTTAGTTAGGGGTACTCGTTAAACATTTTATCAGAACAACGAACCATGAAGTATGATTTCTCTGAAACGATGATAGATTTCAAATCGATCCTGACCAAAATGAGTCTGGTGTGAAATAATTTTTGTTGAGTGGATAGATTTTAGTTAGGGGTACTCGTTCAACATTCTATTCGAACTACGAACCATGAAGTATGATTTCTCTGAAACCATGAAAAATTTCAAATCGATCCTGACAAAATGAGTCTGTGGTGTGAAATAATTTTTGTTGAGTGGATAGATTTTAGTTACGGGTAGTCGTTCAACATTCTATTCGAACTACGAAACATGAAGTATGATTTCTCTGAAATGATGATAGATTTCAAATCGATCCTGACCAAAACAAATCTGTAGTGTGAAATAATTTTGTTGAGTGGATAGATTTTAGTTTGTTGTAGTGTTTCAACATTCTATTCGAACTACGAACTATGAAGTATGATTTCTCTGAAACCATGATAGATTTCAAATCGATCCTGACCAAAATGAGTCTGTGGTGTAAAATAATATTTGATGAGTGGATAGATTTTAGTTAGGGGTAGTCGTTAAACATTCTATCAGAACAACGAACCATGAAGTATGATTTCTCTGAAACGATGATAGATTTCAAATCGATCCTGACCAAAATGAGTCTGGTGTGAAATAATTTTTGTTGAGTGGATAGATTTTAGTTAGGGGTACTCGTTCAACATTCTATTCGAACTACGAACCATGAAGTATGATTTCTCTGAAACCATGAAAAATTTCAAATCGATCCTGACAAAATGAGTCTGTGGTGTGAAATAATTTTTGTTGAGTGGATAGATTTTAGTTACGGGTAGTCGTTCAACATTCTATTCGAACTACGAAACATGAAGTATGATTTCTCTGAAATGATGATAGATTTCAAATCGATCCTGACCAAAACAAATCTGTAGTGTGAAATAATTTTGTTGAGTGGATAGATTTTAGTTTGTGGTAGTGTTTCAACATTCTATTCGAACTACGAACCATGAAGTATGATTTCTCTGAAATGATGATAGATTTCAAATCGATCCTGACCAAAACAAGTCTGTAATGTGAAATAATTTTGTTGAGTGGATAGATTTAAGTTTGGGGTAGTCTTTCAACATTTTGTCAGAACTACGAACCATAACGTATGACTTCTCTGAAACCATGATAGATTTCAAATGGATCCTGACCAAAATGAGTCTGTGGTGAGAAATAATTTTTGTTGAGTGGATAGATTTTAGTTAGTTGTAGTCTTTCAACATTCTGTCAGAACTGCGAACCATAAAGAATGATTTCTCTGAAACCGTGATCGATTTCAAATGGATCCTGACCAAAATGAGTCTGTAGTGTGAAATAATTTTTGTTGAGTGGATAGATTTAAGTTTGATGTAGTCTTTCAACATTCTGTCAGAACTGCGAACCATAACGTATGATTTCTCTGAAACCATGATAAATTTCAAATGGATTCTGACCAAAATGAGTCTGTAGTGTGAAATAATTTTTGTTGAGTGGATAGATTTAAGTTTGATGTAGTCTTTCAACATTTTGTCAGAACTGCGAACCATAACGTATGACTTCTCTGAAACCATGATAGATTTCAAATGGATCCTGACCAAAATGAGTCTGTGGTGAGAAATAATTTTTGTTGAGTGGATAGATTTTAGTTAGTTGTAGTCTTTCAACATTCTGTCAGAACTGCGAACCATAAAGAATGATTTCTCTGAAACCGTGATCGATTTCAAATGGATCCTGACCAAAATGAGTCTGTAGTGTGAAATAATTTTTGTTGAGTGGATAGATTTAAGTTTGGGGTAGTCTTTCAACATTTTGTCAGAACTGCGAACCATAACGTATGACTTCTCTGAAACCATGATAGATTTCAAATGGATCCTGACCAAAATGAGTCTGTAGTGTTAAATAATTTTTGGTGAGTGAATAACTTTTAGTTTGGGGTAGTCGTTCAACATTCTATCAGAACTACGAACCCTGAAGTATGATTTCTCTGAAACCGCTATAGATTTCAAATCGATCCTGACCAAAATGAGTCTGTAGTGTGAAATAATTTTTGTTGAGTGGATAGATTTTAGTTAGTTGTAGTCTTTCAACATTCTAACAGAACTACGAACCATGAAGTATGATTTCTCTGAAACCATGATAGATTTCAAATGGATCCTGACCAAAATGAGTCTGTGGTGAGAAATAATTTTTGTTGAGTGGATAGATTTTAGTTAGTTGTAGTCTTTCAACATTCTGTCAGAACTGCGAACCATAAAGAATGATTTCTCTGAAACCGTGATCGATTTCAAATGGATCCTGACCAAAATGAGTCTGTAGTGTGAAATAATTTTTGTTGAGTGGATAGATTTAAGTTTGGGGTAGTCTTTCAACATTTTGTCAGAACTGCGAACCATAACGTATGACTTCTCTGAAACCATGATAGATTTCAAATGGATCCTGACCAAAATGAGTCTGTAGTGTTAAATAATTTTTGGTGAGTGAATAACTTTTAGTTTGGGGTAGTCGTTCAACATTCTATCAGAACTACGAACCCTGAAGTATGATTTCTCTGAAACCGCTATAGATTTCAAATCGATCCTGACCAAAATGAGTCTGTAGTGTGAAATAATTTTTGTTGAGTGGATAGATTTTAGTTAGTTGTAGTCTTTCAACATTCTGTCAGAACTGCGAACCATAAAGAATGATTTCTCTGAAACCGTGATCGATTTCAAATGGATCCTGACCAAAATGAGTCTGTAGTGTGAAATAATTTTTGCTTGAGTGGATAGATTTAAGTTTGATGTAGTCTTTCAACATTCTGTCAGAACTGCGAACCATAAAGTATGATTTCTCTGAAACCATGATAGATATCAAATGGGTCCTGACCAAAATAAGTCTGTAGTGTTAAATAATTTTTGGTGAGTGAATAACTTTTAGTTTGGGGTAGTCGTTCAACATTCTATCAGAACTACGAACCCTGAAGTATGATTTCTCTGAAACCGCTATAGATTTCAAATCGATCCTGACCAAAATGAGTCTGTAGTGTGAAATAATTTTTGTTGAGTGGATAGATTTAAGTTTGATGTAGTCTTTCAACATTCTGTCAGAACTACGAACCATAAAGTATGATTTCTCTGAAACCATGATAGATTTCAAATGGGTCCTGACCAAAATGAGTCTGTAGTGTTAAATAATGTTTGCTTGAGTGAATAGATTTTAGTTTGGGGTAGTCGTTCAACATTCTTTCAGAACTACGAACCCTGAAGTATGATTTCTCTGAAACCGCTATAGATTTCAAATCGATCCTAACCAAAATGAGTCTGTAGTGTGAAATAATTTTTGTTGAGTGGATAGATTTTAGTTAGTTGTAGTCTTTCAACATTCTAACAGAACTACGAACCATGAAGTATGATTTCTCTGAAACCATGATAGATTTCAAATGGGACCTGACCAAAATAAGTCTGTAGTGTTAAATAATTTTTGGTGAGTGAATAGATTTTATTTTGGGGTAGTCGTTCAACATTCTTTCAGAACTATGAAAACTGAAGTATGATTTCTCTGAAACCGCTATAGATTTCAAATCGATTGTGACCAAAATGAGTCTGTAGTGTGAAATAATATTTGTTGAGTGGATAGATTTTAGTCAGTTGTAGTCTTTCAACATTCTGTCAGAACTGCGAACCATGAAGTATGATTTCTCTGAAACCATGATAGATTTCAAATGGGTCCTGACCAAAATGAGTCTGTAGTGTTAAATAATTTTTGGTGAGTGGATAGATTTTAGTTTGGGGTAGTCGTTCAACATTCAATCAGAACTACGAACCCTGAAGTATGATTTCTCTGAAACCGATAGATTTCAAATCGATCCTAACCAAAATGAGTCTGTAGTGTGAAATAATTTTTGCTTCAGTGGATAGATATTAGCTTGGGGTAGTCTTTAAACATTCTGTCAGAACTGCGAACCATGAAGTATGACTCCTCTGAAACCATGATAGATTACAAATCGATTGTGACCAAAATGAGTCTGTAGTGAGAAATAATTTTTGCTTGAGTATATAGATTTAAGGTTGGGGTAGTCTTTCAACATTCTAACAGAACTACGAACCATGAAGTATGATTTCTCTGAAACCACGATAGATTTCAAATCGATCCTGACCAAAATGAGTCTGTAGTGTGAAATAATTTTTGTTGAGTGGATAGATTTTAGTTTGGGGTAGTCGTTCAACATTCTGTCAGAACTACGAACCCTGAAGTATGATTTCTCTGAAACCGCTATAGATTTCAAATCGATCCTAACCAAAATGAGTCTGTAGTGTGAAATAATTTTTGTTGAGTGGATAGATTTAAGTTTGATGTAGTCTTTCAACATTCTGTCAGAACTACGAACCATAAAGTATGATTTCTCTGAAACCATGATAGATTTCGAATGGGTCCTGACCAAAATGAGTCTGTAGTGTTAAATAATTTTTGCTTGAGTGAATAGATTTTAGTTTGGGGTAGTCGTTCAACATTCTTTCAGAACTACGAACCCTGAAGTATGATTTCTCTGAAACCGCTATAGTTTTCAAATCGATCCTGACCAAAATGAGTCTGTAGTGTGAAATAATTTTTGTTGAGTGGATAGATTTAAGTTTGATGTAGTCTTTCAACATTCTGTCAGAACTACGAACCATAAAGTATGATTTCTCTGAAACCATGATAGATTTCAAATGGGTCCTGACCAAAATGAGTCTGTAGTGTTAAATAATGTTTGCTTGAGTGAATAGATTTTAGTTTGGGGTAGTCGTTCAACATTCTTTCAGAACTACGAACCCTGAAGTATGATTTCTCTGAAACCGCTATAGATTTCAAATCGATCCTAACCAAAATGAGTCTGTAGTGTGAAATAATTTTTGTTGAGTGGATAGATTTTAGTTAGTTGTAGTCTTTCAACATTCTAACAGAACTACGAACCATGAAGTATGATTTCTCTGAAACCATGATAGATTTCAAATGGGACCTGACCAAAATAAGTCTGTAGTGTTAAATAATTTTTGGTGAGTGGATAGATTTTAGTTTGGTGTAGTCGTCCAACATTCTATCAGAACTACCAACCCTGAAGTATGATTTCTCTGAAACCGCGATAGATTTCAAATCGATCCTGACCAAAATGAGTCTGTAGTTTGAAATAATTTTTGTTGAGTGGATAGATTTAAGTTTGATGTAGTCGTTCAACATTCTATCAGAACTACGAACCCTGAAGTATGATTTCTCTGAAACCGCTATAGATTTCAAATCGATCCTGACCAAAATGAGTCTGTAGTGTGAAATAATTTTTGTTGAGTGGATAGATTTAAGTTTGATGTAGTCTTTCAACATTCTGTCAGAACTACGAACCATAAAGTATGATTTCTCTGAAACCATGATAGATTTCAAATGGGTCCTGACCAAAATGAGTCTGTAGTGTTAAATAATGTTTGCTTGAGTGAATAGATTTTAGTTTGGGGTAGTCGTTCAACATTCTTTCAGAACTACGAACCCTGAAGTATGATTTCTCTGAAACCGCTATAGATTTCAAATCGATCCTAACCAAAATGAGTCTGTAGTGTGAAATAATTTTTGTTGAGTGGATAGATTTTAGTTAGTTGTAGTCTTTCAACATTCTAACAGAACTACGAACCATGAAGTATGATTTCTCTGAAACCATGATAGATTTCAAATGGGACCTGACCAAAATAAGTCTGTAGTGTTAAATAATTTTTGGTGAGTGGATAGATTTTAGTTTGGTGTAGTCGTCCAACATTCTATCAGAACTACCAACCCTGAAGTATGATTTCTCTGAAACCGCGATAGATTTCAAATCGATCCTGACCAAAATGAGTCTGTAGTTTGAAATAATTTTTGTTGAGTGGATAGATTTAAGTTTGATGTAGTCTTTCAACATTCTAACAGAACTACGAACCATAAAGTATGATTTCTCTGAAACCATGATAGATTTCAAATGGGTCCTGACCAAAATGAGTCTGTAGTGTGAAATAATTTTTGTTGAGTGGATAGATTTTAGTTAGTTGTAGTCTTTCAACATTCTAACAGAACTACGAACCATGAAGTATGATTTCTCTGAAACCATGATAGATTTCAAATGGGACCTGACCAAAATAAGTCTGTAGTGTTAAATAATTTTTGGTGAGTGGATAGATTTTAGTTTGGTGTAGTCGTCCAACATTCTATCAGAACTACCAACCCTGAAGTATGATTTCTCTGAAACCGCTATAGATTTCAAATCGATCCTAACCAAAATGAGTCTGTAGTGTGAAATAATTTTTGTTGAGTGGATAGATTTTAGTTAGTTGTATTCTTTCAACATTCTAACAGAACTACGAACCATGAAGTATGATTTCTCTGAAACCATGATAGATTTCAAATGGGACCTGACCAAAATAAGTCTGTAGTGTTAAATAATTTTTGGTGAGTGGATAGATTTTAGTTTGGTGTAGTCGTTCAACATTCTTTCAGAACTACGAACCCTGAAGTATGATTTCTCTGAAACCGCTATAGATTTCAAATCGATTGTGACCAAAATGAGTCTGTAGTGTGAAATAATTTTTGTTGAGTGGATAGATTTTAGTTAGTTGTAGTCTTTCAACATTCTAACAGAACTACGAACCATGAAGTATGATTTCTCTGAAACCATGATAGATTTCAAATGGGTCCTGACCAAAATAAGTCTGTAGTGTTAAATAATTTTTATTGAGTGAATAGATTTTAGCTTGGGTAGTCTTTAAACATTCTGTCAGAACTGCGAACCATGAAGTATGACTTCTCTGAAACCATGATAAATTACAAATCGATTGTGACCAAAATGAGTCTGTAGTGAGAAATAATTTTTGCTTGAGTGGATAGATTTAAGGTAGGGGTAGTCTTTCAACATTCTAACAGAACTACGAACCATAAAGTATGATTTCTCTGAAACCATGATAGATTTCAAATGGGTCCTGACCAAAATGAGTCTGTAGTGTGAAATAATTTTTGTTGAGTGGATAGATTTTAGTTAGTTGTAGTCTTTCAACATTCTAACAGAACTACGAACCATGAAGTATGATTTCTCTGAAACCATGATAGATTTCAAATGGGTCCTGGCCAAAATAAGTCTGTAGTGTTAAATAATTTTTGGTGAGTGGATAGATTTTAGTTTGGTGTAGTCGTCCAACATTCTATCAGAACTACCAACCCTGAAGTATGATTTCTCTGAAACCGATAGATTTCAAATCGATCCTAACCAAAATGAGTCTGTAGTGTGAAATAATTTTTGCTTCAGTGGATAGATATTAGCTTGGGGTAGTCTTTAAACATTCTGTCAGAACTGCGAACCATGAAGTATGACTTCTCTGAAACCATGATAGATTACAAATCGATTGTGACCAAAATGAGTCTGTAGTGAGAAATAATTTTTGCTTGAGTGGATAGATTTAAGGTTGGGGTAGTCTTTCAACATTCTAACAGAACTACGAACCATGAAGTATGATTTCTCTGAAACCACGATAGCTTTCAAATCGATCGTGACCAAAATGAGTCTGTAGTGAGAAATAATTTTTGCTTGAGTGGATAGATTTAAGGTTGGGGTAGTCTTTCAACATTCTAACAGAACTACGAACCATGAAGTATGATTTCTCTGAAACCACGATAGATTTCAAATCGATCCTGACCAAAATGAGTCTGTAGTGTGAAATAATTTTTGTTGAGTGGATAGATTTTAGTTTGGGGTAGTCGTTCAACATTCTGTCAGAACTACAAACCCTGAAGTATGATTTCTCTGAAACCGCTATAGATTTCAAATCGATTATAACCAAAATGAGTCTGTAGTGTGAAATAATTTTTGTTGAGTGGATAGATTTAAGTTTGATGTAGTCTTTCAACATTCTGTCAGAACTACGAACCATAAAGTATGATTTCTCTGAAACCATGATAGATTTCAAATGGGTCCTGACCAAAATGAGTCTGTAGTGTTAAATAATTCTTGCTTGAGTGAATAGATTTTAGTTTGGGGTAGTCGTTCAACATTCTTTCAGAACTACGAACCCTGAAGTATGATTTCTCTGAAACCGCTATAGATTTCAAATCGATCCTAACCAAAATGAGTCTGTAGTGTGAAATAATTTTTGTTGAGTGGATAGATTTTAGTTAGTTGTAGTCTTTCAACATTCTAACAGAACTACGAACCATGAAGTATGATTTCTCTGAAACCATGATAGATTTCAAATGGGACCTGACCAAAATAAGTCTGTAGTGTTAAATAATTTTTGGTGAGTGGATAGATTTTAGTTTGGTGTAGTCGTCCAACATTCTATCAGAACTACCAACCCTGAAGTATGATTTCTCTGAAACCGCGATAGATTTCAAATCGATCCTGACCAAAATGAGTCTGTAGTTTGAAATAATTTTTGTTGAGTGGATAGATTTAAGTTTGATGTAGTCGTTCAACATTCTTTCAGAACTACGAACCCTGAAGTATGATTTCTCTGAAACCGCGATAGATTTCAAATCGATCCTAACCAAAATGAGTATGTAGTGTGAAATAATTTTTGTTGAGTGGATAGATTTTAGTTAGTTGTAGTCTTTCAACATTCTAACAGAACTACGAACCATGAAGTATGATTTCTCTGAAACCATGATAGATTTCAAATGGGACCTGACCAAAATAAGTCTGTAGTGTTAAATAATTTTTGGTGAGTGGATAGATTTTAGTTTGGTGTAGTCGTCCAACATTCTATCAGAACTACCAACCCTGAAGTATGATTTCTCTGAAACCGCGATAGATTTCAAATCGATCCTGACCAAAATGAGTCTGTAGTTTGAAATAATTTTTGTTGAGTGGATAGATTTAAGTTTGATGTAGTCTTTCAACATTCTAACAGAACTACGAACCATAAAGTATGATTTCTCTGAAACCATGATAGATTTCAAATGGGTCCTGACCAAAATGAGTCTGTAGTGTGAAATAATTTTTGTTGAGTGGATAGATTTTAGTTAGTTGTAGTCTTTCAACATTCTAACAGAACTACGAACCATGAAGTATTATTTCTCTGAAACCATGATAGTTTTCAAATGTATCCTGGCCAAAATAAGTCTGTAGTGTTAAATAATTTTTGGTGAGTGAATAGATTTTAGTTTGGGGTAGTCGTTCAACATTCTATCAGAACTACCAACCCTGAAGTATGATTTCTCTGAAGCCATGATAGATTTCAAATGGGACCTGACCAAAATAAGTCTGTAGTGTTAAATAATTTTTGGTGAGTGGATAGATTTTAGTTTGGTGTAGTCGCCCAACATTCTATCAGAACTACCAACCCTGAAGTATGATTTCTCTGAAACCGCTATAGATTTCAAATCGATCCTAACCAAAATGAGTCTGTAGTGTGAAATAATTTTTGTTGAGTGGATAGATTTTAGTTAGTTGTAGTCTTTCAACATTCTAACAGAACTACGAAACATGAAGTATGATTTCTCTGAAACCATGATAGATTTCAAATGGTGAGTGGATAGATTTTAGTTAGTTGTATTCTTTCAACATTCTAACAGAACTACGAACCATGAAGTATGATTTCTCTGAAACCATGATAGATTTCAAATGGTGTCCTGGCCAAAATAAGTCTGTAGTGTTAAATAATTTTTGGTGAGTGAATAGATTTTAGTTTGGGGTAGTCGCTCAACATTCTATCAGAACTACCAACCCTGAAGTATGATTTCTCTGAAACCATGATAGATTTCAAATGGGACCTGACCAAAATAAGTCTGTAGTGTTAAATAATTTTTGGTGAGTGAATAGATTTTAGTTTGGGGTAGTCGTTCAACATTCTTTCAGAACTACGAACCCTGAAGTATGATTTCTCTGAAACCGCGATAGATTTCAAATCGATCCTAACCAAAATGAGTCTGTAGTGTGAAATAATTTTTGTTGAGTGGATAGATTTTAGTTAGTTGTAGTCTTTCAACATTCTAACAGAACTACGAACCATGAAGTATGATTTCTCTGAAACCATGATAGATTTCAAATGGGACCTGACCAAAATAAGTCTGTAGTGTTAAATAATTTTTGGTGAGTGGATAGATTTTAGTTTGGTGTAGTCGTCCAACATTCTATCAGAACTACCAACCCTGAAGTATGATTTCTCTGAAACCGCGATAGATTTCAAATCGATCCTGACCAAAATGAGTCTGTAGTTTGAAATAATTTTTGTTGAGTGGATAGATTTAAGTTTGATGTAGTCTTTCAACATTCTAACAGAACTACGAACCATAAAGTATGATTTCTCTGAAACCATGATAGATTTCAAATGGGTCCTGACCAAAATGAGTCTGTAGTGTGAAATAATTTTTGTTGAGTGGATAGATTTTAGTTAGTTGTAGTCTTTCAACATTCTAACAGAACTACGAACCATGAAGTATGATTTCTCTGAAACCATGATAGATTTCAAATGGGTCCTGGCCAAAATAAGTCTGTAGTGTTAAATAATTTTTGGTGAGTGAATAGATTTTAGTTTGGGGTAGTCGTTCAGCATTCTATCAGAACTACCAACCCTGAAGTATGATTTCTCTGAAGCCATGATAGATTTCAAATGGGACCTGACCAAAATAAGTCTGTAGTGTTAAATAATTTTTGGTGAGTGGATAGATTTTAGTTTGGTGTAGTCGTCCAACATTCTATCAGAACTACCAACCCTGAAGTATGATTTCTCTGAAACCGCGATAGATTTCAAATCGATCCTGACCAAAATGAGTCTGTAGTTTGAAATAATTTTTGTTGAATGGATAGATTTTAGTTAGTTGTAGTCTTTCAACATTCTAACAGATCTACGAACCATGAAGTATGATTTCTCTGAAAGCATGATAGATTTCAAATGGGTCCTGACCAAAATGAGTCTGTAGTGTTAAATAATTTTTGGTGAGTGAATAGATTTTAGTTTGGGGTAGTCGTTCAACATTCTTTCAGAACTACGAACCCTGAAGTATGATTTCTCTGAAACCGCTATAGATTTCAAATCGATTGTGACCAAAAAGAGTCTGTAGTGTGAAATAATTTTTGTTGAGTGGATAGATTTTAGTTAGTTGTAGTCTTTCAACATTCTGTCAGAACTGCGAACCATGAAGTATGATTTCTCTGAAACCATGATAGATTTCAAATGGGTCCCGACCAAAATGAGTCTGTAGTGTTAAATAATTTTTGGTGAGTGGATAGATTTTAGTTTGGGGTAGTCGTTCAACATTCAATCAGAACTACGAACCCTGAAGTATGATTTCTCTGAAACCGCGATAGATGTCAAATCGATCCTAACCAAAATGAGTCTGTAGTGTGAAATAATTTTTGCTTCAGTGGATAGATATTAGCTTGGGGTAGTCTTTAAACATTCTGTCAGAACTGCGAACCATGAAGTATGACTTCTCTGAAACCATGATAAATTACAAATCGATTGTGACCAAAATGAGTCTGTAGTGAGAAATAATTTTTGCTTGAGTGGATAGATTTAAGGTTGGGGCAGTCTTTCAACATTCTAACAGAACTACGAACCATGAAGTATGATTTCTCTGAAACCACGATAGATTTCAAATCGATCCTGACCAAAATGAGTCTGTAGTGTGAAATAATTTTTGTTGAGTGGATAGATTTTAGTTTGGGGTAGTCGTTCAACATTCTGTCAGAACTACGAACCCTGAAGTATGATTTCTCTGAAACCGCTATAAATTTTAAATCGATCCTAACCAAAATGAGTCTGTAGTGTGAAATAATTTTTGTTGAGTGGATAGATTTAAGTTTGATGTAGTCTTTCAACATTCTGTCAGAACTACGAACCATAAAGTATGATTTCTCTGAAACCATGATAGATTTCAAATGGGTCCTGACCAAAATGAGTCTGTAGTGTTAAATAATTTTTGCTTGAGTGAATAGATTTTAGTTTGGGGTAGTCGTTCAACATTCTTTCAGAACTACGAACCCTGAAGTATGATTTCTCTGAAACCGCTATAGATTTCAAATCGATCCTAACCAAAATGAGTCTGTAGTGTGAAATAATTTTTGTTGAGTGGATAGATTTTAGTTAGTTGTAGTCTTTCAACATTCTAACAGAACTACGAACCATGAAGTATGATTTCTCTGAAACCATCATAGATTTCAAATGGGACCTGACCAAAATAAGTCTGTAGTGTTAAATAATTTTTGGTGAGTGAATAGATTTTAGTTTGGGGTAGTCGTTCAACATTCTTTCAGAACTACGAACCCTGAAGTATGATTTCTCTGAAACCGCGATAGATTTCAAATCGATCCTAACCAAAATGAGTCTGTAGTGTGAAATAATTTTTGTTGAGTGGATAGATTTTAGTTAGTTGTAGTCTTTCAACATTCTAACAGAACTACGAACCATGAAGTATGATTTCTCTGAAACCATGATAGATTTCAAATGGGACCTGACCAAAATAAGTCTGTAGTGTTAAATAATTTTTGGTGAGTGGATAGATTTTAGTTTGGTGTAGTCGTCCAACATTCTATCAGAACTACCAACCCTGAAGTATGATTTCTCTGAAACCGCTATAGATTTCAAATCGATCCTAACCAAAATGAGTCTGTAGTGTGAAATAATTTTTGTTGAGTGGATAGATTTTAGTTAGTTGTATTCTTTCAACATTCTAACAGAACTACGAACCATGAAGTATGATTTCTCTGAAACCATGATAGATTTCAAATGGGACCTGACCAAAATAAGTCTGTAGTGTTAAATAATTTTTGGTGAGTGGATAGATTTTAGTTTGGTGTAGTCGTCCAACATTCTATCAGAACTACCAACCCTGAAGTATGATTTCTCTGAAACCGCGATAGATTTCAAATTGATCCTGACCAAAATGAGTCTGTAGTGTTAAATAATTTTTGTTGAGTGGATAGATTTTAGTTAGTTGTAGTCTTTTAACATTCTAACAGAACTACGAACCATGAAGTATGATTTCTCTGAAACCATGATAGATTTCAAATGGGACCTGACCAAAATAAGTCTGTAGTGTTAAATTTTTTTTGGTGAGTGGATAGATTTTAGTTTGGTGTAGTCGTTCAACATTCTATCAGAACTACCAACCCTGAAGTATGATTTCTCTGAAACCGCGATAGATTTCAAATCGATCCTGACCAAAATGAGTCTGTAGTTTGAAATAATTTTTGTTGAATTAATAGATTTAAGTTTCATGTAGTCTTTCAACATTCTAACAGAACTACGAACCATAAAGTATGATTTCTCTGAAACCATGATAGATTTCAAATGGGTCCTGACCAAAATGAGTCTGTAGTGTTAAATAATTTTTGGTGAGTGAATAGATTTTAGTTTGGGGTAGTCGTTCAACATTCTTTCAGAACTACGAACCCTGAAGTATGATTTCTCTGAAACCGCTATAGATTTCAAATCGATTGTGACCAAAATGAGTCTGTAGTGTGAAATAATTTTTGTTGAGTGGATAGATTTTAGTTAGTTGTAGTCTTTCAACATTCTAACAGAACTACGAACCATGAAGTATGATTTCTCTGAAACCATGATAGATTTCAAATGGGACCTGACCAAAATAAGTCTGTAGTGTTAAATAATTTTTGGTGAGTGAATAGATTTTAGTTTGGGGTAGTCGTTCAACATTCTTTCAGAACTACGAACCCTGAAGTATGATTTCTCTGAAACCGCTATAGATTTCAAATGGGTCCTGACCAAAATGAGTCTGTAGTGTGAAATAATTTTTGTTGAGTGGATAGATTTTAGTTAGTTGTAGTCTTTCAACATTCTAACAGAACTACGAACCATGAAGTATGATTTCTCTGAAACCATGATAGATTTCAAATGGGTCCTGACCAAAATAAGTCTGTAGTGTTAAATAATTTTTATTGAGTGAATAGATTTTAGTTTGGGGTAGTCGTTCAACATTCTATCAGAACTACCAACCCTGAAGTATGATTTCTCTGAAACCATGATAGATTTCAAATGGGACCTGACCAAAATAAGTCTGTAGTGTTAAATATTTTTTGGTGAGTGGATAGATTTTAGTTTGGTGTAGTCGTTCAACATTCTATCAGAACTACCAACCCTGAAGTATGATTTCTCTGAAACCGCTATAGATTTCAAATCGATCCTAACCAAAATGAGTCTGTAGTGTGAAATAATTTTTGTTGAGTGGATAGATTTTAGTTAGTTGTATTCTTTCAACATTCTAACAGAACTACGAACCATGAAGTATGATTTCTCTGAAACCATGATAGATTTCAAATGGGACCTGACCAAAATAAGTCTGTAGTGTTAAATACTTTTTGGTGAGTGGATAGACTTTAGTTTGGTGTAGTCGTCCAACATTCTATCAGAACTACCAACCCTGAAGTATGATTTCTCTGAAACCGCGATAGATTTCAAATCGATCCTGACCAAAATGAGTCTGTAGTGTTAAATAATTTTTGTTGAGTGGATAGATTTTAGTTAGTTGTAGTCTTTCAACATTCTAACAGAACTACGAACCATGAAGTATGATTTCTCTGAAACCATGATAGATTTCAAATGGGACCTGACCAAAATAAGTCTGTTGTGTTAAATAATTTTTGGTGAGTGGATAGGTTTTAGTTTGGTGTAGTCGTCCAACATTCTATCAGAACTACCAACCCTGAAGTATGATTTCTCTGAAACCGCGATAGATTTCAAATCGATCCTAACCAAAATGAGTCTGTAGTGTGAAATAATTTTTGTTGAGTGGATAGATTTTAGTTAGTTGTAGTCTTTCAACATTCTAACAGAACTACGAACCATGAAGTATGATTTCTCCGAAACCGCGATAGGTTTCAAATCGATCCTGACCAAGATGAGTCTGTGGTGTGAAATAATTTTTGTTGAGTGGATAGATTTTAGTTAGTTGTATTCTTTCAACATTCTAACAGAACTACGAACCATGAAGTATGATTTCTCTGAAACCATGATAGATTTCAAATGGGACCTGACCAAAATAAGTCTGTAGTGTTAAATAATTTTTGGTGAGTGGATAGGTTTTAGTTTGGTGTAGTCGTCCAACATTCTATCAGAACTACCAACCCTGAAGTATGATTTCTCTGAAACCGCGATAGATTTCAAATCGATCCTAACCAAAATGAGTCTGTAGTGTGAAATAATTTTTGTTGAGTGGATAGATTTTAGTTAGTTGTAGTCTTTCAACATTCTAACAGAACTACGAACCATGAAGTATGATTTCTCTGAAACCATGATAGATTTCAAATGGGACCTGACCAAAATAAGTCTGTTGTGTTAAATAATTTTTGGTGAGTGGATAGGTTTTAGTTTGGTGTAGTCGTCCAACATTCTATCAGAACTACCAACCCTGAAGTATGATTTCTCTGAAACCGCGATAGGTTTCAAATCGATCCTGACCAAGATGAGTCTGTGGTGTGAAATAATTTTTGTTGAGTGGATAGATTTTAGTTAGTTGTATTCTTTCAACATTCTAACAGAACTACGAACCATGAAGTATGATTTCTCTGAAACCGCGATAGATTTCAAATCGATCCTAACCAAAATGAGTCTGTAGTGTTAAATAATTTTTGTTGAGTGGATAGATTTTAGTTAGGGCTAGTCGTTCAACATTCTATTCGAACTACGAACCATGAAGTATGATTTCTCTGAAACCATAATAGATTTCAAATCGATTGTGACCAAAATGAGTCTGTAGTGTGAAATAATTTTTGTTGAGTGGATAGATTTTAGTTCGTTGTAGTCTTTCAACATTCTAACAGAACTACGAACCATGAAGTATGATTTCTCCGAAACCGCGATAGGTTTCAAATCGATCCTGACCAAAATGAGTCTGTAGTGTGAAATAATTTTTGTTGAGTGGATAGATTTTAGTTAGTTGTATTCTTTCAACATTCTAACAGAACTACGAACCATGAAGTATGATTTCTCTGAAACCATGATAGATTTCAAATGGGACCTGACCAAAATAAGTCTGTAGTGTTAAATAATTTTTGGTGAGTGGATAGGTTTTAGTTTGGTGTAGTCGTCCAACATTCTATCAGAACTACCAACCCTGAAGTATGATTTCTCTGAAACCGCGATAGATTTCAAATCGATCCTAACCAAAATGAGTCTGTAGTGTGAAATAATTTTTGTTGAGTGGATAGATTTTAGTTAGTTGTAGTCTTTCAACATTCTAACAGAACTACGAACCATGAAGAATGTTTTCTCTGAAATCATGATAGATTTCAAATGGGACCTGACCAAAATAAGTCTGTAGTGTTAAATAATTTTTGGTGAGTGGATAGATTTTAGTTTGGTGTAGTCGTCCAACATTCTATCAGAACTACCAACCCTGAAGTATGATTTCTCTGAAACCGCGATAGATTTCAAATCGATCCTGACCAAAGTGAGTCTGTAGTTTGAAATAATTTTTGTTGAATGGATAGATTTAAGTTTCATGTAGTCTTTCAACATTCTAACAGAACTACGAACCATAAAGTATGATTTCTCTGAAACCATGATAGATTTCAAATGGGTCCTGACCAAAATGAGTCTGTAGTGTTAAATAATTTTTGGTGAGTGAATAGATTTTAGTTTGGGGTAGTCGTTCAACATTCTTTCAGAACTACGAACCCTGAAGTATGATTTCTCTGAAACCGCTATAGATTCCAAATCGATTGTGACCAAAATGAGTCTGTAGTGTGAAATAATTTTTGTTGAGTGGATAGATTTTAGTTAGTTGTAGTCTTTCAACATTCTAACAGAACTACGAACCATGAAGTATGATTTCTCTGAAACCATGATAGATTTCAAATGGGACCTGACCAAAATAAGTCTGTAGTGTTAAATAATTTTTGGTGAGTGGATAGATTTTAGTTTGGTGTAGTCGTCCAACATTCTATCAGAACTACCAACCCTGAAGTATGATTTCTCTGAAACCGCGATAGATTTCAAATCGATCCTGACCAAAATGAGTCTGTAGTTTGAAATAATTTTTGTTGAATGGATAGATTTAAGTTTCATGTAGTCTTTCAACATTCTAACAAAACTACGAACCATAAAGTATGATTTCTCTGAAACCATGATAGATTTCAAATGGGTCCTGACCAAAATGAGTCTGTAGTGTTAAATAATTTTTGGTGAGTGAATAGATTTTAGTTTGGGGTAGTCGTTCAACATTCTTTCAGAACTACGAACCCTGAAGTATGATTTCTCTGAAACCGCTATAGATTTCAAATGGATCCTGACCAAAATGAGTCTGTAGTGTGAAATAATTTTTGTTGAGTGGATAGATTTTAGTTAGTTGTAGTCTTTCAACATTCTAACAGAACTACGAACCATGAAGTATGATTTCTCTGAAACCATGATAGATTTCAAATGGGTCCTGACCAAAATAAGTCTGTAGTGTTAAATAATTTTTGGTGAGTGAATAGATTTTAGTTTGGGGTAGTCGTTCAACATTCTATCAGAACTACCAACCCTGAAGTATGATTTCTCTGAAACCATGATAGATTTCAAATGGGACCTGACCAAAATAAGTCTGTAGTGTTAAATAATTTTTGGTGAGTGGATAGATTTTAGTTTGGTGTAGTCGTCCAACACTCTATCAGAACTACCAACCCTGAAGTATGATTTCGCTGAAACCGCTATAGATTTCAAATCGATCCTAACCAAAATGAGTCTGTGGTGTGAAATAATTTTTGTTGAGTGGATAGATTTTAGTTAGTTGTATTCTTTCAACATTCTAACAGAACTACGAACCATGAAGTATGATTTCTCTGAAACCATGATAGATTTCAAATGGGACCTGACCAAAATAAGTCTGTAGTGTTAAATAATTTTTGGTGAGTGGATAGATTTTAGTTTGGTGTAGTCGTCCAACATTCTAACAGAACTACCAACCCTGAAGTATGATTTCTCTGAAACCGCGATAGATTTCAAATCGATCCTGACCAAAATGAGTCTGTAGTGTTAAATAATTTTTGTTGAGTGGATAGATTTTAGTTAGTTGTAGTCTTTCAACATTCTAACAGAACTACGAACCATGAAGTATGATTTCTCTGAAACCATGATAGATTTCAAATGGGACCTGACCAAAATAAGTCTGTAGTGTTAAATAATTTTTGGTGAGTGGATAGGTTTTAGTTTGGTGTAGTCGTCCAACATTCTATCAGTACTACCAACCCTGAAGTATGATTTCTCTGAAACCGCGATAGATTTCAAATCGATCCTAACCAAAATGAGTCTGTAGTGTGAAATAATTTTTGTTGAGTGGATAGATTTTAGTTAGTTGTAGTCTTTCAACATTCTAACAGAACTACGAACCATGAAGTATGATTTCTCTGAAACCATGATAGATTTCAAATGGGACCTGACCAAAATAAGTCTGTAGTGTTAAATAATTTTTGGTGAGTGGATAGATTTTAGTTTGGTGTAGTCGTCCAACATTCTATCAGAACTACCAACCCTGAAGTATGATTTCTCTGAAACCGCGATAGATTTCAAATCGATCCTGACCAAAATGAGTCTGTAGTTTGAAATAATTTTTGTTGAATGGATAGATTTAAGTTTCATGTAGTCTTTCAACATTCTAACAGAACTACGAACCATAAAGTATGATTTCTCTGAAACCATGATAGATTTCAAATGGGTCCTGACCAAAATGAGTCTGTAGTGTTAAATAATTTTTGGTGAGTGAATAGATTTTAGTTTGGGGTAGTCGTTCAACATTCTTTCAGAACTACGAACCCTGAAGTATGATTTCTCTGAAACCGCTATAGATTTCAAATCGATTGTGACCAAAATGAGTCTGTAGTGTGAAATAATTTTTGTTGAGTGGATAGATTTTAGTTAGTTGTAGTCTTTCAACATTCTAACAGAACTACGAACCATGAAGTATGATTTCTCTGAAACCATGATAGATTTCAAATGGGACCTGTTCAAAATAAGTCTGTAGTGTTAAATAATTTTTGGTGAGTGGATAGATTTTAGTTTGGTGTAGTCGTCCAACATTCTATCAGAACTACCAACCCTGAAGTATGATTTCTCTGAAACCATGATAGATTTCAAATGGGACCTGACCAAAATAAGACTGTAGTGTTAAATAATTTTTGGTGAGTGAATAGATTTTAGTTTGGGGTAGTCGTTCAACATTCTTTCAGAACTACGAACCCTGAAGTATGATTTCTCTGAAACCGCTATAGATTTCAAATCGATTGTGACCAAAATGAGTCTGTAGTGTGAAATAATTTTTGTTGAGTGGATAGATTTTAGTTCGTTGTAGTCTTTCAACATTCTAACAGAACTACGAACCATGAAGTATGATTTCTCCGAAACCGCGATAGGTTTCAAATCGATCCTGACCAAAATGAGTCTGTAGTGTGAAATAATTTTTGGTGAGTGAATAGATTTTAGTTTGGGGTAGTCGTTCAACATTCTTTCAGAACTACGAACCCTGAAGTATGATTTCTCTGAAACCGCTATAGATTTCAAATCGATTGTGACCAAAATGAGTCTGTAGTGTGAAATAATTTTTGTTGAGTGGATAGATTTTAGTTAGTTGTATTCTTTCAATATACTAACAGAACTACGAACCATGAAGTATGATTTCTCTGAAACCATGATAGATTTCAAATGGGACCTGACCAAAATAAGTCTGTAGTGTTAAATAATTTTTGGTGAGTGGATAGATTTTAGTTTGGTGTAGTCGTCCAACATTCTATCAGAACTACGAACCCTGAAGTATGATTTCTCTGAAACCGCGATAGATTTCAAATCGATCCTGACCAAAATGAGTCTGTAGTTTGAAATAATTTTTGTTGAATGGATAGATTTAAGTTTCATGTAGTCTTTCAACATTCTAACAGAACTACGAACCATAAAGTATGATTTCTCTGAAACCATGATAGATTTCAAATGGGTCCTGACCAAAATGAGTCTGTAGTGTTAAATAATTTTTGGTGAGTGAATAGATTTTAGTTTGGGGTAGTCGTTCAACATTCTTTCAGAACTACGAACCCTGAAGTATGATTTCTCTGAAACCGCTATAGATTTCAAATCGATTGTGACCAAAATGAGTCTGTAGTGTGAAATAATTTTTGTTGAGTGGATAGATTTTAGTTAGTTGTATTCTTTCAATATTCTAACAGAACTACGAACCATGAAGTATGATTTCTCTGAAACCATGATAGATTTCAAATGGGACCTGACCAAAATAAGTCTGTAGTGTTAAATAATTTTTGGTGAGTGGATAGATTTTAGTTTGGTGTAGTCGTCCAACATTCTATCAGAACTACGAACCCTGAAGTATGATTTCTCTGAAACCGCGATAGATTTCAAATCGATCCTGACCAAAATGAGTCTGTAGTTTGAAATAATTTTTGTTGAGTGGATAGATTTAAGTTTGATGTAGTCTTTCAACATTCTGTCAGAACTACGAACCATAGAGTATGATTTCTCTGAAACCATGACAGATTACAAATCGATTGTGACCAAAATGAGTCTGTAGTGTTTAATAATTTTTGGTGAGTGAATAGATTTTAGTTTGGGGTAGTCGTTCAACATTCTTTCAGAACTACGAACCCTGAAGTATGATTTTTCTGAAACCGCTATAGATTTCAAATCGATCCTAACCAAAATGAGTCTGTAGTGTGAAATAATTTTTGTTGAGTGGATAGATTTTAGTTAGTTGTAGTCTTTCAACATTCTAACAGAACTACGAACCATGAAGTATGATTTCTCTGAAACCATGATAGATTTCAAATGGGTCCTGACCAAAATGAGTCTGTAGTGTTAAATAATTTTTGGTGAGTGAATAGATTTTAGTTTGGGGTAGTCGTTCAACATTCTTTCAGAACTACGAACCCTGAAGTATGATTTCTCTGAAACCGCAATAGATTTCAAATCGATCCTAACCAAAATGAGTCTGTAGTGTAAAATAATTTTTGTTGAGTGGATAGATTTTAGTTAGTTGTAGTCTTTCAACATTCTGTCAGAACTGCGAACCATGAAGTATGATTTCTCTGAAACCATGATAGATTTCAAATGGGTCCTGACCAAAATGAGTCTGTAGTGTTAAATAATTTTTGGTGAGTGGATAGGTTTTAGTTTGGGGTAGTCGTTCAACATTCAATCAGAACTACGAACCCTGAAGTATGATTTCTCTGAAACCGCGATAGATTTCAAATCGATCCTAACCAAAATGAGTCTGTAGTGAGAAATAATTTTTGCTTGAGTGGATAGATTTAAGGTTGGGGTAGTCTTTCAACATTCTAACAGAACTACGAATCATGAAGTATGATTTCTCTGAAACCACGATAGATTTCAGATCGATCCTGACCAAAATGAGTCTGTAGTGTGAAATAATTTTTGTTGAGTGGATAGATTTTAGTTATGGATAGTCTTTCAACATTTTAACAGAACTACGAACAATGAAGTATGATTTCTTTGAAACCGCTATAGATTTCAAATCGATCCTAACCAAAATGAGTCTGTAGTGTGAAATAATTTTTGGTGAGTGGATAGATTTTAGTTTGGGGTAGTCGTTCAACATTCTGTCAGAACTACGAACCCTAAACTATGATTTCTCTGAAACCGCTATAGATTTCAAAGCGATCCTAACCAAAATGAGTCTGTAGTGTGAAATAATTTTTGTTGAGTGGATAGATTTTAGTTAGTTGTAGTCTTTCAACATTCTAACAGAACTACGAACCCTGAAGTATGATTTCTCTGAAACCGCGATAGGTTTCAAATCGATCCTGACCAAAATGAGTCTGTAGTGTGAAATAATTTTTGTTGAGTGGATAGATTTTAGTTAGGGATAGTCTTTCAACATTCTAACAGAACTACGAACCATGAAGTATGATTTCTCTGAAACCATGATAGATTTCAAATGGGACCTGACCAAAATAAGTCTGTAGTGTTAAATAATTTTTGGTGAGTGGATAGATTTTAGTTTGATGTAGTCGTCCAACATTCTATCAGAACTACGAACCCTGAAGTATGATTTCTCTGAAACCGCGATAGATTTCAAATCGATCCTGACCAAAATGAGTCTGTAGTTTGAAATAATTTTTGTTGAGTGGATAGATTTAAGTTTGATGTAGTCTTTCAACATTCTGTCAGAACTACGAACCATAGAGTATGATTTCTCTGAAACCATGACAGATTACAAATCGATTGTGACCAAAATGAGTCTGTAGTGTTAAATAATTTTTGGTGAGTGAATAGATTTTAGTTTGGGGTAGTAGTTCAACATTCTTTCAGAACTACGAACCCTGAAGTATGATTTCTCTGAAACCGCTATAGATTTCAAATCGATCCTAACCAAAATGAGTCTGTGGTGTGAAATAATTTTTGTTGAGTGGATAGATTTTAGTTTGGGGTAGTCGTCCAACATTCTATCAGAACTACCAACCCTGAAGTATGATTTCTCTGAAACCGCGATAGATTTCAAATCGATCCTAAACAAAATGAGTCTGTAGTGTGATATAATTTTTGTTGAGTCTATAGATTTTAGTTAGTTGTAGTCTTTCAACATTCTAACAGAACTACGAACCATGAAGTATGATTTCTCTGAAACCATGATAGATTTCAAATGGGACCTGACCAAAATAAGTCTGTAGTGTTAAATAATTTTTGGTGAGTGGATAGATTTTAGTTTGGTGTAGTCGTCCAACATTCTATTAGAACTACGAACCCTGAAGTATGATTTCTCTGAAACCGCGATAGATTTCAAATCGATCCTGACCAAAATGAGTCTGTAGTTTGAAATAATTTTTGTTGAGTGGATAGATTTAAGTTTGATGTAGTCTTTCAACATTCTGTCAGAACTACGAACCATAGAGTATGATTTCTCTGAAACCATGACAGATTACAAATCGATTGTGACCAAAATGAGTCTGTAGTGTGAAATAATTTTTGTTGAGTCTATAGATTTTAGTTAGTTGTAGTCTTTCAACATTCTAACAGAACTACGAACCATGAAGTATGATTTCTCTGAAACCATGATAGATTTCAAATGGGACCTGACCAAAATAAGTCTGTAGTGTTAAATAATTTTTGGTGAGTGGATAGATTTTAGTTTGGTGTAGTCGTCCAACATTCTATCAGAACTACGAACCCTGAAGTATGATTTCTCTGAAACCATGATAGATTTCAAATGGGACCTGACTAAAATAAGTCTGTAGTGTTAAATAATTTTTGGTGAGTGGATAGATTTTAGTTTGGTGTAGTCGTCCAACATTCTATCAGAACTACGAACCCTGAAGTATGATTTCTCTGAAACCGCGATAGATTTCAAATCGATCCTGACCAAAATGAGTCTGTAGTTTGAAATAATTTTTGTTGAGTGGATAGATTTAAGTTTGATGTAGTCTTTCAACATTCTGTCAGAACTACGAACCATAGCGTATGATTTCTCTGAAACCATGACAGATTACAAATCGATTGTGACCAAAATGAGTCTGTAGTGTGAAATAATTTTTGTTGAGTGGATAGATTTAAGTTTGATGTAGTCTTTCAACATTCTGTCAGAACTACGAACCATAGAGTATGATTTCTCTGAAACCATGACAGATTACAAATCGATTGTGACCAAAATGAGTCTGTAGTGTGAAATAATTTTTGTTGAGTCTATAGATTTTAGTTAGTTGTAGTCTTTCAACATTCTAACAGAACTACGAACCCTGAAGTATGATTTCTCTGAAACCATGATAGATTTCAAATGGGACCTGACCAAAATAAGTCTGTAGTGTTAAATAATTTTTGGTGAGTGGATAGATTTTAGTTTGGTGTAGTCTTTCAACATTCTAACAGAACTACGAACCATGAAGTATGATTTCTCTGAAACCATGATAGATTTCAAATGGGACCTGACCAAAATAAGTCTGTAGTGTGAAATAATTTTTGTTGAGTGGATAGATTTTAGTTTGGGGAAGTCGTCCAACATTCTATCAGAACTACCAACCCTGAAGTATGATTTCTCTGAAACCGCGATAGATTTCAAATCGATCCTAACCAAAATGAGTCTGTAGTGTGAAATAATTTTGGTTGAGTCTATAGATTTTAGTTAGTTGTAGTCTTTCAACATTCTAACAGAACTACGAACCATGAAGTATGATTTCCCTGAAACCATGATAGATTTCAAATGGGACCTGACCAAAATAAGTCTGTAGTGTTAAATAATTTTTGGTGAGTGAATAGATTTTAGTTTGGGGTAGTCGTTCAACATTCTTTCAGAACTACGAACCATGAAGTATGATTTCTCTGAAACCGCTATAGATTTCAAATCGATCCTAACCAAAATGAGTCTGTAGTGTGAAATAATTTTTGTTGAGTGGATAGATTTTAGTTAGTTGTAGTCTTTCAACATTCTAACAGAACTACGAACCCTGAAGTATGATTTCTCTGAAACCGCGATAGGTTTCAAATCGATCCTGACCAAAATGAGTCTGTAGTGTGAAATAATTTTTGTTGAGTGGATAGATTTTAGTTAGGGATAGTCTTTCAACATTCTAACAGAACTACGAACCATGAAGTATGATTTCTCCGAAACCGCGATAGGTTTCAAATCGATCCTGACCAAAATGAGTCTGTAGTGTGAAATAATTTTTGTTGAGTGGATAGATTTTAGTTAGTTGTAGTCTTTCAATATTCGAACAGAACTACGAACCATGAAGTATGATTTCTTTGAAACCGCTATAGATTTCAAATCGATCCTAACCAAAATGAGTCTGTAGTGTGAAATAATTTTTGTTGAGTGGATAGATTTTAGTTTGGGGTAGTCGTTCAACATTCTGTCAGAACTACGAACCCTGAAGTATGATTTCTCTGAAACCGCAATAGATTTCAAATCGATCCTAACCAAAATGAGTCTGTAGTGTGAAATAATTTTTGTTGAGTGGATAGATTTTAGTTAGTTGTAGTCTTTCAACATTCTAACAGAACTACGAAGCCTGAAGTATGATTTCTCTGAAACCGCGATAGGTTTCAAATCGATCCTGACCAAAATGAGTCTGTAGTGTGAAATAATTTTTGTTGAGTGGATAGATTTTAGTTATGGATAGTCTTTCAACATTCTAACAGAACTACGAACCATGAAGTATGATTCCTTTGAAACCGCTATAGTTTTCAAATCGATCCTAACCAAAATGAGTCTGTAGTGTGAAATAATTTTTGTTGAGTGGATAGATTTTAGTTTGGGGTAGTCGTTCAACATTCTGTCAGAACTACGAACCCTGAAGTATGATTTCTCTGAAACCGCTATAGATTTCAAATCGATCCTAACCAAAATGAGTCTGTAGTGTGAAATAATTTTTGTTGAGTGGATAGATTTTAGTTAGTGATAGTCTTTCAACATTCTAACAGAACTACGAACCATGAAGTATGATTTCTCTGAAACCGCTATAGATTTCAAATCGATCCTAACCAAAATGAGTCTGTAGTGTGAAATAATTTTTGTTGAGTGGATAGATTTTAGTTTGAGGTAGTCGTTCAACATTCTATCAGAACTACGAACCCTGAAGTATGATTTCTCTGAAACCGCGATAGATTTCAAATCGATCCTGACCAAAATGAGTCTGTAGTTTGAAATAATTTTTGTTGAGTGGATAGATTTAAGTTTGATGTAGTCTTTCAACATTCTGTCAGAACTACGAACCATAGAGTATGATTTCTCTGAAACCATGACAGATTACAAATCGATTGTGACCAAAATGAGTCTGTAGTGTGAAATAATTTTTGTTGAGTCTATAGATTTTAGTTAGTTGTAGTCTTTCAACATTCTAACAGAACTACGAACCATGAAGTATGATTTCTCTGAAACCATGATAGATTTCAAATGGGACCTGACCAAAATAAGTCTGTAGTGTTAAATAATTTTTGGTGAGTGGATAGATTTTAGTTTGGTGTAGTCGTCCAACATTCTATCAGAACTACGAACCCTGAAGTATGATTTTTCTGAAACCATGACAGATTTCAAATGGGACCTGACCAAAATAAGTCTGTAGTGTTAAATAATTTTTGGTGAGTGGATAGATTTTAGTTAGTTGTAGTCTTTCAATATTCGAACAGAACTACGAACCATGAAGTATGATTTCTTTGAAACCGCTATAGATTTCAAATCGATCCTAACCAAAATGAGTCTGTAGTGTGAAATAATTTTTGTTGAGTGGATAGATTTTAGTTTGGGGTAGTCGTTCAACATTCTGTCAGAACTACGAACCCTGAAGTATGATTTCTCTGAAACCGCAATAGATTTCAAATCGATCCTAACCAAAATGAGTCTGTAGTGTGAAATAATTTTTGTTGAGTGGATAGATTTTAGTTAGTTGTAGTCTTTCAATATTCGAACAGAACTACGAACCATGAAGTATGATTTCTTTGAAACCGCTATAGATTTCAAATCGATCCTAACCAAAATGAGTCTGTAGTGTGAAATAATTTTTGTTGAGTGGATAGATTTTAGTTTGGGGTAGTCGTTCAACATTCTGTCAGAACTACGAACCCTGAAGTATGATTTCTCTGAAACCGCAATAGATTTCAAATCGATCCTAACCAAAATGAGTCTGTAGTGTGAAATAATTTTTGTTGAGTGGATAGATTTTAGTTAGTTGTAGTCTTTCAACATTCTAACAGAACTACGAAGCCTGAAGTATGATTTCTCTGAAACCGCGATAGGTTTCAAATCGATCCTGACCAAAATGAGTCTGTAGTGTGAAATAATTTTTGTTGAGTGGATAGATTTTAGTTATGGATAGTCTTTCAACATTCTAACAGAACTACGAACCATGAAGTATGATTCCTTTGAAACCGCTATAGTTTTCAAATCGATCCTAACCAAAATGAGTCTGTAGTGTGAAATAATTTTTGTTGAGTGGATAGATTTTAGTTTGGGGTAGTCGTTCAACATTCTGTCAGAACTACGAACCCTGAAGTATGATTTCTCTGAAACCGCGATAGATTTCAAATCGATCCTGACCAAAATGAGTCTGTAGTTTGAAATAATTTTTGTTGAGTGGATAGATTTAAGTTTGATGTAGTCTTTCAACATTCTGTCAGAACTACGAACCATAGAGTATGATTTCTCTGAAACCATGACAGATTACAAATCGATTGTGACCAAAATGAGTCTGTAGTGTGAAATAATTTTTGTTGAGTCTATAGATTTTAGTTAGTTGTAGTCTTTCAACATTCTAACAGAACTACGAACCATGAAGTATGATTTCTCTGAAACCATGATAGATTTCAAATGGGACCTGACCAAAATAAGTCTGTAGTGTTAAATAATTTTTGGTGAGTGGATAGATTTTAGTTTGGTGTAGTCGTCCAACATTCTATCAGAACTACGAACCCTGAAGTATGATTTTTCTGAAACCATGACAGATTTCAAATGGGACCTGACCAAAATAAGTCTGTAGTGTTAAATAATTTTTGGTGAGTGGATAGATTTTAGTTTGGTGTAGTCGTCCAACATTCTATTAGAACTACGAACCCTGAAGTATGATTTCTCTGAAACCGCGATAGATTTCAAATCGATCCTGACCAAAATGAGTCTGTAGTTTGAAATAATTTTTGTTGAGTGGATAGATTTAAGTTTGATGTAGTCTTTCAACATTCTGTCAGAACTACGAACCATAGAGTATGATTTCTCTGAAACCATGACAGATTACAAATCGATTGTGACCAAAATGAGTCTGTAGTGTGAAATAATTTTTGTTGAGTCTATAGATTTTAGTTAGTTGTAGTCTTTCAACATTCTAACAGAACTACGAACCATGAAGTATGATTTCTCTGAAACCATGATAGATTTCAAATGGGACCTGACCAAAATAAGTCTGTAGTGTTAAATAATTTTTGGTGAGTGGATAGATTTTAGTTTGGTGTAGTCGTCCAACATTCTATCAGAACTACGAACCCTGAAGTATGATTTCTCTGAAACCATGATAGATTTCAAATGGGACCTGACTAAAATAAGTCTGTAGTGTTAAATAATTTTTGGTGAGTGGATAGATTTTAGTTTGGTGTAGTCGTCCAACATTCTATCAGAACTACGAACCCTGAAGTATGATTTCTCTGAAACCGCGATAGATTTCAAATCGATCCTGACCAAAATGAGTCTGTAGTTTGAAATAATTTTTGTTGAGTGGATAGATTTAAGTTTGATGTAGTCTTTCAACATTCTGTCAGAACTACGAACCATAGAGTATGATTTCTCTGAAACCATGACAGATTACAAATCGATTGTGACCAAAATGAGTCTGTAGTGTGAAATAATTTTTGTTGAGTCTATAGATTTTAGTTAGTTGTAGTCTTTCAACATTCTAACAGAACTACGAACCATGAAGTATGATTTCTCTGAAACCATGATAGATTTCAAATGGGACCTGACCAAAATAAGTCTGTAGTGTTAAATAATTTTTGGTGAGTGGATAGATTTTAGTTTGGTGTAGTCGTCCAACATTCTATCAGAACTACGAACCCTGAAGTATGATTTCTCTGAAACCATGATAGATTTCAAATGGGACCTGACTAAAATAAGTCTGTAGTGTTAAATAATTTTTGGTGAGTGGATAGATTTTAGTTTGGGGTAGTCGTTCAACATTCTGTCAGAACTACGAACCCTGAAGTATGATTTCTCTGAAACCGCTATAGATTTCAAATCGATCCTAACCAAAATGAGTCTGTAGTGTGAAATAATTTTTGTTGAGTGGATAGATTTTAGTTAGTGATAGTCTTTCAACATTCTAACAGAACTACGAACCATGAAGTATGATTCCTTTGAAACCGCTATAGTTTTCAAATCGATCCTAACCAAAATGAGTCTGTAGTGTGAAATAATTTTTGTTGAGTGGATAGATTTTAGTTTGGGGTAGTCGTTCAACATTCTGTCAGAACTACGAACCCTGAAGTATGATTTCTCTGAAACCGCGATAGATTTCAAATCGATCCTGACCAAAATGAGTCTGTAGTTTGAAATAATTTTTGTTGAGTGGATAGATTTAAGTTTGATGTAGTCTTTCAACATTCTGTCAGAACTACGAACCATAGAGTATGATTTCTCTGAAACCATGACAGATTACAAATCGATTGTGACCAAAATGAGTCTGTAGTGTGAAATAATTTTTGTTGAGTCTATAGATTTTAGTTAGTTGTAGTCTTTCAACATTCTAACAGAACTACGAACCATGAAGTATGATTTCTCTGAAACCATGATAGATTTCAAATGGGACCTGACCAAAATAAGTCTGTAGTGTTAAATAATTTTTGGTGAGTGGATAGATTTTAGTTTGGTGTAGTCGTCCAACATTCTATCAGAACTACGAACCCTGAAGTATGATTTTTCTGAAACCATGACAGATTTCAAATGGGACCTGACCAAAATAAGTCTGTAGTGTTAAATAATTTTTGGTGAGTGGATAGATTTTAGTTTGGTGTAGTCGTCCAACATTCTATTAGAACTACGAACCCTGAAGTATGATTTCTCTGAAACCGCGATAGATTTCAAATCGATCCTGACCAAAATGAGTCTGTAGTTTGAAATAATTTTTGTTGAGTGGATAGATTTAAGTTTGATGTAGTCTTTCAACATTCTGTCAGAACTACGAACCATAGAGTATGATTTCTCTGAAACCATGACAGATTACAAATCGATTGTGACCAAAATGAGTCTGTAGTGTGAAATAATTTTTGTTGAGTCTATAGATTTTAGTTAGTTGTAGTCTTTCAACATTCTAACAGAACTACGAACCATGAAGTATGATTTCTCTGAAACCATGATAGATTTCAAATGGGACCTGACCAAAATAAGTCTGTAGTGTTAAATAATTTTTGGTGAGTGGATAGATTTTAGTTTGGTGTAGTCGTCCAACATTCTATCAGAACTACGAACCCTGAAGTATGATTTCTCTGAAACCATGATAGATTTCAAATGGGACCTGACTAAAATAAGTCTGTAGTGTTAAATAATTTTTGGTGAGTGGATAGATTTTAGTTTGGTGTAGTCGTCCAACATTCTATCAGAACTACGAACCCTGAAGTATGATTTCTCTGAAACCGCGATAGATTTCAAATCGATCCTGACCAAAATGAGTCTGTAGTTTGAAATAATTTTTGTTGAGTGGATAGATTTAAGTTTGATGTAGTCTTTCAACATTCTGTCAGAACTACGAACCATAGCGTATGATTTCTCTGAAACCATGACAGATTACAAATCGATTGTGACCAAAATGAGTCTGTAGTGTGAAATAATTTTTGTTGAGTGGATAGATTTAAGTTTGATGTAGTCTTTCAACATTCTGTCAGAACTACGAACCATAGAGTATGATTTCTCTGAAACCATGACAGATTACAAATCGATTGTGACCAAAATGAGTCTGTAGTGTGAAATAATTTTTGTTGAGTCTATAGATTTTAGTTAGTTGTAGTCTTTCAACATTCTAACAGAACTACGAACCCTGAAGTATGATTTCTCTGAAACCATGATAGATTTCAAATGGGACCTGACCAAAATAAGTCTGTAGTGTTAAATAATTTTTGGTGAGTGGATAGATTTTAGTTTGGTGTAGTCTTTCAACATTCTAACAGAACTACGAACCATGAAGTATGATTTCTCTGAAACCATGATAGATTTCAAATGGGACCTGACCAAAATAAGTCTGTAGTGTGAAATAATTTTTGTTGAGTGGATAGATTTTAGTTTGGGGAAGTCGTCCAACATTCTATCAGAACTACCAACCCTGAAGTATGATTTCTCTGAAACCGCGATAGATTTCAAATCGATCCTAACCAAAATGAGTCTGTAGTGTGAAATAATTTTTGTTGAGTCTATAGATTTTAGTTAGTTGTAGTCTTTCAACATTCTAACAGAACTACGAACCATGAAGTATGATTTCTCTGAAACCATGATAGATTTCAAATGGGACCTGACCAAAATAAGTCTGTAGTGTTAAATAATTTTTGGTGAGTGAATAGATTTTAGTTTGGGGTAGTCGTTCAACATTCTTTCAGAACTACGAACCATGAAGTATGATTTCTCTGAAACCGCTATAGATTTCAAATCGATCCTAACCAAAATGAGTCTGTAGTGTGAAATAATTTTTGTTGAGTGGATAGATTTTAGTTAGTTGTTGTCTTTCAACATTCTAACAGAACTACGAACCCTGAAGTATGATTTCTCTGAAACCGCGATAGGTTTCAAATCGATCCTGACCAAAATGAGTCTGTAGTGTGAAATAATTTTTGTTGAGTGGATAGATTTTAGTTAGGGATAGTCTTTCAACATTCTAACAGAACTACGAACCATGAAGTATGATTTCTCCGAAACCGCGATAGGTTTCAAATCGATCCTGACCAAAATGAGTCTGTAGTGTGAAATAATTTTTGTTGAGTGGATAGATTTTAGTTAGTTGTAGTCTTTCAATATTCTAACAGAACTACGAACCATGAAGTATGATTTCTTTGAAACCGCTATAGATTTCAAATCGATCCTAACCAAAATGAGTCTGTAGTGTGAAATAATTTTTGTTGAGTGGATAGATTTTAGTTTGGGGTAGTCGTTCAACATTCTGTCAGAACTACGAACCGTGAAGTATGATTTCTCTGAAACCGCAATAGATTTCAAATCGATCCTAACCAAAATGAATCTGTAGTGTGAAATAATTTTTGTTGAGTGGATAGATTTTAGTTAGTTGTAGTCTTTCAACATTCTAACAGAACTACGAAGCCTGAAGTATGATTTCTCTGAAACCGCGATAGGTTTCAAATCGATCCTGACCAAAATGAGTCTGTAGTGTGGAATAATTTTTGTTGAGTGGATAGATTTTAGTTATGGATAGTCTTTCAACATTCTAACAGAACTACGAACCATGAAGTATGATTCCTTTGAAACCGCTATAGTTTTCAAATCGATCCTAACCAAAATGAGTCTGTAGTGTGAAATAATTTTTGTTGAGTGGATAGATTTTAGTTTGGGGTAGTCGTTCAACATTCTGTCAGAACTACGAACCCTGAAGTATGATTTCTCTGAAACCGCTATAGATTTCAAATCGATCCTAACCAAAATGAGTCTGTAGTGTGAAATAATTTTTGTTGAGTGGATAGATTTTAGTTAGTGATAGTCTTTCAACATTCTAACAGAACTACGAACCATGAAGTATGATTTCTCTGAAACCGCTATAGATTTCAAATCGATCCTAACCAAAATGAGTCTGTAGTGTGAAATAATTTTTGTTGAGTGGATAGATTTTAGTTTGAGGTAGTCGTTCAACATTCTATCAGAACTACGAACCCTGAAGTATGATTTCTCTGAAACCGCTATAGATTTCAAATCGATCCTAACTAAAATGAGTCTGTAGTGTGAAATAATTTTTGTTGAGTGGATGGATTTTAGTTAGTTGTAGTCTTTCAACATTCTGTCAGAACTGCGAACCATGAAGTTTGATTTCTCTGAAACCATGATAGATTTCAAATGGGTCCTGACCAAAATGAGTCTGTAGTGTGAAATAATTTTTGTTGAGTGGATAGATTTTAGTTAGTTGTAGTCTTTCAACATTCTGTCAGAACTGCGAACCATGAAGTATGATTTCTCTGAAACCATGATAGATTTCAAATGGGTCCTGACCAAAATGAGTCTGTAGTGTTAAATAATTTTTGGTGAGTGGATCGGTTTTAGTTTGGGGTAGTCGTTCAACATTCAATCAGAACTACGAACCCTGAAGTATGATTTCTCTGAAACCGCGATAGATTTCAAATCGATCCTAACCAAAATGAGTCTGTAGTGAGAAATAATTTTTGCTTGAGTGGATAGATTTAAGGTTGGGGTAGTCTTTCAACATTCTAACAGAACTACGAATCATGAAGTATGATTTCTCTGAAACCATGATAGATTTCAAATGGGACCTGACCAAAATAAGTCTGTAGTGTTAAATAATTTTTGGTGAGTGGATAGATTTTAGTTTGGGGTAGTCGTTCAACATTCTTTCAGAACTACGAACCCTGAAGTATGATTTCTCTGAAACCGCTATAGATTTCAAATCGATCCTAACCAAAATGAGTCTGTAGTGTAAAATAATTTTTGTTGAGTGGATAGATTTTAGTTAGTTGTAGTCTTTCAACATTCTGTCAGAACTGCGAACCATGAAGTATGATTTCTCTGAAACCATGATAGATTTCAAATGGGTCCTGACCAAAATGAGTCTGTAGTGTTAAATAATTTTTGGTGAGTGGATAGGTTTTAGTTTGGGGTAGTCGTTCAACATTCAATCAGAACTACGAACCCTGAAGTATGATTTCTCAGAAACCGCGATAGATTTCAAATCGATCCTAACCAAAATGAGTCTGTAGTGAGAAATAATTTTTGCTTGAGTGGATAGATTTAAGGTTGGGGTAGTCTTTCAACATTCTAACAGAACTACGAATCATGAAGTATGATTTCTCTGAAACCACGATAGATTTCAAATCGATCCTGACCAAAATGAGTCTGTAGTGTGAAATAATTTTTGTTGAGTGGATAGATTTTAGTTATGGATAGTCTTTCAACATTCTAACAGAACTACGAACAATGAAGTATGATTTCTTTGAAACCGCTATAGATTTCAAATCGATCCTAACCAAAATGAGTCTGTAGTGTTAAATAATTTTTGGTGAGTGAATAGATTTTAGTTTGGGGTAGTAGTTCAACATTCTGTCAGAACTACGAACCCTGAAGTATGATTTCTCTGAAACCGCTATAGATTTCAAATCGATCCTAACCAAAATGAGTCTGTGGTGTGAAATAATTTTTGTTGAGTGGATAGATTTTAGTTTGGGGTAGTCGTCCAACATTCTATCAGAACTACCAACCCTGAAGTATGATTTCTCTGAAACCGCGATAGATTTCAAATCGATCCTAACCAAAATGAGTCTGTAGTGTGAAATAATTTTTGTTGAGTCTATAGATTTTAGTTAGTTGTAGTCTTTCAACATTCTAACAGAACTACGAACCATGAAGTATGAGTTCTCTGAAACCATGATAGATTTCAAATGGGACCTGACCAAAATAAGTCTGTAGTGTTAAATAATTTTTGGTGAGTGGATAGATTTTAGTTTGGTGTAGTCGTCCAACATTCTATTAGAACTACGAACCCTGAAGTATGATTTCTCTGAAAAGGCGATAGATTTCAAATCGATCCTGACCAAAATGAGTCTGTAGTTTGAAATAATTTTTGTTGAGTGGATAGATTTAAGTTTGATGTAGTCTTTCAACATTCTGTCAGAACTACGAACCATAGAGTATGATTTCTCTGAAACCATGACAGATTACAAATCGATTGTGACCAAAATGAGTCTGTAGTGTGAAATAATTTTTGTTGAGTCTATAGATTTTAGTTAGTTGTAGTCTTTCAACATTCTAACAGAACTACGAACCATGAAGTATGATTTCTCTGAAACCATGATAGATTTCAAATGGGACCTGACCAAAATAAGTCTGTAGTGTTAAATAATTTTTGGTGAGTGGATAGATTTTAGTTTGGTGTAGTCGTCCAACATTCTATCAGAACTACGAACCCTGAAGTATGATTTCTCTGAAACCATGATAGATTTCAAATGGGACCTGACTAAAATAAGTCTGTAGTGTTAAATAATTTTTGGTGAGTGGATAGATTTTAGTTTGGTGTAGTCGTCCAACATTCTATCAGAACTACGAACCCTGAAGTATGATTTCTCTGAAACCGCGATAGATTTCAAATCGATCCTGAACAAAATGAGTCTGTAGTTTGAAATAATTTTTGTTGAGTGGATAGATTTAAGTTTGATGTAGTCTTTCAACATTCTGTCAGAACTACGAACCATAGCGTATGATTTCTCTGAAACCATGACAGATTACAAATCGATTGTGACCAAAATGAGTCTGTAGTGTGAAATAATTTTTGTTGAGTGGATAGATTTAAGTTTGATGTAGTCTTTCAACATTCTGTCAGAACTACGAACCATAGAGTATGATTTCTCTGAAACCATGACAGATTACAAATCGATTGTGACCAAAATGAGTCTGTAGTGTGAAACAATTTTTGTTGAGTCTATAGATTTTAGTTAGTTGTAGTCTTTCAACATTCTAACAGAACTACGAACCCTGAAGTATGATTTCTCTGAAACCATGATAGATTTCAAATGGGACCTGACCAAAATAAGTCTGTAGTGTTAAATAATTTTTGGTGAGTGGATAGATTTTAGTTTGGTGTAGTCTTTCAACATTCTAACAGAACTACGAACCATGAAGTATGATTTCTCTGAAACCATGATAGATTTCAAATGGGACCTGACCAAAATAAGTCTGTAGTGTGAAATAATTTTTGTTGAGTGGATAGATTTTAGTTTGGGGAAGTCGTCCAACATTCTATCAGAACTACCAACCCTGAAGTATGATTTCTCTGAAACCGCGATAGATTTCAAATCGATCCTAACCAAAATGAGTCTGTAGTGTGAAATAATTTTTGTTGAGTCTATAGATTTTAGTTAGTTGTAGTCTTTCAACATTCTAACAGAACTACGAACCATGAAGTATGATTTCTCTGAAACCATGATAGATTTCAAATGGGACCTGACCAAAATAAGTCTGTAGTGTTAAATAATTTTTGGTGAGTGAATAGATTTTAGTTTGGGGTAGTCGTTCAACATTCTATCAGAACTACGAACCATGAAGTATGATTTCTCTGAAACCGCTATAGATTTCAAATCGATCCTAACCAAAATGAGTCAGTAGTGTGAAATAATTTTTGTTGAGTGGATAGATTTTAGTTAGTTGTAGTCTTTCAACATTCTAACAGAACTACGAACCCTGAAGTATGATTTCTCTGAAACCGCGATAGGTTTCAAATCGATCCTGACCAAAATGAGTCTGTAGTGTGAAATAATTTTTGTTGAGTGGATAGATTTTAGTTAGGGATAGTCTTTCAACATTCTAACAGAACTACGAACCATGAAGTATGATTTCTCCGAAACCGCGATAGGTTTCAAATCGATCCTGACCAAAATGAGTCTGTAGTGTGAAATAATTTTTGTTGAGTGGATAGATTTTAGTTAGTTGTAGTCTTTCAATATTCTAACAGAACTACGAACCATGAAGTATGATTTCTTTGAAACCGCTATAGATTTCAAATCGATCCTAACCAAAATGAGTCTGTAGTGTGAAATAATTTTTGTTGAGTGGATAGATTTTAGTTTGGGGTAGTCGTTCAACATTCTGTCAGAACTACGAACCCTGAAGTATGATTTCTCTGAAACCGCAATAGATTTCAAATCGATCCTAACCAAAATGAGTCTGTAGTGTGAAATAATTTTTGTTGAGTGGATAGATTTTAGTTAGTTGTAGTCTTTCAACATTCTAACAGAACTACGAACCCTGAAGTATGATTTCTCTGAAACCATGATAGATTTCAAATGGGACCTGACCAAAATAAGTCTGTAGTGTTAAATAATTTTTGGTGAGTGGATAGATTTTAGTTTGGTGTAGTCTTTCAACATTCTAACAGAACTACGAACCATGAAGTATGATTTCTCTGAAACCATGATAGATTTCAAATGGGACCTGACCAAAATAAGTCTGTAGTGTGAAATAATTTTTGTTGAGTGGATAGATTTTAGTTTGGGGAAGTCGTCCAACATTCTATCAGAACTACCAACCCTGAAGTATGATTTCTCTGAAACCGCGATAGATTTCAAATCGATCCTAACCAAAATGAGTCTGTAGTGTGAAATAATTTTTGTTGAGTCTATAGATTTTAGTTAGTTGTAGTCTTTCAACATTCTAACAGAACTACGAACCATGAAGTATGATTTCTCTGAAACCATGATAGATTTCAAATGGGACCTGACCAAAATAAGTCTGTAGTGTTAAATAATTTTTGGTGAGTGAATAGATTTTAGTTTGGGGTAGTCGTTCAACATTCTATCAGAACTACGAACCATGAAGTATGATTTCTCTGAAACCGCTATAGATTTCAAATCGATCCTAACCAAAATGAGTCTGTAGTGTGAAATAATTTTTGTTGAGTGGATAGATTTTAGTTAGTTGTAGTCTTTCAACATTCTAACAGAACTACGAACCCTGAAGTATGATTTCTCTGAAACCGCGATAGGTTTCAAATCGATCCTGACCAAAATGAGTCTGTAGTGTGAAATAATTTTTGTTGAGTGGATAGATTTTAGTTAGGGATAGTCTTTCAACATTCTAACAGAACTACGAACCATGAAGTATGATTTCTCCGAAACCGCGATAGGTTTCAAATCGATCCTGACCAAAATGAGTCTGTAGTGTGAAATAATTTTTGTTGAGTGGATAGATTTTAGTTAGTTGTAGTCTTTCAATATTCTAACAGAACTACGAACCATGAAGTATGATTTCTTTGAAACCGCTATAGATTTCAAATCGATCCTAACCAAAATGAGTCTGTAGTGTGAAATAATTTTTGTTGAGTGGATAGATTTTAGTTTGGGGTAGTCGTTCAACATTCTGTCAGAACTACGAACCCTGAAGTATGATTTCTCTGAAACCGCTATAGATTTCAAATCGATCCTGACCAAAATGAGTCTGTAGTGTGAAATAATTTTTGTTGAGTGGATAGATTTTAGTTAGTGATAGTCTTTCAACATTCTAACAGAACTACGAACCATGAAGTATGATTTCTCTGAAACCGCTATAGATTTCAAATCGATCCTAACCAAAATGAGTCTGTAGTGTGAAATAATTTTTGTTGAGTGGATAGATTTTAGTTTGAGGTAGTCGTTCAACATTCTATCAGAACTACGAACCCTGAAGTATGATTTCTCTGAAACCGCTATAGATTTCAAATCGATCCTAACTAAAATGAGTCTGTAGTGTGAAATAATTTTTGTTGAGTGGATGGATTTTAGTTAGTTGTAGTCTTTCAACATTCTGTCAGAACTGCGAACCATGAAGTATGATTTCTCTGAAACCATGATAGATTTCAAATGGGTCCTGACCAAAATGAGTCTGTAGTGTGAAATAATTTTTGTTGAGTGGATAGATTTTAGTTAGTTGTAGTCTTTCAACATTCTGTCAGAACTGCGAAAGATGAAGTATGATTTCTCTGAAACCATGATAGATTTCAAATGGGTCCTGACCAAAATGAGTCTGTAGTGTGAAATAATTTTTGTTGAGTGGATAGATTTTAGTTAGTTGTAGTCTTTCAACATTCACTTCAATGCACTCAAGTTTGTTTACCCTCATCAGCTGCTGATATTGATGTTGATCAACTTATTCTACATTTAAAATTTAATAGTACTTATGAAGTTTTTATTTTTGTTAGTTATATTCCACCATTGAGTTCTTTTCAATTATATAAAGCCCATGTTGATAATTGTAGTTCTGTTCTTAAAAATTTAAATCACAATGAACATGTTCTAGTACTAGGTGATTTTAATTTACCTAACATAAAGTGAACTTATGATGTTGAAGAAATGGAACTAGTTCCTTTAAATGTTAACTTTGAATGTGAATGTGTAGTTGTTGATACACTTGCGCAATTTAACCTCAGTCAAATTAATCATTTTCTTAATGCTTATAATAATGTGCTTGATTTGGCTTTCGTTGATTCAGATTTGACAGTGAATATCAGCAACTCCATATATCCTCTTTTTCCGAATTCGATTTTTCATATTTCATTTAGCTTACATTGCGAATTTTATGAATTTTTTCGACCGGCTATAACTGGAGCTAATTTGAAATATGATTTTTCAAAAGCTAATTTTAACTGTATTACAAACTACCTTAATAATATCGACTGGTTATTAGTGTTCAGTAATACGCATTTACATGAATCGTATAATTTATTTACACAAATTGTAAAGTCGGCAATTGATATGTTCACACCTAAAATAAAAAAAAATACTGGATCTAAACCTATCTGGTTTAACAAAAAAATTATTAATCTTAATAATAGAAAGAATAAGATCTATAGAAAACTTTGCATAGTAAATAATCCTGAACTTTATAAGAAATATCGGATTCTTCAGAAACAATTTGAAGTGCTGAATAAATTCTTATATAGACAATATATTATGTCTGTTGAATCCAATTTAAAATCAAATTCCAAACGTTTTTGGAGTTTCATCAATACTAAAAGGCAATCAAATGGTTTTCCAAACTGTATGCATCATGAAGGTGTTACATCTTACGACCTTCCAACAATTTGTAACTTGTTTGCAAAACACTTTCAATCGGTTTATACTAACAGACCACAAACTACACCGATTATTGATGATAACAATTTGTCTTCCAATTCTGTTAACATTGGCCAGTTAGTCCTATCAATTTCTGAGGTTGAGTTAGCGTTGTCTAATTTGAAGCCAGATAAACTGCCGGGTATGGACGGCATACCTTCTATTATTTTACAAAAGTGTTCTAGTGCGTTCTCTATACCCCTTCACTTAGTATTTAACCGTTCCTTAGAAAATGGTGAATTTCTTAAAGTATGGAAAAACTCTTTCATATTGCCAATCCATAAATCTGGCTCTAAACAAGAGGTTTCTAATTATCGCCCAATCTGTAAAATTTCTACTATTCCCAAACTGTTTCTTCTTATCAGCACGGTTTTGTTGCTGGTAGATCTACGAGCACTAACCTGGCTGTTTTTTGCAATTATATTTTGAATGGTATGGAAAATGGTTTGCAATTTGATGTCATCTATACCGATTTTTCGAAGGCATTTGATCAAGTAAACCATGACATACTAATAATGAAATTAATTAAATTGGGATTCCATTCTAACATGCTAAAGTGGATAAATTCGTACTTAAGGGATCGTACTCAATACGTTCGAATAAATGAAATACTTTCCTCACCAGTTCAAGTTACTTCTGGAGTTCCACAAGGTAGTCATCTGGGTCCTCTACTCTTTCTTTTATTCGTAAACGACATTCCTGAAATATTCTCAAATTCTGAATGTCTTATGTATGCTGATGACTTGAAAGTTTTTCGTTGCATTAAATCTGAGCAAGATTGTGCTCTTCTACAGGAAGATCTGGAAAGACTATCATATTGGTGCAGCAACAATTTATTGTATTTGAATGTTTCAAAATGCCAAAAGCTTACCTATTGTCGCAACCTTTCTCCGACATTATACTTTTACAAAATCGGTAATATAACACTATCTACCATATCTCACAAGAAAGATCTTGGTGTTATTTTTGATCAAAAACTTAATTTCTTGAATCACATCGATTTTTTGGTTGCAAAAGGTAACTCAATGCTGGGCTTCATTCTACGAAACTCGAAAGATTTTTCTGATCCGCATACCCTTAAATGTCTGTTTTTTGCATTTGTGAGATCTACTCTTGAGTACTGCAGTATTGTATGGAATCCATTTTACGAGGTTCACTCTTTTAGAATTGAAAAAATCCAAAAACGTTTGACAAGAGTTGCTGTGCGTAGACTCCGGTGGAACAGAGGCATGCCTCCCTATGCAACGAGATGTAAATTACTTGGAATCTTACCTCTCTAAACTCGTAGGAAGTATTTTTCTATTATGTTCATCCGAGACTTAATTAATGATCATATCGATTGCCCCTATCTTTTGTCACTAGTTGGGTTCTATTCTCCTACGAGAACCCTTAGAAATTGTTTTGTATTTCATGTTCCCTACCATAGAGTAAATTATGCTTTTAACGAACCTATGTCTAGGTGCTTAAGAGAAGCGAACACTGTTTGTAATCTTATTAATTTCGAACTAAATAGAAATACATTTAAAGATAATTTAATACTAGCTTTAATTGATCCTGGTGGAAATATCTAAGTATTCTTATTTGTATCAAGTAATCGTTAGAGAACATTTTAATGTAACTCTATTTGATGAATGAATAAATTAAATAAATAAATAAATAAATAAATAAAATGAGTCTGTAGCGTTAAATAATTTTTGGTGAGTGAATAGATTTTAGTTTGGGGTAGTCGTTCAACATTCTATCAGAACTACGAACCCTGAAGTATGATTTCTCTGAAACCGCTATAGATTTCAAATTGATCCTAACCAAAATGAGTCTGTAGTGTGAAATAATTTTTGTTGAGTGGATAGATTTTAGTTAGTTGTAGTCTTTCAACATTCTGTCAGAACTGCGAACCATGAAGTATGATTTCTCTGAAACCGCGATAGGTTTCAAATCGATCCTAACCAAAATGAGTCTGTAGTGTGAAATAATTTTTGCTTCAGTGGATAGATATTATTTTGGGGTAGTCTTTCAACATTCTATTAGAACTACGAACCATGAAGTACGATTTCTCTGAAACCACGATAGATTTCAAATCGATCCTGACCAAAATGAGTCTGTAGTGTGAAATCATTTTTGCTTCTGTGGTAACATTCTAACAGAGCTACGTGTATAGAAATTGTTATGATATCCCTTCAGATTATGTGTCTGTAGTGTGAAATAATTTTTGTTTCAGTGGATAGATTTTAGTTATGTGTTTCAACATTCTAACAGAGCTACGGACTATGAGGTATGATTTCAAATTATTAATATTTCAAGTAATAGTGTAATTCATATACGAAGATGGTGATTTATTTGTAAATAATTAAATCTTAAAATTAAGCTTAAAAAGAATTACATAATTCCATTTTATTTTATAAACAAATGTATTTTTAATGGTTCAAAATATATACTTATAATCATGTTTATGTTAATTATTTATAATTATTGTATAAATTTTTAAAAATAATATTCAGAGTTTATTCATTTAGAAAAGAATTTAATCGTGAATATTCATATGTACATATATTATTACCTTAACATTGGTTTCCAGTAAATTCATTAGTCATTAAAATCTGATGTAAGTTCATTGTGATTATAAAATAGAAAGAGTTTAAAAAAATATTGATTTGTGGTATCAATGATATGAATTTAATTCATCTTAGATTATGGAATATCTATCAATTTGTTTAATTAATTTACTTTAAGTATTAGTTGTAACAATCAGATTATTTTTCTTGTGTTTATTTTGTTATCTTTTCTTTTTTTAATTGGAAGTTGTTTCATTCAATTCAATAAGAATTGTTATAACATTTGTATAATATGAAGAAGATTGATATTGATATCTTTCGTTTTGTTTGTTTCTTCATTATTATTTAGGATTTATAAAAAAAATGATAAAGAAATAATATTAGTTGGTAAATTAATTTTAGCAGCTGTAACAAAAAGTGCACAGATTCATTTTTCTTCATGGTTACCTGCATTTATAGCAGTTCCATCTCCTGTTTCTGCTTTGTTTCATTCTTCTACTTTGGTAACAGCAGGAGTTTATTAATTCGTTTTAATTTATATGTCAATTATTATTATTAGCTGGTTTAACAATATTTATTTCTGGTTAAGGGACTAATTTTGAATTTGATTAAAAACATTATTCCATTATCAACGTTAAGGTTTAATAATAATAATTTTATCTGTATAATATTTTCAATTCGCATTTTTTCATTTAGTAACACATGTTTTCTTTAAAGCTTTACTTTTTATATCAAGATTTTAATGGGAGGATTAGGTTTATATACATATACCACTAACTTCTTCTTTAATGTAGCTAATATAGCTTTATGTGGCATTAGAGCATTTGATTTTAGAAATCGTTTCTTGAAGAATATTAAATTTATTTACTTATTATCTTCTTTTACAGGTTGTTGCGTGTACCTGGAAGAAATTTTTTTGTTAAAAAAAGTAAACAAAGAATCTTTTCTTGAAGGTAATTACTTGGTATTGTAACATTACCTTAGTTACCTCCTTATAACTTTCCAATACATACATATACCTTTGATTACAGATATTTACCTACTTACTTACTTAGGTGGCGCTACAGTTCGGGGTGAACCTGGGCCTCCAATAACAAGCATCTACAGTTAGTGCTGTCGTTCTCCAGTTCCGCATTCCAAGCTTTTCTGGTCCCCTTCAACTTGTGTGCGCCACCTAAGGCGAGGTCTTCCTCTACTGCGTTGCCCCTCCGGGTTGGATTCGAAGACGCTGTGGGCCGGAGCACTGGTGTCCATTCGTCGCTTTACATGTCCTAGCCATCTTAAACGACTGATGCGTAATTTATTGACTAGGTCGATGTCGCTGTACAGTTCATATAGTTCGTCGTTGAATCTCCTTCTCCAAAACCCGTCAACGCAAACGGGACCGAAAATTTTACGAAGAATTTTCTCTCGAAGCGAAGCGAGGATATCTTCATCGGATTCTGATAGAGTCCAAGCTTCAGTGCCATAAAGCAGGACTGGGATGATCAAGGTCTTATATAGAGTCTTCTTAGTTGTTGCCTTCTCAGCCCAAAGAAACAGCGATTGACAAGAGTTATTCTTCGTTTTATTTCTGCCGAAGTGTTGTTGTCAGAATTGATAGTAGAGCCGAGGTAGACAAAGTCCCTTACTACCTCAAAGTTAAAGCTGTCGATTGTGACGTTCTGTCCAATTCGTCGATGTTGAGTGTCCCTCCTTGTTGACAGCATATACTTGGTTTTGCCCTCGTTTACCGCTAAACCCATTTTGGCAGCCTCCGTTGCAATACAAGCGAACGCACCAGTGACAGCCCGCTGTAATTGTACAGACTTTTGAAAGATTGTGCCTACGGTGTTGGCTTGTAAGTTTCGCACATTTTTTTCAAGAACGATGTTAAAAAAATCACATGACAGCGCGTCACCTTGTCTAAATCCTTTTTTGACATCAAAGGTCTCGGTGAGATCGTTACCGACGTTGATGCAGCAGCGAGAATTCTCCAACATCATCCTGCACAGGCGAACGAGTTTGGTAGGGATGCTAAAACTAGACATGGTTCTGTATAGCTCGTCTCTATTGATGCTGTCATATGCGGCCTGAAAATCGATGAAAATATGGTGGGTATCGATTTGGGCTTCTTGGGTTTTTTCCAGGATCTGCTGAAGTGTGAAGATTTGATCGATTGTGGACTTTCCTGGTCTGAAACCACTCTGATAGGGCCCAAGCAGGTTGTTGATGAAGGGTTTCAGACGTTCACACAATATGGCGGATAGGATCTTGTACGCGATGTTGAGGAGACTGATACCTCTGTAATTGGCGCAATTGAGGGGGTCTCCTTTCTTATGGATCGGGCAAACGGTGCTGAGATTCCATTCATCAGGCATACACTCATCTGACTAAATTTTCGAAATGAGTTGGTGTATGCTCCCTACCAGCTCATTTCCAGCTGCTTTGAACAGCTCCTCTGGTAAGCCGTCAGGTCCAGCAGCCATGTTGGATTTAAGTTTTGATATTGCTATCCTCACTTCGTTTTGGTCAGGTGGACGGAAGTTTTGGCTATCATCGTCTATGTTGAATGGTTCATTCTGCCTGACAGCGGAATGTTGGTCTTCGTCGCCGTTATACAGTCTGCAGAAGAAGTTTTTTCCAATTCTCAGCACCGACTGTGACTCTACTACGAGGTTTCCTTCTTCATCTCTACAATCTTCTGTACGGGTCTTGTTGGCCTGACACGTTCTTTTTACCTGTTGGTAAAACTTCCGTACATTGTTCCTCAATACCTTCGATCGCGCTCTTCTCGTGCTCTTTTTTCTTCATTCGGAGAAGCCGATGCTCACGAGCCGCTCTCGTCCTTCTTTGCAGCTCCGCTTTGTATGCCTCTTGTTTCTTGGTGACGTTTCGCCCCGCAGCGAAGTCAGTTTGCTTACCAATCGTCCTACCAAAGACATTGTCGTTTCCTATCTTGGCATTAAAATCGCCCAGAACGATTCTAACGTCATATTTAGGACATTGCTCATAGGTTTTGTCAAGGAGCTCGTAGAAACATTCTTTGGTGGCGTCGTCCTTGTCTTCTGTGGGGGCATGAGCGCATATAAGGCTTATGTTGGCGAATTTAGCCTTGATGCGGATTGTCATAAGTCGTTCGCTCACGCGTCGAAAGCTTAAGACTTCTTGCCTAAGTCTGCCGCCTATGACAAATCCACATCCGAATAAGTGCTGTTTCTGCTCTCTATAGCAATCACTGTAATAGATGTCACAGTTTCTCATCCTTTTTTTGCGCCCATGCCATCGCACTTCCTGGATGGCGGTGATATCTGCATTGTAGCAGTCTAGGGCCTCTGCTAGTTGTTCGGCTGCACGCGGCCTGTTAAGGGTCCGAACATTTCACGTGCAGATCCGAAGATCGTTGTCCTTATTACGTTTGCTGGGGTCGTCAACAGTTGGATCATCTTTATCCGAGGCTTGTTGTTGCATCGTAACTACTGGTTTTTTACGTGGTCGGAAGTTACCCCTACGCACAACCCCCAACCTGGAGGACCAGTTCCCTTTTATACCCCTAGGATGAGGGGCCTGAATTATGTATGAATCAAATTTCATATTTAAAAAATCAGAATATTCATAACTTCAATATCATTGGTGACGAATGGATTTTAAAGTAAGGTTCACTAATTTCAACCTGTGAAGAGTATCTGACTGAGAAGCGGCAGCCTTCCACTCACTTCGATCCTGGACACGCTGTTTCCAGGTGGACAGGCATATAGAACTAATAGTCCAGTCATCGAGCCTCGCTTCATCCACCTATACTTGGTTGGTGATTTGGTGCATGCACCCTAACAAAGCATGTTTGAAAAGCTCCGATGGTAGATAATCAGAGCCGGCGGCTTTGTTGTTCTTTAGCTTTTTGTTAGCTGAGCCAACCTCTTCAAAACTGGGAGGGGGATGGCTTCATCATTGAGTGGATGCGGGTTCTCTTCTTGCCCTATATCTCTCTCTATCTGATGCCCATTAAGTAGCTGCTGGATATGTTGCTTTAACATATCTACTATTTCTTCGGTTACTATGCTTCCTTCACTGTTTCGAAGGGGGCTTCCAATGCTGAATTCCTTTTTCTTTGCGATTTGCTGTTTCTTCTCTTTGGATAGTCGACCGTTGTGTGTTGTCGTGTCGTGGAGGCTGTGCTAATCCGCCGAAGATATTTTCCTTGTATTTAATTATTTATCATTTTGGAATAAATCCGCGTAATGAAAGTAAATTTAAGAATAAAGAAAAATTTTAAATTTTATTGATAAAAGCAATTAAATAATTGATTAATATGATATAATTTAAATATATTAATGACGCCTTTTAAGAATCCAACAAGTAATCAAGAAAAGGCATTCAATAAATTGCATTCAAAAGAGAGGGTAATAATTGAAAGATGTTTTGCCCAAGTGAAGAGGAGATCTCAAATTCTATAAAACTGCATACGTCTCAATTTAGAAAATATTCCAAATATAATTGTGGCATGTTTCGTTTTGCACAATGTTGCAAAGCATTTAAATGATAACAACGATTTCCAATTGCCAGAAGGCGTAGAAAATGAGATCTCTGTTTAAGGTGATGAAGAACTAATGGCTAGTCTACTTCAAATTCAACGAATGGGGCAGATTAAGAGATCTGAATTAGCAGGAATAATATGTAACGTAAAATTCATAGAACTTTATTGAACATATGTATCTTCTTAATACAAAAAAAAATAAGTACAAAATATAATAAAAAACAGTGTACCAAAAATAAAATGTTATTTCAATAAAAAATAAAAATTATTTTTTCTGGGCTTTATAAATTTAAGTGGTGGTGATGGAATTATAAGTAGGATACGAATTCTGTTCTTCGTTTTTTTTTTTTTTTAAATGTTCTGCATCACTAAAGTCAGGTGACGATGCGCGTTGACTTTAAATCTTTGTAAATCATAATTTGATGGAAATATTGAGGACGGCAAGTCATTCCACATACGTGTTGAATGGCTAAAGAACGTGCTTCTGAATTTGACTGTGCGATGTGATTAAACTGACGGACAGGCGGGACACAATTATAGATTTCGTCCGAACAGCTATGATGGAAATATCGGTACAGGACCGATAAACATCCAACATTCCGACGATGTTCCAGCGAAGGGATTTGGTTGCAAATTGATAGGTCACCTATCAATCTACATGCCTGACGCTGGACACGATCTAATAAACTCAGACATGTTACGGGAGCTCCCGCCCAAACGTGTGAGTTGTATTCGAATTTTGGACGAATGTACAAATAGTAGCCAAGTCTGAAGGACTGAAAAAACGTTTACACCTCTTGAGGAATCCGAGGCATCTAGCGCCATTTTTCGCAGCTTCGGAAATCTGATGATTCCAGCGAAGGTCTGGGGTAACAAGCATGCCAAGCATTGACAAGCCGTTAGAATCCTCTGGGGTACACCAGCATTGGTTGAGAATGGGGTAGAAGTATATCCGTCCAATACAACTTGTATTGACCGATTACTCAAAAAACTTGCAATCCATGAAGAGAAGATGCTGCCGACACCATAAGCTAGGATTTTGCTTAAGAGGGCACTGTGCCACACTCTATCGAAAGCTTTAGAGATATCAAGGGCAACTACTCGGCATTCACCGTGATGGTGAATACTTTGGTTCCATTTTTCTGTTAGGTGCACCATAAGGTCACCTGTAGAACGTTGTTGACGGAAACCGTACTCCGTCATTGAGAAGACGGTTTCTTTCGAGATATCTCATGAGATGGAAGTTAACAATGCTTTCCATGACCTTGGAGAGCACTGATGTTAAGGCAATGGGTCGGTAGTTCGAAGGGGAGGTTTTATCGCCCTTTTTAGGGATCGGCTGGACGTGCGCGAGTTTCCACCTAGAGTGGAAGAGCTTACGTAGAGGTTTAGCCAGGGAAGAAGAACACCTCTTCAAAACAAGGGGAGGGATCCCATTTGGACCTGAAGATTTGTTACTTTTAAGATCTTTGAGGACTCGAGCTAATAAGCGGGTTCGGAAAAATATTTGTCCTAGTGAATATTGAACCGGATTCAGTAATGGTGGTGGAAGAGAAGTATCTGGCAAGGTGGAATTTGCAGCAAACATAGCTGCCAGCAGATTGGCTTTCTCTTGGGAGTCAGTGATACTTTGATCATTATGGACAAGAGCTGGGATAGATGTTGAGGCGGAGTTTTTAATTCTTTTAACCCTTTAATGCATAATTTTTTTATTTTTAAATAATTAAATATATGTTATGTAAAAAAATAATCTAAACTCGAAAAAAAATATATAAACAAAATCTACCCATTAGCTTTTCCGGAAAATCGGATTTTCACTATGATGCAGATATGCAACGCTATGCATTTACGGTATATAAAAAAGTATGAAATTATTTAAATGAATACTAAATTATTTTTTAACGAACTAAAACGTTTTTTATCATTTTATTGGACAAATTCATTTATACAATAAAACAAACATTACAAACAAATTAAAAGAAACGCATTAACATAAATAATAATTCATTTTCATAAAAAAAAAACATATGTATGTACATCAGTCGAGTTTGTAATGTAAAAAAGCGCATAATGTAAGTATTAGTTTATACATACATACATACATAGTTATTTCAAGTTGTACTTTCAAAGCAAACATATAGGTGGGTGGCCACGGTGTAGTGGTAATGCGTTCGTCTATTGAATGGAAGGTTGTGCCCTCAAATCCCAGCCATACCCATTCAATATTTGCAGTATTTACATTAAAATGTCATGCCCCTCAATTCCATCTAGAGTAGCCTCGTGCATACTCGAAAAAAATACTGTGAATTATGACGAATGCAAAAATTCGCAACAACTCCCCCCGCTTAGTGCGGACACCACCCATGGAGCAAATACTGAAACCTAACATCACCTGAGTTTCAAAAACCACTACACCACAAAATAATCTATCCTATCTCCGTATTCATTTCCGACCTATGCCATGCTCTTTGTTAGGCGTAAGTCAAAAACTTCCGCTCGCGTTGTGTCTTAACACTTTAAGGGTAATCATAACCCCTTGAGCGCAAGCTAGTTATAAAAAAAAAAAAACATATAGGTACTGTAGTTTCAAAACATTAGAAGTGAGAAAAGCGCACATTGCAACCTAAGAATGAAAATCCTTGTAACAATTATTGCTTTTGTTAAAACATAGGGCTGTGTCACATTTTTCACATTTCACATATGTGTACCCATTACAATTTGATAGCTTGCATCGTAGTCTTTTTTCCATATATAGACTGGCCAATGCGAGATCTCGTCTTTTCTTATATCAGTCGATGGAACATGGGACTTTGGAAACTTTCTTTTGCGTTCTTGAAGAAGAGCTGATGGTGAGCCGATTGGCCTTCCTCTTATGTTTTGAAGCGAAGTTCCACTTCGGCAAAGAGATTCACCTAAATCTATCCGAAATTCTGATAAACTGATTGGGACTTCATTGCGAATGTTACAATTTTTTTTGTATAATATCCATGCGTTTACGACAGTGATATCGACCAAATGGTAAAAGATCCGCATGTACCATTTACGGGATTTCATTTTAATTCTACCTCGTCCAGTTAAACTGTCAGTCAGGTCAACGCCACCCATATGTTTATTGTATTGCTTTACAATGTTTGGACAATCTACGTTAAGTTGCTGTGATTTGGCCCTATCGTATCTTTTAACCGTTCCAATAGGAAGTGAGCCGACGAATGTAGACAACAAGTTTACTGGCTTATTGTCCTTCCAGCAAAGCGTGCAAATGTCAATGTTGTCGATGTTTGCGAAAAATTCAAAAGATTTTCCGCGAACTTCCTTGGACATTTGTTTATCTTCCGGAAGCTTGCAATTCGTCAATCTGTTGCGCCGAATAGTTCCAACAGTATATATACCTTTCTTCGCTAATTCGACAACCAAAGGAACAGTAGTGTAGTAGTTATCGAAATAAAGCTTATGGCCAACATTTACTGGTATACTTCGAGCCAATCTTATAACAACATTAGCACATGCACCTAAGTTTGACTCCATTGGTAAAATTGCATCAACATGCTCCTTGCCAGTATAATTTTCGAAATTATAAGTAAATCCCGACACACCACTTAAAACAAATAATTTATACCCCCACTTATGCGGCTTGGCAGGCATATACTGTTTCATGCAGCTATTTGCCTTTGTAGCACATATCTGCTCATCAAGAGATAAACATTCTTCGCGAGGGATAGATAAAAATTGTTTGGTAAGATAATTAACTATAGGTCGTATCTTGTGTCTTTGGGCAACATGTCGCTATTCTTATTAAAATGCAAGTACCTGCGAATCCTTTCAAATTCATTGATTGTCATGGTACCTATTATTGTGTCATTACCAGTAACTGGAGCCCAATATCGCCGAATATTTGAAATTTGAACGACGGACATAAGAATGCATATTCCCAGATACTTTCTTATGTGGGTGCTTGTTAATAATGCTGGACGTTCTGGAGTAGTCTCAATGGAATACAGATTTGATTCTGCAACTATATTATCAATAAATTCACCAGAAAAAAAGTAATCAAATAGCTCAATGGTGTCGATAGTTGCAAAACAACATCAGGTAATGAAGCCATGCCTTTAAATGAGTATAGTCCTTCATCAAACTGGAAATCCTTACGCTTCCATATAATTCGTTTATATTTTTCCTTTAGTTCGGTAATTTCCCTTTTAAAATCTCGTTGGCATGCGGATGAAGTGGATTGCTCTTGTTTATCCTGCAAAATATGAAGAGGCAAACTATCAAGATCCACCAATTCATTATCTCCGTCTTCTTCTATAGCGTCCTGCCTTGTGTTTGATTTGAAATTTTCGGCATGCTGAAAAACGAAAAAAGGCTCTAGATAAAGTACGTAGTTCTCATGTCCAAAGGCCATGTTTCACATACCGTAAATGCATGATGTTGCAGATATGCATCATACATAAGATACAAAAAAAAGGCTATTTTTACTTATTATATATATATAATTTGTATGCAGATATCAAACTGCATATCTAAGAAACAATAAAAAATTTACTTACATGAACTAAAACACTTAATTATTGCAATTTTTAATAAACAAAACAGACAAGATGTGTTCACTTTTATTGCACTCGGTTTTGTGACTTCAAGTTTGATTTTTTGCGTTACAACTTATACACACACCATTTCCAGGAATTGAAAATGATCGTAAAAATAGTCACGGAGGGAACAAGATAAAAATAAAATAGATAACGGTTTCTGTTCTCTTATGAGAGCACATATAAGAGTATGATGCAGATATGCAACAGTATGCATAAAGGGTTAACGAAAGACCAAAAAGATTTACTGCCTTTAGGACATTGCAGTATTTTTTGCCTCACTTTTTGGTCTCGTAGAAATTTCGTACGCTTTAAAATTGAGTTGCAGTCATTTCTAGCCCGTTTATAGAGACTACGGTTTTCCTCAGAAGGTGTTTGGCGCCATAACGCAAAAGCCTCTTCCTTCTTCCGGACGGCAATCGCACAGGTCGGATTGAACCAAAGTTCTTGTTTGGGTTTGATACTAACAGTTTTACTTGGGAGGAAGGAGCGCATTCCAAATTGAATGCTTCCCGATTGAAAATTTGATCCAGAAAAACTGAAAAAGTGGATCATCTGAGCTACCGAATTGGGGCTGCAGTTGGAAGCTCACTTCATTATTTACGTAGAGCGCGATACCTCTACGTGGCACAAATAACGGCACCAGTGTATAACCTGCTATTGCGAATTCACTGGGATCAGTGTCATCGTTAAGTTGGGTTTCACTTAGTGCCATTACCGCTGGTTTGTGCGTGAAGATATAGGTTGCAACAGCAAAGAAGTTGCCACTTAGCATACGAATATTAGTGTACGCAACCTCGAAAATTTCCATCAAAAAATAATTTAAAACTATTTAAAATGATACACTCTGAAACCATGATAGATTTCAAATGGGTCCTGACCAAAATAAGTCTGTAGTGTTAAATAATTTTTGGTGAGTGAATAAATTTTAGTTTGGGGTAGTCGTTCAACATTCTATCAGAACTACGAACCCTGAAGTATGATTTCTCTGAAACCGCTATAGATTTCAAATCGATCCTGACCAAAATGAGTCTGTAGTGTGAAATAATTTTTGTTGAGTGGATAGATTGTAATTAGTTGTAGCCTTTCAACATTCTAACAGAACTACGAACCATGAAGTATGATTTCTCTGAAACCATGATAGATTTCAAATGGGACCTGACCAAAATAAGTCTGTAGTGTTAAATAATTTTTGGTGAGTGAATAGATTTTAGTTTGGGGTAGTCGTTCAACATTCTTTCAGAACTACGAACCCTGAAGAATGATTTCTCTGAAACCGCTATAGATTTCAAATCGATCCTAACCAAAATGAGTCTGTAGTGTGAAATAATTTTTGTTGTTCAACATTCTGTCAGAACTACGAACCCTGAAGTATGATTTCTCTGAAACCGCTATAGATTTCAAATCGATCCTAACCAAAATGAGTCTGTAGTGTGAAATAATTTTTGTTGAGTGTATAGATTTTAGTTAGTTGTAGTCTTTCAACATTCTGTCAGAACTGCGAACCCTGAAGTATGATTTCTCTGAAACCGCGATAGGTTTCAAATCGATCCTAACCACAATGAGTCTGTAGTGTGAAATAATTTTTGTTGAGTGGATAGATTTTAGTTTGGGGTAGTCGTTCAACATTCTATCAGAACTACGAACCATGAAGTATGATTTCTCTGAAACGATGATAGATTTCAAATCGATCCTGACCAAAATGAGTCTGTAGTGTGAAATAATTTTTGTTGAGTGGATAGATTTTAGTTTGGGGTAGTCGTTCAACATTCTATCAGAACTACGAACCATGAAGTATGATTTCTCTGAAACGATGATAGATTTCAAATCGATCCTAACCAAAATGAGTCTGTAGTGTGAAATAATTTTTGCTTCAGTGGATAGATATTAGCTTGGGGTAGTCTTTCAACATTCTGTCAGAACTGCGAATCATGAAGTATGACTTCTCTGAAACCATGATAGATTTCAAATCGATTGTGACCAAAATGAGTCTGTAGTGAGAAATAATTTTTGCTGGAGTGGATAGATTTAAGGTTGGGGTAGTCTTTCAACATTCTAACAGAACTACGAACCATGAAGTATGATTTCTTTGAAACCGCTATAGATTTCAAATCGATCCTGACCAAAATGAGTCTGTAGTGTGGACTAAATTTTGCTTCAGTGGATAGATATTAGTTAGTTGTAGTCTTTCAACATTCTAACAGAACTACGAACCATGAAGTATGATTTCTCTGAAACCACGATAGATTTAAAATCGATCCTAACCAAAATGAGTCTGTAGTGTGAAATAATTTTTGTTGAGTGGATAGATTTTAGTTTGGGGTAGTCGCTCAACATTCTGTCAGAACTACGAACCATGAAGTATGATTTCTCTGAAACCGCGATAGGTTTCAAATCGATCCTGACCAAAATGAGTCTGTAGTGTGAAATAATTTTTGTTGAGTGGATAGATTTTAGTTATGGATAGTCTTTGAACATTCTAACAGAACTACGAACCATGAAGTATGATTTCTCTGAAACGATGATAGATTTCAAATCGATCCTGACCAAAATGAGTCTGTAGTGTGAAATAATTTTTGTTGAGTGGATAGATTTTAGTTTGGGGTAGTCGTTCAACATTCTATCAGAACTACGAACCATGAAGTATGATTTCTCTGAAACCGCTATAGATTTCAAATCGATCCTAACCAAAATGAGTCTGTATTGTGAAATAATTTTTGATGAGTGGATAGATTTTAGTTAGTTGTAGTCTTTCAACATTCTAACAGAACTACGAACCCTGAAGTATGATTTCTCTGAAACCGCGATAGGTTTCAAATCGATCCTAACCAAAATGAGTCTGTAGTGTGAAATAATTTTTGTTGAGTGGATAGATTTTAGTTAGTTGTAGTCTTTCAACATTCTGTCAGAACTGCGAACCTTGAAGTATGATTTCTCTGAAACCGCGATAGGTTTCAAATCGATCCTAACCAAAATGAGTCTGTAGTGTGAAATAATTTTTGTTGAGTGGATAGATTTTAGTTAGGGATAGTCTTTCAACATTCTAACAGAACTACGAACCATGAAGTATGATTTCTCTGAAACCGCGATAGATTTCAAATCGATCCTAACCAAAATGAGTCTGTAGTGTGAAATAATTTTTGTTGAGTGGATAGATTTTAGTTTGGGGTAGTCGTTCAACATTCTATCAGAACTACGAACCATGAAGTATGATTTCTCTGAAACGATGATAGATTTCAAATCGATCCTGACCAAAATGAGTCTGTAGTGTGAAATAATTTTTGTTGAGTGGATAGATTTTAGTTTGGGGTAGTCGTTCAACATTCTATCAGAACTACGAACCATGAAGTATGATTTCTCTGAAACGATGATAGATTTCAAATCGATCCTAACCAAAATGAGTCTGTAGTGTGAAATAATTTTTGTTGAGTGTATAGATTTTAGTTAGTTGTAGTCTTTCAACATTCTGTCAGAACTACGAACCATAAAGTATGATTTCTCTGAAACCATGATAGATTTCAAATCGATCTTGACCAAAATGAGTCTGTAGTGTGAAATAATTTTTGGTTCAGTGGATAGATATTAGCTTGGGGTAGTCTTTCAACATTCTCTCAGAACTGCGAATCATGAAGTATGACTTCTCTGAAACCATGATAGATTACAAATCGATTGTGACCAAAATGAGTCTGTAGTGAGAAATAATTTTTGCTGGAGTGGATAGATTTAAGGTTGGGGTAGTCTTTCAACATTCTAGCAGAACTACGAACCATGAAGTATGATTTCTTTGAAACCGCTATAGATTTCACATCGATCCTGACCAAAATGAGTCTGTAGTGAGAAATAATTCTTGCTGGAGTGAATAGATTTAAGTTTGGGGTAGGCTTTCAACATTCTGTCAGAACTGCGAACCATAACGTATGATTTCTCTGAAACCATGATAGATTTCAAATCGATCCTGACCAAAATGAGTCTGTAGTGTGGAATAAATTTTGCTTCAGTGGATAGATATTAGTTAGTTGTAGTCTTTCAACATTCTAACAGAACTACGAACCATGAAGTATGATTTCTCTGAAACCACGATAGATTTCAAATCGATCCTAACCAAAATGAGTCTGTAGTGTGAAATAATGTTTGTTGGGTGGATAGATTTTAGTTTGGGGTAGTCGTTCAACATTCTGTCAGAACTACGAACCATGAAGTATGATTTCTCTGACACCGCGATAGGTTTCAAATCGATCCTGACCAAAACGAGTCTGTAGTGTGAAATAATTTTTGTTGAGTGGATAGATTTTAGTTATGGATAGTCTTTGAACATTCTAACAGAACTACGAACCATGAAGTATGATTTCTCTGAAACCGCGATAGATTTCAAATCGATCCTAACCAAAATGAGTCTGTAGTGTGAAATAATTTTTGCTTGAGTGGATAGATTTAAGTTTGGGGTAGTCGTTCAACATTCTGTCAGAACTACGAACCCTGAAGTATGATTTCTCTGAAACCGCTATAGATTTCAAATCGATCCTAACCAAAATGAGTCTGTAGTGTGAAATAATTTTTGTTGAGTGGATAGATTTTAGTTAGTTGTAGTCTTTCAACATTCTAACAGAACTACGAACCCTGAAGTATGATTTCTCTGAAACCGCGATAGGTTTCAAATCGATCCTGACCAAAATGAGTCTGTAGTGTGAAATAATTTTTGTTGAGTGGATAGATTTTAGTTTGGGGTAGTCGTTCAACATTCTATCAGAACTACGAACCATGAAGTATGATTTCTCTGAAACGATGATAGATTTCAAATCGATCCTGACCAAAATGAGTCTGTAGTGTGAAATAATTTTTGTTGAGTGGATAGATTTTAGTTATGGATAGTCTTTCAACATTCTAACAGAACTACGAACCATGAAGTATGATTTCTTTGAAACCGCTATAGATTTCAAATCGATCCTAACCAAAATGAGTCTGTAGTGTGAAATAATTTTTGTTGAGTGGATAGATTTTAGTTTGGGGTAGTCGTTCAACATTCTATCAGAACTACGAACCATGAAGTATGATTTCTCTGAAACGATGATAGATTTCAAATCGATCCTGACCAAAATGAGTCTGTAGTGTGAAATAATTTTTGTTGAGTGGATAGATTTTAGTTATGGATAGTCTTTCAACATTCTAACAGAACTACGAACCATGAAGTATGATTTCTTTGAAACCGCTATAGATTTCAAATCGATCCTAACCAAAATGAGTCTGTAGTGTGAAATAATTTTTGTTGAGTGGATAGATTTTAGTTTGGGGTAGTCGTTCAACATTCTGTCAGAACTACGAACCATGAAGTATGATTTCTCTGAAACCGCGATAGGTTTCATATCGATCCTGACCAAAATGAGTCTGTAGTGAGAAATAATTTTTGCTTGAGTGGATAGATTTAAGTTTGGGGTAGGCTTTCAACATTCTGTCAGAACTGCGAACCATAACGTATGATTTCTCTGAAACCATGATAGATTTCAAATCGATCCTGACCAAAATGAGTCTGTAGTGTGGAATAAATTTTGCTTCAGTGGATAGATATTAGTTAGTTATAGTCTTTCAACATTCTAACAGAACTACGAACCCTGAAGTATGATTTCTCTGAAACCGCTATAGATTTCAAATCGATCCTAACCAAAATGAGTCTGTATTGTGAAATAATTTTTGTTGAGTGGATAGATTTTAGTTAGTTGTAGTCTTTCAACATTCTAACAGAACTACGAACCCTGAAGTATGATTTCTCCGAAACCGCGATAGGTTTCAAATCGATCCTAACCAAAATGAGTCTGTAGTGTGAAATAATTTTTGTTGAGTGGATAGATTTTAGTTAGTTGTAGTCTTTCAACATTCTGTCAGAACTGCGAACCATGAAGTATGATTTCTCTGAAACCATGATAGATTTCAAATGGGTCCTGACCAAAATGAGTCTGTAGTGTGAAATAATTTTTGTTGAGTGGATAGATTTTAGTTAGTTGTAGTCTTTCAACATTCTGTCAGAACTGCGAACCCTGAAGTATGATTTCTCTGAAATCGCGATAGGTTTCAAATCGATCCTAACCAAAATGAGTCTGTAGTGTGAAATAATTTTTGTTGAGTGGATAGATTTTAGTTAGTTGTAGTCTTTCAACATTCTGTCAGAACTGCGAACCATGAAGTATGATTTCTCTGAAACCATGATAGATTTCAAATGGGTCCTGACCAAAATGAGTCTGTAGTGTGAAATAATTTTTGTTGAGTGGATAGATTTTAGTTAGTTGTAGTCTTTCAACATTCTATCAGAACTACGAACCATGAAGTATGATTTCTCTGAAACGATGATAGATTTCAAATCGATCCTAACCAAAATGAGTCTGTAGTGTGAAATAATTTTTGTTGAGTGGATAGATTTTAGTTTGGGGTAGTCGTTCAACATTCTATCAGAACTACGAACCATGAAGTATGATTTCTCTGAAACGATGATAGATTTCAAATCGATCCTGACCAAAATGAGTCTGTAGTGTGAAATAATTTTTGTTGAGTGGATAGATTTTAGTTATGGATAGTCTTTCAACATTCTAACAGATTTACGAACCATGAAGTATGATTTCTTTGAAACCGCTATAGATTTCAAATCGATCCTAACCAAAATGAGTCTGTAGTGTGAAATAATTTTTGTTGAGTGGATAGATTTTAGTTTGGGGTAGTCGTTTAACATTCTGTCAGAACTACGAACCATGAAGTATGATTTCTCTGAAACCGCGATAGGTTTCAAATCGATCCTGACCAAAATGAGTCTGTAGTGAGAAATAATTTTTGCTTGAGTGGATAGATTTAAGTTTGGGGTAGGCTTTCAACATTCTGTCAGAACTGCGAACCATAACGTATGATTTCTCTGAAACCATGATAGATTTCAAATCGATCCTGACCAAAATGAGTCTGTAGTGAGAAATAATTTTTGCTTGAGTGGATAGATTTAAGTTTGGGGTAGGCTTTCAACATTCTGTCAGAACTGCGAACCATAACGTATGATTTCTCTGAAACCATGATAGATTTCAAATCGATCCTGACCAAAATGAGTCTGTAGTGTGGACTAAATTTTGCTTCAGTGGATAGATATTAGTTAGTTGTAGTCTTTCAACATTCTAACAGAACTACGAACCATGAAGTATGATTTCTCTGAAACCACGATAGATTTAAAATCGATCCTAACCAAAATGAGTCTGTAGTGTGAAATAAATTTTGCTTCAGTGGATAGATATTAGTTAGTTATAGTCTTTCAACATTCTAACAGAACTACGAACCCTGAAGTATGATTTCTCTGAAACCGCTATAGATTTCAAATCGATCCTAACCAAAATGAGTCTGTATTGTGAAATAATTTTTGTTGAGTGGATAGATTTTAGTTAGTTGTAGTCTTTCAACATTCTAACAGAACTACGAACCCTGAAGTATGATTTCTCTGAAACCGCGATAGGTTTCAAATCGATCCTAACCAAAATGAGTCTGTAGTGTGAAATAATTTTTGTTGAGTGGATAGATTTTAGTTAGTTGTAGTCTTTCAACATTCTGTCAGAACTGCGAACCATGAAGTATGATTTCTCTGAAACCATGATAGATTTCAAATGGGTCCTGACCAAAATGAGTCTGTAGTGTGAAATAATTTTTGTTGAGTGGATAGATTTTAGTTAGTTGTAGTCTTTCAACATTCACTTCAATGCACTCAAGTTTGTTTACCCTCATCAGCTGCTGATATTGATGTTGATCAACTTATTCTACATTTAAAATTTAATAGTACTTATGAAGTTTTTATTTTTGTTAGTTATATTCCACCATTGAGTTCATTTCAATTATATAAAGCCCATGTTGATAATTGTAGTTCTGTTCTTAAAAATTTAAATCACAATGAACATGTTCTGGTACTAGGTGATTTTAATTTACCTAACATAAAGTGGACTTATGATGTTGAAGAAATGAAACTAGTTCCTTTAAATGTTAACTTTGAATGTGAATGTGTAGTTGTTGATACACTTGCGCAATTTAACCTCAGTCAAATTAATCATTTTCCTAATGCTTATAATAATGTGCTTGATTTGGCTTTCGTTGATTCAGATTTGACAGTGAATATCAGCAACTCCATATATCCTCTTTTTCCGAATTCGATTTTTCATATTTCATTTAGCTTACTTTGCGAATTTTATGTATTTTTTCGACCGGCTATAACTGGAGCTAATTTGAAATATGATTTTTCAAAAGCTAATTTTAACTGTATTACAAACTACCTTAATAATATCGACTGGTTATTAGTGTTCAGTAATACGCATTTACATGAATCGTATAATTTATTGACACAAATTGTAAAATCGGCAATTGATATGTTCACACCTAAAATAAAAAAAAATACTGGATCTAAACCTATCTGGTTTAACAAAAAAATTATTAATCTTAATAATAGAAAGAATAAGATCTATAGAAAACTTTGCATAGTAAATAATCCTGAACTTTATAAGAAATATCGGATTCTTCAGAAACAATTTGAAGTGCTGAATAAATTCTTATACAGACAATATATTATGTCTGTTGAATTCAATTTAAAATCAAATTCCAAAACGTTTTTGGAGTTTCATCAATACTAAAAGGCAATCAAATGGTTTTCCAAACTGTATGCATCATGAAGGTGTTACATCTTACGACCTTCCAACAATTTGTAACTTGTTTGCAAAACACTTTCAATCGGTTTATACTAACAGACCACAACCTACACCGATTATTGATGATAACAATTTGTATTCCAATTCTGTTAACATTGGCCAGTTAGTCTTATCAATTTCTGAGGTTGAGTTAGCGTTGTCTAATTTGAAGCCAGATAAACTGCCGGGTATGGACGGCATACCTTCTATTATTTTACAAAAGTGTTCTAGTGCGTTCTCTATACCCCTTCACTTAGTATTTAACCGTTCCTTAGAAAATGGTGAATTTCTTAAAGTATGGAAAAACTCTTTCATATTGCCAATCCATAAATCTGGCTCTAAACAAGAGGTTTCTAATTATCGCCCAATCTGTAAAATTTCTACTATTCCCAAACTGTTTCTTCTTATCAGCACGGTTTTGTTGCTGGTAGATCTACGAGCACTAACCTGGCTGTTTTTTGCAATTATATTTTGAATGGTATGGAAAATGGTTTGCAATTTGATGTCATCTATACCGATTTTTCGAAGGCATTTGATCAAGTACACCATGACATACTAATAATGAAATTAATTAAATTGGGATTCCATTCTAACATGCTAAAGTGGATAAATTCGTACTTAAGGGATCGTACTCAATACGTTCGAATAAATGAAATACTTTCCTCACCAGTTCAAGTTACTTCTGGAGTTCCACAAGGTAGTCATCTGGGTCCTCTACTCTTTCTTTTATTCGTAAACGACATTCCTGAAATATTCTCAAATTCTGAATGTCTTATGTATGCTGATGACTTGAAAGTTTTTCGTTGCATTAAATCTGAGCAAGATTGTGCTCTTCTACAGGAAGATCTGGAAAGACTATCATATTGGTGCAGCAACAATTTATTGTATTTGAATGTTTCAAAATGCCAAAAGCTTACCTATTGTCGCAACCTTTCTCCGACATTATACTTTTACAAAATCGGTAATATAACACTATCTACCATATCTCACAAGAAAGATCTTGGTGTTATTTTTGATCAAAAACTTAATTTCTTGAATCACATCGATTTTTTGGTTGCAAAAGGTAACTCAATGCTGGGCTTCATTCTACGAAACTCGAAAGATTTTTCTGATCCGCATACCCTTAAATGTCTGTTTTTTGCATTTGTGAGATCTACTCTTGAGTACTGCAGTATTGTATGGAATCCATTTTACGAGGTTCACTCTTTTAGAATTGAAAAAATCCAAAAACGTTTGACAAGAGTTGCTGTGCGTAGACTCCGGTGGAACAGAGGCATGCCTCCCTATGCAACGAGATGTAAATTACTTGGAATCTTACCTCTCTAAACTCGTAGGAAGTATTTTTCTATTATGTTCATCCGAGACTTAATTAATGATCATATCGATTGCCCCTATCTTTTGTCACTAGTTGGGTTCTATTCTCCTACGAGAACCCTTAGAAATTGTTTTGTATTTCATGTTCCCTACCATAGAGTAAATTATGCTTTTAACGAACCTATGTCTAGGTGCTTAAGAGAAGCGAACACTGTTTGTAATCTTATTAATTTCGAACTAAATAGAAATACATTTAAAGATAATTTAATACTAGCTTTAATTGATCCTGGTGGAAATATCTAAGTATTCTTATTTGTATCAAGTAATCGTTAGAGAACATTTTAATGTAACTCTATTTGATGAATGAATAAATTAAATAAATAAATAAATAAATAAATAAAATGAGTCTGTAGCGTTAAATAATTTTTGGTGAGTGAATAGATTTAAGTTTGGGGTAGTCGTTCAACATTCTATCAGAACTACGAACCCTGAAGTATGATTTCTCTGAAACCGCTATAGATTTCAAATCGATCCTAACCAAAATGAGTCTGTAGTGTGAAATAATTTTTGTTGAGTGGATAGATTTTAGTTAGTTGTAGTCTTTCAACATTCTGTCAGAACTGCGAACCATGAAGTATGATTTCTCTGAAACCGCGATAGGTTTCAAATCGATCCTAACCAAAATGAGTCTGTAGTGTGAAATAATTTTTGCTTCAGTGGATAGATATTATTTTGGGGTAGTCTTTCAACATTCTATTAGAACTACGAACCATGAAGTACGATTTCTCTGAAACCACGATAGATTTCAAATCGATCCTGACCAAAATGAGTCTGTAGTGTGAAATCATTTTTGCTTCTGTGGTAACATTCTAACAGAGCTACGTGTATAGAAATTGTTATGATATCCCTTCAGATTATGTGTCTGTAGTGTGAAATAATTTTTGTTTCAGTGGATAGATTTTAGTTATGTCTTTCAACATTCTAACAGAGCTACGGACTATGAGGTATGATTTCAAATTATTAATATTTCAAGTAATAGTGTAATTCATATACGAAGATGGTGATTTATTTGTAAATAATTAAATCTTAAAATTAAGCTTAAAAAGAATTACATAATTCCATTTTATTTTATAAACAAATGTATTTTTAATGGTTCAAAATATATACTTATAATCATGTTTATGTTAATTATTTATAATTATTGTATAAATTTTTAAAAATAATATTCAGAGTTTATTCATTTAGAAAAGAATTTAATCGTGAATATTCATATGTACATATATTATTACCTTAACATTGGTTTCCAGTAAATTCATTAGTCATTAAAATCTGATGTAAGTTCATTGTGATTATAAAATAGAAAGAGTTTAAAAAAATATTGATTTGTGGTATCAATGATATGAATTTAATTCATCTTAGATTATGGAATATCTATCAATTTGTTTAATTAATTTACTTTAAGTATTAGTTGTAACAATCAGATTATTTTTCTTGTGTTTATTTTGTTATCTTTTCTTTTTTTAATTGGAAGTTGTTTCATTCAATTCAATAAGAATTGTTATAACATTTGTATAATATGAAGAAGATTGATATTGATATCTTTCGTTTTGTTTGTTTCTTCATTATTATTTAGGATTTATAAAAAAAATGATAAAGAAATAATATTAGTTGGTAAATTAATTTTAGCAGCTGTAACAAAAAGTGCACAGATTCATTTTTCTTCATGGTTACCTGCATTTATAGCAGTTCCATCTCCTGTTTCTGCTTTGTTTCATTCTTCTACTTTGGTAACAGCAGGAGTTTATTAATTCGTTTTAATTTATATGTCAATTATTATTATTAGCTGGTTTAACAATATTTATTTCTGGTTAAGGGACTAATTTTGAATTTGATTAAAAACATTATTCCATTATCAACGTTAAGGTTTAATAATAATAATTTTATCTGTATAATATTTTCAATTCGCATTTTTTCATTTAGTAACACATGTTTTCTTTAAAGCTTTACTTTTTATATCAAGATTTTAATGGGAGGATTAGGTTTATATACATATACCACTAACTTCTTCTTTAATGTAGCTAATATAGCTTTATGTGGCATTAGAGCATTTGATTTTAGAAATCGTTTCTTGAAGAATATTAAATTTATTTACTTATTATCTTCTTTTACAGGTTGTTGCGTGTACCTGGAAGAAATTTTTTTGTTAAAAAAAGTAAACAAAGAATCTTTTCTTGAAGGTAATTACTTGGTATTGTAACATTACCTTAGTTACCTCCTTATAACTTTCCAATACATACATATACCTTTGATTACAGATATTTACCTACTTACTTACTTAGGTGGCGCTACAGTTCGGGGTGAACCTGGGCCTCCAATAACAAGCATCTACAGTTAGTGCTGTCGTTCTCCAGTTCCGCATTCCAAGCTTTTCTGGTCCCCTTCAACTTGTGTGCGCCACCTAAGGCGAGGTCTTCCTCTACTGCGTTGCCCCTCCGGGTTGGATTCGAAGACGCTGTGGGCCGGAGCACTGGTGTCCATTCGTCGCTTTACATGTCCTAGCCATCTTAAACGACTGATGCGTAATTTATTGACTAGGTCGATGTCGCTGTACAGTTCATATAGTTCGTCGTTGAATCTCCTTCTCCAAAACCCGTCAACGCAAACGGGACCGAAAATTTTACGAAGAATTTTCTCTCGAAGCGAAGCGAGGATATCTTCATCGGATTCTGATAGAGTCCAAGCTTCAGTGCCATAAAGCAGGACTGGGATGATCAAGGTCTTATATAGAGTCTTCTTAGTTGTTGCCTTCTCAGCCCAAAGAAACAGCGATTGACAAGAGTTATTCTTCGTTTTATTTCTGCCGAAGTGTTGTTGTCAGAATTGATAGTAGAGCCGAGGTAGACAAAGTCCCTTACTACCTCAAAGTTAAAGCTGTCGATTGTGACGTTCTGTCCAATTCGTCGATGTTGAGTGTCCCTCCTTGTTGACAGCATATACTTGGTTTTGCCCTCGTTTACCGCTAAACCCATTTTGGCAGCCTCCGTTGCAATACAAGCGAACGCACCAGTGACAGCCCGCTGTAATTGTACAGACTTTTGAAAGATTGTGCCTACGGTGTTGGCTTGTAAGTTTCGCACATTTTTTTCAAGAACGATGTTAAAAAAATCACATGACAGCGCGTCACCTTGTCTAAATCCTTTTTTGACATCAAAGGTCTCGGTGAGATCGTTACCGACGTTGATGCAGCAGCGAGAATTCTCCAACATCATCCTGCACAGGCGAACGAGTTTGGTAGGGATGCTAAAACTAGACATGGTTCTGTATAGCTCGTCTCTATTGATGCTGTCATATGCGGCCTGAAAATCGATGAAAATATGGTGGGTATCGATTTGGGCTTCTTGGGTTTTTTCCAGGATCTGCTGAAGTGTGAAGATTTGATCGATTGTGGACTTTCCTGGTCTGAAACCACTCTGATAGGGCCCAAGCAGGTTGTTGATGAAGGGTTTCAGACGTTCACACAATATGGCGGATAGGATCTTGTACGCGATGTTGAGGAGACTGATACCTCTGTAATTGGCGCAATTGAGGGGGTCTCCTTTCTTATGGATCGGGCAAACGGTGCTGAGATTCCATTCATCAGGCATACACTCATCTGACCAAATTTTCGAAATGAGTTGGTGTATGCTCCCTACCAGCTCATTTCCAGCTGCTTTGAACAGCTCCTCTGGTAAGCCGTCAGGTCCAGCAGCCATGTTGGATTTAAGTTTTGATATTGCTATCCTCACTTCGTTTTGGTCAGGTGGACGGAAGTTTTGGCTATCATCGTCTATGTTGAATGGTTCATTCTGCCTGACAGCGGAATGTTGGTCTTCGTCGCCGTTATACAGTCTGCAGAAGAAGTTTTTTCCAATTCTCAGCACCGACTGTGACTCTACTACGAGGTTTCCTTCTTCATCTCTACAATCTTCTGTACGGGTCTTGTTGGCCTGACACGTTCTTTTTACCTGTTGGTAAAACTTCCGTACATTGTTCCTCAATACCTTCGATCGCGCTCTTCTCGTGCTCTTTTTTCTTCATTCGGAGAAGCCGATGCTCACGAGCCGCTCTCGTCCTTCTTTGCAGCGCCGCTTTGTATGCCTCTTGTTTCTTGGTGACGTTTCGCCCCGCAGCGAAGTCAGTTTGCTTACCAATCGTCCTACCAAAGACGTTGTCGTTTCCTATCTTGGCATTAAAATCGCCCAGAACGATTCTAACGTCATATTTAGGACATTGCTCATAGGTTTTGTCAAGGAGCTCGTAGAAACATTCTTTGGTGGCGTCGTCCTTGTCTTCTGTGGGGGCATGAGCGCATATAAGGCTTATGTTGGCGAATTTAGCCTTGATGCGGATTGTCATAAGTCGTTCGCTCACGCGTCGAAAGCTTAAGACTTCTTGCCTAAGTCTGCCGCCTATGACAAATCCACATCCGAATAAGTGCTGTTTCTGCTCTCTATAGCAATCACTGTAATAGATGTCACAGTTTCCCATCCTTTTTTTGCCCGGCCCATCCCATCGCACTTCCTGGATGGCGGTGATATCTGCATTGTAGCAGTCTAGGGCCTCTGCTAGTTGTTCGGCTGCACGCGGCCTGTTAAGGGTCCGAACATTTCACGTGCAGATCCGAAGATCGTTGTCTTTATTACGTTTGCTGGGGTCGTCAACAGTTGGATCATCTTTATCCGAGGCTTGTTGTTGCATCGTAACTACTGGTTTTTTACGTGGTCGGAAGTTACCCCTACGCACAACCCCCAACCTGGAGGACCAGTTCCCTTTTATACCCCTAGGATGAGGGGCCTGAATTATGTATGAATCAAATTTCATATTTAAAAAATCAGAATATTCATAACTTCAATATCATTGGTGACGAATGGATTTTAAAGTAAGGTTCACTAATTTCAACCTGTGAAGAGTATCTGACTGAGAAGCGGCAGCCTTCCACTCACTTCGATCCTGGACACGCTGTTTCCAGGTGGACAGGCATATAGAACTAATAGTCCAGTCATCGAGCCTCGCTTCATCCACCTATACTTGGTTGGTGATTTGGTGCATGCACCCTAACAAAGCATGTTTGAAAAGCTCCGATGGTAGATAATCAGAGCCGGCGGCTTTGTTGTTCTTTAGCTTTTTGTTAGCTGAGCCAACCTCTTCAAAACTGGGAGGGGGATGGCTTCATCATTGAGTGGATGCGGGTTCTCTTCTTGCCCTATATCTCTCTCTATCTGATGCCCATTAAGTAGCTGCTGGATATGTTGCTTTAACATATCTACTATTTCTTCGGTTACTATGCTTCCTTCACTGTTTCGAAGGGGGCTTCCAATGCTGAATTCCTTTTTCTTTGCGATTTGCTGTTTCTTCTCTTTGGATAGTCGACCGTTGTGTGTTGTCGTGTCGTGGAGGCTGTGCTAATCCGCCGAAGATATTTTCCTTGTATTTAATTATTTATCATTTTGGAATAAATCCGCGTAATGAAAGTAAATTTAAGAATAAAGAAAAATTTTAAATTTTATTGATAAAAGCAATTAAATAATTGATTAATATGATATAATTTAAATATATTAATGACGCCTTTTAAGAATCCAACAAGTAATCAAGAAAAGGCATTCAATAAATTGCATTCAAAAGAGAAGGTAATAATTGAAAGATGTTTTGCCCAAGTGAAGAGGAGATCTCCAATTCTATAAAACTGCATACGTCTCAATTTAGAAAATATTCCAAATATAATTGTGGCATGTTTCGTTTTGCACAATGTTGCAAAGCATTTAAATGATAACAACGATTTCCAATTGCCAGAAGACGTAGAACATGAGATCTCTGTTTAAGGTGATGAAGAACTAATGGCTAGTCTACTTCAAATTCAACGAATGGGGCAGATTAAGAGATCTGAATTAGCAGGAATAATATTTAACGTAAAATTCATAGAACTTTGTTGAACATATGTATCTTCTTAATACAAAAAAAATAAGTACAAAATATAATAAAAAACAGTGTTCCAAAAATAAAATGTTATTTCAATAAAAAATAAAAATTATTTTTTCCGGGCTTTATAAATTTAAGAAGGTTGATTCACTTTCAGTGGTGGTGATGGAATTATAAGTAGGATACGAATTCTGTTCTTCGTTTTTTTAAATGTTCTGCATCACTTAGGACTAAAGTCCTTTAAAGTTATAAACCCAGTGATGGAGTGAAAGGAAAAGGTATAGGAAAGTTAGAAGTTGGTAGGAAAAAGAAAGAGAGTTAGATGACGATGCGCGTTGACTTTAAATCTTTGTAAATCATAATTTGATGGAAATATTGAGGACGGCAAGTCATTCCACATACGTGTTGAATGGCTAAAGAACGTGCTTCTGAATTTGACTGTGCGATGTGATTAAACTGACGGACAGGCGGGACACAATTATAGATTTCGTCCGAACAGCTATGATGGAAATATCGGTACAGGACCGATAAACATCCAACATTCCGACGATGTTCCAGCGAAGGGATTTGGTTGCAAATTGATAGGTCACCTATCAATCTACATGCCTGACGCTGGACACGATCTAATAAACTCAGACATGTTACGGGAGCTCCCGCCCAAACGTGTGAGTTGTATTCGAATTTTGGACGAATGTACAAATAGTAGCCAAGTCTGAAGGACTGAAAAAACGTTTACACCTCTTGAGGAATCCGAGGCAAATAGCGCCATTTTTCGCAGCTTCGGAAATCTGATGATTCCAGCGAAGGTCTGGTGTAACAAGCATGCCAAGCATTGACAAGCCGTTAGAATCCTCAATATCAGCTCCATTCATTTTTAGTTTGGCTACATTGATATCCCGCTTCAGAGACAGGAGACAGCACTGGGTTTTTGACGAATTGAACTCGACTCGGTTTTTAGCACCCCAATTGATGATTGCATCAATATCGGAGTAGAGCTCGGTTGACATTCGCTGCCGGTGAAACTCTACAGCTTGGGGTCTCAGCCGTGGAGTCGCCAAAGAGTAAGTGAAGTCAAGTGTACTGTCATCCGCAAAGGAATGGATTGGATTGCGAGTAAGAGAGAGAAGGTCATTAATAAATATTAAAAACAGGGTCGGAGAGAGGACTGAGCCCTGGGGTACACCAGCATTGGTTGAGAATGGGGTAGAAGTATATCCGTCCAATACAACTTGTATTGACCGATTACTCAAAAAACTTGCAATCCATGAAGAGAAGATGCTGCCGACACCATAAGCTAGGATTTTGCTTAAGAGGGCACTGTGCCACACTCTATCGAAAGCTTTAGAGATATCAAGAGCAACTACTCGGCATTCACAGTGATGGTGAATACTTTGGTTCCATTTTTCTGTTAGGTACACCATAAGGTCACCTGTAGAACGTTGTTGACGGAAACCGTACTGACGGTCATTGAGAAGACGGTTTCTTTCGAGATATCTCATGAGATGGAAGTTAACAATGCTTTCCATGACCTTGGAGAGCACTGATGTTAAGGCAATGGGTCGGTAGTTCGAAGGGGAGGTTTTATCGCCCTTTTTAGGGATCGGCTGGACGTGCGCGAGTTTCCACCTAGAGTGGAAGAGCTTACGTAAAGGTTTAGCCTGGGAAGAAAAACACCTCTTCAAAAACATACAGAAAAGCTACAATCCGTCTGGAACGGATCGTATGATACCCTATCCTCCTCTCTATAAAGTGGGCATGGCCAAATTGCATATTGTACTCAAATATAGCTATAATGTCGAACGTTTGAGGATGTTACATGTAAAATTTTATCAAAATAGGTTTTTTGATGATAACGCCCCTTCTATGGGTGAATTGTAGATAATCTAAATACCCAAATATTTGGTCTTAACAAAATTTTTCGGTTTCATATAATTTAGTGAAGTTATAAAAAAGTAGGCGTGGCAGTGGGCGGATGTAAAAAAATTTACACTTCTACTGTAACTTTTCGTCAGAAGCCCAGATATGAAATTTCAGCGTCATAGTTAAAAATTTAAGGCCCAAAAATCGGTTTTATGTTGCAAACGCCCCCAAAAAGTGGGCGTGGCCAAAACTTTTGTATGGGTGGATTGTAGGGAATCTGAATGCCTAAATATTTGGACTTAACGAAATTTTTCGGTTTCATATAAGTTAGTGAAGTTATATAAAAGTAGGCGTGGCAGTGGGCGGATGTAAAAAAAATTACACTTCTACTGTATCTTTTCGTCAGAAGCCCAGATATGAAATTTCAGCGTCATAGTTAAAAATTTAAGGCCCAAAAATCGGTTTTATGATGCAAACGCCCCCAAAAAGTGGGCGTGGCCAAAACTTTTGTATGGGTGGATTGTGGGGAATCTGAATGCCTAAATATTTGGTCTTAACAACATTTTTCGGTTTCATATAATTTAGTGAAGTTATGAAAAATTGGGCGTGGCAGTGGGCGGATTTAAAAAATTTTTACACTTGTACTGTATCTTTTTCTCAGAAGCCCAGATATGAAATTTCATCGTCCTAGCTCAAAATTTAAGGCCCAAAAAGCGGTGACATACGGGCGGACGGACGGACGGACGGACGGACGGTCATCACTCAATCGATTTCGCTATTGATGCTGATCACGAATATATATACTTTATAGGGTCTATCTCGATTATTTCTCTATGTTACAAACTATGTGTCAAACTTAATATACCCTTAGCATAGGGTATAATGAGTCTGTAGTGTGAAATAATTTTTGCTTGAGTGGATAGATTTTAGTTAGGGATAGTGTTTCTGAATTCGACGAATTAGAATAATTGTCGAGAATGAAACTCGAATTCAGAAGGAGACAACTTGAATGATTGGAATTAAAAGGCCAGATTCCAACGTTATAAGTATATTTATAATTGCATTACCTTCACAAATTACCTCTTGTGCAATGCACAACTTAACTCCTTGGCGATCGAAAAAAAAAAAAAAGCTTAACGCGAAACAACATTTTTCTATGGTCATACAAAAAAAAATATGTGTACATGATTTCGATAATTGTATCCGTTAGAGATACCAAAAAATCATTAGAAAAAAAAACAATATTAGAACAAACATAAAAAGCTACATTAGAAAATAGGGTAAATTATTCGATGTTTGTATGAATATCAAAAGAATAAAAAATTAATATTGAATGATGCAAAAAAGGAGCTTGAGGTCAATTGTATCTCAAACATCCCGCCCCCCTGAACGAGTTTCAGGATAGTGGTAAGGGTGCCAACTTCGATATGGGGCGAACAAAGGTCCCAGCACTTGTTTTAATTGTAGCTACTCGAATAAGCTTGTCCGATCCTGGGGTAACATCTTCGACTCTGCCTAAAATCCATTTGGTGGGTGGTAGACTGGGCTCCTTGATGACCACAACATCTCCTGGCTTAAGGTTTGGTTTTCGTTGTTGCCATTTGGGTCGCTCTTGAAGTGTCGTCATATATTCGGCATGCCACCTCTTCCAGAAACCTTGGACCATATTCTGAAGATGATTCCAGCGCGTAAGACGATTCATTGGCGTACTTAAATAGTTTGGCTCGGGAACGGCTGTCAGTGGTTCACCTATGAGAAAATGAGATGGGGTTAGAGGGTTTAAGTCGCTATCAGACAAATAACATAAAGGTCGTGAGTTCAACACTGCTTCTATTTGAGTAGTTACAGTGGTTAACTGTTCGAATGTTAAAATTGAAACTCAAATGACACGGCGTAGATGAAGCTTAACAGACTTAACTCCAGCCTCCCACAGCCCACCAAAGTGAGGAGCGGATGGAGGGATGAAATGCCAAGCAGTTCCATCTTTGGCGAGGGATGCGGAGATAATTTCGTTGTGCGATTGCGACATGATTAGCTGATGCATCTCCGTAAGGCAACGACGTGCACCATGGAAATTTGTGCCGTTGTCACTATATATGTTTTCGCAGATCCCACGACGTGACACAAATCGGCGTAATGCAGCCAAGAACGCATCGGTGGGTAGATCACTCACGACTTCAAGATGGATAGCCTTCGTGGACATACAAATAAATAGGGCTATGTAAGCCTTCGAATGCCTTGGGTTACGGCCACGCGACAACCTAATGGTCAAAGGTCCAGCGTAATCAATCCCAGTGTTAGCAAATGGACGACTAGGTTGAGTGCGTTGAGGTGGTAGATCTCCCATTAGTTGCTGACAGGTCAATTTTCGCTGCATAAAGCATGGTTACGACTTCCCATTATCCAATATTGTTGACGAACAAATGTGAATGTTTCAGATACCCCCGCATGTAGGTACCTCTGATGAATATCCTTTACTATAAGAAGAGAAATGGTATTATTTTTGGGGAGAATGACAGGATGTTTTATATTATAAGAAATTGTTGCATGTTTTATACGTCCTCCAACACGTAGAAGTCCAGCGTTGTCGAAAAAAAGGAGAGTATCTCAGTAAAGTTGATTTCGATGAAAGCTGTTTTGTATCTCGTAAGACTTTGATATCGGTAGAGAACAATTGAGATTGTACCAACTTAAGAATGAGGATTTTTGCAGCACGAAGTTCGGTGAATTTCAAACCGTGATTTATACGAACGAAGGAGTTTGGACGACAATTTGAACCGAACCGAATACAGTATGCAACTATTCTTACTAGCCGGTACCAATCCGAATTTTATTGCATAGGTTTAGGATACTATTATTCTCGTTCAACATTACAAGAACCTGCTTCGGGTGAGGCCTTGTTTCACTTATGACCGATTCACTATTCGCTATTTGAGGAGAAATAGACCAGGATGAGTGAGGCCAATGTTCCTTCACTTTCGACAACCAGGGTGGACCGTTCCACCAAAGAGGGTGCTTAACGAGTTTCGAGGGTGAAATACCACGCGAAGCACAGTCAGCAGGATTCGAATCAGATGCAATGTAGTGCCATGAGTGTCTTGGAATCGTGTCGAGTATTGCAGCGGTACGATTGGCCACAAAGGTTGTCCACCGACGAGGTGGTGCCGAAAGCCAATGTAGAACTATTTCTGAATCACACCACGCTGATACAGTCACTGTTTTTACACTAAAGGAAGATTTTACGATTTTGAATAGTCTTGATAGAAGTAAAGCACCACAAAGTTCTAATCGTGGAATGGAGATAGGTTTCATTGGTGCCACCTTTGTCTTCGCTGCAACTATGGTAACCTTGAATCCACCCGTGTTTAGTTTTGATCGAGCGTAGATTACGGCTGCGTAAGCTACAGATGATGCATCCGAAAACCCGTGAAGTTCGACGTCTAATTCCGATGAAAATACATTTCGCGGAACACGAATCTGTTCAAAACAAGGCAGCGCCTGCCGATACTGCATCCATCGAATAGCTAATTCAGGCGGAACAGGGTCATCCCACCCAAGCTTCCACTCCGATGACCAGAGTTCCTGGAACATAATTTTAAAGAGTACCACCGATGGTGCTAATAGTCCTAATGGGTCAAAAATTCGAGCTATCTCCGACAGTAGGGTACGTCTAGTTGTTTTAGAGATTTCTTTTGGTTTAGATAGTCGAAACGAGAAGACATCATGCGATGGATTCCAATACATTCCCAAAATGTTGATAAGCGAATGTGAATGTTCGTGGTCCACCAATGAATACTCGCAGTCCTCCGATGGTAAGCTAGCAAGAAGACTCCAGCAATTAGAGCTCCATTTTCGAAGTCTAATATTGGCGACCGATAAAAGGTTTACTAGCACAGACTGTATTTCTAACAATGTTTCGATTGAATTTGCTCCCGTCATGATATCGTCAACGTAAACGTCGTTAAGGAGGATTCGAGCTGCGTTTGGGTATTTATCAGCATAGTCATCAGCGAGCTGTTTTAGGACACGAACTGCAAGAAAGGGTGCCGAAGCAGTTCCGTACGTCACCGTTTTTAAACGATAATGCTTGATTGGTTCACTCGGAGTTTGACGCCAAAGAATACGCTGAAAATCAGTTTCTTGATTGGATATCCATATTTGGCGAAACATTTTTACAATGTCAGCCGTGAAAACATACTTATGCTGCCTAAATCGTAAAGAGACACCAATTAGATCACGTTGGATAGGAGGACCAATGTATAGTTGGCTGTTTAGGGATTGTCCTAGGGAATCGCGAACGGAACCGTCAAACACTACACGTAGTTTAGTCGATGAGCTATCTGGCTACAGGACCGCATGGTGAGGGAGATAAAAGTGTTTTCCTTGGGCCGTTTCTATCTCAGGAGGTGGAATAAGTTCCATATGCCCGAGTTCTAGATACTCTTGCATAAACTGAGAGTACGACTGTTGCAATTTTGCGTTAGCACGAAATTTACGTTCCATTGAATGCAACCGTGAAATGGCAGCACTCAATGTATTTCCGAATGTTGGTGAAGGGTTTTTAAATAGAAGCGACACGACGTATCTTCCATCATCGGAACGATAAAAGGTTTTGCGAAATTGTATTTCCGCTGGATCATCCGCGGATTGATCTGGTAGAGGGGAAACTTTCTCCAACTCCCAGAAGCGTTGCAATAGAGTATCGGTATCAACAGTCGAGTGAAGAGTAGACAAAGCGATGCAGGAAACGTTGTTATCGATCAATTCACCGGTTATGACCCAACCAAATAATGTATTTTGAGCCAAAGGTTTGCCTTCTGGACCATGTACTCTCTCGGGTTTTAATATTGTCCAGACTCTATCAGCTCCTAGTAACACATCCACTGAATTACACACATTAAAATGTGGATCTGCCAAATCCAAACCCTGAATATGTTTCCAGGAGGATACGTCGAAAGATTGACTTGGTAGATTAGAAGTCAACGTTCCTAAAATAAGCACATCGAGACACAAATGCGATGTATTAAATCGAGAAACTAGATGAATCGACAGAGACCCTTTTGTATGACCTGCTTCTTTCGAAGCAAGCCCTAAAATAGGAATACGTGAATGTTTTCGCTTTAGTCCCAATCTTTGAGCCAATGATTCTGTGATAAATGATGATTGCGACCCGGTGTCAAGTAGAACGCGACAAGTAACGAACTGACCCCGATTATCCTGAATCTTAGCTATAATTGTGGGAAGAATAGTTTGTTTTCGAAGGCTAAGTTCAAGCGAGTGATTTGTAATTAATGGGGATGAGGAGCCACTTGAGTTATTTTTAGGTTCAGATGAATAGGATACAGGCGAATTTAGTGATGAAACACAGAACGGTTTACTAATTAAAGATGAAGACGGAACGTTTTCTGAGTCATTTAAATGAACAAGTGTGTGGTGGCGAGATTTGCAGATACGACACCGAAACGTGCTTCGACATTTGTTAGAAGAATGTCCAACGCGAAGGCAATTAAAACACAGCGATTTTTCCCTTACGAATGTTCGACGCGATTGCACACTTAGTCCACTAAAACCCGAACACTGCGACAATAGATGGTCACCCTTACACTTAGGACACTGTGAATTGTTTTCCCTATTATTTTCCCGAGCTTCAGCTACGTGGGTTCGAATTGGAATTGATTGTTTCCCACGCGAAGAAGTTAAACGATTTGGGAGTCGACACGATTCATAAGCGTCACACCGTAATTCGAGAAATTCAATCAGTTCATAAACAGAGCAGTCGTCTCGTGAACCGATTTCCTTAGCCCAAGCATCTCGCGTGTCTTCGTCGAGCTTATTAAGAAGAATATAAATCGAGCTTATAATAAAGAATGAATAAATGAATGAACAAGTAAATGCACCCGATTATACCGCTTATCAAGTCTTTCCCAAGCTTGTAGGTTGATTCTGACACTGGGATATGCTTTATGAGTTCGGCTGCCTCATCTTTCAAAAACGATTTTAAATAATAAAACTTTTGTGTCGCGGTCAGATTCGACTTATTGTCCACAGAACCCGTAAATATGTCTCGAAAAGACGGCCAGTCTTTATAATCACCGGAAAACGATGGCACTGTAATTTTAGGGAGGTTAACACTAGAACCCGCGTTCCTTGAAGAATTCAGATTCTCCAAAAAGATGGATTGCTGATTCGCAAGTTGCTCTAACGCAACACTTTGCCTATTAGCTGTTTGTCTATCGCGAATAGATTTGGTAAGTTTAGAATGAGTTGCGAAATACTTATTTTCGTACTCCGCAAACTCCCTCTCAAATTCATCGATCTGCTTGTCTTCCATCCCTTCTAAACACGTGGTATGATAAGACGAAAATTCCGACCATGATTCCTCTAATTTTTGCAATCGAATTTCTAGCATCTCCAAGTCAACATGATTATCAATCGAATCGCAAAACAACGCCGCCCGAGTGATTGAGATTTTGCATTGCCACGCAACTGTACCGAGCTCATAGTAGATGAACGTATATGTATGTATGCACGAACAAAAAAACCCAAAAACCAGGTGAAAAGTTTACTTAACTAACGAAATATGCCCTTGATTAACTATAGTGTCTTATAATTATAAGGGTAATTATCGCGAGGGATATTGGATATTTTGCGAGAACACCATAAGTAAACACATGTATTATTATTTTTTATTTTAGACACACGTGATTTTTCGATCGATTAATTTCTGTTTGTCTCAGGTTCAATAAATTAGGAAAAAATCCGGTGGCGAAGGACCAATGTTTCTGAATTCGACGAATTAGAATAATTGTCGAGAATGAAACTCGAATTCAGAAGGAGACAACTTGAATGATTGGAATTAAAAGGCCAGATTCCAACGTTATAAGTATATTTATAATTGCATTACCTTCACAAATTACCTCTTGTGCAATGCACAACTTAACTCCTTGGCGATCGAAAATAAAAAAAAAAGCTTAACGCGAAATAACATTTTTCTATGGTCTCTTACATAGTAAATAAGAATGAAAGTGCACACAAAAAAAAATATATGTACATGATTTCGATAATTGTATCCGTTAGAGATACCAAAAAATCATAAGAAAAAAAAACAATATTAGAACAAACATAAAAAGCTACATTAGAAAATAGGGTAAATTATTCGATGTTTGTATGAATATCAAAAGAATAAAAAATTAATATTGAATGATGCAAAAAAGGAACTTGAGGTCAATTGTATCTCAAACAGATAGTCTTCCAACATTCTAACAGAACTACGAACCATGAAGTATGATTTCTCTGAAACAATGATAGATTTCAAATGGATCCTGACCAAAATGAGTCTGTAGTGTGAAATAATTTTTGCTTGAGTGGATAGATTTAAGTTTGATGTAGTCTTTCAACATTCTTTTAGAACTACGAACCACGAAGTACGATTTCTCTGAAACCATGATAGATTTCAAATCGATCCTGACCAAAATGAGTCTGTGGTGTGAAATAATTTTTGCTTGAGTGGATAGATTTTAGTTTGGGGTACCCGTTCAACATTCTAAAAGAACTACGAACCATGAAGTATGATTTCTCTGAATCCATGATAGATTTCAAATCGATCCTGACCAAAATGAGTTGTGGTGTGAAATAATTTTTGCTTCGATGCATAGATTTTAGTTTGGGGTAGTCTTTCAACATTCTATTAGAACTACGAACCACGAAGTATGATTTCTCTGAATCCATGATAGATTTCAAATCGATCCTGACCAAAATGAGTTGTGGTGTGAAATAATTTTTGCTTCGGTGGATAGATTTTAGTTTGGGGTAGTCTTTCAACATTCTATTAGAACTACGAACCACAAAGTATGATTTCTCTTAATCCATGATAGATCCTGACCAAAATGAGTCTGTGGTGTGAAATAATTTTTGTTGAGTGGATAGATTTAAGTGTGGGGTAGTCTTTCAACATTCTATTAGAACTACGAACCACGAAGTATGATTTCTCTGAAACCATGATAGATTTCAAATCGATCCTGACCAAAACGAGTCTGTGGTGTGAAATAATATTTGCTTGAGTGGATAGATTTTAGTTTGGGGTACCCGTTCAACATTCTAAAAGAACTACGAACCATGAAGTATGATTTCTCTGAATCCATGATAGATTTCAAATCGATCCTGACCAAAATGAGTTGTGGTGTGAAATAATGTTTGCTTCGATGCATAGATTTTAGTTTGGGGTAGTCTTTCAACATTCTATTAGAACTACGAACCACGAAGTATGATTTCTCTGAATACATGATAGATCTCAAATCGATCCTGACCAAAATGAGTTGTGGTGTGAAATAATTTTTGCTTCGGTGGATAGATTTTAGTTTGGGGTAGTCTTTCAACATTCTATTAGAACTACGAACCACGAAGTATGATTTCTCTGAAACCATGATAGATTTCAAATCGATCCTGACCAAAATGAGTCTGTGGTGTGAAATAATTTTTGTTGAGTGGATAGATTTAAGTGTGGGGTAGTCTTTCAACATTCTATTAGAACTACGAACCACGAAGTATGATTTCTCTGAAACCATGATAGATTTCAAATCGATCCTGACCAAAATGAGTCTGTGGTGTGAAATAATTTTTGCTTCGGTGGATAGATTTCAGTTTGGGGTAGTCTTTCAACATTCTATTAGAACTACGAACCACGAAGTATGATTTCTCTGAAACCATGATAGATTTCAAATCGATCCTGACCAAAATGAGTCTGTAGTGTGAAAGAATTTTTGCTTCGGTGGATAGATTTTAGTTTGGGGTAGTCTTTCAACATTCTATTAGAACTACGAACCACGAAGTATGATTTCTCTGAAACCATGATAGATTTCAAATCGATCCTGACCAAAATGAGTGTGGTGTGAAATAATTTTTGCTTGAGTGGATAGATTTTAGTTTGGGGTACCCGTTCAACATTCTAAAAGAACTACGAACCATGAAGTATGATTTTTCTGAATCCATGATAGATTTCAAATCGATCCTGACCAAAATGAGTTGTGGTGTGAAATAATTTTTGCTTCGATGCATAGATTTTAGTTTGGGGTAGTCTTTCAACATTCTATTAGAACTACGAACCACGAAGTATGATTTCTCTGAAACCATGATAGATTTCAAATCGATTTTGACCAAAATGAGTATGTGGTGTGAAATAATTTTTGCTTCGATGGATAGATTTTAGTTTGGGGTAGTCTTTCAACATTCTATTAGAACTACGAACCACGAAGTATGATTTCTCTGAAACCATGATAGATTTCAAATCGATCCTGACCAAAATGAGTCTGTGGTGTGAAATAATTTTTGCTTGAGTGGATAGATTTTAGTTTGGGGTACCCGTTCAACATTCTAAAAGAACTACGAACCATGAAGTATGATTTCTCTGAATCCATGATAGATTTCAAATCGATCCTGACCAAAATGAGTTGTGGTGTGAAATAATTTTTGCTTGAGTGGATAGATTTTAGTTTGGGGTACCCGTTCTACATTCTATTAGAACTACGAACCACGAAGTATGATTTCTCTGAAACCATGATAGATTTCAAATCGATCCTGACCAAAATGAGTCTGTGGTGTGAAATAATTTTTGCTTCGGTGGATAGATTTTAGTTTGGGGTAGTCTTTCAACATTCTATTAGAACTACGAACCACGAAGTATGATTTCTCTGAAACCATGATAGATTTCAAATCGATCCTGACCAAAATGAGTTGTGGTGTGAAATAATTTTTGCTTGAGTGGATAGATTTTAGTTTGGGGTACCCGTTCAACATTCTATTAGAACTACGAACCACGAAGTATGATTTCTCTGAAACCATGATAGATTTCAAATCGATCCTGACCAAAATGAGTCTGTGGTGTGAAATAATTTTTGCTTCAGTGGATAGATATTAGCTTGGGGTAGTCTTTCAACATTCTATTAGAACTACGAACCACGAAGTATGATTTCTCTGAATCCATGATAGATTTCAAATCGATCCTGACCAAAATGAGTTGTGGTGTGAAATAAATTTTGCTTCAGTTAATAGATATTAGCTTGGGGTAGTCTTTCAACATTCTATTAGAACTACGAACCACGAAGTATGATTTCTCTGAAACCATGATAGATTTCAAATCGCTCCTGACCAAAATGAGTTGTGGTGTGAAATAATTTTTGCTTCAGTGGATAGATATTAGCTTGGGGTAGTCTTTCAACATTCTATTAGAACTACGAACCACGAAGTATGATTTCTCTGAAACCATGATAGATTTCAAATCGATCCTGACCAAAATGAGTCTGTGGTGTGAAATAATTTTTGCTTGCACCGGAAAACGATGGCACTGTAATTTTAGGGAGGTTAACACTAGAACCCGCGTTCCTTGAAGAATTCAGATTCTCCAAAAAGATGGATTGCTGATTCGCAAGTTGCTCTAACGCAACACTTTGCCTATTAGCTGTTTGTCTATCGCGAATAGATTTGGTAAGTTTAGAATGAGTTGCGAAATACTTATTTTCGTACTCCGCAAACTCCCTCTCAAATTCATCGATCTGCTTGTCTTCCATCCCTTCTAAACACGTGGTATGATAAGACGAAAATTCCGACCATGATTCCTCTAATTTTTGCAATCGAATTTCTAGCATCTCCAAGTCAACATGATTATCAATCGAATCGCAAAACAACGCCGCCCGAGTGATTGAGATTTTGCATTGCCACGCAACTGTACCGAGCTCATAGTAGATGAACGTATATGTATGTATGCACGAACAAAAAAACCCAAAAACCAGGTGAAAAGTTTACTTAACTAACGAAATATGCCCTTGATTAACTATAGTGTCTTATAATTATAAGGGTAATTATCGCGAGGGATATTGGATATTTTGCGAGAACACCATAAGTAAACACATGTATTATTATTTTTTATTTTAGACACACGTGATTTTTCGATCGATTAATTTCTGTTTGTCTCAGGTTCAATAAATTAGGAAAAAATCCGGTGGCGAAGGACCAATGTTTCTGAATTCGACGAATTAGAATAATTGTCGAGAATGAAACTCGAATTCAGAAGGAGACAACTTGAATGATTGGAATTAAAAGGCCAGATTCCAACGTTATAAGTATATTTATAATTGCATTACCTTCACAAATTACCTCTTGTGCAATGCACAACTTAACTCCTTGGCGATCGAAAATAAAAAAAAAAGCTTAACGCGAAATAACATTTTTCTATGGTCTCTTACATAGTAAATAAGAATGAAAGTGCACACAAAAAAAAATATATGTACATGATTTCGATAATTGTATCCGTTAGAGATACCAAAAAATCATAAGAAAAAAAAACAATATTAGAACAAACATAAAAAGCTACATTAGAAAATAGGGTAAATTATTCGATGTTTGTATGAATATCAAAAGAATAAAAAATTAATATTGAATGATGCAAAAAAGGAACTTGAGGTCAATTGTATCTCAAACAGATAGTCTTCCAACATTCTAACAGAACTACGAACCATGAAGTATGATTTCTCTGAAACAATGATAGATTTCAAATGGATCCTGACCAAAATGAGTCTGTAGTGTGAAATAATTTTTGCTTGAGTGGATAGATTTAAGTTTGATGTAGTCTTTCAACATTCTTTTAGAACTACGAACCACGAAGTACGATTTCTCTGAAACCATGATAGATTTCAAATCGATCCTGACCAAAATGAGTCTGTGGTGTGAAATAATTTTTGCTTGAGTGGATAGATTTTAGTTTGGGGTACCCGTTCAACATTCTAAAAGAACTACGAACCATGAAGTATGATTTCTCTGAATCCATGATAGATTTCAAATCGATCCTGACCAAAATGAGTTGTGGTGTGAAATAATTTTTGCTTCGATGCATAGATTTTAGTTTGGGGTAGTCTTTCAACATTCTATTAGAACTACGAACCACGAAGTATGATTTCTCTGAATCCATGATAGATTTCAAATCGATCCTGACCAAAATGAGTTGTGGTGTGAAATAATTTTTGCTTCGGTGGATAGATTTTAGTTTGGGGTAGTCTTTCAACATTCTATTAGAACTACGAACCACAAAGTATGATTTCTCTTAATCCATGATAGATCCTGACCAAAATGAGTCTGTGGTGTGAAATAATTTTTGTTGAGTGGATAGATTTAAGTGTGGGGTAGTCTTTCAACATTCTATTAGAACTACGAACCACGAAGTATGATTTCTCTGAAACCATGATAGATTTCAAATCGATCCTGACCAAAACGAGTCTGTGGTGTGAAATAATATTTGCTTGAGTGGATAGATTTTAGTTTGGGGTACCCGTTCAACATTCTAAAAGAACTACGAACCATGAAGTATGATTTCTCTGAATCCATGATAGATTTCAAATCGATCCTGACCAAAATGAGTTGTGGTGTGAAATAATGTTTGCTTCGATGCATAGATTTTAGTTTGGGGTAGTCTTTCAACATTCTATTAGAACTACGAACCACGAAGTATGATTTCTCTGAATACATGATAGATCTCAAATCGATCCTGACCAAAATGAGTTGTGGTGTGAAATAATTTTTGCTTCGGTGGATAGATTTTAGTTTGGGGTAGTCTTTCAACATTCTATTAGAACTACGAACCACGAAGTATGATTTCTCTGAAACCATGATAGATTTCAAATCGATCCTGACCAAAATGAGTCTGTGGTGTGAAATAATTTTTGTTGAGTGGATAGATTTAAGTGTGGGGTAGTCTTTCAACATTCTATTAGAACTACGAACCACGAAGTATGATTTCTCTGAAACCATGATAGATTTCAAATCGATCCTGACCAAAATGAGTCTGTGGTGTGAAATAATTTTTGCTTCGGTGGATAGATTTCAGTTTGGGGTAGTCTTTCAACATTCTATTAGAACTACGAACCACGAAGTATGATTTCTCTGAAACCATGATAGATTTCAAATCGATCCTGACCAAAATGAGTCTGTAGTGTGAAAGAATTTTTGCTTCGGTGGATAGATTTTAGTTTGGGGTAGTCTTTCAACATTCTATTAGAACTACGAACCACGAAGTATGATTTCTCTGAAACCATGATAGATTTCAAATCGATCCTGACCAAAATGAGTGTGGTGTGAAATAATTTTTGCTTGAGTGGATAGATTTTAGTTTGGGGTACCCGTTCAACATTCTAAAAGAACTACGAACCATGAAGTATGATTTTTCTGAATCCATGATAGATTTCAAATCGATCCTGACCAAAATGAGTTGTGGTGTGAAATAATTTTTGCTTCGATGCATAGATTTTAGTTTGGGGTAGTCTTTCAACATTCTATTAGAACTACGAACCACGAAGTATGATTTCTCTGAAACCATGATAGATTTCAAATCGATTTTGACCAAAATGAGTATGTGGTGTGAAATAATTTTTGCTTCGATGGATAGATTTTAGTTTGGGGTAGTCTTTCAACATTCTATTAGAACTACGAACCACGAAGTATGATTTCTCTGAAACCATGATAGATTTCAAATCGATCCTGACCAAAATGAGTCTGTGGTGTGAAATAATTTTTGCTTGAGTGGATAGATTTTAGTTTGGGGTACCCGTTCAACATTCTAAAAGAACTACGAACCATGAAGTATGATTTCTCTGAATCCATGATAGATTTCAAATCGATCCTGACCAAAATGAGTTGTGGTGTGAAATAATTTTTGCTTGAGTGGATAGATTTTAGTTTGGGGTACCCGTTCTACATTCTATTAGAACTACGAACCACGAAGTATGATTTCTCTGAAACCATGATAGATTTCAAATCGATCCTGACCAAAATGAGTCTGTGGTGTGAAATAATTTTTGCTTCGGTGGATAGATTTTAGTTTGGGGTAGTCTTTCAACATTCTATTAGAACTACGAACCACGAAGTATGATTTCTCTGAAACCATGATAGATTTCAAATCGATCCTGACCAAAATGAGTTGTGGTGTGAAATAATTTTTGCTTGAGTGGATAGATTTTAGTTTGGGGTACCCGTTCAACATTCTATTAGAACTACGAACCACGAAGTATGATTTCTCTGAAACCATGATAGATTTCAAATCGATCCTGACCAAAATGAGTCTGTGGTGTGAAATAATTTTTGCTTCAGTGGATAGATATTAGCTTGGGGTAGTCTTTCAACATTCTATTAGAACTACGAACCACGAAGTATGATTTCTCTGAATCCATGATAGATTTCAAATCGATCCTGACCAAAATGAGTTGTGGTGTGAAATAAATTTTGCTTCAGTTAATAGATATTAGCTTGGGGTAGTCTTTCAACATTCTATTAGAACTACGAACCACGAAGTATGATTTCTCTGAAACCATGATAGATTTCAAATCGCTCCTGACCAAAATGAGTTGTGGTGTGAAATAATTTTTGCTTCAGTGGATAGATATTAGCTTGGGGTAGTCTTTCAACATTCTATTAGAACTACGAACCACGAAGTATGATTTCTCTGAAACCATGATAGATTTCAAATCGATCCTGACCAAAATGAGTCTGTGGTGTGAAATAATTTTTGCTTCAGTGGATAGATATTAGCTTGGGGTAGTCTTTCAACATTCTATTAGAACTACGAACCACGAAGTATGATTTCTCTGAATCCATGATAGATTTCAAATCGATCCTGACCAAAATGAGTTGTGGTGTGAAATAAATTTTGCTTCAGTTAATAGATATTAGCTTGGGGTAGTCTTTCAACATTCTATTAGAACTACGAACCACGAAGTATGATTTCTCTGAATCCATGATAGATTTCAAATCGATCCTGACCAAAATGAGTTGTGGTGTGAAATAATTTTTGCTTCAGTGGATAGATATTAGCTTGGGGTAGTCTTTCAACATTCTATTAGAACTACGAACCACGAAGTATGATTTCTCTGAAACCATGATAGATTTCAAATCGATCCTGACCAAAATGAGTCTGTGGTGTGAAATAATTTTTGCTTCGGTGGATAGATTTTAATTTGGGGTAGTCTTTCAACATTCTATTAGAACTACGAACCACGAAGTATGATTTCTCTGAAACCATGATAGATTTCAAATCGATCCTGACCAAAATGAGTCTGTGGTGTGAAATAATTTTTGCTTCGATGCATAGATTTTAGTTTGGGGTAGTCTTTCAACATTCTATTAGAACTACGAACCACGAAGTATGATTTCTCTGAATCCATGATAGATTTCAAATCGATCCTGACCAAAATGAGTTGTGGTGTGAAATAATTTTTGCTTCAGTGGATAGATATTAGCTTGGGGTAGTCTTTCAACATTCTATTAGAACTACGAACCACGAAGTATGATTTCTCTGAAACCATGATAGATTTCAAATCGATCCTGACCAAAATGAGTCTGTGGTGTGAAATAATTTTTGCTTGAGTGGATAGATTTTAGTTTGGGGTACCCGTTCAACATTCTAAAAGAACTACGAACCATGAAGTATGATTTCTCTGAATCCATGATAGATTTCAAATCGATCCTGACCAAAATGAGTTGTGGTGTGAAATAATTTTTGCTTCAGTTAATAGATATTAGCTTGGGGTAGTCTTTCAACATTCTATTAGAACTACGAACCACGAAGTATGATTTCTCTGAAACCATGATAGATTTCAAATCGATCCTGACCAAAATGAGTCTGTGGTGTGAAATAATTTTTGCTTCGGTGGATAGATTTTAGTTTGGGGTAGTCTTTCAACATTCTATTAGAACTACGAACCACGAAGTATGATTTCTCTGAAACCATGATAGATTTCAAATCGATCCTGACCAAAATGAGTCTGTGGTGTGAAATAATTTTTGCTTCGGTGGATAGATTTTAGTTTGGGGTAGTCTTTCAACATTCTATTAGAACTACGAACCATGAAGTATGATTTCTCTGAATCCATGATAGATTTCAAATCGATCCTGACCAAAATGAGTCTGTAGTGTGAAATAATTTTTGCTTCGGTGGATAGATTTTAGTTTGGGGTAGTCTTTCAACATTCTATTAGAACTACGAACCACGAAGTATGATTTCTCTGAAACCATGATAGATTTCAAATCGATCCTGACCAAAATGAGTCTGTGGTGTGAAATAACTTTTGCTTCGGTGGATAGATTTTAGTTTGGGGTAGTCTTTCAACATTCTATTAGAACTACGAACCATGAAGTATGATTTCTCTGAATCCATGATAGATTTCAAATCGATCCTGACCAAAATGAGTCTGTAGTGTGAAATAATTTTTGCTTCGGTGGATAGATTTTAGTTTGGGGTAGTCTTTCAACATTCTATTAGAACTACGAACCACGAAGTATGATTTCTCTGAATCCATGATAGATTTCAAATCGATCCTGACCAAAATGAGTCTGAGGTGTGAAATAATTTTTGTTGAGTGGATAGATTTTAGTTAGTTGTAGTCTTTCAAAATTCTGTCAGAACTGCGAAAAATAAAGTATGATTTCTCTGAAACAATGATAGATTTCAAATCGATCCTGATCAAAGTGAGTCTGTAGTGTGAAATAATTTTTGCTTGAGTGGATAGATTTTAGTTTGGGGTAGTCTTTCAACATTCTATTAGAACTACGAAATACGAAGTATGATTTCTCTGAATCCATGATAAATTTCAAATCGATCCTGACCAAAATGAGTCTGTAGTGTGAAATAATTTTTGCTTCAGTGGATAGATATTAGCTTGGGGTAGTCTTTCAACATTCTATTAGAACTACGAAATACGAAGTATGATTTCTCTGAATCCATGATAAATTTCAAATCGATCCTGACCAAAATGAGTCTGTAGTGTGAAATAATTTTTGCTTCAGTGGATAGATATTAGCTTGGGGTAGTCTTTCAACATTCTGTCAGAACTGCGAACCATAAAGTATGATTTCTCTGAAACCATGATAGATTTCAAATCGATCCTGACCAAAATGAGTCTGTGGTGTGAAATAATTTTTGCTTGAGTGGATAGATATTAGCTTGGGGTAGTCTTTCAACATTCTATCAGAACTACGAGCCATGAAGTATGATTTCTCTGAAACAATGATAGATTTCAAATGGATCCTGACCAAAATGAGTCTGTAGTGTGAAATAATTTTTGCTTCGGTGGATAGATATTAGCTTGGGGTAGTCGTTCAACATTCTATTAGAACTACGAACCACGAAGTATGATTTCTCTGAATCCATGATATATTTCACATCGATCCTGACCAATATGAGTCTTTCGACATTTTATCAGAACTACGAACCATGAAGTATGATTTCTCTGAAACCACGATAGATTTCAAATCGATCCTGACCAAAATGAGTCTGTAGTGTGAAATAATTTTTGTTGAGTGGATAGATTTTAGTTAGTTGTAGTCTTTCAACATTCTGTCAGAACTGCGAACCAAAAAGTATGATTTCTCTGAAACAATGATAGATTTCAAATCGATCCTGACCAAAATGAGTCTGTGGTGTGAAATAATTTTTGCTTGAGTGGATAGATATTAGCTTGGGGTAGTCTTTCAACATTCTATCAGAACTACGAGCCATGAAGTATGATTTCTCTGAAACAATGATAGATTTCAAATGGATCCTGACCAAAATGAGTCTGTAGTGTGAAATAATTTTTTCTTGAGTGGATAGATTTAAGTTTGATGTAGTCTTTCAACATTCTGTCAGAACTGGGAACCATAAAGTATGATTTCTCTGAAACCATGATAGATTTCAAATCGATCCTGACCAAAATGAGTCTGTGGTGTGAAATAATTTTTGCTTGAGTTTATAGATATTAGCTTGGGGTAGTCTTTCAACATTCTATCAGAACTACGAGCCATGAAGTATGATTTCTCTGAAACAATGATAGATTTCAAATGGATCCTGACCAAAATGAGTCTGTAGTGTGAAATAATTTTTGCTTGAGTGGATAGATATTAGCTTGGGGTAGTCTTTCAACATTCTATCAGAACTACGAGCCATGCAGTATGATTTCTCTGAAACAATGATAGATTTCAAATGGATCCTCACCAAAATGAGTCTGTAGTGTGAAATAATTTTTGCTTGAGAGGATAGATTTAAGTTTGATGTAGTCTTTCAACATTCTATTAGAACTACGAACCACGAAGTACGATTTCTCTGAAACCATGAAAGATTTCAAATGGATCCTGACCAAAATGAGTCTGTAGTGTGAAATAATTTTTGCTTGAGTGGATAGATTTAAGTTTGATGTAGTCTTTCAACATTCTGTCAGAACTGCGAACCATGAAGTATGATTTCTCTGAAACCATGATAGATTTCAAATGGGTCCTGACCAAAATGAGTCTGTAGTGTTAAATAATTTTTGGTGAGTGGATAGGTTTTAGTTTGGGGTAGTCGTTCAACATTCAATCAGAACTACGAACCCTGAAGTATGATTTCTCTGAAACCGCGATAGATTTCAAATCGATCCTGACCAAAATGAGTCTGTAGTGTGAAATAATTTTTGTTGAGTGGATAGATTTTAGTTAGTTGTAGTCTTTCAACATTCTATCAGAACTGCGAACCATAAAGTATGATTTCTCTGAAACAATGATAGATTTCAAATGGATCCTGACCAAAATGAGTCTGTAGTGAGAAATAATTTTTGCTTCAGTGGATAGATTTAAGTTTGATGTAGTCTTTCAACATTCTATTAGAACTACGAACCACGAAGTACGATTTCTCTGAAACCATGAAAGATTTCAAATGGATCCTGACCAAAATGAGTCTGTAGTGTGAAATAATTTTTGCTTGAGTGGATAGATTTAAGTTTGATGTAGTATTTCAACATTCTGTCAGAACTGCGAACCATAAAGAATGATTTCTCTGAAACCATGATAGATTTCAAATCGATCCTGACCAAAATGAGTCTGTGGTGTGAAATAATTTTTGCTTCGGTGGATAGATTTTAGTTTGGGGTAGTCGTTCAACATTCTGTCAGAACTGCGAACCCTGTAGTATGATTTCTCTGAAACCGCGATAGATTTCAAATCGATCCTGACCAAAATGAGTCTGTAGTGTGAAATAATTTTTGTTGAGTGGATAGATTTTAGTTAGTTGTAGTCTTTCAACATTCTGTCAGAACTGCGAACCATAAAGTATGATTTCTCTGAAACAGTGATAGATTTCAAATGGATCCTGACCAAAATGAGTCTGTGGTGTGAAATAATTTTTGCTTCGGTGGATAGATTTTAGTTTGGGGTAGTCGTTCAACATTCAATCAGAACTATGAACCCTGTAGTATGATTTCTCTGAAACCGCGATAGATTTCAAATCGATCCTGACCAAAATGAGTCTGTAGTGTGAAATAATTTTTGTTGAGTGGATAGATTTTAGTTAGTTGTAGTCTTTCAACATTCTGTCAGAACTGCGAACCATAAAGTATGATTTCTCTGAAACAATGATAGATTTCAAATCGATCCTGACCAAAATGAGTCTGTAGTGTGAAATAAATTTTGCTTCAGTGGATAGATATTAGTTAGTTGTAGTCTTTCATTATTCTAACAGAACTACGAACCATAAAGTATGATTTCTCTGAAACCGCTATAGATTTCAAATCGATCCTAACCAAAATGAGTCTGTAGTGTGAAATAATTTTTGTTGAGTGGATAGATTTCAGTTTGTTGTAGTCTTTCAACATTCTAACAGAACTACGAACCATGAAGTATGATTTCTCTGAATCCATGATAGATTTCAAATCGATCCTGACAAAAATGAGTCTGTAGTGTGAAATAATTTTTGCTTCAGTGGATAGATATTAGCTTGGGGTAGTCTTTCAACATTCTATTAGAACTACGAACCATGAAGTATGATTTCTCTGAAACAATGATAGATTTCAAATGGATCCTGACCAAAATGAGTCTGTAGTGTGAAATAATTTTTGTTGAGTGGATAGATTTTAGTTTGTTGTAGTCTTTCAACATTCTAACAGAACTACGAACCATGAAGTATGATTTCTCTGAATCCATGATAGATTTCAAATCGATCCTGACCAAAATGAGTCTGTGGTGTGAAATAATTTTTGCTTCGGTGGATAGATTTTAGTTTGGGGTAGTCGTTCAACATTCAATCAGTACTACGAACCCTGTAGTATGATTTCTCTGAAACCGCGATAGATTTCAAATCGATCCTGACCAAAATGAGTCTGTAGTGTGAAATAATTTTTGTTGAGTGGATAGATTTTAGTTAGTTGTAGTCTTTCAACATTCTGTCAGAACTGCGAACCATAAAGTATGATTTCTCTGAAACAATGATAGATTTCAAATCGATCCTGACCAAAATGAGTCTGTAGTGTGAAATAAATTTTGCTTCAGTGGATAGATATTAGTTAGTTGTAAGCTTTCATTATTCTAACAGAACTACGAACCATAAAGTATGATTTCTCTGAAACCGCGATAGATTTCAAATCGATCCTGACCAAAATGAGTCTGTAGTGTGAAATAATTTTTGTTGAGTGGATAAATTTTATTTAGTTGTAGTCTTTCAACATTCTGTCAGAACTGCGAACCATAAAGTATGATTTCTCTGAAACAATGATAGATTTCAAATGGATCCTGACCAAAATGAGTCTGTAGTGTGAAATAATTTTTGCTTGAGAGGATAGATTTAAGTTTGATGTAGTCTTTCAACATTCTATTAGAACTACGAACCACGAAGTACGATTTCTCTGAAACCATGAAAGATTTCAAATGGATCCTGACCAAAATGAGTCTGTAGTGTGAAATAATTTTTGCTTGAGTGGATAGATTTAAGTTTGATGTAGTCTTTCAACATTCTGTCAGAACTGCGAAAAATAAAGAAAGATTTCTCTGAAACCATGATAGATTTCAAATCGATCCTGACCAAAATGAGTCTGTGGTGTGAAATAATTTTTGCTTCGGTGGATAGATTTTAGTTTGGGGTAGTCGTTCAACATTCAATCAGAACTATGAACCCTGTAGTATGATTTCTCTGAAACCGCGATAGATTTCAAATCGATCCTGACCAAAATGAGTCTGTAGTGTGAAATAATTTTTGTTGAGTGGATAAATTTTATTTAGTTGTAGTCTTTCAACATTCTGTCAGAACTGCGAACCATAAAGTATGATTTCTCTGAAACAATGATAGATTTCAAATGGATCCTGACCAAAATGAGTCTGTAGTGAGAAATAATTTTTGCTTCAGTGGATAGATTTAAGTTTGATGTAGTCTTTCAACATTCTATTAGAACTACGAACCACGAAGTACGATTTCTCTGAAACCATGAAAGATTTCAAATGGATCCTGACCAAAATGAGTCTGTAGTGTGAAATAATTTTTGCTTGAGTGGATAGATTTAAGTTTGATGTAGTATTTCAACATTCGTCAGAACTGCGAACCATAAAGAATGATTTCTCTGAAACCATGATAGATTTCAAATCGATCCTGACCAAAATGAGTCTGTGGTGTGAAATAATTTTTGCTTCGGTGGATAGATTTTAGTTTGGGGTAGTCGTTCAACATTCAATCAGAACTATGAACCCTGTAGTATGATTTCTCTGAAACCGCGATAGATTTCAAATCGATCCTGACCAAAATGAGTCTGTAGTGTGAAATAATTTTTGTTGAGTGGATAGATTTTAGTTAGTTGTAGTCTTTCAACATTCTGTCAGAACTGCGAACCATAAAGTATGATTTCTCTGAAACAATGATAGATTTCAAATGGATCCTGACCAAAATGAGTCTGTGGTGTGAAATAATTTTTGCTTCGGTGGATAGATTTTAGTTTGGCGTAGTCGTTCAACATTCAATCAGAACTATGAACCCTGTAGTATGATTTCTCTGAAACCGCGATAGATTTCAAATCGATCCTGACCAAAATGAGTCTGTAGTGTGAAATAATTTTTGTTGAGTGGATAGATTTTAGTTAGTTGTAGTCTTTCAACATTCTGTCAGAACTGCGAACCATAAAGTATGATTTCTCTGAAACAATGATAGATTTCAAATGGATCCTGACCAAAATGAGTCTGTGGTGTGAAATAATTTTTGCTTCGGTGGATAGATTTTAGTTTGGGGTAGTCGTTCAACATTCAATCAGAACTATGAACCCTGTAGTATGATTTCTCTGAAACCGCGATAGATTTCAAATGGATCCTGACCAAAATGAGTCTGTAGTGTGAAATAAATTTTGCTTCAGTGGATAGATATTAGTTAGTTGTAGTCTTTCATTATTCTAACAGAACTACGAACCATAAAGTATGATTTCTCTGAAACCGCGAGAGATTTCAAATCGATCCTGACCAAAATGAGTCTGTAGTGTGAAATAATTTTTGTTGAGTGGATAGATTTTAGTTAGTTGTAGTCTTTCAACATTCTGTCAGAACTGCGAACCATAAAGTATGATTTCTCTGAAACAATGATAGATTTCAAATGGATCCTGACCAAAATGAGTCTGTGGTGTGAAATAATTTTTGCTTCGGTGGATAGATTTTAGTTTGGGGTAGTCGTTCAACATTCAATCAGAACTATGAACCCTGTAGTATGATTTCTCTGAAACCGCGATAGATTTCAAATGGATCCTGACCAAAATGAGTCTGTAGTGTGAAATAAATTTTGCTTCAGTGGATAGATATTAGTTAGTTGTAGTCTTTCATTATTCTAACAGAACTATGAACCCTGTAGTATGATTTCTCTGAAACCGCGATAGATTTCAAATCGATCCTGACCAAAATGAGTCTGTAGTGTGAAATAATTTTTGTTGAGTGGATAGATTTTAGTTAGTTGTAGTCTTTCAACATTCTGTCAGAACTGCGAACCATAAAGTATGATTTCTCTGAAACAATGATAGATTTCAAATGGATCCTGACCAAAATGAGTCTGTGGTGTGAAATAATTTTTGCTTCGGTGGATAGATTTTAGTTTGGCGTAGTCGTTCAACATTCAATCAGAACTATGAACCATGAAGTGTGATTTCTCTGAATCCATGATAGATTTCAAATCGATCCTGACAAAAATGAGTCTGTAGTGTGAAATAATTTTTGCTTCAGTGGATAGATATTAGCTTGGGGTAGTCTTTCAACATTCTATTAGAACTACGAACCATGAAGTATGATTTCTCTGAAACAATGATAGATTTCAAATGGATCCTGACCAAAATGAGTCTGTAGTGTGAAATAATTTTTGTTGAGTGGATAGATTTTAGCTTGTTGTAGTCTTTCAACATTCTAACAGAACTACGAACCATGAAGTATGATTTCTCTGAATCCATGATAGATTTCAAATCGATCCTGACAAAAATGTGTCTGTAGTGTGAAATAATTTTTGCTTCAGTGGATAGATATTAGCTTGGGGTAGTCTTTCAACATTCTATCAGAACTACGAGCCATGCAGTATGATTTCTCTGAAACAATGATAGATTTCAAATGGATCCTGACCAAAATGAGTCTGTAGTGTGAAATAATTTTTGCTTGAGAGGATAGATTTAAGTTTGATGTAGTCTTTCAACATTCTATTAGAACTACGAACCACGAAGTACGATTTCTCTGAAACCATGAAAGATTTCAAATGGATCCTGACCAAAATGAGTCTGTAGTGTGAAATAATTTTTGCTTGAGTGGATAGATTTAAGTTTGATGTAGTCTTTCAACATTCTGTCAGAACTGCGAAAAATAAAGAAAGATTTCTCTGAAACCATGATAGATTTCAAATCGATCCTGACCAAAATGAGTCTGTGGTGTGAAATAATTTTTGCTTCGGTGGATAGATTTTAGGTTGGGGTAGTCGTTCAACATTCAATCAGAACTATGAACCCTGTAGTATGATTTCTCTGAAACCGCGATAGATTTCAAATCGATCCTGACCAAAATGAGTCTGTAGTGTGAAATAATTTTGGTTGAGTGGATAGATTTTAGTTAGTTGTAGTCTTTCAACATTCTGTCAGAACTGCGAACCATAAAGTATGATTTCTCTGAAACAATGATAGATTTCAAATGGATCCTGACCAAAATGAGTCTGTAGTGAGAATTAATTTTTGCTTCAGTGGATAGATTTAAGTTTGATGTAGTCTTTCAACATTCTGTCAGAACTGCGAACCACAACGTATGATTTCTCTGAAACCATGATAGATTTCAAATGGATCCTGACTAAAATGAGTCTGTAGTGTGAAATAATTTTTGTTGAGTGGATAGATTTTAGTTAGTTGTAGTCTTTCAACATTCTGTCAGAACTGCGAACCATAAAGTATGATTTCTCTGAAACAATGATAGATTTCAAATGGATCCTGACCAAAATGAGTCTGTAGTGTGAAATAATCTTTGCTTGAGTGGATAGATATTAGCTTTTGGTAGTCTTTCAACATTCTATCAGAACTACGAGCCATGAAGTATGATTTCTCTGAAACAATGATAGATTTCAAATGGATCCTGACCAAAATGAGTCTGTGGTGTGAAATAATTTTTGCTTCGGTGGATAGATTTTAGTTTGGGGTAGTCGTTCAACATTCAATCAGAACTACGAACCCTGTAGTATGATTTCTCTGAAACCGCGATAGATTTCAAATCGATCCTGACCAAAATGAGTCTGTAGTGTGAAATAATTTTTGTTGAGTGGATAGATTTTAGTTAGTTGTAGTCTTTCAACATTCTGTCAGAACTGCGAACCATAAAGTATGATTTCTCTGAAACAATGATAGATTTCAAATCGATCCTGACCAAAATGAGTCTGTAGTGTGAAATAAATTTTGCTTCAGTGGATAGATATTAGTTAGTTGTAGTCTTTCATTATTCTAACAGAACTACGAACCATAAAGTATGATTTCTCTGAAACCGCGATAGATTTCAAATCGATCCTGACCAAAATGAGTCTGTAGTGTGAAATAATTTTTGTTGAGTGGATAAATTTTAGTTAGTTGTAGTCTTTCAACATTCTGTCAGAACTGCGAACCATAAAGTATGATTTCTCTGAAACAATGATAGATTTCAAATGGATCCTGACCAAAATGAGTCTGTAGTGAGAAATAATTTTTGCTTCAGTGGATAGATTTAAGTTTGATGTAGTCTTTCAACATTCTATTAGAACTACGAACCACGAAGTACGATTTCTCTGAAACCATGAAAGATTTCAAATGGATCCTGACCAAAATGAGTCTGTAGTGTGAAATAATTTTTGCTTGAGTGGATAGATTTAAGTTTGATGTAGTATTTCAACATTCGTCAGAACTGCGAACCATAAAGAATGATTTCTCTGAAACCATGATAGATTTCAAATCGATCCTGACCAAAATGAGTCTGTGGTGTGAAATAATTTTTGCTTCGGTGGATAGATTTTAGTTTGGGGTAGTCGTTCAACATTCAAACAGAATTATGAACCCTGTAGTATGATTTCTCTGAAACCGCGATAGATTTCAAATCGATCCTGACCAAAATGAGTCTGTAGTGTGAAATAATTTTTGTTGAGTGGATAGATTTTAGTTAGTTGTAGTCTTTCAACATTCTGTCAGAACTGCGAACCATAAAGTATGATTTCTCTGAAACAATGATAGATTTCAAATGGATCCTGACCAAAATGAGTCTGTGGTGTGAAATAATTTTTGCTTCGGTGGATAGATTTTAGTTTGGCGTAGTCGTTCAACATTCAATCAGAACTATGAACCCTGTAGTATGATTTCTCTGAAACCGCGATAGATTTCAAATCGATCCTGACCAAAATGAGTCTGTAGTGTGAAATAATTTTTGCTGAGTGGATAGATTTTAGTTAGTTGTAGTCTTTCAACATTCTGTCAGAACTGCGAACCATAAAGTATGATTTCTCTGAAACAATGATAGATTTCAAATGGATCCTGACCAAAATGAGTCTGTGGTGTGAAATAATTTTTGCTTCGGTGGATAGATTTTAGTTTGGGGTAGTCGTTCAACATTCAATCAGAACTATGAACCCTGTAGTATGATTTCTCTGAAACCGCGATAGATTTCAAATGGATCCTGACCAAAATGAGTCTGTAGTGTGAAATAAATTCAGCTTCAGTGGATAGATATTAGTTAGTTGCAGTCTTTCATTATTCTAACAGAACTACGAACCATAAAGTATGATTTCTCTGAAACCGCTATAGATTTCAAATCGATCCTAACCAAAATGAGTCTGTAGTGTGAAATAATTTTTGTTGAGTGGATAGATTTTAGTTTGTTGTAGTCTTTCAACATTCTAACAGAACTACGAACCTTGAAGTGTGATTTCTCTGAATCCATGATAGATTTCAAATCGATCCTGACAAAAATGAGTCTGTAGTGTGAAATAATTTTTGCTTCAGTGGATAGATATTAGCTTGGGGTAGTCTTTCAACATTCTATTAGAACTACGAACCATGAAGTATGATTTCTCTGAAACAATGATAGATTTCAAATGGATCCTGACCAAAATGAGTCTGTAGTGTGAAATAATTTTTGTTGAGTGGATAGATTTTAGCTTGTTGTAGTCTTTCAACATTCTAACAGAACTACGAACCATGAAGTATGATTTCTCTGAATCCATGATAGATTTCAAATCGATCCTGACAAAAATGAGTCTGTAGTGTGAAATAATTTTTGCTTCAGTGGATAGATATTAGCTTGGGGTAGTCTTTCAACATTCTATCAGAACTACGAGCCATGCAGTATGATTTCTCTGAAACCACGATAGATTTCAAATCGATCCTGACCAAAATGAGTCTGTAGTGTGAAATAATTTTTGCTTGAGAGGATAGATTTAAGTTTGATGTAGTCTTTCAACATTCTATTAGAACTACGAACCACGAAGTACGATTTCTCTGAAACCATGAAAGATTTCAAATGGATCCTGACCAAAATGAGTCTGTAGTGTGAAATAATTTTTGTTGAGTGGATAGATTTTAGTTAGTTGTAGTCTTTCAACATTCTGTCAGAACTGCGAAAAATAAAGAAAGATTTCTCTGAAACCATGATAGATTTCAAATCGATCCTGAGCAAAATGAGTCTGTGGTGTGAAATAATTTTTGCTTCGGTACCATGATAGATTTCAAATGGATCCTGACCAAAATGAGTCTGTAGTGTGAAATAATTTTTGTTGAGTGGATAGATTTTAGTTAGTTGTAGTCTTTCAACATTCTGTCAGAACTGCGAACCATAAAGTATGATTTCTCTGAAACAATGATAGATTTCAAATGGATCCTGACCAAAATGAGTCTGTAGTGTGAAATAATCTTTGCTTGAGTGGATAGATATTAGCTTTTGGTAGTCTTTCAACATTCTATCAGAACTACGAGCCATGAAGTATGATTTCTCTGAAACAATGATAGATTTCAAATGGATCCTGACCAAAATGAGTCTGTAGTGTGAAATAATTTTTGCTTGAGTGGATAGATTTAAGATTTCAAATCGATCCTGACCAAAATGAGTCTGTGGTGTGAAATAATTTTTGCTTCGGTGGATAGATTTTAGTTTGGGGTAGTCGTTCAACATTCAATCAGAACTACGAACCCTGTAGTATGATTTCTCTGAAACCGCGATAGATTTCAAATCGATTATGACCAAAATGAGTCTGTAGTATGAAATAATTTTTGTTGAGTGAATAGATTTTAGTTAGTTGTAGTCTTTCAACATTCTGTCAGAACTGCGAACGATAAAGTATGATTTCTCTGAAACAATGATAGATTTCAAATGGATCCTGACCAAAATGAGTCTGTAGTGAGAAATAATTTTTGCTTCAGTGGATAGATTTAAGTTTGATGTAGTCTTTCAACATTCTGTCAGAACTGCGAACCATAAAGTATGATTTCTCTGAAACCATGATAGATTTCAAATGGATCCTGACCAAAATGAGTCTGTAGTGTGAAATAATCTTTGCTTGAGTGGATAGATATTAGCTTTTGGTAGTCTTTCAACATTCTATCAGAACTACGAGCCATGAAGTATGATTTCTCTGAAACAATGATAGATTTCAAATGGATCCTGACCAAAATGAGTCTGTAGTGTGAAATAATTTTTGCTTGAGTGGATAGATTTAAGATTTCAAATCGATCCTGACCAAAATGAGTCTGTGGTGTGAAATAATTTTTGCTTCGGTGGATAGATTTTAGTTTGGGGTAGTCGTTCAACATTCAATCAGAACTACGAACCCTGTAGTATGATTTCTCTGAAACCGCGATAGATTTCAAATCGATCCTGACCAAAATGAGTCTGTAGTGTGAAATAATGTTTGTTGAGTGGATAGATTTTAGTTAGTTGTAGTCTTCCAACATTCTGTCAGAATTGCGAACCATAACGTATGATTTCTCTGAAACCATGATAGATTTCAAATGGATCCTGACCAAAATGAGTCTGTAGTGAGAAATAATTTTTGTTGAGTGGATAGATTTTAGTTAGTTGTAGTCTTTCAACATTCTGTCAGAGCTGCGAACCATAAAGTATGATTTCTCTGAAACAATGGTATATTTCAAATGGATCCTGACCAAAATGAGTCTGTAGTGTGAAATCATTTTTGTTGAGTGAATAGATTTTAGTTAGTTGTAGTCTCTCAACATTCTGTCAGAACTGCGAACCATAAAGTATGATTTCTCTGAAACAATGATAGATTTCAAATGGATCCTGACCAAAATGAGTCTGTAGTGTGAAATAATCTTTGCTTGAGTGGATAGATATTAGCTTGGGGTAGTCTTTCAACATTCTATCAGAACTACGAGCCATGAAGTATGATTTCTCTGAAACCATGATAGATTTCAAATGGATCCTGACCAAAATGAGTTTGTAGTGTGAAATAATTTTTGCTTGAGTGGATAGATATTAGCTTGGGGTAGTCTTTCAACATTCTATCAGAACTACGAGCCATGAAGAATGATTTCTCTGAAACAATGATAGATTTCAAATGGATCCTGACCAAAATGAGTCTGTAGTGTGAAATAATTTTTGCTTGAGTGGATAGATTTTAGCTTGTTGTAGTCTTTAACATTCTAACAGAACTACGAGCCATGAAGTATGATTTCTCTGAAACAATGATAGATTTCAAATGGATCCTGACCAAAATGAGTCTGTAGTGTGAAATAATATTTGCTTGAGTGGATAGATTTAAGATTTCAAATCGATCCTGACCAAAATGAGTCTGTGGTGTGAAATAATTTTTGCTTCGGTGGATAGATTTTAGTTTGGGGTAGTCGTTCAACATTCAATCAGAACTACGAACGCTGTAGTATGATTTCTCTGAAACCGCGATAGATTTCAAATCGATCCTGACCAAAATGAGTCTGTAGTGTGAAATAATTTTTGTTGAGTGGATAGATTTTAGTTAGTTGTAGTCTTTCAACATTCTGTCAGAACTGCGAACCATAACGTATGATTTCTCTGAAACCATGATAGATTTCAAATGGATCCTGACCAAAATGAGTCTGTAGTGAGAAATAATTTTTGCTTCAGTGGATAGATTTAAGTTTGATGTAGTCTTTCAACATTCTGTCAGAACTGCGAACCATAACGTATGATTTCTCTGAAACCATGATAGATTTCAAATGGATCCTGACCAAAATGAGTCTGTAGTGTGAAATAATTTTTGTTGAGTGGATAGATTTTATTTAGTTGTAGTCTCTCAACATTCTGTCAGAACTGCGAACCATAAAGTATGATTTCTCTGAAACAATGATAGATTTCAAATGGATACTAACCAAAATGAGTCTGTAGTGTGAAATAATTTTTGCTTGAGTGGATAGATTTTAGTTTGTTGTAGTCTTTCAACATTCTAACAGAACTACGAGCCATGAAGTATGATTTCTCTGAAACAATGATAGATTTCAAATGGATCCTGACCAAAATGAGTCTGTAGTGAGAAATAATTTTTGCTTCAGTGGATAGATTTAAGTTTGATGTAGTCTTTCAACATTCTGTCAGAACTGCGAACCATAACGTATGATTTCTCTGAAACCATGATAGATTTCAAATGGATCCTGACCAAAATGAGTCTGTAGTGTGAAATAATTTTTGTTGAGTGGATAGATTTTATTTAGTTGTAGTCTTTCAACATTCTGTCAGAACTGCGAACCATAAAGTATGATTTCTCTGAAACAATGATAGATTTCAAATGGATGCTAACCAAAATGAGTCTGTAGTGTGAAATAATTTTTGCTTGAGTGGATAGATATTAGCTTGGGGTAGTCTTTCAACATTCTATCAGAACTACGAGCCATGAAGTATGATTTCTCTGAAACAATGATAGATTTCAAATGGATCCTGACCAAAATGAGTCTGTAGTGTGAAATAATTTTTGCTTGAGTGGATAGATTTAAGATTTCAAATCGATCCTGACCAAAATGAGTCTGTGGTGTGAAATAATTTTTGCTTGAGTGGATAGATTTAAGATTTCAAATCGATTATGACCAAAATGAGTCTGTGGTGTGAAATAATTTTTGCTTCGGTGGATAGATTTTAGTTTGGGGTAGTCGTTCAACATTCAATCAGAACTACGAGCCATGAAGTATGATTTCTCTGAAACAATGATAGATTTCAAATGGATCCTGACCAAAATGAGTCTGTAGTGTGAAATAATTTTTGCTTGAGTGGATAGATTTAAGATTTCAAATCGATCCTGACCAAAATGAGTCTGTGGTGTGAAATAATTTTTGCTTCGGTGGATAGATTTTAGTTTGGGGTAGTCGTTCAACATTCAATCAGAACTACGAACCCTGTAGTATGATTTCTCTGAAACCGCGATAGATTTCAAATCGATCCTGACCAAAATGAGTCTGTAGTGTGAAATAATTTTTGTTTAAATTTTGGATAGATTTTAGTTAGTTGTAGTCTTTCAACATTCTGTCAGAACGGCGAACCATAAAGTATGATTTCTCTGAAACAATGATAGATTTCAAATGGATCCTGACCAAAATGAGTCTGTAGTGAGAAATAATTTTTGCTTCAGTGGATAGATTTAAGTTTGATGTAGTCTTTCAACATTCTGTCAGAACTACGAACCATAACGTACGATTTCTCTGAAACCATGATAGATTTCAAATGGATCCTGACCAAAATGAGTCTGTGGTGTGAAATAATTTTTGTTGAGTGGATAGATTTTAGTTAGTTGTAGTCTTTCAACATTCTGTCAAAACTGCGAACCATAAAGTATGATTTCTCTGAATCCATGACAGATTTCAAATCGATCCTGACCAAAATGAGTCTGTAGTGTGAAATAATTTTTGCTTGAGTGGATAGATATTAGCTTGGGGTAGTCTTTCAACATTCTATCAGAACTACGAGCCATGAAGTATGATTTCTCTGAAACAATGATAGATTTCAAATGGATCCTGACCAAAATGAGTCTGTAGTGTGAAATAATTTTTGCTTGAGTGGATAGATTTAAGATTTCAAATCGATCCTGACCAAAATGAGTCTGTGGTGTGAAATAATTTTTGCTTCGGTGGATAGATTTTAGTTTGGGGTAGTCGCTCAACATTCAATCAGAACTACGAACCCTGTAGTATGATTTCTCTGAAACCGCGATAGATTTCAAATCGACCCTGACCAAAATGAGTCTGTAGTGTGAAATAATTTTTGCTTGAGTGGATAGATTTTAGTTAGTTGTAGTCTTTCAACATTCTGTCAGAACTGCGAACCATAAAGTATGATTTCTCTGAAACAATGATAGATTTCAAATGGATCCTGACCAAAATGAGTCTGTAGTGAGAAATAATTTTTGCTTCAGTTTATAGATTTAAGTTTGATGTAGTCTTTCAACATTCTGTCAGAACTGCGAACCATAACGTATGATTTCTCTGAAACCATGATAGATTTCAAATCGATCCTGACCAAAATGAGTCTGTAGTGAGAAATAATTTTTGTTGAGTGGATAGATTTTAGTTAGTTGTAGTCTTTCAACATTCTGTCAGAACTGCGAACCATGAAGAATGATTTCTCTGAAACCGTGATCGATTTCAAATGGATTCTGACCAAAATGAGTCTGTAGTGAGAAATAATTTTTGCTTGAGTGGATAGATTTAAGTTTGGGGTAGTCTTTCAACATTTTGTAAGAACTGCGAACCATAACGTATGATTTCTCTGAAACCATGATAGATTTCAAATGGATCCTGACCAAAATGAGTCTGTAGTGAGAAATAATTTTTGCTTGAGTGGATAGATTTAAGTTTGATGTAGTCTTTCAACATTCTGTCAGAACTGCGAACCATAAAGTATGATTTCTCTGAAACCATGATAGATTTCAAATCGATCCTGACCAAAATGAGTCTGTAGTGAGAAATAATTTTTGCTTGAGTGCATAGATTAAAGTTTGGGGTAGTCTTTCAACATTCTATCAGAACTACGAACCATGAAGTATGATTTCTCTGAAATAATGATAGATTTCAAATGGATCCTGACCAAAATGAGTCTGTAGTGAGAAATAATTTTTGCTTGAGTGGATAGATTTAAGTTTGATGTAGTCTTTCAACATTTTGTCAGAACTGCGAACCATAAAGTATGATTTCTCTGAAACCATGATAGATTTCAAATCGGTCCTGACCAAAATGAGTCTGTAGTGTGAAATAATTTTTGCTTCATTGGATAGATATTAGCTTGGGGTAGTCTTTCAACATTCTGTTAGAACTACGAACCACGAAGTATGATTTCTCTGAATCCATGATAGATTTCAAATCGATCCTGACCAAAATGAGTTGTGGTGTGAAATAATTTTTGCTTCGGTGGATAGATTTTAGTGTGGGGTAGTCTTTCAACATTCTATTAGAACTACGAACCATGAAGTATGATTTCTCTGAAACCGCGGTAGATTTCAAATCGATCCTGACCAAAATGAGTCTGTAGTGTGAAATAATTTTTGCTTGAGTGGATAGATTTTAGTTAGTTGTAGTCTTTCAACATTCTGTCAGAACTGCGAACCATAAAGTATGATTTCTCTGAAACAATGATAGATTTCAAATCGATCCTGACCAAAATGAGTCTGTAGTGTGAAATAAATTTTGCTTCATTGGATAGATATTAGCTTGGGGTAGTCTTTCAACATTCTATTGGAACTACGAACCATGAAGTATGACTTCTCTGAAACAATGATAGATTTCAAATCGATCCTAACAACAATGAGTCTGTAGTGTGAAATAATTTTTGCTTCAGTGGATAGATATTAGCTTGGGGTAGTCTTTCAACATTCTATTAGAACTACGAGCCATGAAGTATGACTTCTCTGAAACAATGATAGATTTCAAATCGATCCTAACAAAAATGAGTCTGTAGTGTGAAATAATTTTTGCTTCAGTGGATAGATATTAGCGTGGGGTAGTCTTTCAACATTCTATTAGAACTACGAACCATGAAGTATGAGTTCTCTGAAACAATGACAGATTTCAAATCAATCCTGACCAAAATGAGTCTGTAGTGTGAAATAATTTTTGCTTCAGTGGATAGATATTAGCTTGGGGTAGTCTTTCAACATTCTATCAGAACTACGAACCATGAAGTATGATTTCTCTGAAACAATGATAGATTTCAAATGGATCCTGACCAAAATGAGTCTGTAGTGTGAAATAATTTTTGCTTGAGTGGATAGATTTAAGTTTGATGTAGTCTTTCAACATTCTATAAGAACTACGAAACACGAAGTACGATTTCTCTGAAAATATGAAAGATTTCAAATCGATCCTGACCAAAATGAGTCTGTAGTGTGAAATAAATTTTGCTTCAGTGGATAGATATTAGTTAGTTGTAGTCTTTCATTATTCTAACAGAACTACGAACCATAAAGTATGATTTCTCTGAAACCGCTATAGATTTCAAATCGATCCTAACCAAAATGAGTCTGTAGTGTGAAATAATTTTTGTTGAGTGGATAGATTTTAGTTTGTTGTAGTCTTTCAACATTCTAACAGAACTACGAACCATGAAGTATGATTTCTCTGAATCCATGATAGATTTCAAATCGATCCTGACAAAAATGAGTCTGTAGTGTGAAATAATTTTTGCTTCAGTGGATAGATATTAGCTTGGGGTAGTCTTTCAACATTCTATTAGCACTACGAACCATGAAGTATGATTTCTCTGAAACAATGATAGATTTCAAATGGATCCTGACCAAAATGAGTCTGTAGTGTGAAATAATTTTTGTTGAGTGGATAGAGTTTAGTTTGTTGTAGTCTTTCAACATTCTAACAGAACTACGAACCATGAAGTATGATTTCTCTGAAACAATGATAGATTTCAAATCGATCCTGACCAAAATGAGTCTGTAGTGTGAAATAATTTTTGCTTCAGTGGATAGATATTAGCTTGGGGTAGTCTTTCAACATTCTATTAGAACTACGAACCATGAAGTATGATTTCTCTGAAACAATGATAGATTTCAAATGGATCCTGACCAAAATGAGTCTGTAGTGTGAAATAATTTTTGCTTCAGTGGATAGATATTAGCTTGGGGTAGTCTTTCAACATTCTATTAGAACTACGAACCATGAAGTATGAGTTCTCTGAAACAATGATAGATTTCAAATCGATCCTAACAAAAATGAGTCTGTAGTGTGAAATAATTTTTGCTTCAGTGGATAGATATTAGCTTGGGGTAGTCTTTCAACATTCTATTAGAACTACGAACCATGAAGTATGATTTCTCTGAAACAATGATAGATTTCAAATGGATCCTGACCAAAATGAGTCTGTAGTGTGAAATAATTTTTGCTTGAGTGGATAGATTTAAGTTTGATGTAGTCTTTCAACATTCTGTCAGAACTGCGAACCATAAAGTATGATTTCTCTGAAACCATGATAGATTTCAAATCGATCCTGACCAAAATGAGTCTGTGGTGTGAAATAATTTTTGCTTGAGTGGATAGATTTAAGTTTGATGTAGTCTTTCAACATTCTGTCAGAACTGCGAACCATAAAGTATGATTTCTCTGAAACCATGATAGATTTCAAATCGATCCTGACCAAAATGAGTCTGTGGTGTGAAATAATTTTTGCTTGAGTGGATAGATTTAAGTTTGATGTAATCTTTCAACATTTTGTCAGAACTGCGAACCATAACGTATGATTTCTCTGAAACCATGATAGATTTCAAATGGATCCTGACCAAAATGAGTCTGTAGTGAGAAATAATTTTTGCTTGAGTGGATAGATTTAAGTATGATGTAGTCTTTCAACATTCTGTCAGAACTGCGAACCATAAAGTATGATTTCTCTGAAACCATGATAGATTTCAAATCGATCCTGACCAAAATGAGTCTGTAGTGTGAAATAATTTTTGTTAAGTGGATAGATTTTAGTTTGTTGTAGTCTTTCAACATTCTAACAGAACTACGAACCATGAAGTATGATTTCTCTGAAACAATGATAGATTTCAAATGGATCCTGACCAAAATGAGTCTGTGGTGTGAAATAATTTTTGTTGAGTGGATAGATTTTAGTTAGTTGTAGTCTTTCAACATTCTGTCAGAACTGCGAACCATAAAGTATGATTTCTCGGAAAACATGATAGATTTCAAATGGATCCTGACCAAAATGAGTCTGTGGTGTGAAATAATTTTTGCTTCAGTGGATAGATATTAACTTGGGGTAGTCTTTCAACATTCTATTAGAACTACGAACCATGAAGTATGACTTCTCTGAAACAATGATAGATTTCAAATGGATCCTGACCAAAATGAGTCTGTAGTGAGAAATAATTTTTGTTGAGTGGATAGATTTTAGTTAGTTGTAGTCTTTCAACATTCTGTCAGAACTGCGAACCATAAAGTATGATTTCTCGGAAAACATGATAGATTTCAAATGGATCCTGACCAAAATGAGTCTGTGGTGTGAAATAATTTTTGCTTCAGTGGATAGATATTAACTTGGGGTAGTCTTTCAACATTCTATTAGAACTACGAACCATGAAGTATGACTTCTCTGAAACAATGATAGATTTCAAATGGATCCTGACCAAAATGAGTCTGTAGTGAGAAATAATTTTTGTTGAGTGGATAGATTTTAGTTAGTTGTAGTCTTTCAACATTCTGTCAGAACTGCGAACCATAAAGAATGATTTCTCTGAAACCGTGATCGATTTCAAATGGATCCTGACCAAAATGAGTCTGTAGTGAGAAATAATTTTTGCTTGAGTGGATAGATTAAATTTGGGGTAGTCTTTCAACATTTTGTCAGAACTGCGAACCATAACGTATGATTTCTCTGAAACCATGATAGATTTCAAATGCATCCTGACCAAAATGAGTCTGTAGTGAGAACTAATTTTTGTTGAGTGGATAGATTTTAGTTAGTTGTAGTCTTTCAACATTCTGTCAGAACTGCGAACCATAAAGAATGATTTCTCTGAAACCGTGATCGATTTCAAATGGATCCTGACCAAAATGAGTCTGTAGTGAGAAATAATTTTTGCTTGAGTGGATAGATTTAAGTTTGGGGTAGTCTTTCAACATTTTGTCAGAACTGCGAACCATAACGTATGATTTCTCTGAAACCATGATAGATTTCAAATGGATCCTGACCAAAATGAGTCTGTAGTGAGAAATAATTTTTGCTTGAGTGGATAGATTTAAGTATGATGTAGTCTTTCAACATTCTGTCAGAACTGCGAACCATAAAGTATGATTTCTCTGAAACCATGATACATTTCAAATCGATCCTGACCAAAATGAGTCTGTAGTGAGAAATAATTTTTGCTTGAGTGGATAGATTTAAGTATGATGTAGTCTTTCAACATTCTGTCAGAACTGCGAACCATAAAGTATGATTTCTCTGAAACCATGATAGATTTCAAATCGATCCTGACCAAAATGAGTCTGTAGTGAGAAATAATTTTTGTTGAGTGGATAGATTTTAGTTAGTTGTAGTCTTTCAACATTCTGTCAGAACTGCGAACCATAAAGAATGATTTCTCTGAAACCGTGATCGATTTCAAATGGATCCTGACCAAAATGAGTCTGTAGTGAGAAATAATTTTTGCTTGAGTGGATAGATTAAATTTGGGGTAGTCTTTCAACATTTTGTCAGAACTGCGAACCATAACGTATGATTTCTCTGAAACCATGATAGATTTCGAATGGATCCTGACCAAAATGAGTCTGTAGTGAGAAATAATTTTTGCTTGAGTGTATAGATTTAAGTATGATGTAGTCTTTCAACATTATGTCAGAACTGCGAATCATAAAGTATGATTTCTCTGAAACCATGATAGATTTCAAATCGATCCGGACCAAAATGAGTCTGTAGTGAGAAATAATTTTTGCTTGAGTGGATAGATTTAAGTTTGATGTAGTCTTTCAACATTTTGTCAGAACTGCGAACCATAACGTATGATTTCTCTGAAACCATGATTGATTTCAAATCGATCCTGACCAAAATGAGTCTGTAGTGAGAAATAATTTTTGCTTGAGTGGATAGATTTAAATTTGGGGTAGTCTTTCAACATTTTGTCAGAACTGCGAACCATTACGTATGATTTCTCTGAAACCATGATAGATTTCGAATGGATCCTGACCAAAATGAGTCTGTAGTGAGAAATAATTTTTGCTTCAGTGGATAGATTTAAGTTTGATGTAGTCTTTCAACATTCTGTCAGAACTGCGAACCATAACGTATGATTTCTCTGAAACCATGATAGCTTTCAAATGCATTATGACCAAAATGAGTCTGTAGTGAGAAATAATTTTTGTTGAGTGGATAGATTTTATTTAGTTGTAGTCTTTCAACATTCTGTCAGAATTGCGAACCATAAAGAATTATTTCTCTGAAACCGTGACCGATTTCAAATGGATCCTGACCAAAATGAGTCTGTAGTGAGAAATAATTTTTGCTTGAGTGGATAGATTTAAGTTTGGGGTAGTCTTTCAACATTTTGTCAGAACTGCGAACCATAACGTATGATTTCTCTGAAACCATGATAGATTTCAAATGGATCCTGACCAAAATGAGTCTGTAGTGAGAAATAATTTTTGCTTGAGTGGATAGATTTAAGTATGATGTAGTCTTTCAACATTCTGTCAGAACTGCGAACCATAAGGTATGATTTCTCTGAAACCATGATAGATTTCAAATCGATCCTGACCAAAATGAGTCTGTAGTGTGAAATAATTTTTGTTGAGTGGATAGATTTTAGTTTGTTGTAGTCTTTCAACATTCTAACAGAACTATGAACCATGAAGTATGATTTCTCTGAAACAATGATAGATTTCAAATGGATCCTGACCAAAATGAGTCTGTAGTGTGAAATAATTTTTGCTTGAGTGGATAGATTTAAGTTTGATGTAGTCTTTCAACATTCTGTCAGAACTGCGAACCATAAAGTATGATTTCTCTGAAACCATGATAGATTTCAAATGGATCCTGACCAAAATGAGTCTGTAGTGTGAAATAATTTTTGCTTGAGTTAATAGATTTAAGTTTGATGTAGTCTTTCAACATTCTGTCAGAACTGCGAACCATAAAGTATGATTTCTCTGAAACCATGATAGATTTCAAATCGCTCCTGACCAAAATGAATCTGTGGTGTGAAATAATTTTTGCTTGAGTGGATAGATTTAAGTTTGATGTAGTCTTTCAACATTCTATAAGAACTACGAACCACGAAGTACGATTTCTCTGAAAATATGAAAGATTTGAAATCGATCCTGACCAAAATGAGTCTGTAGTGTGAAATAATTTTTGCTTCAGTGGATAGATATTAGTTAGTTGTAGTCTTTCATTATTCTAACAGAACTACGAACCATAAAGTATGATTTCTCTGAAACCGCTATAGATTTCAAATCGATCCTAACAAAAATGAGTCTGTAGTGTGAAATAATTTTTGTTGAGTGGATAGATTTTAGTTTGTTGTAGTCTTTCAACTTTCTAACAGAACTACGAACCATGAAGTATGATTTCTCTGAATCCATGATAGATTTCAAATCGATCCTGACAAAAATGAGTCTGTAGTGTGAAATAATTTTTGCTTCAGTGGATAGATATTAGCTTGGGGTAGTCTTTCAACATTCTATTAGAACTACGAACCATGAAGTATGATTTCTCTGAAACAATGATAGATTTCAAATGGATCCTGACCAAAATGAGTCTGTAGTGTGAAATAATTTTTGTTGAGTGGATAGATTTTAGTTTGTTGTAGTCTTTCAACATTCTAACAGAACTACGAACCATGAAGTATGATTTCTCTGAATCCATGATAGATTTCAAATCGATCCTGACCAAAATGAGTCTGTAGTGTGAAATAATTTTTGCTTCAGTGGATAGATATTAGCTTGGGGTAGTCTTTCAACATTCTATTAGAACTACGAACCATGAAGTATGATTTCTCTGAAACAATGATAGATTTCAAATGGATCCTGACCTAAATGAGTCTGTAAACTGAAATAATTTTTTCTTCAGTGGATAGATATTAGCTTATGGTAGTCTTTCAACATTCTATTAGAACTACGAACCATGAAGTATGAGTTCTCTGAAACAATGATAGATTTCAAATCGATCCTAACAAAAATGAGTCTGTAGTGTGAAATAATTTTTGCTTCAGTGGATAGATATTAGCTTGGGGTAGTCTTTCAACATTCTATTAGAACTACGAACCATGAAGTATGATTTCTCTGAAACAATGTTAGATTTCAAATGGATCCTGACCAAAATGAGTCTGTAGTGTGAAATAATTTTTGTTGAGTGGATAGATTTTAGTTTGTTGTAGTCTTTCAACATTCTAACAGAACTACGAACCATGAAGTATGATTTCTCTGAAACAATGATAGACTTCAAATGGATCCTGACCAAAATGAGTCTGTAGTGTGAAATAATTTTTGCTTGAGTGGATAGATTTAAGTTTGATGTAGTCTTTCAACATTCTGTCAGAACTGCGAACCATAAAGTATGATTTCTCTGAAACCATGATAGATTTCAAATCGATCCTGACCAAAATGAGTCTGTGGTGTGAAATAATTTTTGCTTCAGTGGATAGATATTAACTTGGGGTAGTCTTTCAACATTCTATTAGAACTACGAACCATGAAGTATGACTTCTCTGAAACAATGATAGATTTCAAATGGATCCTGACCAAAATGAGTCTGTAGTGAGAAATAATTTTTGTTGAGTGGATAGATTTTAGTTAGTTGTAGTCTTTCAACATTCTGTCAGAACTGCGAACCATAAAGAATGATTTCTCTGAAACCGTGATCGATTTCAAATGGATCCTGACCAAAATGAGTCTGTAGTGAGAAATAATTTTTGCTTGAGTGGATAGATTTAAGTATGATGTAGTCTTTCAACATTCTGTCAGAACTGCGAACCATAACGTATGATTTCTCTGAAACCATGATAGATTTCAAATGCATCCTGACCAAAATGAGTCTGTAGTGAGAAATAATTTTTGCTTCAGTTAATAGATTTAAGTATGATGTAGTCTTTCAACATTTTGTCAGAACTGCGAACCATAAAGTATGATTTCTCTGAAACCATGATACATTTCAAATCGATCCTGACCAAAATGAGTCTGCAGTGAGAAATAAATTTTGCTTGAGTGGATAGATTTAAGTATGATGTAGTCTTTCAACATTCTGTCAGAACTGCGAACCATAACGTATGATTTCTCTGAAACCATGATAGATTTCAAATGCATCCTGACCAAAATGAGTCTGTAGTGAGAAATAATTTTAGTTGAGTGGATAGATTTAAGTATGATGTAGTCTTTCAACATTCTGTCAGAACTGCGAACCATAACGTATGATTTCTCTGAAACCATGATAGATTTCAAATGCATCCTGACCAAAATGAGTCTGTAGTGAGAAATAATTTTTGTTGAGTGGATAGATATTAGTTAGTTGTAGTCTTTCAACATTCTGTCAGAACTGCGAACCATAAAGAATGATTTCTCTGAAACCGTGATCGATTTCAAATGGATCCTGACCAAAATGAGTCTGTAGTGAGAAATAATTCTTGCTTGAGTGGATAGATTTAAGTTTGGGGTAGTCTTTCAACATTTTGTCAGAACTGCGAACCATAACGTATGATTTCTCTGAAACCATGATAGATTTCAAATGGATCCTGACCAAAATGAGTCTGTAGTGAGAAATAATTTTTGCTTGAGTGGATAGATTTAAGTATGATGTAGTCTTTCAACATTCTGTCAGAACTGCGAACCATAACGTATGATTTCTTTGAAACCGTGATCGATTTCAAATGGATCCTGACCAAAATGAGTCTGTAGTGAGAAATAATTTTTGCTTGAGTGGATAGATTTAAGTTTGGGGTAATCTTTCAACATTTTGTCAGAACTGCGAACCATAACGTATGATTTCTCTGAAACCATGATAGATTTCAAATGGATCCTGACCAAAATGAGTCTGTAGTGAGAAATAATTTTTGCTTGAGTGGATAGATTTAAGTATGATGTAGTCTTTCAACATTCTGTCAGAACTGCGAACCATAACGTATGATTTCTCTGAAACCATGATAGATTTCAAATCGATCCTGACCAAAATGAGTCTGTAGTGTGAAATAATTTTTGTTGAGTGGATAGATTTTAGTTTGTTGTAGTCTTTCAACATTCTAACAGAACTATGAACCATGAAGTATGATTTCTCTGAAACAATGATAGATTTCAAATGGATCCTGACCAAAATGAGTCTGTAGTGTGAAATAATTTTTGCTTGAGTGGATAGATTTAAGTTTGATGTAGTCTTTCAACATTCTGTCAGAACTGCGAACCATAAAGTATGATTTCTCTGAAACCATGATAGATTTCAAATGGATCCTGACCAAAATGAGTCTGTAGTGTGAAATAATTTTTGCTTGAGTTAATAGATTTAAGTTTGATGTAGTCTTTCAACATTCTGTCAGAACTGCGAACCATAAAGTATGATTTCTCTGAAACCATGATAGATTTCAAATCGCTCCTGACCAAAATGAATCTGTGGTGTGAAATAATTTTTGCTTGAGTGGATAGATTTAAGTTTGATGTAGTCTTTCAACATTCTATAAGAACTACGAACCACGAAGTACGATTTCTCTGAAAATATGAAAGATTTGAAATCGATCCTGACCAAAATGAGTCTGTAGTGTGAAATAATTTTTGCTTCAGTGGATAGATATTAGTTAGTTGTAGTCTTTCATTATTCTAACAGAACTACGAACCATAAAGTATGATTTCTCTGAAACCGCTATAGATTTCAAATCGATCCTAACAAAAATGAGTCTGTAGTGTGAAATAATTTTTGTTGAGTGGATAGATTTTAGTTTGTTGTAGTCTTTCAACTTTCTAACAGAACTACGAACCATGAAGTATGATTTCTCTGAATCCATGATAGATTTCAAATCGATCCTGACAAAAATGAGTCTGTAGTGTGAAATAATTTTTGCTTCAGTGGATAGATATTAGCTTGGGGTAGTCTTTCAACATTCTATTAGAACTACGAACCATGAAGTATGATTTCTCTGAAACAATGATAGATTTCAAATCGATCCTGACCAAAATGAGTCTGTAGTGTGAAATAATTTTTGTTGAGTGGATAGATTTTAGTTTGTTGTAGTCTTTCAACATTCTAACAGAACTACGAACCATGAAGTATGATTTCTCTGAATCCATGATAGATTTCAAATCGATCCTGACCAAAATGAGTCTGTAGTGTGAAATAATTTTTGCTTCAGTGGATAGATATTAGCTTGGGGTAGTCTTTCAACATTCTATTAGAACTACGAACCATGAAGTATGATTTCTCTGAAACAATGATAGATTTCAAATGGATCCTGACCTAAATGAGTCTGTAAACTGAAATAATTTTTTCTTCAGTGGATAGATATTAGCTTATGGTAGTCTTTCAACATTCTATTAGAACTACGAACCATGAAGTATGAGTTCTCTGAAACAATGATAGATTTCAAATCGATCCTAACAAAAATGAGTCTGTAGTGTGAAATAATTTTTGCTTCAGTGGATAGATATTAGCTTGGGGTAGTCTTTCAACATTCTATTAGAACTACGAACCATGAAGTATGATTTCTCTGAAACAATGTTAGATTTCAAATGGATCCTGACCAAAATGAGTCTGTAGTGTGAAATAATTTTTGTTGAGTGGATAGATTTTAGTTTGTTGTAGTCTTTCAACATTCTAACAGAACTACGAACCATGAAGTATGATTTCTCTGAAACAATGATAGACTTCAAATGGATCCTGACCAAAATGAGTCTGTAGTGTGAAATAATTTTTGCTTGAGTGGATAGATTTAAGTTTGATGTAGTCTTTCAACATTCTGTCAGAACTGCGAACCATAAAGTATGATTTCTCTGAAACCATGATAGATTTCAAATCGATCCTGACCAAAATGAGTCTGTGGTGTGAAATAATTTTTGCTTCAGTGGATAGATATTAACTTGGGGTAGTCTTTCAACATTCTATTAGAACTACGAACCATGAAGTATGACTTCTCTGAAACAATGATAGATTTCAAATGGATCCTGACCAAAATGAGTCTGTAGTGAGAAATAATTTTTGTTGAGTGGATAGATTTTAGTTAGTTGTAGTCTTTCAACATTCTGTCAGAACTGCGAACCATAAAGAATGATTTCTCTGAAACCGTGATCGATTTCAAATGGATCCTGACCAAAATGAGTCTGTAGTGAGAAATAATTTTTGCTTGAGTGGATAGATTTAAGTATGATGTAGTCTTTCAACATTCTGTCAGAACTGCGAACCATAACGTATGATTTCTCTGAAACCATGATAGATTTCAAATGCATCCTGACCAAAATGAGTCTGTAGTGAGAAATAATTTTTGCTTCAGTTAATAGATTTAAGTATGATGTAGTCTTTCAACATTTTGTCAGAACTGCGAACCATAAAGTATGATTTCTCTGAAACCATGATACATTTCAAATCGATCCTGACCAAAATGAGTCTGCAGTGAGAAATAAATTTTGCTTGAGTGGATAGATTTAAGTATGATGTAGTCTTTCAACATTCTGTCAGAACTGCGAACCATAACGTATGATTTCTCTGAAACCATGATAGATTTCAAATGCATCCTGACCAAAATGAGTCTGTAGTGAGAAATAATTTTAGTTGAGTGGATAGATTTAAGTATGATGTAGTCTTTCAACATTCTGTCAGAACTGCGAACCATAACGTATGATTTCTCTGAAACCATGATAGATTTCAAATGCATCCTGACCAAAATGAGTCTGTAGTGAGAAATAATTTTTGTTGAGTGGATAGATATTAGTTAGTTGTAGTCTTTCAACATTCTGTCAGAACTGCGAACCATAAAGAATGATTTCTCTGAAACCGTGATCGATTTCAAATGGATCCTGACCAAAATGAGTCTGTAGTGAGAAATAATTCTTGCTTGAGTGGATAGATTTAAGTTTGGGGTAGTCTTTCAACATTTTGTCAGAACTGCGAACCATAACGTATGATTTCTCTGAAACCATGATAGATTTCAAATGGATCCTGACCAAAATGAGTCTGTAGTGAGAAATAATTTTTGCTTGAGTGGATAGATTTAAGTATGATGTAGTCTTTCAACATTCTGTCAGAACTGCGAACCATAACGTATGATTTCTTTGAAACCGTGATCGATTTCAAATGGATCCTGACCAAAATGAGTCTGTAGTGAGAAATAATTTTTGCTTGAGTGGATAGATTTAAGTTTGGGGTAATCTTTCAACATTTTGTCAGAACTGCGAACCATAACGTATGATTTCTCTGAAACCATGATAGATTTCAAATGGATCCTGACCAAAATGAGTCTGTAGTGAGAAATAATTTTTGCTTGAGTGGATAGATTTAAGTATGATGTAGTCTTTCAACATTCTGTCAGAACTGCGAACCATAACGTATGATTTCTCTGAAACCATGATAGATTTCAAATGCATCCTGACCAAAATAAGTCTGTAGTGAGAAATAATTTTTGTTGAGTGGATAGATTTTAGTTAGTTGTAGTCTTTCAACATTCTGTCAGAACTGCGAACCATAAAGAATGATTTCTCTGAAACCGTGATCGATTTCAAATGGATCCTGACCAAAATGAGTCTGTAGTGAGAAATAATTTTTGCTTGAGTGGATAGATTTAAGTTTGGGGTAATCTTTCAACATTTTGTCAGAACTGCGAACCATAACGTATGATTTCTCTGAAACCATGATAGATTTCAAATGGATCCTGACCAAAATGAGTCTGTAGTGAGAAATAATTTTTGCTTGAGTGGATAGATTTAAGTTTGGGGTAGTCTTTCAACATTTTGTCAGAACTGCGAACCATAACGTATGATTTCTCTGAAACCATGATAGATTTCAAATTCATCCTGACCAAAATGAGTCTGTAGTGAGAAATAATTTTTGCTTGAGTGGATAGTTTTAAGTATGATGTAGTCTTTCAACATTCTGTCAGAACTGCGAACCATAAAGTATGATTTCTCTGAAACCATGATAGATTTCAAATGCATCCTGACCAAAATGAGTCTGTAGTGAGAAATAATTTTTGTTGAGTGGATAGATTTAAGTTTGATGTAGTCTTTCAACATTCTGTCAGAACTACGAACCATAACGTATGATTTCTCTGAAACCATGATAGATTTCAAATGCATCCTGACCAAAATGAGTCTGTAGTGAGAAATAATTTTTGTTGAGTGGATAGATTTTAGTTAGTTGTAGTCTTTCAACATTCTGTCAGAACTGCGAACCATAAAGAATGATTTCTCTGAAACCGTGATCGATTTCAAATGGATCCTGACCAAAATGAGTCTGTAGTGAGAAATAATTCTTGCTTGAGTGGATAGATTTAAGTTTGGGGTAGTCTTTCAACATTTTGTCAGAACTGCGAACCATAACGTATGATTTCTCTGAAACCATGATAGATTTCAAATGGATCCTGACCAAAATGAGTCTGTAGTGAGAAATAATTTTTGCTTGAGTGGATAGATTTAAGTATGATGTAGTCTTTCAACATTTTGTCAGAACTGCGAACCATAAAGTATGATTTCTCTGAAACCATGATACATTTCAAATCGATCCTGACCAAAATGAGTCTGCAGTGAGAAATAATTTTTGCTTGAGTGGATAGATTTAAGTATGATGTAGTCTTTCAACATTCTGTCAGAACTGCGAACCATAAAGTATGATTTCTCTGAAACCATGATAGATTTCAAATCGATCCTGACCAAAATGAGTCTGTAGTGAGAAATAATTTTTGTTGAGTGGATAGATTTTAGTTAGTTGTAGTCTTTCAACATTCTGTCAGAACTGCGAACCATAAAGAATGATTTCTCTGAAACCGTGATCGATTTCAAATGGATCCTGACCAAAATGAGTCTGTAGTGAGAAATAATTTTTGCTTGAGTGGATAGATTTAAGTATGATGTAGTCTTTCAACATTCTGTCAGAACTGCGAACCATAACGTATGATTTCTCTGAAACCATGATAGATTTCAAATGCATCCTGACCAAAATGAGTCTGTAGTGAGAAATAATTTTTGCTTCAGTTAATAGATTTAAGTATGATGTAGTCTTTCAACATTTTGTCAGAACTGCGAACCATAAAGTATGATTTCTCTGAAACCATGATACATTTCAAATCGATCCTGACCAAAATGAGTCTGCAGTGAGAAATAAATTTTGCTTGAGTGGATAGATTTAAGTATGATGTAGTCTTTCAACATTCTGTCAGAACTGCGAACCATAACGTATGATTTCTCTGAAACCATGATAGATTTCAAATGCATCCTGACCAAAATGAGTCTGTAGTGAGAAATAATTTTAGTTGAGTGGATAGATTTAAGTATGATGTAGTCTTTCAACATTCTGTCAGAACTGCGAACCATAACGTATGATTTCTCTGAAACCATGATAGATTTCAAATGCATCCTGACCAAAATGAGTCTGTAGTGAGAAATAATTTTTGTTGAGTGGATAGATATTAGTTAGTTGTAGTCTTTCAACATTCTGTCAGAACTGCGAACCATAAAGAATGATTTCTCTGAAACCGTGATCGATTTCAAATGGATCCTGACCAAAATGAGTCTGTAGTGAGAAATAATTTTTGCTTGAGTGGATAGATTTAAGTTTGGGGTAGTCTTTCAACATTTTGTCAGAACTGCGAACCATAACGTATGATTTCTCTGAAACCATGATAGATTTCAAATGGATCCTGACCAAAATGAGTCTGTAGTGAGAAATAATTTTTGCTTGAGTGGATAGATTTAAGTATGATGTAGTCTTTCAACATTCTGTCAGAACTGCGAACCATAACGTATGATTTCTTTGAAACCGTGATCGATTTCAAATGGATCCTGACCAAAATGAGTCTGTAGTGAGAAATAATTTTTGCTTGAGTGGATAGATTTAAGTTTGGGGTAATCTTTCAACATTTTGTCAGAACTGCGAACCATAACGTATGATTTCTCTGAAACCATGATAGATTTCAAATGGATCCTGACCAAAATGAGTCTGTAGTGAGAAATAATTTTTGCTTGAGTGGATAGATTTAAGTATGATGTAGTCTTTCAACATTCTGTCAGAACTGCGAACCATAACGTATGATTTCTCTGAAACCATGATAGATTTCAAATGCATCCTGACCAAAATAAGTCTGTAGTGAGAAATAATTTTTGTTGAGTGGATAGATTTTAGTTAGTTGTAGTCTTTCAACATTCTGTCAGAACTGCGAACCATAAAGAATGATTTCTCTGAAACCGTGATCGATTTCAAATGGATCCTGACCAAAATGAGTCTGTAGTGAGAAATAATTTTTGCTTGAGTGGATAGATTTAAGTTTGGGGTAATCTTTCAACATTTTGTCAGAACTGCGAACCATAACGTATGATTTCTCTGAAACCATGATAGATTTCAAATGGATCCTGACCAAAATGAGTCTGTAGTGAGAAATAATTTTTGCTTGAGTGGATAGATTTAAGTTTGGGGTAGTCTTTCAACATTTTGTCAGAACTGCGAACCATAACGTATGATTTCTCTGAAACCATGATAGATTTCAAATTCATCCTGACCAAAATGAGTCTGTAGTGAGAAATAATTTTTGCTTGAGTGGATAGTTTTAAGTATGATGTAGTCTTTCAACATTCTGTCAGAACTGCGAACCATAAAGTATGATTTCTCTGAAACCATGATAGATTTCAAATGGATCCTGACCAAAATGAGTCTGTAGTGAGAAATAATTTTTGCTTCAGTGGATAGATTTAAGTTTGATGTAGTCTTTCAACATTCTGTCAGAACTACGAACCATAACGTATGATTTCTCTGAAACCATGATAGATTTCAAATGCATCCTGACCAAAATGAGTCTGTAGTGAGAAATAATTTTTGTTGAGTGGATAGATTTTAGTTAGTTGTAGTCTTTCAACATTCTGTCAGAACTGCGAACCATAAAGAATGATTTCTCTGAAACCGTGATCGATTTCAAATGGATCCTGACCAAAATGAGTCTGTAGTGAGAAATAATTCTTGCTTGAGTGGATAGATTTAAGTTTGGGGTAGTCTTTCAACATTTTGTCAGAACTGCGAACCATAACGTATGATTTCTCTGAAACCATGATAGATTTCAAATGGATCCTGACCAAAATGAGTCTGTAGTGAGAAATAATTTTTGCTTGAGTGGATAGATTTAAGTATGATGTAGTCTTTCAACATTTTGTCAGAACTGCGAACCATAAAGTATGATTTCTCTGAAACCATGATACATTTCAAATCGATCCTGACCAAAATGAGTCTGCAGTGAGAAATAATTTTTGCTTGAGTGGATAGATTTAAGTATGATGTAGTCTTTCAACATTCTGTCAGAACTGCGAACCATAAAGTATGATTTCTCTGAAACCATGATAGATTTCAAATCGATCCTGACCAAAATGAGTCTGTAGTGAGAAATAATTTTTGTTGAGTGGATAGATTTTAGTTAGTTGTAGTCTTTCAACATTCTGTCAGAACTGCGAACCATAAAGAATGATTTCTCTGAAACCGTGATCGATTTCAAATGGATCCTGACCAAAATGAGTCTGTAGTGAGAAATAATTTTTGCTTGAGTGGATAGATTTAAATTTGGGGTAGTCTTTCAACATTTTGTCAGAACTGCGAACCATAACGTATGATTTCTCTGAAACCATGATAGATTTCAAATGGATCCTGACCAAAATGAGTCTGTAGTGAGAAATAATTTTTGCTTGAGTGGATACATTTAAGTATGATGTAGTCTTTCAACATTCTGTCAGAACTGCGAACCATAAAGTATGATTTCTCTGAAACCATGATAGATTTCAAATCGATCCTGACCAAAATGAGTATGTAGTGAGAAATAATTTTTGCTTCAGTGGATAGATTTAAGTTTGATGTAGTCTTTCAACATTCTGTCAGAACTGCGAACCATAAAGAATGATTTCTCTGAAACCGTGATCGATTTCAAATGGATCCTGACCAAAATGAGTCTGCAGTGAGAAATAATTTTTGCTTGAGTGGATAGATTTAAATTTGGGGTAGTCTTTCAACATTTTGTCAGAACTGCGAACCATAACGTATGATTTCTCTGAAACCATGATAGATTTCAAATGGATCCTGACCAAAATGAGTCTGTAGTGAGAAATAATTTTTGCTTGAGTGGATAGATTTAAGTATGATGTAGTCTTTCAATATTCTGTCAGAACTGCGAACCATAACGTATGATTTCTCTGAAACCATGATAGCTTTCAAATGCATCCTGACCAAAATGAGTCTGTAGTGAGAAATAATTTTTGTTGAGTGGATAGATTTTAGTTAGTTGTAGTCTTTCAACATTCTGTCAGAACTGCGAACCATAAAGAATTATTTCTCTGAAACCGTGATCGATTTCAAATGGATCCTGACCAAAATGAGTCTGCAGTGAGAAATAATTTTTGTTGAGTGGATAGATTTTAGTTAGTTGTAGTCTTTCAACATTCTGTCAGAACTGCGAACCATAAAGAATTATTTCTCTGAAACCGTGATCGATTTCAAATGGATCCTGACCAAAATGAGTCTGCAGTGAGAAATAATTTTTGCTTGAGTGGATAGATTTAAATTTGGGGTAGTCTTTCAACATTTTGTCAGAACTGCGAACCATAACGTATGATTTCTCTGAAACCATGATAGATTTCAAATGGATCCTGACCAAAATGAGTCTGTAGTGAGAAATAATTTTTGCTTGAGTGGATAGATTTAAGTTTGGGGTAGTCTTTCAACATTTTGTCAGAACTGCGAACTATAACGTATGATTTCTCTGAAACCATGATAGATTTCAAATGGATCCTGACCAAAATGAGTCTGTAGTGAGAAATAATTTTTGTTGAGTGGATAGATTTTAGTTAGTTGTGGTCTTTCAACATTCTGTCAGAACTGCGAACCATAAAGAATGATTTCTCTGAAACCGTGATCGATTTCAAATGGATCCTGACCAAAATGAGTCTGTAGTGAGAAATAATTTTTGCTTGAGTGGATAGATTTAAGTTTGGGGTAATCTTTCAACATTTTGTCAGAACTGCGAACCATAACGTATGATTTCTCTGAAACCATGATAGATTTCAAATGGATCCTGACCAAAATGAGTCTGTAGTGAGAAATAATTTTTGCTTGAGTGGATAGATTTAAGTATGATGTAGTCTTTCAACATTCTGTCAGAACTGCGAACCATAAAGTATGATTTCTCTGAAACCATGATAGATTTCAAATGGATCCTGACCAAAATGAGTCTGTAGTGTGAAATAATTTTTGTTGAGTGGATAGATTTTAGTTTGTTGTAGTCTTTCAACATTCTAACAGAACTACAAACCATGAAGTATGATTTCTCTGAAACAATGATAGATTTCAAATGGATCCTGACCAAAATGAGTCTGTAGTGTGAAATAATTTTTGCTTGAGTGGATAGATTTAAGTTTGATGTAGTCTTTCAACATTCTGTCAGAACTGCGAACCATAAAGTATGATTTCTCTGAAAGCATGATAGATTTCAAATGGATCCTGACCAAAATGAGTCTGTAGTGTGAAATAATTTTTGCTTGAGTGGATAGATTTAAGTTTGATGTAACCTTTCAACATTCTGTCAGAACTGCGAACCATAAAGTATGATTTCTCTGAAACCATGATAGATTTCAAATCGCTCCTGACCAAAATGAGTCTGTGATGTGAAATAATTTTTGCTTCAGTGGATAGATATTAACTTGGGGTAGTCTTTCAACATTCTATTAGAACTACGAACCATGAAGTATGACTTCTCTGAAACAATGACAGATTTCAAATGGATCCTGACCAAAATGAGTCTGTAGTGAGAAATAATTTTTGCTTGAGTGGATAGATTTAAGTTTGGGGTAGTCTTTCAACATTTTGTCAGAACTGCGAACCATAACGTATGATTTCTCTGAAACCATGATAGATTTCAAATGGATCCTGACCAAAATGAGTCTGTAGTGAGAAATAATTTTTGCTTGAGTGGATAGATTTAAGTATGATGTAGTCTTTCAACATTCTGTCAGAACTGCGAACCATAAAGTATGATTTCTCTGAAACCATGATAGATTTCAAATCGATCCTGACCAAAATGAGTCTGTAGTGAGAAATAATTTTTGTTGAGTGGATAGATTTTAGTTAGTTGTAGTCTTTCAACATTCTGTCAGAACTGCGAACCATAAAGAATGATTTCTCTGAAACCGTGATCGATTTCAAATGGATCCTGACCAAAATGAGTCTGTAGTGAGAAATAATTTTTGCTTGAGTGGATAGATTTAAGTTTGGGGTAATCTTTCAACATTTTGTCAGAACTGCGAACCATAACGTATGATTTCTCTGAAACCATGATAGATTTCAAATGGATCCTGACCAAAATGAGTCTGTAGTGAGAAATAATTTTTGCTTGAGTGGATAGATTTAAGTATGATGTAGTCTTTCAACATTCTGTCAGAACTGCGAACCATAAAGTATGATTTCTCTGAAACCATGATAGATTTCAAATGGATCCTGACCAAAATGAGTCTGTAGTGTGAAATAATTTTTGTTGAGTGGATAGATTTTAGTTTGTTGTAGTCTTTCAACATTCTAACAGAACTACGAACCATGAAGTATGATTTCTCTGAAACAATGATAGATTTCAAATGGATCCTGACCAAAATGAGTCTGTAGTGTGAAATAATTTTTGCTTGAGTGGATAGATTTAAGTTTGATGTAGTCTTTCAACATTCTGTCAGAACTGCGAACCATAAAGTATGATTTCTCTGAAAGCATGATAGATTTCAAATGGATCCTGACCAAAATGAGTCTGTAGTGTGAAATAATTTTTGCTTGAGTGGATAGATTTAAGTTTGATGTAGCCTTTCAACATTCTGTCAGAACTGCGAACCATAAAGTATGATTTCTCTGAAACCATGATAGATTTCAAATCGCTCCTGACCAAAATGAGTCTGTGATGTGAAATAATTTTTGCTTCAGTGGATAGATATTAACTTGGGGTAGTCTTTCAACATTCTATTAGAACTACGAACCATGAAGTATGACTTCTCTGAAACAATGACAGATTTCAAATGGATCCTGACCAAAATGAGTCTGTAGTGAGAAATAATTTTTGCTTGAGTGGATAGATTTAAGTTTGGGGTAGTCTTTCAACATTTTGTCAGAACTGCGAACCATAACGTATGATTTCTCTGAAACCATGATAGATTTCAAATTCATCCTGACCAAAATGAGTCTGTAGTGAGAAATAATTTTTGCTTGAGTGGATAGATTTAAGTATGATGTAGTCTTTCAACATTCTGTCAGAACTGCGAACCATAAAGTATGATTTCTCTGAAACCATGATAGATTTCAAATCGAACCTGACCAAAATGAGTCTGTAGTGAGAAATAATTTTTGCTTCAGTGGATAGATTTAAGTTTGATGTAGTCTTTCAACATTCTGTCAGAACTGCGAACCATAACGTATGATTTCTCTGAAACCATGATAGATTTCAAATGCATCCTGACCAAAATGAGTCTGTAGTGAGAAATAATTTTTGTTGAGTGGATAGATTTTAGTTAGTTGTAGTCTTTCAACATTCTGTCAGAACTGCGAACCATAAAGAATAATTTCTCTGAAACCGTGATCGATTTCAAATGGATCCTGACCAAAATGAGTCTGTAGTGAGAAATAATTTTTGCTTGAGTGGATAGATTTAAGTTTGGGGTAGTCTTTCAACATTTTGTCAGAACTGCGAACCATAACGTATGATTTCTCTGAAACCATGATAGATTTCAAATGGATCCTGACCAAAATGAGTCTGTAGTGAGAAATAATTTTTGCTTGAGTGGATAGATTTAAGTATGATGTAGTCTTACAACATTCTGTCAGAACTGCGAACCATAAAGTATGATTTCTCTGAAACCATGATAGATTTCAAATCGATCCTGACCAAAATGAGTCTGTAGTGAGAAATAATTTTTGCTTGAGTGGATAGATTTAAGTTTGGCATAGTCTTTCAACATTTTGTCAGAACTGCGAACCATAACGTATGATTTCTCTGAAACCATGATAGATTTCAAATGGATCCTGACCAAAATGAGTCTGTAGTGAGAAATAATTTTTGCTTGAGTGGATAGATTTAAGTTTGATGTAGTCTTTCAACATTTTGTCAGAACTGCGAACCATAACGTATGATTTCTCTGAAACCATGATAGATTTCAAATGGATCCTGACCAAAATGAGTCTGTAGTGAGAAATAATTTTTGCTTGAGTGGATAGATTTAAGTTTGATGTAGTCTTTCAACATTTTGTCAGAACTGCGAACCATAACGTATGATTTCTCTGAAACCATGATAGATTTCAAATGGATCCTGACCAAAATGAGTCTGTAGTGAGAAATAATTTTTGCTTGAGTGGATAGATTTAAGTATGATGTAGTCTTTCAACATTTTGTCAGAACTGCGAACCATAACGTATGATTTCTCTGAAACCATGATAGATTTCAAATGGATCCTGACCAAAATGAGTCTGTACTGAGAAATAATTTTTGCTTGAGTGGATAGATTTAAGTATGATGTAGTCTTTCAACATTCTGTCAGAACTGCGAACCATAAAGTATGATTTCTCTGAAACCATGATAGATTTCAAATCGATCCTGACCAAAATGAGTCTGTAGTGAGAAATAATTTTTGCTTGAGTGGATAGATTTAAGTTTGGGGTAGTCTTTCAACATTTTGTCAGAACTGCGAACCATAACGTATGATTTCTCTGAAACCATGATAGATTTCAAATGGATCCTGACCAAAATGAGTCTGTAGTGAGAAATAATTTTTGCTTGAGTGGATAGATTTAAGTTTGATGTAGTCTTTCAACATTTTGTCAGAACTGCGAACCATAACGTATGATTTCTCTGAAACCATGATAGATTTCAAATCGATCCTGACCAAAATGAGTCTGTAGTGTGAAATAAATTTTGCTTCAGTAAATAGATTTTAGTTAGTTGTAGTCTTTCAATATTCTGTCAGAACTGCGAACCATAAAGTATGATTTCTCTGAAACCATGATAGATTGCAAATCGATCCTGACCAAAATGAGTCTGTAGTGAGAAATAATTTTTGCTTGAGTGGATAGATTTAAGTTTGGGGTAGTCTTTCAACATTCTGTCAGAACTGCGAACCATAACGTATGATTTCTCTGAAACCATGATAGATTTCAAATGGATCCTGACCAAAATGAGTCTGTAGTGAGAAATAATTTTTGTTGAGTGGATAGATTTTAGTCAGTTGTAGTCTTTCAACATTCTGTCAGAACTGCGAACCATAAAGTATGATTTCTCTGAAACCATGATAGATTTCAAATCGATCCTAACCAAAATGAGTCTGTAGTGTGAAATAATTTTTGCTTCAGTGGATAGATATTAGCTTGGGGTAGTCTTTCAACATTCTATTAGAACTACGAACCATGAAGTATGACTTCTCTGAAACCATGACACATTACAAATCGATTGTGACCAAAATGAGTCTGTAGTGTGAAATAAATTTTGCTTCAGTAAATAGATTTTACTTAGTTGTACTCTTTCAACATTCTAACAGAACTACGAACCATAAAGTATGATTTCTCTGAAACCATGATAGATTTCAAATCGATCCTGACCAAAATGAGCCTGTAGTGTGAAATAAATTTTGCTTCAGTAAATAGATTTTAGTTAGTTGTAGTCTTTCAATATTCTGTCAGAACTGCGAACCATAAAGTATGATTTCTCTGAAACCATGATAGATTGCAAATCGATCCTGACCAAAATGAGTCTGTAGTGAGAAATAATTTTTGCTTGAGTGGATAGATTTAAGTTTGGGGTAGTCTTTCAACATTTTGTCAGAACTGCGAACCATAACGTATGATTTCTCTGAAACCATGATAGATTTCAAATGGATCCTGACCAAAATGAGTCTGTAGTGAGAAATAATTTTTGTTGAGTGGATAGATTTTAGTCAGTTGTAGTCTTTCAACATTCTGTCAGAACTGCGAACCATAAAGTATGATTTCTCTGAAACCATGATAGATTTCAAATCGATCCTAACCAAAATGAGTCTGTAGTGTGAAATAATTTTTGCTTCAGTGGATAGATATGAGCTTGGGGTAGTCTTTCAACATTCTATTAGAACTACGAACCATGAAGTATGACTTCTCTGAAACCATGACACATTACAAATCGATTGTGACCAAAATGAGTCTATGGTGTGAAATAATTTTTGCTTGAGTGGATAGATTTAAGTTTGGGGTAGTCGTTCAACATTCTATCAGAACTACGAACACTGAAATATGATTTCTCTGAAACCATGGTAGATTTCAAATGGGTCCTGACCAAAATGAGTCTGTAGTGAGAAATAATTTTTGCTTGAGTGGATAGATTTAAGTATGATGTAGTCTTTCAACATTTTGTCAGAACTGCGAACCATAACGTATGATTTCTCTGAAACCATGATAGATTTCAAATGGATCCTGACCAAAATGAGTCTGTAGTGAGAAATAATTTTTGCTTGAGTGGATAGATTTAAGTATGATGTAGTCTTTCAACATTCTGTCAGAACTGCGAACCATAAAGTATGATTTCTCTGAAACCATGATAGATTTCAAATCGATCCTGACCAAAATGAGTCTGTAGTGAGAAATAATTTTTGCTTGAGTGGATAGATTTAAGTTTGGGGTAGTCTTTCAACATTTTGTCAGAACTGCGAACCATAACGTATGATTTCTCTGAAACCATGATAGATTTCAAATGGATCCTGACCAAAATGAGTCTGTAGTGAGAAATAATTTTTGCTTGAGTGGATAGATTTAAGTTTGATGTAGTCTTTCAACATTTTGTCAGAACTGCGAACCATAACGTATGATTTCTCTGAAACCATGATAGATTTCAAATCGATCCTGACCAAAATGAGCCTGTAGTGTGAAATAAATTTTGCTTCAGTAAATAGATTTTAGTTAGTTGTAGTCTTTCAATATTCTGTCAGAACTGCGAACCATAAAGTATGATTTCTCTGAAACCATGATAGATTGCAAATCGATCCTGACCAAAATGAGTCTGTAGTGAGAAATAATTTTTGCTTGAGTGGATAGATTTAAGTTTGGGGTAGTCTTTCAACATTTTGTCAGAACTGCGAACCATAACGTATGATTTCTCTGAAACCATGATAGATTTCAAATGGATCCTGACCAAAATGAGTCTGTAGTGAGAAATAATTTTTGTTGAGTGGATAGATTTTAGTCAGTTGTAGTCTTTCAACATTCTGTCAGAACTGCGAACCATAAAGTATGATTTCTCTGAAACCATGATAGATTTCAAATCGATCCTAACCAAAATGAGTCTGTAGTGTGAAATAATTTTTGCTTCAGTGGATAGATATTAGCTTGGGGTAGTCTTTCAACATTCTATTAGAACTACGAACCATGAAGTATGACTTCTCTGAAACCATGACACATTACAAATCGATTGTGACCAAAATGAGTCTATGGTGTGAAATAATTTTTGCTTGAGTGGATAGATTTAAGTTTGGGGTAGTCGTTCAACATTCTATCAGAACTACGAACACTGAAGTATGATTTCTCTGAAACCATGGTAGATTTCAAATGGGTCCTGACCAAAATACGTCTGTAGTGTTAAATAATTTTTGGTGAGTGAATAGATTTTAGTTTGGGGTAGTCGTTCAACATTCTATCAGAACTGCGAACCATAACGTATGATTTCTCTGAAACCATGATAGATTTCAAATCGATAATAACAAAAATGAGTCTGTAGTGTGAAATAATTTTTGCTTCAGTAGATAGATATTAGCTTGGGGTAGTCTTTCAACATTCTATTAGAACTACGAACCATGAAGTATGACTTCTCTGAAACAATGACATATTACAAATCGATTGTGACCAAAATGAGTCTGTAGTGAGAAATAATTTTTGATTGAGTGGATAGATTTAAGTTTGATGTAGTCTTTCAACATTCTGTCAGAACTGCGAAACATAAAGTATGATTTCTCTGAAACCATGATAGGTTTCAAATGGGTCCTGACCAAAATACGTCTGTAGTGTTAAATAATTTTTGGTGAGTGAATAGATTTTAGTTTGGGGTAGTCGTTCAACATTCTATCAGAACTACGAACCCTGAAGTATGACTTCTCTGAAACCATGACAGATTACAAATCGATTGTGACCAAAATGTGTCTATGGTGTGAAATAATTTTTGCTTCAGTGGATAGATATTAGCTTGGGGTAGTCTTTCAACATTCTATTAGAACTACGAACCATGAAGTATGACTTCTCTGAAACAATGACATATTACAAATCAATTGTGACCAAAATGAGTCTGTAGTGTGAAATAATTTTTGCTTGAGTGGATAGATTTAAGTTCGGGGTAGTCTTTCAACATTCTGTCAGAACTGCGAACCATAACGCATGATTTCTCTGAAACCATGATAGATTTCAAATGGATTCTGACCAAAATGAGTCTGTAGTGAGAAATAATTTTTGCTTGAGTGGATAGATTTAAGTTTGATGTAGTCTTTCAACATTCTGTCAGAACTGCGAAAAATAAAATATGATTTCTCTGAAACCATGTTAGATTTCAAATCGATCCTGACCAAAATGAGTTTGTAGTGTGGAATAAATTTTGCTTCAGTGGATAGATATTAGTTAGTTGTAGTCTTTCAACATTATAACAGAACTACGAACCATGAAGTATGATTTCTCTGAAACCACGATAGATTTCAAATCGATCCTGACCAAAATGAGTCTGTAGTGTGAAATAATTTTTGTTGAGTGGATAGATTTTAGTTAGGGATAGTCTTTCAACATTCTAACAGAACTACGAATCATAAAGTATGATTTCTCTGAAACCATGATAGATTTCAAATCGATCCTGACCAAAATGAGTCTGTAGTGAGAAATAATTTTTGCTTGAGTGCATAGATTAAAGTTTGGGGTAGTCTTTCAACATTCTATCAGAACTACGAACCATGAAGTATGATTTCTCTGAAATAATGATAGATTTCAAATGGATCCTGACCAAAATGAGTCTGTAGTGAGAAATAATTTTTGTTGAGTGGATAGATTTTAGTCAGTTGTAGTCTTTCAACATTCTGTCAGAACTGCGAACCATAAAGTATGATTTCTCTGAAACCATGAAAGATTTCAAAGCGATCCTAACCAAAATGAGTCTGTAGTGTGAAATAATTTTTGCTTCAGTGGATAGATATTAGCTTGGGGTAGTCTTTCAACATTCTATTAGAACTACGAACCATGAAGTATGACTTCTCTGAAACCATGACACATTACAAATCGATTGTGACCAAAATGAGTCTATGGTGTGAAATAATTTTTGCTTGAGTGGATAGATTTAAGTTTGGGGTAGTCGTTCAACATTCTATCAGAACTACGAACACTGAAGTATGATTTCTCTGAAACCATGATAGATTTCAAATCGATCCTGACCAAAATGAGTCTGTAGTGAGAAATAATTTTTGCTTGAGTGGATAGATTTAAGTTTGGGGTAGTCTTTCAACATTTTGTCAGAACTGCGAACCATAACGTATGATTTCTCTGAAACCATGATAGATCTCAAATGGATCCTGACCAAAATGAGTCTGTAGTGAGAAATAATTTTTGCTTGAGTGGATAGATTTAAGTTTGATGTAGTCTTTCAACATTTTGTCAGAACTGCGAACCATAACGTATGATTTCTCTGAAACCATGATAGATTTCAAATCGATCCTGACCAAAATGAGTCTGTAGTGTGAAATAAATTTTGCTTCAGTAAATAGATTTTAGTTAGTTGTAGTCTTTCAATATTCTGTCAGAACTGCGAACCATAAAGTATGATTTCTCTGAAACCATGATAGATTGCAAATCGATCCTGACCAAAATGAGTCTGTAGTGAGAAATAATTTTTGCTTGAGTGGATAGATTTAAGTTTGGGGTAGTCTTTCAACATTTTGTCAGAACTGCGAACCATAACGTATGATTTCTCTGAAACCATGATAGATTTCAAATGGATCCTGACCAAAATGAGTCTGTAGTGAGAAATAATTTTTGTTGAGTGGATAGATTTTAGTCAGTTGTAGTCTTTCAACATTCTGTCAGAACTGCGAACCATAAAGTATGATTTCTCTGAAACCATGATAGATTTCAAATCGATCCTAACCAAAATGAGTCTGTAGTGTGAAATAATTTTTGCTTCAGTGGATAGATATTAGCTTGGGGTAGTCTTTCAACATTCTATTAGAACTACGAACCATGAAGTATGACTTCTCTGAAACCATGACACATTACAAATCGATTGTGACCAAAATGAGCCTGTAGTGTGAAATAAATTTTGCTTCAGTAAATAGATTTTAGTTAGTTGTACTCTTTCAACATTCTAACAGAACTACGAACCATAAAGTATGATTTCTCTGAAACCATGATAGATTTCAAATCGATCCTGACCAAAATGAGCCTGTAGTGTGAAATAAATTTTGCTTCAGTAAATAGATTTTAGTTAGTTGTAGTCTTTCAATATTCTGTCAGAACTGCGAACCATAAAGTATGATTTCTCTGAAACCATGATAGATTGCAAATCGATCCTGACCAAAATGAGTCTGTAGTGAGAAATAATTTTTGCTTGAGTGGATAGATTTAAGTTTGGGGTAGTCTTTCAACATTTTGTCAGAACTGCGAACCATAACGTATGATTTCTCTGAAACCATGATAGATTTCAAATGGATCCTGACCAAAATGAGTCTGTAGTGAGAAATAATTTTTGTTGAGTGGATAGATTTTAGTCAGTTGTAGTCTTTCAACATTCTGTCAGAACTGCGAACCATAAAGTATGATTTCTCTGAAACCATGATAGATTTCAAATCGATCCTAACCAAAATGAGTCTGTAGTGTGAAATAATTTTTGCTTCAGTGGATAGATATTAGCTTGGGGTAGTCTTTCAACATTCTATTAGAACTACGAACCATGAAGTATGACTTCTCTGAAACCATGACACATTACAAATCGATTGTGACCAAAATGAGTCTATGGTGTGAAATAATTTTTGCTTGAGTGGATAGATTTAAGTTTGGGGTAGTCGTTCAACATTCTATCAGAACTACGAACACTGAAGTATGATTTCTCTGAAACCATGGTAGATTTCAAATGGGTCCTGACCAAAATACGTCTGTAGTGTTAAATAATTTTTGGTGAGTTAATAGATTTTAGTTTGGGGTAGTCGTTCAACATTCTATCAGAACTGCGAACCATAACGTATGATTTCTCTGAAACCATGATAGATTTCAAATCGATAATAACAAAAATGAGTCTGTAGTGTGAAATAATTTTTGCTTCAGTGGATAGATATTAGCTTGGGGTAGTCTTTCAACATTCTATTAGAACTACGAACCATGAAGTATGACTTCTCTGAAACAATGACATATTACAAATCGATTGTGACCAAAATGAGTCTGTAGTGTGAAATAATTTTTGCTTGAGTGGATATATTTAAGTTCGGGGTAGTCTTTCAACATTCTGTCAGAACTGCGAACCATAACGCATGATTTCTCTGAATCCATGATAGATTTCAAATGGATCCTGACCAAAATGAGTCTGTAGTGAGAAATAATTTTTGATTGAGTGGATAGATTTAAGTTTGATGTAGTCTTTCAACATTCTGTCAGAACTGCGAAACATAAAGTATGATTTCTCTGAAACCATGATAGGTTTCAAATGGGTCCTGACCAAAATACGTCTGTAGTGTTAAATAATTTTTGGTGAGTGAATAGATTTTAGTTTGGGGTAGTCGTTCAACATTCTATCAGAACTACGAACCCTGAAGTATGACTTCTCTGAAACCATGACAGATTACAAATCGATTGTGACCAAAATGTGTCTATGGTGTGAAATAATTTTTGCTTCAGTGGATAGATATTAGCTTGGGGTAGTCTTTCAACATTCTGTTAGAACTACGAACCATGAAGTATGACTTCTCTGAAACCATGACATATTACAAATCAATTGTGACCAAAATGAGTCTGTAGTGTGAAATAATTTTTGCTTGAGTGGATAGATTTAAGTTCGGGGTAGTCTTTCAACATTCTGTCAGAACTGCGAACCATAACGCATGATTTCTCTGAAACCATGATAGATTTCAAATGGATCCTGACCAAAATGAGTCTGTAGTGAGAAATAATTTTTGCTTGAGTGGATAGATTTAAGTTTGATGTAGTCTTTCATCATTCTGTCAGAACTGCGAACCATAAAGTATGATTTCTCTGAAACCATGTTAGATTTCAAATCGATCCTGACCAAAATGAGTTTGTAGTGTGGAATAAATTTTGCTTCAGTGGATAGATATTAGTTAGTTGTAGTCTTTCAACATTATAACAGAACTACGAACCATGAAGTATGATTTCTCTGAAACCACGATAGATTTCAAATCGATCCTGACCAAAATGAGTCTGTAGTGTGAAATAATTTTTGTTGAGTGGATAGATTTTAGTTAGGGATAGTCTTTCAACATTCTAACAGAACTACGAACCATAAAGTATGATTTCTCTGAAACCATGATAGATTTCAAATCGATCCTGACCAAAATGAGTCTGTAGTGAGAAATAATTTTTGCTTGAGTGCATAGATTAAAGTTTGGGGTAGTCTTTCAACATTCTATCAGAACTACGAACCATGAAGTATGATTTCTCTGAAATAATGATAGATTTCAAATGGATCCTGACCAAAATGAGTCTGTAGTGAGAAATAATTTTTGCTTGAGAGGATAGATTTAAGTTTGGGGTAGTCTTTCAACATTTTGTCAGAACTGCGAACCATAACGTATGATTTCTCTGAAACCGTGATAGATTTCAAATCGATCCTGACCAAAATGTGTCTGTAGTGAGAAATAATTCTTGCTTGAGTGGATAGATTTAAGTTTGATGTAGTCTTTCAACATTTTGTCAGAACTGCGAACCATGATAGATTTCAAATCGATCCTGACTAAAATGAGTCTGTAGTGTGAAATAAATTTTGCTTCAGTGGATAGATATTAGTTAGTTGTACTCTTTCAACATTCTGTCAGAACTGCGAACCATAAAGTATGATTTCTCTGAAACCATGATAGATTAGAAATCGATCCTGACCAAAATGAGTCCGTAGTGAGAAATAATTTTTGCTTGAGTGGATAGATTTAAGTTTGGGGTAGTCTTTCAACATTTTGTCAGAACTGCGAACCATAACGTATGATTTCTCTGAAACCATGATAGATTTCGAATGGATCCTGACCAAAATGAGTCTGTAGTGAGAAATAATTTTTGTTGGGTGGATAGATTTTAGTCAGTTGTAGTCTTTCAACATTCTGTCAGAACTGCGAACCATAAAGTATGATTTATCTGAAACCATGATAGATTTCAAATCGATCCTAACCAAAATGAGTCTGTAGCGTGAAATAATTTTTGCTTCAGTAGATAGATATTAGCTTGGGGTAGTCTTTCAACATTCTATTAGAACTACGAACCATGAAGTATGACTTCTCTGAAACCATGACAGATTACAAATCGATTGTGACCAAAATGAGTCTATGGTGTGAAATAATTTTTGCTTGAGTGGATAGATTTAAGTTTGGGGTAGTCGTTCAACATTCTATCAGAACTACGAACACTGAAGTATGATTTCTCTGAAACCATGGTAGATTTCAAATCATCCTGACCAAAATGAGTCTGTAGTGTGAAATAATTTTTGCTTGAGTGGATATATTTAAGTTTGGGGTAGTCTTTCAACATTTTGTCAGAACTGCGAACCATAACGTATGATTTCTCTGAAACCATGATAGATTTCAAATCGATCCTAACAAAAATGAGTCTGTAGTGTGAAATAATTTTTGCTTCAGTGGATAGATATTAGTTTGGGGTAGTCTTTCAACATTCTATTAGAACTACGAACCATGAAGTATGACTTCTCTGAAACAATGACAGATTACAAATCGATTGTGACCAAAATAAGTCTGTAGTGTGAAATAATTTTTGGATGAGTGGATAGATTTAAGTTCGGGGTAGTCTTTCAACATTCTGTCAGAACTGCGAAAAATAACGCATGATTTCTCTGAAACCATGATAGATTTCAAATGGATCCTGACCAAAATGAGTCTGTAGTGAGAAATAATTTTTGCTTGAGTGGATAGATTTAAGTTTGATGTAGTCTTTCAACATTCTGTCAGAACTGCGAACCATAAAGTATGATTTCTCTGAAACCATGATAGATTTCAAATCGATCCTGACCAAAATGAGTTTGTAGTGTGGAATAAATTTTGCTTCAGTGGATAGATATTTGTTAGTTGTAGTCTTTCAACATTATAACAGAACTACGAACCATGAAGTATGATTTCTCTGAAATAATGATAGATTTCAAATGGATCCTGACCAAAATGAGTCTGTAGTGTGAAATAATTTTTGTTGAGTGGATAGATTTTAGTTAGGGATAGTCTTTCAACATTCTAACAGAACTACGAACCATAAAGTATGATTTCTCTGAAACCATGATAGATTTCAAATCGATCCTGACCAAAATGAGTCTGTAGTGAGAAATAATTTTTGCTTGAGTGCATAGATTAAAGTTTGGGGTAGTCTTTCAACATTCTATCAGAACTACGAACCATGAAGTATGATTTCTCTGAAATAGTGATAGATTTCAAATGGATCCTGACCAAAATGAGTCTGTAGTGAGATATAATTTTTGCTTGAGAGGATAGATTTAAGTTTGGGGTAGTCTTTCAACATTTTGTCAGAACTGCGAACCATAACGTATGATTTCTCTGAAACCATGATAGATTTCAAATCGATCCTGACCAAAATGTGTCTGTAGTGAGAAATAATTCTTGCTTGAGTGGATAGATTTAAGTTTGAATTAGTCTTTCAACATTTTGTCAGAACTGCGAACCATAACGTATGATTTCTCTGAAACCATGATAGATTTCAAATCGATCCTGACTAAAATGAGTCTGTAGTGTGAAATAAATTTTGCTTCAGTGGATAGATATTAGTTAGTTGTACTCTTTCAACATTCTGTCAGAACTGCGAACCATAAAGTATGATTTCTCTGAAACCATGATAGATTAGAAATCGATCCTGACCAAAATGAGTCCGTAGTGAGAAATAATTTTTGCTTGAGTGGATAGATTTAAGTTTGGGGTAGTCTTTCAACATTTTGTCAGAACTGCGAACCATAACGTATGATTTCTCTGAAACCATGATAGATTTCGAATGGATCCTGATCAAAATGAGTCTGTAGTGAGAAATAATTTTTGTTGGGTGGATAGATTTTAGTCAGTTGTAGTCTTTCAACATTCTGTCAGAACTGCGAACCATAAAGTATGATTTCTCTGAAACCATGATAGATTTCAAATCGATCCTAACCAAAATGAGTCTGTAGTGTGAAATAATTTTTGCTTCAGTGGATAGATATTAGCTTGGGGTAGTCTTTCAACATTCTATTAGAACTACGAACCATGAAGTATGACTTCTCTGAAACCATGACAGATTACAAATCGATTGTGACCAAAATGAGTCTATGGTGTGAAATAATTTTTGCTTGAGTGGATAGATTTAAGTTTGGGGTAGTCGTTCAACATTCTATCAGAACTACGAACACTGAAGTATGATTTCTCTGAAACCATGGTAGATTTCAAATCATCCTGACCAAAATGAGTCTGTAGTGTGAAATAATTTTTGCTTGAGTGGATATATTTAAGTTTGGGGTAGTCTTTCAACATTTTGTCAGAACTGCGAACCATAACGTATGATTTCTCTGAAACCATGATAGATTTCAAATCGATCCTAACAAAAATGAGTCTGTAGTGTGAAATAATTTTTGCTTCAGTTTATAGATATTAGTTTGGGGTAGTCTTTCAACATCCTATTAGAACTACGAACCATGAAGTATGACTTCTCTGAAACAATGACAGATTACAAATCGATTGTGACAAAAATAAGTCTGTAGTGTGAAATAATTTTTGGTTGAGTGGATAGATTTAAGTTCGGGGTAGTCTTTCAACATTCTGTCAGAACTGCGAAAAATAACGCATGATTTCTCTGAAACCATGATAGATTTCAAATGGATCCTGACCAAAATGAGTCTGTAGTGAGAAATAATTTTTGCTTGAGTGGATAGATTTAAGTTTGATGTAGTCTTTCAACATTCTGTCAGAACTGCGAACCATAAAGTATGATTTCTCTGAAACCATGATAGATTTCAAATCGATCCTGACCAAAATGAGTTTGTAGTGTGGAATAAATTTTGCTTCAGTGGATAGATATTTGTTAGTTGTAGTCTTTCAACATTATAACAGAACTACGAACCATGAAGTATGATTTCTCTGAAACCACGATAGATTTCAAATCGATCCTGACCAAAATGAGTCTGTAGTGCGAAATAATTTTTGTTGAGTGGATAGATTTTAGTTAGGGATAGTCTTTCAACATTCTAACAGAACTACGAACCATGAAGTATGATTTCTCTGAAACCATGATAGATTGCAAATCGATCCTGACCAAAATGAGTCTGTAGTGAGAAATAATTTATGCTTGAGTGGATAGATTTAAGTTTGGGGTAGTCTTTCAACATTTTGTCAGAACTGCGAACCATAACGTATGATTTCTCTGAAACCATGATAGATTTCAAATGGATCCTGACCAAAATGAGTCTGTAGTGAGAAATAATTTTTGTTGAGTGGATAGATTTTAGTCAGTTGTAGTCTTTCAACATTCTGTCAGAACTGCGAACCATAAAGTATGATTTCTCTGAAACCATGATAGATTTCAAATCGATCCTAACCAAAATGAGTCTGTAGTGTGAAATAATTTTTGCTTCAGTGTTTAGATATTAGCTTGGGGTAGTCTTTCAACATTCTATTAGAACTACGAACCATGAAGTATGACTTCTCTGAAACCAAGACACATTACAAATCGATTGTGACCAAAATGAGTCTATGGTGTGAAATAATTTTTGCTTGAGTGGATAGATTTAAGTTTGGGGTAGTCGTTCAACATTCTATCAGAACTACGAACACTGAAGTATGATTTCTCTGAAACCATGGTAGATTTCAAATGGGTCCTGACCAAAATACGTCTGTAGTGTTAAATAATTTTTGGTGAGTGAATAGATTTTAGTTTGGGGTAGTCGTTCAACATTCTATCAGAACTGCGAACCATAACGTATGATTTCTCTGAAACCATGATAGATTTCAAATCGATAATAACAAAAATGAGTCTGTAGTGTGAAATAATTTTTGCTTCAGTGGATAGATATTAGCTTGGGGTAGTCTTTCAACATTCTATTAGAACTACGAACCATGAAGTATGATTTCTCTGAAATAATGATAGATTTCAAATGGATCCTGACCAAAATGAGTCTGTAGTGAGAAATAATTTTTGCTTGAGTGCATAGATTAAAGTTTGGGGTAGTCTTTCAACATTCTATCAGAACTACGAACCATGAAGTATGATTTCTCTGAAATAATGATAGATTTCAAATGGATCCTGACCAAAATGAGTCTGTAGTGAGAAATAATTTTTGCTTGAGAGGATAGATTTAAGTTTGGGGTAGTCTTTCAACATTTTGTCAGAACTGCGAACCATAACGTATGATTTCTCTGAAACCATGATAGATTTCAAATCGATCCTGACCAAAATGTGTCTGTAGTGAGAAATAATTCTTGCTTGAGTGGATAGATTTAAGTTTGATGTAGTCTTTCAACATTTTGTCAGAACTGCGAACCATAACGTATGATTTCTCTGAAACCATGTTAGATTTCAAATCGATCCTGACCAAAATGAGTTTGTAGTGTGGAATAAATTTTGCTTCAGTGGATAGATATTAGTTAGTTGTAGTCTTTCAACATTATAACAGAACTACGAACCATGAAGTATGATTTCTCTGAAACCACGATAGATTTCAAATCGATCCTGACCAAAATGAGTCTGTAGTGTGAAATAATTTATGCTTGAGTGGATAGATTTAAGTTTGGGGTAGTCTTTCAACATTTTGTCAGAACTGCGAACCATAACGTATGATTTCTCTGAAACCATGATAGATTTCAAATGGATCCTGACCAAAATGAGTCTGTAGTGAGAAATAATTTTTGTTGAGTGGATAGATTTTAGTCAGTTGTAGTCTTTCAACATTCTGTCAGAACTGCGAACCATAAAGTATGATTTCTCTGAAACCATGATAGATTTCAAATCGATCCTAACCAAAATGAGTCTGTAGTGTGAAATAATTTTTGCTTCAGTGGATAGATATTAGCTTGGGGTAGTCTTTCAACATTCTATTAGAACTACGAACCATGAAGTATGACTTCTCTGAAACATGATAGATTTCAAATCGATAATAACAAAAATGAGTCTGTAGTGTGAAATAATTTTTGCTTCAGTGGATAGATATTAGCTTGGGGTAGTCTTTCAACATTCTATTAGAACTACGAACCATGAAGTATGACTTCTCTGAAACAATGACATATTACAAATCGATTGTGACCAAAATGAGTCTGTAGTGTGAAATAATTTTTGCTTGAGTGGATATATTTAAGTTCGGGGTAGTCTTTCAACATTCTGTCAGAACTGCGAACCATAACGCATGATTTCTCTGAATCCATGATAGATTTCAAATGGACCCTGACCAAAATGAGTCTGTAGTGAGAAATAATTTTTGATTGAGTGGATAGATTTAAGTTTGATGTAGTCTTTCAACATTCTGTCAGAACTGCGAAACATAAAGTATGATTTCTCTGAAACCATGATAGGTTTCAAATGGGTCCTGACCAAAATACGTCTGTAGTGTTAAATAATTTTTGGTGAGTGAATAGATTTTAGTTTGGGGTAGTCGTTCAACATTCTATCAGAACTACGAACCCTGAAGTATGACTTCTCTGAAACCATGACAGATTACAAATCGATTGTGACCAAAATGTGTCTATGGTGTGAAATAATTTTTGCTTCAGTGGATAGATATTAGCTTGGGGTAGTCTTTCAACATTCTATTAGAACTACGAACCATGAAGTATGACTTCTCTGAAACAATGACATATTACAAATCAATTGTGACCAAAATGAGTCTGTAGTGTGAAATAATTTTTGCTTGAGTGGATAGATTTAAGTTCGGGGTAGTCTTTCAACATTCTGTCAGAACTGCGAACCATAACGCATGATTTCTCTGAAACCATGATAGATTTCAAATGGATCCTGACCAAAATGAGTCTGTAGTGAGAAATAATTTTTGCTTGAGTGGATAGATTTAAGTTTGATGTAGTCTTTCAACATTCTGTCAGAACTGCGAACCATAAAGTATGATTTCTCTGAAACCATGTTAGATTTCAAATCGATCCTGACCAAAATGAGTTTGTAGTGCGGAATAAATTTTGCTTCAGTGGATAGATATTAGTTAGTTGTAGTCTTTCAACATTATAACAGAACTACGAACCATGAAGTATGATTTCTCTGAAACCACGATAGATTTCAAATCGATCCTGACCAAAATGAGTCTGTAGTGTGAAATAATTTTTGTTGAGTGGATAGATTTTAGTTAGGGATAGTCTTTCAACATTCTAACAGAACTACGAACCATAAAGTATGATTTCTCTGAAACCATGATAGATTTCAAATCGATCCTGACCAAAATGAGTCTGTAGTGAGAAATAATTTTTGCTTGAGTGCATAGATTAAAGTTTGGGGTAGTCTTTCAACATTCTATCAGAACTACGAACCATGAAGTATGATTTCTCTGAAATAATGATAGATTTCAAATGGATCCTGACCAAAATGAGTCTGTAGTGAGAAATAATTTTTGCTTGAGAGGATAGATTTAAGTTTGGGGTAGTCTTTCAACATTTTGTCAGAACTGCGAACCATAACGTATGATTTCTCTGAAACCATGATAGATTTCAAATCGATCCTGACCAAAATGTGTCTGTAGTGAGAAATAATTCTTGCTTGAGTGGATAGATTTAAGTTTGATGTAGTCTTTCAACATTTTGTCAGAACTGCGAACCATAACGTATGATTTCTCTGAAACCATGATAGATTTCAAATCGATCCTGACTAAAATGAGTCTGTAGTGTGAAATAAATTTTGCTTCAGTGGATAGATATTAGTTAGTTGTACTCTTTCAACATTCTGTCAGAACTGCGAACCATAAAGTATGATTTCTCTGAAACCATGATAGATTAGAAATCGATCCTGACCAAAATGAGTCCGTAGTGAGAAATAATTTTTTCTTGAGTGGATAGATTTAAGTTTGGGGTAGTCTTTCAACATTTTGTCAGAACTGCGAACCATAACGTATGATTTCTCTGAAACCATGATAGATTTCGAATGGATCCTGACCAAAATGAGTCTGTAGTGAGAAATAATTTTTGTTGGGTGGATAGATTTTAGTCAGTTGTAGTCTTTCAACATTCTGTCAGAACTGCGAACCATAAAGTATGATTTCTCTGAAACCATGATAGATTTCAAATCGATCCTAACCAAAATGAGTCTGTAGCGTGAAATAATTTTTGCTTCAGTAGATAGATATTAGCTTGGGGTAGTCTTTCAACATTCTATTAGAACTACGAACCATGAAGTATGACTTCTCTGAAACCATGACAGATTACAAATCGATTGTGACCAAAATGAGTCTATGGTGTGAAATAATTTTTGCTTGAGTGGATAGATTTAAGTTTGGGGTAGTCGTTCAACATTCTATCAGAACTACGAACACTGAAGTATGATTTCTCTGAAACCATGGTAGATTTCAAATCATCCTGACCAAAATGAGTCTGTAGTGTGAAATAATTTTTGCTTGAGTGGATATATTTAAGTTTGGGGTAGTCTTTCAACATTTTGTCAGAACTGCGAACCATAACGTATGATTTCTCTGAAACCATGATAGATTTCAAATCGATCCTAACAAAAATGAGTCTGTAGTGTGAAATAATTTTTGCTTCAGTGGATAGATATTAGTTTGGGGTAGTCTTTCAACATTCTATTAGAACTACGAACCATGAAGTATGACTTCTCTGAAACAATGACAGATTACAAATCGATTGTGACCAAAATAAGTCTGTAGTGTGAAATAATTTTTGGATGAGTGGATAGATTTAAGTTCGGGGTAGTCTTTCAACATTCTGTCAGAACTGCGAAAAATAACGCATGATTTCTCTGAAACCATGATAGATTTCAAATGGATCCTGACCAAAATGAGTCTGTAGTGAGAAATAATTTTTGCTTGAGTGGATAGATTTAAGTTTGATGTAGTCTTTCAACATTCTGTCAGAACTGCGAACCATAAAGTATGATTTCTCTGAAACCATGATAGATTTCAAATCGATCCTGACCAAAATGAGTTTGTAGTGTGGAATAAATTTTGCTTCAGTGGATAGATATTTGTTAGTTGTAGTCTTTCAACATTATAACAGAACTACGAAAAATGAAGTATGATTTCTCTGAAATAATGATAGATTTCAAATGGATCCTGACCAAAATGAGTCTGTAGTGTGAAATAATTTTTGTTGAGTGGATAGATTTTAGTTAGGGATAGTCTTTCAACATTCTAACAGAACTACGAACCATAAAGTATGATTTCTCTGAAACCATGATAGATTTCAAATCGATCCTGACCAAAATGAGTCTGTAGTGAGAAATAATTTTTGCTTGAGTGCATAGATTAAAGTTTGGGGTAGTCTTTCAACATTCTATCAGAACTACGAACCATGAAGTATGATTTCTCTGAAATAATGATAGATTTCAAATGGATCCTGACCAAAATGAGTCTGTAGTGAGAAATAATTTTTGCTTTAGAGGATAGATTTAAGTTTGGGGTAGTCTTTCAACATTTTGTCAGAACTGCGAACCATAACGTATGATTTCTCTGAAACCATGATAGATTTCAAATCGATCCTGACCAAAATGTGTCTGTAGTGAGAAATAATTCTTGCTTGAGTGGATAGATTTAAGTTTGATGTAGTCTTTCAAAATTTTGTCAGAACTGCGAACCATAACGTATGATTTCTCTGAAACCATGATAGATTTCAAATCGATCCTGACTAAAATGAGTCTGTAGTGTGAAATAAATTTTGCTTCAGTGGATAGATATTAGTTAGTTGTACTCTTTCAACATTCTGTCAGAACTGCGAACCATAAAGTATGATTTCTCTGAAACCATGATAGATTAGAAATCGATCCTGACCAAAATGAGTCCGTAGTGAGAAATAATTTTTGCTTGAGTGGATAGATTTAAGTTTGGGGTAGTCTTTCAACATTTTGTCAGAACTGCGAACCATAAAGTATGATTTCTCTGAAACCATGATAGATTTCAAATCGATCCTGACCAAAATGAGTTTGTAGTGTGGAATAAATTTTGCTTCAGTGGATAGATATTTGTTAGTTGTAGTCTTTCAACATTATAACAGAACTACGAACCATGAAGTATGATTTCTCTGAAATAATGATAGATTTCAAATGGATCCTGACCAAAATGAGTCTGTAGTGTGAAATAATTTTTGTTGAGTGGATAGATTTTAGTTAGGGATAGTCTTTCAACATTCTAACAGAACTACGAACCATAAAGTATGATTTCTCTGAAACCATGATAGATTTCAAATCGATCCTGACCAAAATGAGTCTGTAGTGAGAAATAATTTTTGCTTGAGTGCATAGATTAAAGTTTGGGGTAGTCTTTCAACATTCTATCAGAACTACGAACCATGAAGTATGATTTCTCTGAAATAATGATAGATTTCAAATGGATCCTGACCAAAATGAGTCTGTAGTGAGAAATAATTTTTGCTTGAGAGGATAGATTTAAGTTTGGGGTAGTCTTTCAACATTTTGTCAGAACTGCGAACCATAACGTATGATTTCTCTGAAACCATGATAGATTTCAAATCGATCCTGACCAAAATGAGTCTGTAGTGAGAAATAATTTTTGTTGGGTGGATAGATTTTAGTCAGTTGTAGTCTTTCAACATTCTGTCAGAACTGCGAACCATAAAGTATGATTTCTCTGAAACCATGATAGATTTCAAATCGATCCTAACCAAAATGAGTCTGTAGTGTGAAATAATTTTTGCTTCAGTGGATAGATATTAGCTTGGGGTAGTCTTTCAACATTCTATTAGAACTACGAACCATGAAGTATGACTTCTCTGAAACCATGACAGATTACAAATCGATTGTGACCAAAATGAGTCTATGGTGTGTAATAATTTTTGCTTGAGTGGATAGATTTAAGTTTGGGGTAGTCGTTCAACATTCTATCAGAACTACGAACACTGAAGTATGATTTCTCTGAAACCATGGTAGATTTCAAATCATCCTGACCAAAATGAGTCTGTAGTGTGAAATAATTTTTGCTTGAGTGGATATATTTAAGTTTGGGGTAGTCTTTCAACATTTTGTCAGAACTGCGAACCATAACGTATGATTTCTCTGAAACCATGATAGATTTCAAATCGATCCTAACAAAAATGAGTCTGTAGTGTGAAATAATTTTAGCTTCAGTGGATAGATATTAGTTTGGGGTAGTCTTTCAACATTCTATTAGAACTACGAACCATGAAGTATGACTTCTCTGAAACAATGACAGATTACAAATCGATTGTGACCAAAATAAGTCTGTAGTGTGAAATAATTTTTGGATGAGTGGATAGATTTAAGTTCGGGGTAGTCTTTCAACATTCTGTCAGAACTGCGAAAAATAACGCATGATTTCTCTGAAACCATGATAGATTTCAAATGGATCCTGACCAAAATGAGTCTGTAGTGAGAAATAATTTTTGCTTGAGTGGATAGATTTAAGTTTGATGTAGTCTTTCAACATTCTGTCAGAACTGCGAACCATAAAGTATGATTTCTCTGAAACCATGATAGATTTCAAATCGATCCTGACCAAAATGAGTTTGTAGTGTGGAATAAATTTTGCTTCAGTGGATAGATATTTGTTGGTTGTAGTCTTTCAACATTATAACAGAACTACGAACCATGAAGTATGATTTCTCTGAAACCACGATAGATTTCAAATCGATCCTGACCAAAATGAGTCTGTAGTGCGAAATAATTTTTGTTGAGTGGATAGATTTTAGTTAGGGATAGTCTTTCAACATTCTAACAGAACTACGAACCATGAAGTATGATTTCTCTGAAACCATGATAGATTTCAAATCGATCCTGACCAAAATGAGTCTGTAGTGTGAAATAAATTTTGCTTCAGTAAATAGATTTTAGTTAGTTGTAGTCTTTCAATATTCTGTCAGAACTGCGAACCATAAAGCATGATTTCTCTGAAACCATGATGGATTTCAAATGGGTCCTGACCAAAATACGTCTGTAGTGTGAAATAATTTTTGCTTGAGTGGATAGATTTAAGTTCGGGGTAGTCTTTCAACATTCTGTCAGAACTGCGAACCATAACGCATGATTTCTCTGAAACCATGATAGATTTCAAATGGATCCTGACCAAAATGAGTCTGTAGTGAGAAATAATTTTTGCTTGAGTGGATAGATTTAAGTTTGATGTAGTCTTTCAACATTCTGTCAGAACTGCGAACCATAAAGTATGATTTCTCTGAAACCATGATAGATTTCAAATCGATCCTGACCAAAATGAGTTTGTAGTGTGGAATAAATTTTGTTGAGTGGATAGATTTTAGTTAGGGATAGTCTTTCAACATTCTAACAGAACTACGAACCATGAAGTATGATTTCTCTGAAACCATGATAGATTTCAAATCGATCCTGACCAAAATGAGTCTGTAGTGCGAAATAAATTTTGCTTCAGTAAATAGATTTTAGTTAGTTGTAGTCTTTCAATATTCTGTCAGAACTGCGAACCATAAAGTATGATTTCTCTGAAACCATGATAGATTTGAAATGGGTCCTGACCAAAATACGTCTGTAGTGTTAAATAATTTTTGGTGAGTGAATAGATTATAGTTTGGATTAATCGTTCAACATTCTATCAGAACTACGAACCCTGAAGTATGATTTCTCTGAAACCATGATAGATTTCAAATCGATCCTGACCAAAATGAGTCTGTAGTGCGAAATAATTTTTGTTGAGTGGATAGATTTTAGTTAGGGATAGTCTTTCAACATTCTAACAGAACTACGAACCATGAAGTATGATTTCCCTGAAACCATGATAGATTTCAAATCGATCCTGAAAAAAATGAGTCTGTAGTGTGAAATAAATTTTGCTTCAGTAAATAGATTTTAGTTAGTTGTAGTCTTTCAATATTCTGTCAGAACTGCGAACCATAAAGTATGATTTCTCTGAAACCATGATAGATTTGAAATGGGTCCTGACCAAAATACGTCTGTAGTGTTAAATAATTTTTGGTGAGTGAATAGATTTTAGTTTGGGGTAGTCGTTCAACATTCTATCAGAACTACGAACCCTGAAGTATGATTTCTCTGAAACCATGATAGATTTCAAATCGATCCTAACCAAAATGAGTCTGTAGTGTGAAATAAATTTTGCTTCAGTAAATAGATTTTAGTTAGTTGTAGTCTTTCAATATTCTGTCAGAACTGCGAACCATAAAGTATGATTTCTCTGAAACCATGATAGATTTGAAATGGGTCCTGACCAAAATACGTCTGTAGTGTTAAATAATTTTTGGTGAGTGAATAGATTTTAGTTTGAGGTAGTCGTTCAACATTCTATCAGAACTACGAACCCTGAAGTATGATTTCTCTGAAACCATGATAGATTTCAAATCGATCCTAACCAAAATGAGTCTGTAGTGTGAAATAAATTTTGCTTCAGTAAATAGATTTTAGTTAGTTGTAGTCTTTCAATATTCTGTCAGAACTGCGAACCATAAAGTATGATTTCTCTGAAACCACGATAGATTTCAAATGGATCCTGTCCAAAATGAGTCTGTAGTGTGAAATAATTTTTGTTGAGTGGATAGATTTTAGTTAGTTGTAGTCTTTCAACATTCTGTCAGAACTACGAATCATAAAGTATGATTTCTCTGAAACCACGATAGATTTCAAATGGATCCTGACCAAAATGAGTCTGTAGTGCGAAATAATTTTTGTTGAGTGGATAGATTTTAGTTAGGGATAGTCTTTCAACATTCTAACAGAACTACGAACCACGAAGTATGATTTCTCTGAAACCATGATAGATTTCAAATCGATCCTGACCAAAATGAGTCTGTAGTGTGAAATAAATTTTGCTTCAGTAAATAGATTTTAGTTAGTTGTAGTCTTCAATATTTCAGAACTGCGAACCATAAAGTATGATTTCTCTGAAACCATGATAGATTTCAAATCGATCCTAACCAAAATGAGTCTGTAGTGTGAAATAATTTTTGCTTCAGTAAATAGATTTTAGTTAGTTGTAGTCTTTCAATATTCTGTCAGAACTGCGAACCATAAAGTATGATTTCTCTGAAACCATGATAGATTTCAAATGCCTTATGACCAAAATACGTCTGTAGTGTTAAATAATTTTTGGTGAGTGAATAGATTTTAGTTAGGGATAGTCTTTCAACATTCTAACAGAACTACGAACCATGAAGTATGATTTCTCTAAAACCATGATAGATTTCGAATGGATCCTGACCAAAATGAGTCTGTAGTGAGAAATAATTTTTGTTGGGTGGATAGATTTTAGTCAGTTGTAGTCTTTCAACATTCTGTCAGAACTGCGAACCATAAAGTATGATTTCTCTGAAACCATGATAGATTTCAAATCGATCCTAACCAAAATGAGTCTGTAGTGTGAAATAAATTTTGCTTCAGTAAATAGATTTTAGTTAGTTGTAGTCTTTCAATATTCTGTCAGAACTGCGAACCATAAAGTATGATTTCTCTGAAACCATGATAGATTTCAAATCGATCCTGACCAAAATGAGTCCGTAGTGTGAAATAATTTTTGTTGAGTGGATAGATTTTAGTTAGGGATAGTCTTTCAACATTCTAACAGAACTACGAACCATAAAGTATGATTTCTCTGAAACCATGATAGATTTCAAATCGATCCTGACCAAAATGAGTCTGTAGTGAGAAATAATTTTTGCTTGAGTGCATAGATTAAAGTTTGGGGTAGTCTTTCAACATTCTATCAGAACTACGAACCATGAAGTATGATTTCTCTGAAATAATGATAGATTTCAAATGGATCCTGACCAAAATGAGTCTGTAGTGAGAAATAATTTTTGCTTGAGTGGATAGATTTAAGTTTGGGGTAGTCTTTCAACATTTTGTCAGAACTGCGAACCATAACGTATGATTTCTCTGAAAAAATGATAAATTTCAAATCGATCCTGACCAAAATGTGTCTGTAGTGAGAAATAATTTTTGCTTGAGTGGATAGATTTAAGTTTGATGTAGTCTTTCAACATTTTGTCAGAACTACGAACCATAACGTATGATTTCTCTGAAACCATGATAGATTTCAAATCGATTCTGACCAAAATGAGTCTGTAGTGTGAAATAAATTTTGCTTCAGTAAATAGATTGTAGTTAGTTGTAGTCTTTCAATATTCTGTCAGAACTGCGAACCATAAAGTATGATTTCTCTGAAACCATGATAGATTACAAATCGATCCTGACCAAAATGAGTCTGTAGTGTGAAATAAATTTTGCTTCAGTAAATAGATTTTAGTTAGTTGTAGTCTTTCAATATTCTGTCAGAACTGCGAACCATAAAGTATGATTTCTCTGAAACCATGATAGATTTCAAATGGGTCCTGACCAAAATACGTCTGTAGTGTTAAATAATTTTTGGTGAGTGAATAGATTTTAGTTTGGGGTAGTCGTTCAACATTCTATCAGAACTACGAACCCTGAAGTATGATTTCTCTGAAACCGCTATAGATTTCAAATCGATCCTGACCAAAATGAGTCTGTGGTGTGAAATAATTTTTGTTGAGTGGATAGATTTTAATTAGTTGTAACCTTTCAACATTCTAACAGAACTACGAACCATGAAGTATGATTTCTCTGAAACCATGATAGATTTCAAATGGGTCCTGACCAAAATAAGTCTGTAGTGTTAAATAATTTTTGGTGAGTGAATAGATTTTAGTTTGGGGTAGTCGTTCAACATTCTATCAGAACTACGAACCCTGAAGTATGATTTCTCTGAAACCGCTATAGATTTCAAATCGATCCTGACCAAAATGAGTCTGTAGTGTGAAATAATTTTTGTTGAGTGGATAGATTTTAATTAGTTGTAGCCTTTCAACATTCTAACAGAACTACGAACCATGAAGTATGATTTCTCTGAAACCATGATAGATTTCAAATGGGTCCTGACCAAAATAAGTCTGTAGTGTTAAATAATTTTTGGTGAGTGAATAGATTTTAGTTTGGGATAGTCGTTCAACATTCTATCAGAACTACGAACCCTGAAGTATGATTTCTCTGAAACCGCCATAGATTTCAAATCGATCCTAACCAAAATGAGTCTGTAGTGTGAAATAATTTTTGTTGAGTGGATAGATTTTAGTTAGGGATAGTCTTTCAACATTCTAACAGAACTACGAATCATGAAGTATGATTTCTCTGAAACCGTGATAGATTTCAAATGGGTCCTGACCAAAATGAGTCTGTAGTGTTAAATAATTTTTGGTGAGTGAATAGATTTTAGTTTGGGGTAGTCGTTCAACATTCTATCAGAACTACGAACCCTGAAGTATGACTTCTCTGAAACCGCTATAGATTTCAAATCGATCCTAAGCAAAATGAGTCTGTAGTGTGAAATAATTTTTGTTGAGTGGATAGATTTTAGTTAGTTGTAGTCTTTCAACATTCTGTCAGAACTGCGAACCATGAAGTATGATTTCTCTGAAACCATGACAGTTTACAAATCGATCCTGACCAAAATGAGTCTGTAGTGTGAAATAATTTTTGCTTCAGTGGATAGATATTATTTTGGGGTAGTCTTTCAACATTCAATTAGAACTACGAATCATGAAGTACGATTTCTCTGAAACCACGATAGATTTCAAATCGATCCTGACCAAAATGAGTCTGTAGTGTGAAATCATTTTTGTTGAGTGGATAGATTTTAATTAGTTGTAGCCTTTCAACATTCTAACAGAACTACGAACCATGAAGTATGATTTCTCTGAAACCATGATAGATTTCAAATGGGTCCTGACCAAAATGAGTCTGTAGTGTTAAATAATTTTTGGTGAGTGGATAGATATTAGTTTGGGGTAGTCTTTCAACATTCTATTAGAACTACGAACCACGAAGTATGACTTCTCTGAAACCATGACAGTTTACAAATCGATCCTGACCAAAATGAGTCTGTAGTGTGAAATAATTTTTGCTTCAGTGGATAGATATTATTTTGGGGTAGTCTTTCAACATTCAATTAGAACTACGAATCATGAAGTACGATTTCTCTGAAACCACGATAGATTTCAAATCGATCCTGACCAAAATGAGTCTGTAGTGTGAAATCATTTTTGCTTCTGTGGTAACATTCTAACAGAGCTACGTGTATAGAAATTGTTATGATATCCCTTCAGATTATGTGTCTGTAGTGTGAAATAATTTTTGTTTCAGTGGATAGATTTATGTTTGGTGTAGGCTTTCAACATTCTATTAGAACTACGAACCACGAAGTATGATTTCTCTGAATCCATGATATATTTCACATCGATCCTGACCAAAATGAGTCTGTAGTGTGAAATAAATTTTGCTTGAGTGGATAGATTTAAGTTTGGGGTAGGCTTTCAACATTCTGTCAGAACTGCGAACCATAACGAATGATTTCTCTGAAACCATGATAGATTTCAAATCGATCCTGACCAAAATGAGTCTGTAGTGTGGAATAAATTTTGCTTCAGTGGATAGATATTAGTTAGTTGTAGTCTTTCAACATTCTAACAGAACTACGAACCATGAAGTATGATTTCTCTGAAACCACGATAGATTTCAAATCGATCCTGATCAAAATGAGTCTGTAGTGTGAAATAATTTTTGTTGAGTGGATAGATTTTAGTTAGGGATAGTCTTTCAACATTCTAACAGAACTACGAGCCATGAAGTATGATTTCTCTGAAACCACGATAGATTTCAAATCGATCCTGACCAAAATGAGTCTGTAGTGAGAAATAATTTTTGCTTGAGTGCATAGATTAAAGTTTTTGGTAGTCTTTCAACATTCTATCAGAACTACGAACCATGAAGTATGATTTCTCTGAAATAATGATAGATTTCAAATGGATCCTGACCAAAATGAGTCTGTAGTGAGAAATAATTTTTGCTTGAGTGGATAGATTTAAGTTTGGGGTAGTCTTTCAACATTTTGTCAGAACTGCGAACCATAACGTATGATTTCTCTGAAACCATGATAGATTTCAAATCGATCCTGACCAAAATGTGTCTGTAGTGAGAAATAATTTTTGCTTGAGTGGATAGATTTAAGTTTGATGTAGTCTTTCAACATTTTGTCAGAACTACGAACCATAACGTATGATTTCTCTGAAACCATGATAGATTACAAATCGATCCTGACCAAAATGAGTCTGTAGTGTGAAATAAATTTTGCTTCAGTAAATAGATTTTAGTTAGTTGTAGTCTTTCAATATTCTGTCAGAACTGCGAACCATAAAGTATGATTTCTCTGAAACCATGATAGATTTCAAATGGGTCCTGACCAAAATACGTCTGTAGTGTTAAATAATTTTTGGTGAGTGAATAGATTTTAGTTTGGGGTAGTCGTTCAACATTCTATCAGAACTACGAACCCTGAAGTATGATTTCTCTGAAACCATGATAGATTTCAAATCGATCCTAACCAAAATGAGTCTGTAGTGTGAAATAAATTTTGCTTCAGTAAATAGATTGTAGTTAGTTGTAGTCTTTCAATATTCTGGCAGAACTGCGAACCATAAAGTATGATTTCTCTGAAACCATGATAGATTACAAATCGATCCTGACCAAAATGAGTCTGTAGTGTGAAATAAATTTTGCTTCAGTAAATAGATTTTAGTTAGTTGTAGTCTTTCAATATTCTGTCAGAACTGCGAACCATAAAGTATGATTTCTCTGAAACCATGATAGATTTCAAATGGGTCCTGACCAAAATACGTCTGTAGTGTTAAATAATTTTTGGTGAGTGAATAGATTTTAGTTTGGGGTAGTCGTTCAACATTCTATCAGAACTACGAACCCTGAAGTATGATTTCTCTGAAACCGCTATAGATTTCAAATCGATCCTGACCAAAATGAGTCTGTGGTGTGAAATAATTTTTGTTGAGTGGATAGATTTTAATTAGTTGTAACCTTTCAACATTCTAACAGAACTACGAACCATGAAGTATGATTTCTCTGAAACCATGATAGATTTCAAATGGGTCCTGACCAAAATAAGTCTGTAGTGTTAAATAATTTTTGGTGAGTGAATAGATTTTAGTTTGGGGTAGTCGTTCAACATTCTATCAGAACTACGAACCCTGAAGTATGATTTCTCTGAAACCGCTATAGATTTCAAATCGATCCTGACCAAAATGAGTCTGTGGTGTGAAATAATTTTTGTTGAGTGGATAGATTTTAATTAGTTGTAGCCTTTCAACATTCTAACAGAACTACGAACCATGAAGTATGATTTCTCTGAAACCATGATAGATTTCAAATGGGTCCTGACCAAAATAAGTCTGTAGTGTTAAATAATTTTTGGTGAGTGAATAGATTTTAGTTTGGGATAGTCGTTCAACATTCTATCAGAACTACGAACCCTGAAGTATGATTTCTCTGAAACCGCCATAGATTTCAAATCGATCCTAACCAAAATCAGTCTGTAGTGTGAAATAATTTTTGTTGAGTGGATAGATTTTAGTTAGGGATAGTCTTTCAACATTCTAACAGAACTACGAACCATGAAGTATGATTTCTCTGAAACCGTGATAGATTTCAAATGGGTCCTGACCAAAATAATTGTAGTGTTAAATAATTTTTGGTGAGTGGATAGATATTAGTTTGGGGTAGTCTTTCAACATTCTATTAGAACTACGAACCATGAAGTATGACTTCTCTGAAACCATGACAGATTACAAATCGATCCTGACCAAAATGAGTCTGTAGTGTGAAATAATTTTTGCTTCAGTGGATAGATATTATTTTGGGGTAGTCTTTCAACATTCTATTAGAACTACGAATCATGAAGTACGATTTCTCTGAAACCACGATAGATTTCAAATCGATCCTGACCAAAATGAGTCTGTAGTGTGAAATCATTTTTGCTTCTGTGGTAACATTCTAACAGAGCTACGTGTATAGAAATTGTTATGATATCCCTTCAGATTATGTGTCTGTAGTGTGAAATAATTTTTGTTTCAGCGGATAGATTTATGTTTGGTGTAGGCTTTCAACATTCTATTAGAACTACGAACCACGAAGTATGATTTCTCTGAATCCATGATATATTTCACATCGATCCTGACCAATATGAGTCTTTCTACATTTTATCAGAACTACGAGCCATGAAGTATGATTTCTCTGAAACCGCGATAGATTTCAAATCGATCCTGACCAAAATGAGTCTGTAGTGTGAAATAAATTTTGCTTGAGTGGATAGATTTAAGTTTGGGGTAGGCTTTCAACATTCTGTCAGAACTGCGAACCATAACGCATGATTTCTCTGAAACCATGATAGATTTCAAATCGATCCTGACCAAAATGAGTCTGTAGTGTGGAATAAATTTTGCTTCAGTGGATAGATATTAGTTAGTTGTAGTCTTTCAACATTCTAACAGAACTACGAACCATGAAGTATGATTTCTCTGAAACCACGATAGATTTCAAATCGATTATGATCAAAATGAGTCTGTAGTGTGAAATAATTGTTGTTGAGTGGATAGATTTTAGTTAGGGATAGTCTTTCAACATTCTAACAGAACTACGAACCATGAAGTATGATTTCTCTGAAACCACGATAGATTTCAAATCGATTGTAACCAAAATGAGTCTGTAGTGTGAAATATTTTTTGTTGAGTATATAGATTTTAGTTAGGGATAGTCTTTCAACATTCTAACAGAACTACGAACCATGAAGTATGATTTCTATGAAACCATGATAGATTTCAAATCGATCCCGACCAAAATGAGTCTGTAGTGTGAAATAAATTTTGCTTCAGTAAATAGATTTTAGTTAGTTGTAGTCTTTCAATATTCTGTCAGAACTGCGAACCATAAAGTATGATTTCTCTGAAACCATGATAGATTTCAAATCGATCCTGACCAAAATGAGTCTGTAGTGAGAAATAATTTTTGCTTGAGTGGATAGATTTAAGTTTGGGGTAGTCTTTCAACATTTTGTCAGAACTGCGAACCATAACGTATGATTTCTCTGAAACCATGATAGATTTCAAATCGATCCTGAAAAAAATGAGTCTGTAGTGTGAAATAATTTTTGCTTCGGAGGATAGATTTTAGTTTGGGGTAGTCTTTCAACATTCTATCAGAACTACGAACCATGAAGTATGATTTCTCTGAAACCATAGTAGATTTCAAATGGATCCTGACCAAAATGAGTCTGTAGTGTGAAATAAATTTTGCTTCAGTAGATAGATATTAGTTAGTTGTAGTCTTTCAACATTCTAACAGAACTACGAACCATGAAGTATGATTTCTCTGAAACCATGATAGATTTCAAATGGGTCCTGACCAAAATAAGTCTGTAGTGTTAAATAATTTTTGGTGAGTGAATAGATTTTAGTTTGGGATAGTCGCTCAACATTCTATCAGAACTACGAACCCTGAAGTATGATTTCTCTGAAACCGCTATAGATTTCAAATCGATCCTGATCAAAATGAGTCTGTAGTGTGAAATAATTTTTGTTGAGTGGATAGATTTTAGTTAGGGATAGTCTTTCAACATTCTAACAGAACTACGAACCATGAAGTATGATTTCTCTGAAACCACGATAGATTTCAAATCGATCCTGACCAAAATGAGTCTGGCGTGTGAAATAATTTTTGCTTCAGTGGATAGATATTAGCTTGGGGTAGTCTTTCAACATTCTGTTAGAACTACGAACCATGAAGTATGATTTCTATGAAACCATGATAGATTTCAAATTGATCCCGACCAAAATGAGTCTGTAGTGTGAAATAAATTTTGCTTCAGTAAATAGATTTTAGTTAGTTGTAGTCTTTCAATATTCTGTCAGAACTGCGAACCATAAAGTATGATTTCTCTGAAACCATGATAGATTTCAAATCTATCCTGACCAAAATGAGTCTGTAGTGAGAAATAATTTTTGCTTGAGTGGATGATTTAAGTTTGGGGTAGTCTTTCAACATTTTGTCAGAACTGCGAAACATAACGTATGATTTCTCTGAAACCATGATAGATTTCAAATCGATCCTGAAAAAAATGAGTCTGTAGTGTGAAATAATTTTTGCTTCGGAGGATAGATTTTAGTTTGGGGTAGTCTTTCAACATTCTATCAGAACTACGAACCATGAAGTATGATTTCTCTGAAACCATAGTAGATTTCAAATGGATCCTGACCAAAATGAGTCTGTAGTGTGAAATAAATTTTGCTTCAGTAGATAGATATTAGTTAGTTGTAGTCTTTCAACATTCTAACAGAACTACGAACCATGAAGTATGATTTCTCTGAAACCATGATAGATTTCAAATGGGTCCTGACCAAAATAAGTCTGTAGTGTTAAATAATTTTTGGTGAGTGAATAGATTTTAGTTTGGGATAGTCGCTCAACATTCTATCAGAACTACGAACCCTGAAGTATGATTTCTCTGAAACCGCTATAGATTTCAAATCGATATTGATCAAAATGAGTCTGTAGTGTGAAATAATTTTTGTTGAGTGGATAGATTTTAATTAGTTGTAGCCTTTCAACATTCTAACAGAACTACGAACCATGAAGTATGATTTCTCTGAAACCATGATAGATTTCAAAAGGGTCCTGACCAAAATGAGTCTGTAGTGTTAAATAATTTTTGGTGAGTGAATAGATTTTAGTTTCGATCCTGATCAAAATGAGTCTGTAGTGTGAAATAATTTTTGTTGAGTGGATAAATTTTAGTTAGGGATAGTCTTTCAACATTCTAACAGAACTACGAACCATGAAGTATGATTTCTCTGAAACCACGATAGATTTCAAATCGATCCTGACCAAAATGAGTCTGTGGTGTGAAATAATTTTTGCTTCAGTGGATAGATATTAGCTTGGGGTAGTCTTTCAACATTCTAACAGAACTACGAACCATGAAGTATGATTTCTATGAAACCATGATAGATTTCAAATCGATCCCGACCAAAATGAGTCTGTAGTGTGAAATAAATTTTGCTTCAGTAAATAGATTTTAGTTAGTTGTAGTCTTTCAATATTCTGTCAGAACTGCGAACCATAAAGTATGATTTCTCTGAAACCATGATAGATTTCAAATCGATCCTGACCAAAATGAGTCTGTAGTGAGAAATAATATTTGCTTGAGTGGATAGATTTAAGTTTGGGGTAGTCTTTCAACATTTTGTCAGAACTGCGAACCATAACGTATGATTTCTCTGAAACCATGATAGATTTCAAATCGATCCTGAAAAAAATGAGTCTGTAGTGTGAAATAATTTTTGCTTCGGAGGATAGATTTTAGTTTGGGGTAGTCTTTCAACATTCTATCAGAACTACGAACCATGAAGTATGATTTCTCTGAAACCATAGTAGATTTCAAATGGATCCTGACCAAAATGAGTCTGTAGTGTGAAATAAATTTTGCTTCAGTAGATAGATATTAGTTAGTTGTAGTCTTTCAACATTCTAACAGAACTACGAACCATGAAGTATGATTTCTCTGAAACCATGATAGATTTCAAATGGGTCCTGACCAAAATAATTCTGTAGTGTTAAATAATTTTTGGTGAGTGAATAGATTTTAGTTTGGGATAGTCGCTCAACATTCTATCAGAACTACGAACCCTGAAGTATGATTTCTCTGAAACCGCTATAGATTTCAAATCGATCCTGATCAAAATGAGTCTGTAGTGTGAAATAATTTTTGTTGAGTGGATAGATTTTAATTAGTTGTAGCCTTTCAACATTCTAACAGAACTACGAACCATGAAGTATGATTTCTCTGAAACCATGATAGACTTCAAATGGGTCCTGACCAAAATGAGTCTGTAGTGTTAAATAATTTTTGGTGAGTGAATAGATTTTAGTTTGGGATAGTCGTTCAACATTCTATCAGAACTACGAACCCTGAAGTATGATTTCTCTGAAACCGCCATAGATTTCAAATCGATCCTAACCAAAATGAGTCTGTAGTGTGAAATAATTTTTGTTGAGTGGATAGATTTTAGTTAGTTGTAGTCTTTCAACATTCTAACAGAACTACGAACCATGAAGTATGATTTCTCTGAAACCATGATAGATTTCAAATGGGTCCCGACCAAAATGAGTCTGTAGTGAGAAATAATTTTTGGTGAGGGAATAGATTTTAGTTTGGGGTAGTCGTTCAACATTCTATCAGAACTACGAACCCTGAAGTATGATTTCTCTGAAACCGCTATAGATTTATAATCGATCCTAACCAAAATGAGTCTGTAGTGTTAAATAATTTTTGTTGAGTGGATAGATTTTAGTTAGTTGTAGTCTTTCAACATTCTGTCAGAACTGCGAACCATGAAGTATGATTTCTCTGAAACCATGATAGATTTCAAATGGGTCCTGACCAAAATGAGTCTGTAGTGTTAAATAATTTTTGGTGAGTGGATAGATATTAGTTTGGGGTAGTCTTTCAACATTCTATTAGAACTACGAACCATGAAGTATGACTTCTCTGAAACCATGACAGATTACAAATCGATCCTGACCAAAATGAGTCTGTAGTGTGAAATAATTTTTGTTGAGTGTATAGATTTTATTTAGTAGTAGTCTTTCAACATTTTGTCAGAACTGCGAACCATAAAGTATGATTTCTGTGAAACCATGATAGATTTCAAATGGATCCTGACCAAAATGAGTCTGTAGTGTGAAATAATTTTTGCTTTAGTGGATAGATATTAGTTTGGGGTAGTCTTTCAACATTCTATTAGAACTACGAACCATGAAGTATGACTTCTCTGAAACCATGACAGATTACAAAGCGATCCTGACCAAAATGAGTCTGTAGTGTGAAATAATTTTTGCTTCAGTGGATAGATATTATTTTGGGGTAGTCTTTCAACATTCTATTAGAACTACGAACCATGAAGTATGATTTCTCTGAAACCATGATAGATTTCAAATGGGTCCTGACCAAAATGAGTCTGTAGTGTTAAATAATTTTTGTTGAGTGGATAGATTTTAGTTAGTTGTAGTCTTTCAACATTCTGTCAGAACTGCGAACCATGAAGTATGATTTCTCTGAAACCATGATAGATTTCAAATGGGTCCTGACCAAAATGAGTCTGTAGTGTTAAATAATTTTTGGTGAGTGGATAGATATTAGTTTGTTGTAGTCTTTCAACATTCTATTAGAACTACGAACCATGAAGTACGATTTCTCTGAAACCACGATAGATTTCAAATCGATCCTGACCAAAATGAGTCTGTAGTGTGAAATCATTTTTGCTTCTGTGGTAACATTCTAACAGAGCTACGTGTATAGAAATTGTTATGATATCCCTTCAGATTATGTGTCTGTAGTGTGAAATAATTTTTGTTTCAGTGGATAGATTTATGTTTGGTGTAGGCTTTCAACATTCTATTAGAACTACGAACCACGAAGTATGATTTCTCTGAATCCATGATATATTTCACATCGATCCTGACCAATATGAGTCTTTCTACATTTTATCAGAACTACGAACCATGAAGTATGATTTCTCTGAAACCGCGATAGATTTCAAATCGATCCTGACCAAAATGAGTCTGTAGTGTGAAAAAAATTTTGCTTGAGTGGATAGATTTAAGTTTGGGGTATTCTTTCAACATTCTGTCAGAACTGCGAACCATAACGCATGATTTCTATGAAACCATGATAGATTTCAAATCGATCCCGACCAAAATGAGTCTGTAGTGTGAAATAAATTTTGCTTCAGTAAATAGATTTTAGTTAGTTGTAGTCTTTCAATATTCTGTCAGAACTGCGAACCATAAAGTATGATTTCTATGAAACCATGATAGATTTCAAATCGATCCCGACCAAAATGAGTCTGTAGTGTGAAATAATTTTTGCTTGAGTGGATAGATTTAAGTTTGGGGTAGTCTTTCAACATTTTGTCAGAACTGCGAACCATAACGTATGATTTCTCTGAAACCGTGATAGATTTCAAATCGATCCTGACCAAAATGAGTCTGTGGTGTGAAATAATTTTTGTTGAGTGGATAGATTTGAGTTTGGGGTAGTGTTTCTACATTCTATAAGAACTACGAACCATGAGGTATGATTTCTCTGAAACCATGATAGATTTCAAATTGATCCTGAAAAAAATGAGTCTGTAGTGTGAAATAATTTTTGCTTCGGAGGATAGATTTTAGTTTGGGGTAGTCTTTCAACAATCTATCAGAACTACGAACCATGAAGTATGATTTCTCTGAAACCATAGTAGATTTCAAATGGATCCTGACCAAAATGAGTCTGTAGTGTGAAATAAATTTTGCTTCAGTAGATAGATATTAGTTAGTTGTAGTCTTTCAACATTCTAACAGAACTACGAACCATGAAGTATGATTTCTCTGAAACCACGATAGATTTCAAATGGGTCCTGACCAAAATAAGTCTGTAGTGTTAAATAATTTTTGGTGAGTGAATAGATTTTAGTTTGGGGTAGTCGTTCAACATTCTATCAGAACTACGAACCCTGAAGTATGATTTCTCTGAAACCGCTATAGATTTCAAATCTATCCTAACCAAAATGAGTCTGTAGTGTGAAATAATTTTTGTTGAGTGGATAGATTTTAGTTAGTTGTAGTCTTTCAACATTCTGTCAGAACTGCGAACCATGAAGTATGATTTCTCTGAAACCATGATAGATTTCAAATCGATCCTGACCAAAATGAGTCTGTAGTGTGAAATAAATTTTGCTTGAGTGGATAGATTTATGTTTGGGGTAGTCGTTCAACATTCTATCAGAACTACGAACACTGAAGTATGATTTCTCTGAAACCATGGTAGATTTCAAATCATCCTGACCAAAATGAGTCTGTAGTGTGAAATAATTTTTGCTTGAGTGGATATATTTAAGTTTGGGGTAGTCTTTCAACATTTTGTCAGAACTGCGAACCATAACGTATGATTTCTCTGAAACCATGATAGATTTCAAATCGATCCTAACAAAAATGAGTCTGTAGTGTGAAATAATTTTTGCTTCAGTGGATAGATATTAGCTTGGGGTAGTCTTTCAACATTCTATTAGAACTACGAACCATGAAGAATGACTTCTCTGAAACAATGACAGATTACAAATCGATTGTGACCAAAATAAGTCTGTAGTGTGAAATAATTGTTGGATGAGTGGATAGATTTTAGTTAGGGATAGTCTTTCAACATTCTAACAGAACTACGAACCATGAAGTATGATTTCTATGAAACCATGATAGATTTCAAATCGATCCCGACCAAAATGAGTCTGTAGTGTGAAATAAATTTTGCTTCAGTAAATAGATTTTAGTTAGTTGTAGTTTTTCAATATTCTGTCAGAACTGCGAACCATAAAGTATGATTTCTCTGAAACCATGATAGATTTCAAATCGATCCTGACCAAAATGAGTCTGTAGTGAGAAATAATTTTTGCTTGAGTGGATAGATTTAAGTTTGGGGTAGTCTTTCAACATTTTGTCAGAACTGCGAACCATAACGTATGATTTCTCTGAAACCATGATAGATTTCAAATCGATCCTGACCAAAATGAGTCTGTGGTGTGAAATAATTTTTGTTGAGTGGATAGATTTGAGTTTGGGGTAGTGTTTCAACATTCTATAAGAACTACGAACCATGAGGTATGATTTCTCTGAAACCATGATAGATTTCAAATTGATCCTGAAAAAAATGAGTCTGTAGTGTGAAATAATTTTTGTTGAGTGGATAGATTTTAGTTAGTTGTAGTCTTTCAACATTCTGTCAGAACTGCGAACCATAAAGTATGATCTCTCTGAAACAATGATAGATTTCAAATGGGTCCTGACCAAAATAAGTCTGTAGTGTTAAATAATTTTTGGTGAGTGAATAGATTTTAGTTTGGGGTAGTCGTTCAACATTCTATCAGAACTACGAACCCTGAAGTATGATTTCTCTGAAACCATGATAGATTTCAAATGGGTCCTGACCAAAATGAGTCTGTAGTGTTAAATAATTTTTGGTGAGTGAATAGATTTTAGTTTAGGGTAGTCGTTCAACATTCTATCAGAACTACGAACCCTGAAGTATGATTTCTCTGAAACCGCTATAGATTTCAAATCGATCCTAACCAAAATGAGTCTGTAGTGTTAAATAATTTTTGTTGAGTGGATAGATTTTAGTTAGTTGTAGTCTTTCAACATTCTGTCAGAACTGCGAACCATGAAGTATGATTTCTCTGAAACCATGATAGATTTCAAATGGGTCCTGACCAAAATGAGTCTGTAGTGTTAAATAATTTTTGGTGAGTGGATAGATATTAGTTTGGGGTAGTCTTTCAACATTCTATTAGAACTACGAACCATGAAGTATGACTTCTCTGAAACCATGACAGATTACAAATCGATCCTGACCAAAATGAGTCTGTAGTGTGAAATAATTTTTGTTGAGTGTATAGATTTTATTTAGTAGTAGTCTTTCAACATTTTGTCAGAACTGCGAACCATAAAGTATGATTTCTGTGAAACCATGATAGATTTCAAATGGATCCTGACCAAAATGAGTCTGTAGTGTGAAATAATTTTTGCTTTAGTGGATAGATATTAGTTTGGGGTAGTCTTTCAACATTCTATTAGAACTACGAACCATGAAGTATGACTTCTCTGAAACCATGACAGATTACAAAGCGATCCTGACCAAAATGAGTCTGTAGTGTGAAATAATTTTTGCTTCAGTGGATAGATATTATTTTGGGGTAGTCTTTCAACATTCTATTAGAACTGCGAACCATGAAGTATGATTTCTCTGAAACCATGATAGATTTCAAATGGGTCCTGACCAAAATGAGTCTGTAGTGTTAAATAATTTTTGTTGAGTGGATAGATTTTAGTTAGTTGTAGTCTTTCAACATTCTGTCAGAACTGCGAACCATGAAGTATGATTTCTCTGAAACCATGATAGATTTCAAATGGGTCCTGACCAAAATGAGTCTGTAGTGTTAAATAATTTTTGGTGAGTGGATAGATATTAGTTTGTTGTAGTCTTTCAACATTCTATTAGAACTACGAACCATGAAGTACGATTTCTCTGAAACCACGATAGATTTCAAATCGATCCTGACCAAAATGAGTCTGTAGTGTGAAATCATTTTTGCTTCTGTGGTAACATTCTAACAGAGCTACGTGTATAGAAATTGTTATGATATCCCTTCAGATTATGTGTCTGTAGTGTGAAATAATTTTTGTTTCAGTGGATAGATTTTAGTTATGTCTTTCAACATTCTAACAGAGCTACGGACTATGAGGTATGATTTCAAATTATTAATATTTCAAGTAATAGTGTAATTCATATACGAAGATGGTGACTTATTTGTAAATAATTAAATCTTAAAATTAAGCTTAAAAAGAATTACATAATTCCATTTTATTTTATAAACAAATGTATTTTTAATGGTTCAAAATATATACTTATAATCATGTTTATGTTAATTATTTATAATTATTGTATAAATTTTGAAAAATAATATTCAGAGTTTATTCATTTAGAAAAGAATTTAATCGTGAATATTCATATGTACATATATTATTATCTTAACATTGGTTTCCAGTAAATTCATTAGTCATTAAAATCTGATGTAAGTTCATTGTGATTATAAAATAGAAAGAGTTTAAAAAAATATTGATTTGTGGTATCAATGATATGAATTTAATTCATCTTAGATTATGGAATATCTATCAATTTGTTTAATTAATTTACTTTAAGTATTAGTTGTAACAATCAGATTATTTTTCTTGTGTTTATTTTGTTATCTTTTCTTTTTTTAATTGGAAGTTGTTTCATTCAATTCAATAAGAATTGTTATAACATTTTTATAATATGAAGAAAATTGATATTTATATCTTTCGTTTTGTTTGTTTCTTCATTATTATTTAGGATTTATAAAAAAAATGATAAAGAAATAATATTAGTTGGTAAATTAATTTTAGCAGCTGTAACAAAAAGTGCACAGATTCATTTTTCTTCATGGTTACCTGCATTTATAGCAGTTCCATCTCCTGTTTCTGCTTTGTTTCATTCTTCTACTTTGGTAACAGCAGGAGTTTATTAATTCGTTTTAATTTATATGTCAATTATTATTATTAGCTGGTTTAACAATATTTATTTCTGGTTAAGGGACTAATTTTGAATTTGATTAAAAACATTATTCCATTATCAACGTTAAGGTTTAATAATAATAATTTTATCTGTATAATATTTTCAATTCGCATTTTTTCATTTAGTAACACATGTTTTCTTTAAAGCTTTACTTTTTATATCAAGATTTTAATGGGAGGATTAGGTTTATATACATATACCACTAACTTCTTCTATAGCTTTATGTGGCATTAGAGCATTTGATTTTAGAAATCGTTTCTTGAAGAATATTAAATTTATTTACTTATTATCTTCTTTTACAGGTTGTTGCGTGTACCTGGAAGAAATTTTTTTGTTAAAAAAAGTAAACAAAGAATCTTTTCTTGAAGGTAATTACTTGGTATTGTAACATTACCTTAGTTACCTCCTTATAACTTTCCAATACATACATATACCTTTGATTACAGATATTTACCTCCACGCTACCATGGAAAGAAAAATGATTAACAAATGAAATTAGATACAATTTCAACAAAATACTTACCAGGAACCTCTCTCGACTACCTCCCTCTCTCGTACAATGGATGAAACCGGGCTTCGTTCACGGATCAAGAGTCAATGAACTCAATCAGTGAACGAATTGAAGGTGGATTTTATTTGTTAAATGTAGGTTTTGTTTTTTTATCTATTTAACATTTTGTGTAACTTGTCGTTTGATATAGGTTTTAAATTATTTTATTTGTTAGGTCCAGGTCAAAGTAGTGTAGTTTTTTTGTTCATTATTTAAGTTTAAATGTTAGCTTATTAGCATTGACCAAATAGGGACAAGGAGTATTGACATGATAATACTTTGCCAATGCTCCGGTAATATTAGACAGATATACGGGTATAGTGCAGGATAGAGAGGACAAATATAAGGATTAGGACAACAAAAGAGAAATGAAAGACAAAGGAAAATCGACCGCTGACCTACTTACTTACTTAGGTGGCGCTACATTTCGGGGTGAACCTGGGCCTCCAATAACAAGCATCTACAGTTAGTGCTGTCCTTAGCTCTCTGCCTCCAGTTGCGCACTCCAAGCTTTTCAGGTCCCCTTCAACTTGTGTGCGCCACCTAAGGCGATGTCTTCCTCGCCCTCCGGGTTGGTTGGATTCGAAGACTCTGCGGGCCGGACCGCTGGTGTCCAATCGCGCTACATGTCTTAGACATCTCAAACGACTGATGCGCAGTTTTTTGACTAGGTCGATGTCGCTTTACAGCTCGTATAGTTCGTCGTTAAATCTCCTTCTCCAAAGCCCGTCGACGCAAACGGAACCGAAAATTTTACGAAGAATATTTCTCTCGAAGCGAAGCGAGGATATCTTCATCGGATTTTGATAGAGTCCAAGCTTCAGCGCCATAAAGCAGGACTGGGATGATCAAGGTCTTATATAGAGTCTTCTTAGTTGTTGCCTTCTCAGCATAAAGGAACAGCGATTGACAAGAGTTATTCTTCGTTTTATTTCTGCCGAGGTGTTGTTGTCAGAATTGATAGTAGAGCCGAGGTAGACAAAGTCCCTTACTACCTCAAAGTTAAAGCTGTCGATTGTGACGTTCTGTCCAATTCGTCGATGTTGAGTTGTTGACAGCATATACTTGGTTTTGCCCTCGTTTACCGCTAAACCCATTTTGGCAGCCTCCGTTGCAATACTAGCGAACGCACCAGTGACAGCCCGCTGTAATTGTACAGACTTTTGAAAGATTGTGCCTACGGTGTTGGCTTGTAAGTTTCGCACATTTTTTTCAAGAACGATGTTAAAAAAATCACATGACAGCGCGTCATCTTGTCTAAATCCTTTTTTGACATCAAAGGTCTCGGTGAGATCGTCAGTGAGAATTCTCCAACATCATCCTGCACAGGCGAACGAGTTTGGTAGGGATGCCAAAACTAGACATGGTTCTGTATAGCTCGTCTCTATTGATGCTGTCATATGCGGCCTGAAAATCGATGAAAATATGGTGGGTATCGATTAGGGCTTCTTGGGTTTTTTCCAGGATCTGCTGAAGTGTGAAGATTTGATCGATTGTGGACTTTCCTGGTCTGAAACCACACTGATAGGGCCCAATCAGGTTGTTGATGAAGGGTTTGAGACGTTCACACAATATGGCGGATAGGATCTTGTACGCGATGTTGAGGAGACTGATACCTCTGTTGGCGCAATTGAGGGGGTCATTCATCAGGCATACACTCATCTGACTAAATTTTAGAAATGAGTTGGTGTATGCTCTCTACCAGCTCATTTCCAGCTGCTTTGAACAGCTCCTCTGGTAAGCCGTCAGGTCCAGCAGCCATGTTGGATTTAAGTTTTGATATTGCTATCCTCACTTCGTTTTGGTCAGGTGGACGGAAGTTTTGGCTATCATCGTCTATGTTGAATGGTTCATTCTGCCTGACAGCGGAATATTGGTCTTCGTCGCCGTTATACAGTCTGCAGAAGAAGTTTTTTCCAATTCTCAGCACCGACTGTGACTCTACTACGAGGTTTCCTTCTTCATCTCTACAATCTTCTATACGGGTCTTGTTGGCCTGACACGTTCTTTTTACCTGTTGGTAAAACTTCCGTACATTGTTCCTCAATACCTTCGATCGCGCTCTTCTCGTGCTCTTTTTTCTTCATTCGGAGAAGCCGATGCTCACGAGCCGCTCTCGTTCTTCTTTGCAGCTCCGCTTTGTATGCCTCTTGTTTCTTGGTGACGTTTCGCCCCGCAGCGAAGTCAGTTTGCTTACCAATCGTCCTACCAAAGACATTGTCGTTTCCTATCTTGGCATTAAAATCGCCCAGAACGATTCTAACGTCATATTTAGGACATTGCTCATAGGTTTTGTCAAGGAGCTCGTAGAAACATTCTTTGGTGGCGTCGTCCTTGTCTTCTGTGGGGGCATGAGCGCATATAAGGCTTATGTTGGCGAATTTAGCCTTGATGCGGATTGTCATAAGTCGTTCGCTCACGCGTCGAAAGCTTAAGACTTCTTGCCTAAGTCTGCCGCCTATGACAAATCCACATCCGAATAAGTGCTGTTTCTGCTCTCTATAGCAATCACTGTAATAGATGTCACAGTTTCTCATCCTTTTTTTGCCCGGCCCATCCCATCGCACTTCCTGGATGGCGGTGATATCTGCATTGTAGCAGTCTAGGGCCTCTGCTAGTTGTTCGGCTGCACGCGGCCTGTTAAGGGTCCGAACATTTCACGTGCAGATCCGAAGATCGTTGTCTTTATTACGTTTGCTGGGGTCGTCAACAGTTGGATCATCTTTATCCGAGGCTTGTTGTTGCATCGTAACTACTGGTTTTTTACGTGGTCGGAAGTTACCCCTACGCACAACCCCCAACCTGGAGGACCAGTTCCCTTTTATACCCCTAGGATGAGGGGCCTGAATTATGTATGAATCAAATTTCATATTTAAAAAATCAGAATATTCATAACTTCAATATCATTGGTGACGAATTGATTTTAAAGTAAGGTTCACTAATTTCAACCTGTGAAGAGTATCTGACTGAGAAGCGGCAGCCTTCCACTCACTTCGATCCTGGACACGCTGTTTCCAGGTGGACAGGCATATAGAACTAATAGTCCAGTCATCGAGCCTCGCTTCATCCACCTATACTTGGTTGGTGATTTGGTGCATGCACCCTAACAAAGCATCACCACCATGTTTGAAAAGCTCCGATGGTAGATAATCAGAGCCGGCGGCTTTGTTGTTCTTTAGCTTTTTGTTAGCTGAGCCAACCTCTTCAAAACTGGGAGGGGGATGGCTTCATCATTGAGTGGATGCGGGTTCTCTTCTTGCCCTATATCTCTCTCTATCTGATGCCCATTAAGTAGCTGCTGGATATGTTGCTTTAACATATCTACTATTTCTTCGGTTACTATGCTTCCTTCACTGTTTCGAAGGGGGCTTCCAATGCTGAATTCCTTTTTCTTTGCGATTTGCTGTTTCTTCTCTTTGGATAGTCGACCGTTGTCTGTTGTCGTGTCGTGGAGGCTGTGCTAATCCGCCGAAGATATTTTCCTTGTATTTAATTATTTATCATTTTGGAATAAATCCGCCTAATGAAAGTAAATTTAAGAATAAAGAAAAATTTTAAATTTTATTGATAAAAGCAATTAAATAATTGATTAATATGATATAATTTAAATATATTAATGACGCCTTTTAAGAATCCAACAAGTAATCAAGAAAAGGCATTCAATAAATTGCATTCAAAAGAGAGGGTAATAATTGAAAGATGTTTTGCCCAAGTGAAGAGGAGATCTCCAATTCTATAAAACTGCATACGTCTCAATTTAGAAAATATTCCAAATATAATTGTGGCATGTTTCGTTTTGCACAATGTTGCAAAGCATTTAAATGATAATCGTTGTTATTGCCAGAAGGCGTAGAAAATGAGATCTCTGTTTAAGGTGATGAGGAACTAATGGCTAGTCTACTTCAAATTCAACGAATGGGGCAGATTAAGAGATCTGAATTAGCAGGAATAATATGTAACGTAAAATTCATAGAACTTTATTGAACATATGTATCTTCTTAATACAAAAAAAATAAGTACAAAATATAATAAAAAACAGTGTTCCAAAAATAAAATGTTATTTCAATAAAAAATTAAAATTATTTTTTCCGGGCTTTATAAATTTAAGAAGGTTGATTCACTTTCAGTGGTGGTGATGGAATAAAAGTAGGATACGAATTCTGTTCTTCGTTTTTTTAAATGTTCTGCATCACTTAGGACTAAAGTCCTTTAAAGTTATAAACCCAGTGATGGAGTGAAAGGAAAAGGTATAGGAAAGTTAGAAGTTGGTAGGAAAAAGAAAGAGAGTTAGATGACGATGCGCGTTGACTTTAAATCTTTGTAAATCATAATTTGATGGAAATATTGAGGACGGCAAGTCATTCCACATACGTGTTGAATGGCTAAAGAACGTGCTTCTGAATTTGACTGTGCGATGTGATTAAACTGACGGACAGGCGGGACACAATTATAGATTTCGTCCGAACAGCTATGATGGAAATATCGGTACAGGACCGATAAACATCCAACATTCCGACGATGTTCCAGCGAAGGGATTTGGTTGCAAATTGATAGGTCACCTATCAATCTACATGCCTGACGCTGGACACGATCTAATAAACTCAGACATGTTACGGGAGCTCCCGCCCAAACGTGTGAGTTGTATTCGAATTTTGGACGAATGTACAAATAGTAGCCAAGTCTGAAGGACTGAAAAAACGTTTACACCTCTTGAGGAATTCGAGGCAAATAGCGCCATTTTTCGCAGCTTCGGAAATCTGATGATTCCAGCGAAGGTCTGGGGTAACAAGCATGCCAAGCATTGACAAGCCGTTAGAATCCTCAATATCAGCTCCATTCATTTTTAGTTTGGCTACATTGATATCCCGCTTCAGAGACAGGAGACAGCACTGGGTTTTTGACGAATTGAACTCGACTCGGTTTTTAGCACCCCAATTGATGATTGCATCAATATCGGAGTAGAGCTCGGTTGACATTCGCTGCCGGTGAGACTCTACAGCTTGGGGTCTCAGCCGTGGAGTCGCCAAAGAGTAAGTGAAGTCAAGAGTACTGTCATCCATCCAAAGGAATGGATTACATTGCGAGTAAGAGAGAGAAGGTCATTAATAAATATTAAAAAAAACCCCAGGAGCCCTGGGGTACACCAGCATTGGTTGAGAATGGGGTAGAAGTATATCCGTCCAATACAACTTGTATTGACCGATTACTCAAAAAACTTGCAATCCATGAAGAGAAGATGCTGCCGACACCATAAGCTAGGATTTTGCTTAAGAGGGCACTGTGCCACACTCTATCGAAAGCTTTAGAGATATCAAGGGCAACTACTCGGCATTCACCGTGATGGTGAATACTTTGGTTCCATTTTTCTGTTAGGTGCACCATAAGGTCACCTGTAGAACGTTGTTGACGGAAACCGTACTGACGGTCATTGAGAAGACGGTTTCTTTCGAGATATCTCATGAGATGGAAGTTAACAATGCTTTCCATGACCTTGGAGAGCACTGATGTTAAGGCAATGGGTCGGTAGTTCGAAGGGGAGGTTTTATCGCCCTTTTTAAGGATCGACTGGACGTGCGCGAGTTTCCACCTAGAGTGGAAGAGCTTACGTAGAGGTTTAGCCAGGGAAGAAGAACACCTCTTCAAAACAAGGGGAGGGATCCCATTTGGACCTGAAGATTTGTTACTTTTAAGATCTTTGAGGACTCGAGCTAATGAGCGGGTTCGGAAAAATATTTGTCCTAGTGAATATTGAACCGGATTCAGTAATGGTGGTGGAAGAGAAGTATCTGGCAAGGTGGAATTTGCAGCAAACATAGCTGCTAGCAGATTGGCTATCTGTTGGGAGTCAGTGATACTTTGATCATTATGGACAAGAGCTGGGATAGATGTTGAGGCGGAGCTTTTAATTCTTTTAACCCTTTAATGCATGATTTTTTTATTTTTAACGAATTAAATATATGTTATGTAAAAAAATAATCTAAACTCGAAAAAAAATATATAAACAAAATCTACCCATTAGCTTTTCCGGAAAATCGGATCATAGTGAAATGATGCAGAGATGTAACGCTATGCATTTACGGTATATAAAAAAGTATGAAATTATTTAAATGAATACTAAATTATTTTTTAACGAACTAAAACGTTTTTTATCATTTTATTGGACAAATTCATTTATACAATAAAACAAACATTACAAACAAATTAAAAGAAACGCATTAACATAAATAATAATTCATTTTCATAAACATACAAAAAAGCTACAATCCGTCTGGAACGGATCGTATGATACCCTATCCTCCTCTCTATAAAGTGGGCGTGGCCAAATTGCATTGTGTACTCAAATATAGCTATAATGTCGAACGTTTTAGGATGTTACATGTAAAATTTTATCAAAATAGGTTTTTTGATGATAACGCCGCCACAAAGTGGGCGTGGCCAAAACTGTTCTACATGTGAATTGTAGATAATCTAAATACCCAAATATTTGTGTCTTAACAAAATTTTTCGGTTTCATATAATTTAGTGAAGTTATAAAAAAGTAGGCGTGGCAGTGGGCGGATGTAAAAAAATTTACACTTCTACTGTATCTTTTCGTCAGAAGCCCAGATATGAAATTTCAGCGTCATAGTTACAAATGTAAGGCCCAAAAATCGGTTTTATGATGCAAACGCCCCCAAAAAGTGGGCGTGGCCAAAACTTTTGTATGAGTGAATTGTAGGGATTCTGAATACCTAAATATTTGGTCTTAACAACATTTTTCGGTTTCATATAATTTAGTGAAGTTATAAAAAAGTAGGCGTGTCAGTGATCGGATTTAAAAAATTTTTACACTTGTACTGTATATTTTTCTCAGAAGCCCAGATATGAAATTTCATCGTCCTAGCTCAATATTTAAGGCCCAAAAAGTGGTGACATACGGACGGACAGACGGACGTACGGTCATCGCTCAATCGATTTCGCTATTGATGCTGATTACGAATATATATACATTATGGGGTCTATCTCGATTATTTCTCTATGTTACAAACTATGTGTCAAACTTAATATACCCTTAGGATAGGGTATAATGAGTCTGTAGTGTGAAATAATTTTTGCTTTAGTGGATAGATATTAGTTTGGGGTAGTCTTTCAACATTCTATTAGAACTACAAACCATGAAGTATGACTTCTCTGAAACCATGACAGATTACAAATCGATTGTGACCAAAATGAGTGTGTAGTGAGAAATAAGTTTTGCTTGAGTGCATAGATTTAAGTTTGGGGTAGTCTTTCAACATTCTGTCAGAACTGCGAACCATAACGTATGATTTCTCTGAAACCATGATAGATTTCAAATGGATCCTGACCAAAATGAGTCTGTAGTGTGAAATAATTTTTGGTGAGTGGATAGATTTTAGTTAGTTGTAGTCTTTCAACATTCTAACAGAACTGCGAACCATAAAGTATGATTTCTCTGAAACCATGATAGATTTCAAATCGATCCTGACCAAAATGAGTCTGTAGTGAGAAATAAGTTTTGCTTGAGTGGATAGATTTAAGTTTGGGTAGTCTTTCAACATTTTGTCAGAACTGCGAACCATAACGTATGATTTCTCTGAAACCATGATAGATTTCAAATGGATCCTGACCAAAATGAGTCTGTAGTGAGAAATACTTTTTGCTTGAGTGGATAGATTTAAGTTCGGGGTAGTCTTTCAACATTTTGTCAGAACTGCGAACCATAACGTATGATTTCTCTGAAACCATGATAGATTTCAAATCGATCCTGATCAAAATGAGTCTGTGGTGTGAAATAATTTTTGCTTCAGTGGATAGATATTAGCTTGGGGTAGTCTTTCAACATTCTGTTAGAACTACGAACCATGAAGTATGACTTCTCTGAAACCATGACAGATTACAAATCGATTGTGACCAAAATGAGTCTGTAGTGAGAAATAATTTTTGCTTGAGTGGATAGATTTAAGTTTGGGGTAGTCTTTCAACATTTTGTCAGAACTGCGAACCATAACGTATGATTTCTCTGAAACCATGATAGATTTCAAATGGATCCTGACCAAAATGAGTCTGTAGTGAGAAATAATTTTTGCTTGAGTGGATAGATTTAAGTTCGGGGTAGTCTTTCAACATTTTGTCAGAACTGCGAACCATAACGTATGATTTCTCTGAAACCATGATAGATTTCAAATCGATCCTGACCAAAATGAGTCTGTGGTGTGAAATAATTTTTGCTTCAGTGGATAGATATTAGCTTGGGGTAGTCTTTCAACATTCTGTTAGAACTACGAACCATGAAGTATGACTTCTCTGAAACCATGACAGATTACAAATCGATTGTGACCAAAATGAGTCTGTAGTGAGAAATAATTTTTGCTTGAGTGGATAGATTTAAGTTGGGGTAGTCTTTCAACATTTTGTCAGAACTGCGAACCATAAAGTATGATTTCTCTGAAACCATGATAGATTTCAAATCGATCCTGACCAAAATGAGTCTGTAGTGAGAAATAATTTTTGCTTGAGTGGATAGATTTTAGTTAGGGGTAGTCTTTCAACATTTTATTAGAACTACGAACCATGAAGTATGATTTCTCTGAAACCATGATAAATTTCAAATCGATCCTGACCAAAATGAGTCTGTGGTGTGAAATAAGTTTTGGTTCGGTGGATAGATTTTATGTTGGGGTAGTCGTTCAACATTCTAAGAGAACTTCGAACCACTAAGTATGATTTCTCTGAAACCATGATAGATTTCAAATCGATCCCGACCAAAATGAGTCTGTAGTGAGAAATAATTTTTGCTTGAGTGGATAGATTTAAGTTTGGGGTAGTCTTTCAACATTCTGTCAGAACTGCTAACGATAAAGTATGATTTCTCTGAAACCATGATAGATTTCAAATGGATCCTGACCAAAATGAGTCTGTAGTGAGAAATACTTTTTGCTTGAGTGGATAGATTTAAGTTCGGGGTAGTCTTTCAACATTTTGTCAGAACTGCGAACCATAACGTATGATTTCTCTGAAACCATGATAGATTTCAAATCGATCCTGATCAAAATGAGTCTGTGGTGTGAAATAATTTTTGCTTCAGTGGATAGATATTAGCTTGGGGTAGTCTTTCAACATTCTGTTAGAACTACGAACCATGAAGTATGACTTCTCTGAAACCATGACAGATTACAAATCGATTGTGACCAAAATGAGTCTGTAGTGAGAAATAATTTTTGCTTGAGGGGATAGATTTAAGTTTGGGGTAGTCTTTCAACATTTTGTCAGAACTGCGAACCATAACGTATGATTTCTCTGAAACCATGATAGATTTCAAATGGATCCTGACCAAAATGAGTCTGTAGTGAGAAATAATTTTTGCTTGAGTGGATAGATTTAAGTTCGGGGTAGTCTTTCAACATTTTGTCAGAACTGCGAACCATAACGTATGATTTCTCTGAAACCATGATAGATTTCAAATCGATCCTGACCAAAATGAGTCTGTGGTGTGAAATAATTTTTGCTTCAGTGGATAGATATTAGCTTGGGGTAGTCTTTCAACATTCTGTTAGAACTACGAACCATGAAGTATGACTTCTCTGAAACCATGACAGATTACAAATCGATTGTGACCAAAATGAGTCTGTAGTGAGAAATAATTTTTGCTTGAGTGGATAGATTTAAGTTCGGGGTAGTCTTTCAACATTTTGTCAGAACTGCGAACCATAACGTATGATTTCTCTGAAACCATGATAGATTTCAAATCGATCCTGACCAAAATGAGTCTGTGGTGTGAAATAATTTTTGCTTCAGTGGATAGATATTAGCTTGGGGTAGTCTTTCAACATTCTGTTAGAACTACGAACCATGAAGTATGACTTCTCTGAAACCATGACAGATTACAAATCGATTGTGACCAAAATGAGTCTGTAGTGAGAAATAATTTTTGTTTGAGTGGATAGATTTAAGTTGGGGTAGTCTTTCAACATTTTGTCAGAACTGCGAACCATAAAGTATGATTTCTCTGAAACCATGATAGATTTCAAATCGATCCTAACCAAAATGAGTCTGTAGTGAGAAATAATTTTTGCTTGAGTGGATAGATTTTAGTTAGGGGTAGTCTTTCAACATTTTATTAGAACTACGAACCATGAAGTATGATTTCTCTGAAACCATGATAAATTTCAAATCGATCCTGACCAAAATGAGTCTGTGGTGTGAAATAAGTTTTGGTTCGGTGGATAGATTTTATGTTGGGGTAGTCGTTCAACATTCTAAGAGAGCTTCGAACCACTAAGTATGATTTCTCTGAAACCATGATAGATTTCAAATCGATCCCGACCAAAATGAGTCTGTAGTGAGAAATAATTTTTGCTTGAGTGGATAGATTTAAGTTTGGGGTAGTCTTTCAACATTCTGTCAGAACTGCTAACGATAAAGTATGATTTCTCTGAAACCATTATAGATTTCAAATGGGTCCTGACCAAAATGAGTCTGTATTGTTAAATAATTTTTGGTGAGTGGATAGATTTTAGTTTGGGGTAGTCGTTCAACATTCAATCAGAACTACGAACCATGAAATATGATTTCTCTGAAACCATGATAGATTTCAAATGGGTCCTGACCAAAATGAGTCTGTATTGTTAAATAATTTTTGGTGAGTGGATAGATTTTAGTTTGGGGTAGTCGTTCAGCATTCAATCAGAACTACGAACCATGAAGTATGATTTCTCTGAAACCGCGATAGATTTCAAATGGATCCTGACCAAAATGAGTCTGTAGTGAGAAATAATTTTTGGTGAGTGGATAGATTTTAGTTTGGGGTAGTCGTTCAACATTCACTCAGAACTACGAACCCTGAAGTATGATTTCTCTGAAACCATGATAGATTTCAAATGGGTCCTGACCAAAACGAGTCTGTATTGTTAAATAATTTTTGGTGAGTGGATAGATTTTAGTTTGTTGTAGTCTTTCAACATTCTAACAGAACTACGAACCATGAAGTATGATTTCTCTGAAACCATGATAGATTTCAAATGGGTCCTTACCAAAATGAGTCTGTAGTGTGAAATAATTTTTGGTGAGTGGATAGATTTTAGTTTGTTGTAGTCTTTCAACATTCTAACAGAACTACGAACCATGAAGTATGATTTCTCTGAAACCATGATAGATTTCAAATGGGTCCTGACCAAAACGAGTCTGTATTGTTAAATAATTTTTGGTGCGTGGATAGATTTTAGTTTGTTGTAGTCTTTCAACATTCTAACAGAACCACGAACCATGAAGTATGATTTCTCTGAAACCATGATAGATTTCAAATGGGTCCTGACCAAAATGAGTCTGTATTGTTAAATAATTTTTGGTGAGTGGATAGATTTTAGTTTGGGGTAGTCGTTCAACATTCAATCAGAACTACGAACCATGAAGTATGATTTCTCTGAAACCGCGATAGATTTCAAATGGATCCTGACCAAAATGAGTCTGTAGTGAGAAATAATTTTTGGTGAGTGGATAGATTTTAGCTTGGGGTAGTCTTTCAACATTCTATTAGAATAAGAACCATGAAGTATGACTTCTCTGAAACAATGATAGATTTCAAATGGATCCTGACCAAAATGAGTCTGTAGTGAGAAATAATTTTTGCTTGAGTGGATAGATTTAAGTTTGGGGTAGTCTTTCAACATTCTATCAGAACTACGGACCATGAAGTATGATTTCTCTGAAACAATGATAGATTTCAAATTGATCCTGACCAAAATGAGTCTGTAGTGTGAAATAATTTTTGTTGAGTGGATAGATTTTAGTTAATTGTAGTCTTTCAACATTCTGTCAGAACTGCGAACCATAAAGTATGATTTCTCTGAAACCATGATAGATTTCAAATCGATCCTGACCAAAATGAGTCTGTAGTGTGAAATAATTTTTGTTGAGTGGATAGATATTAGCTTGGGGTAGTCTTTCAACATTCTATTAGAACTACGAACGATGAAGTATGACTTCTCTGAAACAATGATAGATTTCAAATGGATCCTGACCAAAATGAGTCTGTAGTGTGAAATAATTTTTGCTTGAGTGCATAGATTTAAGTTTGGGGTAGTCTTTCAACATTCTGTCAGAACTGCGAACCATAAAGTATGATTTCTCTGAAACCATGATAGATTTCAAATCGATCCTGACCAAAATGAGTCTGTAGTGTGAAATAATTTTTGTTGAGTGGATAGATATTAGCTTGGGGTAGTCTTTCAACATTCTATTAGAACTACGAACCATGAAGTATGACTTCTCTGAAACAATGATAGGTTTCAAATGGATCCTGACCAAAATGAGTCTGTAGTGAGAAATAATTTTTGCTTGAGTGGATAGATTTAAGTTTGGGGTAGTCTTTCAACATTCTATCAGAACTACGGACCATGAAGTATGATTTCTCTGAAACAATGATAGATTTCAAATCGATCCTGACCAAAATGAGTCTGTGGTGTGAAATAATTTTTGCTTCAGTGGATAGATATTAGTTTGGGGTAGTCTTTCAACATTCTATTAGAACTACGAACCATGAAGTATGATTTCTCTGAAACCATGACAGATTTCAAATCGATCCTGACCAAAATGAGTTTGTAGTGTGAAATAATTTTTGCTTGAGTGCATAGATTTAAGTTTGGGGTAGTTTCTCAACATTCTGTCAGAACTGCGAACCCTGAAGTATAATTTCTCTGAAACAATGATAGATTTCAAATGGATCCTGACCAAAATGAGTCTGTAGTGTGAAATAATTTTTGCTTGAGTGGATAGATTTAAGTGTGATGTAGTCTTTCAACATTCTGTCAGAACTACGAACCATAAAGTATGATTTCTCTGAAACCATGATAGATTTCAAATCGATCCTGACCAAAATGAGTCTGTAGTGTGAAATAATTTTTGTTGAGTGGATAGATTTTAGTTAGTTGTAGTCTTTCAACATTCTGTCAGAACTGCGAACCATAAAGTATGATTTCTCTGAAACCATGATAGATTTCAAATCGATCCTGACCAAAATGAGTCTGTAGTGTGAAATAATTTTTGTTGAGTGGATAGATTTTAGTTAGTTGTAGTCTTTCAACATTCTGTCAGTACTGCGAACCATAAAGTATGATTTCTCTGAAACCATGATAGATTTCAAATCGATCCTGACCAAAATGAGTCTGTAGTGTGAAATAATTTTTGTTGAGTGGATAGATTTTAGTTAGTTGTAGTCTTTGAACATTCTGTCAGAACTGCGAACCATAAAGTGTGATTTCTCTGAAACCATGATAGATTTCAAATCGATCCTGACCAAAATGAGTCTGTGGTGTGAAATAATTTTTGCTTCAGTGGATAGATATTAGCTTGGGGTAGTCTTTCAACATTCTATTAGAACTACGAACCATGAAGTATGACTTCTCTGAAACCATGACAGATTACAAATCGATTGTGACCAAAATGAGTCTGTAGTGTGAAATAATTTTTGCTTGAGTGCATAGATTTAAGTTTGGGGTAGTCTTTCAACATTCTGTCAGAACTGCGAACCATAAAGTATGATTTCTCTGAAACCATGATAGATTTCAAATGGATCCTGACCAAAATGAGTCTGTGGTGTGAAATAATTTTTGCTTCAGTGGATAGATATTAGTTTGGGGTAGTCTTTCAACATTCTATTAGAACTACGAACCATGAAGTATGATTTCTCTGAAACCATGATAGATTTCAAATCGATCCTGACCAAAATGAGTCTGTAGTGTGAAATAATTTTTGCTTGAGTGCATAGATTTAAGTTTGGGGTAGTCTCTCAACATTCTGTCAGAACTGCGAAAACTGAAGTATAATTTCTCTGAAACAATGATAGATTTCAAATGGATCCTGACCAAAATGAGTCTGTAGTGTGAAATAATTTTTGCTTGAGTGGATAGATTTAAGTGTGATGTAGTCTTTCAACATTCTGTCAGAACTACGAACCATAAAGTATGATTTCTCTGAAACCATGATAGATTTCAAATCGATCCTGACCAAAATGAGTCTGTAGTGTGAAATAATTTTTGCTTGAGTGGATAGATTTAAGTGTGATGTAGTCTTTCAACATTCTAAAAGAACTACGAACCATAAAGTATGATTTCTCTGAAACCATGATAGATTTCAAACCGATCCTGACCTAAATGAGTCTGTAGTGTGAAATAATTTTTGTTGAGTGAATAGATTTTAGTTAGTTGTAGTCTTTCAACATTCTGGCAGAACTGCGAACCATAAAGTACGATTTCTCTGAAACCATGATAGATTTCAAATCGATCCTGACCAAAATGAGTCTGTAGTGTGAAATAATTTTTGTTGAGTGGATAGATTTTAGTTAGTTGTAGTCTTTCAACATTCTGTCAGAACTGCGAACCATAAAGTATGATTTCTCTGAAACCATGATAGATTTCAAATCGATCCTGACAAAAATGAGTCTGTAGTGTGAAATAATTTTTGTTGAGTGGATAGATTTTAGTTAGTTGTAGTCTTTCAACATTCTGTCAGAACTGCGAACCATAAAGTATGATTTCTCTGAAACCATGATAGATTTCAAATCGATCCTGACCAAAATGAGTCTGTAGTGAGAAATAATTTTTGCTTGAGTGGATAGATTTAAGTGTGATGTAGTCTTTCAACATTCTATCAGAACTACGGACCATGAAGTATGATTTCTCTGAAACAATGATAGATTTCAAATTGATCCTGACCAAAATGAGTCTGTAGTGTGAAATAATTTTTGTTGAGTGGATAGATTTTAGTTAATTGTAGTCTTTCAACATTCTGTCAGAACTGCGAACCATAAAGTATGATTTCTCTGAAACCATGATAGATTCCAAATCGATCCTGACCAAAATGAGTCTGTAGTGTGAAATAATTTTTGTTGAGTGGATAGATATTAGCTTTAGGTAGTCTTTCAACATTCTATTAGAACTACGAACCATAAAGTATGACTTCTCTGAAACAATGATAGATTTCAAATGGATCCTGACCAAAATGAGTCTGTAGTGTGAAATAATTTTTGTTGAGTGGATAGATTTTAGTTAGTTGTAGTCTTTCAACATTCTGTCAGAACTGCGAACCATAAAGTATGATTTCTCTGAAACCATGATAGATTTCAAATCGATCCTGACCAAAATGAGTCTGTAGTGTGAAATAATTTTTGTTGAGTGGATAGATTTTAGTTAGTTGTAGTCTTTCAACATTCTGTCAGAACTGCGAACCATAAAGTATGATTTCTCTGAAACCATGATAGATTTCAAATCGATCCTGACCAAAATGAGTCTGTAGTGTGAAATAATTTTTGTTGAGTGGATAGATTTTAGTTAGTTGTAGTCTTTCAACATTCTGTCAGAACTGCGAACCATAAAGTATGATTTCTCTGAAACCATGATAGATTCCAAATCGATCCTGACCAAAATGAGTCTGTAGTGAGAAATAATTTTTGCTTGAGTGGATAGATTTAAGTTTGGGTAGTCTTTCAACATTCTATCAGAACTACGGACCATGAAGTATGATTTCTCTGAAACAATGATAGATTTCAAATTGATCCTGACCAAAATGAGTCTGTAGTGTGAAATAATTTTTGTTGAGTGGATAGATTTTAGTTAATTGTAGTCTTTCAACATTCTGTCAGAACTGCGAACCATAAAATATGATTTCCCTGAAACCATGATAGATTCCAAATCGATCCTGACCAAAATGAGTCTGTAGTGAGAAATAATTTTTGCTTGAGTGGATAGATTTAAGTTTGGGGTAGTCTTTCAACATTCTATCAGAACTACGGACCATGAAGTATGATTTCTCTGAAACAATTATAGATTTCAAATTGATCCTGACCAAAATGAGTCTGTAGTGTGAAATAATTTTTGTTGAGTGGATAGATTTTAGTTAATTGTAGTCTTTCAACATTCTGTCAGAAGTGCGAACCATAAAGTATGATTTCTCTGAAACCATGATAGATTTCAAATCGATCCTGACCAAAATGAGTCTGTAGTGTGAAATAATTTTTGTTGAGTGGATAGATATTAGCTTGGGGTAGTCTTTCAACATTCTATTAGAACTACGAACCATGAAGTATGACTTCTCTGAAACAATGATAGATTTCAAATGGATCCTGACCAAAATGAGTCTGTAGTGTGAAATAATTTTTGCTTGAGTGCATAGATTTAAGTTTGGGGTAGTCTTTCAACATTCTGTCAGAACTGCGAACCATAAAGTATGATTTCTCTGAAACCATGATAGATTTCAAATCGATCCTGACCAAAATGAGTCTGTAGTGTGAAATAATTTTTGTTGAGTGGATAGATTTTAGTTAGTTGTAGTCTTTCAACATTCTGTCAGAACTGCGAACCATAAAGTATGATTTCTCTGAAACCATGATAGATTTCAAATCGATCCTGACCAAAATGAGTCTGTAGTGTGAAATAATTTTTGTTGAGTGGATAGATTTTAGTTAGTTGTAGTCTTTCAACATTCTGTCAGTACTGCGAACCATAAAGTATGATTTCTCTGAAACCATGATAGATTTCAAATCGATCCTGACCAAAATGAGTCTGTAGTGTGAAATAATTTTTGTTGAGTGGATAGATTTTAGTTAGTTGTAGTCTTTGAACATTCTGTCAGAACTGCGAACCATAAAGTGTGATTTCTCTGAAACCATGATAGATTTCAAATCGATCCTGACCAAAATGAGTCTGTGGTGTGAAATAATTTTTGCTTCAGTGGATAGATATTAGCTTGGGGTAGTCTTTCAACATTCTATTAGAACTACGAACCATGAAGTATGACTTCTCTGAAACCATGACAGATTACAAATCGATTGTGACCAAAATGAGTCTGTAGTGAGAAATAATTTTTGCTTGAGTGCATAGATTTAAGTTCGGGGTAGTCTTTCAACATTCTGTCAGAACTGCGAACCATAAAGTATGATTTCTCTGAAACCATGATAGATTTCAAATCGATCCTGACCAAAATGAGTCTGTGGTGTGAAATAATTTTTGCTTCAGTGGATAGATATTAGCTTGGGGTAGTCTTTCAACATTCTATTAGAACTACGAACCATGAAGTATGATTTCTCTGAAACCATGACAGATTTCAAATCGATCCTGACCAAAATGAGTCTGTAGTGTGAAATAATTTTTGCTTGAGTGCATAGATTTAAGTTTGGGGTAGTCTCTCAACATTCTGTCAGAACTGCGAAAACTGAAGTATAATTTCTCTGAAACAATGATAGATTTCAAATGGATCCTGACCAAAATGAGTCTGTAGTGTGAAATAATTTTTGCTTGAGTGGATAGATTTAAGTGTGATGTAGTCTTTCAACATTCTGTCAGAACTACGAACCATAAAGTATGATTTCTCTGAAACCATGATAGATTTCAAGTCGATCCTGACCAAAATGAGTCTGTAGTGTGAAATAATTTTTGCTTGAGTGGATAGATTTAAGTGTGATGTAGTCTTTCAACATTCTAAAAGAACTACGAACCATAAAGTATGATTTCTCTGAAACCATGATAGATTTCAAATCGATCCTGACCTAAATGAGTCTGTAGTGTGAAATAATTTTTGTTGAGTGAATAGATTTTAGTTAGTTGTAGTCTTTCAACATTCTGGCAGAACTGCGAACCATAAAGTACGATTTCTCTGAAACCATGATAGATTTCAAATCGATCCTGACCAAAATGAGTCTGTAGTGTGAAATAATTTTTGTTGAGTGGATAGATTTTAGTTAGTTGTAGTCTTTCAACATTCTGTCAGAACTGCGAACCATAAAGTATGATTTCTCTGAAACCATGATAGATTTCAAATCGATCCTGACAAAAATGAGTCTGTAGTGTGAAATAATTTTTGTTGAGTGGATAGATTTTAGTTAGTTGTAGTCTTTCAACATTCTGTCAGAACTGCGAACCATAAAGTATGATTTCTCTGAAACCATGATAGATTTCAAATCGATCCTGACCAAAATGAGTCTGTAGTGAGAAATAATTTTTGCTTGAGTGGATAGATTTAAGTGTGATGTAGTCTTTCAACATTCTATCAGAACTACGGACCATGAAGTATGATTTCTCTGAAACAATGATAGATTTCAAATTGATCCTGACCAAAATGAGTCTGTAGTGTGAAATAATTTTTGTTGAGTGGATAGATTTTAGTTAATTGTAGTCTTTCAACATTCTGTCAGAACTGCGAACCATAAAGTATGATTTCTCTGAAACCATGATAGATTCCAAATCGATCCTGACCAAAATGAGTCTGTAGTGTGAAATAATTTTTGTTGAGTGGATAGATATTAGCTTTAGGTAGTCTTTCAACATTCTATTAGAACTACGAACCATAAAGTATGACTTCTCTGAAACAATGATAGATTTCAAATGGATCCTGACCAAAATGAGTCTGTAGTGTGAAATAATTTTTGTTGAGTGGATAGATTTTAGTTAGTTGTAGTCTTTCAACATTCTGTCAGAACTGCGAACCATAAAGTATGATTTCTCTGAAACCATGATAGATTTCAAATCGATCCTGACCAAAATGAGTCTGTAGTGTGAAATAATTTTTGTTGAGTGGATAGATTTTAGTTAGTTGTAGTCTTTCAACATTCTGTCAGAACTGCGAACCATAAAGTATGATTTCTCTGAAACCATGATAGATTTCAAATCGATCCTGACCAAAATGAGTCTGTAGTGTGAAATAATTTTTGTTGAGTGGATAGATTTTAGTTAGTTGTAGTCTTTCAACATTCTGTCAGAACTGCGAACCATAAAGTATGATTTCTCTGAAACCATGATAGATTCCAAATCGATCCTGACCAAAATGAGTCTGTAGTGAGAAATAATTTTTGCTTGAGTGGATAGATTTAAGTTTGGGTAGTCTTTCAACATTCTATCAGAACTACGGACCATGAAGTATGATTTCTCTGAAACAATGATAGATTTCAAATTGATCCTGACCAAAATGAGTCTGTAGTGTGAAATAATTTTTGTTGAGTGGATAGATTTTAGTTAATTGTAGTCTTTCAACATTCTGTCAGAACTGCGAACCATAAAATATGATTTCCCTGAAACCATGATAGATTCCAAATCGATCCTGACCAAAATGAGTCTGTAGTGAGAAATAATTTTTGCTTGAGTGGATAGATTTAAGTTTGGGGTAGTCTTTCAACATTCTATCAGAACTACGGACCATGAAGTATGATTTCTCTGAAACAATTATAGATTTCAAATTGATCCTGACCAAAATGAGTCTGTAGTGTGAAATAATTTTTGTTGAGTGGATAGATTTTAGTTAATTGTAGTCTTTCAACATTCTGTCAGAAGTGCGAACCATAAAGTATGATTTCTCTGAAACCATGATAGATTTCAAATCGATCCTGACCAAAATGAGTCTGTAGTGTGAAATAATTTTTGTTGAGTGGATAGATATTAGCTTGGGGTAGTCTTTCAACATTCTATTAGAACTACGAACCATGAAGTATGACTTCTCTGAAACAATGATAGATTTCAAATGGATCCTGACCAAAATGAGTCTGTAGTGTGAAATAATTTTTGCTTGAGTGGATAGATTTAAGTTTGGGGTAGTCTTTCAACATTCTGTCAGAACTGCGAACCATAAAGTATGATTTCTCTGAAACCATGATAGATTTCAAATCGATCCTGACCAAAATGAGTCTGTAGTGTGAAATAATTTTTGTTGAGTGGATAGATATTAGCTTGGGGTAGTCTTTCAACATTCTATTAGAACTACGAACCATGAAGTATGACTTCTCTGAAACAATGATAGATTTCAAATGGATCCTGACCAAAATTAGTCTGTAGTGAGAAATAATTTTTGCTTGAGTGGATAGATTTAAGTTTGGGGTAGTCTTTCAACATTCTATCAGAACTACGGACCATGAAGTATGATTTCTCTGAAACAATGATAGATTTCAAATTGATCCTGACCAAAATGAGTCTGTAGTGAGAAATAATTTTTGTTGAGTGGATAGATTTTAGTTAGTTGTAGTCTTTCAACATTCTGTCAGAACTGCGAAACATAAAGTATGATTTCTCTGAAACCATGATAGATTTCAAATGGATCCTGACCAAAATGAGTCTGTAGTGAGAAATACTTTTTGCTTGAGTGGATAGATTTAAGTTCGGGGTAGTCTTTCAACATTTTGTCAGAACTGCGAACCATAACGTATGATTTCTCTGAAACCATGATAGATTTCAAATCGATCCTGACCAAAATGAGTCTGTGGTGTGAAATAATTTTTGCTTCAGTGGATAGATATTAGCTTGGGGTAGTCTTTCAACATTCTGTTAGAACTACGAACCATGAAGTATGACTTCTCTGAAACCATGACAGATTACAAATCGATTGTGACCAAAATGAGTCTGTAGTGAGAAATAATTTTTGTTTGAGTGGATAGATTTAAGTTGGGGTAGTCTTTCAACATTTTGTCAGAACTGCGAACCATAAAGTATGATTTCTCTGAAACCATGATAGATTTCAAATCGATCCTGACCAAAATGAGTCTGTAGTGAGAAATAATTTTTGCTTGAGTGGATAGATTTTAGTTAGGGGTAGTCTTTCAACATTTTATTAGAACTACGAACCATGAAGTATGATTTCTCTGAAACCATGATAAATTTCAAATCGATCCTGACCAAAATGAGTCTGTGGTGTGAAATAAGTTTTGGTTCGGTGGATAGATTTTATGTTGGGGTAGTCGTTCAACATTCTAAGAGAGCTTCGAACCACTAAGTATGATTTCTCTGAAACCATGATAGATTTCAAATCGATCCCGACCAAAATGAGTCTGTAGTGAGAAATAATTTTTGCTTGAGTGGATAGATTTAAGTTTGGGGTAGTCTTTCAACATTCTGTCAGAACTGCTAACGATAAAGTATGATTTCTCTGAAACCATTATAGATTTCAAATGGGTCCTGACCAAAATGAGTCTGTATTGTTAAATAATTTTTGGTGAGTGGATAGATTTTAGTTTGGGGTAGTCGTTCAACATTCAATCAGAACTACGAACCATGAAGTATGATTTCTCTGAAACCATGATAGATTTCAAATGGGTCCTGACCAAAATGAGTCTGTATTGTTAAATAATTTTTGGTGAGTGGATAGATTTTAGTTTGGGGTAGTCGTTCAACATTCAATCAGAACTACGAACCATGAAGTATGATTTCTCTGAAACCGCGATAGATTTCAAATGGATCCTGACCAAAATGAGTCTGTAGTGAGAAATAATTTTTGGTGAGTGGATAGATTTTAGTTTGGGGTAGTCGTTCAACATTCACTCAGAACTACGAACCCTGAAGTATGATTTCTCTGAAACCATGATAGATTTCAAATGGGTCCTGACCAAAACGAGTCTGTATTGTTAAATAATTTTTGGTGAGTGGATAGATTTTAGTTTGTTGTAGTCTTTCAACATTCTAACAGAACTACGAACCATGAAGTATGATTTCTCTGAAACCATGATAGATTTCAAATGGGTCCTTACCAAAATGAGTCTGTAGTGTGAAATAATTTTTGGTGAGTGGATAGATTTTAGTTTGTTGTAGTCTTTCAACATTCTAACAGAACTACGAACCATGAAGTATGATTTCTCTGAAACCATGATAGATTTCAAATGGGTCCTGACCAAAACGAGTCTGTATTGTTAAATAATTTTTGGTGCGTGGATAGATTTTAGTTTGTTGTAGTCTTTCAACATTCTAACAGAACCACGAACCATGAAGTATGATTTCTCTGAAACCATGATAGATTTCAAATGGGTCCTGACCAAAATGAGTCTGTATTGTTAAATAATTTTTGGTGAGTGGATAGATTTTAGTTTGGGGTAGTCGTTCAACATTCAATCAGAACTACGAACCATGAAGTATGATTTCTCTGAAACCGCGATAGATTTCAAATGGATCCTGACCAAAATGAGTCTGTAGTGAGAAATAATTTTTGGTGAGTGGATAGATTTTAGCTTGGGGTAGTCTTTCAACATTCTATTAGAATAAGAACCATGAAGTATGACTTCTCTGAAACAATGATAGATTTCAAATGGATCCTGACCAAAATGAGTCTGTAGTGAGAAATAATTTTTGCTTGAGTGGATAGATTTAAGTTTGGGGTAGTCTTTCAACATTCTATCAGAACTACGGACCATGAAGTATGATTTCTCTGAAACAATGATAGATTTCAAATTGATCCTGACCAAAATGAGTCTGTAGTGTGAAATAATTTTTGTTGAGTGGATAGATTTTAGTTAATTGTAGTCTTTCAACATTCTGTCAGAACTGCGAACCATAAAGTATGATTTCTCTGAAACCATGATAGATTTCAAATCGATCCTGACCAAAATGAGTCTGTAGTGTGAAATAATTTTTGTTGAGTGGATAGATATTAGCTTGGGGTAGTCTTTCAACATTCTATTAGAACTACGAACGATGAAGTATGACTTCTCTGAAACAATGATAGATTTCAAATGGATCCTGACCAAAATGAGTCTGTAGTGTGAAATAATTTTTGCTTGAGTGCATAGATTTAAGTTTGGGGTAGTCTTTCAACATTCTGTCAGAACTGCGAACCATAAAGTATGATTTCTCTGAAACCATGATAGATTTCAAATCGATCCTGACCAAAATGAGTCTGTAGTGTGAAATAATTTTTGTTGAGTGGATAGATATTAGCTTGGGGTAGTCTTTCAACATTCTATTAGAACTACGAACCATGAAGTATGACTTCTCTGAAACAATGATAGGTTTCAAATGGATCCTGACCAAAATGAGTCTGTAGTGAGAAATAATTTTTGCTTGAGTGGATAGATTTAAGTTTGGGGTAGTCTTTCAACATTCTATCAGAACTACGGACCATGAAGTATGATTTCTCTGAAACAATGATAGATTTCAAATCGATCCTGACCAAAATGAGTCTGTGGTGTGAAATAATTTTTGCTTCAGTGGATAGATATTAGCTTGGGGTAGTCTTTCAACATTCTATTAGAACTACGAACCATGAAGTATGATTTCTCTGAAACCATGACAGATTTCAAATCGATCCTGACCAAAATGAGTTTGTAGTGTGAAATAATTTTTGCTTGAGTGCATAGATTTAAGTTTGGGGTAGTTTCTCAACATTCTGTCAGAACTGCGAACCCTGAAGTATAATTTCTCTGAAACAATGATAGATTTCAAATGGATCCTGACCAAAATGAGTCTGTAGTGTGAAATAATTTTTGCTTGAGTGGATAGATTTAAGTGTGATGTAGTCTTTCAACATTCTGTCAGAACTACGAACCATAAAGTATGATTTCTCTGAAACCATGATAGATTTCAAATCGATCCTGACCAAAATGAGTCTGTAGTGTGAAATAATTTTTGTTGAGTGGATAGATTTTAGTTAGTTGTAGTCTTTCAACATTCTGTCAGAACTGCGAACCATAAAGTATGATTTCTCTGAAACCATGATAGATTTCAAATCGATCCTGACCAAAATGAGTCTGTAGTGTGAAATAATTTTTGTTGAGTGGATAGATTTTAGTTAGTTGTAGTCTTTCAACATTCTGTCAGTACTGCGAACCATAAAGTATGATTTCTCTGAAACCATGATAGATTTCAAATCGATCCTGACCAAAATGAGTCTGTAGTGTGAAATAATTTTTGTTGAGTGGATAGATTTTAGTTAGTTGTAGTCTTTGAACATTCTGTCAGAACTGCGAACCATAAAGTGTGATTTCTCTGAAACCATGATAGATTTCAAATCGATCCTGACCAAAATGAGTCTGTGGTGTGAAATAATTTTTGCTTCAGTGGATAGATATTAGCTTGGGGTAGTCTTTCAACATTCTATTAGAACTACGAACCATGAAGTATGACTTCTCTGAAACCATGACAGATTACAAATCGATTGTGACCAAAATGAGTCTGTAGTGAGAAATAATTTTTGCTTGAGTGCATAGATTTAAGTTTGGGGTAGTCTTTCAACATTCTGTCAGAACTGCGAACCATAAAGTATGATTTCTCTGAAACCATGATAGATTTCAAATCGATCCTGACCAAAATGAGTCTGTGGTGTGAAATAATTTTTGCTTCAGTGGATAGATATTAGCTTGGGGTAGTCTTTCAACATTCTATTAGAACTACGAACCATGAAGTATGATTTCTCTGAAACCATGTTAGATTTCAAATCGATCCTGACCAAAATGAGTCTGTAGTGTGAAATAATTTTTGCTTGAGTGCATAGATTTAAGTTTGGGGTAGTCTCTCAACATTCTGTCAGAACTGCGAAAACTGAAGTATAATTTCTCTGAAACAATGATAGATTTCAAATGGATCCTGACCAAAATGAGTCTGTAGTGTGAAATAATTTTTGCTTGAGTGGATAGATTTAAGTGTGATGTAGTCTTTCAACATTCTGTCAGAACTACGAACCATAAAGTATGATTTCTCTGAAACCATGATAGATTTCAAATCGATCCTGACCAAAATGAGTCTGTAGTGTGAAATAATTTTTGCTTGAGTGGATAGATTTAAGTGTGATGTAGTCTTTCAACATTCTAAAAGAACTACGAACCATAAAGTATGATTTCTCTGAAACCATGATAGATTTCAAACCGATCCTGACCTAAATGAGTCTGTAGTGTGAAATAATTTTTGTTGAGTGAATAGATTTTAGTTAGTTGTAGTCTTTCAACATTCTGGCAGAACTGCGAACCATAAAGTACGATTTCTCTGAAACCATGATAGATTTCAAATCGATCCTGACCAAAATGAGTCTGTAGTGTGAAATAATTTTTGTTGAGTGGATAGATTTTAGTTAGTTGTAGTCTTTCAACATTCTGTCAGAACTGCGAACCATAAAGTATGATTTCTCTGAAACCATGATAGATTTCAAATCGATCCTGACAAAAATGAGTCTGTAGTGTGAAATAATTTTTGTTGAGTGGATAGATTTTAGTTAGTTGTAGTCTTTCAACATTCTGTCAGAACTGCGAACCATAAAGTATGATTTCTCTGAAACCATGATAGATTTCAAATCGATCCTGACCAAAATGAGTCTGTAGTGAGAAATAATTTTTGCTTGAGTGGATAGATTTAAGTGTGATGTAGTCTTTCAACATTCTATCAGAACTACGGACCATGAAGTATGATTTCTCTGAAACAATGATAGATTTCAAATTGATCCTGACCAAAATGAGTCTGTAGTGTGAAATAATTTTTGTTGAGTGGATAGATTTTAGTTAATTGTAGTCTTTCAACATTCTGTCAGAACTGCGAACCATAAAGTATGATTTCTCTGAAACCATGATAGATTCCAAATCGATCCTGACCAAAATGAGTCTGTAGTGTGAAATAATTTTTGTTGAGTGGATAGATATTAGCTTTAGGTAGTCTTTCAACATTCTATTAGAACTACGAACCATAAAGTATGACTTCTCTGAAACAATGATAGATTTCAAATGGATCCTGACCAAAATGAGTCTGTAGTGTGAAATAATTTTTGTTGAGTGGATAGATTTTAGTTAGTTGTAGTCTTTCAACATTCTGTCAGAACTGCGAACCATAAAGTATGATTTCTCTGAAACCATGATAGATTTCAAATCGATCCTGACCAAAATGAGTCTGTAGTGTGAAATAATTTTTGTTGAGTGGATAGATTTTAGTTAGTTGTAGTCTTTCAACATTCTGTCAGAACTGCGAACCATAAAGTATGATTTCTCTGAAACCATGATAGATTTCAAATCGATCCTGACCAAAATGAGTCTGTAGTGTGAAATAATTTTTGTTGAGTGGATAGATTTTAGTTAGTTGTAGTCTTTCAACATTCTGTCAGAACTGCGAACCATAAAGTATGATTTCTCTGAAACCATGATAGATTCCAAATCGATCCTGACCAAAATGAGTCTGTAGTGAGAAATAATTTTTGCTTGAGTGGATAGATTTAAGTTTGGGTAGTCTTTCAACATTCTATCAGAACTACGGACCATGAAGTATGATTTCTCTGAAACAATGATAGATTTCAAATTGATCCTGACCAAAATGAGTCTGTAGTGTGAAATAATTTTTGTTGAGTGGATAGATTTTAGTTAATTGTAGTCTTTCAACATTCTGTCAGAACTGCGAACCATAAAATATGATTTCCCTGAAACCATGATAGATTCCAAATCGATCCTGACCAAAATGAGTCTGTAGTGAGAAATAATTTTTGCTTGAGTGGATAGATTTAAGTTTGGGGTAGTCTTTCAACATTCTATCAGAACTACGGACCATGAAGTATGATTTCTCTGAAACAATTATAGATTTCAAATTGATCCTGACCAAAATGAGTCTGTAGTGTGAAATAATTTTTGTTGAGTGGATAGATTTTAGTTAATTGTAGTCTTTCAACATTCTGTCAGAAGTGCGAACCATAAAGTATGATTTCTCTGAAACCATGATAGATTTCAAATCGATCCTGACCAAAATGAGTCTGTAGTGTGAAATAATTTTTGTTGAGTGGATAGATATTAGCTTGGGGTAGTCTTTCAACATTCTATTAGAACTACGAACCATGAAGTATGACTTCTCTGAAACAATGATAGATTTCAAATGGATCCTGACCAAAATGAGTCTGTAGTGTGAAATAATTTTTGCTTGAATGGATAGATTTAAGTTTGGGGTAGTCTTTCAACATTCTGTCAGAACTGCGAACCATAAAGTATGATTTCTCTGAAACCATGATAGATTTCAAATCGATCCTGACCAAAATGAGTCTGTAGTGTGAAATAATTTTTGTTGAGTGGATAGATTTTAGTTAGTTGTAGTCTTTCAACATTCTGTCAGAACTGCGAACCATAAAGTATGATTTCTCTGAAACCATGATAGATTTCAAATCGATCCTGACCAAAATGAGTCTGTAGTGTGAAATAATTTTTGTTGAGTGGATAGATTTTAGTTAGTTGTAGTCTTTCAACATTCTGTCAGTACTGCGAACCATAAAGTATGATTTCTCTGAAACCATGATAGATTTCAAATCGATCCTGACCAAAATGAGTCTGTAGTGTGAAATAATTTTTGTTGAGTGGATAGATTTTAGTTAGTTGTAGTCTTTGAACATTCTGTCAGAACTGCGAACCATAAAGTGTGATTTCTCTGAAACCATGATAGATTTCAAATCGATCCTGACCAAAATGAGTCTGTGGTGTGAAATAATTTTTGCTTCAGTGGATAGATATTAGCTTGGGGTAGTCTTTCAACATTCTATTAGAACTACGAACCATGAAGTATGACTTCTCTGAAACCATGACAGATTACAAATCGATTGTGACCAAAATGAGTCTGTAGTGAGAAATAATTTTTGCTTGAGTGCATAGATTTAAGTTTGGGGTAGTCTTTCAACATTCTGTCAGAACTGCGAACCATAAAGTATGATTTCTCTGAAACCATGATAGATTTCAAATCGATCCTGACCAAAATGAGTCTGTGGTGTGAAATAATTTTTGCTTCAGTGGATAGATATTAGCTTGGGGTAGTCTTTCAACATTCTATTAGAACTACGAACCATGAAGTATGATTTCTCTGAAACCATGACAGATTTCAAATCGATCCTGACCAAAATGAGTCTGTAGTGTGAAATAATTTTTGCTTGAGTGCATAGATTTAAGTTTGGGGTAGTCTCTCAACATTCTGTCAGAACTGCGAAAACTGAAGTATAATTTCTCTGAAACAATGATAGATTTCAAATGGATCCTGACCAAAATGAGTCTGTAGTGTGAAATAATTTTTGCTTGAGTGGATAGATTTAAGTGTGATGTAGTCTTTCAACATTCTGTCAGAACTACGAACCATAAAGTATGATTTCTCTGAAACCATGATAGATTTCAAATCGATCCTGACCAAAATGAGTCTGTAGTGTGAAATAATTTTTGCTTGAGTGGATAGATTTAAGTGTGATGTAGTCTTTCAACATTCTAAAAGAACTACGAACCATAAAGTATGATTTCTCTGAAACCATGATAGATTTCAAATCGATCCTGACCTAAATGAGTCTGTAGTGTGAAATAATTTTTGTTGAGTGAATAGATTTTAGTTAGTTGTAGTCTTTCAACATTCTGGCAGAACTGCGAACCATAAAGTACGATTTCTCTGAAACCATGATAGATTTCAAATCGATCCTGACCAAAATGAGTCTGTAGTGTGAAATAATTTTTGTTGAGTGGATAGATTTTAGTTAGTTGTAGTCTTTCAACATTCTGTCAGAACTGCGAACCATAAAGTATGATTTCTCTGAAACCATGATAGATTTCAAATCGATCCTGACAAAAATGAGTCTGTAGTGTGAAATAATTTTTGTTGAGTGGATAGATTTTAGTTAGTTGTAGTCTTTCAACATTCTGTCAGAACTGCGAACCATAAAGTATGATTTCTCTGAAACCATGATAGATTTCAAATCGATCCTGACCAAAATGAGTCTGTAGTGAGAAATAATTTTTGCTTGAGTGGATAGATTTAAGTGTGATGTAGTCTTTCAACATTCTATCAGAACTACGGACCATGAAGTATGATTTCTCTGAAACAATGATAGATTTCAAATTGATCCTGACCAAAATGAGTCTGTAGTGTGAAATAATTTTTGTTGAGTGGATAGATTTTAGTTAATTGTAGTCTTTCAACATTCTGTCAGAACTGCGAACCATAAAGTATGATTTCTCTGAAACCATGATAGATTCCAAATCGATCCTGACCAAAATGAGTCTGTAGTGTGAAATAATTTTTGTTGAGTGGATAGATATTAGCTTTAGGTAGTCTTTCAACATTCTATTAGAACTACGAACCATAAAGTATGACTTCTCTGAAACAATGATAGATTTCAAATGGATCCTGACCAAAATGAGTCTGTAGTGTGAAATAATTTTTGTTGAGTGGATAGATTTTAGTTAGTTGTAGTCTTTCAACATTCTGTCAGAACTGCGAACCATAAAGTATGATTTCTCTGAAACCATGATAGATTTCAAATCGATCCTGACCAAAATGAGTCTGTAGTGTGAAATAATTTTTGTTGAGTGGATAGATTTTAGTTAGTTGTAGTCTTTCAACATTCTGTCAGAACTGCGAACCATAAAGTATGATTTCTCTGAAACCATGATAGATTTCAAATCGATCCTGACCAAAATGAGTCTGTAGTGTGAAATAATTTTTGTTGAGTGGATAGATTTTAGTTAGTTGTAGTCTTTCAACATTCTGTCAGAACTGCGAACCATAAAGTATGATTTCTCTGAAACCATGATAGATTCCAAATCGATCCTGACCAAAATGAGTCTGTAGTGAGAAATAATTTTTGCTTGAGTGGATAGATTTAAGTTTGGGTAGTCTTTCAACATTCTATCAGAACTACGGACCATGAAGTATGATTTCTCTGAAACAATGATAGATTTCAAATTGATCCTGACCAAAATGAGTCTGTAGTGTGAAATAATTTTTGTTGAGTGGATAGATTTTAGTTAATTGTAGTCTTTCAACATTCTGTCAGAACTGCGAACCATAAAATATGATTTCCCTGAAACCATGATAGATTCCAAATCGATCCTGACCAAAATGAGTCTGTAGTGAGAAATAATTTTTGCTTGAGTGGATAGATTTAAGTTTGGGGTAGTCTTTCAACATTCTATCAGAACTACGGACCATGAAGTATGATTTCTCTGAAACAATTATAGATTTCAAATTGATCCTGACCAAAATGAGTCTGTAGTGTGAAATAATTTTTGTTGAGTGGATAGATTTTAGTTAATTGTAGTCTTTCAACATTCTGTCAGAAGTGCGAACCATAAAGTATGATTTCTCTGAAACCATGATAGATTTCAAATCGATCCTGACCAAAATGAGTCTGTAGTGTGAAATAATTTTTGTTGAGTGGATAGATATTAGCTTGGGGTAGTCTTTCAACATTCTATTAGAACTACGAACCATGAAGTATGACTTCTCTGAAACAATGATAGATTTCAAATGGATCCTGACCAAAATGAGTCTGTAGTGTGAAATAATTTTTGCTTGAGTGCATAGATTTAAGTTTGGGGTAGTCTTTCAACATTCTGTCAGAACTGCGAACCATAAAGTATGATTTCTCTGAAACCATGATAGATTTCAAATCGATCCTGACCAAAATGAGTCTGTAGTGTGAAATAATTTTTGTTGAGTGGATAGATATTAGCTTGGGGTAGTCTTTCAACATTCTATTAGAACTACGAACCATGAAGTATGACTTCTCTGAAACAATGATAGATTTCAAATGGATCCTGACCAAAATGAGTCTGTAGTGAGAAATAATTTTTGCTTGAGTGGATAGATTTAAGTTTGGGGTAGTCTTTCAACATTCTATCAGAACTACGGACCATGAAGTATGATTTCTCTGAAACAATGATAGATTTCAAATTGATCCTGACCAAAATGAGTCTGTAGTGTGAAATAATTTTTGTTGAGTGGATAGATTTTAGTTAGTTGTAGTCTTTCAACATTCTGTCAGAACTGCGAAACATAAAGTATGATTTCTCTGAAACCATGATAGATTTCAAATCGATCCTGACCAAAATGAGTCTGTAGTGTGAAATAATTTTTGTTGAGTGGATAGATTTTAGTTAGTTGTAGTCTTTCAACATTCTGTCAGAACTGCGAACCATAAAGTATGATTTCTCTGAAACCATGATAGATTTCAAATCGATCCTGACCAAAATGAGTCTGTAGTGTGAAATAATTTTTGTTGAGTGGATAGATTTTAGTTAGTTGTAGTCTTTCAACATTCTGTCAGTACTGCGAACCATAAAGTATGATTTCTCTGAAACCATGATAGATTTCAAATCGATCCTGACCAAAATGAGTCTGTAGTGTGAAATAATTTTTGTTGAGTGGATAGAGTTTAGTTAGTTGTAGTCTTTCAACATTCTGTCAGAACTGCGAACCATAAAGTATGATTTCTCTGAAACCATGATAGATTTCAAATCGATCCTGACCAAAATGAGTCTGTGGTGTGAAATAATTTTTGCTTGAGTGCATAGATTTAAGTTTGGGGTAGTCTTTCAACATTCTGTCAGAACTGCGAACCATAAAGTATGATTTCTCTGAAACCATGATTGATTTCAAATCGATCCTGACCAAAATGAGTCTGTAGTGTGAAATAATTTTTGCTTGAGTGCATAGATTTAAGTTTGGGGTAGTCTCTCAACATTCTGTCAGAACAGCGAACCCTGAAGTATAATTTCTCTGAAACAATGATAGATTTCAAATGGATCCTGACCAAAATGAGTCTGTAGTGTGATATAATTTTTGCTTGAGTGGATAGATTTAAGTGTGGTGTAGTCTTTCAACATTCTGTCAGAACTACGAACCATAAAGTATGATTTCTCTGAAACCATGATAGATTTCAAATCGATCCTGACCAAAATGAGTCTGTAGTGTGAAATAATTTTTGCTTGAGTGGATAGATTTAAGTGTGATGTAGTCTTTCAACATTCTGTCAGAACTACGAACCATAAAGTATGATTTCTCTGAAACCATGATAGATTTCAAATCGATCCTGACCTAAATGAGTCTGTAGTGTGAAATAATTTTTGTTGAGTGGATAGATTTTAGTTAGTTGTAGTCTTTCAACATTCTGTCAGAACTGCGAACCATAAAGTACGATTTCTCTGAAACCATGATAGATTTCAAATCGATCCTGACCAAAATGAGTCTGTAGTGTGAAATAATTTTTGTTGAGTGGATAGATTTTAGTTAGTTGTAGTCTTTCAACATTCTGTCAGAACTGCGAACCATAAAGTATGATTTCTCTGAAACCATGATAGATTTCAAATCGATCCTGACCAAAATGAGTCTGTAGTGTGAAATAATTTTTGTTGAGTGGATAGATTTTAGTTAGTTGTAGTCTTTCAACATTCTGTCAGAACTGCGAACCATAAAGTATGATTTCTCTGAAACCATGATAGATTTCAAATCGATCCTGACCAAAATGAGTCTGTAGTGTGAAATAATTTTTGTTGAGTGGATAGATTTTAGTTAGTTGTAGTCTTCCAACATTCTATCAGAACTGCGAACCATAAAGTATGATTTCTCTGAAACCATGATAGATTTCAAATCGATCCTGACCAAAATGAGTCTGTAGTGTGAAATAATTTTTGTTGAGTGGATAGATTTTAGTTAGTTGTAGTCTTTCAACATTCTGTCAGAATTACGAACCATAAAGTATGATTTCTCTGAAACCATGATAGATTTCATATCGATCCTGACCAAAATGAGTCTGTAGTGTGAAATAATTTTTGTTGAGTGGATAGATTTTAGTTAGTTGTAGTCTTTCAACATTCTGTCAGAACTGCGAACCATAAAGTATGATTTCTCTGAAACCATGATAGATTTCAAATCGATCCTGACCAAAATGAGTCTGTAGTGTGAAATAATTTTTGCTTGAGTGGATAGATTTAAGTGTGATGTAGTCTTTCAACATTCTGTCAGAACTACGAACCATAAAGTATGATTTCTCTGAAACCATGATAGATTTCAAATCGATCCTGACCAAAATGAGTCTGTAGTGTGAAATAATTTTTGCTTGAGTGGATAGATTTAAGTGTGATGTAGTCTTTCAACATTCTGTCAGAACTACGAACCATAAAGTATGATTTCTCTGAAACCATGATAGATTTCAAATCGATCCTGACCAAAATGAGTCTGTAGTGTGAAATAATTTTTGCTTGAGTGCATAGATTTAAGTTTGGATTAGTCTCTCAACATTCTGTCAGAACTGCGAACCCTGAAGTATAATTTCTCTGAAACAATGATAGATTTCAAATGGATCCTGACCAAAATGCTTGCTTGAGTGCATAGATTTAAGTGTGATGTAGTCTTTCAACATTCTGTCAGAACTACGAACCCTGAAGTATAATTTCTCTGAAACAATGATAGATTTCAAATGGGTATTGACCAAAATGAGTCTGTAGTGTTAAATAATGTTTGGTGAGTGGATAGATATTAGCTTGGGGTAGTCTTTCAACATTCTATTAGAACTACGAACCATGAAGTATGACTTCTCTGAAACCATGACAGATTATAAATCGATTGTGACCAAAATGAGTCAGTAGTGATAAATAAGTTTTGCTTGAGTGCATAGATTTAAGTTTGGGGTAGTCTCTCAACATTCTGTCAGAACTGCGAACCCTGAAGTATAATTTCTCTGAAACAATGATAGATTTCAAATGGATCCTGACCAAAATGAGTCTGTAGTGTGAAATAATTTTTGCTTGAGTGGATAGATTTAAGTGTGATGTAGTCTTTCAACATTCTGTCAGAACTTCGAACCCTGAAGTATAATTTCTCTGAAACAATGATAGATTTCAAATGGATCCTGACCAAAATGAGTCTGTAGTGTGAAATAATTTTTGCTTGAGTGGATAGATTTAAGTGTGATGTAGTCTTTCAACATTCTGTCAGAAGTACGAACCATAAAGTATGATTTCTCTGAAACCATGATAGATTTCAAATCGATCCTGACCAAAATGAGTCTGTAGTGTGAAATAATTTTTGTTGAGTGGATAGATTTAAGTTTGGGGTAGTCTTTCAACATTCTGTCAGAACTACGAACCATAAAGTATGATTTCTCTGAAACCATGATAGATTTCAAATGGGTATTGACCAAAATGAGTCTGTAGTGGTAAATAATTTTTGCTTGAGTGGATAGATTTAAGTGTGATGTAGTCGTTCATCATTCAATCAGAACTACGAACCCTGAAGTATGATTTGTCTGAAACCGCGATAGATTTCAAATGGATTTTGACCAAAATGAGCCTGTAGTGAGAAATAATTTTTGCTTGAGTTCATAGATTTAAGTTTGGGGTAGTCTTACAACATTCTGTCAGAACTGCGAACCATAAAGTATGATTTCTCTGAAACCATGATAGATTTCAAATTGATCCTGACCAAAATGAGTCTGTAGTGTGAAATAATTTTTGTTGAGTGGATAGATTTTAGTTAATTGTAGTCTTTCAACATTCTGTCAGAACTGCGAACCATAAAGTATGATTTCTCTGAAACAATGATAGATTTCAAATGGATCCTGACCAAAATGAGTCTGTAGTGTGAAATAATTTTTGCTTGAGTGGATAGATTTAAGTGTGATGTAGTCTTTCAACATTCTGTCAGAACTACGAAACATAAAGTATGATTTCTCTGAAACCATGATAGATTTCAAATCGATCCTGACCAAAATGAGTCTGTAGTGTGAAATAATTTTTGCTTGAGTGCATAGATTTAAGTTTGGGGTAGTCTTTCAACATTCTGTCAGAACTGCGAACCATAAAGTATGATTTCTCTGAAACCATGATAGATTTCAAATGGGTATTGACCAAAATGAGTCTGTAGTGTTAAATAATGTTTGGTGAGTGGATAGATATTAGCTTGGGGTAGTCTTTCAACATTCTATTAGAACTGCGAACCATGAAGTATGACTTCTCTGAAACCATGACAGATTACAAATCGATTGTGACCAAAATGAGTCTGTAGTGATAAATAAGTTTTGCTTGAGGGCATAGATTTAAGTTTGGGGTAGTCTCTCTACATTCTGTCAGAACTGCGAACCCTGAAGTATAATTTCTCTGAAACAATGATAGATTTCAAATGGATCCTGACCAAAATGAGCCTGTAGTGAGAAATAATTTTTGCTTGAGTGAATAGATTTAAGTGTGATGTAGTCTTTCAACATTCTGTCAGAACTACGAACCATAAAGTATGATTTCTCTGAAACCAAGTTATATTTCAAATCGATGCTGACCAAAATGAGTCTGTAGTGTGAAATAATTTTTGCTTGAGTGCATAGATTTAAGTTTGGGGTAGTCTTTCAACATTCTGTCAGAACTGCGAACCATAAAGTATGATTTCTCTGAAACCATGATAGATTTCAAATTGATCCTGACCAAAATGAGTCTGTAGTGTGAAATAATTTTTGTTGAGTGGATAGATTTTAGTTAATTGTAGTCTTTCAACATTCTGTCAGAACTGCGAACCATAAAGTATGATTTCTCTGAAACCATAATAGATTTCAAATCGATCCTGACCAAAATGAGTCTGTGGTGTGAAATAATTTTTGCTTCAGTAGATAGATATTAGCTTGGGGTAGTCTTTCAACATTCTGTCAGAACTTCGAACCCTGAAGTATGATTTCTCTGAAACCATGATAGATTTCAAATGGGTCCAGACCAAAATGAGTCTGTATTGTTAAATAATTTTTGGTGAGTGGATAGATTTTAGTTTGGGGTAGTCTTTCAACATTTTGTCAGAACTGCGAACCATAACGTATGATTTCTCTGAAACCATGATAGATTTCAAATGAATCCTGACCAAAATGAGTCTGTAGTGTGAAATAATTTTTGGTGAGTAAATAGATTTAAGTGTGATGTAGTCTTTCAACATTCTGTCAGAACTGCGAACCATAAAGTATGATTTCTCTGAAACCATGATGGATTTCAAATTGATCCTGACCAAAATGAGTCTGTAGTGTGAAATAATTTTTGGTGAGTGGATAGATTTAAGTGTGATGTAGTCTTTCAACATTCTGTCAGAACTACGAACCGTAAAGTATGATTTCTCTGAAACCATGATGGATTTCAAATTGATCCTGACCAAAATGAGTCTGTAGTGTGAAATAATTTTTGGTGAGTGGATAGATTTAAGTGTGATGTAGTCTTTCAACATTCTGTCAGAACTTCGAACAATGAAGTATGATTTCTCTGAAACCATGATAGATTTCAAATGGGTCCTGACCAAAATGAGTCTGTATTGTTAAATAATTTTTGGTGAGTGGATAGATTTTAGTTTGGGGTAGTCTTTCAACATTTTGTCAGAACTGCGAACCATAACGTATGATTTCTCTGAAACCATGATAGATTTCAAATGAATCCTGACCAAAATGAGTCTATAGTGTGAAATAATTTTTGTTGAGTGGATAGATTTTAGTTAGTTGTAGTCTTTCAACATTCTGTCAGAACTGCGAACCATAAAGTATGATTTCTCTGAAACCATGATGGATTTCAAATTGATCCTGACCAAAATGAGTCTGTAGTGTGAAATAATTTTTGGTGAGTGGATAGATTTAAGTGTGATGTAGTCTTTCAACATTCTGTCAGAACTACGAACCATAAAGTATGATTTCTCTGAAACCATGATGGATTTCAAATTGATCCTGACCAAAATGAGTCTGTGGTGTGAAATAATGTTTGCTTCAGTGGATAGATATTAGCTTGGGGTAGTCTTTCAACATTCTATTAGAACTACGAACCATGAAGTATGACTTCTCTGAAGCCATGACAGATTACAAATCGATTGTGACCAAAATGAGTCTGTAGTGATAAATAAGTTTTGCTTGAGTGCATAGATTTAAGTTTCGGGTAGTCTTTCAACATTCTGTCAGAACTGCGAACCATAAAGTATGATTTCTCTGAAACCATGATAGATTTCAAATCGATCCTGACCAAAATGAGTCTGTAGTGTGAAATAATTTTTGCTTGAGTGGATAGATTTAAGTTTGATGTAGTCTTTCCACATTCTGTCAGAACTTCGAACCCTGAAGTATGATTTCTCTGAAACCATGATAGATTTCAAATGGATCCTGACCAAAATGAGTCTGTATTGTTAAATAATTTTTGGTGAGTGGATAGATTTTAGTTTGGGGTAGTCTTTCAACATTTTGTCAGAACTGCGAACCATAACGTATGATTTCTCTGAAACCATGATAGATTTCAAATGAATCCTGACCAAAATGAGTCTATAGTGTGAAATAATTTTTGTTGAGTGGATAGATTTTAGTTAGTTGTAGTCTTTCAACATTCTGTCAGAACTGCGAACCATAAAGTATGATTTCTCTGAAACCATGATGGATTTCAAATTGATCCTGACCAAAATGAGTCTGTAGTGTGAAATAATTTTTGGTGAGTGGATAGATTTAAGTGTGATGTATTCTTTCAACATTCTGTCAGAACTACGAACCATACAGTATGATTTCTCTGAAACCATGATGGATTTCAAATTGATCCTGACCAAAATGAGTCTGTAGTGTGAAATAATTTTTTTTGAGTGGATAGATTTAAGTGTGATGTAGTCTTTCAACATTCTGTCAGAACTTCGAACCCTGAAGTATGATTTCTCTGAAACCATGATAGATTTCAAATGGGTCCTGACCAAAATGAGTCTGTATTGTTAAATAAATTTTGGTGAGTGGATAGATTTTAGTTTGGGGTAGTCTTTCAACATTTTGTCAGAACTGCGAACCATAACGTATGATTTCTCTGAAACCATGATAGATTTCAAATGAATCCTGACCAAAATGAGTCTATAGTGTGAAATAATTTTTGTTGAGTGGATAGATTTTAGTTAATTGTAGTCTTTCAACATACTGTCAGAACTGCGAACCATAAAGTATGATTTCTCTGAAACCATAATAGATTTCAAATCGATCCTGACCAAAATGAGTCTGTGGTGTGAAATAATTTTTGCTTCAGTGGATAGATATTAGCTTGGGGTAGTCTTTCAACATTCTATTAGAACTACGAACCATGAAGTATGACTTCTCTGAAACCATGACAGATTACAAATCGATTGTGACCAAAATGAGTCTGTAGTGATAAATAAGTTTTGCTTGAGTGCATAGATTTAAGTTTCGGGTATTCTTTCAACATTCTGTCAGAACTGCGATCCATAAAGTATGATTTCTCTGAAACCATGATAGATTTCAAATTGACCCTGACCAAAATGAGTCTGTAGTGTGAAATAATTTTTGCTTGAGTGGATAGATTTAAGTTTGATGTAGTCTTTCAACATTCTGTCAGAACTTCGAACCCTGAAGTATGATTTCTCTGAAACCATGATAGATTTCAAATGGGTCCTGACCAAAATGAGTCTGTATTGTTAAATAATTTTTGGTGAGTGGATAGATTTTAGTTTGGGGTAGTCTTTCAACATTTTGTCAGAACTGCGAACCATAACGTATGATTTCTCTGAAACCATGATAGATTTCAAATGAATCCTGACCAAAATGAGTCTATAGTGTGAAATAATTTTTGTTGAGTGGATAGATTTTAGTTAGTTGTAGTCTTTCAACATTCTGTCAGAACTGCGAACCATAAAGTATGATTTCTCTGAAACAATGATAGATTTCAAATCGATCCTGACCAAAATGAGTCTGTAGTGTGAAATAATTTTTGCTTGAGTGGATAGATATTAGCTTGGGGTAGTCTTTCAACATTCTATTAGAACTACGAACCATGAAGTATGACTTCTCTGAAACCATGACAGATTACAAATCGATTGTGACCAAAATGAGTCTGTAGTGATAAATAAGTTTTGCTTGAGTGCATAGATTTAAGTTTCGGGTATTCTTTCAACATTCTGTCAGAACTGCGATCCATAAAGTATGATTTCTCTGAAACCATGATAGATTTCAAATCGATCCTGACCAAAATGAGTCTGTAGTGTGAAATAATTTTTGCTTGAGTGGATAGATTTAAGTTTGATGTAGTCTTTCAACATTCTGTCAGAACTTCGAATCCTGAAGTATGATTTCTCTGAAACCATGATAGATTTCAAATGGGTCCTGACCAAAATGAGTCTGTATTGTTAAATAAATTTTGGTGAGTGGATAGATTTTAGTTTGGGGTAGTCTTTCAACATTTTGTCAGAACTGCGAACCATAACGTATGATTTCTCTGAAACCATGATAGATTTCAAATGAATCCTGACCAAAATGAGTCTATAGTGTGAAATAATTTTTGTTGAGTGGATAGATTTTAGTTAATTGTAGTCTTTCAACATTCTGTCAGAACTGCGAACCATAAAGTATGATTTCTCTGAAACCATAATAGATTTCAAATCGATCCTGACCAAAATGAGTCTGTGGTGTGAAATAATTTTTGCTTCAGTGGATAGATATTAGCTTGGGGTAGTCTTTCAACATTCTATTAGAACTACGAACCATGAAGTATGACTTCTCTGAAACCATGACAGATTACAAATCGATTGTGACCAAAATGAGTCTGTAGTGATAAATAAGTTTTGCTTGAGTGCATAGATTTAAGTTTCGGGTATTCTTTCAACATTCTGTCAGAACTGCGATCCATAAAGTATGATTTCTCTGAAACCATGATAGATTTCAAATCGATCCTGACCAAAATGAGTCTGTATTGTTAAATAAATTTTGGTGAGTGGATAGATTTTAGTTTGGGGTAGTCTTTCAACATTTTGTCAGAACTGCGAACCATAACGTATGATTTCTCTGAAACCATGATAGATTTCAAATGAATCCTGACCAAAATGAGTCTATAGTGTGAAATAATTTTTGTTGAGTGGATAGATTTTAGTTAATTGTAGTCTTTCAACATTCTGTCAGAACTGCGAACCATAAAGTATGATTTCTCTGAAACCATAATAGATTTCAAATCGATCCTGACCAAAATGAGTCTGTGGTGTGAAATAATTTTTGCTTCAGTGGATAGATATTAGCTTGGGGTAGTCTTTCAACATTCTATTAGAACTACGAACCATGAAGTATGACTTCTCTGAAACCATGACAGATTACAAATCGATTGTGACCAAAATGAGTCTGTAGTGATAAATAAGTTTTGCTTGAGTGCATAGATTTAAGTTTCGGGTATTCTTTCAACATTCTGTCAGAACTGCGATCCATAAAGTATGATTTCTCTGAAACCATGATAGATTTCAAATCGATCCTGACCAAAATGAGTCTGTAGTGTGAAATAATTTTTGCTTGAGTGGATAGATTTAAGTTTGATGTAGTCTTTCAACATTCTGTCAGAACTTCGAACCCTGAAGTATGATTTCTCTGAAACCATGATAGATTTCAAATGGCTCCTGACCAAAATGAGTCTGTATTGTTAAATAATTTTTGGTGAGTGGATAGATTTTAGTTTGGGGTAGTCTTTCAACATTTTGTCAGAACTGCGAACCATAACGTATGATTTCTCTGAAACCATGATAGATTTCAAATGAATCCTGACCAAAATGAGTCTATAGTGTGAAATAATTTTTGTTGAGTGGATAGATTTTAGTTAGTTGTAGTCTTTCAACATTCTGTCAGAACTGCGAACCATAAAGTATGATTTCTCTGAAACCATGATAGATTTCAAATCGATCCTGACCAAAATGGGTCTGTAGTGTGAAATAATTTTTGCTTGAGTGGATAGATTTAAGTTTGATGTAGTCTTTCAACATTCTGTCAGAACTTCGAACCCTGAAGTATGATTTCTCTGAAACCATGATAGATTTCAAATGGATCCTGACCAAAATGAGTCTGTATTGTTAAATAATTTTTGGTGAGTGGATAGATTTTAGTTTGGGGTAGTCTTTCAACATTTTGTCAGAACTGCGAACCATAACGTATGATTTCTCTGAAACCATGATAGATTTCAAATGAATCCTGACCAAAATGAGTCTATAGTGTGAAATAATTTTTGTTGAGTGGATAGATTTTAGTTAGTTGTAGTCTTTCAACATTCTGTCAGAACTGCGAACCATAAAGTATGATTTCTCTGAAACCATGATGGATTTCAAATTGATCCTGACCAAAATGAGTCTGTAGTGTGAAATAATTTTTGGTGAGTGGATAGATTTAAGTGTGATGTAGTCTTTCAACATTCTGTCAGAACTACGAACCATAAAGTATGATTTCTCTGAAACCATGATGGATTTCAAATTGATCCTGACCAAAATGAGTCTGTGGTGTGAAATAATGTTTGCTTCAGTGGATAGATATTAGCTTGGGGTAGTCTTTCAACATTCTATTAGAACTACGAACCATGAAGTATGACTTCTCTGAAGCCATGACAGATTACAAATCGATTGTGACCAAAATGAGTCTGTAGTGATAAATAAGTTTTGCTTGAGTGCATAGATTTAAGTTTCGGGTAGTCTTTCAACATTCTGTCAGAACTGCGAACCATAAAGTATGATTTCTCTGAAACCATGATAGATTTCAAATCGATCCTGACCAAAATGAGTCTGTAGTGTGAAATAATTTTTGCTTGAGTGGATAGATTTAAGTTTGATGTAGTCTTTCCACATTCTGTCAGAACTTCGAACCCTGAAGTATGATTTCTCTGAAACCATGATAGATTTCAAATGGGTCCTGACCAAAATGAGTCTGTATTGTTAAATAATTTTTGGTGAGTGGATAGATTTTAGTTTGGGGTAGTCTTTCAACATTTTGTCAGAACTGCGAACCATAACGTATGATTTCTCTGAAACCATGATAGATTTCAAATGAATCCTGACCAAAATGAGTCTATAGTGTGAAATAATTTTTGTTGAGTGGATAGATTTTAGTTAGTTGTAGTCTTTCAACATTCTGTCAGAACTGCGAACCATAAAGTATGATTTCTCTGAAACCATGATGGATTTCAAATTGATCCTGACCAAAATGAGTCTGTAGTGTGAAATAATTTTTGGTGAGTGGATAGATTTAAGTGTGATGTATTCTTTCACCATTCTGTCAGAACTACGAACCATACAGTATGATTTCTCTGAAACCATGATGGATTTCAAATTGATCCTGACCAAAATGAGTCTGTAGTGTGAAATAATTTTTGGTGAGTGGATAGATTTAAGTGTGATGTAGTCTTTCAACATTCTGTCAGAACTTCGAAACCTGAAGTATGATTTCTCTGAAACCATGATAGATTTCAAATGGGTCCTGACCAAAATGAGTCTGTATTGTTAAATAAATTTTGGTGAGTGGATAGATTTTAGTTTGGGGTAGTCTTTCAACATTTTGTCAGAACTGCGAACCATAACGTATGATTTCTCTGAAACCATGATAGATTTCAAATGAATCCTGACCAAAATGAGTCTATAGTGTGAAATAATTTTTGTTGAGTGGATAGATTTTAGTTAATTGTAGTCTTTCAACATTCTGTCAGAACTGCGAACCATAAAGTATGATTTCTCTGAAACCATAATAGATTTCAAATCGATCCTGACCAAAATGAGTCTGTGGTGTGAAATAATTTTTGCTTCAGTTGATAGATATTAGCTTGGGGTAGTCTTTCAACATTCTATTAGAACTACGAACCATGAAGTATGACTTCTCTGAAACCATGACAGATTACAAATCGATTGTGACCAAAATGAGTCTGTAGTGATAAATAAGTTTTGCTTGAGTGCATAGATTTAAGTTTCGGGTATTCTTTCAACATTCTGTCAGAACTGCGATCCATAAAGTATGATTTCTCTGAAACCATGATAGATTTCAAATCGATCCTGACCAAAATGAGTCTGTAGTGTGAAATAATTTTTGCTTGAGTGGATAGATTTAAGTTTGATGTAGTCTTTCAACATTCTGTCAGAACTTCGAACCCTGAAGTATGATTTCTCTGAAACCATTATAGATTTCAAATGGGTCCTGACCAAAATGAGTCTGTATTGTTAAATAATTTTTGGTGAGTGGATAGATTTTAGTTTGGGGTAGTCTTTCAACATTTTGTCAGAACTGCGAACCATAACGTATGATTTCTCTGAAACCATGATAGATTTCAAATGAATCCTGACCAAAATGAGTCTATAGTGTGAAATAATTTTTGTTGAGTGGATAGATTTTAGTTAGTTGTAGTCTTTCAACATTCTGTCAGAACTGCGAACCATAAAGTATGATTTCTCTGAAACAATGATAGATTTCAAATCGATCCTGACCAAAATGAGTCTGTAGTGTGAAATAATTTTTGCTTGAGTGGATAGATATTAGCTTGGGGTAGTCTTTCAACATTCTATTAGAACTACGAACCATGAAGTATGACTTCTCTGAAACCATGACAGATTACAAATCGATTGTGACCAAAATGAGTCTGTAGTGATAAATAAGTTTTGCTTGAGTGCATAGATTTAAGTTTCGGGTATTCTTTCAACATTCTGTCAGAACTGCGATCCATAAAGTATGATTTCTCTGAAACCATGATAGATTTCAAATCGATCCTGACCAAAATGAGTCTGTAGTGTGAAATAATTTTTGCTTGAGTGGATAGATTTAAGTTTGATGTAGTCTTTCAACATTCTGTCAGAACTTCGAACCCTGAAGTATGATTTCTCTGAAACCATGATAGATTTCAAATGGGTCCTGACCAAAATGAGTCTGTATTGTTAAATAATTTTTGGTGAGTGGATAGGTTTTAGTTTGGGGTAGTCTTTCAACATTTTGTCAGAACTGCGAACCATAACGTATGATTTCTCTGAAACCATGATAGATTTCAAATGAATCCTGACCAAAATGAGTCTATAGTGTGAAATAATTTTTGTTGAGTGGATAGATTTTAGTTAGTTGTAGTCTTTCAACATTCTGTCAGAACTGCGAACCATAAAGTATGATTTCTCTGAAACAATGATAGATTTCAAATCGATCCTGACCAAAATGAGTCTGTAGTGTGAAATAATTTTTGCTTGAGTGGATAGATATTAGCTTGGGGTAGTCTTTCAGCATTCTATTAGAACTACGAACCATGAAGTATGACTTCCCTGAAACCATGATAGATTTCAAATGGATCCTGACCAAAATGAGTCTGTAGTGAGAAATAATTTTTGCTTGAGTGGATAGATTTAAGTTTGGGGTAGTCTTTCACCATTCTGTCAGAACTACGAACCATAAGGTATGATTTCTCTGAAACCATGATAGATTTCAAATTGATCCTGACCAAAATGAGTCTGTAGTGTGAAATAATTTTTGGTGAGTGGATAGATTTAAGTGTGATGTAGTCTTTCAACATTCTGTCAGAACTTCGAACCCTGAAGTATGATTTCTCTGAAACCATGATAGATTTCAAATGGGTCCTAACCAAAATGAGTCTGTATTGTTAAATAATTTTTGGTGAGTGGATAGATTCAAGTGTGATGTAGTCTTTCAACATTCTGTCAGAACTACGAACTATAAAGTATGATTTCTCTGAAACCATGATAGATTTCAAATCGATCCTGACCAAAATGAGTCTGTAGTGTGAAATAATTTTTGCTTGAGTGGATAGATTTAAGTGTAATGTAGTCTTTTAACATTCTGTCAGAACTTCGAACCCTGAAGTATGATTTCTCTGAAACCATGATAGATTTCAAATGGGTCCTAACCAAAATGAGTCTGTATTGTTAAATAATTTTTGGTGAGTGGATAGATTTAAGTGTAATGTAGTCTTTTAACATTCTGTCAGAACTGCGAACCATAAAGTATGATTTCTCTGAAACCATGATAGATTTCAAATGAATCCTGACCAAAATGAGTCTGTATTGTTAAATAATTTTTGGTGAGTGGATAGATTTAAGTTTGATGTAGTCTTTCAACATTCTGTCAGAACTTCGAACCCTGAAGTATGATTTCTCTGAAACCATGATAGATTTCAAATGGGTCCTGACCAAAATGAGTCTGTATTGTTAAATAATTTTTGGTGAGTGGATAGATTTTAGTTTGGGGTAGTCTTTCAACATTTTGTCAGAACTGCGAACCATAACGTATGATTTCTCTGAAACCATGATAGATTTCAAATGAATCCTGACCAAAATGAGTCTATAGTGTGAAATAATTTTTGTTGAGTGGATAGATTTTAGTTAGTTGTAGTCTTTCAACATTCTGTCAGAACTGCGAACCATAAAGTATGATTTCTCTGAAACAATGATAGATTTCAAATCGATCCTGACCAAAATGAGTCTGTAGTGTGAAATAATTTTTGCTTGAGTGGATAGATATTAGCTTATGGTAGTCTTTCAGCATTCTATTAGAACTACGAACCATGAAGTATGACTTCCCTGAAACCATGATAGATTTCAAATGGATCCTGACCAAAATGAGTCTGTAGTGAGAAATAATTTTTGCTTGAGTGGATAGATTTAAGTTTGGGGTAGTCTTTCACCATTCTGTCAGAACTACGAACCATAAGGTATGATTTCTCTGAAACCATGATAGATTTCAAATGAATCCTGACCAAAATGAGTCTATAGTGTGAAATAATTTTTGTTGAGTGGATAGATTTTAGTTTGGGGTAGTCTTTCAACATTTTGTCAGAACTTCGAACCCTGAAGTATGATTTCTCTGAAACCATGATAGATTTCAAATGGGTCCTGACCAAAATGAGTCTGTATTGTTAAATAATTTTTGGTGAGTGGATAGATTTTAGTTTGGGGTAGTCTTTCAACATTCTGTCAGAACTGCGAACCATAAAGTATGATTTCTCTGAAACAATGATAGATTTCAAATCGATCCTGACCAAAATGAGTCTGTAGTGTGAAATAATTTTTGCTTGAGTGGATAGATATTAGCTTATGGTAGTCTTTCAGCATTCTATTAGAACTACGAACCATGAAGTATGACTTCCCTGAAACCATGATAGATTTCAAATCGATCCTGACCAAAATGAGTCTGTAGTGTGAAATAATTTTTGCTTGAGTGGATAGATATTAGCTTATGGTAGTCTTTCAGCATTCTATTAGAACTACGAACCATGAAGTATGACTTCCCTGAAACCATGATAGATTTCAAATGGATCCTGACCAAAATGAGTCTGTAGTGTGAAATAATTTTTGGTGAGTGGATAGATTTAAGTGTGATGTAGTCTTTCAACATTCTGTCAGAACTTCGAAACCTGAAGTATGATTTCTCTGAAACCATGATAGATTTCAAATGGGTCCTAACCAAAATGAGTCTGTATTGTTAAATAATTTTTGGTGAGTGGATAGATTCAAGTGTGATGTAGTCTTTCAACATTCTGTCAGAACTATGAATCATAAAGTATGATTTCTCTGAAACCATGATAGATTTCAAATGGATCCTGACCAAAATGAGTCTGTAGTGTGAAATAATTTTTGCTTGAGTGGATAGATTTAAGTGTAATGTAGTCTTTTAACATTCTGTCAGAACTTCGAACCCTGAAGTATGATTTCTCTGAAACCATGATAGATTTCAAATGGGTCCTAACCAAAAGGAGACTGTATTGTTAAATAATTTTTGGTGAGTGGATAGATTTAAGTGTAATGTAGTCTTTTAACATTCTGTCAGAACTGCGAACCATAAAGTATGATTTCTCTGAAACCATGATAGATTTCAAATGAATCCTGACCAAAATGAGTCTGTAGTGTGAAATAATTTTTGGTGAGTGGATAGATTTAAGTGTAATGTAGTCTTTTAACATTCTGTCAGAACTTCGAACCCTGAAGTATGATTTCTCTGAAACCATGATAGATTTCAAATGGGTCCTAACCAAAATGAGTCTGTATTGTTAAATAATTTTTGGTGAGTGGATAGATTTAAGTGTAATGTAGTCTTTTAACATTCTGTCAGAACTGCGAACCATAAAGTATGATTTCTCTGAAACCATGATAGATTTCAAAAGGGTATTGACCAAAATGAGTCTGTAGTGTTAAATAATTTTTGGTGACTGGATAGATTTTAGTTTGGGGTAGTCGATCAACATTCAATCAGAACTACGAACCCTGAAGTATGATTTCTCTGAAACCATGATAGATTTCAAATGGGTCCTGACCAAAATGAGTCTGTATTGTTAAATAATTTTTGGTGAGTGGATAGATTTTAGTTAGGGGTAGTCTTTCAACATTTTGTCAGAACTGCGAACCATAACCTATGATTTCTCTGAAACCATGATAGATTTCAAATGAATCCTGACCAAAATGTGTCTGTAGTGTGAAATAATTTTTGGTGAGTGGATAGATTTAAGTGTGATGTAGTCTTTCAACATTCTGTCAGAACTGCGAACCATAAAGTATGATTTCTCTGAAACCATGATAGATTTCAAATCGATACTGACCAAAATGAGTCTGTAGTGTGAAATAATTTTTGCTTGAGTGCATAGATTTAAGTTTGGGGTAGTCTTTCAACATTCTGTCAGAACTGCGAACCATAAAGTATGATTTCTCTGAAACAATGTTAGATTTCAAATGGGTATTGACCAAAATGAGTCTGTAGTGTTAAATAATTTTTGCTTGAGTGGATAGATTTAAGTGTGATGTAGTCTTTCAACATTCTGTCAGAACTTCGAAACCTGAAGTATGATTTCTCTGAAACCATGATAGATTTCAAATGGGTCCTAACCAAAATGAGTCTGTATTGTTAAATAATTTTTGGTGAGTGGATAGATTTAAGTGTAATGTAGTCTTTTAACATTCTGTCAGAACTGCGAACCATAAAGTATGATTTCTCTGAAACCATGATAGATTTCAAATGAATCCTGACCAAAATGAGTCTGTAGTGTGAAATAATTTTTGGTGAGTGGATAGATTTAAGTGTAATGTAGTCTTTTAACATTCTGTCAGAACTTCGAACCCTGAAGTATGATTTCTCTGAAACCATGATAGATTTCAAATGGGTCCTAACCAAAATGAGTCTGTATTATTAAATAATTTTTGGTGAGTGGATAGATTTAAGTGTAATGTAGTCTTTTAACATTCTGTCAGAACTGCGAACCATAAAGTATGATTTCTCTGAAACAATGATAGATTTCAAATCGATCCTGACCAAAATGAGTCTGTAGTGTGAAATAATTTTTGCTTGAGTGGATAGATATTAGCTTGGGGTAGTCTTTCAACATTCTATTAGAACTACGAACCATGAAGTATGACTTCTCTGAAACCATGACAGATTACAAATCGATTGTGACCAAAATGAGTCTGTAGTGATAAATAAGTTTTGCTTGAGTGCATAGATTTAAGTTTCGGGTATTCTTTCAACATTCTGTCAGAACTGCGATCCATAAAGTATGATTTCTCTGAAACCATGATAGATTTCAAATCGATCCTGACCAAAATGAGTCTGTAGTGTGAAATAATTTTTGCTTGAGTGGATAGATTTAAGTTTGATGTAGTCTTTCAACATTCTGTCAGAACTTCGAACCCTGAAGTATGATTTCTCTGAAACCATGATAGATTTCAAATGGGTCCTGACCAAAATGAGTCTGTATTGTTAAATAATTTTTGGTGAGTGGATAGGTTTTAGTTTGGGGTAGTCTTTCAACATTTTGTCAGAACTGCGAACCATAACGTATGATTTCTCTGAAACCATGATAGATTTCAAATGAATCCTGACCAAAATGAGTCTATAGTGTGAAATAATTTTTGTTGAGTGGATAGATTTTAGTTAGTTGTAGTCTTTCAACATTCTGTCAGAACTGCGAACCATAAAGTATGATTTCTCTGAAACAATGATAGATTTCAAATGGATCCTGACCAAAATGAGTCTGTAGTGTGAAATAATTTTTGGTGAGTGGATAGATTTAAGTGTGATGTAGTCTTTCAACATTCTGTCAGAACTTCGAAACCTGAAGTATGATTTCTCTGAAACCATGATAGATTTCAAATGGGTCCTAACCAAAATGAGTCTGTATTGTTAAATAATTTTTGGTGAGTGGATAGATTCAAGTGTGATGTAGTCTTTCAACATTCTGTCAGAACTATGAACCATAAAGTATGATTTCTCTGAAACCATGATAGATTTCAAATCGATCCTGACCAAAATGAGTCTGTAGTGTGAAATAATTTTTGCTTGAGTGGATAGATTTAAGTGTAATGTAGTCTTTTAACATTCTGTCAGAACTTCGAACCCTGAAGTATGATTTCTCTGAAACCATGATAGATTTCAAATGGGTCCTAACCAAAATGAGACTGTATTGTTAAATAATTTTTGGTGAGTGGATAGATTTAAGTGTAATGTAGTCTTTTAACATTCTGTCAGAACTGCGAACCATAAAGTATGATTTCTCTGAAACCATGATAGATTTCAAATGAATCCTGACCAAAATGAGTCTGTAGTGTGAAATAATTTTTGCTGAGTGGATAGATTTAAGTGTAATGTAGTCTTTTAACATTCTGTCAGAACTTCGAACCCTGAAGTATGATTTCTCTGAAACCATGATAGATTTCAAATGGGTCCTAACCAAAATGAGTCTGTATTGTTAAATAATTTTTGGTGAGTGGATAGATTTAAGTGTAATGTAGTCTTTTAACATTCTGTCAGAACTGCGAACCATAAAGTATGATTTCTCTGAAACAATGATAGATTTCAAATCGATCCTGACCAAAATGAGTCTGTAGTGTGAAATAATTTTTGCTTGAGTGGATAGATATTAGCTTGGGGTAGTCTTTCAACATTCTATTAGAACTACGAACCATGAAGTATGACTTCTCTGAAACCATGACAGATTACAAATCGATTGTGACCAAAATGAGTCTGTAGTGATAAATAAGTTTTGCTTGAGTGCATAGATTTAAGTTTCGGGTATTCTTTCAACATTCTGTCAGAACTGCGATCCATAAAGTATGATTTCTCTGAAACCATGATAGATTTCAAATCGATCCTGACCAAAATGAGTCTGTAGTGTGAAATAATTTTTGCTTGAGTGGATAGATTTAAGTTTGATGTAGTCTTTCAACATTCTGTCAGAACTTCGAACCCTGAAGTATGATTTCTCTGAAACCATGATAGATTTCAAATGGGTCCTGACCAAAATGAGTCTGTATTGTTAAATAATTTTTGGTGAGTGGATAGGTTTTAGTTTGGGGTAGTCTTTCAACATTTTGTCAGAACTGCGAACCATAACGTATGATTTCTCTGAAACCATGATAGATTTCAAATGAATCCTGACCAAAATGAGTCTATAGTGTGAAATAATTTTTGTTGAGTGGATAGATTTTAGTTAGTTGTAGTCTTTCAACATTCTGTCAGAACTGCGAACCATAAAGTATGATTTCTCTGAAACAATGATAGATTTCAAATCGATCCTGACCAAAATGAGTCTGTAGTGTGAAATAATTTTTGCTTGAGTGGATAGATATTAGCTTGGGGTAGTCTTTCAGCATTCTATTAGAACTACGAACCATGAAGTATGACTTCCCTGAAACCATGATAGATTTCAAATGGATCCTGACCAAAATGAGTCTGTAGTGAGAAATAATTTTTGCTTGAGTGGATAGATTTAAGTTTGGGGTAGTCTTTCACCATTCTGTCAGAACTACGAACCATAAGGTATGATTTCTCTGAAACCATGATAGATTTCAAATTGATCCTGACCAAAATGAGTCTGTAGTGTGAAATAATTTTTGGTGAGTGGATAGATTTAAGTGTGATGTAGTCTTTCAACATTCTGTCAGAACTACGAACCCTGAAGTATGATTTCTCTGAAACCATGATAGATTTCAAATGGGTCCTAACCAAAATGAGTCTGTATTGTTAAATAATTTTTGGTGAGTGGATAGATTCAAGTGTGATGTAGTCTTTCAACATTCTGTCAGAACTACGAACTATAAAGATTGATTTCTCTGAAACCATGATAGATTTCAAATCGATCCTGACCAAAATGAGTCTGTAGTGTGAAATAATTTTTGCTTGAGTGGATAGATTTAAGTGTAATGTAGTCTTTTAACATTCTGTCAGAACTTCGAACCCTGAAGTATGATTTCTCTGAAACCATGATAGATTTCAAATGGGTCCTAACCAAAATGAGTCTGTATTGTTAAATAATTTTTGGTGAGTGGATAGATTTAAGTGTAATGTAGTCTTTTAACATTCTGTCAGAACTGCGAACCATAAAGTATGATTTCTCTGAAACCATGATAGATTTCAAATGAATCCTGACCAAAATGAGTCTGTAGTGTGAAATAATTTTTGGTGAGTGAATAGATTTAAGTGTAATGTAGTCTTTTAACATTCTGTCAGAACTTCGAACCCTGAAGTATGATTTCTCTGAAACCATGATAGATTTCAAATGGGTCCTAACCAAAATGAGTCTGTATTGTTAAATAATTTTTGGTGAGTGGATAGATTTAAGTGTAATGTAGTCTTTTAACATTCTGTCAGAACTGCGAACCATAAAGTATGATTTCTCTGAAACCATGATAGATTTCAAAAGGGTATTGACCAAAATGAGTCTGTAGTGTTAAATAATTTTTGGTGAGTGGATAGATTTTAGTTTGGGGTAGTCGATCAACATTCAATCAGAACTACGAACCCTGAAGTATGATTTCTCTGAAACCATGATAGATTTCAAATGGGTCCTGACCAAAATGAGTCTGTATTGTTAAATAATTTTTGGTGAGTGGATAGATTTTAGTTAGGGGTAGTCTTTCAACATTTTGTCAGAACTGCGAACCATAACCTATGATTTCTCTGAAACCATGATAGATTTCAAATGAATCCTGACCAAAATGTGTCTGTAGTGTGAAATAATTTTTGGTGAGTGGATAGATTCAAGTGTGATGTAGTCTTTCAACATTCTGTCAGAACTATGAACCATAAAGTATGATTTCTCTGAAACCATGATAGATTTCAAATGAATCCTGACCAAAATGAGTCTGTATTGTTAAATAATTTTTGGTGAGTGGATAGATTTAAGTTTGATGTAGTCTTTCAACATTCTGTCAGAACTTCGAACCCTGAAGTATGATTTCTCTGAAACCATGATAGATTTCAAATGGGTCCTGACCAAAATGAGTCTGTATTGTTAAATAATTTTTGGTGAGTGGATAGATTTTAGTTTGGGGTAGTCTTTCAACATTTTGTCAGAACTGCGAACCATAACGTATGATTTCTCTGAAACCATGATAGATTTCAAATGAATCCTGACCAAAATGAGTCTATAGTGTGAAATAATTTTTGTTGAGTGGATAGATTTTAGTTAGTTGTAGTCTTTCAACATTCTGTCAGAACTGCGAACCATAAAGTATGATTTCTCTGAAACAATGATAGATTTCAAATCGATCCTGACCAAAATGAGTCTGTAGTGTGAAATAATTTTTGCTTGAGTGGATAGATATTAGCTTATGGTAGTCTTTCAGCATTCTATTAGAACTACGAACCATGAAGTATGACTTCCCTGAAACCATGATAGATTTCAAATCGATCCTGACCAAAATGAGTCTGTAGTGAGAAATAATTTTTGCTTGAGTGGATAGATTTAAGTTTGGGGTAGTCTTTCACCATTCTGTCAGAACTACGAACCATAAGGTATGATTTCTCTGAAACCATGATAGATTTCAAATGAATCCTGACCAAAATGAGTCTATAGTGTGAAATAATTTTTGTTGAGTGGATAGATTTTAGTTAGTTGTAGTCTTTCAACATTCTGTCAGAACTGCGAACCATAAAGTATGATTTCTCTGAAACAATGATAGATTTCAAATCGATCCTGACCAAAATTAGTCTGTAGTGTGAAATAATTTTTGCTTGAGTGGATAGATATTAGCTTATGGTAGTCTTTCAGCATTCTATTAGAACTACGAACCATGAAGTATGACTTCCCTGAAACCATGATAGATTTCAAATCGATCCTGACCAAAATGAGTCTGTAGTGTGAAATAATTTTTGCTTGAGTGGATAGATATTAGCTTATGGTAGTCTTTCAGCATTCTATTAGAACTACGAACCATGAAGTATGACTTCCCTGAAACCATGATAGATTTCAAATGGATCCTGACCAAAATGAGTCTGTAGTGAGAAATAATTTTTGCTTGAGTGGATAGATTTAAGTTTGGGGTAGTCTTTCACCATTCTGTCAGAACTACGAACCATAAGGTATGATTTCTCTGAAACCATGATAGATTTCAAATGAATCCTGACCAAAATGAGTCTATAGTGTGAAATAATTTTTGTTGAGTGGATAGATTTTAGTTAGTTGTAGTCTTTCAACATTCTGTCAGAACTGCGAACCATAAAGTATGATTTCTCTGAAACAATGATAGATTTCAAATCGATCCTGACCAAAATGAGTCTGTAGTGTGAAATAATTTTTGCTTGAGTGGATAGATATTAGCTTATGGTAGTCTTTCAGCATTCTATTAGAACTACGAACCATGAAGTATGACTTCCCTGAAACCATGATAGATTTCAAATCGATCCTGACCAAAATGAGTCTGTAGTGTGAAATAATTTTTGCTTGAGTGGATAGATATTAGCTTATGGTAGTCTTTCAGCATTCTATTAGAACTACGAACCATGAAGTATGACTTCCCTGAAACCATGATAGATTTCAAATGGATCCTGACCAAAATGAGTCTGTAGTGAGAAATAATTTTTGCTTGAGTGGATAGATTTAAGTTTGGGGTAGTCTTTCACCATTCTGTCAGAACTACGAACCATAAGGTATGATTTCTCTGAAACCATGATAGATTTCAAATGAATCCTGACCAAAATGAGTCTATAGTGTGAAATAATTTTTGTTGAGTGGATAGATTTTAGTTAGTTGTAGTCTTTCAACATTCTGTCAGAACTGCGAACCATAAAGTATGATTTCTCTGAAACAATGATAGATTTCAAATCGATCCTGACCAAAATGAGTCTGTAGTGTGAAATAATTTTTGCTTGAGTGGATAGATATTAGCTTATGGTAGTCTTTCAGCATTCTATTAGAACTACGAACCATGAAGTATGACTTCCCTGAAACCATGATAGATTTCAAATGGATCCTGACCAAAATGAGTCTGTAGTGAGAAATAATTTTTGCTTGAGTGGATAGATTTAAGTTTGGGGTAGTCTTTCACCATTCTGTCAGAACTACGAACCATAAGGTATGATTTCTCTGAAACCATGATAGATTTCAAATGAATCCTGACCAAAATGAGTCTATAGTGTGAAATAATTTTTGTTGAGTGGATAGATTTTAGTTAGTTGTAGTCTTTCAACATTCTGTCAGAACTGCGAACCATAAAGTATGATTTCTCTGAAACAATGATAGATTTCAAATCGATCCTGACCAAAATGAGTCTGTAGTGTGAAATAATTTTTGCTTGAGTGGATAGATATTAGCTTATGGTAGTCTTTCAGCATTCTATTAGAACTACGAACCATGAAGTATGACTTCCCTGAAACCATGATAGATTTCAAATCGATCCTGACCAAAATGAGTCTGTAGTGTGAAATAATTTTTGCTTGAGTGGATAGATATTAGCTTATGGTAGTCTTTCAGCATTCTATTAGAACTACGAACCATGAAGTATGACTTCCCTGAAACCATGATAGATTTCAAATGGATCCTGACCAAAATGAGTCTGTAGTGTGAAATAATTTTTGGTGAGTGGATAGATTTAAGTGTGATGTAGTCTTTCAACATTCTGTCAGAACTTCGAAACCTGAAGTATGATTTCTCTGAAACCATGATAGATTTCAAATGGGTCCTAACCAAAATGAGTCTGTATTGTTAAATAATTTTTGGTGAGTGGATAGATTCAAGTGTGATGTAGTCTTTCAACATTCTGTCAGAACTATGAAATATAAAGTATGATTTCTCTGAAACCATGATAGATTTCAAATCGATCCTGACCAAAATGAGTCTGTAGTGTGAAATAATTTTTGCTTGAGTGGATAGATATTAGCTTATGGTAGTCTTTCAGCATTCTATTAGAACTACGAACCATGAAGTATGACTTCCCTGAAACCATGATAGATTTCAAATGGATCCTGACCAAAATGAGTCTGTAGTGAGAAATAATTTTTGCTTGAGTGGATAGATTTAAGTTTGGGGTAGTCTTTCACCATTCTGTCAGAACTACGAACCATAAGGTATGATTTCTCTGAAACCATGATAGATTTCAAATGAATCCTGACCAAAATGAGTCTATAGTGTGAAATAATTTTTGTTGAGTGGATAGATTTTAGTTAGTTGTAGTCTTTCAACATTCTGTCAGAACTGCGAACCATAAAGTATGATTTCTCTGAAACAATGATAGATTTCAAATCGATCCTGACCAAAATGAGTCTGTAGTGTGAAATAATTTTTGCTTGAGTGGATAGATATTAGCTTATGGTAGTCTTTCAGCATTCTATTAGAACTACGAACCATGAAGTATGACTTCCCTGAAACCATGATAGATTTCAAATCGATCCTGACCAAAATGAGTCTGTAGTGTGAAATAATTTTTGCTTGAGTGGATAGATATTAGCTTATGGTAGTCTTTCAGCATTCTATTAGAACTACGAACCATGAAGTATGACTTCCCTGAAACCATGATAGATTTCAAATGGATCCTGACCAAAATGAGTCTGTAGTGAGAAATAATTTTTGCTTGAGTGGATAGATTTAAGTTTGGGGTAGTCTTTCACCATTCTGTCAGAACTACGAACCATAAGGTATGATTTCTCTGAAACCATGATAGATTTCAAATGAATCCTGACCAAAATGAGTCTATAGTGTGAAATAATTTTTGTTGAGTGGATAGATTTTAGTTAGTTGTAGTCTTTCAACATTCTGTCAGAACTGCGAACCATAAAGTATGATTTCTCTGAAACAATGATAGATTTCAAATCGATCCTGACCAAAATGAGTCTGTAGTGTGAAATAATTTTTGCTTGAGTGGATAGATATTAGCTTATGGTAGTCTTTCAGCATTCTATTAGAACTACGAACCATGAAGTATGACTTCCCTGAAACCATGATAGATTTCAAATGGATCCTGACCAAAATGAGTCTGTAGTGAGAAATAATTTTTGCTTGAGTGGATAGATTTAAGTTTGGGGTAGTCTTTCACCATTCTGTCAGAACTACGAACCATAAGGTATGATTTCTCTGAAACCATGATAGATTTCAAATGAATCCTGACCAAAATGAGTCTATAGTGTGAAATAATTTTTGTTGAGTGGATAGATTTTAGTTAGTTGTAGTCTTTCAACATTCTGTCAGAACTGCGAACCATAAAGTATGATTTCTCTGAAACAATGATAGATTTCAAATCGATCCTGACCAAAATGAGTCTGTAGTGTGAAATAATTTTTGCTTGAGTGGATAGATATTAGCTTATGGTAGTCTTTCAGCATTCTATTAGAACTACGAACCATGAAGTATGACTTCCCTGAAACCATGATAGATTTCAAATCGATCCTGACCAAAATGAGTCTGTAGTGTGAAATAATTTTTGCTTGAGTGGATAGATATTAGCTTATGGTAGTCTTTCAGCATTCTATTAGAACTACGAACCATGAAGTATGACTTCCCTGAAACCATGATAGATTTCAAATGGATCCTGACCAAAATGAGTCTGTAGTGTGAAATAATTTTTGGTGAGTGGATAGATTTAAGTGTGATGTAGTCTTTCAACATTCTGTCAGAACTTCGAAACCTGAAGTATGATTTCTCTGAAACCATGATAGATTTCAAATGGGTCCTAACCAAAATGAGTCTGTATTGTTAAATAATTTTTGGTGAGTGGATAGATTCAAGTGTGATGTATTCTTTCAACATTCTGTCAGAACTATGAAATATAAAGTATGATTTCTCTGAAACCATGATAGATTTCAAATCGATCCTGACCAAAATGAGTCTGTAGTGTGAAATAATTTTTGCTTGAGTGGATAGATTTAAGTGTAATGTAGTCTTTTAACATTCTGTCAGAACTTCGAACCCTGAAGTATGATTTCTCTGAAACCATGATAGATTTCAAATGGGTCCTAACCAAAATGAGACTGTATTGTTAAATAATTTTTGGTGAGTGGATAGATTTAAGTGTAATGTAGTCTTTTAACATTCTGTCAGAACTGCGAACCATAAAGTATGATTTCTCTGAAACCATGATAGATTTCAAAAGGGTATTGACCAAAATGAGTCTGTAGTGTTAAATAATTTTTGGTGAGTGGATAGATTTTAGTTTGGGGTAGTCGATCAACATTCAATCAGAACTACGAACCCTGAAGTATGATTTCTCTGAAACCATGATAGATTTCAAATGGGTCCTGACCAAAATGAGTCTGTATTGTTAAATAATTTTTGGTGAGTGGATAGATTTTAGTTAGGGGTAGTCTTTCAACATTTTGTCAGAACTGCGAACCATAACCTATGATTTCTCTGAAACCATGATAGATTTCAAATGAATCCTGACCAAAATGTGTCTGTAGTGTGAAATAATTTTTGGTGAGTGGATAGATTTAAGTGTGATGTAGTCTTTCAACATTCTGTCAGAACTGCGAACCATAAAGTATGATTTCTCTGAAACCATGATAGATTTCAAATCGATACTGACCAAAATGAGTCTGTAGTGTGAAATAATTTTTGCTTGAGTGCATAGATTTAAGTTTGGGGTAGTCTTTCAACATTCTGTCAGAACTGCGAACCATAAAGTATGATTTCTCTGAAACAATGTTAGATTTCAAATGGGTATTGACCAAAATGAGTCTGTAGTGTTAAATAATTTTTGCTTCAGTGGATAGATTTAAGTGTGATGTAGTCTTTCAACATTCTGTCAGAACTACGAACCATAAAGTATGATTTCTCTGAAACCATGATAGATTTCAAATCGATCCTGACCAAAATGAGTCTGTAGTGTGAAATAATTTTTGCTTGAGTGCATAGATTTAAGTTTGGGGTAGTCTTTTAACATTCTGTCAGAACTGCGAACCATAAAGTATGATTTCTCTGAAACCATGATAGATTTCAAAAGGGTATTGACCAAAATGAGTCTGTAGTGTTAAATAATTTTTGGTGAGTGGATAGATTTAAGTGTGATGTAGTCTTTCAACATTCAATCAGAACTACGAACCCTGAAGTATGATTTCTCTGAAACCGCGATAGATTTCAAATGGATCCTGACCAAAATGAGCCTGTAGTGAGAAATAATTTTTGCTTGAGTGCATAGATTTAAGTTTTTGGTAGTCTTTCAACATTCTGTCAGAACTGCGAACCATAATGTATGATTTCTCTGAAACCATGATAGATTTCAAATTGATCCTGACCAAAATGAGTCTGTAGTGTGAAATAATTTTTGTTGAGTGGATAGATTTTAGTTAATTGTAGTCTTTCAACATTCTGTCAGAACTGCGAACCATAAAGTATGATTTCTCTGAAACAATGATAGATTTCGAAATGATCCTGACCAAAATGAGTCTGTAGTGTGAAATAATATTTGCTTGAGTGGATAGATTTAAGTATGGTGTAGTCTTTCAACATTCTGTCAGAACTACGAACCATGAAGTATGATTTCTCTGAAACCATGATAGATTTCAAATCGATCCTGACCAAAATGAGTCTGTGGTGTGAAATAATTTTTGCTTGAGTGCATAGATTTAAGTTTGGGGTAGTCTTTCAACATTCTGTCAGAACTGCGAACCATAAAGTATGATTTCTCTGAAACCATGATCGATTTCAAATTGATCCTGACCAAAATGAGTCTGTAGTGTGAAATAATTTTTGTTGAGTGGATAGATTTAAGTCTGATGTAGTCTTCCAACATTCTGTCAGAACTGCGAACCATAAAGTATGATTTCTCTGAAACCATGATAGATTTCAAATTGATCCTGACCAAAATGAGTCTGTAGTGTGAAATAATTTTTGCTTGAGTGGATAGATTTAAGTTTGATGTAGTCTTTCAACATTCTGTCAGAACTTCGAACCCTGAAGTATGATTTCTCTGAAACCATGATAGATTTCAAATTGATCCTGACCAAAATGAGTCTGTAGTGTGAAATAATTTTTGCTTGAGTGCATAGATTTAAGTTTGGGGTAGTCTTTCAACATTCTGTCAGAACTGCGAACCATAAAGTATGATTTCTCTGAAACCATGATAGATTTCAAATTGATCCTGACCAAAATGAGTCTGTAGTGTGAAATAATTTTTGGTGAGTGGATAGATTTTAGTTAATTGTAGTCTTTCAACATTCTGTCAGAACTGCGAACCATAAAGTATGATTTCTCTGAAACCATGATAGATTTCAAATCGATCCTGACCAAAATGAGGCTGTGGTGTGAATTAATTTTTGCTTCAGTGGATAGATATTAGCTTGGGGTAGTCTTTCAACATTCTATTAGAACTACGAACCATGAAGTATGACTTCTCTGAAACCATGACAGATTTCAAATCGATTGTGACCAAAATGAGTCTGTTCTGATAAATAAGTTTTTCTTGAGTGCATAGATTTAAGTTTGGGGTAGTCTTTCAACATTCTGTCAGAACTGCGAACCATAAAGTATGATTTCTCTGAAACCATGATAGATTTCAAATTGATCCTGACCAAAATGAGTCTGTAGTGTGAAATAATTTTTGCTTGAGTGGATAGATTTAAGTTTGATGTAGTCTTTCAACATTCTGTCAGAACTTCGAACCCTGAAGTATGATTTCTCTGAAACCATGATAGATTTCAAATGGGTCCTGACCAAAATGAGTCTGTATTGTTAAATAATTTTTGGTGAGTGGATAGATTTTAGTTTGTTGTAGTCTTTCAACATTCTAACAGAACTACGAACCATGAAGTATGATTTCTCTGAAACCATGATAGATTTCAAATGGGTATTGACCAAAATGAGTCTGTAGTGTTAAATAATTTTTGTTGAGTGGATAGATTTTAGTTTGGGATAGTCTTTCAACATTTTGTCAGAACTGCGAACCATAACGTATGATTTCTCTGAAACCATGATAGATTTCAAATGAATCCTGACCAAAATGAGTCTGTGTGAAATAATTTTTGTTGAGTGGATAGATTTTAGTTAGTTGTAGTCTTTCAACATTCTGTCAGAACTGCGAACCATAAAGTATGATTTCTCTGAAACAATGATAGATTTCAAATCGATCCTGACCAAAATGAGTCTGTAGTGTGAAATAATTTTTGCTTGAGTGGATAGATATTAGCTTGGGGTAGTCTTTCAACATTCTATTAGAACTACGAACCATGAAGAATGACTTCTCTGAAACAATGATAGATTTCAAATGGATCCTGACCAAAATAAGTCTGTAGTGAGAAATAATTTTTGCTTGAGTGGATAGATTTAAGTTTGATGTAGTCTTTCAACATTCTGTCAGAACTGCGAACCATAAAGTATGATTTCTCTGAAACCATGATAGATTTCAAATCGATCCTGACCAAAATGAGTCTGTAGTGTGAAATAATTTTTGCTTGAGTGGATAGATATTAGCATGGGGTAGTCTTTCAACATTCTATTAGAACTACGAACCCTGAAGCATGATTTCTCTGAAAGCGCGATAGATTTCAAATGGATCCTGACCAAAATGAGTCTGTAGTGAGAAATAATTTTTGTTGAGTGGATAGATTTTAGTTAGTTGTAGTCTTTCAACATTCTGTCAGAACTGCGAACCATAAAGTATGATTTCTCTGAAACAATGATAGATTTCAAATTGATCCTGACCAAAATGAGTCTGTAGTGTGAAATAATTTTTGTTGAGTGGATAGATTTTAGTTAATTGTAGTCTTTCAACATTCTGTCAGAACTGCGAACCATAAAGTATGATTTCTCTGAAACCATGATAGATTTCAAATTGATCCTGACCCAAATGAGTCTGTAGTGTGAAATAATTTTTGCTTGAGTGCATAGATTTAAGTCTGGGGTAGTCTTTCAACATTCTGTCAGAACTGCGAACCATAAAGTATGATTTCTCTGAAACCATGATAGATTTCAAATTGATCCTGACCAAAATGAGTCTGTAGTGTGAAATAATTTTTGTTGAGTGAATAGATTTTAGTTAATTGTAGTCTTTCAACATTCTGTCAGAACTGCGAACCATAAAGTATGATTTCTCTGAAACCATGATAGATTTCAAATTGATCCTGACCAAAATGAGTCTGTAGTGTGAAATAATTTTTGTTGAGTGGATAGATTTTAGTTAATTGTAGTCTTTCAACATTCTGTCAGAACTGCGAACCATAAAGTATGATTTCTCTGAAACCATGATAGATTTCAAATTGACCCTGACCAAAATGAGTCTGTAGTGTGAAATAATTTTTGCTTGAGTGGATAGATTTAAGTTTGATGTAGTCTTTCAACATTCTGTCAGAACTACGAACCATAAAGTATGATTTCTCTGAAACCATGATAGATTTCAAATTGATCCTGACCCAAATGAGTCTGTAGTGTGAAATAATTTTTGCTTGAGTGCATAGATTTAAGTTTGGGGTAGTCTTTCAACATTCTGTCAGAACTGCGAACCATAAAGTATGATTTCTCTGAAACCATGATAGATTTCAAATTGATCCTGACCAAAATGAGTCTGTAGTGTGAAATAATTTTTGTTGAGTGGATAGATTTTAGTTAGTTGTAGTCTTTCAACATTCTGTCAGAACTGCGAACCATAAAGTATGATTTCTCTGAAACAATGATAGATTTCAAATCGATCCTGACCAAAATGAGTCTGTAGTGTGAAATAATTTTTGCTTGAGTGGATAGATATTAGCTTGGGGTAGTCTTTCAACATTCTATTAGAACTGCGAACCATAAAGTATGATTTCTCTGAAACCATGATAGATTTCAAATTGATCCTGACCAAAATGAGTCTGTAGTGTGAAATAATTTTTGTTGAGTGGATAGATTTTAGTTAATTGTAGTCTTTCAACATTCTGTCAGAACTGCGAACCATAAAGTATGATTTCTCTGAAACCATGATAGATTTCAAATTGACCCTGACCAAAATGAGTCTGTAGTGTGAAATAATTTTTGCTTGAGTGGATAGATTTAAGTTTGATGTAGTCTTTCAACATTCTGTCAGAACTGCGAACCATAAAGTATGATTTCTCTGAAACCATGATAGATTTCAAATTGACCCTGACCAAAATGAGTCTGTAGTGTGAAATAATTTTTGCTTGAGTGGATAGATTTAAGTTTGGGGTAGTCTTTCAACATTCTGTCAGAACTGCGAACCATAAAGTATGATTTCTCTGAAACCATGATAGATTTCAAATTGATCCTGACCAAAATGAGTCTGTAGTGTGAAATAATTTTTGTTGAGTGGATAGATTTTAGTTAATTGTAGTCTTTCAACATTCTGTCAGAACTGCGAACCATAAAGTATGATTTCTCTGAAACCATGATAGATTTCAAATTGACCCTGACCAAAATGAGTCTGTAGTGTGAAATAATTTTTGCTTGAGTGGATAGATTTAAGTTTGATGTAGTCTTTCAACATTCTGTCAGAACTTCGAACCATAAAGTATGATTTCTCTGAAACCATGATAGATTTCAAATCGATCCTGACCAAAATGAGTCTGTAGTGTGAAATAATTTTTGCTTGAGTGGATAGATTTAAGTGTGATGTAGTCTTTCAACATTCTGTCAGAACTACGAACCATAAAGTATGATTTCTCTGAAACCATGATAGATTTCAAATTGATCCTGACCAAAATGAGTCTGTAGTGTGAAATAATTTTTGCTTGAGTGCATAGATTTAAGTTTGGGGTAGTCTTTCAACATTCTGTCAGAACTGCGAACCATAAAGTATGATTTCTCTGAAACCATGATAGATTTCAAATTGATCCTGACCAAAATGAGTCTGTAGTGTGCAATAATTTTTGTTGAGTGGATAGATTTTAGTTAATTGTAGTCTTTCAACATTCTGTCAGAACTGCGAACCATAAAGTATGATTTCTCTGAAACCATGATAGATCTCAAATCGATCCTGACCAAAATGAGTCTGTGGTGTGAAATAATTTTTGCTTCAGTGGATAGATATTAGCTTGGGGTAGTCTTTCAACATTCTGTCAGAACTACGAACCATAAAGTATGACTTCTCTGAAACCATGACAGATTACAAATCGATTGTGACCAAAATGAGTCTGTAGTGATAAATAAGTTTTTCTTGAGTGCATAGATTTAAGTTTGAGGTAGTCTTTCAACATTCTGTCAGAACTGCGAACCATAAAGTATGATTTCTCTGAAACCATGATAGATTTCAAATTGATCCTGACCAAAATGAGTCTGTAGTGTGAAATAATTTTTGTTGAGTGGATAGATTTTAGTTAATTGTAGTCTTTCAACATTCTGTCAGAACTGCGAACCATAAAGTATGATTTCTCTGAAACCATGATAGATTTCAAATTGATCCTGACCAAAATGAGTCTGTGGTGTGAAATAATTTTTGCTTGAGTGGATAGATTTAAGTTTGATGTAGTCTTTCAACATTCTGTCAGAACTTCGAACCCTGAAGTATGATTTCTCTGAAACCATGATAGATTTCAAATGGGTCCTAACCAAAATGAGTCTGTATTGTTAAATAATTTTTGGTGAGTGGATAGATTTTAGTTTGTTGTAGTCTTTCAACATTCTAACAGAACTACGAACCATGAAGTATGATTTCTCTGAAACCATGATAGATTTCAAATGGGTATTGACCAAAATGAGTCTGTAGTGTTAAATAATTTTTGGTGAGTGGATAGATTTAAGTTTGATGTAGTCTTTCAACATTCTGTCAGAACTGCGAACCATAAAGTATGATTTCTCTGAAACCATGATAGATTTCAAATCGATCCTGACCAAAATGAGTCTGTAGTGTGAAATAATTTTTGCTTGAGTGGATAGATATTAGCATGGGGTAGTCTTTCAACATTCTGTCAGAACTACGAACCATAAAGTATGATTTCTCTGAAACCATGAAAGATTTCAAATCGATCCTGACCAAAATGAGTCTGTAGTGTGAAATAATTTTTGTTGAGTGCATAGATTTAAGTTTGAGGTAGTCTTTCAACATTCTGTCAGAACTGCGAACCATAAAGTATGATTTCTCTGAAACCATGATAGATTTCAAATTGATCCTGACCAAAATGAGTCTGTGGTGTGAAATAATTTTTGCTTGAGTGGATAGATTTAAGTTTGATGTAGTCTTTCAACATTCTGTCAGAACTTCGAACCCTGAAGTATGATTTCTCTGAAACCATGATAGATTTCAAATGGGTCCTGACCAAAATGAGTCTGTATTGTTAAATAATTTTTGGTGAGTGGATAGATTTTAGTTTGTTGTAGTCTTTCAACATTCTAACAGAACTACGAACCATGAAGTATGATTTCTCTGAAACCATGATAGATTTCAAATGGGTATTGACCAAAATGAGTCTGTAGTGTTAAATAATTTTTGGTGAGTGGATAGATTTAAGTTTGATGTAGTCTTTCAACATTCTGTCAGAACTGCGAACCATAAAGTATGATTTCTCTGAAACCATGATAGATTTCAAATCGATCCTGACCAAAATGAGTCTGTAGTGTGAAATAATTTTTGCTTGAGTGGATAGATATTAGCATGGGGTAGTCTTTCAACATTCTGTCAGAACTACGAACCATAAAGTATGATTTCTCTGAAACCATGAAAGATTTCAAATCGATCCTGACCAAAATGAGTCTGTAGTGTGAAATAATTTTTGCTTGAGTGGATAGATATTAGCATGGGGTAGTCTTTCAACATTCTATTAGAACTACGAACCATGAAGTATGATTTCTCCGAAATCATGATAGATTTCAAATGGATCCTGACCAAAATGAGTCTGTAGTGTGAAATAATTTTTGCTTGAGTGGATAGATTTAAGTGTGATGTAGTCTTTCAACATTCTGTCAGAACTACGAACCCTGAAACATGATTTCTCTGAAACCGCGATAGATTTCAAATGGATCCTGACCAAAATGAGTCTGTAGTGTAAAATAATTTTTGCTTGAGTGGATAGATTTAAGTTTGGGATAGTCTTTCAACATTCTGTCAGAACTTCGAACCCTGAAGTATGATTTCTCTGAAACCATGATAGATTTCAAATCGATCCTGACCAAAATGAGTCTGTAGTGTGAAATAATTTTTGCTTGAGTGGATAGATATTAGCATGGGGTAGTCTTTCAACATTCTTTTAGAACTACGAACCATGAAGTATGATTTCTCCGAAACCATGATAGATTTCAAATGGATCCTGACCAAAATGAGTCTGTAGTGTGAAATAATTTTTGCTTGAGTGGATAGATTTAAGTGTGATGTAGTCTTTCAACATTCTATCAGAACTACGGACCATGAAGTATGATTTCTCTGAAACCATGATAGATTTCAAATGGATCCTGACCAAAATGAGTCTGTAGTGAGAAATAATTTTTGCTTGAGTGGATAGATTTAAGTTTGGGATAGTCTTTCAACATTCTGTCAGAACTTCGAACCCTGAAGTATGATTTCTCTGAAACCATGATAGATTTCAAATGGGTCCTGACCAAAATGAATCTGTATTGTTAAATAATTTTTGGTGAGTGGATAGATTTAAGTGTGATGTAGTCTTTCAACATTCTGTCAGAACTGCGAACCATGAAGTATGATTTCTCTGAAACCATGATAGATTTCAAATGGGTATTGACCAAAATGAGTCTGTAGTGTTAAATAATTTTTGGTGAGTGGATAGATTTAAGTTTGATGTAGTCTTTCAACATTCTGTCAGAACTGCGAACCATAAAGTATGATTTCTCTGAAACCATGATAGATTTCAAATCGATCCTGACCAAAATGAGTCTGTAGTGTGAAATAATTTTTGCTTGAGTGGATAGATATTAGCATGGGGTAGTCTTTCAACATTCTATTAGAACTACGAACCATGAAGTATGACTTCTCTGAAACAATGATAGATTTCAAATGGATCCTGACCAAAATGAGTCTGTAGTGAGAAATAATTTTTGCTTGAGTGGATAGATTTAAGTTTGGGGTAGTCTTTCAACATTCTATTAGAACTACGAACCCTGAAGCATGATTTCTCTGAAACCGCGATAGATTTCAAATGGATCCTGACCAAAATGAGTCTGTAGTGTGAAATAATTTTTGTTGAGTGGATAGATTTTAGTTAGTTGTAGTCTTTCAACATTCTGTCAGAACTGCGAACCATAAAGTATGATTTCTCTGAAACCATGATAGATTTCAAATCGATCCTGACCAAAATGAGTCTGTAGTGTGAAATAATTTTTGCTTGAGTGGATAGATATTAGCTTGGGGTAGTCTTTCAACATTCTATTAGAACTACGAACCATGAAGTATGATTTCTCTGAAACCATGATAGATTTCAAATCGATCCTGACCAAAATGAGTCTGTAGTGTGAAAGAATTTTTGCTTGAGTGGATAGATATTAGCTTGGGGTAGTCTTTTAACATTCTATCAGAACTACGGACCATGAAGAATGACTTCTCTGAAACAATGATAGATTTCAAATGGATCCTGACCAAAATGAGTCTGTAGTGAGAAATAATTTTTGCTTGAGTGGATAGATTTAAGTTTGGGGTAGTCTTTCAACATTCTAACAGAACTACGAACCATGAAGTATGATTTCTCTGAAACCATGATAGATTTCAAATGTATATTGACCAAAATGAGTCTGTAGTGTTAAATAATTTTTGGTGAGTGGATAGATTTAAGTTTGATGTAGTCTTTCAACATTCTGTCAGAACTGCGAACCATAAAGTATGATTTCTCTGAAACCATGATAGATTTCAAATCGATCCTGACCAAAATGAGTCTGTAGTGTGAAATAATTTTTGCTTGAGTGGATAGATATTAGCATGGGGTAGTCTTTCAACATTCTGTCAGAACTACGAACCATAAAGTATGATTTCTCTGAAACCATGATAGATTTCAAATCGATCCTGACCAAAATGAGTCTGTAGTGTGAAATAATTTTTGCTTGAGTGGATAGATATTAGCATGGGGTAGTCTTTGAACATTCTATTAGAACTACGAACCATGAAGTATGATTTCTCCGAAACCATGATAGATTTCAAATGGATCCTGACCAAAATGAGTCTGTAGTGTGAAATAATTTTTGCTTGAGTGGATAGATTTAAGTGTGATGTAGTCTTTCAACATTCTGTCAGAACTACGAACCCTGAAACATGTTTTCTCTGAAACCGCGATAGATTTCAAATGGATCCTGACCAAAATGAGTCTGTAGTGTGAAATAATTTTTGCTTGAGTGGATAGATTTAAGTTTGGGATAGTCTTTCAACATTCTGTCAGAACTTCGAACCCTGAAGTATGATTTCTCTGAAACCATGATAGATTTCAAATCGATCCTGACCAAAATGAGTCTGTAGTGTGAAATAATTTTTGCTTGAGTGGATAGATATTAGCATGGGGTAGTCTTTCAACATTCTATTAGAACTACGAACCATGAAGTATGATTTCTCCGAAACCATGATAGATTTCAAATGGATCCTGACCAAAATGAGTCTGTAGTGTGAAATAATTTTTGCTTGAGTGGATAGATTTAAGTGTGATGTAGTCTTTCAACATTCTATCAGAACTACGGACCATGAAGTATAATTTCTCTGAAACCATGATAGATTTCAAATGGATCCTGACCAAAATGAGTCTGTAGTGAGAAATAATTTTTGCTTGAGTGGATAGATTTAAGTTTGGGATAGTCTTTCAACATTCTGTCAGAACTTCGAACCCTGAAGTATGATTTCTCTGAAACCATGATAGATTTCAAATGGGTCCTGACCAAAATGAGTCTGTATTGTTAAATAATTTTTGGTGAGTGGATAGATTTAAGTGTGGTGTAGTCTTTCAACATTCTGTCAGAACTGCGAACCATGAAGTATGATTTCTCTGAAACCATGATAGATTTCAAATGTATATTGACCAAAATGAGTCTGTAGTGTTAAATAATTTTTGGTGAGTGGATAGATTTAAGTTTGATGTAGTCTTTCAACATTCTGTCAGAACTGCGAACCATAAAGTATGATTTCTCTGAAACCATGATAGATTTCAAATCGATCCTGACCAAAATGAGTCTGTAGTGTGAAATAATTTTTGCTTGAGTGGATAGATATTAGCATGGGGTAGTCTTTCAACATTCTGTCAGAACTACGAACCATAAAGTATGATTTCTCTGAAACCATGATAGATTTCAAATCGATCCTGACCAAAATGAGTCTGTAGTGTGAAATAATTTTTGCTTGAGTGGATAGATATTAGCATGGGGTAGTCTTTGAACATTCTATTAGAACTACGAACCATGAAGTATGATTTCTCCGAAACCATGATAGATTTCAAATGGATCCTGACCAAAATGAGTCTGTAGTGTGAAATAATTTTTGCTTGAGTGGATAGATTTAAGTGTGATGTAGTCTTTCAACATTCTGTCAGAACTACGAACCCTGAAACATGTTTTCTCTGAAACCGCGATAGATTTCAAATGGATCCTGACCAAAATGAGTCTGTAGTGTGAAATAATTTTTGCTTGAGTGGATAGATTTAAGTTTGGGATAGTCTTTCAACATTCTGTCAGAACTTCGAACCCTGAAGTATGATTTCTCTGAAACCATGATAGATTTCAAATCGATCCTGACCAAAATGAGTCTGTAGTGTGAAATAATTTTTGCTTGAGTGGATAGATATTAGCATGGGGTAGTCTTTCAACATTCTATTAGAACTACGAACCATGAAGTATGATTTCTCCGAAACCATGATAGATTTCAAATGGATCCTGACCAAAATGAGTCTGTAGTGTGAAATAATTTTTGCTTGAGTGGATAGATTTAAGTGTGATGTAGTCTTTCAACATTCTATCAGAACTACGGACCATGAAGTATAATTTCTCTGAAACCATGATAGATTTCAAATGGATCCTGACCAAAATGAGTCTGTAGTGAGAAATAATTTTTGCTTGAGTGGATAGATTTAAGTTTGGGATAGTCTTTCAACATTCTGTCAGAACTTCGAACCCTGAAGTATGATTTCTCTGAAACCATGATAGATTTCAAATGGGTCCTGACCAAAATGAGTCTGTATTGTTAAATAATTTTTGGTGAGTGGATAGATTTAAGTGTGGTGTAGTCTTTCAACATTCTGTCAGAACTGCGAACCATGAAGTATGATTTCTCTGAAACCATGATAGATTTCAAATGGGTATTGACCAAAATGAGTCTGTAGTGTTAAATAATTTTTGGTGAGTGGATAGATTTAAGTTTGATGTAGTCTTTCAACATTCTGTCAGAACTGCGAACCATAAAGTATGATTTCTCTGAAACCATGATAGATTTCAAATCGATCCTGACCAAAATGAGTCTGTAGTGTGAAATAATTTTTCCTTGAGTGGATAGATATTAGCATGGGGTAGTCTTTCAACATTCTATTAGAACTACGAACCATGAAGTATGACTTCTCTGAAACAATGATAGATTTCAAATGGATCCTGACCAAAATGAGTCTGTAGTGAGAAATAATTTTTGCTTGAGTGGATAGATTTAAGTTTGTTGTAGTCTTTCAACATTCTATTAGAACTACGAACCCTGAAGCATGATTTCTCTGAAACCGCGATAGATTTCAAATGGATCCTGACCAAAATGAGTCTGTAGTGTGAAATAATTTTTGTTGAGTGGATAGATTTTAGTTAGTTGTAGTCTTTCAACATTCTGTCAGAACTGCGAACCATAAAGTATGATTTCTCTGAAACCATGATAGATTTCAAATCGATCCTGACCAAAATGAGTCTGTAGTGTGAAATAATTTTTGCTTGAGTGGATAGATATTAGCTTGGGGTAGTCTTTCAACATTCTATTAGAACTACGAACCATGAAGAATGACTTCTCTGAAACAATGATAGATTTCAAATGGATCCTGACCAAAATGAGTCTGTAGTGAGAAATAATTTTTGCTTGAGTAAATAGATTTAAGTTTGGGGTAGTCTTTCAACATTCTATTAGAACTACGAACCATGAAGAATGACTTCTCTGAAACCATGATAGATTTCAAATCGATCCTGACCAAAATGAGTCTGTAGTGTGAAATAATTTTTGCTTGAGTGGATAGATTTAAGTTTGGGGTAGTCTTTCAACATTCTATCAGAACTACGGACCATGAAGTATGATTTCTCTGAAACAATGATAGATTTCAAATCGATCGTGACCAAAATGAGTCTGTAGTGTGAAATAATTTTTGATGAGTGGATAGATTTAAGTTTGGGGTAGTCTTTCAACATTTTGTCAGAACTGCGAACCATAACGTATGATTTCTCTGAAACCATGATAGATTTCAAATGGATCCTGACCAAAATGAGTCTGTAGTGAGAAATAATTTTTGCTTGAGTGGATAGATTTAAGTCTGATGTAGTCTTTCAACATTCTGTCAGAACTGCGAACCATAAAGTATGATTTCTCTGAAACCATGATAGATTTCAAATCGATCCTGACCAAAATGAGTCTGTAGTGAGAAATAATTTTTGCTTGAGTGGATAGATTTAAGTTTGGGCTAGTCTTTCAACATTCTATCAGAACTATGATTTTTCTGAAACAATGATAGATTTCAAATGGATCCTGACCAAAATGAGTCTGTAGTGAGAAATAATTTTTGCTTGAGTGGATAGATTTAAGTCTGATGTAGTCTTTCAACCTTCTGTCAGAACTGCGAACCATAAAGTATGATTTCTCCGAAACCATGATAGATTTCAAATCGATCCTGACCAAAATGAGTCTGTAGTGAGAAATAATTTTTGCTTGAGTGGATAGATTTAAGTGTGATGTAGTCTTTCAACATTCTGTCAGAACTGCGAACCATAAAGTATGATTTCTCCGAAACCATGATAGATTTCAAATGGATCCTGACCAAAATGAGTCTGTAGTGTGAAATAATTTTTGCTTGAGTGGATAGATTTAAGTGTGATGTAGTCTTTCAACATTCTGTCAGAACTACGAACCCTGAAACATGATTTCTCTGAAACCGCGATAGATTTCAAATGGATCCTGACCAAAATGAGTCTGTAGTGTGAAATAATTTTTGTTGAGTGGATAGATTTTAGTTAGTTGTAGTCTTTCAACATTCTGTCAGAACTGCGAACCATAAAGTATGATCTCTCTGAAACAATGATAGATTTCAAATCGATCCTGACCAAAATGAGTCTGTAGTGTGAAATAATTTTTGCTTGAGTGGATAGATTTAAGTATGATGTATTCTTTCAACATTCTGTCAGAACTGCGAACCATAAAGTATGATTTCTCTGAAACAATGATAGATTTCAAATCGATCCTGACCAAAATGAGTCTGTAGTGAGAAATAATTTTTGCTTGAGTGGATAGATTTAAGTTTGGGGTAGTCTTTCAACATTCTATTAGAACTACGAACCCTGAAGCATGATTTCTCTGAAACCGCGATAGATTTCAAATGGATCCTGACCAAAATGAGTCTGTAGTGTGAAATAATTTTTGTTGAGTGGATAGATTTTAGTTAGTTGTAGTCTTTCAACATTCTGTCAGAACTGCGAACCATAAAGTATGATTTCTCTGAAACCATGATAGATTTCAAATCGATCCTGACCAAAATGAGTCTGTAGTGTGAAATAATTTTTGCTTGAGTGGATAGATATTAGCTTGGGGTAGTCTTTCAACATTCTATTAGAACTACGAACCATGAAGAATGACTTCTCTGAAACAATGATAGATTTCAAATGGATCCTGACCAAAATGAGTCTGTAGTGAGAAATAATTTTTGCTTGAGTAAATAGATTTAAGTTTGGGGTAGTCTTTCAACATTCTATTAGAACTACGAACCATGAAGAATGGCTTCTCTGAAACCATGATAGATTTCAAATCGATCCTGACCAAAATGAGTCTGTAGTGTGAAATAATTTTTGCTTGAGTTTATAGATTTAAGTTTGGGGTAGTCTTTCAACATTCTATCAGAACTACGGACCATGAAGTATGATTTCTCTGAAACAATGATAGATTTCAAATCGATCGTGACCAAAATGAGTCTGTAGTGTGAAATAATTTTTGATGAGTGGATAGATTTAAGTTTGGGGTAGTCTTTCAACATTTTGTCAGAACTGCGAACCATAACGTATGATTTCTCTGAAACCATGATAGATTTCAAATGGATCCTGACCAAAATGAGTCTGTAGTGAGAAATAATTTTTGCTTGAGTGGATAGATTTAAGTCTGATGTAGTCTTTCAACATTCTGTCAAAACTGCGAACCATAAAGTATGATTTCTCTGAAACAATGATAGATTTCAAATCGATCCTGACCAAAATGAGTCTGTAGTGAGAAATAATTTTTGCTTGAGTGGATAGATTTAAGTTTGGGCTAGTCTTTCAACATTCTATCAGAACTACGGACCATGAAGTATGATTTCTCTGAAACAATGATAGATTTCAAATGGATCCTGACCAAAATGAGTCTGTAGTGAGAAATAATTTTTGCTTGAGTGGATAGATTTAAGTCTGATGTAGTCTTTCAACATTCTGTCAGAACTGCGAACCATAAAGTATGATTTCTCCGAAACCATGATAGATTTCAAATCGATCCTGACCAAAATGAGTCTGTAGTGAGAAATAATTTTTGCTTGAGTGGATAGATTTAAGTGTGATGTAGTCTTTCAACATTCTGTCAGAACTGCGAACCATAAAGTATGATTTCTCCGAAACCATGATAGATTTCAAATGGATCCTGACCAAAATGAGTCTGTAGTGTGAAATAATTTTTGCTTGAGTGGATAGATTTAAGTGTGATGTAGTCTTTCAACATTCTGTCAGAACTACGAACCCTGAAACATGATTTCTCTGAAACCGCGATAGATTTCAAATGGATCCTGACCAAAATGAGTCTGTAGTGTGAAATAATTTTTGTTGAGTGGATAGATTTTAGTTAGTTGTAGTCTTTCAACATTCTGTCAGAACTGCGAACCATAAAGTATGATCTCTCTGAAACAATGATAGATTTCAAATCGATCCTGACCAAAATGAGTCTGTAGTGTGAAATAATTTTTGCTTGAGTGGATAGATTTAAGTATGATGTAGTCTTTCAACATTCTGTCAGAACTGCGAACCATAAAGTATGATTTCTCTGAAACAATGATAGATTTCAAATGGATCCTGACCAAAATGAGTCTGTAGTGTGAAATAATTTTTGTTGAGTGGATAGATTTTAGTTAGTTGTAGTCTTTCAACATTCTGTCAGAACTGCGAACCATAAAGTATGATCTCTCTGAAACAATGATAGATTTCAAATCGATCCTGACCAAAATGAGTCTGTAGTGTGAAATAATTTTTGCTTGAGTGGATAGATTTAAGTGTGATGTAGTCTTTCAACATTCTGTCAGAACTACGGACCATGAAGTATGATTTCTCTGAAACAATGATAGATTTCAAATGGATCCTGACCAAAATGAGTCTGTAGTGAGAAATAATTTTTGCTTGAGTGGATAGATTTAAGTCTGATGTAGTCTTTCAACATTCTGTCAGAACTGCGAACCATAAAGTATGATTTCTCTGAAACAATGATAGATTTCAAATCGATCCTGACCAAAATGAGTCTGTAGTGTGAAATAATTTTTGCTTGAGTGGATAGATTTGAGTGTGATGTAGTCTTTCAACATTCTGTCAGAACTACGAACCATAAAGTATGATTTCTCTGAAACCGCGATAGATTTCAAATGGATCCTGACCAAAATGAGTCTGTAGTGTGAAATAATTTTTGTTGAGTGGATAGATTTTAGTTAGTTGTAGTCTTTCAACATTCTGTCAGAACTGCGAACCATAAAGTATGATCTCTCTGAAACAATGATAGATTTCAAATCGATCCTGACCAAAATGAGTCTGTAGTGTGAAATAATTTTTGCTTGAGTGGATAGATTTAAGTGTGATGTAGTCTTTCAACATTCTGTCAGAACTGCGAACCATAAAGTATGATTTCTCTGAAACCATGATAGATTTCAAATCGATCCTGACCAAAATGAGTCTGTAGTGTGTAATAATTTTTGATGAGTGGATAGATTTAAGTTTGGGGTAGTCTTTCAACATTTTGTCAGAACTGCGAACCATAACGTATGATTTCTCTGAAACCATGATAGATTTCAAATCGATCCTGACCAAAATGAGTCTGTAGTGCGAAATAAGTTTTGATGAGTGGATACATTTAAGTTTGGGGTAGTCTTTCAACATTTTGTCAGAACTGCGAACCATAACGTATGATTTCTCTGAAACCATGAAAGATTTCAAATGGATCCTGACCAAAATGAATCTGTAGTGTGAAATAATTTTTGTTGAGTGGATAGATTTTAGTTAGTTGTAGTCTTTCATCATTCTGTCAGAACTGCGAACCATAAAGTATGATTTCTCTGAAACAATGATAGATTTCAAATCGATCCTGACCAAAATGAGTCTGTAGTGTGAAATAATTTTTGCTTGAGTGGATAGATTTAAGTGTGACGTAGTCTCTCAACATTCTGTCAGAACTACGAACCATAAAGTATGATTTCTCTGAAACCATGATAGATTTCAAATCGATCCTGACCAAAATGAGTCTGTAGTGTGAAATAATTTTTGATGAGTGGATAGATTTAAGTTTGGGGTAGTCTTTCAACATTTTGTCAGAACTGCGAACCATAACGTATGATTTCTCTGAAACCATGATAGATTTCAAATGGATCCTGACCAAAATGAGTCTGTAGTGTGAAATAATTTTTGCTTGAGTGGATAGATTTAAGTGTGATGTAGTCTTTCAACATTCTGTCAGAACTGCGAACCATAAAGTATGATCTCTCTGAAACAATGATAGATTTCAAATCGATCCTGACCAAAATGAGTCTGTAGTGTGAAATAATTTTTGCTTGAGTGGATAGATTTAAGTGTGATGTAGTCTTTCAACATTCTGTCAGAACTACGGACCATGAAGTATGATTTCTCTGAAACAATGATAGATTTCAAATGGATCCTGACCAAAATGAGTCTGTAGTGAGAAATAATTTTTGCTTGAGTGGATAGATTTAAGTCTGATGTAGTCTTTCAACATTCTGTCAGAACTGCGAACCATAAAGTATGATTTCTCTGAAACAATGATAGATTTCAAATCGATCCTGACCAAAATGAGTCTGTAGTGTGAAATAATTTTTGCTTGAGTGGATAGATTTAAGTGTGATGTAGTCTTTCAACATTCTGTCAGAACTACGAACCCTGAAACATGATTTCTCTGAAACCGCGATAGATTTCAAATGGATCCTGACCAAAATGAGTCTGTAGTGTGAAATAATTTTTGTTGAGTGGATAGATTTTAGTTAGTTGTAGTCTTTCAACATTCTGTCAGAACTGCGAACCATAAAGTATGATCTCTCTGAAACAATGATAGATTTCAAATCGATCCTGACCAAAATGAGTCTGTAGTGTGAAATAATTTTTGCTTGAGTGGATAGATTTAAGTGTGATGTAGTCTTTCAACATTCTGTCAGAACTACGGACCATGAAGTATGATTTCTCTGAAACAATGATAGATTTCAAATGGATCCTGACCAAAATGAGTCTGTAGTGAGAAATAATTTTTGCTTGAGTGGATAGATTTAAGTCTGATGTAGTCTTTCAACATTCTGTCAGAGCTGCGAACCATAAAGTATGATTTCTCTGAAACAATGATAGATTTCAAATCGATCCTGACCAAAATGAGTCTGTAGTGTGAAATAATTTTTGCTTGAGTGGATAGATTTAAGTGTGATGTAGTCTTTCAACATTCTGTCAGAACTACGAACCCTGAAACATGATTTCTCTGAAACCGCGATAGATTTCAAATGGATCCTGACCAAAATGAGTCTGTAGTGTGAAATAATTTTTGTTGAGTGGATAGATTTTAGTTAGTTGTAGTCTTTCAACATTCTGTCAGAACTGCGAACCATAAAGTATGATCTCTCTGAAACAATGATAGATTTCAAATCGATCCTGACCAAAATGAGTCTGTAGTGTGAAATAATTTTTGCTTGAGTGGATAGATTTAAGTGTGATGTAGTCTTTCAACATTCTGTCAGAACTGCGAACCATAAAGTATGATTTATCTGAAACCATGATAGATTTCAAAACGATCCTGACCAAAATGAGTCTGTAGTGTGAAATAATTTTTTGATGAGTGGATAGATTTAAGTGTGATGTAGTCTTTCAACATTCTGTCAGAACTGCGAACCATAAAGTATGATTTATCTGAAACCATGATAGATTTCAAATCGATCCTGACCAAAATGAGTCTGTAGTGTGAAATAATTTTTGATGAGTGGATAGATTTAAGTGTGATGTAGTCTTTCAACATTCTGTCAGAACTGCGAACCATAAAGTATGATTTATCTGAAACCATGATAGATTTCAAATCGATCCTGACCAAAATGAGTCTGTAGTGTGAAATAATTTTTGATGAGTTTATAGATTTAAGTTTGGGGTAGTCTTTCAACATTTTGTCAGAACTGCGAACCATAACGTATGATTTCTCTGAAACCATGATAGATTTCAAATCGATCCTGACCAAAATGAGTCTGTAGTGTGAAATAATTTTTGATGTCATTTAAGTTTGGGGTAGTCTTTCAACATTTTGTCAGAACTGCGAACCATAACGTATGATTTCTCTGAAACCATGATAGATTTCAAATCGATCCTGACCAAAATGAGTCTGTAGTGTGAAATAATTTTTGATGAGTGGATAGATTTTAGTTAGTTGTAGTCTTTCAACATTCTGTCAGAACTGCGAACCATAAAGTATGATCTCTCTGAAACAATGATAGATTTCAAATCGATCCTGACCAAAATGAGTCTGTAGTGTGAAATAATTTTTGCTTGAGTGGATAGATTTAAGTGTGATGTAGTCTTTCAACATTCTGTCAGAACTACGGACCATGAAGTATGATTTCTCTGAAACAATGATAGATTTCAAATGGATCCTGACCAAAATGAGTCTGTAGTGAGAAATAATTTTTGCTTGAGTGGATAGATTTAAGTCTGATGTAGTCTTTCAACATTCTGTCAGAACTGCGAACCATAAAGTATGATTTCTCTGAAACAATGATAGATTTCAAATCGATCCTGACCAAAATGAGTCTGTAGTGTGAAATAATTTTTGCTTGAGTGGATAGATTTAAGTGTGATGTAGTCTTTCAACATTCTGTCAGAACTACGAACCCTGAAACATGATTCCTCTGAAACCGCGATAGATTTCAAATGGATCCTGACCAAAATGAGTCTGTAGTGTGAAATAATTTTTGTTGAGTGGATAGATTTTAGTTAGTTGTAGTCTTTCAACATTCTGTCAGAACTGCGAACCATAAAGTATGATCTCTCTGAAACAATGATAGATTTCAAATCGATCCTGACCAAAATGAGTCTGTAGTGTGAAATAATTTTTGCTTGAGTGGATAGATTTAAGTGTGATGTAGTCTTTCAACATTCTGTCAGAACTACGGACCATGAAGTATGATTTCTCTGAAACAATGATAGATTTCAAATCGATCCTGACCAAAATGAGTCTGTAGTGTGAAATAATTTTTGCTTGAGTGGATAGATTTAAGTGTGATGTAGTCTTTCAACATTCTGTCAGAACTACGAACCCTGAAACATGATTTCTCTGAAACCGCGATAGATTTCAAATGGATCCTGACCAAAATGAGTCTGTAGTGTGAAATAATTTTTGTTGAGTGGATAGATTTTAGTTAGTTGTAGTCTTTCAACATTCTGTCAGAACTGCGAACCATAAAGTATGATCTCTCTGAAACAATGATAGATTTCAAATCGATCCTGACCAAAATGAGTCTGTAGTGTGAAATAATTTTTGCTTGAGTGGATAGATTTAAGTGTGATGTAGTCTTTCAACATTCTGTCAGAACTGCGAACCATAAAGTATGATTTCTCTGAAACCATGATAGATTTCAAATCGATCCTGACCAAAATGAGTCTGTAGTGTGAAATAATTTTTGCTTGAGTGGATAGATTTAAGTGTGATGTAGTCTTTCAACATTCTGTCAGAACTACGAACCCTGAAACATGATTTCTCTGAAACCGCGATAGATTTCAAATGGATCCTGACCAAAATGAGTCTGTAGTGTGAAATAATTTTTGTTGAGTGGATAGATTTTAGTTAGTTGTAGTCTTTCAACATTCTGTCAGAACTGCGAACCATAAAGTATGATCTCTCTGAAACAATGATAGATTTCAAATCGATCCTGACCAAAATGAGTCTGTAGTGTGAAATAATTTTTGCTTGAGTGGATAGATTTAAGTTTGGGGTAGTCTTTCAACATTTTGTCAGAACTGCGAACCATAACGTATGATTTCTCTGAAACCATGATAGATTTCAAATCGATCCTGACCAAAATGAGTCTGTAGTGTGAAATAATTTTTGATGAGTGGATACATTTAAGTTTGGGGTAGTCTTTCAACATTTTGTCAGAACTGCGAACCATAACGTATGATTTCTCTGAAACTATGAAAGATTTCAAATGGATCCTGACCAAAATGAGTCTGTAGTGAGAAATAATTTTTGCTTGAGTGAATAGATTTAAGTTTGGGGTAGTCTTTCAACATTCTATTAGAACTACGAACCCTGAAGCATGATTTCTCTGAAACCGCGATAGATTTCAAATGGATCCTGACCAAAATGAATCTGTAGTGTGAAATAATTTTTGTTGAGTGGATAGATTTTAGTTAGTTGTAGTCTTTCAACATTCTGTCAGAACTGCGAACCATAAAGTATGATCTCTCTGAAACAATGATAGATTTCAAATCGATCCTGACCAAAATGAGTCTGTAGTGTGAAATAATTTTTGCTTGAGTGGATAGATTTAAGTGTGATGTAGTCTTTCAACATTCTGTCAGAACTGCGAACCATAAAGTATGATTTCTCTGAAACCATGATAGATTTCAAATCGATCCCTACCAAAATGAGTCTGTAGTGTGAAATAATTTTTGATGAGTGGATAGATTTAAGTTTGGGGTAGTCTTTCAACATTCTGTCAGAACTGCGAACCATAAAGTATGATCTCTCTGAAACAATGATAGATTTCAAATGGATCCTGACCAAAATGAGTCTGTAGTGAGAAATATCTTTTGCTTGAGTGGATAGATTTAAGTGTGATGTAGTCTTTCAACATTCTGTCAGAACTGCGAACCATAAAGTATGATTTGTCTGAAACCATGATAGATTTCAAATGGATCCTGACCAAAATGAGTCTGTAGTGTGAAATAATTTTTGATGAGTGGATAGATTTAAGTTTGGGGTAGTCTTTCAACATTCTGTCAGAACTGCGAACCATAAAGTATGATCTCTCTGAAACAATGATAGATTTCAAATGGATCCTGACCAAAATGAGTCTGTGGTGTGAAATAATTTTTGTTGAGTGGATAGATTTTAGTTAGTTGTAGTCTTTCATCATTCTGTCAGAACTGCGAACCATAAAGTATGATTTCTCTGAAACAATGATAGATTTCAAATCGATCCTGACCAAAATGAGTCTGTAGTGTGAAATAATTTTTGCTTGAGTGGATAGATTTAAGTGTGACGTAGTCTCTCAACATTCTGTCAGAACTACGAACCATAAAGTATGATTTCTCTGAAACCATGATAGATTTCAAATCGATCCTGACCAAAATGAGTCTGTAGTGTGAAATAATTTTTGATGAGTGGATAGATTTAAGTTTGGGGTAGTCTTTCAACATTTTGTCAGAACTGCGAACCATAACGTATGATTTCTCTGAAACCATGATAGATTTCAAATGGATCCTGACCAAAATGAGTCTGTAGTGTGAAATAATTTTTGTTGAGTGGATAGATTTTAGTTAGTTGTAGTCTTTCAACATTCTGTCAGAACTGCGAACCATAAAGTATGATCTCTCTGAAACAATGATAGATTTCAAATCGATCCTGACCAAAATGAGTCTGTAGTGTGAAATAATTTTTGCTTGAGTGGATAGATTTAAGTGTGATGTAGTCTTTCAACATTCTGTCAGAACTACGGACCATGAAGTATGATTTCTCTGAAACAATGATAGATTTCAAATGGATCCTGACCAAAATGAGTCTGTAGTGAGAAATAATTTTTGCTTGAGTGGATAGATTTAAGTCTGATGTAGTCTTTCAACATTCTGTCAGAACTGCGAACCATAAAGTATGATTTCTCTGAAACAATGATAGATTTCAAATCGATCCTGACCAAAATGAGTCTGTAGTGTGAAATAATTTTTGCTTGAGTGGATAGATTTAAGTGTGATGTAGTCTTTCAACATTCTGTCAGAACTGCGAACCATAAAGTATGATTTCTCTGAAACCATGATAGATTTCAAATGGATCCTGACCAAAATGAGTCTGTAGTGTGAAATAATTTTTGTTGAGTGGATAGATTTTAGTTAGTTGTAGTCTTTCAACATTCTGTCAGAACTGCGAACCATAAAGTATGATTTCTCTGAAACAATGATAGATTTCAAATCGATCCTGACCAAAATGAGTCTGTAGTGTGAAATAATTTTTGCTTGAGTGGATAGATTTAAGTGTGATGTAGTCTTTCAACATTCTGTCAGAACTACGAACGCTGAAACATGATTTCTCTGAAACCGCGATAGATTTCAAATGGATCCTGACCAAAATGAGTCTGTAGTGTGAAATAATTTTTGTTGAGTGGATAGATTTTAGTTAGTTGTAGTCTTTCAACATTCTGTCAGAACTGCGAACCATAAAGTATGATCTCTCTGAAACAATGATAGATTTCAAATCGATCCTGACCAAAATGAGTCTGTAGTGTGAAATAATTTTTGCTTGAGTGGATAGATTTAAGTGTGATGTAGTCTTTCAACATTCTGTCAGAACTACGGACCATGAAGTATGATTTCTCTGAAACAATGATAGATTTCAAATCGATCCTGACCAAAATGAGTCTGTAGTGTGAAATAATTTTTGCTTGAGTGGATAGATTTAAGTGTGATGTAGCCTTTCAACATTCTGTCAGAACTGCGAACCATAAAGTATGATTTCTCTGAAACCATGATAGATTTCAAATCGATCCTGACCAAAATGAGTCTGTAGTGTGAAATAATTTTTGATGAGTGGATAGATTTAAGTTTGGGGTAGCCTTTCAACATTTTGTCAGAACTGCGAACCATAAAGTATGATTTCTCTGAAACCATGATAGATTTCAAATGGATCCTGACCAAAATGAGTCTGTAGTGAGAAATAATTTTTGCTTGAGTGGATAGATTTAAGTTTGGGGTAGTCTTTCAACATTCTATTAGAACTACGAACCCTGAAGCATGATTTCTCTGAAACCGCGATAGATTTCAAACGAATCCTGACCAAAATGAGTCTGTAGTGTGAAATAATTTTTGTTGAGTGGATAGATTTTAGTTAGTTGTAGTCTTTCAACATTCTGTCAGAACTGCGAACCATAAAGTATGATCTCTCTGAAACAATGATAGATTTCAAATGGATCCTGACCAAAATGAGTCTGTAGTGAGAAATATCTTTTGCTTGAGTGGATAGATTTAAGTGTGATGTAGTCTTTCAACATTCTGTCAGAACTGCGAACCATAAAGTATGATTTCTCTGAAACCATGATAGATTTCAAATGGATCCTGACCAAAATGAGTCTGTAGTGAGAAATAATTTTTGCTTGAGTGGATAGATTTAAGTTTGGGGTAGTCTTTCAACATTCTATTAGAACTACGAACCCTGAAGCATGATTTCTCTGAAACCGCGATAGATTTCAAATGGATCCTGACCAAAATGAGTCTGTAGTGTGGAATAATTTTTGTTGAGTGGATAGATTTAAGTGTGATGTAGTCTTTCAACATTCTGTCAGAACTGCGAACCATAAAGTATTATCTCTCTGAAACAATGATAGATTTCAAATCGATCCTGACCAAAATGAGTCTGTAGTGTGAAATAATTTTTGCTTGAGTGGATAGATTTAAGTGTGATGTAGTCTTTCAACATTCTGTCAGAACTACGAACGCTGAAACATGATTTCTCTGAAACCGCGATAGATTTCAAATGGATCCTGACCAAAATGAGTCTGTAGTGTGAAATAATTTTTGTTGAGTGGATAGATTTTAGTTAGTTGTAGTCTTTCAACATTCTGTCAGAACTGCGAACCATAAAGTATGATCTCTCTGAAACAATGATAGATTTCAAATCGATCCTGACCAAAATGAGTCTGTAGTGTGAAATAATTTTTGCTTGAGTGGATAGATTTAAGTGTGATGTAGTCTTTCAACATTCTGTCAGAACTGCGAACCATAAAGTATGATTTCTCTGAAACCATGATAGATTTCAAATGGATCCTGACCAAAATGAGTCTGTAGTGTGAAATAATTTTTGTTGAGTGGATAGATTTTAGTTAGTTGTAGTCTTTCAACATTCTGTCAGAACTGCGAACCATAAAGTATGATCTCTCTGAAACAATGATAGATTTCAAATCGATCCTGACCAAAATGAGTCTGTAGTGTGAAATAATTTTTGCTTGAGTGGATAGATTTAAGTGTGATGTAGTCTTTCAACATTCTGTCAGAACTACGGACCATGAAGAATGATTTCTCTGAAACAATGATAGATTTCAAATGGATCCTGACCAAAATGAGTCTGTAGTGAGAAATAATTTTTGCTTGAGTGGATAGAGTTAAGTCTGATGTAGTCTTTCAACATTCTGTCAGAACTGCGAACCATAAATTATGATTTCTCTGAAACAATGATAGATTTCAAATCGATCCTGACCAAAATGAGTCTGTAGTGTGAAATAATTTTTGCTTGAGTGGATAGATTTAAGTCTGATGTAGTCTTTCAACATTCTGTCAGAACTACGAACCCTGAAACATGATTTCTCTGAAACCGCGATAGATTTCAAATGGATCCTGACCAAAATGAGTCTGTAGTGTGAAATAATTTTTGTTGAGTGGATAGATTTTAGTTAGTTGTAGTCTTTCAACATTCTGTCAGAACTGCGAACCATAAAGTATGATCTCTCTGAAACAATGATAGATTTCAAATCGATCCTGACCAAAATGAGTCTGTAGTGTGAAATAATTTTTGCTTGAGTGGATAGATTTAAGTGTGATGTAGCCTTTCAACATTCTGTCAGAACTGCGAACCATAAAGTATGATTTCTCTGAAACCATGATAGATTTCAAATCGATCCTGACCAAAATGAGTCTGTAGTGTGAAATAATTTTTGATGAGTGGATAGATTTAAGTTTGGGGTAGCCTTTCAACATTTTGTCAGAACTGCGAACCATAAAGTATGATTTCTCTGAAACCATGATAGATTTCAAATGGATCCTGACCAAAATGAGTCTGTAGTGAGAAATAATTTTTGCTTGAGTGGATAGATTTAAGTTTGGGGTAGTCTTTCAACATTCTATTAGAACTACGAACCCTGAAGCATGATTTCTCTGAAACCGCGATAGATTTCAAACGGATCCTGACCAAAATGAGTCTGTAGTGTGAAATAATTTTTGTTGAGTGGATAGATTTTAGTTAGTTGTAGTCTTTCAACATTCTGTCAGAACTGCGAACCATAAAGTATGATCTCTCTGAAACAATGATAGATTTCAAATGGATCCTGACCAAAATGAGTCTGTAGTGAGAAATATCTTTTGCTTGAGTGGATAGATTTAAGTGTGATGTAGTCTTTCAACATTCTGTCAGAACTACGAACGCTGAAACATGATTTCTCTGAAACCGCGATAGATTTCAAATGGATCCTGACCAAAATGAGTCTGTAGTGTGAAATAATTTTTGTTGAGTGGATAGATTTTAGTTAGTTGTAGTCTTTCAACATTCTGTCAGAACTGCGAACCATAAAGTATGATCTCTCTGAAACAATGATAGATTTCAAATCGATCCTGACCAAAATGAGTCTGTAGTGTGAAATAATTTTTGCTTGAGTGGATAGATTTAAGTGTGATGTAGTCTTTCAACATTCTGTCAGAACTACGGACCATGAAGTATGATTTCTCTGAAACAATGATAGATTTCAAATCGATCCTGACCAAAATGAGTCTGTAGTGTGAAATAATTTTTGCTTGAGTGGATAGATTTAAGTGTGATGTAGCCTTTCAACATTCTGTCAGAACTGCGAACCATAAAGTATGATTTCTCTGAAACCATGATAGATTTCAAATCGATCCTGACCAAAATGAGTCTGTAGTGTGAAATAATTTTTGATGAGTGGATAGATTTAAGTTTGGGGTAGCCTTTCAACATTTTGTCAGAACTGCGAACCATAAAGTATGATTTCTCTGAAACCATGATAGATTTCAAATGGATCCTGACCAAAATGAGTCTGTAGTGAGAAATAATTTTTGCTTGAGTGGATAGATTTAAGTTTGGGGTAGTCTTTCAACATTCTATTAGAACTACGAACCCTGAAGCATGATTTCTCTGAAACCGCGATAGATTTCAAACGAATCCTGACCAAAATGAGTCTGTAGTGTGAAATAATTTTTGTTGAGTGGATAGATTTTAGTTAGTTGTAGTCTTTCAACATTCTGTCAGAACTGCGAACCATAAAGTATGATCTCTCTGAAACAATGATAGATTTCAAATGGATCCTGACCAAAATGAGTCTGTAGTGAGAAATATCTTTTGCTTGAGTGGATAGATTTAAGTGTGATGTAGTCTTTCAACATTCTGTCAGAACTGCGAACCATAAAGTATGATTTCTCTGAAACCATGATAGATTTCAAATGGATCCTGACCAAAATGAGTCTGTAGTGAGAAATAATTTTTGCTTGAGTGGATAGATTTAAGTTTGGGGTAGTCTTTCAACATTCTATTAGAACTACGAACCCTGAAGCATGATTTCTCTGAAACCGCGATAGATTTCAAATGGATCCTGACCAAAATGAGTCTGTAGTGTGGAATAATTTTTGTTGAGTGGATAGATTTAAGTGTGATGTAGTCTTTCAACATTCTGTCAGAACTGCGAACCATAAAGTATTATCTCTCTGAAACAATGATAGATTTCAAATCGATCCTGACCAAAATGAGTCTGTAGTGTGAAATAATTTTTGCTTGAGTGGATAGATTTAAGTGTGATGTAGTCTTTCAACATTCTGTCAGAACTACGAACGCTGAAACATGATTTCTCTGAAACCGCGATAGATTTCAAATGGATCCTGACCAAAATGAGTCTGTAGTGTGAAATAATTTTTGTTGAGTGGATAGATTTTAGTTAGTTGTAGTCTTTCAACATTCTGTCAGAACTGCGAACCATAAAGTATGATCTCTCTGAAACAATGATAGATTTCAAATCGATCCTGACCAAAATGAGTCTGTAGTGTGAAATAATTTTTGCTTGAGTGGATAGATTTAAGTGTGATGTAGTCTTTCAACATTCTGTCAGAACTGCGAACCATAAAGTATGATTTCTCTGAAACCATGATAGATTTCAAATGGATCCTGACCAAAATGAGTCTGTAGTGTGAAATAATTTTTGTTGAGTGGATAGATTTTAGTTAGTTGTAGTCTTTCAACATTCTGTCAGAACTGCGAACCATAAAGTATGATCTCTCTGAAACAATGATAGATTTCAAATCGATCCTGACCAAAATGAGTCTGTAGTGTGAAATAATTTTTGCTTGAGTGGATAGATTTAAGTGTGATGTAGTCTTTCAACATTCTGTCAGAACTACGAACGCTGAAACATGATTTCTCTGAAACCGCGATAGATTTCAAATGGATCCTGACCAAAATGAGTCTGTAGTGTGAAATAATTTTTGTTGAGTGGATAGATTTTAGTTAGTTGTAGTCTTTCAACATTCTGTCAGAACTGCGAACCATAAAGTATGATCTCTCTGAAACAATGATAGATTTCAAATCGATCCTGACCAAAATGAGTCTGTAGTGTGAAATAATTTTTGCTTGAGTGGATAGATTTAAGTGTGATGTAGTCTTTCAACATTCTGTCAGAACTACGGACCATGAAGTATGATTTCTCTGAAACAATGATAGATTTCAAATCGATCCTGACCAAAATGAGTCTGTAGTGTGAAATAATTTTTGCTTGAGTGGATAGATTTAAGTGTGATGTAGCCTTTCAACATTCTGTCAGAACTGCGAACCATAAAGTATGATTTCTCTGAAACCATGATAGATTTCAAATCGATCCTGACCAAAATGAGTCTGTAGTGTGAAATAATTTTTGATGAGTGGATAGATTTAAGTTTGGGGTAGCCTTTCAACATTTTGTCAGAACTGCGAACCATAAAGTATGATTTCTCTGAAACCATGATAGATTTCAAATGGATCCTGACCAAAATGAGTCTGTAGTGAGAAATAGTTTTTGCTTGAGTGGATAGATTTAAGTTTGGGGTAGTCTTTCAACATTCTATTAGAACTACGAACCCTGAAGCATGATTTCTCTGAAACCGCGATAGATTTCAAACGAATCCTGACCAAAATGAGTCTGTAGTGTGAAATAATTTTTGTTGAGTGGATAGATTTTAGTTAGTTGTAGTCTTTCAACTTTCTGTCAGAACTGCGAACCATAAAGTATGATCTCTCTGAAACAATGATAGATTTCAAATGGATCCTGACCAAAATGAGTCTGTAGTGAGAAATATCTTTTGCTTGAGTGGATAGATTTAAGTGTGATGTAGTCTTTCAACATTCTGTCAGAACTGCGAACCATAAAGTATGATTTCTCTGAAACCATGATAGATTTCAAATGGATCCTGACCAAAATGAGTCTGTAGTGAGAAATAATTTTTGCTTGAGTGGATAGATTTAAGTTTGGGGTAGTCTTTCAACATTCTATTAGAACTACGAACCCTGAAGCATGATTTCTCTGAAACCGCGATAGATTTCAAATGGATCCTGACCAAAATGAGTCTGTAGTGTGGAATAATTTTTGTTGAGTGGATAGATTTAAGTGTGATGTAGTCTTTCAACATTCTGTCAGAACTGCGAACCATAAAGTATTATCTCTCTGAAACAATGATAGATTTCAAATCGATCCTGACCAAAATGAGTCTGTAGTGTGAAATAATTTTTGCTTGAGTGGATAGATTTAAGTTTGGGGTAGTCTTTCAACATTCTGTCAGAACTACGAACGCTGAAACATGATTTCTCTGAAACCGCGATAGATTTCAAATGGATCCTGACCAAAATGAGTCTGTAGTGTGAAATAATTTTTGTTGAGTGGATAGATTTTAGTTAGTTGTAGTCTTTCAACATTCTGTCAGAACTGCGAACCATAAAGTATGATCTCTCTGAAACAATGATAGATTTCAAATCGATCCTGACCAAAATGAGTCTGTAGTGTGAAATAATTTTTGCTTGAGTGGATAGATTTAAGTGTGATGTAGTCTTTCAACATTCTGTCAGAACTGCGAACCATAAAGTATGATTTCTCTGAAACCATGATAGATTTCAAATGGATCCTGACCAAAATGAGTCTGTAGTGTGAAATAATTTTTGTTGAGTGGATAGATTTTAGTTAGTTGTAGTCTTTCAACATTCTGTCAGAACTGCGAACCATAAAGTATGATCTCTCTGAAACAATGATAGATTTCAAATCGATCCTGACCAAAATGAGTCTGTAGTGTGAAATAATTTTTGCTTGAGTGGATAGATTTAAGTGTGATGTAGTCTTTCAACATTCTGTCAGAACTACGGACCATGAAGAATGATTTCTCTGAAACAATGATAGATTTCAAATGGATCCTGACCAAAATGAGTCTGTAGTGAGAAATAATTTTTGCTTGAGTGGATAGAGTTAAGTCTGATGTAGTCTTTCAACATTCTGTCAGAACTGCGAACCATAAATTATGATTTCTCTGAAACAATGATAGATTTCAAATCGATCCTGACCAAAATGAGTCTGTAGTGTGAAATAATTTTTGCTTGAGTGGATAGATTTAAGTGTGATGTAGTCTTTCAACATTCTGTCAGAACTACGAACCCTGAAACATGATTTCTCTGAAACCGCGATAGATTTCAAATGGATCCTGACCAAAATGAGTCTGTAGTGTGAAATAATTTTTGTTGAGTGGATAGATTTTAGTTAGTTGTAGTCTTTCAACATTCTGTCAGAACTGCGAACCATAAAGTATGATCTCTCTGAAACAATGATAGATTTCAAATCGATCCTGACCAAAATGAGTCTGTAGTGTGAAATAATTTTTGCTTGAGTGGATAGATTTAAGTGTGATGTAGTCTTTCAACATTCTGTCAGAACTACGGACCATGAAGTATGATTTCTCTGAAACAATGATAGATTTCAAATCGATCCTGACCAAAATGAGTCTGTAGTGTGAAATAATTTTTGCTTGAGTGGATAGATTTAAGTGTGATGTAGCCTTTCAACATTCTGTCAGAACTGCGAACCATAAAGTATGATTTCTCTGAAACCATGATAGATTTCAAATCGATCCTGACCAAAATGAGTCTGTAGTGTGAAATAATTTTTGATGAGTGGATAGATTTAAGTTTGGGGTAGCCTTTCAACATTTTGTCAGAACTGCGAACCATAAAGTATGATTTCTCTGAAACCATGATAGATTTCAAATGGATCCTGACCAAAATGAGTCTGTAGTGAGAAATAGTTTTTGCTTGAGTGGATAGATTTAAGTTTGGGGTAGTCTTTCAACATTCTATTAGAACTACGAACCCTGAAGCATGATTTCTCTGAAACCGCGATAGATTTCAAACGAATCCTGACCAAAATGAGTCTGTAGTGTGAAATAATTTTTGTTGAGTGGATAGATTTTAGTTAGTTGTAGTCTTTCAACTTTCTGTCAGAACTGCGAACCATAAAGTATGATCTCTCTGAAACAATGATAGATTTCAAATGGATCCTGACCAAAATGAGTCTGTAGTGAGAAATATCTTTTGCTTGAGTGGATAGATTTAAGTGTGATGTAGTCTTTCAACATTCTGTCAGAACTGCGAACCATAAAGTATGATTTCTCTGAAACCATGATAGATTTCAAATGGATCCTGACCAAAATGAGTCTGTAGTGAGAAATAATTTTTGCTTGAGTGGATAGATTTAAGTTTGGGGTAGTCTTTCAACATTCTATTAGAACTACGAACCCTGAAGCATGATTTCTCTGAAACCGCGATAGATTTCAAATGGATCCTGACCAAAATGAGTCTGTAGTGTGGAATAATTTTTGTTGAGTGGATAGATTTAAGTGTGATGTAGTCTTTCAACATTCTGTCAGAACTGCGAACCATAAAGTATTATCTCTCTGAAACAATGATAGATTTCAAATCGATCCTGACCAAAATGAGTCTGTAGTGTGAAATAATTTTTGCTTGAGTGGATAGATTTAAGTTTGGGGTAGTCTTTCAACATTCTGTCAGAACTACGAACGCTGAAACATGATTTCTCTGAAACCGCGATAGATTTCAAATGGATCCTGACCAAAATGAGTCTGTAGTGTGAAATAATTTTTGTTGAGTGGATAGATTTTAGTTAGTTGTAGTCTTTCAACATTCTGTCAGAACTGCGAACCATAAAGTATGATCTCTCTGAAACAATGATAGATTTCAAATCGATCCTGACCAAAATGAGTCTGTAGTGTGAAATAATTTTTGCTTGAGTGGATAGATTTAAGTGTGATGTAGTCTTTCAACATTCTGTCAGAACTGCGAACCATAAAGTATGATTTCTCTGAAACCATGATAGATTTCAAATGGATCCTGACCAAAATGAGTCTGTAGTGTGAAATAATTTTTGTTGAGTGGATAGATTTTAGTTAGTTGTAGTCTTTCAACATTCTGTCAGAACTGCGAACCATAAAGTATGATCTCTCTGAAACAATGATAGATTTCAAATCGATCCTGACCAAAATGAGTCTGTAGTGTGAAATAATTTTTGCTTGAGTGGATAGATTTAAGTGTGATGTAGTCTTTCAACATTCTGTCAGAACTACGGACCATGAAGAATGATTTCTCTGAAACAATGATAGATTTCAAATGGATCCTGACCAAAATGAGTCTGTAGTGAGAAATAATTTTTGCTTGAGTGGATAGAGTTAAGTCTGATGTAGTCTTTCAACATTCTGTCAGAACTGCGAACCATAAATTATGATTTCTCTGAAACAATGATAGATTTCAAATCGATCCTGACCAAAATGAGTCTGTAGTGTGAAATAATTTTTGCTTGAGTGGATAGATTTAAGTGTGATGTAGTCTTTCAACATTCTGTCAGAACTACGAACCCTGAAACATGATTTCTCTGAAACCGCGATAGATTTCAAATGGATCCTGACCAAAATGAGTCTGTAGTGTGAAATAATTTTTGTTGAGTGGATAGATTTTAGTTAGTTGTAGTCTTTCAACATTCTGTCAGAACTGCGAACCATAAAGTATGATCTCTCTGAAACAATGATAGATTTCAAATCGATCCTGACCAAAATGAGTCTGTAGTGTGAAATAATTTTTGCTTGAGTGGATAGATTTAAGTGTGATGTAGCCTTTCAACATTCTGTCAGAACTGCGAACCATAAAGTATGATTTCTCTGAAACCATGATAGATTTCAAATCGATCCTGACCAAAATGAGTCTGTAGTGTGAAATAATTTTTGATGAGTGGATAGATTTAAGTTTGGGGTAGCCTTTCAACATTTTGTCAGAACTGCGAACCATAAAGTATGATTTCTCTGAAACCATGATAGATTTCAAATGGATCCTGACCAAAATGAGTCTGTAGTGAGAAATAATTTTTGCTTGAGTGGATAGATTTAAGTTTGGGGTAGTCTTTCAACATTCTATTAGAACTACGAACCCTGAAGCATGATTTCTCTGAAACCGCGATAGATTTCAAACGGATCCTGACCAAAATGAGTCTGTAGTGTGAAATAATTTTTGTTGAGTGGATAGATTTTAGTTAGTTGTAGTCTTTCAACATTCTGTCAGAACTGCGAACCATAAAGTATGATCTCTCTGAAACAATGATAGATTTCAAATGGATCCTGACCAAAATGAGTCTGTAGTGAGAAATATCTTTTGCTTGAGTGGATAGATTTAAGTGTGATGTAGTCTTTCAACATTCTGTCAGAACTGCGAACCATAAAGTATGATTTCTCTGAAACCATGATAGATTTCAAATGGATCCTGACCAAAATGAGTCTGTAGTGAGAAATAATTTTTGCTTGAGTGGATAGATTTAATTTTGGGGTAGTCTTTCAACATTCTATTAGAACTACGAACCCTGAAGCATGATTTCTCTGAAACCGCGATAGATTTCAAATGGATCCTGACCAAAATGAGTCTGTAGTGTGAAATAATTTTTGTTGAGTGGATAGATTTAAGTGTGATGTAGTCTTTCCACATTCTGTCAGAACTGCGAACCATAAAGTATGATTTCTCTGAAACCATGATAGATTTCAAATGGATCCTGACCAAAATGAGTCTGTAGTGAGAAATAATTTTTGCTTGAGTGTATAGATTTAAGTTTGGGGTAGTCTTTCAACATTCTATTAGAACTACGAACCCTGAAGCATGATTTTTCTGAAACCGCGATAGATTTCAAATGGATCCTGACCAAAATGAGTCTGTAGTGTGAAATAATTTTTGTTGAGTGGATAGATTTTAGTTAGTTGTAGTCTTTCAACATTCTGTCAGAACTGCGAACTATAAAGTATGATCTCTCTGAAACAATGATAGATTTCAAATGGATCCTGACCAAAATGAGTCTGTAGTGAGAAATAATTTTTGCTTGAGTGGATAGATTTAAGTCTGATGTAGTCTTTCAACATTCTGTCAGAACTGCGAACCATAAAGTATGATTTCTCCGAAACCATGATAGATTTCAGATGGATCCTGACCAAAATGAGTCTGTAGTGAGAAATAATTTTTGCTTGAGTGGATAGATTTAAGTTTGGGGTAGTCTTTCAACATTCTATCAGAACTACGGACCATGAAGTATGATTTCGCTGAAACAATGATAGATTTCAAATGGATCCTGACCAAAATGAGTCTGTAGTGTGAAATAATTTTTGCTTGAGTGGATAGATTTAAGTGTGATGTAGTCTTTCAACATTCTGTCAGAACTACGAACCATAAAGTATGATTTCTCTGAAACAATGATAGATTTCAAATCGATCCTGACCAAAATGAGTCTGTAGTGTGAAATAATTTTTGATGAGTGGATAGATTTAAGTTTGGGGTAGTCTTTCAACATTTTGTCAGAACTGCGAACCATAAAGTATGATTTCTCTGAAACCATGATAGATTTCAAATGGATCCTGACCAAAATGAGTCTGTAGTGAGAAATAATTTTTGCTTGAGTGGATAGATTTAAGTTTGGGGTAGTCTTTCAACATTCTATCAGAACTACGGACCATGAAGTATGATTTCTCTGAAACCGCGATAGATTTCAAATGGATCCTGACCAAAATGAGTCTGTAGTGAGAAATAATTTTTGCTTGAGTGGATAGATTTAAGTTTGGGGTAGTCTTTCAACATTCTATCAGAACTACGGACCATGAAGTATGATTTCTCTGAAACAATGATAGATTTCAAATGGATCCTGACCAAAATGAGTCTGTAGTGTGAAATAATTTTTGTTGAGTGGATAGATTTTAGTTAGTTGTAGTCTTTCAACATTCTGTCAGAACTGCGAACCATAAAGTATGATCTCTCTGAAACAATGATAGATTTCAAATGGATCCTGACCAAAATGAGTCTGTAGTGAGAAATAATTTTTGCTTGAGTGGATAGATTTAAGTTTGGGGTAGTCTTTCAACATTCTATCAGAACTACGGACCATGAAGTATGATTTCTCCGAAACCATGATAGATTTCAAATCGATCCTGACCAAAATGAGTCTGTAGTGAGAAATAATTTTTGCTTGAGTGGATAGATTTAAGTTTGGGGTAGTCTTTCAACATTCTATCAGAACTACGGACCATGAAGTATGATTTCTCTGAGACAACGATAGATTTCAAATGGATCCTGACCAAAATGAGTCTGTAGTGTGAAATAATTTTTGCTTGAGTGGATAGATTTAAGTGTGATGTAGTCTTTCAACATTCTGTCAGAACTACGAACCATAAAGTATGATTTCTCTGAAACAATGATAGATTTCAAATCGATCCTGACCAAAATGAGTCTGTAGTGTGAAATAATTTTTGATGAGTGGATAGATTTAAGTTTGGGGTAGTCTTTCAACATTTTGTCAGAACTGCGAACCATAAAGTATGATTTCTCTGAAACCATGATAGATTTCAAATGGATCCTGACCAAAATGAGTCTGTAGTGAGAAATAATTTTTGCTTGAGTGGATAGATTTAAGTTTGGGGAAGTCTTTCAACATTCTATCAGAACTACGGACCATGAAGTATGATTTCTCTGAAACAATGATAGATTTCAAATTAATCCTGACCAAAATGAGTCTGTAGTGTGAAATAATTTTTGCTTGAGTGGATAGATTTAAGTGTGATGTAGTCTTTCAACATTCTGTCAGAACTGCGAACCATAAAGTATGATTTCTCTGAAACCATAATAGATTTCAAATGGATCCTGACCAAAATGAGTCTGTAGTGAGAAATAATTTTTGCTTGAGTGGATAGATTTAAGTCTGATGTAGTCTTTCAACATTCTGTCAGAACTGCGAACCATAAAGTATGATTTCTCTGAAACAATGATAGATTTCAAATCGATCCTGACCAAAATGAGTCTGTAGTGTGAAATAATTTTTGCTTGAGTGGATAGATTTAAGTGTGATGTAGTCTTTCAACATTCTGTCAGAACTACGAACCCTGAAACATGATTTCTTTGAAACCGCGATAGATTTCAAATGGATCCTGACCAAAATGAGTCTGTAGTGTGAAATAATTTTTGTTGAGTGGATAGATTTTAGTTAGTTGTAGTCTTTCAACATTCTGTCAGAACTGCGAACCATAAAGTATGATCTCTCTGAAACAATGATAGATTTCAAATGGATCCTGACCAAAATGAGTCTGTAGTGAGAAATAATTTTTGATGAGTGGATAGATTTAAGTTTGGGGTAGTCTTTCAACATTTTGTCAGAACTGCGAACCATAACGTATGATTTCTCTGAAACCATGATAGATTTCAAATCGATCCTGACCAAAATGAGTCTGTAGTGTGAAATAATTTTTGATGAGTGGATAGATTTAAGTTTGGGGTAGTCTTTCAACATTTTGTCAGAACTGCGAACCATAACGTATGATTTCTCTGAAACCATGATAGATTTCAAATCGATCCTGACCAAAATGAGTCTGTAGTGTGAAATAATTTTTGATGAGTGGATAGATTTAAGTTTGGTTTAGTCTTTCAACATTTTGTCAGAACTGCGAACCATAAAGTATGATTTCTCTGAAACCATGAAAGATTTCAAATCGATTATGACCAAAATGAGTCTGTAGTGAGAAATAATTTTTGCTTGAGTGGATAGATTTAAGTTTGGGGTAGTCTTTCAACATTCTATTAGAACTACGAACCCTGAAGCATGATTTCTCTGAAACCGCGATAGATTTCAAATGGATCCTGACCAAAATGAGTCTGTAGTGTGAAATAATTTTTGTTGTGTGGATAGATTTTAGTTAGTTGTAGTCTTTCAACATTCTGTCAGAACTGCGAACCATAAAGTATGATCTCTCTGAAACCATGATAGAATTCAAATGGATCCTGACCAAAACAAGTCTGTAGTGTGAAATAATTTTTGCTTGAGTGGATAGATTTAAGTGTGATGTAGTCTTTCAACATTCTGTCAGAACTGCGAACCATAAAGTATGATTTCTCTGAAACCATGATAGATTTCAAATGGATCCTGACCAAAATGAGTCTGTAGTGAGAAATAATTTTTGCTTGAGTGGATAGATTTAAGTTTGGGGTAGTCTTTCAACATTCTATCAGAACTACGGACCATGAAGTATGATTTCTCTGAAACCGCGATAGATTTCAAATGGATTCTGACCAAAATGAGTCTGTAGTGTGAAATAATTTTTGTTGTGTGGATAGATTTTAGTTAGTTGTAGTCTTTCAACATTCTGTCAGAACTGCGAACCATGAAGTATGATTTCTCTGAAACAATGATAGATTTCAAATCGATCGTGACCAAAATGAGTCTGTAGTGTGAAATAATTTTTGATGAGTGGATAGATTTAAGTTTGGGGTAGTCTTTCAACATTTTGTCAGAACTGCGAACCATAACGTATGATTTCTCTGAAACCATGAAAGATTTCAAATCGATTATGACCAAAATGAGTCTGTAGTGAGAAATAATTTTTGCTTGAGTGGATAGATTTAAGTTTGGGGTAGACTTTCAACATTCTATTAGAACTACGAACCCTGAAGCATGATTTCTCTGAAACCGCGATAGATTTCAAATGGATCCTGACCAAAATGAGTCTGTAGTGTGAAATAATTTTTGTTGTGTGGATAGATTTTAGTTAGTTGTAGACTTTCAACATTCTGTCAGAACTGCGAACCATGAAGTATGATTTCTCTGAAACAATGATAGATTTCAAATCGATCGTGACCAAAATGAGTCTGTAGTGTGAAATAATTTTTGATGAGTGGATAGATTTAAGTTTGGGGTAGTCTTTCAACATTTTGTCAGAACTGCGAACCATAACGTATGATTTCTCTGAAACCATGATAGATTTCAAATGGATCCTGACCAAAATGAGTCTGTAGTGAGAAATAATTTTTGCTTGAGTGGATAGATTTAAATCTGATGTAGTCTTTCAACATTCTGTCAGAACTGCGAACCATAAAGTATGATTTCTCTGAAACCATGATAGATTTCAAATGGATCCTGACCAAAATGAGTCTGTAGTGAGAAATAATTTTTGCTTGAGTGGATAGATTTAAGTTTGGGGTAGTCTTTCAACATTCTATCAGAACTACGAACCCTGAAACATGATTTCTTTGAAACCGCGATAGATTTCAAATGGATCCTGACCAAAATGAGTCTGTAGTGTGAAATAATTTTTGTTGAGTGGATAGATTTTAGTTAGTTGTAGTCTTTCAACATTCTGTCAGAACTGCGAACCATAAAGTATGATTTCTCTGAAACAATGATAGATTTCAAATCGATCCTGACCAAAATGAGTCTGTAGTGTGAAATAATTTTTGCTTGAGTGGATAGATTTAAGTGTGATGTAGTCTTTCAACATTCTGTCAGAACTACGAACCCTGAAACATGATTTCTTTGAAACCGCGATAGATTTCAAATGGATCCTGACCAAAATGAGTCTGTAGTGTGAAATAATTTTTGTTGAGTGGATAGATTTTAGTTAGTTGTAGTCTTTCAACATTCTGTCAGAACTGCGAACCATAAAGTATGATCTCTCTGAAACAATGATAGATTTCAAATGGATCCTGACCAAAATGAGTCTGTAGTGAGAAATAATTTTTGATGAGTGGATAGATTTAAGTTTGGGGTAGTCTTTCAACATTTTGTCAGAACTGCGAACCATAACGTATGATTTCTCTGAAACCATGATAGATTTCAAATCGATCCTGACAAAAATGAGTCTGTAGTGTGAAATAATTTTTGATGAGTGGATAGATTTAAGTTTGGGGTAGTCTTTCAACATTTTGTCAGAACTGCGAACCATAACGTATGATTTCTCTGAAACCATGATAGATTTCAAATCGATCCTGACCAAAATGAGTCTGTAGTGTGAAATAATTTTTGTTGAGTGGATAGATTTAAGTTTGGGGTAGTCTTTCAACATTTTGTCAGAACTGCGAACCATAAAGTATGATTTCTCTGAAACCATGAAAGATTTCAAATCGATTATGACCAAAATGAGTCTGTAGTGAGAAATAATTTTTGCTTGAGTGGATAGATTTAAGTTTGGGGTAGTCTTTCAACATTCCATTAGAACTACGAACCCTGAAGCATGATTTCTTTGAAACCACGATAGATTTCAAATGGATCCTGACCAAAATGAGTCTGTAGTGTGAAATAATTTTTGTTGTGTGGATAGATTTTAGTTAGTTGTAGTCTTTCAACATTCTGTCAGAACTGCGAACCATAAAGTATGATCTCTCTGAAACAATGATAGATTTCAAATGGATAGTGACCAAAACAAGTCTGTAGTGTGAAATAATTTTTGCTTGAGTGGATAGATTTAAGTGTGATGTAGTCTTTCAACATTCTGTCAGAACTGCGAACCATAAAGTATGATTTCTCTGAAACCATGATAGATTTCAAATGGATCCTGACCAAAATGAGTCTGTAGTGAGAAATAATTTTTGCTTGAGTGGATAGATTTAAGTTTGGGGTAGTCTTTCAACATTCTATCAGAACTACGGACCATGAAGTATGATTTCTCTGAAACCGCGATAGATTTCAAATGGATCCTGACCAAAATGAGTCTGTAGTGTGAAATAATTTTTGTTGTGTGGATAGATTTTAGTTAGTTGTAGTCTTTCAACATTCTGTCAGAACTGCGAACCATGAAGTATGATTTCTCTGAAACAATGATAGATTTCAAATCGATCGTGACCAAAATGAGTCTTTAGTGTGAAATAATTTTTGATGAGTGGATAGATTTAAGTTTGGGGTAGTCTATCAACATTTTGTCAGAACTGCGAACCATAACGTATGATTTCTCTGAAACCATGATAGATTTCAAATGGATCCTGACCAAAATGAGTCTGTAGTGAGAAATAATTTTTGTTGAGTGGATAGATTTTAGTTAGTTGTAGTCTTTCAACATTCTGTCAGAACTGCGAACCATAAAGTATGATCTCTCTGAAACAATGATAGATTTCAAATGGATCCTGACCAAAATGAGTCTGTAGTGAGAAATAATTTTTGCTTGAGTGGATAGATTTAAGTTTGGGGTAGTCTTTCAACATTCTATCAGAACTACGAACCCTGAAACATGATTTCTTTGAAACCGCGATAGATTTCAAATGGATCCTGACCAAAATGAGTCTGTAGTGTGAAATAATTTTTGTTGAGTGGATAGATTTTAGTTAGTTGTAGTCTTTCAACATTTTGTCAGAACTGCGAACCATAACGTATGATTTCTCTGAAACCATGATAGATTTCAAATCGATCCTGACCAAAATGAGTCTGTAGTGAGAAATAATTTTTGTTGAGTGGATAGATTTTAGTTAGTTGTAGTCTTTCAACATTTTGTCAGAACTGCGAACCATAACGTATGATTTCTCTGAAACCATGATAGATTTCAAATGGATCCTGACCAAAATGAGTCTGTAGTGAGAAATAATTTTTGCTTGAGTGGATAGATTTAAGTTTGGGGTAGTCTTTCAACATTCTATCAGAACTACGAACCCTGAAACATGATTTCTTTGAAACCGCGATAGATTTCAAATGGATCCTGACCAAAATGAGTCTGTAGTGTGAAATAATTTTTGTTGAGTGGATAGATTTTAGTTAGTTGTAGTCTTTCAACATTCTGTCAGAACTGCGAACCATAAAGTATGATTTCTCTGAAACAATGATAGATTTCAAATCGATCCTGACCAAAATGAGTCTGTAGTGTGAAATAATTTTTGCTTGAGTGGATAGATTTAAGTGTGATGTAGTCTTTCAACATTCTGTCAGAACTACGAACCCTGAAACATGATTTCTTTGAAACCGCGATAGATTTCAAATGGATCCTGACCAAAATGAGTCTGTAGTGTGAAATAATTTTTGTTGAGTGGATAGATTTTAGTTAGTTGTAGTCTTTCAACATTCTGTCAGAACTGCGAACCATAAAGTATGATCTCTCTGAAACAAAGATAGATTTCAAATGGATCCTGACCAAAATGAGTCTGTAGTGAGAAATAATTTTTGATGAGTGGATAGATTTAAGTTTGGGGTAGTCTTTCAACATTTTGTCAGAACTGCGAACCATAACGTATGATTTCTCTGAAACCATGATAGATTTCAAATCGATCCTGACCAAAATGAGTCTGTAGTGTGAAATAATTTTTGATGAGTGGATAGATTTAAGTTTGGGGTAGTCTTTCAACATTTTGTCAGAACTGCGAACCATAACGTATGATTTCTCTGAAACCATGATAGATTTCAAATCGATCCTGACCAAAATGAATCTGTAGTGTGAAATAATTTTTGATGAGTGGATAGATTTAAGTTTGGGGTAGTCTTTCAACATTTTGTCAGAACTGCGAACCATAAAGTATGATTTCTCTGAAACCATGAAAGATTTCAAATCGATTATGACCAAAATGAGTCTGTAGTGAGAAATAATTTTTGCTTGAGTGGATAGATTTAAGTTTGGGGTAGTCTTTCAACATTCCATTAGAACTACGAACCCTGAAGCATGATTTCTCTGAAACCGCGATAGATTTCAAATGGATCCTGACCAAAATGAGTCTGTAGTGTGAAATAATTTTTGTTGTGTGGATAGATTTTAGTTAGTTGTAGTCTTTCAACATTCTGTCAGAACTGCGAACCATAAAGTATGATCTCTCTGAAACAATGATAGATTTCAAATGGATAGTGACCAAAACAAGTCTGTAGTGTGAAATAATTTTTGCTTGAGTGGATAGATTTAAGTGTGATGTAGTCTTTCAACATTCTGTCAGAACTGCGAACCATAAAGTATGATTTCTCTGAAACCATGATAGATTTCAAATGGATCCTGACCAAAATGAGTCTGTAGTGAGAAATAATTTTTGTTGAGTGGATAGATTTTAGTTAGTTGTAGTCTTTCAACATTCTGTCAGAACTGCGAACCATAAAGTATGATCTCTCTGAAACAATGATAGATTTCAAATGGATCCTGACCAAAATGAGTCTGTAGTGAGAAATAATTTTTGCTTGAGTGGATAGATTTAAGTTTGGGGTAGTCTTTCAACATTCTATCAGAACTACGAACCCTGAAACATGATTTCTTTGAAACCGCGATAGATTTCAAATGGATCCTGACCAAAATGAGTCTGTAGTGTGAAATAATTTTTGTTGAGTGGATAGATTTTAGTTAGTTGTAGTCTTTCAACATTTTGTCAGAACTGCGAACCATAACGTATGATTTCTCTGAAACCATGATAGATTTCAAATCGATCCTGACCAAAATGAGTCTGTAGTGAGAAATAATTTTTGTTGAGTGGATAGATTTTAGTTAGTTGTAGTCTTTCAACATTTTGTCAGAACTGCGAACCATAACGTATGATTTCTCTGAAACCATGATAGATTTCAAATGGATCCTGACCAAAATGAGTCTGTAGTGAGAAATAATTTTTGCTTGAGTGGATAGATTTAAGTTTGGGGTAGTCTTTCAACATTCTATCAGAACTACGAACCCTGAAACATGATTTCTTTGAAACCGCGATAGATTTCAAATGGATCCTGACCAAAATGAGTCTGTAGTGTGAAATAATTTTTGTTGAGTGGATAGATTTTAGTTAGTTGTAGTCTTTCAACATTCTGTCAGAACTGCGAACCATAAAGTATGATTTCTCTGAAACAATGATAGATTTCAAATCGATCCTGACCAAAATGAGTCTGTAGTGTGAAATAATTTTTGCTTGAGTGGATAGATTTAAGTGTGATGTAGTCTTTCAACATTCTGTCAGAACTACGAACCCTGAAACATGATTTCTTTGAAACCGCGATAGATTTCAAATGGATCCTGACCAAAATGAGTCTGTAGTGTGAAATAATTTTTGTTGAGTGGATAGATTTTAGTTAGTTGTAGTCTTTCAACATTCTGTCAGAACTGCGAACCATAAAGTATGATCTCTCTGAAACAAAGATAGATTTCAAATGGATCCTGACCAAAATGAGTCTGTAGTGAGAAATAATTTTTGATGAGTGGATAGATTTAAGTTTGGGGTAGTCTTTCAACATTTTGTCAGAACTGCGAACCATAACGTATGATTTCTCTGAAACCATGATAGATTTCAAATCGATCCTGACCAAAATGAGTCTGTAGTGTGAAATAATTTTTGATGAGTGGATAGATTTAAGTTTGGGGTAGTCTTTCAACATTTTGTCAGAACTGCGAACCATAACGTATGATTTCTCTGAAACCATGATAGATTTCAAATCGATCCTGACCAAAATGAATCTGTAGTGTGAAATAATTTTTGATGAGTGGATAGATTTAAGTTTGGGGTAGTCTTTCAACATTTTGTCAGAACTGCGAACCATAAAGTATGATTTCTCTGAAACCATGAAAGATTTCAAATCGATTATGACCAAAATGAGTCTGTAGTGAGAAATAATTTTTGCTTGAGTGGATAGATTTAAGTTTGGGGTAGTCTTTCAACATTCCATTAGAACTACGAACCCTGAAGCATGATTTCTCTGAAACCGCGATAGATTTCAAATGGATCCTGACCAAAATGAGTCTGTAGTGTGAAATAATTTTTGTTGTGTGGATAGATTTTAGTTAGTTGTAGTCTTTCAACATTCTGTCAGAACTGCGAACCATAAAGTATGATCTCTCTGAAACAATGATAGATTTCAAATGGATAGTGACCAAAACAAGTCTGTAGTGTGAAATAATTTTTGCTTGAGTGGATAGATTTAAGTGTGATGTAGTCTTTCAACATTCTGTCAGAACTGCGAACCATAAAGTATGATTTCTCTGAAACCATGATAGATTTCAAATGGATCCTGACCAAAATGAGTCTGTAGTGAGAAATAATTTTTGCTTGAGTGGATAGATTTAAGTTTGGGGTAGTCTTTCAACATTCTATCAGAACTACGGACCATGAAGTATGATTTCTCTGAAACCGCGATAGATTTCAAATGGATCCTGACCAAAATGAGTCTGTAGTGCGAAATAATTTTTGTTGAGTGGATAGATTTTAGTTAGTTGTAGTCTTTCAACATTCTGTCAGAACTGCGAACCATAAAGTATGATCTCTCTGAAACAATGATAGATTTCAAATGGATCCTGACCAAAATGAGTCTGTAGTGAGAAATAATTTTTGATGAGTGGATAGATTTAAGTTTGGGGTAGTCTTTCAACATTTTGTCAGAACTGCGAACCATAACGTATGATTTCTCTGAAACCATGATAGATTTCAAATCGATCCTGACCAAAATGAGTCTGTAGTGTGAAATAATTTTTGATGAGTGGATAGATTTAAGTTTGGGGTAGTCTTTCAACATTTTGTCAGAACTGCGAACCATAACGTATGATTTCTGTGAAACCATGATAGATTTCAAATCGATCCTGACCAAAATGAGTCTGTAGTGTGAAATAATTTTTGATGAGTGGATAGATTTAAGTTTGGGGTAGTCTTTCAACATTTTGTCAGAACTGCGAACCATAAAGTATGATTTCTCTGAAACCATGAAAGATTTCAAATCGATTATGACCAAAATGAGTCTGTACAGTCGTCGAGAAGCTTTCGTTCGCGAATGACATTCCAATCCGGCTATTTCATAGTGTCTATCCTAAAGGTAAATTGGCAAAATTCCGAAACGCGGCAGATCTCCGAATTCCGAGGGTATATCCAATCCCTTGGATAAAAAATCTCGCAGCATGAGTGGTACCAGTGCGGGTAAAAATGACCCAAGGGGTAATTATTATAGCCCATTGCAGTGTTTGCTTGACGCGGATGAAATGAAAAAACTCAAATTAAAAAAGTGTTTGTACCTCCTATAAAATTACTCCAGAAAGCTAGTGACTATGTGCATAGTTTCATGAAAACATTAAATATCTCCACCTATTCCATTAAAAAATTAACCATAGGAATAAAAATCTTATGTGAAACTATTGAAACATACAACACTGTGATCGCGTTTTTAAAAGAGAACAATTGTCAGTTTTTCACTCATGATATAAAGAGTGAAAAAGCATTCAAAGTAATGTTACATGGACTTGATAACATTGAATCAAACGACTTAAAGCTTGAATTAACTGAGCGCGGTTTAAAGTGTATTGACGTTAAGAAAATCACAAAGAACTACGAGAGATATAGTGACACTTTGTACTTAGTTTCGCTTGAAAATGGATCAATTAAATTAATTGATCTTAAGAAAAATGTCCGATCCGTTTTCCACACACAAGTGCGTTGGAGCTTTCAAAAGAAAATTAAAGGCAAACTGACACAATGTCACAATTGCCAAATGTTCGGGCATGGCGAACGTAATTGTCATGTAAGAACATATTGTGGACTCTGTGCCGGCTCACACAAGACTGCCGATTGCAAAAATCTCAATATACAGAAATGTGCAAATTGCAACGGCGAGCATAAAGCTAGCGATGTCGCTTGTTTAAGCAGAGCAAAATATTTAGAGCTTAAGAGCAACATGGCAAACCGACAAAATCAGTCTCGGCATTATACTCGAAAAGCTTTATCTTCAACGCAAGCTTTCAATACACAACCAGTTCGCAATGTGCATGTTGATCTGTCATCAATGACAGCTTTTCCTCCTCTTCCGCAACGAAGACAACCGACGGGGGAACGTCATCATCAATCGGACGCCATCAGCTGTTTGCAACCATCAAACACACGGGGGACTAATACTCACCAAACAACAGGTTTGATCGGATCAAACAGCAATCTTTTTTCTATGGAGGAGCTGAATGTTTTAATAATGGAAATGATATCAAAATTGTCAGTATGTAAAACTAAAAGCGACCAATTTCAAGTTATTGCACAATTAGCAACAAATTTTTTGTATTCTAATGATGATAAGTAATAATATGATAGATAGTTATTTAAATATAGTAACATGGAACGCTAGGGGGATTCGAAAGAAAAGCGCGGAATTCACAAACTTTTTGAATTCAAAAAACGTTGACATAGCTTTAGTGACCGAAACATGGTTAAACCAAGATCATAATCTTTCCACACCAAACTTCAAATGCTATCGAGTTGATAGAACTACTAGACCTGGTGGTGGTGTAGCTATTCTCGTGAGAAGATCGATTCAACACACACTCTTACCAATCACTAGAACACAATTGGTAGAAAACATAGGTATCAAAGTGAAATTAAATAATCAAAGAACTTTAAAAGTTTTCTGTGTCTACTTTCCTGGTGGCAGTGTATCAGATATGAAAAAGAATAGTTTAAGAAATGATTTGCGTAAACTGTTTTCCTTGCATGACGATTTCCTAATCGGAGGTGATTTAAACTGCAGACACAGGGATTGGGGTTGTATGCGAACTAATGCTTGGGGTAATTTGCTTTGTAATCTTTCTGTTTCCTTACCCATTAACATATTGTTTCCGTGTAGTCCAACATATATACCTGCTGGATCACGTGGTTGTCCATCTGTGCTTGATATCTTTGTCACTAACTGTCCTAATTTTGTAACTGATCCTGTCGTTTTTAATGAACTGAATTCAGACCATTACCCAGTATTGTGCAAGCTTCTTTTGACTGGAGCAAAACAGTTTCAGTATATTTATGATATGAAAAATGCCAACTGGACTCATTATAGAAGTAGTTTAAACAATAAGCTTCAACATGTCAATACTAACTTAGATCAAATAACATGTAGGCAAGATGTTGACTCTCTTGTTAACACTTTTACAAAACACATCTTGGATTCTGCTGACGAAAGTATACCAAAGGTAGTTAAAAAAAATAATTCCTTCAAACTCCCATTGCATATTTTAAATCTTATAAAGATAAGAAATGTGTGTAGGAGAAATTGGCAGAGGTATAGGCAACCTTTTTTTAGAAACCAGATGAAATGCTTGAACAACATCATCAACAAACATATATTTCAGTTTCGAAATGAATCCTGGAGTAAGAAGCTTCAGGATTTAGACAAGAATTCGAAGCCATTTTGGAACATGGTAAAAATAGTCAGAAATAAGAATAGGCATATTCCATTGCTCAAAGAACATTCAAATATTTATTTTACGGACAGTGAGAAAGCCAATGCTCTAGCCGTTACTTTTGAGCGTAATCATTGCATATCGCAACATTTGGGTGATGCGCATACAAACTCTGTGGTTGATAGTTCAGTCGAGAGACTAAGAACACTGAACATAAATACACCTGTAGATGCTTACGTAAACGAAGAAGACATCTTGTTTTTTATAAATAATCTGGTAACTAGAAAGTCTGGAGGATTAGATCATGTAAGAAACATCTATCTTAAGAAACTACCAAAAAAGGGGATCAAAATGATGGTGTATATTATCAACTCCTGCCTTAAAATACAGTACTTTCCGATCAAATGGAAGCTGGCCAAAGTCTCACCCATATTAAAAGCAGGCAAGTTAGCGGTTAATCCGGGTAGTTATCGACCAATAAGCCTATTAAGTAACCTTAGTAAGGTTTATGAAAAAATTCTAAAAGAAAAGATTATGAAAATCATTGATGATAACCATATCTTTCCGAATGAACAGTTTGGTTTTAGACGCAACCACAACACTGCCTATCAAGTACAAAGAATTTATAATCATGTTAAAAGTAACCGGTCGATAGGAAAATCGACCGGCATGATTTTACTTGATGTTGAAAAAGCCTTTGACTGTGTTTGGCATAATGGATTGATACATAAAATGATGAATCTAAACTTTCCTCCTTATCTGTGCAATATAATCCTAAATTTTCTGTCTGATCGTCGTTTTCAAGTGCATGTCAATAGTGGTGTATCTAATGTAGTCTACTTGAAGTCCGGAGTACCCCAGGGTTCTGTACTGGGGCCCATTCTCTATAATTTATATACCTCAGACGTTCCAGATCTGCCTGAATGTGGATTAGCTGTTTTTGCTGATGACACAGCTGTATTTTCATCCCATGATTTTGCTCTCAATATTGAGATCAATCTAAAATATGCGATGGAAATACTAGAAATGTATTTTAATAAATGGAAGATCCAATTAAACAAGGACAAGCTGCAAGCTATCTTTTTCACTAGAAAAAGAAAAGCTCGTTGTTTGCCCTCTTCTAATGTTCAGATTAATGGAACAAACGTAAAGTTTCAGAATTCTGTTAAATATTTAGGTATCCATCTTGATTCCAAATTAACATTCCAGGAACACATCTCACAGACTGTTAATAAGGTTAATATTGCAACGAAAGTCCTTTACCCATTTATAAATAGAAGATCATCACTTTCTCTGCCAAATAAAATAATTATATTTAAAGTTATATTTCAAGCTATTCTTCTTTATGGTTGTTCAGTTTGGGGAAACTCCGCCCATTGCCACATAAAAAAATTACAAGTAGCTCAAAATAAAGTTCTAAAGTTAATATTAAACCTACCATGGGATTATCCTACTTTAAAAGAGCTGGTGTTGAATTTGTCTCAGAGAGAATATCCAAAATCACTAAAAAGCTGATGAATTCTTGCGCTTTTGCTGACAATCCCCTAGTTAATGATCTGTTTGCAACTACAAGTCAAAATGTATGATTTATTTATTTATTTTTGTATTTTCATTTTAATTATTTGTTTACTTGTTTATTTATTAATTTATGTGCCTATTAATTTATTACTTTATTTATTTGATTGTATTAATTTATTTGTAGTTATTTATTTATTTATTTGTTTATATATTTATATATTTATTCATTTATTTACTTATTTATTTATTTATTTATTTACTTATTTATTTATTTATTTATTTATTTATTTATTTACTTATTTATTTATTTATTTATTTATTTATCTATTTATTTCAATTATTACTATTATTATTATTATTATTGTTTTTTTTTTTTTTTTTTTACTTATATTGAAGGTTTTGTCGTGTTTCCTTCAAAATTCTAATTCTTGTCTAGTTTCCTTTTTAAAATTTTTGTAATAACTTCTCAGAAGAAAGATATATAATGAAAATATCAAATCTCTGTAATTAATAGTATATTGTGCAATAACAAAGCCATTGTAAATTTATAACGAAATAAAGCTATCTATCTATCTATCTAAATGAGTCTGTAGTGAGAAATAATTTTTGCTTGAGTGGATAGATTTAAGTTTGGGGTAGTCTTTCAACATTCTATTAGAACTACGAAACCTGAAGCATGATTTCTCTGAAACCGCGATAGATTTCAAATGGATCCTGACCAAAATGAGTCTGTAGTGTGAAATAATTTTTGTTGTGTGGATAGATTTTAGTTAGTTGTAGTCTTTCAACATTCTGTCAGAACTGCGAACCATAAAGTATGATCTCTCTGAAACAATGATAGATTTCAAATGGATCCTGACCAAAACAAGTCTGTAGTGTGAAATAATTTTTGCTTGAGTGGATAGATTTAAGTGTGATGTAGTCTTTCAACATTCTGTCAGAACTGCGAACCATAAAGTATGATTTCTCTGAAACCATGATAGATTTCAAATGGATCCTGACCAAAATGAGTCTGTAGTGAGAAATAATTTTTGCTTGAGTGGATAGATTTAAGTTTGGGGTAGTCTTTCAACATTCTATCAGAACTACGGACCATGAAGTATGATTTCTCTGAAACCGCGATAGATTTCAAATGGATTCTGACCAAAATGAGTCTGTAGTGTGAAATAATTTTTGTTGTGTGGATAGATTTTAGTTAATTGTAGTCTTTCAACATTCTATCAGAACTACGGACCATGAAGTATGATTTCTCTGAAACAATGATAGATTTCAAATCGATCGTGACCAAAATGAGTCTGTAGTGAGAAATAATTTTTGCTTGAGTGGATAGATTTAAGTCTGATGTAGTCTTTCAACATTCTGTCAGAACTGCGAACCATAAAGTATGATTTCTCTGAAACCATGATAGATTTCAAATGGATCCTGACCAAAATGAGTCTGTAGTGAGAAATAATTTTTGCTTGAGTGGATAGATTTAAGTTTGGGGTAGTCTTTCAACATTCTATCAGAACTACGAACCCTGAAACATGATTTCTTTGAAACCGCGATAGATTTCAAATGGATCCTGACCAAAATGAGTCTGTAGTGTGAAATAATTTTTGTTGAGTGGATAGATTTTAGTTAGTTGTAGTCTTTCAACATTCTGTCAGAACTGCGAACCATAAAGTATGATTTCTCTGAAACAATGATAGATTTCAAATCGATCCTGACCAAAATGAGTCTGTAGTGTGAAATAATTTTTGCTTGAGTGGATAGATTTAAGTGTGATGTAGTCTTTCAACATTCTGTCAGAACTACGAACCCTGAAACATGATTTCTTTGAAACCGCGATAGATTTCAAATGGATCCTGACCAAAATGAGTCTGTAGTGTGAAATAATTTTTGTTGAGTGGATAGATTTTAGTTAGTTGTAGTCTTTCAACATTCTGTCAGAACTGCGAACCATAAAGTATGATCTCTCTGAAACAATGATAGATTTCAAATGGATCCTGACCAAAATGAGTCTGTAGTGAGAAATAATTTTTGATGAGTGGATAGATTTAAGTTTGGGGTAGTCTTTCAACATTTTGTCAGAACTGCGAACCATAACGTATGATTTCTCTGAAACCATGATAGATTTCAAATCGATCCTGACCAAAATGAGTCTGTAGTGTGAAATAATTTTTGATGAGTGGATAGATTTAAGTTTGGGGTAGTCTTTCAACATTTTGTCAGAACTGCGAACCATAACGTATGATTTCTCTGAAACCATGATAGATTTCAAATCGATCCTGACCAAAATGAGTCTGTAGTGTGAAATAATTTTTGATGAGTGGATAGATTTAAGTTTGGGGTAGTCTTTCAACATTTTGTCAGAACTGCGAACCATAAAGTATGATTTCTCTGAAACCATGAAAGATTTCAAATCGATTATGACCAAAATGAGTCTGTAGTGAGAAATAATTTTTGCTTGAGTGGATAGATTTAAGTTTGGGGTAGTCTTTCAACATTCCATTAGAACTACGAACCCTGAAGCATGATTTCTCTGAAACCGCGATAGATTTCAAATGGATCCTGACCAAAATGAGTCTGTAGTGTGAAATAATTTTTGTTGTGTGGATAGATTTTAGTTAGTTGTAGTCTTTCAACATTCTGTCAGAACTGCGAACCATAAAGTATGATCTCTCTGAAACAATGATAGATTTCAAATGGATAGTGACCAAAACAAGTCTGTAGTGTGAAATAATTTTTGCTTGAGTGGATAGATTTAAGTGTGATGTAGTCTTTCAACATTCTGTCAGAACTGCGAACCATAAAGTATGATTTCTCTGAAACCATGATAGATTTCAAATGGATCCTGACCAAAATGAGTCTGTAGTGAGAAATAATTTTTGCTTGAGTGGATAGATTTAAGTTTGGGGTAGTCTTTCAACATTCTATCAGAACTACGGACCATGAAGTATGATTTCTCTGAAACCGCGATAGATTTCAAATGGATCCTGACCAAAATGAGTCTGTAGTGTGAAATAATTTTTGTTGTGTGGATAGATTTTAGTTAGTTGTAGTCTTTCAACATTCTGTCAGAACTGCGAACCATGAAGTATGATTTCTCTGAAACAATGATAGATTTCAAATCGATCGTGACCAAAATGAGTCTGTAGTGTGAAATAATTTTTGATGAGTGGATAGATTTAAGTTTGGGGTAGTCTTTCAACATTTTGTCAGAACTGCGAACCATAACGTATGATTTCTCTGAAACCATGAAAGATTTCAAATCGATTATGACCAAAATGAGTCTGTAGTGAGAAATAATTTTTGCTTGAGTGGATAGATTTAAGTTTGGGGTAGTCTTTCAACATTCTATTAGAACTACGAACCCTGAAGCATGATTTCTCTGAAACCGCGATAGATTTCAAATGGATCCTGACCAAAATGAGTCTGTAGTGTGAAATAATTTTTGTTGAGTGGATAGATTTTAGTTAGTTGTAGTCTTTCAACATTCTGTCAGAACTGCGAACCATAAAGTATGATCTCTCTGAAACAATGATAGATTTCAAATGGATCCTGACCAAAATGAGTCTGTAGTGAGAAATAATTTTTGATGAGTGGATAGATTTAAGTTTGGGGTAGTCTTTCAACATTTTGTCAGAACTGCGAACCATAACGTATGATTTCTCGGAAACCATGATAGATTTCAAATGGATCCTGACCAAAATGAGTCTGTAGTGAGAAATAATTTTTGCTTGAGTGGATAGATTTAAGTTTGGGGTAGTCTTTCAACATTCTATCAGAACTACGGACCATGAAGTATGATTTCTCTGAAACCGCGATAGATTTCAAATGGATCCTGACCAAAATGAGTCTGTAGTGTGAAATAATTTTTGTTGTGTGGATAGATTTTAGTTAGTTGTAGTCTTTCAACATTCTGTCAGAACTGCGAACCATGAAGTATGATTTCTCTGAAACAATGATAGATTTCAAATCGATCGTGACCAAAATGAGTCTGTAGTGTGAAATAATTTTTGATGAGTGGATAGATTTAAGTTTGGGGTAGTCTTTCAACATTTTGTCAGAACTGCGAACCATAACGTATGATTTCTCTGAAACCATGATAGATTTCAAATCGATCCTGACCAAAATGAGTCTGTAGTGTGAAATAATTTTTGATGAGTGGATAGATTTAAGTTTGGGGTAGTCTTTCAACATTTTGTCAGAACTGCGAACCATAACGTATGATTTCTCTGAAACCATGATAGATTTCAAATGGATCCTGACCAAAATGAGTCTGTAGTGAGAAATAATTTTTGCTTGAGTGGATAGATTTAAGTTTGGGGTAGTCTTTCAACATTCTATCAGAACTACGGACCATGAAGTATGATTTCTCTGAAACCGCGATAGATTTCAAATGGATCCTGACCAAAATGAGTCTGTAGTGTGAAATAATTTTTGTTGTGTGGATAGATTTTAGTTAGTTGTAGTCTTTCAACATTCTGTCAGAACTGCGAACCATGAAGTATGATTTCTCTGAAACAATGATAGATTTCAAATCGATCGTGACCAAAATGAGTCTGTAGTGTGAAATAATTTTTGATGAGTGGATAGATTTAAGTTTGGGGTAGTCTTTCAACATTTTGTCAGAACTGCGAACCATAACGTATGATTTCTCTGAAACCATGATAGATTTCAAATGGATCCTGACCAAAATGAGTCTGTAGTGAGAAATAATTTTTGCTTGAGTGGATAGATTTAAGTCTGATGTAGTCTTTCAACATTCTGTCAGAACTGCGAACCATAAAGTATGATTTCTCTGAAACCATGATAGATTTCAAATGGATCCTGACCAAAATGAGTCTGTAGTGAGAAATAATTTTTGCTTGAGTGGATAGATTTAAGTTTGGGGTAGTCTTTCAACATTCTATCAGAACTACGAACCCTGAAACATGATTTCTTTGAAACCGCGATAGATTTCAAATGGATCCTGACCAAAATGAGTCTGTAGTGTGAAATAATTTTTGTTGAGTGGATAGATTTTAGTTAGTTGTAGTCTTTCAACATTCTGTCAGAACTGCGAACCATAAAGTATGATTTCTCTGAAACAATGATAGATTTCAAATCGATCCTGACCAAAATGAGTCTGTAGTGTGAAATAATTTTTGCTTGAGTGGATAGATTTAAGTGTGATGTAGTCTTTCAACATTCTGTCAGAACTACGAACCCTGAAACATGATTTCTTTGAAACCGCGATAGATTTCAAATGGATCCTGACCAAAATGAGTCTGTAGTGTGAAATAATTTTTGTTGAGTGGATAGATTTTAGTTAGTTGTAGTCTTTCAACATTCTGTCAGAACTGCGAACCATAAAGTATGATCTCTCTGAAACAATGATAGATTTCAAATGGATCCTGACCAAAATGAGTCTGTAGTGAGAAATAATTTTTGATGAGTGGATAGATTTAAGTTTGGGGTAGTCTTTCAACATTTTGTCAGAACTGCGAACCATAACGTATGATTTCTCTGAAACCATGATAGATTTCAAATCGATCCTGACCAAAATGAGTCTGTAGTGTGAAATAATTTTTGATGAGTGGATAGATTTAAGTTTGGGGTAGTCTTTCAACATTTTGTCAGAACTGCGAACCATAACGTATGATTTCTCTGAAACCATGATAGATTTCAAATCGATCCTGACCAAAATGAGTCTGTAGTGTGAAATAATTTTTGATGAGTGGATAGATTTAAGTTTGGGGTAGTCTTTCAACATTTTGTCAGAACTGCGAACCATAAAGTATGATTTCTCTGAAACCATGAAAGATTTCAAATCGATTATGACCAAAATGAGTCTGTAGTGAGAAATAATTTTTGCTTGAGTGGATAGATTTAAGTTTGGGGTAGTCTTTCAACATTCCATTAGAACTACGAACCCTGAAGCATGATTTCTCTGAAACCGCGATAGATTTCAAATGGATCCTGACCAAAATGAGTCTGTAGTGTGAAATAATTTTTGTTGTGTGGATAGATTTTAGTTAGTTGTAGTCTTTCAACATTCTGTCAGAACTGCGAACCATAAAGTATGATCTCTCTCAAACAATGATAGATTTCAAATGGATAGTGACCAAAACAAGTCTGTAGTGTGAAATAATTTTTGCTTGAGTGGATAGATTTAAGTGTGATGTAGTCTTTCAACATTCTGTCAGAACTGCGAACCATAAAGTATGATTTCTCTGAAACCATGATAGATTTCAAATGGATCCTGACCAAAATGAGTCTGTAGTGAGAAATAATTTTTGCTTGAGTGGATAGATTTAAGTTTGGGGTAGTCTTTCAACATTCTATCAGAACTACGGACCATGAAGTATGATTTCTCTGAAACCGCGATAGATTTCAAATGGATCCTGACCAAAATGAGTCTGTAGTGTGAAATAATTTTTGTTGTGTGGATAGATTTTAGTTAGTTGTAGTCTTTCAACATTCTGTCAGAACTGCGAACCATGAAGTATGATTTCTCTGAAACAATGATAGATTTCAAATCGATCGTGACCAAAATGAGTCTGTAGTGTGAAATAATTTTTGATGAGTGGATAGATTTAAGTTTGGGGTAGTCTTTCAACATTTTGTCAGAACTGCGAACCATAACGTATGATTTCTCTGAAACCATGAAAGATTTCAAATCGATTATGACCAAAATGAGTCTGTAGTGAGAAATAATTTTTGCTTGAGTGGATAGATTTAAGTTTGGGGTAGTCTTTCAACATTCTATTAGAACTACGAACCCTGAAGCATGATTTCTCTGAAACCGCGATAGATTTCAAATGGATCCTGACCAAAATGAGTCTGTAGTGTGAAATAATTTTTGTTGTGTGGATAGATTTTAGTTAGTTGTAGTCTTTCAACATTCTGTCAGAACTGCGAACCATGAAGTATGATTTCTCTGAAACAATGATAGATTTCAAATGGATCCTGACCAAAATGAGTCTGTAGTGTGAAATAATTTTTGATGAGTGGATAGATTTAAGTTTGGGGTAGTCTTTCAACATTTTGTCAGAACTGCGAACCATAACGTATGATTTCTCTGAAACCATGATAGATTTCAAATGGATCCTGACCAAAATGAGTCTGTAGTGAGAAATAATTTTTGCTTGAGTGGATAGATTTAAGTCTGATGTAGTCTTTCAACATTCTGTCAGAACTGCGAACCATAAAGTATGATTTCTCTGAAACCATGATAGATTTCAAATGGATCCTGACCAAAATGAGTCTGTAGTGAGAAATAATTTTTGCTTGAGTGGATAGATTTAAGTTTGCCGTAGTCTTTCAACATTCTATCAGAACTACGGACCATGAAGTATGATTTCTCTGAAACAATGATAGATTTCAAATGGATCCTGACCAAAACAAGTCTGTAGTGTGAAATAATTTTTGCTTGAGTGGATAGATTTAAGTGTGATGTAGTCTTTCAACATTCTGTCAGAACTGCGAACCATAAAGTATGATTTCTCTGAAACCATGATAGATTTCAAATGGATCCTGACCAAAATGAGTCTGTAGTGAGAAATAATTTTTGCTTGAGTGGATAGATTTAAGTTTGGGGTAGTCTTTCAACATTCTATTAGAACTACGAACCCTGAAGCATGATTTCTCTGAAACCGCGATAGATTTCAAATGGTTCCTGACCAAAATGAGTCTGTAGTGTGAAATAATTTTTGATGAGTGGATAGATTTAAGTTTGGGGTAGTCTTTCAACATTTTGTCAGAACTACGAACCATGAAGTATGACTTCTCTGAAACAATGATAGATTTCAAATGGATCCTGACCAAAATGAGTCTGTAGTGTGGAATAATTTTTGCTTGAGTGGATAGATTTAAGTGTGATGTAGTCTTTCAACATTCTGTCAGAACTACGAACCATAAAGTATGATTTCTCTGAAACCATGATAGATTTCAAATCGATCCTGACCAAAATGAGTCTGTAGTGTGAAATAATTTTTGATGAGTGGATAGATTTAAGTTTGGGGTAGTCTTTCAGCATTTTGTCAGAACTGCGAACCATAACGTATGATTTCTCTGAAACCATGATAGATTTCAAATGGATCCTTACCAAAATGAGTCTGTAGTGAGAAATAATTTTTGCTTGAGTGGATAGATTTAAGTTTGGCTTAGTCTTTCAACATTCTATCAGAACTACGGACCATGAAGTATGATTTCTCTGAAACAATGATAGATTTCAAATGGATCCTGACCAAAACAAGTCTGTAGTGTGAAATAATTTTTGCTTGAGTGGATAGATTTAAGTGTGATGTAGTCTTTCAACATTCTGTCAGAACTGCGAACCATAAAGTATGATTTCTCTGAAACCATGATAGATTTCAAATCGATCCTGACCAAAATGAGTCTGTAGTGTGAAATAATTTTTGATGAGTGGATAGATTCAAGTTTGGGGTAGTCTTTCAACATTCTGTCAGAACTGCGAACCATAAAGTATGATCTCTCTGAAACAATGATAGATTTCAAATCGATCCTGACCAAAATGAGTCTGCAGTGTGAAATAATTTTTGCTTGAGTGGATAGATTTAAGTGTGATGTAGTCTTTCAACATTCTGTCAGAACTACGAACCCTGAAGCATGATTTCTCTGAAACCGCGATAGATTTCAAATGGATCCTGACCAAAATGAGTCTGTAGTGAGAAATAATTTTTGCTTGAGTAGATAGATTTAAGTCTGATGTGTCTATGATTTCTCTGAAACCATGATAGGTTTCAAATCGATCCTGACCAAAATGAGTCTGTAGTGAGAAATAATTTTTGCTTGAGTGGATAGATTTAAGTTTGGGGTAGTCTTTCAACATTCTATCAGAACTACGGACCATGAAGTATGATTTCTCTGAAACAATGATAGATTTCAAATGGATCCTGACCAAAATGAGTCTGTAGTGTGAAATAATTTTTGCTTGAGTGGATAGATTTAAGTGTGATGTAGTCTTTCAACATTCTATCAGAACTACGGACCATGAAGTATGATTTCTCTGAAACCATGATAGATTTCAAATGGATCCTGACCAAAATGAGTCTGTAGTGAGAAATAATTTTTGCTTGAGTGGATAGATTTAAGTTTGGGGTAGTCTTTCAACATTCTATCAGAACTACGGACCATGAAGTATGATTTCTCTGAAACCATGATAGATTTCAAATGGATCCTGACCAAAATGAGTCTGTAGTGAGAAATAATTTTTGCTTGAGTGGATAGATTTAAGTTTGGGATAGTCTTTCAACATTTTGTCAGAACTGCGAACCATAACGTATGATTTCTCTGAAACCGCGATAGATTTCAAATGGATCCTGACCAAAACAAGTCTGTAGTGTGAAATAATTTTTGCTTGAGTGGATAGATTTAAGTGTGATGTAGTCTTTCAACATTCTATCAGAACTACGGACCATGAAGTATGATTTCTCTGAAACCATGATAGATTTCAAATGGATCCTGACCAAAATGAGTCCGTAGTGAGAAATAATTTTTGCTTGAGTGGATAGATTTAAGTTTGGGGTAGTCTTTCAACATTCTATCAGAACTACGGACCATGAAGTATAATTTCTCTGAAACCATGATAGATTTCAAATGCATCCTGACCAAAATGAATCTGTAGTGTGAAATAATTTTTGCTTGAGTGGATAGATTTAAGTGTGATGTAGTCTTTCAACATTCTGTCAGAACTACGAACCATAAAGTATGATTTCTCTGAAACCATGATAGATTTCAAATCGATCCTGACCAAAATGAGTCTGTAGTGAGAAATAATTTTGGCTTGAGTGGATAGATTTAAGTTTGGGGTAGCCTTTCAACATTCTATCAGAACTACGGACCATGAAGTATGATTTCTCTGAAACAATGATAGATTTCAAATGGATCCTGACCAAAAAGAGTCTGTAGTGCGAAATAATTTTTGCTTGAGTGGATAGATTTAAGTGTGATGTAGTCTTTCAACATTCTGTCAGAACTACGAACCATAAAGTATGATTTCTCTGAAACCATGATAGATTTCAAATCGATCCTGACCAAAATGAGTCTGTATTGAGAAATAATTTTTGCTTGAGTGGATAGATTTAAGTTTGGATTAGTCTTTCAACATTCTATCAGAACTACGGACCATGAAGTATGATTTCTCTGAAACAATGATAGATTTCAAATGGATCCTGACCAAAATGAGTCTGTAGTGTGAAATAATTTTTGCTTGAGTGGATAGATTTAAGTGTGATGTAGTCTTTCAACATTCTGTCAGAACTACGAACCATAAAGTATGATTTCTCTGAAACCATGATAGATTTCAAATCGATCCTGACCAAAATGAGTCTGTAGTGTGAAATAATTTTTGCTTGAGTGGATAGATAATAGCTTGGGGTAGTCTTTCAACATTCTATTAGAACTACGAACCATGAAGTATGACTTCTCTGAAACAATGATAGATTTCAAATGGATCCTGACCAAAATGAGTCTGTAGTGTGAAATAATTTTTGCTTGAGTAGATAGATTTAAGTGTGATGTAGTCTTTCAACATTCTGTCAGAACTACGAACCATAAAGTATGATTTCTCTGAAACCATGATAGATTTCAAATCGATCCTGACCAAAATGAGTCTGTAGTGTGAAATAATTTTTGATGAGTGGATAGATTTAAGTTTGGGGTAGTCTTTCAACATTTTGTCAGAACTGCGAACCATAACGTATGATTTCTCTGAAACCATGATAGATTTCAAATGGATCCTTACCAAAATGAGTCTGTAGTGAGAAATAATTTTTGCTTGAGTGGATAGATTTAAATTTGGCTTAGTCTTTCAACATTCTATCAGAACTACGGACCATGAAGTATGATTTCTCTGAAACAATGATAGATTTCAAATGGATCCTGACCAAATCAAGTCTGTAGTGTGAAATAATTTTTGCTTGAGTGGATAGATTTAAGTGTGATGTAGTCTTTCAACATTCTGTCAGAACTGCGAACCATAAAGTATGATTTCTCTGAAACCATGATAGATTTCAAATCGATCCTGACCAAAATGAGTCTGTAGTGTGAAATAATTTTTGATGAGTGGATAGATTCAAGTTTGGGGTAGTCTTTCAACATTTTGTCAGAACTGCGAACCATAACGTATGATTTCTCTGAAACCATGATAGATTTCAAATGGATCCTGACCAAAATGAGTCTGTAGTGAGAAATAATTTTTGCTTGAGTGGATAGATTTAAGTTTGGGGTAGTCTTTCAACATTCTATCAGAACTACGGACCATGAAGTATGATTTCTCTGAAACCATGATAGATTTCAAATGGATCCTGACCAAAACAAGTCTGTAGTGTGAAATAATTTTTGCTTGAGTGGATAGATTTAAGTGTGATGTAGTCTTTCAACATTCTGTCAGAACTGCGAACCATAAAGTATGATTTCTCTGAAACCATGAAAGATTTCAAATGGATCCTGACCAAAATGAGTCTGTAGTGAGAAATAATTTTTGCTTGAGTGGATAGATTTAAGTTTGGGGTAGTCTTTCAACATTCTATTAGAACTACGAACCCTGAAGCATGATTTCTCTGAAACCGCGATAGATTTCAAATGGATCCTGACCAAAATGAGTCTGTAGTGTGAAATAATTTTTGTTGAGTGGATAGATTTTAGTTAGTTGTAGTCTTTCAACATTCTGTCAGAACTGCGAACCATAAAGTATGATCTCTCTGAAACAATGATAGATTTCAAATCGATCCTGACCAAAATGAGTCTGTAGTGTGAAATAATTTTTGTTGAGTGGATAGATTTTAGTTAGTTGTAGTCTTTCAACATTCTGTCAGAACTGCGAACCATAAAGTATGATCTCTCTGAAACAATGATAGATTTCAAATCGATCCTGACCAAAATGAGTCTGCAGTGTGAAATAATTTTTGCTTGAGTGGATAGATTTAAGTGTGATGTAGTCTTTCAACATTCTGTCAGAACTACGAACCCTGAAGCATGATTTCTCTGAAACCGCGATAGATTTCAAATGGATCCTGACCAAAATGAGTCTCTAGTGTGAAATAATTTTTGTTGAGTGGATAGATTTTAGTTAGTTGTAGTCTTTCAACATTCTGTCAGAACTGCGAACCATAAAGTATGATCTCTCTGAAACAATGATAGATTTCAAATCGATCCTGACCAAAATGAGTCTGTAGTGTGAAATAATTTTTGTTGAGTGGATAGATTTTAGTTAGTTGTAGTCTTTCAACATTCTGTCAGAACTGCGAACCATAGAGTATGATCTCTCTGAAACAATGATAGATTTCAAATGGATCCTGACCAAAATGAGTCTGTAGTGAGAAATAATTTTTGCTTGAGTAGATAGATTTAAGTCTGATGTGTCTATGATTTCTCTGAAACCATGATAGGTTTCAAATCGATCCTGACCAAAATGAGTCTGCAGTGTGAAATAATTTTTGTTGAGTGGATAGATTTTAGTTAGTTGTAGTCTTTCAACATTCTGTCAGAACTGCGAACCATAAAGTATGATCTCTCTGAAACAATGATAGATTTCAAATCGATCCTGACCAAAATGAGTCTGTAGTGTGAAATAATTTTTGTTGAGTGGATAGATTTTAGTTAGTTGTAGTCTTTCAACATTCTGTCAGAACTGCGAACCATAAAGTATGATCTCTCTGAAACAATGATAGATTTCAAATCGATCCTGACCAAAATGAGTCTGCAGTGTGAAATAATTTTTGCTTGAGTGGATAGATTTAAGTGTGATGTAGTCTTTCAACATTCTGTCAGAACTACGAACCCTGAAGCATGATTTCTCTGAAACCGCGATAGATTTCAAATGGATCCTGACCAAAATGAGTCTGTAGTGTGAAATAATTTTTGTTGAGTGGATAGATTTTAGTTAGTTGTAGTCTTTCAACATTCTGTCAGAACTGCGAACCATAAAGTATGATCTCTCTGAAACAATGATAGATTTCAAATCGATCCTGACCAAAATGAGTCTGTAGTGTGAAATAATTTTTGTTGAGTGGATAGATTTTAGTTAGTTGTAGTCTTTCAACATTCTGTCAGAACTGCGAACCATAGAGTATGATCTCTCTGAAACAATGATAGATTTCAAATGGATCCTGACCAAAATGAGTCTGTAGTGAGAAATAATTTTTGCTTGAGTGGATAGATTTAAGTTTGGGGTAGTCTTTCAACATTCTATCAGAACTACGGACCATGAAGTATGATTTCTCTGAAACAATGATAGATTTCAAATGGATCCTGACCAAAATGAGTCTGTAGTGTGAAATAATTTTTGCTTGAGTGGATAGATTTAAGTGTGATGTAGTCTTTCAACATTCTGTCAGAACTACGAACCATAAAGTATGATTTCTCTGAAACCATGATAGATTTCAAATCGATCCTGACCAAAATGAGTCTGTAGTGTGAAAGAATTTTTGCTTGAGTGGATAGATTTAAGTGTGATGTAGTCTTTCAACATTCTGTCAGAACTACGAACCATAAAGTATGATTTCTCTGAAACCATGATAGATTTCAAATGGATCCTGACCAAAATGAGTCTGTAGTGAGAAATAATTTTTGCTTGAGTGGATAGATTTAAGTTTGGGGTAGTCTTTCAACATTCTATCAGAACTACGGACCATGAAGTATGATTTCTCTGAAACCATGATAGATTTCAAATGGATCCTGACCAAAATGAGTCTGTAGTGAGAAATAATTTTTGCTTGAGTGGATAGATTTAAGTTAGTTGTAGTCTTTCAACATTCTATCAGAACTACGGACCATGAAGTATGATTTCTCTGAAACAATGATAGATTTCAAATGGATCCTGACCAAAATGAATCTGTAGTGTGAAATAATTTTTGCTTGAGTGGATAGATTTAAGTGTGATGTAGTCTTTCAACATTCTGTCAGAACTACGAACCATAAAGTATGATTTCTCTGAAACCATGATAGATTTCAAATCGATCCTGACCAAAATGAGTCTGTAGTGAGAAATAATTTTTGCTTGAGTGGATAGATTTAAGTTTGGGGTAGTCTTTCAACATTCTATCAGAACTACGGACCATGAAGTATGATTTCTCTGAAACAATGATAGATTTCAAATGGATCCTGACCAAAATTAGTCTGTAGTGTGAAATAATTTTTGCTTGAGTGGATAGATTTAAGTTTGGGGTAGTCTTTCAACATTCTATCAGAACTACGGACCATGAAGTATGATTTCTCTGAAACCATGATAGATTTCAAATGGATCCTGACCAAAATGAGTCTGTAGTGAGAAATAATTTTTGCTTGAGTGGATAGATTTAAGTTTGGGATAGTCTTTCAACATTCTATCAGAACTACGGACCATGAAGTATGATTTCTCTGAAACAATGATAGATTTCAAATGGATCCTGACCAAAATGAATCTGTAGTGTGAAATAATTTTTGCTTGAGTGGATAGATTTAAGTGTGATGTAGTCTTTCAACATTCTGTCAGAACTACGAACCATAAAGTATGATTTCTCTGAAACCATGATAGATTTCAAATCGATCCTGACCAAAATGAGTCTGTAGTGAGAAATAATTTTGGCTTGAGTGGATAGATTTAAGTTTGGGGTAGTCTTTCAACATTCTAAAAGAACTACGGACCATGAAGTATGATTTCTCTGAAACAATGCCAGATTTCAAATGGATCCTGACCAAAATGAGTCTGTAGTGAGAAATAATTTTGGCTTGAGTGGATAGATTTTAGTTTGGGGTAGTCTTTCAACATTCTAAAAGAACTACGGACCATGAAGTATGATTTCTCTGAAACAATGCCAGATTTCAAATGGATCCTGACCAAAAAGAGTCTGTAGTGAGAAATAATTTTTGCTTGAGTGGATAGATTTAAGTTTGGGATAGTCTTTCAACATTCTATCAGAACTACGGACCATGAAGTATGATTTCTCTGAAACAATGATAGATTTCAAATGGATCCTGACCAAAATGAATCTGTAGTGTGAAATAATTTGTGCTTGAGTGGATAGATTTAAGTGTGATGTAGTCTTTCAACATTCTGTCAGAACTACGAACCATAAAGTATGATTTCTCTGAAACCATGATAGATTTCAAATCGATCCTGACCAAAATGAGTCTGTAGTGAGAAATAATTTTGGCTTGAGTGGATAGATTTAAGTTTGGGGTAGTCTTTCAACATGCTAAAAGAACTACGGACCATGAAGTATGATTTCTCTGAAACAATGATAGATTTCAAATGGATCCTGACCAAAATGAGTCTGTAGTGAGAAATAATTTTTGCTTGAGTGGATAGATTTAAGTGTGATGTAGTCTTTCAACATTCTGTCAGAACCACGAACCATGAAGTATGATTTCTCTGAAACAATGATAGATTTCAAATCGATCCTGACCAAAATGAGTCTGTAGTGAGAAATAATTTTTGCTTGAGTGGATAGATTTAAGTTTGGGGTAGTCTTTCAACATTCTATCAGAACTACGGACCATGAAGTATGATTTCTCTGAAACAATGATAGATTTCAAATGGATCCTGACCAAAACAAGTCTGTAGTGTGAACAAATTTTTGCTTGAGTGTATAGATTTAAGTTTGGGGTAGTCTTTCAACATTCTATTAGAACTACGAACCCTGAAGCATGATTTCTCTGAAACCGCGATAGATTTCAAATGGATCCTGACCAAAATGAGTCTGTAGTGAGAAATAATTTTTGCTTGAGTGGATAGATTTAAGTCTGATGTAGTCTTTCAACATTCTGTCAGAACTGCGAACCATAAAGTATGATTTCTCTGAAACAATGATAGATTTCAAATCGATCCTGACCAAAATGAGTCTGTAGTGTGAAATAATTTTTGCTTGAGTGGATCGATTTAAGTGTGATGTAGTCTTTCAACATTCTGTCAGAACTACGAACCCTGAAACATGATTTCTCTGAAACCGCGATAGATTTCAAATGGATCCTGACCAAAATGAGTCTGTAGTGAGAAATAATTTTTGCTTGAGTGGATAGATTTAAGTCTGATGTAGTCTTTCAACATTCTGTCAGAACTGCGAACCATAAAGTATGATTTCTCTGAAACCATGATAGATTTCAAATCGATCCTGACCAAAATGAGTCTGTAGTGAGAAATAATTTTTGCTTGAGTGGATAGATTTAAGTTTGGGGTAGTCTTTCAACATTCTATCAGAACTACGGACCGTGAAGTATGATTTCTCTGAAACAATGATAGATTTCAAATGGATCCTGACCAAAATGAGTCTGTAGTGAGAAATAATTTTTGCTTGAGTGGATAGATTTAAGTTTGATGTAGTCTTTCAACATTCTGTCAGAACTGCGAACCATAAAGTATGATTTCTCTGAAACCATGATAGATTTCAAATCGATCCTGACCAAAATGAGTCTGTAGTGCGAAATAATTTTTGCTTGAGTGGATAGATTTAAGTTTGGGGTAGTCTTTCAACATTCTATCAGAACTACGGACCATGAAGTATGATTTCTCTGAAACAATGATAGATTTCAAATGGATCCTGACCAAAATGAGTCTGTAGTGTGAAATAATTTTTGCTTGAGTGGATAGATTTAAGTGTGATGTAGTCTTTCAACATTCTGTCAGAACTACGAACCCTGAAGCATGATTTCTCTGAAACCGCCATAAATTTCAAATGGATCCTGACCAAAATGAGTCTGTAGTATGAAATAATTTTTGTTGAGTGGATAGATTTTAGTTAGTTGTAGTCTTTCAACATTCTGTCAGAACTGCGAACCATAAAGTATGATCTCTCTGAAACAATGATAGATTTCAAATCGATCCTGACCAAAATGAGTCTGTAGTGTGAAATAATTTTTGCTTGAGTGGATAGATTTAAGTGTGATGTAGTCTTTCAACATTCTGTCAGAACTACGAACCCTGAAGCATGATTTCTCTGAAACCGCGATAGATTTCAAATGGATCCTGACCAAAATGAGTCTGTAGTGAGAAATAATTTTTGCTTGAGTGGATAGATTTAACTCTGATGTAGTCTTTCAACATTCTGTCAGAACTGCGAACCATAAAGTATGATTTCTCTGAAACCATGATAGATTCCAAATCGATCCTGACCAAAATGAGTCTGTAGTGTGAAATAATTTTTGCTTGAGTGGATAGATTTAAGTGTGATGTAGTCTTTCAACATTCTGTCAGAACTACGAACCCTGAAGCATGATTTCTCTGAAACCGCGATAGATTTCAAATGGATCCTGACCAAAATGAGTCTGTAGTGAGAAATAATTTTTGCTTGAGTGGATAGATTTAAGTTTGGGGTAGTCTTTCAACATTCTATCAGAACTACGGACCATGAAGTATGATTTCTCTGAAACAATGATAGATTTCAAATGGATCGTGACCAAAATGAGTCTGTAGTGTGAAATAATTTTTGCTTGAGTGGATAGATTTAAGTGTGATGTAGTCTTTCAACATTCTGTCAGAACTACGAACCATAAAGTATGATTTCTCTGAAACCATGATAGATTTCAAATCGATCCTGACCAAAATGAGTCTGTAGTGAGAAATAATTTTTGCTTGAGTGGATAGATTTAAGTCTGATGTAGTCTTTCAACATTCTGTCAGAACTGCGAACCATAAAGTATGATTTCTCTGAAACAATGATAGATTTCAAATGGATCCTGACCAAAATGAGTCTGTACTGTGAAATAATTTTTGCTTGAGTGGATAGATTTAAGTGTGATGTAGTCTTTCAACACTCTGTCAGAACTACGAACCCTGAAACATGATTTCTCTGAAACCGCGATAGATTTCAAATGGATCCTGACCAAAATGAGTCTGTAGTGAGAAATAATTTTTGCTTGAGTGGATAGATTGAAGTCTGATGTAGTCTTTCAACATTCTGTCAGAACTGCGAACCATAAAGTATGATTTCTCTGAAACCATGATAGATTTCAAATCGTTTATGACCAAAATGAGTCTGTAGTGAGAAATAATTTTTGCTTGAGTGGATAGATTCAAGTTTGGGGTAGTCTTTCAACATTCTATCAGAACTACGAACCATAAAGTATGATTTCTCTGAAACCATGATAGATTTCAAATCGATCCTGACCAAAATGAGTCTGTAGTGTGAAATAATTTTTGCTTGAGTGGATAGATTTAAGTGTGATGTAGTCTTTCAACATTCTGTCAGAACTACGAACCATAAAGTATGATTTCTCTGAAACCATGATAGATTTCAAATGGATCCTGACCAAAATGAGTCTGTAGTGTGAAATAATTTTTGCTTGAGTGGATAGATTTAAGTGTGATGTAGTCTTTCAACATTCTGTCAGAACTACGAACCATAAAGTATGATTTCTCTGAAACCATGATAGATTTCAAATCGTTTATGACCAAAATGAGTCTGTAGTGAGAAATAATTTTTGCTTGAGTGGATAGATTCAAGTTTGGGGTAGTCTTTCAACATTCTATCAGAACTACGAACCATAAAGTATGATTTCTCTGAAACCATGATAGATTTCAAATCGATCCTGACCAAAATGAGTCTGTAGTGTGAAATAATTTTTGCTTGAGTGGATAGATTTAAGTGTGATGTAGTCTTTCAACATTCTGTCAGAACTACGAACCATAAAGTATGATTTCTCTGAAACCATGATAGATTTCAAATGGATCCTGACCAAAATGAGTCTGTAGTGTGAAATAATTTTTGCTTGAGTGGATAGATTTAAGTGTGATGTAGTCTTTCAACATTCTGTCAGAACTGCGAACCATAAAGTATGATTTCTCTGAAACCATGATAGATTTCAAATCGATCCTGACCAAAATGAGTCTGTAGTGTGAAATAATTTTTGCTTGAGTGGATAGATTTTAGTTAGTTGTAGTCTTTCAACATTCTGTCAGAACTGCGAACCATAAAGTATGATTTCTCTGAAACAATGATAGATTTCAAATGGATCCTGACCAAAATGAGTCTGTAGTGAGAAATAATTTTTGCTTGAGTGGATAGATTTAAGTCTGATGTAGTCTTTCAACATTCTGTCAGAACTACGAACCATAAAGTATGATTTCTCTGAAACCATGATAGATTTCAAATCGATCCTGACCAAAATGAGTCTGTAGTGTGAAATAATTTTTGCTTGAGTGGATAGATTTTAGTTAGTTGTAGTCTTTCAACATTCTGTCAGAACTGCGAACCATAAAGTATGATTTCTCTGAAACCATGATAGATTTCAAATGGATCCTGACCAAAATGAGTCTGTCAGAACTGCGAACCATAAAGTATGATTTCTCTGAAACCATGATAGATTTCAAATCGATCCTGACCAAAATGAGTCTGTAGTGAGAAATAATTTTTGCTTGAGTGGATAGATTTAAGTTTGGGGTAGTCTTTCAACATTCTATTAGAACTACGAACCCTGAAGCATGATTTCTCTGAAACCGCGATAGATTTCAAATGGATCCTGACCAAAATGAGTCTGTAGTGAGAAATAATTTTTGCTTGAGTGGATAGATTTAAGTCTGATGTAGTCTTTCAACATTCTGTCAGAACTGCGAACCATAAAGTATGATTTCTCTGAAACAATGATAGATTTCAAATGGATCCTGACCAAAATGAGTCTGTACTGTGAAATAATTTTTGCTTGAGTGGATAGATTTAAGTGTGATGTAGTCTTTCAACACTCTGTCAGAACTACGAACCCTGAAACATGATTTCTCTGAAACCGCGATAGATTTCAAATGGATCCTGACCAAAATGAGTCTGTAGTGAGAAATAATTTTTGCTTGAGTGGATAGATTGAAGTCTGATGTAGTCTTTCAACATTCTGTCAGAACTGCGAACCATAAAGTATGATTTCTCTGAAACCATGATAGATTTCAAATCGTTTATGACCAAAATGAGTCTGTAGTGAGAAATAATTTTTGCTTGAGTGGATAGATTCAAGTTTGGGGTAGTCTTTCAACATTCTAGCAGAACTACGAAAAATGAAGTATAATTTCTCTGAAACCATGATAGATTTCAAATCGATCCTGACCAAAATGAGTCTGTAGTGTGAAATAATTTTTGCTTGAGTGGATAGATTTAAGTGTGATGTAGTCTTTCAACATTCTGTCAGAACTACGAACCATAAAGTATGATTTCTCTGAAACCATGATAGATTTCAAATGGATCCTGACCAAAATGAGTCTGTAGTGTGAAATAATTTTTGCTTGAGTGGATAGATTTAAGTGTGATGTAGTCTTTCAACATTCTGTCAGAACTACGAACCATAAAGTATGATTTCTCTGAAACCATGATAGATTTCAAATCGATCCTGACCAAAATGAGTCTGTAGTGTGAAATAATTTTTGCTTGAGTGGATAGATTTTAGTTAGTTGTAGTCTTTCAACATTCTGTCAGAACTGCGAACCATAAAGTATGATTTCTCTGAAACAATGATAGATTTCAAATGGATCCTGACCAAAATGAGTCTGTAGTGAGAAATAATTTTTGCTTGAGTGGATAGATTTAAGTCTGATGTAGTCTTTCAACATTCTGTCAGAACTACGAACCATAAAGTATGATTTCTCTGAAACCATGATAGATTTCAAATCGATCCTGACCAAAATGAGTCTGTAGTGTGAAATAATTTTTGCTTGAGTGGATAGATTTTAGTTAGTTGTAGTCTTTCAACATTCTGTCAGAACTGCGAACCATAAAGTATGATTTCTCTGAAACAATGATAGATTTCAAATGGATCCTGACCAAAATGAGTCTGTCAGAACTGCGAACCATAAAGTATGATTTCTCTGAAACCATGATAGATTTCAAATCGATCCTGACCAAAATGAGTCTGTAGTGAGAAATAATTTTTGCTTGAGTGGATAGATTTAAGTTTGGGGTAGTCTTTCAACATTCTATTAGAACTACGAACCCTGAAGCATGATTTCTCTGAAACCGCGATAGATTTCAAATGGATCCTGACCAAAATGAGTCTGTAGTGAGAAATAATTTTTGCTTGAGTGGATAGATTTAAGTCTGATGTAGTCTTTCAACATTCTGTCAGAACTGCGAACCATAAAGTATGATTTCTCTGAAACAATGATAGATTTCAAATGGATCCTGACCAAAATGAGTCTGTAGTGTGAAATAATTTTTGCTTGAGTGGATAGATTTAAGTGTGATGTAGTCTTTCAACATTCTGTCAGAACTACGAACCCTGAAACATGATTTCTCTGACACCGCGATAGATTTCAAATGGATCCTGACCAAAATGAGTCTGTAGTGAGAAATAATTTTTGCTTGAGTGGATAGATTTAAGTTTGGGGTAGTCTTTCAACATTCTATCAGAACTACGGACCATGAAGTATGATTTCTCTGACACAATGATAGATTTCAAATCGATCCTGACCAAAATGAGTCTGTAGTGTGAAATAATTTTTGATTGAGTGGATAGATTTAAGTTTGGGGTAGTCTTTCAACATTCTATCAGAACTACGGACCATGAAGTATGATTTCTCTGACACAATGATAGATTTCAAATCGATCCTGACCAAAATGAGTCTGTAGTGTGAAATAATTTTTGCTTGAGTGGATAGATTTAAGTGTGATGTAGTCTTTCAACATTCTGTCAGAACTACGAACCATAAAGTATGATTTCTCTGAAACCATGATAGATTTCAAATCGATCCTGACCAAAATGAGTCTGTAGTGAGAAATAATTTTTGCTTGAGTGGATAGATTTAAGTTTGGGGTAGTCTTTCAACATTCTGTCAGAACTGCGAACCATAAAGTATGATTTCTCTGAAACAATGATAGATTTCAAATGGATCCTGACCAAAATGAGTCTGTAGTGAGAAATAATTTTTGCTTGAGTGGATAGATTTAAGTCTGATGTAGTCTTTCAACATTCTGTCAGAACTGCGAACCATAAAGTATGATTTCTCTGAAACCATGATAGATTTCAAATCGATCCTGACCAAAATGAGTCTGTAGTGTGAAATAATTTTTGCTTGAGTGGATAGATTTAAGTTTGGGGTAGTCTTTCAACATTCTATCAGAACTACGGACCATGAAGTATGATTTCTCTGACACAATGATAGATTTCAAATCGATCCTGACCAAAATGAGTCTGTAGTGTGAAATAATTTTTGCTTGAGTGGATAGATTTAAGTGTGATGTAGTCTTTCAACATTCTGTCAGAACTACGAACCATAAAGTATGATTTCTCTGAAACCATGATAGATTTCAAATCGATCCTGACCAAAATGAGTCTGTAGTGAGAAATAATTTTTGCTTGAGTGGATAGATTTAAGTCTGATGTAGTCTTTCAACATTCTGTCAGAACTGCGAACCATAAAGTATGATTTCTCTGAAACAATGATAGATTTCAAATGGATCCTGACCTAAATGAGTCTGTAGTGTGAAATAATTTTTGCTTGAGTGGATAGATTTAAGTGTGATGTAGTCTTTCAACACTCTGTCAGAACTACGAACCCTGAAACATGATTTCTCTGAAACCGCGACAGAATTCAAATGGATCCTGACCAAAATGAGTCTGTAGTGAGAAATAATTTTTGCTTGAGTGGATAGATTGAAGTCTGATGTAGTCTTTCAACATTCTGTCAGAACTGCGAATCATAAAGTATGATTTCTCTGAAACCATGATAGATTTCAAATCGATCCTGACCAAAATGAGTCTGTAGTGAGAAATAATTTTTGCTTGAGTGGATAGATTCAAGTTTGGGGTAGTCTTTCAACATTCTATCAGAACTACGAACCATAAAGTATGATTTCTCTGAAACCATGATAGATTTCAAATCGATCCTGACCAAAATGAGTCTGTAGTGAGAAATAATTTTTGCTTGAGTGGATAGATTTAAGTGTGATGTAGTCTTTCAACATTCTGTCAGAACTACGAACCATAAAGTATGATTTCTCTGAAACCATGATAGATTTCAAATGGATCCTGACCAAAATGAGTCTGTAGTGTGAAATAATTTTTGCTTGAGTGGATAGATTTAAGTGTGATGTAGTCTTTCAACATTCTGTCAGAACTACGAACCATAAAGTATGATTTCTCTGAAACCATGATAGATTTCAAATCGATCCTGACCAAAATGAGTCTGTAGTGTGAAATAATTTTTGCTTGAGTGGATAGATTTTAGTTAGTTGTAGTCTTTCAACATTCTGTCAGAACTGCGAACCATAAAGTATGATTTCTCTGAAACAATGATAGATTTCAAATGGATCCTGACCAAAATGAGTCTGTAGTGAGAAATAATTTTTGCTTGAGTGGATAGATTTAAGTCTGATGTAGTCTTTCAACATTCTGTCAGAACTACGAACCATAAAGTATGATTTCTCTGAAACCATGATAGATTTCAAATCGATCCTGACCAAAATGAGTCTGTAGTGTGAAATAATTTTTGCTTGAGTGGATAGATTTTAGTTAGTTGTAGTCTTTCAACATTCTGTCAGAACTGCGAACCATAAAGTATGATTTCTCTGAAACCATGATAGATTTCAAATCGATCCTGACCAAAATGAGTCTGTCAGAACTGCGAACCATAAAGTATGATTTCTCTGAAACCATGATAGATTTCAAATCGATCCTGACCAAAATGAGTCTGTAGTGAGAAATAATTTTTGCTTGAGTGGATAGATTTAAGTTTGGGGTAGTCTTTCAACATTCTATTAGAACTACGAACCCTGAAGCATGATTTCTCTGAAACCGCGATAGATTTCAAATGGATCCTGACCAAAATGAGTCTGTAGTGAGAAATAATTTTTGCTTGAGTGGATAGATTTAAGTCTGATGTAGTCTTTCAACATTCTGTCAGAACTGCGAACCATAAAGTATGATTTCTCTGAAACAATGATAGATTTCAAATGGATCCTGACCAAAATGAGTCTGTAGTGTGAAATAATTTTTGCTTGAGTGGATAGATTTAAGTGTGATGTAGTCTTTCAACATTCTGTCAGAACTACGAACCCTGAAACATGATTTCTCTGACACCGCGATAGATTTCAAATGGATCCTGACCAAAATGAGTCTGTAGTGAGAAATAATTTTTGCTTGAGTGGATAGATTTAAGTTTGGGGTAGTCTTTCAACATTCTATCAGAACTACGGACCATGAAGTATGATTTCTCTGACACAATGATAGATTTCAAATCGATCCTGACCAAAATGAGTCTGTAGTGTGAAATAATTTTTGATTGAGTGGATAGATTTAAGTTTGGGGTAGTCTTTCAACATTCTATCAGAACTACGGACCATGAAGTATGATTTCTCTGACACAATGATAGATTTCAAATCGATCCTGACCAAAATGAGTCTGTAGTGTGAAATAATTTTTGCTTGAGTGGATAGATTTAAGTGTGATGTAGTCTTTCAACATTCTGTCAGAACTACGAACCATAAAGTATGATTTCTCTGAAACCATGATAGATTTCAAATCGATCCTGACCAAAATGAGTCTGTAGTGAGAAATAATTTTTGCTTGAGTGGATAGATTTAAGTTTGGGGTAGTCTTTCAACATTCTGTCAGAACTGCGAACCATAAAGTATGATTTCTCTGAAACAATGATAGATTTCAAATGGATCCTGACCAAAATGAGTCTGTAGTGAGAAATAATTTTTGCTTGAGTGGATAGATTTAAGTCTGATGTAGTCTTTCAACATTCTGTCAGAACTGCGAACCATAAAGTATGATTTCTCTGAAACCATGATAGATTTCAAATCGATCCTGACCAAAATGAGTCTGTAGTGTGAAATAATTTTTGCTTGAGTGGATAGATTTAAGTTTGGGGTAGTCTTTCAACATTCTATCAGAACTACGGACCATGAAGTATGATTTCTCTGACACAATGATAGATTTCAAATCGATCCTGACCAAAATGAGTCTGTAGTGTGAAATAATTTTTGCTTGAGTGGATAGATTTAAGTGTGATGTAGTCTTTCAACATTCTGTCAGAACTACGAACCATAAAGTATGATTTCTCTGAAACCATGATAGATTTCAAATCGATCCTGACCAAAATGAGTCTGTAGTGAGAAATAATTTTTGCTTGAGTGGATAGATTTAAGTCTGATGTAGTCTTTCAACATTCTGTCAGAACTGCGAACCATAAAGTATGATTTCTCTGAAACAATGATAGATTTCAAATGGATCCTGACCTAAATGAGTCTGTAGTGTGAAATAATTTTTGCTTGAGTGGATAGATTTAAGTGTGATGTAGTCTTTCAACACTCTGTCAGAACTACGAACCCTGAAACATGATTTCTCTGAAACCGCGACAGAATTCAAATGGATCCTGACCAAAATGAGTCTGTAGTGAGAAATAATTTTTGCTTGAGTGGATAGATTGAAGTCTGATGTAGTCTTTCAACATTCTGTCAGAACTGCGAATCATAAAGTATGATTTCTCTGAAACCATGATAGATTTCAAATCGATCCTGACCAAAATGAGTCTGTAGTGAGAAATAATTTTTGCTTGAGTGGATAGATTCAAGTTTGGGGTAGTCTTTCAACATTCTATCAGAACTACGAACCATAAAGGATGATTTCTCTGAAACCATGATAGATTTCAAATCGATCCTGACCAAAATGAGTCTGTAGTGTGAAATAATTTTTGCTTGAGTGGATAGATTTAAGTGTGATGTAGTCTTTCAACATTCTGTCAGAACTACGAACCATAAAGTATGATTTCTCTGAAACCATGATAGATTTCAAATGGATCCTGACCAAAATGAGTCTGTAGTGTGAAATAATTTTTGCTTGAGTGGATAGATTTAAGTGTGATGTAGTCTTTCAACATTCTGTCAGAACTACGAACCATAAAGTATGATTTCTCTGAAACCATGATAGATTTCAAATCGATCCTGACCAAAATGATTCTGTAGTGTGAAATAATTTTTGCTTGAGTGGATAGATTTTAGTTAGTTGTAGTCTTTCAACATTCTGTCAGAACTGCGAACCATAAAGTATGATTTCTCTGAAACAATGATAGATTTCAAATGGATCCTGACCTAAATGAGTCTGTAGTGTGAAATAATTTTTGCTTGAGTGGATAGATTTAAGTGTGATGTAGTCTTTCAACACTCTGTCAGAACTACGAACCCTGAAACATGATTTCTCTGAAACCGCGACAGAATTCAAATGGATCCTGACCAAAATGAGTCTGTAGTGAGAAATAATTTTTGCTTGAGTGGATAGATTTAAGTCTGATGTAGTCTTTGAACATTCTGTCAGAACTGCGAACCATAAAGCATGATTTCTCTGAAACCGCGATAGATTTCAAATGGATCCTGACCAAAATGAGTCTGTAGTGAGAAATAATTTTTGCTTGAGTGGATAGATTTAAGTCTGATGTAGTCTTTCAACATTCTGTCAGAACTGCGAACCATAAAGTATGATTTCTCTGAAACAATGATAGATTTCAAATGGATCCTGACCAAAATGAGTCTGTAGTGTGAAATAATTTTTGCTTGAGTGGATAGATTTAAGTGCGATGTAGTCTTTCAACATTCTGTCAGAACTACGAACCCTGAAACATGATTTCTCTGAAACCGCGATAGATTTCAAATGGATCCTGACCAAAATGAGTCTGTAGTGAGAAATAATTTTTGCTTGAGTGGATAGATTTAAGTTTGGGGTAGTCTTTCAACATTCTATCAGAACTACGGACCATGAAGTATGATTTCTCTGACACAATGATAGATTTCAAATCGATCCTGACCAAAATGAGTCTGTAGTGTGAAATAATTTTTGCTTGAGTGGATAGATTTAAGTTTGGGGTAGTCTTTCAACATTCTATCAGAACTACGGACCATGAAGTATGATTTCTCTGACACAATGATAGATTTCAAATGGATCCTGACCAAAATGAGTCTGTAGTGAGAAATAATTTTTGCTTGAGTGGATAGATTTAAGTCTGATGTAGTCTTTCAACATTCTTTCAGAACTACGAACCATAAAGTATGATTTCTCTGAAACCATGATAGATTTCAAATCGATCCTGACCAAAATGAGTCTGTAGTGAGAAATAATTTTTGCTTGAGTGGATAGATTTAAGTTTGGGGTAGTCTTTCAACATTCTGTCAGAACTGCGAACCATAAAGTATGATTTCTCTGAAACAATGATAGATTTCAAATGGATCCTGACCAAAATGAGTCTGTAGTGAGAAATAATTTTTGCTTGAGTGGATAGATTTAAGTTTGGGGTAGTCTTTCAACATTCTGTCAGAACTGCGAACCATAAAGTATGATTTCTCTGAAACCATGATAGATTTCAAATCGATCCTGACCAAAATGAGTCTGTAGTGTGAAATAATTTTTGCTTGAGTGGATAGATTTAAGTTTGGGGTAGTCTTTCAACATTCCATCAGAACTACGGACCATGAAGTATGATTTCTCTGACACAATGATAGATTTCAAATCGATCCTGACCAAAATGAGTCTGTAGTGTGAAATAATTTTTGCTTGAGTGGATAGATTTAAGTGTGATGTAGTCTTTCAACATTCTGTCAGAACTACGAACCATAAAGTATGATTTCTCTGAAACCATGATAGATTTCAAATCGATCCTGACCAAAATGAGTCTGTAGTGAGAAATAATTTTTGCTGGAGTGGATAGATTTAAGTTTGGGGTAGTCTTTCAACATTCTGTCAGAACTGCGAACCATAAAGTATGATTTCTCTGAAACAATGATAGATTTCAAATGGATCCTGACCAAAATGAGTCTGTAGTGAGAAATAATTTTTGCTTGAGTGGATAGATTTAAGTCTGATGTAGTCTTTCAACATTCTGTCAGAACTGCGAACCATAAAGTATGATTTCTCTGAAACCATGATAGATTTCAAATCGATCCTGACCAAAATGAGTCTGTAGTGAGAAATAATTTTTGCTTGAGTGGATAGATTTAAGTTTGGGGTAGTCTTTCAACATTCTATCAGAACTACGGACCATGAAGTATGATTTCTCTGAAACAATGATAGATTTCAAATGGATCCTGACCAAAATGAGTCTGTAGTGTGAAATAATTTTTGCTTGAGTGGATAGATTTAAGTGTGATGTAGTCTTTCAACATTCTGTCAGAACTACGAACCATAAAGTATGATTTCTCTGAAACCATCATAGATTTCAAATCGATCCTGATCAAAATGAGTCTGTAGTGTGAAATAATTTTTGATGAGTGGATAGATTTAAGTCTGATGTAGTCTTTCAACATTCTGTCAGAACTGCGAACCATAAAGTATGATTTCTCTGAAACAATGATAGATTTCAAATGGATCCTGACCAAAATGAGTCTGTAGTGTGAAATAATTTTTGCTTGAGTAAATAGATTTAAGTGTGATGTAGTCTTTCAACATTCTGTCAGAACTACGAACCATAAAGTATGATTTCTCTGAAACCATCATAGATTTCAAATCGATCCTGACCAAAATGAGTCTGTAGTGTGAAATAATTTTTGCTTGAGTGGATAGATTTAAGTCTGATGTAGTCTTTGAACATTCTGTCAGAACTGCGAACCATAAAGTATGATTTCTCTGAAACAATGATAGATTTCAAATGGATCCTGACCAAAATGAGTCTGTAGTGAGAAATAATTTTTGCTTGAGTGGATAGATTTAAGTCTGATGTAGTCTTTCAACATTCTGTCAGAACTGCGAACCATAAAGTATGATTTCTCTGAAACCATGATAGATTTCAAATCGATCCTGACCAAAATGAGTCTGTAGTGAGAAATAATTTTTGCTTGAGTGGATAGATTTAAGTTTGGGGTAGTCTTTCAACATTCTATCAGAACTACGGACCATGAAGTATGATTTCTCTGAAACAATGATAGATTTCACATGGATCCTGACCAAAATGAGTCTGTAGTGTGAAATAATTTTAGCTTGAGTGGATAGATTTAAGTGTGATGTAGTCTTTCAACATTCTGTCAGAACTACGAACCATAAAGTATGATTTCTCTGAAACCATGATAGATTTCAAATCGATCCTGACCAAAATGAGTCTGTAGTGTGAAATAATTTTTGATGAGTGGATAGATTTAAGTTTGGGGTAGTCTTTCAACATTTTGTCAGAACTGCGAATCATAACGTATGATTTCTCTGAAACCATGATAGATTTCAAATGGATCCTGACCAAAATGAGTCTGTAGTGTGAAATAATTTTTGATGAGTGGACAGATTTAAGTTTGGGGTAGTCTTTCAACATTCTGTCAGAACTGCGAACCATAAAGTATGATTTCTCTGAAACCATGATAGATTTCAAATCGATCCTGACCAAAATGAGTCTGTAGTGTGAAATAATTTTTGCTTGAGTGGATAGATATTAGCTTGGGGTAGTCTTTCAACATTCTATTAGAACTACGAACCATGAAGTATGACTTCTCTGAAACAATGATAGATTTCAAATGGATCCTGACCAAAATGAGTCTGTAGTGTGAAATAATTTTTGCTTGAGTGGATAGATTTAAGTGAGTTGTAGTCTTTCAACATTCTGTCAGAACTACGAACCATAAAGTATGATTTCTCTGAAACCATCATAGATTTCAAATCGATCCTGACCAAAATGAGTCTGTAGTGTGAAATAATTTTTGATGAGTGGATAGATTTAAGTCTGATGTAGTCTTTCAACATTCTGTCAGAACTACGAACCATAAAGTATGATTTCTCTGAAACCATCATAGATTTCAAATTGACCCTGACCAAAATGAGTCTGTAGTGTGAAATAATTTTTGATGAGTGGATAGATTTAAGTCTGATGTAGTCTTTCAACATTCTGTCAGAACTGCGAACCATAAAGTATGATTTCTCTGAAACAATGATAGATTTCAAATGGATCCTGACCAAAATGAGTCTGTAGTGTGAAATAATTTTTGCTTGAGTGGATAGATTTTAGTGAGTTGTAGTCTTTCAACATTCTGTCAGAACTACGAACCATAAAGTATGATTTCTCTGAAACCATCATAGATTTCAAATGGATCCTGACCAAAATGAGTCTGTAGTGTGAAATAATTTTTGCTTGAGTGGATAGATTTAAGTGTGATGTAGTCTTTCAACATTCTGTCAGAACTACGAACCATAAAGTATGATTTCTCTGAAACCATCATAGATTTCAAATCGATCCTGACCAAAATGAGTCTGTAGTGTGAAATAATTTTTGATGAGTGGATAGATTTAAGTCTGATGTAGTCTTTCAACATTCTGTCAGAACTGCGAACCATAAAGTATGATTTCTCTGAAACAATGATAGATTTCAAATGGATCCTGACCAAAATGAGTCTGTAGTGTGAAATAATTTTTGCTTGAGTGGATAGATTTAAGTGTGATGTAGTCTTTCAACATTCTGTCAGAACTACGAACCATAAAGTATGATTTCTCTGAAACCATCATAGATTTCAAATCGATCCTGACCAAAATGAGTCTGTAGTGTGAAATAATTTTTGCTTGAGTGGATAGATTTAAGTCTGATGTAGTCTTTGAACATTCTGTCAGAACTGCGAACCATAAAGTATGATTTCTCTGAAACAATGATAGATTTCAAATGGATCCTGACCAAAATGAGTCTGTAGTGAGAAATAATTTTTGCTTGAGTGGATAGATTTAAGTCTGATGTAGTCTTTCAACATTCTGTCAGAACTGCGAACCATAAAGTATGATTTCTCTGAAACCATGATAGATTTCAAATCGATCCTGACCAAAATGAGTCTGTAGTGAGAAATAATTTTTGCTTGAGTGGATAGATTTAAGTTTGGGGTAGTCTTTCAACATTCTATCAGAACTACGGACCATGAAGTATGATTTCTCTGAAACAATGATAGATTTCACATGGATCCTGACCAAAATGAGTCTGTAGTGTGAAATAATTTTAGCTTGAGTGGATAGATTTAAGTGTGATGTAGTCTTTCAACATTCTGTCAGAACTACGAACCATAAAGTATGATTTCTCTGAAACCATGATAGATTTCAAATCGATCCTGACCAAAATGAGTCTGTAGTGTGAAATAATTTTTGATGAGTGGATAGATTTAAGTTTGGGGTAGTCTTTCAACATTTTGTCAGAACTGCGAACCATAACGTATGATTTCTCTGAAACCATGATAGATTTCAAATGGATCCTGACCAAAATGAGTCTGTAGTGTGAAATAATTTTTGATGAGTGGACAGATTTAAGTTTGGGGTAGTCTTTCAACATTCTGTCAGAACTGCGAACCATAAAGTATGATTTCTCTGAAACCATGATAGATTTCAAATCGATCCTGACCAAAATGAGTCTGTAGTGTGAAATAATTTTTGCTTGAGTGGATAGATATTAGCTTGGGGTAGTCTTTCAACATTCTATTAGAACTACGAACCATGAAGTATGACTTCTCTGAAACAATGATAGATTTCAAATGGATCCTGACCAAAATGAGTCTGTAGTGTGAAATAATTTTTGCTTGAGTGGATAGATTTTAGTGAGTTGTAGTCTTTCAACATTCTGTCAGAACTGCGAACCATAAAGTATGATTTCTCTGAAACAATGATAGATTTCAAATCGATCCTGACCAAAATGAGTTTGTAGTGTGAAATAATTTTTGCTTGAGTTAATAGATATTAGCTTGGGGTAGTCTTTCAACATTCTATTAGAACTACGAACCATAAAGTATGATTTCTCTGAAACCATGATAGATTTCAAATCGATCCTGACCAAAATGAGTCTGTAGTGAGAAATAATTTTTGCTTGAGTGGATAGATTTAAGTCCGATGTAGTCTTTCAATATTCTGTCAGAACTGCGAACCATAAAGTATGATTTCTCTGAAACCATGATAGATTTCAAATCGATCCTGACCAAAATGAGTCTGTAGTGAGAAATAATTTTTGTTGAGTGGATAGATTTTAGTTAGTTGTAGTCTTTCAACATTCTGTCAGAACTACGAACCATAAAGTATGATTTCTCTGAAACCATGATAGATTTCAAATCGATCCTGACCAAAATGAGTCTGTAGTGTGAAATAATTTTTGCTTGAGTGGATAGATTTAAGTGTGATGTAGTCTTTCAACATTCTGTCAGAACTGCGAACCATAAAGTATGATTTCTCTGAAACAATGATAGATTTCAAATCGATCCTGACCAAAATGAGTCTGTAGTGTGAAATAATTTTTGCTTGAGTGGATAGATTTAAGTCTGATGTAGTCTTTCAACATTCTGTCAGAACTGTGAACCATAAAGTATGATTTCTCTGAAACCATGATAGATTTCAAATCGATCCTGACCAAAATGAGTCTGTAGTGTGAAATAATTTTTGATGAGTGGATAGATTTACGTTTGGGGTAGTCTTTCAACATTTTGTCAGAACTGCGAACCATAACGTATGATTTCTCTGAAACAATGATAGATTTCGAATGGATCCTGACCAAAATGAGTCTGTAGTGAGAAATAATTTTTGTTGAGTGGATAGATATTAGTTTGTTGTGCTCTTTCAACATTCTAACAGAACTACGAACCATAAAGTAGGATTTCTCTGAAACAATGATATATTTCAAATGGATCCTGACCAAAATGAGTCTGTAGTGAGAAATATTTTTTGCTTGAGTGGATAGATTTAAGTTTGGGGTAGTCTTTCAACATTCTATCAGAACTACGGACCATGAAGTATGATTTCTCTGAAACAATGATAGATTTCAAATGGATCCTGACCAAAATGAGTCTGTAGTGTGAAATAATTTTTGCTTGAGTGGATAGATTTAAGTGTGATGTAGTCTTTCAACATTCTGACAGAACTACGAACCATAACGTATGATTTCTCTGAAACCATGATAGATTTCAAATCGATTCTGACCAAAATGAGTCTGTAGTAAGAAATAATTTTTGTTGAGTGAATAGATTTTAGTTAGTTGTAGTCTTTCAACATTCTATCAGAACTACGGACCATGAAGTATGATTTCTCTGAAACAATGATAGATTTCAAATGGATCCTGACCAAAATGAGTCTGTAGTGTGAAATAATTTTTGATGAGTGGATAGATTTAAGTTTGGGGTAGTCTTTCAACATTCTATCAGAACTACGAACCATGAAGTATGATTTCTCTGAAACAATGATAGATTTCAAATGGATCCTGACCAAAATGAGTCTGTGGTGTGAAATAATTTTTGCTTGAGTGGATAGATTTAAGTTTGATGTAGTCTTTCAACATTCTGTCAGAACTGCGAACCATAAAGTATGATTTCTCTGACACCATAATAGATTTCAAATCGATCCTGACCAAAATGAGTCTGTAGTGAGAAATAATTTTTGCTTGAGTGCATAGATTAAAGTTTGGGGTAGTCTTTCAACATTCTATCAGAACTACGAACCATAACGTATGATTTCTCTGAAACAATGATAGATTTCAAATGGATCCTGACCAAAATGAGTCTGTAGTGAGAAATAATTTTTGTTGAGTGGATAGATTTTAGTTAGTTGTAGTCTTTCAACATTCTGTCAGAACTGCGAACCATAAAGAATGATTTCTCTGAAACCATAATAGATTTCAAATCGATCCTGACCAAAATGAGTCTGTAGTGAGAAATAATTTTTGCTTGAGTGGATAGATTTAAGTGTGATGTATATCCATGATAGATGATAGATTTCAAATGGATCCTGACCAAAGTGAGTCTGTAGTGAGAAATAATTTTTGTTGAGTTAATAGATTTTAGTTAGTTGTAGTCTTTCAACATTCTGTCAGAACTACGAACCATAAAGTATGATTTCTCTGAAACCATGATAGATTTCAAATCGATCCTGACCAAAATGAGTCTGCAGTGTGAAATAATTTTTGATGAGTGGATAGATTTAAGTTTGGGGTAGTCTTTCAACATTTTGTCAGAACTGCGAACCATAACGTATGATTTCTCTCAAACCATGATAGATTTCAAATGGATCCTGACCAAAATGAGTCTGTAGTGAGAAATAATTTTTGTTGAGTGGATAGATTTTAGTTAGTTGTAGTCTTTCAACATTCTGTCAGAACTGCGAACCATAAAGTATGATTTCTCTGAAACCATAATAGATTTCAAATCGATCCTGACCAAAATGAGTCTGTAGTGAGAAATAATTTTTGCTTGAGTGCATAGATTAAAGTTTGGGGTAGTCTTTCAACATTCTATCAGAATTACGGACCATGAAGTATGATTTCTCTGAAACCATGATAGATTTCAAATGGATCCTGACCAAAATGAGTCTGTAGTGAGAAATAATTTTTGCTTGAGTGGATAGATTTAAGTGTGATGTAGTCTTTCAACATTCTGTCAGAACTACGAACCATAACGTATGATTTCTCTCAAACCATGATAGATTTCAAATGGATCCTGACCAAAATGAGTCTGTAGTGAGAAATAATTTTTGTTGAGTGGATAGATTTTAGTTAGTTGTAGTCTTTCAACATTTTGTCAGAACTGCGAACCATAACGTATAATTTCTCTGACACCATGATAGATTTCAAATGGATCCTGACCAAAATGAGTCTGTAGTGAGAAATAATTTTTGTTGAGTGGATAGATTTTAGTTAGTTGTAGTCTTTCAACATTCTGTCAGAACTGCGAACCATAAAGTATGATTTCTCTGAAACCATAATAGATTTCAAATCGATCCTGACCAAAATGAGTCTGTAGTGAGAAATAATTTTTGCTTGAGTACATAGATTTAAGTTTGGGGTAGTCTTTCAACATTCTGTCAGAACTACGAACCATGAAGTATGATTTCTCTGAAACAATGATAGATTTCAAATGGATCCTGACCAAAATGAGTCTGTAGTGAGAAATAATTATACAATATCCTAAGGGTATATTAAGTTTGACACATAGTTTGTAACATAGAGAAATAATCGAGATAGACCCTATAAAGTATATATATTCGTGATCAGCATCAATAGCGAAATCGATTGAGCGATGACCGTCCGTCCGTCCGTCCGTCCGTCCGTCCGTATGTCACCGCTTTTTGGGCCTTAAATTTTGAGCTAGGACGATGAAATTTCATATCTGGGCTTCTGAGAAAAAGATACAGTACAAGTGTAAAATTTTTGAAATCCGCCCACTGCCACGCCCACTTTTTCATAACTTCACTAAATTATATGAAACCGAAAAATTTTGTTAAGACCAAATATTTAGGCATTTAGATTCCCTACAATCCACCCATACAAAAATTTTGGCCACGCCCACTTTTTGGGGGCGTTTTCATCACAAAACCGATTTTTGGGCCTTAAATTTTTAACTAGGACGCTGAAATTTCATATCTGGGCTTCCAAGAAAACGATACAATCCAAGTGTAAAATTTTTTTACATCCGCCCACTGCCACGCCTACTTTTTTATAACTTCACTAAATTATATGAAACCGAAAAATTTTGTTAAGACCAAATATTTAGGCATTCAGATTCCCTACAATCCACCCATTCAAAAGTTTTGGGCACGCCCACTTTTTGGGGGCGTTATCATCAAAAAACCCATTTTGATAAAATTTTACATGTAACATCCTCAAACGTTCGACATTATAGCTATATTTGAGTACAATATGCAATTTGGCCATGCCCACTTTATAGAGAGGAGGATAGGGTATCATACGATCCGTTCCAGACGGATTGTTGCTTTTCTGTATGTTTTTTGCTTGAGTGGATAGATTTAAGTGTGATGTAGTCTTTCAACATTCTGTCAGAACTACGAACCATAACGTATGATTTCTCTCAAACCATGATAGATTTCAAATGGATCCTGACCAAAATGAGTCTGTAGTGAGAAATAATTTTTGCTTGAGTGGATAGATTTAAGTGTGATGTAGTCTTTCAAACTTTTGTCGGAACCATAACGTATGATTTCTCTGAAACCATGATAGATTTCAAATGGATCCTGACCAAAGTGAGTCTGTAGTGAGAAATAATTTTTGTTGAGTGGATAGATTTTAGTTAGTTGTAGTCTTTCAACATTCTGTCAGAACTACGAACCCTAAAGTATGATTTCTCTGAAACCATGATAGATTTCAAATCGATCCTGACCAAAATGAGTCTGTAGTGTGAAATAATTTTTGATGAGTGGATAGATTTAAGTTTGGGGTAGTCTTTCAACATTTTGTCAGAACTGCGAACCATAACGTATGATTTCTCTCAAACCATGATAGATTTCAAATGGATCCTGACCAAAATGAGTCTGTAGTGAGAAATAATTTTTGTTGAGTGGATAGATTTTAGTTAGTTGTAGTCTTTCAACATTCTGTCAGAACTGCGAACCATAAAGTATGATTTCTCTGAAACCATAATAGATTTCAAATCGATCCTGACCAAAATGAGTCTGTAGTGAGAAATAATTTTTGCTTGAGTGCATAGATTAAAGTTTGGGGTAGTCTTTCAACATTCTATCAGAACTACGGACCATGAAGTATGATTTCTCTGAAACCATGATAGATTTCAAATGGATCCTGACCAAAATGAGTCTGTAGTGAGAAATAATTTTTGCTTGAGTGGATAGATTTAAGTGTGATGTAGTCTTTCAACATTCTGTCAGAACTACGAACCATAACGTATGATTTCTCTCAAACCATGATAGATTTCAAATGGATCCTGACCAAAATGAGTCTGTAGTGAGAAATAATTTTTGTTGAGTGGATAGATTTTAGTTAGTTGTAGTCTTTCAACATTTTGTCAGAACTGCGAACCATAACGTATAATTTCTCTGAAACCATGATAGATTTCAAATGGATCCTGACCAAAATGAGTCTGTAGTGAGAAATAATTTTTGTTGAGTGGATAGATTTTAGTTAGTTGTAGTCTTTCAACATTCTGTCAGAACTGCGAACCATAAAGTATGATTTCTCTGAAACCATAATAGATTTCAAATCGATCCTGACGAAAATGAGTCTGTAGTGAGAAATAATTTTTGCTTGAGTACATAGATTTAAGTTTGGGGTAGTCTTTCAACATTCTGTCAGAACTACGAACCATGAAGTATGATTTCTCTGAAACAATGATAGATTTCAAATGGATCCTGACCAAAATGAGTCTGTAGTGAGAAATAATTATACAATATCCTAAGGGTATATTAAGTTTGACACATAGTTTGTAACATAGAGAAATAATCGAGATAGACCCTATAAAGTATATATATTCGTGATCAGCATCAATAGCGAAATCGATTGAGCGATGACCGTCCGTCCGTCCGTCCGTCCGTCCGTCCGTATGTCACCGCTTTTTGGGCCTTAAATTTTGAGCTAGGACGATGAAATTTCATATCTGGGCTTCTGAGAAAAAGATACAGTACAAGTGTAAAAATTTTTGAAATCCGCCCACTGCCACGCCCACTTTTTCATAACTTCACTAAATTATATGAAACCGAAAAATTTTGTTAAGACCAAATATTTAGGCATTTAGATTCCCTACAATCCACCCATACAAAAATTTTGGCCACGCCCACTTTTTGGGGGCGTTTTCATCACAAAACCGATTTTTGGGCCTTAAATTTTTAACTAGGACGCTGAAATTTCATATCTGGGCTTCCAAGAAAACGATACAATCCAAGTGTAAAATTTTTTTACATCCGCCCACTGCCACGCCTACTTTTTTATAACTTCACTAAATTATATGAAACCGAAAAATTTTGTTAAGACCAAATATTTAGGCATTCAGATTCCCTACAATCCACCCATTCAAAAGTTTTGGGCACGTCCACTTTTTGGGGGCGTTATCATCAAAAAACCCATTTTGATAAAATTTTACATGTAACATCCTCAAACGTTCGACATTATAGCTATATTTGAGTACAATATGCAATTTGGCCATGCCCACTTTATAGAGAGGAGGATAGGGTATCATACGATCCGTTCCAGACGGATTGTAGCTTTTCTGTATGTTTTTTGCTTGAGTGGATAGATTTAAGTGTGATGTAGTCTTTCAACATTCTGTCAGAACTACGAACCATAACGTATGATTTCTCTCAAACTATGATAGATTTCAAATGGATCCTGACCAAAATGAGTCTGTAGTGAGAAATAATTTTTGATGAGTGGATAGATTTTAGTTAGTTGTAGTCTTTCAACATTCTGTCAGAACTGCGAACCATAACGTATGATTTCTCTGAAACCATGATAGATTTCAAATGGATCCTGACCAAAATGAGTCTGTAGTGAGAAATAATTTTTGTTGAGTGGATAGATTTTAGTTAGTTGTAGTCTTTCAACATTCTGTCAGAACTGCGAACCATAAAGTATGATTTCTCTGAAACCATAATAGATTTCAAATCGATCCTGACCAAAATGAGTCTGTAGTGAGAAATAATTTTTGCTTGAGTACATAGATTTAAGTTTGGGGTAGTCTTTCAACATTCTGTCAGAACTGCGAACCATAAAGTATGATTTCTCTGAAACCAAAATAGATTTCAAATCGATCCTGACCAAAATGAGTCTGTAGTGTGAAATAATTTTTGTTGAGTGGATAGATTTTAGTTAGTTGTAGTCTTTCAGCATTCTGTCAGAACTACGAACCATAAAGTATGATTTCTCTGAAACCATGATAGATTTCAAATCGATCCTGACCAAAATGAGTCTGTAGTGTGAAATAATTTTTGTTGAGTGGATAGATTTTAGTTAGTTGTAGTCTTTCAACATTCTGTCAGAACTGCGAACCATAAAGTATGATTTCTCTGAAACAATGATAGATTTCAAATCGATCCTGACCAAAATGAGTCTGTAGTGTGAAATAATTTTTGCTTGAGTGGATAGATATTAGCTTGGGGTAGTCTTTCAACATTCTGTCAGAACTGCGAACCATAAAGTATGATTTCTCTGAAACCATAATAGATTTCAAATCGATCCTGACCAAAATGAGTCTGTAGTGAGAAATAATTTTTGCTTGAGTGCATAGGTTAAAGTTTGGGGTAGTCTTTCAACATTCTATCAGAACTACGGACCATGAAGTATGACTTCTCTGAAACAATGATAGATTTCGAATGGATCCTGACCAAAATGAGTCTGTAGTGAGAAATAATTTTTGTTGAGTGGATAGATATTAGTTAGTTGTAGTCTTTCAACATTCTATCAGAACTACGGACCATGAAGTATGACTTCTCTGAAACAATGATAGATTTCGAATGGATCCTGACCAAAATGAGTCTGTAGTGAGAAATAATTTTTGTTGAGTGGATAGATATTAGTTAGTTGTAGTCTTTCAACATTCTATCAGAACTACGGACCATGAAGTATGACTTCTCTGAAACAATGATAGATTTCGAATGGATCCTGACCAAAATGAGTCTGTAGTGAGAAATAATTTTTGTTGAGTGGATAGATATTAGTTAGTTGTACTCTTTCAACATTCTAACAGAACTACGAACCATAAAGTATGATTTCTCTGAAACCATGATAGATTTCAAATCGATCCTGACCAAAATGAGTCTGTAGCGTGAAATAATTTTTGCTTAAGTGGATAGATATTAGCTTGGGGTAGTCTTTCAACATTCTGTCAGAACTGCGAACCATAAAGTATGATTTCTCTGAAACCATAATAGATTTCAAATCGATCCTGACCAAAATGAGTCTGTAGTGAGAAATAATTTTTGCTTGAGTGCATAGGTTAAAGTTTGGGGTAGTCTTTCAACATTCTATCAGAACTACGAACCATAAAGTATGATTTCTCTGAAACAATGATAGATTTCAAATGGATCCTGACCAAAATGAGTCTGTAGTGAGAAATAATTTTTGCTTGAGTGGATAGATTTAAGTTTGGGGTAGTCTTTCAACATTCTATCAGAACTACGGACCATGAAGTATGATTTCTCTGAAACAATGATAGATTTCAAATCGATCCTGACCAAAATGAGTCTGTAGTGAGAAATAATTTTTGATGAGTGGATAGATTTAAGTTTGGGGTAGTCTTTCAACATTTTGTCAGAACTGCGAACCATAACGTATGATTTCTCTGAAACCATGATAGATTTCAAATGGATCCTGACCAAAATGAGTCTGTAGTGAGAAATAATTTTTGTTGAGTGGATAGATTTTAGTTAGTTGTAGTCTTTCAACATTCTGTCAGAACTACGAACCATAAAGTATGATTTCTCTGAAACCATGATAGAAATAATTTTTGATGAGTGGATAGATTTAAGTTTGGGGTAGTCTTTCAACATTTTGTCAGAACTGCGAACCATAACGTATGATTTCTCTGAAACCATGATAGATTTCAAATGGATCCTGACCAAAATGAGTCTGTAGTGAGAAATAATTTTTGTTGAGCGGATAGATTTTAGTTAGTTGTAGTCTTTCAACATTCTGTCAGAACTACGAACCATAAAGTATGATTTCTCTGAAACCATGATAGAAATAATTTTTGATGAGTATATAGATTTAAGTTTGGGGTAGTCTTTCAACATTCTGTCAGAACTGCGAACCATAAAGTATGATTTCTCTCAAACCATAATAGATTTCAAATCGATCCTGACCAAAATGAGTCTGTAGTGTGAAATAATTTTTGTTGAGTGGATAGATTTTAGTTAGCTTTAGTCTTTCAACATTCTGTCAGAACTACGAACCATAAAGTATGATTTCTCTGAAACCATGATAGATTTCAAATCGATCCTGACCAAAATGAGTCTGTAGTGTGAAATAATTTTCGTTGAGTGGATAGATTTTAGTTTGGGGTAGTCTTTCAACATTCTGTCAGAACTGCGAACCATAAAGTATGATTTCTCTGAAACCATGATAGATTTCAAATCGATCCTGACCAAAATGAGTCTGTAGTGTGAAACAATTTTTGCTTGAGTGGATAGATATTAGCTTGGGGTAGTCTTTCAACATTCTGTCAGAACTGCGAACCATAAAGTATGATTTCTCTGAAACCATAATAGATTTCAAATCGATCCTGACCAAAATGAGTCTGTAGTGAGAAATAATTTTTGTTGAGTGGATAGATTTTAGTTAGTTGTAGTCTTTCAACATTCTGTCAGAACTACGAACCACAAAGTATGATTTCTCTGAAACCATGATAGATTTCAAATGGATCCTGACCAAAATGAGTCTGTAGTGTGAAATAATTTTTGCTTGAGTGGATAGATTTAAGTTTGGGGTAGTCTTTCAACATTCTATCAGAACTACGGACCATGAAGTATGATTTCTCTGAGACAATGATAGATTTCAAATGGATCCTGACCAAAATGAGTCTGTAGTGAGAAATATTTTTTGCTTGAGTGGATAGATTTAAGTTTGGGGTAGTCTTTCAACATTCTATCAGAACTACGGACCATGAAGTATGATTTCTCTGAAACAATGATAGATTTCAAATCGATCCTGACCAAAATGAGTCTGTAGTGAGAAATAATTTTTGCTTGAGTACATAGATTTAAGTTTGGGGTAGTCTTTCAACATTCTGTCAGAACTACGAACCATGAAGTATGATTTCTCTGAAACAATGATAGATTTCAAATGGATCCTGACCAAAATGAGTCTGTAGTGAGAAATAATTATACAGTATCCTAAGGGTATATTAAGTTTGACACATAGTTTGTAACATAGAGAAGTAATCGAGATAGACCCTATAAAGTATATATATTCGTGATCAGCATCAATAGCGAAATCGATTGAGCGATGACCGTCCGTCCGTCCGTCCGTCCGTCCGTCCGTATGTCACCGCTTTTTGGGCCTTAAATTTTGAGCTAGGACGATGAAATTTCATATCTGGGCTTCTGAGAAAAAGATACAGTACAAGTGTAAAAATTTTTGAAATCCGCAAACTGCCACGCCCACTTTTTCATAACTTCACTAAATTATATGAAACCGAAAAATTTTGTTAAGACCAAATATTTAGGCATTTAGATTCCCTACAATCCACCCATACAAAAATTTTGGCCACGCCCACTTTTTGGGGGCGTTTTCATCACAAAACCGATTTTTGGGCCTTAAATTTTTAACTAGGACGCTGAAATTTCATATCTGTACTTCCAAGAAAAAGATACAATCCAAGTGTAAAATTTTTTTACATCCGCCCACTGCCACGCCTACTTTTTTATAACTTCACTAAATTATATGAAACCGAAAAATTTTGTTAAGACCAAATATTTAGGCATTCAGATTCCCTACAATCCACCCATACAAAAGTTTTGGGCACGCCCACTTTTTGGGGGCGTTATCATCAAAAAACCCATTTTGATAAAATTTTACATGTAACATCCTCAAACGTTCGACATTATAGCTATATTTGAGTACAATATGCAATTTGGCCATGCCCACTTTATAGAGAGGAGGATAGGGTATCATACGATCCGTTCCAGACGGATTGTAGCTTTTCTGTATGTTTTTTGCTTGAGTGGATAGATTTAAGTGTGATGTAGTCTTTCAACATTCTGTCAGAACTACGAACCATAACGTATGATTTCTCTCAAACTATGATAGATTTCAAATGGATCCTGACCAAAATGAGTCTGTAGTGAGAAATAATTTTTGATGAGTGGATAGATTTTAGTTAGTTGTAGTCTTTCAACATTCTGTCAGAACTGCGAACCATAACGTATGATTTCTCTGAAACCATGATAGATTTCAAATGGATCCTGACCAAAATGAGTCTGTAGTGAGAAATAATTTTTGTTGAGTGGATAGATTTTAGTTAGTTGTAGTCTTTCAACATTCTGTCAGAACTGCGAACCATAAAGTATGATTTCTCTGAAACCATAATAGATTTCAAATGGATCCTGACCAAAATGAGTCTGTAGTGAGAAATAATTTTTGTTGAGTGGATAGATTTTAGTTAGTTGTAGTCTTTCAACATTCTGTCAGAACTGCGAACCATAAAGTATGATTTCTCTGAAACCATAATAGATTTCAAATCGATCCTGACCAAAATGAGTCTGTAGTGAGAAATAATTTTTGCTTGAGTACATAGATTTAAGTTTGGGGTAGTCTTTCAACATTCTGTCAGAACTGCGAACCATAAAGTATGATTTCTCTGAAACCATAATAGATTTCAAATCGATCCTGACCAAAATGAGTCTGTAGTGTGAAATAATTTTTGTTGAGTGGATAGATTTTAGTTAGTTGTAGTCTTTCAACATTCTATCAGAACTACGGACCATGAAGTATGACTTCTCTGAAACAATGATAGATTTCGAATGGATCCTGACCAAAATGAGTCTGTAGTGAGAAATAATTTTTGTTGAGTGGATAGATATTAGTTAGTTGTACTCTTTCAACATTCTAACAGAACTACGAACCATAAAGTATGATTTCTCTGAAACCATGATAGATTTCAAATCGATCCTGACCAAAATGAGTCTGTAGTGTGAAATAATGTTTGCTTAAGTGGATAGATATTAGCTTGGGGTAGTCTTTCAACATTCTGTGAGAACTGCGAACCATAAAGTATGATTTCTCTGAAACCATAATAGATTTCAAATCGATCCTGACCAAAATGAGTCTGTAGTGAGAAATAATTTTTGCTTGAGTGCATAGGTTAAAGTTTGGGGTAGTCTTTCAACATTCTATCAGAACTACGGACCATGAAGTATGATTTCTCTGAAACAATGATAGATTTCGAATGGATCCTGACCAAAATGAGTCTGTAGTGAGAAATAATTTTTGTTGAGTGGATAGATATTAGTTAGTTGTACTCTTTCAACATTCTAACAGAACTACGGACCATAAAGTATGATTTCTCTGAAACAATGATAGATTTCAAATGGATCCTGACCAAAATGAGTCTGTAGTGAGAAATAATTTTTGCTTGAGTGGATAGATTTAAGTTTGGGGTAGTCTTTCAACATTCTATCAGAACTACGAACCATGTAGTATGATTTCTCTGAAACAATGATAGATTTCAAATGGATCCTGACCAAAATGAGTCTGTAGTGAGAAATAATTTTTGTTGAGTGGATAGATTTAAGTTTGATGTAGTCTTTCAACATTCTGTCAGAACTGCGAACCATAAAGTATGATTTCTCTGAAACAATGATAGATTTCGAATGGATCCTGACCAAAATGAGTCTGTAGTGAGAAATAATTTTTGTTGAGTGGATAGATATTAGTTAGTTGTACTCTTTCAACATTCTAACAGAACTACGAACCATAAAGTATGATTTCTCTGAAACAATGATAGATTTCAAATCGATCCTGACCAAAATGAGTCTGTAGTGAGAAATAATTTTTGATGAGTGGATAGATTTAAGTTTGGGGTAGTCTTTCAACATTTTGTCAGAACTGCGAACCATAACGTATGATTTCTCTGAAACCATGATAGATTTCAAATGGATCCTGACCAAAATGAGTCTGTAGTGAGAAATAATTTTTGTTGAGTGGATAGATTTTAGTTAGTTGTAGTCTTTCAACATTCTGTCAGAACTACGAACCATAAAGTATGATTTCTCTGAAACCATGATAGATTTCAAATCGATCCTGACCAAAATGAGTCTGTAGTGTGAAATAATTTTTGATGAGTGGATAGATTTAAGTTTGGGGTAGTCTTTCAACATTTTGTCAGAACTGCGAACCATAACGTATGATTTCTCTCAAACCATGATAGATTTCAAATGGATCCTGACCAAAATGAGTCTGTAGTGAGAAATAATTTTTGTTGAGTGGATAGATTTTAGTTAGTTGTAGTCTTTCAACATTTTGTCAGAACTGCGAACCATAAAGTATGATTACTCTGAAACCATGATAGATTTCAAATCGATCCTGACCAAAATGAGTCTGTAGTGAGAAATAATTTTTGCTTGAGTGCATAGGTTAAAGTTTGGGGTAGTCTTTCAACATTCTATCAGAACTACGAACCATGTAGTATGATTTCTCTGAAACAATGATAGATTTCAAATGGATCCTGACCAAAATGAGTCTGTAGTGAGAAATAATTTTTGCTTGAGTGGATAGATTTAAGTTTGATGTAGTCTTTCAACATTCTGTCAGAACTGCGAACCATAAAGTATGATTTCTCTGAAACAATGATAGATTTCAAATGGATCCTGACCAAAATGAGTCTGTAGTGAGAAATAATTTTTGCTTGAGTGGATAGATTTAAGTTTGGGATAGTCTTTCAACATTCTATCAGAACTACGGACCATGAAGTATGATTTCTCTGAAACAATGATAGATTTCAAATGGATCCTGACCAAAATGAGTCTGTAGTGTGTAATAATTTTTGCTTGAATACATAGATTTAAGTTTGGGGTAGTCTTTCAACATTTTCTCAGAACTCCGAACCATAACGTATGATTTCTCTGAAACCATGATAGATTTCAAATGGATCCTGACCAAAATGAGTCTGTAGTGAGAAATAATTTTTGCTTGAGTGGATAGATTTAAGTTTGGGGTAGTCTTTCAACATTCTGTCAGAACTGCGAACCATAAAGTATGATTTCTCTGAAACAATGATAGATTTCAAATGGATCCTGACCAAAATGAGTCTGTAGTGAGAAATAATTTTTGCTTGAGTGGATAGATTTAAGTTTGGGATAGTCTTTCAACATTCTATCAGAACTACGGACCATGAAGTATGATTTCTCTGAAACAATGATAGATTTCAAATGGATCCTGACCAAAATGAGTCTGTAGTGTGTAATAATTTTTGCTTGAATACATAGATTTAAGTTTGGGGTAGTCTTTCAACATTTTCTCAGAACTCCGAACCATAACGTATGATTTCTCTGAAACCATGATAGATTTCAAATGGATCCTGACCAAAATGAGTCTGTAGTGAGAAATAATTTTTGTTGAGTGGATAGATTTTAGTTAGTTGTAGTCTTTCAACATTCTGTCAGAACTGCGAACCATAAAGTATGATTTCTCTGAAACCATAATAGATTTCAAATCGATCCTGACCAAAATGAGTCTCTAGTGAGAAATAATTTTTGATGAGTGGATAGATTTAAGTTTGGGGTAGTCTTTCAACATTTTGTCAGAACTGCGAACCATAACGTATGATTTCTCTGAAACCATGATAGATTTCAAATGGATCCTGACCAAAATGAGTCTGTAGTGTGAAATAATTTTTGTTGAGTGGATAGATTTTAGTTAATTGTAGTCTTTCAACATTCTGTCAGAACTACGAACCATAAAGTATGATTTCTCTGAAACCATGATAGATTTCAAATCGATCCTGACCAAAATGAGTCTGTAGTGTGAAATAATTTTTGTTGAGTGGATAGATTTAAGTTTGGGGTAGTCTTTCAACATTTTGTCAGAACTGCGAACCATAACGTATGATTTCTCTGAAACCATGATAGATTTCAAATGGATCCTGACCAAAATGAGTCTGTAGTGAGAAATAATTTTTGCTTGAGTGGATAGATTTAAGTTTGGGGTAGTCTTTCAACATTTTGTCAGAACTGCGAACCATAACGTATGATTTCTCTGAAACCATGATAGATTTCAAATCGATCCTGACCAAAATGACTGTGTAGTGAGAAATAATTTTTGCTTGAGTGGATAGATTTAAGTTTGATGTAGTCTTTCAACATTCTGTCAGAACTGCGAACCATAAAGTATGATTTCTCTGAAACCATGACAGATTTCAAATCGATCCTGACCAAAATGAGTCTGTAGTGAGAAATAATTTTTGTTGAGTGGATAGATTTTAGTTAGTTGTAGTCTTTCAACATTCTGTCAGAACTGCGAACCATAAAGTATGATTTCTCTGAAACCATAATAGATTTCAAATCGATCCTGACCAAAATGAGTCTGTAGTGAGAAATAATTTTTGCTTGAGTGCATAGATTAAAGTTTGGGGTAGTCTTTCAACATTCTATCAGAACTGCGAACCATGAAGTATGATTTCTCTGAAACATTGATAGATTTCAAATGGATCCTGACCAAAATGAGTCTGTAGTGTGAAATAATTTTTGCTTGAATGGATAGATTTAAGTTTGGGGTAGTCTTTCAACATTTTCTCAGAACTCCGAACCATAACGTATGATTTCTCTGAAACCATGATAGATTTCGAATGGATCCTGACCAAAATGAGTCTGTAGTGAGAAATAATTTTTGGTGAGTGGATAGATATTAGTTAGTTGTACTCTTTCAACATTCTAACAGAACTACGAACCATAAAGTATGATTACTCTGAAACAATGATAGATTTCAAATGGATCCTGACCAAAATGAGTCTGTAGTGTGAAATAATTTTTGCTTGAGTGGATAGATTTAAGTGTGATGTAGTCTTTCAACATTCTGTCAGAACTACGAACCATAAAGTATGATTTCTCTGAAACCATGATAGATTTCAAATCGATTATGACCAAAATGAGTCTGTAGTGTGAAATAATTTTTGTTGAGTGGATAGATTTAAGTTTGGGGTAGTCTTTGAACATTTTGTCAGAACTGCGAACCGTAACGTATGATTTCTCTGAAACCATGACAGATTACAAATGGATCCTGACCAAAATGAGTCTGTAGTGAGAAATAATTTTTGTTGAGTGGATAGATTTTAGTTAGTTGTAGTCTTTCAACATTCTGTCAGAACTGCGAACCATAAAGAATGATTTCTCTGAAACCGTGATCGATTTCAAATGGATCCTGACCAAAATAAGTCTGTAGTGAGAAATAATTTTTGCTTGAGTGGATAGATTTAAGTTTGGGGTAGTCTTTCAACATTTTGTCAGAACTGCGAACCATAACGTATGATTTCTCTGAAACCATGATAGATTTCAAATCGATCCTGACCAAAATGAGTCTGTAGCGAGAAATAATTTTTGCTTGAGTGGATAGATTTAAGTTTGATGTAGTCTTTCAACATTCTGTCAGAACTGCGAACCATAAAGTATGATTTCTCTGAAACCATGATAGATTTCAAATCGATCCTGACCAAAATGAGTCTGTAGTGTGAAATAATTTTTGTTGAGTGGATAGATTTAAGTTTGGGGTAGTCTTTCAACATTTTGTCAGAACTGCGAACCATAACGTATGATTTCTCTGAAACCATGATAGATTTCAAATGGATCCTGACCAAAATGAGTCTGTAGTGAGAAATAATTTTTGCTTGAGTGGATAGATTTAAGTTTGGGGTAGTCTTTCAACATTTTGTCAGAACTGCGAACCATAACGTATGATTTCTCTGAAACCATGATAGATTTCAAATCGATCATGACCAAAATGAGTCTGTAGTGAGAAATAATTTTTGCTTGAGTGGATAGATTTAAGTTTGGGGTAGTCTTTCAACATTTTGTCAGAACTGCGAACCATAACGTATGATTTCTCTGAAACCATAATAGATTTCAAATCGATCCTGACCAAAATGAGTCTGTAGTGAGAAATAATTTTTGCTTGAGTGGATAGATTTGAGTTTGATGTAGTCTTTCAACATTCTGTCAGAACTGCGAACCATAAAGTATGATTTCTCTGAAACCATGATAGATTTCAAATCGATCCTGACCAAAATGAGTCTGTAGTGAGAAATAATTTTTGTTGAGTGGATAGATTTTAGTTAGTTGTAGTCTTTCAACATTCTGTCAGAACTGCGAACCATAAAGAATAATTTCTCTGAAACCGTGATCGATTTCAAATGGATCCTGACCAAAATAAGTCTGTAGTGAGAAATAATTTTTGCTTGAGTGGATAGATTTAAGTTTGGGGTAGTCTTTCAACATTCTGTCAGAACTGCGAACCATAAAGTATGATTTCTCTGAAACCATGATAGATTTCAAATCGATCCTGACCAAAATGTGTCTGTAGTGAGAAATAAATTTTGTTGAGTGGATAGATTTTAGTTAGTTGTAGTCTTTCAACATTCTGTCAGAACTGCGAACCATAAAGAATAATTTCTCTGAAACCGTGATCGATTTCAAATGGATCCTGACCAAAATAAGTCTGTAGTGAGAAATAATTTTTGCTTGAGTGGATAGATTTAAGTTTGATGTAGTCTTTCAACATTCTGTCAGAACTGCGAACCATAAAGTATGATTTCTCTGAAACCATGATAGATTTCAAATCGATCCTGACCAAAATGAGTCTGTAGTGAGAAATAAATTTTGTTGAGTGGATAGATTTTAGTTAGTTGTAGTCTTTCAACATTCTGTCAGAACTGCGAACCATAAAGAATAATTTCTCTGAAACCGTGATCGATTTCAAATGGATCCTGACCAAAATAAGTCTGTAGTGAGAAATAATTTTTGCTTGAGTGGATAGATTTAAGTTTGATGTAGTCTTTCAACATTCTGTCAGAACTGCGAACCATAAAGTATGATTTCTCTGAAACCATGATAGATTTCAAATCGATCCTGACCAAAATGAGTCTGTAGTGAGGAATAAGTTTTGCTTGAGTGCATAGATTAAAGTTTGGGATAGTCTTTCAACATTCTATCAGAACTACGGACCATGAAGTATGATTTCTCTGAAACAATGATAGATTTCAAATGGATCCTGACCAAAATGAGTCTGTAGTGTGAAAAAATTTTTGCTTGAGTGGATAGATTTAAGTGTGATGTAGTGCTTCACCATTCTGTCAGAACTACGAACCATAAAGTATGATTTCTCTGAAACCATGATAGATTTCAAATGGATCCTGACCAAAATGAGTCTGTAGTGTGAAATAATTTTTGTTGAGTGGATAGATTTAAGTTTGGGGTAGTCTTTCAACATTCTGTCAGAACTGCGAACCATAACGTATGATTTCTCTGAAACCATGATAGATTTCAAATCGATCCTAGCCAAAATGAGTCTGTAGTGTGAAATAATTTTTGTTGAGTGGATAGATTTAAGTTTGGGGTAGTCTTTCAACATTTTGTCAGAACTGCGAACCATAACGTATGATTTCTCTGAAACCATGATAGTTTTCAAATCGATCCTGACCAAAATGAGTCTGTAGTGAGAAATAATTTTTGCTTGAGTGCATAGATTAAAGTTTGGGGTAGTCTTTCAACATTCTATCAGAACTACGAACCATGAAGTATGATTTCTCTGAAACAATGATAGATTTCAAATGGATCCTGACCAAAATGAGTCTGTGGTGTGAAATAATTTTTGCTTTAGTGGATAGATTTAAGTGTGATGTAGTCTTTCAACATTCTGTCAGAACTACGAACCATAAAGTATGATTTCTCTGAAACCATGATAGATTTCAAATCGATCCTGACCAAAATGAGTCTGTAGTGTGAAATAATTTTTGTTGAGTGGATAGATTTAAGTTTGATGTAGTCTTTCAACATTCTGTCAGAACTGCGAACCATAAAGTATGATTTCTCTGAAACCATGATAGATTTCAAATCGATCCTGACCAAAATGAGTCTGTAGTGAGAAATAATTTTTGCTTGAGTGCATAGATTAAAGTTTGGGGTAGTCTTTCAACATTCTATCAGAACTACGGACCATGAAGTATGATTTCTCTGAAACAATGATAGATTTCAAATGGATCCTGACCAAAATGAGTCTGTAGTGAGAAATAATTTTTGCTTGAGTGCATAGATTAAAGTTTGGGGTAGTCTTTCAACATTCTATCAGAACTACGGACCATGAAGTATGATTTCTCTGAAACAATGATAGATTTCAAATGGATCCTGACCAAAATGAGTCTGTAGTGTGAAATAATTTTTGCTTGAGTGGATAGATTTAAGTTTGATGTAGTCTTTCAACATTCTGTCAGAACTGCGAACCATAAAGTATGATTTCTCTGAAACCATGATAGATTTCAAATCGATCCTGACCGAAATGAGTCTGTAGTGTGAAATAATTTTTGTTGAGTAAATAGATTTAAGTTTGATGTAGTCTTTCAACATTCTGTCAGAACTACGAACCATAAAGTATGATTTCTCTGAAACCATGATAGATTTCAAATCGATCCTGACCAAAATGAGTCTATAGTGAGAAATAATGTTTGCTTGAGTGGATAGATTTAAGTTTGATGTAGTCTTTCAACATTTTCTCAGTACTCCGAACCATAACGTATGATTTCTCTGAAACCATGATAGATTTCGAATGGATCCTGACCAAAATGAGTCTGTAGTGAGAAATAATTTTTGTTGAGTGGATAGATATTAGTTAGTTGTACTCTTTCAACATTCTAACAGAACTACGAACCATAAAGTATGATTTCTCTGAAACCATGATAGATTTCAAATCATCCTGACCAAAATGAGTCTGTAGTGCGAAATAATTTATGCTTGAGTGGATAGATTTAAGTTTGGGGTAGTCTTTCAACATTTTGTCAGAACTCCGAACCATAACGTATGATTTCTCTGAAACCATGATAGATTTCGAATGGATTCTGATCAGAATGAGTCTGTGGTGTGAAATAATTTTTGTTGAGTGGATAGATTTTAGTTAGTTGTAGTCTTTCAACATTCTGTCAGAACTGCGAACCATACAGTATGATTTCTCTGAAACCGCGGTAGATTTCAAATCGATCCTGACCAAAATGAGTCTGTAGTGTCAAATAATTTTTGCTTCAGTTAATAGATATTAGCTTGTGGTAGTCTTTCAACATTCTATTAGAACTACGAACCATGAAGTATGACTTCTCTGAAACCGCGATAGGTTTCAAATCGATCCTAACCAAAATGAGTCTGTAGTGTGAAATAATTTTTGTTGAGTGGATAGATTTTAGTTAGTTGTAGTCTTTCAACATTCTGTCAGAACTGCGAACCATAAAGTATGATTTCTCTAAAACCATGATAGATTTCAAATCGATCCTGACCAAAATGAGTCTGTAGTGTGAAATAATTTTTGTTGAGTGGATAGATTTTAGTTAGTTGTAGTCTTTCAACATTTTATCAGAACTGCGAACCGTAACGTATGATTTCTGTGAAACCATGATAGATTTCAAATGGATCCTGACCAAAATGAGTCTGTAGTGAGAAATAATTTTTGCTTCAGTGGATAGATATTAGTTTGGGGTAGTCTTTCAACATTCTATTAGAACTACGAACCATGAAGTACGATTTCTGTGAAACCATGATAGATTTTAAATGGATCCTGACCAAAATGAGTCTGTAGTGTGAAATAATTTTTGCTTTAGTGGATAGATATTAGTTTGGGGTAGTCTTTCAACATTCTATTAGAACTACAAACCATGAAGTATGACTTCTCTGAAACCATGACAGATTACAAATCGATCCTGACCAAAATGAGTCTGTAGTGTGGCTTCAGTGGATAGATATTAGTTTGGGGTAGTCTTTCAACATTCTATTAGAACTACGAACCATGAAGTACGATTTCTCTGAAACCACGATAGATTTCAAATCGATCCTGACTAAAATGAGTCTGTAGTGTGAAATCATTTGTGCTTCTGTGGTAACATTCTAACAGAGCTACGTGTATAGAAATTGTTATGATATCCCTTCAGATTATGTGTCTGTAGTGTTAAATAATTTTTGGTGAGTGGATAGATTTTAGTTATGGGTAGTCTTTCAACATTCTAACAGAGCTACGCACTATGAGGTATGATTTCAAATTATTAATATTTCAAGTAATAGTGTAATTCATATACGAAGATGGTGACTTATTTGTAAATAATTAAATCTTAAAATTAAGCTTAAAAAGAATTACATAATTCCATTTTATTTTATAAACAAATTTATTTTTAATGGTTCAAAATATATACTTATAATCATGTTTATGTTAATTATTTATAATTATTTTATAAATTTTGAATAATAATGTTCATAGTTTATACATTTAGAAAATAATTTAATCGTGAATATACATATGTATATTATTATCTTAACATTGGTTTCCAGTAAATTCATTAGTCATTAAAATCTGATGTAAGTTCATTGTGATTATCAAATAGAAAGAGTTTAAAAAAATATTGATTTGTGGTATCAATGATATGAAATTAATTCATCTTAGATTATGAAATATCTATCAATTTGTTTAATTAATTTACTTTAAGTATTAGTTGTAACAATCAGATTATTTTTCTTGTGTTTATTTTGTTATCTTTTCTTTTTTTAATTGGAAGTTGTTTCATTCAATTCAATAAGAATTGTTATAACATTTTTATAATATGAAGAAGATTGATATTTATATCGTTCGTTTTGTTTGTTTCTTCATTATTATTTAGAATTTATAAAAAAAATTATAAAGAAATAATATTAGTTGGTAAATTAATTTTAGCAGCTGTAACAAAAAGTGCACAGATTCATTTTTCTTCATGGTTACCTGCATTTATAGCAGTTCCATCTCCTGTTTCTGCTTTGTTTCATTCTTCTACTTTGGTAACAGCAGAAGATTATTAATTCGTTTTAATTTATATGTCAATTATTATTATTAGCTAGTTTAACAATATTTATTTCTGGTTAAGGGGCTAATTTTGAATTTGATTAAAAACATTATTGCATTATCAGATTATTGCATCTAAGATTTAATAATAATAATTTTATCTATAGAACATGCTTTATTTAAAGCCTTACTTTTTTTATCAAGATTAACTTTTAATGGGAAGATTAGGTTTATATGTATATACCACTAACTTCTTCTTTAATGTAGCTAATATAGCTTTATGTGGCATTAGAGGATTTGATTTTAGAAATCGTTTCTTGAAGAATATTAAATTTATTTACTTATTATCTTCTTTTACAAGCTGTTGCGTGAACCTGGAAGAAATTTTTTTGTTAAAAAAAGTAAACAAAGAATCTTTTCTTGAAGGTGATTACTTGGTATTGTAACATTACCTTAGTTACCTCCTTATAACTTTCCAATGCATTTACCTTTATTACAGATATTTACCTCAACGCTGACATGGAAAGAAAAATGATTAACAAATGAAATTAGATACAATTTCAACAAAATACTTACCAGGAACCTCTCTCGACTACCTCCCTCTCGCGTACAATGGATGAAACCGGGCTTCGTTCACGGATCAAGAGTCAATGAACTCAATCAGTAAACGAATTGAAGGTGGATTTTATTTGTTAAATGTAGGTTTTGTTTTTTTATCTATTTAACATTTTGTGTAACTTGTCGTTTGATATAGGTTTTAAATTATTTTATTTGTTAGGTCCAGGTCAAAGTAGTGTAGTTTTTTTGTTCATTATTTAAGTTTAAATGTTAGCTTATTGGCATTGACCAAATAGGGACAAGGAGTATTGACATGATAATACTTTGCCAATGCTCCGGTAATATTAGACAGATATACGGGTATAGTGCAGGATAGAGAGGACAAATATAAGGATTAGGACAACAAAAGAGAAATGAAAGACAAAGGAAAATCGACCGCTGACCTACTTACTTACTTAGGTGGCGCTACATTTCGGGGTGAACCTGGGCCTCCAATAACAAGCATCTACAGTTAGAGCTGTCCTTAGCTCTCTGCCTCCAGTTGCGCACTCCAAGCTGTTCAGGTCCCCTTCAACTTGTGTGCGCCACCTAAGGCGATGTCTTCCTCGCCCTCCGGGTTGGTTGGATTCGAAGACTCTGCGGGCCGGACCACTGGTGTCCAATCGCGCTACATGTCTTAGACATCTCAAACGACTGATGCGCAGTTTTTTGACTAGGTCGATGTCGCTTTACAGCTCGTATAGTTCGTCGTTAAATCTCCTTCTCCAAAGCCCGTCGACGCAAACGGGACCGAAAATTTTACGAAGAATTTTCTCTCGAAGCGAAGCGAGGATATCTTCATCGGATTCTGATAGAGTCCAAGCTTCAGTGCCATAAAGCAGGACTGGGATGTCTTCTTAATTGTTGCCTTCTCAGCCCAAAGAAACAGCGATTGGCAAGAGTTATTCTTCGTTTTATTTCTGCCGAGGTGTTGTTGTCAGAATTGATAGTAGAGCCGAGGTAGACAAAGTCCCTTACTACCTCAAAGTTAAAGCTGTCGATTGTGACGTTCTGTCCAATTCGTCGATGTTGAGTGTCCCTCCTTGTTGACAGCATATACTTGGTTTTGCCCTCGTTTACCGCTAAACCCATTTTGGCAGCCTCCGTTGCAATACTAGCGAACGCACCAGTGATAGCCCGCTGTGTTCTCCCAATTATGTCGATATCGTAGGCGTGAGTTGCACAAATTTTTGAAAGATTGTGCCTACGGTGTTTACTTGTGAGTTTTGAACAATTCTTTCAAGTATGATATTAAAAAAGTCACATGACAGAGCGTCACCTTTTCTAAATCCTATTTTGACATCAAAGGTCTCGATGAGATCGTTACCGACCTTGATGCAGCAGCGAGAATTCTCCAACATCATCCTGCACAGGCGAACGAGTTTGGTAGGGATGCCAAAACTAGACATGGTTCTGTATAGCTCGTCTCTATTGATGCTGTCATATGCGGCCTGAAAATCGATGAAAATATGGTGGGTATCTATTTGGACTTCTTGGGTTTTTTCCAGGATCTGGTGAAGTGTGAAGATTCGATCGATTATGGACTTTCCTGGTCTGAAACCACACTGATAGGGCCCAATCAGGTTGTTGACGAAGGGTTTCAGACGTTCACACAATATGGCGGATAGGATCTTGTACGCGATGATGAGGAGACTGATACCTCTGTTGGCGCAATTGAGGGGGTCATTCATCAGGCATACACTCATCTGACTAAATTTTAGAAATGAGTTAGTGTATGCTCTCTACCAGCTCATTTCCAGCTGCTTTGAACAGCTCGTCTGGTAAGCCGTCAGGTCCAGCAGCCTTGTTGGATTTAAGTTTGGATATTGCTATCCTCACTTCGTTTTGGTCAGGTGGACGGAAGTTTTGGCTATCATCGTCTATGTTGAATGGGTCATTCTGCCTGACAGCGGAATGTTGGTCTTCGTCGCCGTTATACAGTCTGCAGAAGAAGTTTTTTCCAATTCTCAGCACCGACTGTGACTCTACTACGAGGTTTCCTTCTTCATCTCTACAGGCTTCTGTACGGGTCTTGTTGGCCTGACACGTTCTTTTTACCTGTTGGTAAAACTTCCGTATATTGTTCCTGGAGTATAATCTCTCAATACCTTCGATCGCGCTCTTCTCGTGCTCTTTTTGCTTCATTCGGAGAAGCCGATGCTCACGAGCCGCTCTCGTCCTTCTTTGCAGCGCCGCTTTGTATGCCTCTTGTTTCTTGGTGACGTTTCGCCCCGCAGCGACGTCAGTAAGCCTAAGTCCGTTTCCGGACGTGGTGTCGTGGAGGCTGTGCTTACCAATCGTCCTACCAAAGACGTTGTCGTTTCCTATCTTGGCATTAAAATCGCCCAGAACGATTCTAACGTCATATTTAGGACATTGCTCATAGGTTTTGTCAAGGAGCTCGTAGAAACATTCTTTGGTGGCGTCGTCCTTGTCTTCTGTGGGGGCATGAGCGCATATAAGGCTTATGTTGGCGAATTTAGCCTTGATGCGGATTGTCATAAGTCGTTCGCTCACGCGTCGAAAGCTTAAGACTTCTTGCCTAAGTCTGCCGCCTATGACAAATCCACATCCGAATAAGTGCTGTTTCTGCTCTCTATAGCAATCACTGTAATAGATGTCACAGTTTCCCATCCTTTTTTTGCCCGGCCCATCCCATCGCACTTCCTGGATGGCGGTGATATCTGCATTGTAGCAGTCTAGGGCCTCTGCTAGTTGTTCGGCTGCACGCGGCCTGTTAAGGGTCCGAACATTTCACGTGCAGATCCGAAGATCGTTGTCTTTATTACGTTTGCTGGGGTCGTCAACAGTTGGATCATCTTTATCCGAGGCTTGTTGTTGCATCGTAACTACTGATTTTTTTACGTGGTCGGAAGTTACCCCTACGCACAACCCCCAACCTGGAGGGGCCTGAATTATGTATGAATCAAATTTCATATTTAAAAAATCAGAATATTCATAACTTCAATATCATTGGTGACGAATTGATTTTAAAGTAAGGTTCACTAATTTCAACCTGTGAAGAGTATCTGACTGAGAAGCGGCAGCCTTCCACTCACTTCGATCCTGGACACGCTGTTTCCAGGTGGACAGGCATATAGAACTAATAGTCCAGTCATCGAGCCTCGCTTCATCCACCTATACTTGGTTGGTGATTTGATGCATGCACCCTAACAAAGCATCACCACCATGTTTGAAAAGCTCCGATGGTAGATAATCAGAGCCGGCGGCTTTGTTGTTCTTTAGCTTTTTGTTAGCTGAGCCAACCTCTTCAAAACTGGGAGGGGGATGGCTTCATCATTGACTGGATGCGGGTTCTCTTCTTGCCCTATATCTCTCTCTATCTGATGCCCATTAAGTACCTGCTGGATATGTTGCTTTAACATATCTACTATTTCTTCGGTTACTATGCTTCCTTCACTGTTTCGAAGGGGGCTTCCAATGCTGAATTCCTTTTTCTTTGCGATTTGCTGTTTCTTCTCTTTGGATAGTCGACCGTTGTCTGTTGTCGTGTCGTGGAGGCTGTGCTAATCCGCCGAAGATATTTTCCTTGTATTTAATTATTTATCATTTTGGAATAAATCCGCCTAATGAAAGTAAATTTAAGAATAAAGAAAAATTTTAAATTTTATTGATAAAAGCAATTAAATAATTGATTAATATGATATAATTTAAATATATTAATGACGCCTTTTAAGAATCCAACAAGTAATCAAGAAAAGGCATTCAATAAATTGCATTCAAAAGAGAGGGTAATAATTGAAAGATGTTTTGCCCAAGTGAAGAGGAGATCTCCAATTCTATAAAACTGCATACGTCTCAATTTAGAAAATATTCCAAATATAATTGTGGCATGTTTCGTTTTGCACAATGTTGCAAAGCATTTAAATGATAACAACGATTTCCAATTGCCAGAAGGCGTAGAAAATGAGATCTCTGTTTAAGGTGATGAAGAACTAATGGCTAGTCTACTTCAAATTCAACGAATGGGGCAGATTAAGAGATCTGAATTAGCAGGAATAATATGTAACGTAAAATTCGTAGAACTTTATTGAACATATGTATCTTCTTAATACAAAAAAAATAAGTACAAAATATAATAAAAAACAGTGTTCCAAAAATAAAATGTTATTTCAATAAAAAATAAAAATTATTTTTTCCGGGCTTTATAAATTTAAGAAGGTTGATTCACTTTCAGTGGTGGTGATGGAATTATAAGTAGGATACGAATTCTGTTCTTCGTTTTTTTAAATGTTCTGCATCACTTAGGACTAAAGTCCTTTAAAGTTATAAACCCAGTGATGGAGTGAAAGGAAAAGGTATAGGAAAGTTAGAAGTTGGTAGGAAAAAGAAAGAGAGTTAGATGACGATGCGCGTTGACTTTAAATCTTTGTAAATCATAATTTGATGGAAATATTGAGGACGGCAAGTCATTCCACATACGTGTTGAATGGCTAAAGAACGTGCTTCTGAATTTGACTGTGCGATGTGATTAAACTGACGGACAGGCGGGACACAATTATAGATTTCGTCCGAACAGCTATGATGGAAATATCGGTACAGGACCGATAAACATCCAACATTCCGACGATGTTCCAGCGAAGGGATTTGGTTGCAAATTGATAGGTCACCTATCAATCTACATGCCTGACGCTGGACACGATCTAATAAACTCAGACATGTTACGGGAGCTCCCACCCAAACGTGTGAGTTGTATTCGAATTTTGGACGAATGTACAAATAGTAGCCAAGTCTGAAGGACTGAAAAAACGTTTACACCTCTTGAGGAATCCGAGGCAAATAGCGCCATTTTTCGCAGCTTCGGAAATCTGATGATTCCAGCGAAGGTCTGGGGTAACAAGCATGCCAAGCATTTACAAGCCGTTAGAATCCTCAATATCAGCTCCATTCATTTTTAGTTTGGCTACATTGATATCCCGCTTCAGAGACAGGAGACAGCACTGGGCTTTTGACGAATTGAACTCGACTCGGTTTTTAGCACCCCAATTGATGATTGCATCAATATCGGAGTAGAGCTCGGTTGACATTCGCTGCCGATGAGACTCTACAGCTTGGGGTCTCAGCCGTGGAGTCGCCAAAGAGTAAGTGAAGTCAAGAGTACTGTCATCCGCAAAGGAATGGATTGGATTGCGACTAAGAGAGAGAAGGTCATTAATAAATATTAAACATACAGAAAAGCTACAATCCGTCTGGAACGGATCGTCTAATACTCTATATACTGACGGTCATTGAGAAGACGGTTTCTTTCAAGATATCTCATGAGATGGAAGTTAACAATGCTTTCCATGACCTTGGAGAGCACTGATGTTAGGGCAATGGGTCAGTAGTTCGAAGGGGAGGTTTTATCGCCCTTTTTAGGGATCGGCTGGACGTGCGCGAGTTTCCAAATAGAGTGGAAGAGCTTACGTAGAGGTTTAGCCAGGGAAGAAGAACACCTCTTCAAAACAAGGGGAGGGATCCCATTTGGACCTGAAGATTTGTTACTTTTAAGATCTTTGAGGACTCGAGCTAATAAGCGGGTTCGGAAAAATATTTGTCCTAGTGAATATTGAACCGGATTCAGTAATGGTGGTGGAAGAGAAGTATCTGGCAAGGTGGAATTTGCAGCAAACATAGCTGCCAACAGATTGGCTTTCTCTTGGGAGTCAGTGATACTTTGATCATTATGGACAAGAGCTGGGATAGATGTTGAGGCGGAGCTTTTAATTCTTTTAACCCTTTAATGCATGATTTTTTTATTTTTAACGAATTAAATATATGTTATGTAAAAATATAATCTAAACAAAATCTACCCATTAGTTTTTCCGAAAAATCGGATTTTCACTATGATGCAGATATGCAACGCTATGCATTTACGGTATATAAAAAAGTATGAAATTATTTAAATGAATACTAAATTATTTTTTAACGAATTATTTTTTATCATTTTATTGGACAAATTCATTAATACAATAAAACAAACATTACAAACAAATTAAAAGAAACGCATTAACATAAATAATAATTCATTTTCATAAAAAAAAACATATGTATGTACATCAGTCGAGTTTGTAATGTAAAAAAGCGCGTAATGTTAGTACTAATTTATACATACATACATACATAGTTATTTCAAGTAGTACTTTCAAAGCAAACATATAGGTACTGTAGTTTCAAAACATTAGAAGTGAGAAAAGCGCACATTGCAACCTAAGAATGAAAATCCTTGTAATAATTATTGCTTTTGTTAAAACATAGGGCTGTGTCACATTTTTCACATTTCACATATGTGTACCCATTACAATTTGGTAGCTTGCATCGTAGTCTTTTTATACCCTATCCTAAGGGTATATTAAGTTTGACACATAGTTTGTAACATAGAGAAATAATCGAGATAGACCCTATAAAGTATATATATTCGTGATCAGCATCAATAGCGAAATCGATTGAGCGATGACCGTCCGTCCGTCCGTCCGTCCGTATGTCACCGCTTTTTGGGCCTTAAATTTTGAGCTAGGACGATGAAATTTCATATCTGGGCTTCTGAGAAAAAGATACAGTACAAGTGTAAAAATTTTTGAAATCCGCCCACTGCCACGCCCACTTTTTCTTAACTTCACTAAATTATATGAAACCGAAAAATTTTGTTAAGACCAAATATTTAGGCATTCAGATTCCCTACAATCCACCCATACAAAAGTTTTGGCCACGCCCACTTTTTGGAGGCGTTTTCATCACAAAACCGATTTTTGGGCCTTAAATTTTTAACTAGGACGCTGAAATTTCATATCTGGGCTTCCAAGAAAAAGATACAGTACAGGTGTAAAATTTTTTTACATCCGCCCACTGCCACGCCTACTTTTTTATAACTTCACTAAATTATATGAAACCGAAAAATTTTGTTAAGACCAAATATTTAGGTATACAGATTCCCTACAATTCTCCCATAGAACAGTTTTGGTCACGCCCACTTTTTGGGGGCGTTTTCATCAAAAAACCGATTTTCATGAAATTTTACATGTAACATCCTCAAACGTTCGACATTATAGCTATATTTGAGTACAATATGCAATTTGGCCACGCCCACTTTATAGAGAGGAGGATAGGGTATCATACGATCCGTTCCAGACGGATTGTAGCTTTTCTGTATGTTTTTTAAATAGACTGGCTAATGCGAGATCTCGTCTTTTCTTATATCAGTCGATGGAACATGGGACTTTGGAAACTTTCTTTTGCGTTCTTGAAGAAGAGCTGATGGTGAGCCGATTGGCCTTCCTCTTATGTTTTGAAGCGAAGTTCCACTTCGGCAAAGAGATTCACCTAAATCTATCCAAAATTCTGATAAACTGATTGGGACATCGATCCTAACCAAAATGAGTCTGTAGTGTGAAATAATTTTTGTTGAGTGGATAGATTTAAGTTTGGGGTAGTCTTTTAACAATTTGTCAGAACTGCGAACCATAACGTATGATTTCTCTGAAACCATGATAGATTTCAAATGGATCCTGAACAAAATGAGTCTGTAGTGAGAAATAATTTTTGCTTGAGTGGATAGACTTAAGTTTGATGTAGTCTTTCAACATTCTGTCAGAACTGCGAACCATAAAGTATGATTTCTCTGAAACCACGACAGATTTCAAATCGATCCTGACCAAAATGAGTCTGTGGTGTGAAATAATTTTTGTTGAGTGGATAGATTTTAGTTTGGGGTAGTCTTTTAACAATTTGACAGAACTGCGAACCATAACGTATGATTTCTCTGAAACCATGATAGATTTCAAATGGATCCTGACCAAAATGAGTCTGTAGTGAGAAATAATTTTTGCTTGAGTGGATAGATTTAAGTTTGATGTAGTCTTTCAACATTCTGTCAGAACTGCGAACCATAAAGTATGATTTCTCTGAAACCATGATAGATTTCAAATGGATCCTGACCAAAATGAGTCTGTAGTGAGAAATAATTTTTGCTTGAGTGGATAGATTTAAGTTTGATGTAGTCTTTCAACATTCTGTCAGAACTGCGAACCATAAAGTATGATTTCTCTGAAACCATGATAGATTTCAAATCGATCCTGACCAAAATGAGTCTGTGGTGTGAAATAATTTTTGCTTGAGTGGATAGATTTAAGTTTGATGTAGTCTTTCAACATTCTGTCAGAACTGCGAACCATAAAGTATGATTTCTCTGAAACCATCATAGATTTCAAATCGATCCTGACCAACATAAGTCTGTAGTGAGAAATAATTTTTGCTTGAGTGGATAGACTTAAGTTTGGGGTAGTCTTTTAACAATTTGTCAGAACTGCGAACCATAACGTATGATTTCTCTGAAACCATGATAGATTTCAAATGGATCCTGACCAAAATGAGTCTGTAGTGAGAAATAATTTTTGCTTGAGTACATAGATTTAAGTTTGGGGTAGTCTTTCAACATTCTGTCAGAACTACGAACCATGTTGTATGATTTCTCTGAAACAATGATAGATTTCAAATGGATCCTGACCAAAATGAGTCTGTAGTGTGAAATAATTTTTGCTTGAGTGGATAGATTTAAGTTTGATGTAGTCTTTCAACATTCTGTCAGAACTGCGAACCATAAAGTATGATTTCTCTGAAACCATCATAGATTTCAAATCGATCCTGACCAACGTAAGTCTGTAGTGAGAAATAATTTTTGCTTGAGTGGATAGACTTAAGTTTGGGGTAGTCTTTCAACAGTCTATCGGAACTACGAACCATAACGTATGATTTTTCTGAAGCCATAATAGATTTCAAATGGATCCTGACCAAAATGAGTCTGTGCTGTGAAATAATTTTTGCTTGAGTGGATACATTTAAGTTTGATGTAGTCTTTCAACATTCTGTCAGAACTGCGAACCATAAAGTATGATTTCTCTGAAACCATGATAGATTTCAAATCGATCCTGACCAAAATAAGTCTGTAGTGAGAAATAATGTTTGCTTGAGTGGATATATTTAAGTTTGGGGTAGTCTTTCAACATTTTGTCAGAACTGCGAACCATAAAGTATGATTTCTCTGAAACCATGATAGATTTCAAATCGATCCTGACCAAAATGAGTCTGTAGTGTGAAATAATTTTTGTTGAGTGGATAGATTTTAGTTAGGGGTAGTCTTTCAACATTCTGTCAGAACTGCGAACCATAAAGTATGATTTCTCTGAAACCATCATAGATTTCAAATCGATCCTGACCAACATAAGTCTGTAGTGTGAAATAATTTTTGCTTGAGTGGATAGATTTAAGTTTGATGTAGTCTTTCAACATTTTGTCAGAACTGCGAACCATAAAGTATGATTTCTCTGAAACCATGATAGATTTCAAAATAAGTCTGTAGTGAGAAATAATTTTTGCTTGAGTGCATAGATTTAAGTTTGGGGTAGTCTTTCAACATTCTATCAGAACTACGAACCATGAAGTATGATTTCTCTGAAACAATGATAGATTTCAAAGGGATTCTGACCAAAATGAGTCTGTGGTGTGAAATAATTTTTGCTTGAGTGGATAGATTTAAGTTTGATGTAGTCTTTCAACATTCTGTCAGAACTGCGAACTATAAAGTATGATTTCTCTGAAACCATCATAGATTTCAAATCGATCCTGACCAACATAAGTCTGTAGTGAGAAATAATTTTTGCTTGAGTGGATAGATTTAAGTTTGATGTAGTCTTTCAACATTCTGTCAGAACTGCGAACCATAAAGTATGATTTCTCTGAAACCATCATAGATTTCAAATCGATCCTGACCAACATAAGTCTGTAGTGAGAAATAATTTTTGCTTGAGTGGATAGACTTAAGTTTGGGGTAGTCTTTCAACATTCTGTCAGAACTGCGAACCATAAAGTATGATTTCTCTGAAACCATTATAGATTTCAAATCGATCCTGACCAAAATAAGTCTGTAGTGAGAAATAATTTTTGCTTGAGTGCATAGATTTAAGTTTGGGGTAGTCTTTCAACATTCTGTCAGAACTGCGAACCATAAAGTATGATTTCTCTGAAACCATGATAGATTTCAAATGGATCCTGACCAAAATGAGTCTGTAGTGTGAAATAATTTTTGCTTGAGTGGATAGACTTAAGTTTGGGGTAGTCTTTCAACAGTCTATCGGAACTACGAACCATAACGTATGATTTCTCTGAAACCATCATAGATTTCAAATCGATCCTGACCAACATAAGTCTGTAGTGAGAAATAATTTTTGCTTGAGTGGATAGACTTAAGTTTGGGGTAGTCTTTCAACATTCTGTCAGAACTGCGAACCATAAAGTATGATTTCTCTGAAACCATTATAGATTTCAAATCGATCCTGACCAAAATAAGTCTGTAGTGAGAAATAATTTTTGCTTGAGTTTATAGATTTAAGTTTGATGTAGTCTTTCAACATTCTGTCAGAACTGCGAACCATAAAGTATGATTTCTCTGAAACCATCATAGATTTCAAATCGATCCTGACCAACATAAGTCTGTAGTGAGAAATAATTTTTGCTTGAGTGGATAGACTTAAGTTTGGGGTAGTCTTTCAACAGTCTATCGGAACTACGAACCATAACGTATGATTTCTCTGAAGCCATAATAGATTTCAAATGGATCCTGACCAAAATGAGTCTGTGGTGTGAAATAATTTTTGCTTGAGTGGATAGACTTAAGTTTGGGGTAGTCTTTCAACATTCTATCAGAACTACGAACCATAACGTATGATTTCTCTGAAGCCATGATAGATTTCAAATGGATCCTGACCAAAATGAGTCTGTAGTGAGAAATAATTTTTGTTGAGTGGATAGATTCTAGTTAGTTATAGTCTTTCAACATTCTGTCAGAACTGCGAACCATAAAGTATGATTTCTCTGAGACCATGATAGATTTCAAATCGATCCTAACCAAAATGAGTCTGTAGTGTGAAATAATTTTTGCTTCAGTTGATAGATATTAGCTTGGGGTAGTCTTTCAACATTCTATTAGAACTACGAACCATGAAGTATGACTGCTCTGAAACCATGACAGATTACAAATCGATTGTGACCAAAATGAGTCTGTGGTGAGACATAATTTTTGCTTGAGTGGATAGATTTAAGTTTGGGGTAGTCGTTCAACATTCTATCAGAACTACGAACCCTGAAGTATGATTTCTTTGAAACCGCTATAGATTTCAAATCGATCCTGACCAAAATGAGTCTGTAGTGTGAAATAATTTTTGTTGAGTCCATAGATTTTAGTTAGTTGTAGTCTTTCAACATTCTGTCAGAACTGCGAACCATAAAGTATGATTTCTCTGAAACCATGATAGATTTCAAATCGATCCTGACCAAAATAAGTCTGTAGTGAGAAATAATTTTTGCTTGAGTACATAGATTTAAGTTTGGGGTAGTCTTTCAACATTCTGTCAGAACTACGAACCATGAAGTATGATTTCTCTGAAACAATGATAGATTTCAAATGGATCCTGACCAAAATGAGTCTGTAGTGTGAAATAATTTTTGCTTGAGTGGATAGATTTAAGTTTGATGTAGTCTTTCAACATTCTGTCAGAACTGCGAACCATAAAGTATGATTTCTCTGAAACCATCATAGATTTCAAATCGATCCTGACCAAAATAAGTCTGTAGTGAGAAATAATTTTTGCTTGAGTGGATAGATTTAAGTTTGGGGTAGTCTTTCAACATTTTGTCAGAACTGCGAACCATAAAGTATGATTTCTCTGAAACCATGATAGATTTCAAAATAAGTCTGTAGTGAGAAATAATTTTTGCTTGAGTGAATAGATTTAAGTTTGGGGTAGTCTTTCAACATTCTATCAGAACTACGAACCATGAAGTATGATTTCTCTGAAACAATGATAGATTTCAAATGGATCCTGACCAGAATGAGTCTGTGGTGTGAAATAATTTTTGCTTGAGTGGATAGATATAAGTTTGATGTAGTCTTTCAACATTCTGTCAGAACTGCGAACCATAAAGTATGATTTCTCTGAAACCATCATAGATTTCAAATCGATCCTGACCAACATAAGTCTGTAGTGAGAAATAATTTTTGCTTGAGTGGATAGACTTAAGTTTGGGGTAGTCTTTCAACATTCTATCAGAACTACGAACCATAACGTATGATTTCTCTGAAGCCATAATAGATTTCAAATGGATCCCGGCCAAAATGAGTCTGTGGTGTGAAATAATTTTTGCTTGAGTGGATAGATTTAAGTTTGATGTAGTCTTTCAACATTCTGTCAGAACTGCGAACCATAAAGTATGATTTCTCTGAAACCATGATAGATTTCAAATCGATCCTGACCAAAATAAGTCTGTAGTGAGAAATAATTTTTGCTTGAGTGGATAGATTTAAGTTTGGGGTAGTCTTTCAACATTTTGTCAGAACTGCGAACCATAAAGTATGATTTCTCTGAAACCATGATAGATTTCAAAATAAGTCTGTAGTGAGAAATATTTTTTGCTTGAGTGCATAGATTTAAGTTTGGGGTAGTCTTTCAACATTCTATCAGAACTACGAACCATGAAGTATGATTTCTCTGAAACAATGATAGATTTCAAATGGATCCTGACCAAAATGAGTCTGTGGTGTGAAATAATTTTTGCTTGAGTGGATAGATTTAAGTTTGATGTAGTCTTTCAACATTCTGTCAGAACTGCGAACCATAAAGTATGATTTCTCTGAAACCATAATAGATTTCAAATCGATCCTGACCAAAATAAGTCTGTAGTGAGAAATAATTTTTGCTTGAGTGCATAGATTTAAGTTTGGGGTAGTCTTTCAACATTCTATCAGAACTACGAACCATGAAGTATGATTTCTCTGAAACAATGATAGATTTCAAATGGATCCTGACCAAAATGAGTCTGTGGTGTGAAATAATTTTTGCTTGAGTGGATAGATTTAAGTTTGATGTGGTCTTTCAACATTCTGTCAGAACTGCGAACCATAAAGTATGATTTCTCTGAAACAATGATAGATTTCAAATGGATCCTGACCAAAATGAGTCTGTAGTGTGAAATAATTTTTGCTTGAGTGGATAGACTTAAGTTTGGGGTAGTCTTTCAACATTCTATCAGAACTACGAACCATAACGTATGATTTCTCTGAAGCCATGATAGATTTCAAATGGATCCTGACCAAAATGAGTCTGTAGTGAGAAATAATTTTTGTTGAGTGGATAGATTTTAGTTAGTTGTAGTCTTTCAACATTCTGTCAGAACTACGAACCATAAAGTATGATTTCTCTGAAACCATGATAGATTTCAAATCGATCCTGACCAAAATAAGTCTGTAGTGAGAAATAATTTTTGCTTGAGTGCATAGATTTAAGTTTGGGGTAGTCTTTCAACATTCTATCAGAACTACGAACCATGAAGTATGATTTCTCTGAAACCGCTATAGATTTCAAATGGATCCTGACCAAAATGAGTCTGTGGTGTGAAATAATTTTTGCTTGAGTGGATAGATTTAAGTTTGATGTAGTCTTTCAACATTCTGTCAGAACTGCGAACCATAAAGTATGATTTCTCTGAAACAATGATAGATTTCAAATGGATCCTGACCAAAATGAGTCTGTAGTGAGAAATAATTTTTGCTTGAGTGGATAGATTTAAGCTTGGGGTAGTCTTTCAACATTTTGTCAGAACTTCGAACCATAAAGTATGATTTCTCTGAAACCATGATAGATTTCAAATGGATCCTGACCAAAATGAGTCTGTAGTGAGAAATAATTTTTGCTTGAATGGATAGATTTAAGTTTGATGTAGTCTTTCAACATTCTGTCAGAACTGCGAACCATAAAGTATGATTTCTCTGAAACCATGCTAGATTTCAAATGGATCCTGACCAAAATGAGTCTGTAGTGAGAAATAATTTTTGCTTGAGTGGATAGATTTAAGTTTGGGGTAGTCTTTCAACATTTTGTCAGAACTGCGAACCATAAAGTATGATTTCTCTGAAACCATGATAGATTTCAAAATAAGTCTGTAGTGAGAAATATTTTTTGCTTGAGTGCATAGACTTAAGTTTGGGGTAGTCTTTCAACATTCTATCAGAACTACGAACCATAACGTATGATTTCTCTGAAGCCATGATAGATTTCAAATGGATCCTGACCAAAATGAGTCTGTAGTGAGAAATAATTTTTGCTTGAGTGGATAGATTTAAGTTTGGGGTAGTCTTTCAACATTTTGTCAGAACTGCGAACCATAAAGTATGATCTCTCTGAAACCATGATAGATTTCAAAATAAGTCTGTAGTGAGAAATATTTTTTGCTAGACTTAAGTTTGGGGTAGTCTTTCAACATTCTATCAGAACTACGAACCATAACGTATGATTTCTTTGAAGCCATGATAGATTTCAAATGGATCCTGACCAAAATGAGTCTGTAGTGAGAAATAATTTTTGTTGAGTGGATAGATTTTAGTTAGTTGTAGTCTTTCAACATTCTGTCAGAACTGCGAACCATAAAGTATGATTTCTCTGAAACCATGATAGATTTCAAATCGATCCTGACCAAAATAAGTCTGTAGTGAGAAATAATTTTTGCTTGAGTGCATAGATTTAAGTTTGGGGTAGTCTTTCAACATTCTATCAGAACTACGAACCATGAAGTATGATTTCTCTGAAACAATGATAGATTTCAAATGGATCCTGACCAAAATGAGTCTGTAGTGAGAAATAATTTTTGCTTGAATGGATAGATTTAAGTTTGACTGCGAACCATAACGTATGATTTCTCTGAAACAATGATAGATTTCAAATCGATCCTAACCAAAAACATACAGAAAAGCTACAATCCGTCTGGAACGGATCGTATGATACCCTATCCTCCTCTCTATTAAGTGGGCGTGGCCAAATTGTATTTTGTACTCAAATATAGCTATAATGTCGAACGTTTGAGGATGTTACATGTAAAAGTTTATCAAAATAGGTTTTTTGATGATAACGCCCCCAAAAAGTGGGCGTGGCCAAAACTCTTCTATGGGCGAATTGTAGGGAATCTAAATACCCAAATATTCGGTCTTAACAAAATTTTTCGGTTTCATATAATTTAGTGAAGTTATAAAAAAGTAGGCGTGGCAGTGGGCGGATGTAAAAAATTTTTACACTTGTACTGTATCTTTTTCTTGGAAGCCCAGATATGAAATTTCAGCGTCCTAGTTAAAAATTTAAGGCCCAAAAATCGGTTTTGTGATGAAAACGCCCCCAAAAAGTGGGCGTGGCCAAAACTTTTGTATGGGTGGATTGTAGGGAATCTGAATGCCTAAATATTTGGTCTTAACAAAATTTTTCGGTTTCATATAATTTAGTGAAGTTAAGAAAAAGTGGGCGTGGCAGTGGGCGGATTTCAAAAATTTTTACACTTGTACTGTATCTTTCTCTCAGAAGCCCAGATATGAAATTTCATCGTCCTAGCTCAAAATTTAAGGCCCAAAAAGCGGTGACATACGGACGGACGGACGGACGGACGGACGGACGGACGGACGGACGGTCATCGCTCAATCGATTTCGCTATTGATGCTGATCACGAATATATATACTTTATAGGGTCTATCTCGATTATTTCTCTATGTTACAAACTATGTGTCAAACTTAATATACCCTTAGGATAGGGTATAATGAGTCTGTAGTGTGAAATAATTTTTGCTTCAGTGGATAGATATTAGCTTGGGGTAGTCTTTCAACATTCTATTAGAACTACGAACCATGAAGTATGACTTCTCTGAAACCATGACAGATTACGAATCGATTGTGACCAAAATGAGTCTGTAGTGAGAAATAATTTTTGGTTGAGTGGATAGATTTAAGTTTGGGGTAGTCTTTCAACATTCTGTCAGAACTACGAACCATGAAGTATGATTTCTCTGAAACCGCTATAGATTTCAAATCGATCCTGACCAACATAAGTCTGTAGTGAGAAATAATTTTTGCTTGAGTGGATAGACTTAAGTTTGGGGTAGTCTTTCAACAGTCTATCGGAACTACGAACCATAGCGTATGATTTCTCTGAAGCCATAATAGATTTCAAATGGATCCTGACCAAAATGAGTCTATGGTGTGAAATAATTTTTGCTTGAGTGGATAGATTTAAGTTTGATGTAGTCTTTCAACATTCTGTCAGAACTGCGAACCATAAAGTATGATTTCTCTGAAACCATGATAGATTTCAAATCGATCCTGACCAAAATAAGTCTGTAGTGAGAAATAATTTTTGCTTGAGTGGATAGATTTGCCTGCTGTGTCTCAGGCAGAGACTCTTCACGGGTCGGGAGCCCGTTAAGTAAGAAGTAAGTGGATAGATTTAAGTTTGGGGTAGTCTTTCAACATTTTGTCAGAACTGCGAACCATAAAGTATGATTTCTCTGAAACCATGATAGATTTCAAAATAAGTCTGTAGTGAGAAATAATTTTTGCTTGAGTGCATAGATTTAAGTTTGGGGTAGTCTTTCAACATTCTATCAGAACTACGAACCATGAAGTATGATTTCTCTGAAACAATGATAGATTTCAAATGGATCCTGACCAAAATGAGTCTGTAGTGTGAAATAATTTTTGCTTGAGTGGATAGATTTAAGTTTGATGTAGTCTTTCAACATTCTGTCAGAACTGCGAACCATAAAGTATGATTTCTCTGAAACCATCATAGATTTCAAATCGATTCTGACCAACATAAGTCTGTAGTGAGAAATAATTTTTGCTTGAGTGGATAGACTTAAGTTTGGGGTAGTCTTTCAACACTCTATCAGAACTACGAACCATAACGTATGATTTCTCTGAAGCCATAATAGATTTCAAATGGATCCCGGCCAAAATGAGTCTGTGGTGTGAAATAATTTTTGCTTGAGTGGATAGATTTAAGTTTGATGTAGTCTTTCAACATTCTGTCAGAACTGCGAACCATAAAGTATGATTTCTCTGAAACCATGATAGATTTCAAATCGATCCTGACCAAAATAAGTCTGTAGTGAGAAATAATTTTTGCTTGAGTGGATAGATTTAAGTTTGGGGTAGTCTTTCAACATTTTGTCAGAACTGCGAACCATAAAGTATGATTTCTCTGACACAATGATAGATTTCAAATGGATCCTGACCAAAATGAGTCTGTGGTGTGAAATAATTTTTGCTTGAGTGGATAGATTTAAGTTTGATGTAGTCTTTCAACATTCTATCAGAACTACGAACCATGAAGTATGATTTCTCTGAAACAATGATAGATTTCAAATGGATCCTGACCAAAATGAGTCTGTGGTGTGAAATAATTTTTGCTTGAGTGGATAGATTTAAGTTTGATGTAGTCTTTCAACATTCTATCAGAACTACGAACCATGAAGTATGATTTCTCTGAAACAATGATAGATTTCAAATGGATCCTGACCAAAATGAGTCTGTGGTGTGAAATAATTTTTGCTTGAGTGGATAGATTTAAGTTTGATGTAGTCTTTCAACATTCTGTCAGAACTGCGAACCATAAAGTATGATTTCTCTGAAACAATGATAGATTTCAAATGAATCCTGACCAAAATGAGTCTGTAGTGTGAAATAATTTTTGCTTGAGTGGATAGACTTAAGCTTGGGGTAGTCTTTCAACATTCTATCAGAACTACGAACCATAACGTATGATTTCTCTGAAGCCATGATAGATTTCAAATGGATCCTGACCAAAATGAGTCTGTAGTGAGAAATAATTTTTGCTTGAGTGCATAGATTTAAGTTTGGGGTAGTCTTTCAACATTCTATCAGAACTACGAACCATGAAGTATGATTTCTCTGAAACAATGATAGATTTCAAATGGATCCTGACCAAAATGAGTCTGTGGTGTGAAATAATTTTTGCTTGAGTGGATAGATTTAAGTTTGATGTAGTCTTTCAACATTCTGTCAGAACTGCGAACCATAAAGTATGATTTCTCTGAAACCATAATAGATTTCAAATCGATCCTGACCAAAATAAGTCTGTAGTGAGAAATAATTTTTGCTTGAGTGCATAGATTTAAGTTTGGGGTAGTCTTTCAACATTCTATCAGAACTACGAACCATGAAGTATGATTTCTCTGAAACAATGATAGATTTCAAATGGATCCTGACCAAAATGAGTCTGTGGTGTGAAATAATTTTTGCTTGAGTGGATAGATTTAAGTTTGATGTAGTCTTTCAACATTCTGTCAGAACTGCGAACCATAAAGTATGATTTCTCTGAAACAATGATAGATTTCAAATGAATCCTGACCAAAATGAGTCTGTAGTGTGAAATAATTTTTGCTTGAGTGGATAGACTTAAGCTTGGGGTAGTCTTTCAACATTCTATCAGAACTACGAACCATAACGTATGATTTCTCTGAAGCCATGATAGATTTCAAATGGATCCTGACCAAAATGAGTCTGTAGTGAGAAATAATTTTTGTTGAGTGGATAGATTTTAGTTAGTTGTAGTCTTTCAACATTCTGTCAGAACTGCGAACCATAAAGTATGATTTCTCTGAGACCATGATAGATTTCAAATCGATCCTAACCAAAATGAGTCTGTAGTGTGAAATAATTTTTGCTTCAGTGGATAGATATTAGCTTGGGGTAGTCTTTCAACATTCTATTAGAACTACGAACCATGAAGTATGACTTCTCTGAAACCATGACAGATTACAAATCGATTGTGACCAAAATGAGTCTGTGGTGAGACATAATTTTTGCTTGAGTGGATAGATTTAAGTTTGGGGTAGTCGTTCAAAATTCTATCAGAACTACGAACCCTGAAGTATGATTTCTTTGAAACCGCTATAGATTTCAAATCGATCCTGACCAAAATGAGTCTGTAGTGTGAAATAATTTTTGTTGAGTGCATAGATTTTAGTTAGTTGTAGTCTTTCAACATTCTGTCAGAACTGCGAACCATAAAGTATGATTTCTCTGAAACCATGATAGATTTCAAGTCGATCCTGACCAAAATAAGTCTGTAGTGAGAAATAATTTTTGCTTGAGTGCATAGATTTAAGTTTGGGGTAGTCTTTCAACATTCTATCAGAACTACGAACCATGAAGTATGATTTCTCTGAAACAATGATAGATTTCAAATGGATCCTGACCAAAATGAGTCTGTGGTGTGAAATAATTTTTGCTTGAATGGATAGATTTAAGTTTGATGTAGTCTTTCAACATTCTGTCAGAACTGCGAACCATAAAGTATGATTTCTCTGAAACCATAATAGATTTCAAATCGATCCTGACCAAACTAAGTCTGTAGTGAGAAATAATTTTTGCTTGAGTGCATAGATTTAAGTTTGGGGTAGTCTTTCAACATTCTATCCGAACTACGAAGCATGAGGTATGATTTCTCTGAAACAATGATAGATTTCAAATGGATCCTGACCAAAATGAGTCTGTGGTGTGAAATAATTTTTGCTTGAGTGGATAGATTTAAGTTTGATGTAGTCTTTCAACATTCTGTCAGAACTGCGAACCATAAAGTATGATTTCTCTGAAACAATGATAGATTTCAAATGGATCCTGACCAAAATGAGTCTGTAGTGAGAAATAGTTTTTGCTTGAGTGGATAGATTTAAGTTTGGGGTAGTCTTTCAACATTTTGTCAGAACTTCGAACCATAAAGTATGATTTCTCTGAAACCATGATAGATTTCAAATGGATCCTGACCAAAATGAGTCTGTAGTGAGAAATAATTTTTGCTTGAATGGATAGATTTAAGTTTGATGTAGTCTTTCAACATTCTGTCAGAACTGCGAACCATAACTTATGATTTCTCTGAAACCATGCTAGATTTCAAATGGATCCTGACCAAAATGAGTCTGTAGTGAGAAATAATTTTTGCTTGAGTGGATAGATTTAAGTTTGGGGTAGTCTTTCAACATTTTGTCAGAACTTCGAACCATAAAGTATGATTTCTCTGAAACCATGATAGATTTTAAATGGATCCTGACCAAAATGAGTCTGTAGTGAGAAATAATTTTTGCTTGAATGGATAGATTTAAGTTTGACTGCGAACCATAACGTATGTTTTCTCTGAAACAATGATAGATTTCAAATCGATCCTAACCAAAATGAGTCTGTAGTGTGAAATAATTTTTGCTTCAGTGGATAGATATTAGCTTGGGGTAGTCTTTCAACATTCTATTAGAACTACGAACCATGAAGTATGATTTCGCTGAAACCATGATAGATTTCAAATGGATCCTGACCAAAATAAGTCTGTAGTGTTAAATAATTTTTGGTGAGTGAATAGATTTTAGTTTGGGGTAGTCGTTCAATATTCTATCAGAACTACGAACCCTGAAGTATGATTTCTCTGAAACCGCTATAGATTTCAAATCGATCCTGACCAAAATGAGTCTGTAGTGTGAAATAATTTTTGCTTGAGTGGATAGATTTAAGTTTGGGGCAGGCTTTCAACATTCTGTCAGAACTGCGAACCATAAAGTATGATTTCTCTGAGACCATGATAGATTTCAAATCGATCCTAACCAAAAACATACAGAAAAGCTACAATCCGTCTGGAACGGATCGTCTGATACCCTATCCTCCTCTCTATAAAGTGGGCGTGGCCAAATTGCATTTTGTACTCAAATATAGCTATAATGTCGAACGTTTGAGGATGTTACATGTAAAATTTTATCCAAATCGGTTTTTTGATGAAAACGCCCCCAAAAAGTGGGCGTGACCAAAACTGTTCTACGGGTGAATTGTAGGGAATCTGTATACCTAAATATTTGGTCTTAACAAAATTTTTCGGTTTCATATAATTTAGTGAAGTTATAAAAAAGTAGGCGTGGCAGTGGGCGGATGTAAAAAAAATTTACACTTCTACTGTATCTTTTCGTCATAAGCCCAGATATGAAATTTTAGCGTCCTAGTTAATAATTTAAGGCCCAAAACTCGGTTTTGTGGTGAAAACGCCCCCAAAACGTGGGCGTGGCCAAAACTTTTGTATGGGTGGATTGTAGGGAATCTGAATGCCTAAATATTTGGACTTAACAAAAATTTTCGGTTTCATATAATTTAGTGAAGTTATAAAAAAGTAGGCGTGGCAGTGGGCGGATGTAAAAAAATTTTACACTTGTACTGTATCTTTTTCTTGGAAGCCCAGATATGAAATTTCAGCGTCCTAGTTAAAAATTTAAGGCCCAAAAATCGGTTTTGTGATGAAAACGCCCCCAAAAAGTGGGCGTGGCCAAAACTTTTGTATGGGTGGATTGTAGGGAATCTGAATGCCTAAATATTTGGTCTTAACAAAATTTTTCGGTTTCATATAATTTAATGAAGTTATGAAAAAGTGGGCGTGGCAGTGGGCGGATTTCAAAAATTTTTACACTTGTACTGTATCTTTTTCTCAGAAGCCCAGATATGAAATTTCATCGTCCTAGCTCAAAATTTAAGGCCCAAAAAGCGGTGACATACGGACGGACGGACGGACGGACGGACGGACGGACGGACGGACGGACGGACGGACGGACAGACGGACGGACGGACGGACGGACGGACGGACGGACGGACGGACGGTCATCGCTCAATCGATTTCGCTATTGATGCTGATCACGAATATATATACTTTATAGGGTCTATCTCGATTATTTCTCTATGTTACAAACTATGTGTCAAACTTAATATACCCTTAGGATAGGGTATAATGAGTCTGTAGTGTGAAATAATTTTTGCTTCAGTGGATAGATATTAGCTTGGGGTAGTCTTTCAACATTCTATTAGAACTACGAACCATGAAGTATGACTTCTCTGAAACCATGACAGATTACGAATCGATTGTGACCAAAATGAGTCTGTAGTGAGAAATAATTTTTGGTTGAGTGGATAGATTTAAGTTTGGGGTAGTCTTTCAACATTCTGTCAGAACTACGAACCATGAAGTATGATTTCTCTGAAACCGCTATAGATTTCAAATCGATCCTGACCAACATAAGTCTGTAGTGAGAAATAATTTTTGCTTGAGTGGATAGACTTAAGTTTGGGGTAGTCTTTCAACAGTCTATCGGAACTACGAACCATAGCGTATGATTTCTCTGAAGCCATAATAGATTTCAAATGGATCCTGACCAAAATGAGTCTATGGTGTGAAATAATTTTTGCTTGAGTGGATAGATTTAAGTTTGATGTAGTCTTTCAACATTCTGTCAGAACTGCGAACCATAAAGTATGATTTCTCTGAAACCATGATAGATTTCAAATCGATCCTGACCAAAATAAGTCTGTAGTGAGAAATAATTTTTGCTTGAGTGGATAGATTTAAGTTTGGGGTAGTCTTTCAACATTTTGTCAGAACTGCGAACCATAAAGTATGATTTCTCTGAAACCATGATAGATTTCAAAATAAGTCTGTAGTGAGAAATAATTTTTGCTTGAGTGCATAGATTTAAGTTTGGGGTAGTCTTTCAACATTCTATCAGAACTACGAACCATGAATTTCAAATGGATCCTGACCAAAATGAGTCTGTAGTGTGAAATAATTTTTGCTTGAGTGGATAGATTTAAGTTTGATGTAGTCTTTCAACATTCTGTCAGAACTGCGAACCATAAAGTATGATTTCTCTGAAACCATCATAGATTTCAAATCGATCCTGACCAACATAAGTCTGTAGTGAGAAATAATTTTTGCTTGAGTGGATAGACTTAAGTTTGGGGTAGTCTTTCAACACTCTATCAGAACTACGAACCATAACGTATGATTTCTCTGAAGCCATAATAGATTTCAAATGGATCCCGGCCAAAATGAGTCTGTGGTGTGAAATAATTTTTGCTTGAGTGGATAGATTTAAGTTTGATGTAGTCTTTCAACATTCTGTCAGAACTGCGAACCATATAGTATGATTTCTCTGAAACCATGATAGATTTCAAATCGATCCTGACCAAAATAAGTCTGTAGTGAGAAATAATTTTTGCTTGAGTGGATAGATTTAAGTTTGGGGTAGTCTTTCAACATTTTGTCAGAACTGCGAACCATAAAGTATGATTTCTCTGAAACCATGATAGATTTCAAAATAAGTCTGTAGTGAGAAATAATTTTTGCTTGAGTGCATAGATTTAAGTTTGGGGTAGTCTTTCAACATTCTATCAGAACTACGAACCATGAAGTATGATTTCTCTGAAACAATGATAGATTTCAAATGGATCCTGACCAAAATGAGTCTGTGGTGTGAAATAATTTTTGCTTGAGTGGATAGATTTAAGTTTGATGTAGTCTTTCAACATTCTGTCAGAACTGCGAACCATAAAGTATGATTTCTCTGAAACAATGATAGATTTCAAATGAATCCTGACCAAAATGAGTCTGTAGTGTGAAATAATTTTTGCTTGAGTGGATAGACTTAAGCTTGGGGTAGTCTTTCAACATTCTATCAGAACTACGAACCATAACGTATGATTTCTCTGAAGCCATGATAGATTTCAAATGGATCCTGACCAAAATGAGTCTGTAGTGAGAAATAATTTTTGCTTGAGTGCATAGATTTAAGTTTGGGGTAGTCTTTCAACATTCTATCAGAACTACGAACCATGAAGTATGATTTCTCTGAAACAATGATAGATTTCAAATGGATCCTGACCAAAATGAGTCTGTGGTGTGAAATAATTTTTGCTTGAGTGGATAGATTTAAGTTTGATGTAGTCTTTCAACATTCTGTCAGAACTGCGAACCATAAAGTATGATTTCTCTGAAACCATAATAGATTTCAAATCGATCCTGACCAAAATAAGTCTGTAGTGAGAAATAATTTTTGCTTGAGTGCATAGATTTAAGTTTGGGGTAGTCTTTCAACATTCTATCAGAACTACGAACCATGAAGTATGATTTCTCTGAAACAATGATAGATTTCAAATGGATCCTGACCAAAATGAGTCTGTGGTGTGAAATAATTTTTGCTTGAGTGGATAGATTTAAGTTTGATGTAGTCTTTCAACATTCTGTCAGAACTGCGAACCATAAAGTATGATTTCTCTGAAACAATGATAGATTTCAAATGAATCCTGACCAAAATGAGTCTGTAGTGTGAAATAATTTTTGCTTGAGTGGATAGACTTAAGCTTGGGGTAGTCTTTCAACATTCTATCAGAACTACGAACCATAACGTATGATTTCTCTGAAGCCATGATAGATTTCAAATGGATCCTGACCAAAATGAGTCTGTAGTGAGAAATAATTTTTGTTGAGTGGATAGATTTTAGTTAGTTGTAGTCTTTCAACATTCTGTCAGAACTGCGAACCATAAAGTATGATTTCTCTGAGACCATGATAGATTTCAAATCGATCCTAACCAAAATGAGTCTGTAGTGTGAAATAATTTTTGCTTCAGTGGATAGATATTAGCTTGGGGTAGTCCTTCAACATTCTATTAGAACTACGAACCATGAAGTATGACTTCTCTGAAACCATGACAGATTACAAATCGATTGTGACCAAAATGAGTCTGTGGTGAGACATAATTTTTGCTTGAGTGGATAGATTTAAGTTTGGGGTAGTCGTTCAAAATTCTATCAGAACTACGAACCCTGAAGTATGATTTCTTTGAAACCGCTATAGATTTCAAATCGATCCTGACCAAAATGAGTCTGTAGTGTGAAATAATTTTTGTTGAGTGCATAGATTTTAGTTAGTTGTAGTCTTTCAACATTCTGTCAGAACTGCGAACCATAAAGTATGATTTCTCTGAAACCATGATAGATTTCAAGTCGATCCTGACCAAAATAAGTCTGTAGTGAGAAATAATTTTTGCTTGAGTGCATAGATTTAAGTTTGGGGTAGTCTTTCAACATTCTATCAGAACTACGAACCATGAAGTATGATTTCTCTGAAACAATGATAGATTTCAAATGGATCCTGACCAAAATGAGTCTGTGGTGTGAAATAATTTTTGCTTGAGTGGATAGATTTAAGTTTGATGTAGTCTTTCAACATTCTGTCAGAACTGCGAACCATAAAGTATGATTTCTCTGAAACCATAATAGATTTCAAATCGATCCTGACCAAACTAAGTCTGTAGTGAGAAATAATTTTTGCTTGAGTGCATAGATTTAAGTTTGGGGTAGTCTTTCAACATTCTATCCGAACTACGAAGCATGAGGTATGATTTCTCTGAAACAATGATAGATTTCAAATGGATCCTGACCAAAATGAGTCTGTGGTGTGAAATAATTTTTGCTTGAGTGGATAGATTTAAGTTTGATGTAGTCTTTCAACATTCTGTCAGAACTGCGAACCATAAAGTATGATTTCTCTGAAACAATGATAGATTTCAAATGGATCCTGACCAAAATGAGTCTGTAGTGAGAAATAGTTTTTGCTTGAGTGGATAGATTTAAGTTTGGGGTAGTCTTTCAACATTTTGTCAGAACTTCGAACCATAAAGTATGATTTCTCTGAAACCATGATAGATTTCAAATGGATCCTGACCAAAATGAGTCTGTAGTGAGAAATAATTTTTGCTTGAATGGATAGATTTAAGTTTGATGTAGTCTTTCAACATTCTGTCAGAACTGCGAACCATAACTTATGATTTCTCTGAAACCATGCTAGATTTCAAATGGATCCTGACCAAAATGAGTCTGTAGTGAGAAATAATTTTTGCTTGAGTGGATAGATTTAAGTTTGGGGTAGTCTTTCAACATTTTGTCAGAACTTCGAACCATAAAGTATGATTTCTCTGAAACCATGATAGATTTTAAATGGATCCTGACCAAAATGAGTCTGTAGTGAGAAATAATTTTTGCTTGAATGGATAGATTTAAGTTTGACTGCGAACCATAACGTATGTTTTCTCTGAAACAATGATAGATTTCAAATCGATCCTAACCAAAATGAGTCTGTAGTGTGAAATAATTTTTGCTTCAGTGGATAGATATTAGCTTGGGGTAGTCTTTCAACATTCTATTAGAACTACGAACCATGAAGTATGATTTCGCTGAAACCATGATAGATTTCAAATGGATCCTGACCAAAATAAGTCTGTAGTGTTAAATAATTTTTGGTGAGTGAATAGATTTTAGTTTGGGGTAGTCGTTCAATATTCTATCAGAACTACGAACCCTGAAGTATGATTTCTCTGAAACCGCTATAGATTTCAAATCGATCCTGACCAAAATGAGTCTGTAGTGTGAAATAATTTTTGCTTGAGTGGATAGATTTAAGTTTGGGGCAGGCTTTCAACATTCTGTCAGAACTGCGAACCATAAAGTATGATTTCTCTGAGACCATGATAGATTTCAAATCGATCCTAACCAAAATGAGTCTGTAGTGTGAAATAATTTTTGCTTCAGTGGATAGATATTAGCTTGGGGTAGTCTTTCAACATTCTATTAGAACTACGAACCATGAAGTATGACTTCTCTGAAACCATGACAGATTACGAATCGATTGTGACCAAAATGAGTCTGTAGTGAGAAATAATTTTTGGTTGAGTGGATAGATTTAAGTTTGGGGTAGTCTTTCAACATTCTGTCAGAACTACAAACCATGAAGTATGATTTCTCTGAAACCGCTATAGATTTCAAATCGATCCTGACCAAAATGAGTCTGTAGTGTGAAATAATTTTTGCTTGAGTGGATAGATTTAAGTTTGGGGCAGGCTTTCAACATTCTGTCAGAACTGCGAACCATAAAGTATGATTTCTCTGAAACCGTAGTGTAGTGTGAAATAATTTTCGTTGAGTGGATAGATTTTAATTAGTTGTAGCCTTTCAACATTCTAACAGAACTACGAACCATGAAGTATGATTTCGCTGAAACCATGATAGATTTCAAATGGGTCCTGACCAAAATAAGTCTGTAGTGTTAAATAATTTTTGGTGAGTGAATAGATTTTAGTTTGGGGTAGTCGTTCAACATTCTATCAGAACTACGAACCCTGAAGTATGATTTCTCTGAAACCGCTATAGATTTCAAATCGATCCTAACCAAAATGAGTCTGTAGTGTGAAATAATTTTTGCTTGAGTGGATAGATTTACGTTTGGGGTAGGCTTTCAACATTCTGTCAGAACTGCGAACCATAACGTATGATTTCTCTGAAACCATGATAGATTTCAAATCGATGCTGACCAAAATGAGTCTGTAGTGTGAAATAATTTTTGTTGAGTGGATAGATTTTAGTGAGTTGTAGTCTTTCAACATTCTGTCAGAACTGCGAAACATAACGTATGATTTCTCTGAAACCATGATAGATTTCAAATGGGTCCTGACCAAAATGAGTCTGTAGTGTTAAATAATTTTTGGTGAGTGGATAGATTTTAGTTTGGGGTAGTCGTTCAACATTCTATCAGAACTACGAACAATGAAATATGATTTCTCTGAAACCGCGATAGATTTCAAATCGATCCTAACCAAAATGAGTCCGTAGTGTGAAATAATTTTTGTTGAGTGGATAGATTTTAGTTAGTTGTAGTCTTTCAACATTCTAACAGAACTACGAACCCTGAAGTATGATTTCTCTGAAACCGCTATAGATTTCAAATCGATCCTAACCAAAATGAGTCTGTAGTGTGAAATAATTTTTGTTGAGTGGATAGATTTTAGTTAGTTGTAGTCTTTCAACATTCTGTCAGAACTTGCGAACCATAAAGTATGATTTCTCTGAAACCATGATAGATTTCAAATCGATCCTGACCAAAATAAGTCTGTAGTGTTAAATAATTTTTGTTGAGTGGTTATCTTTTAGTTAGTTGTAGTCTTTCAACATTCTAACAGAACTACGAACCATGAAGTATGATTTCTCTGAAACCGCTATAGATTTCAAATCGATCCTGACCAAAATGAGTCTGTAGTGTGAAATAATTTTTGTTGAGTGGATAGATTTTAATTAGTTGTAGCCTTTCAATATTCTAACAGAACTACGAACCATGAAGTATGATTTCTCTGAAACCATGATAGATTTCAAAACGGTCCTGACCAAAATGAGTCTGTAGTGTTAAATAATTTTTGGTGAGTGGATAGATTTTAGTTTGGGGTAGTCGTTCAACATTCAATCAGAACTACGAACCCTGAAGCATGATTTCTCTGAAACCGCTATAGATTTCAAATCGATCCTGACCAAAATGAGTCTGTAGTGTGAAATAATTTTTGTTGAGTGGATAGATTTTAATTAGTTGTAGCCTTTCAATATTCTAACAGAATTACGAACCATGAAGTATGATTTCTCTGAAACCATGATAGATTTCAAAACGGTCCTAACCAAAATGAGTCTGTAGTGTGAAATAATTTTTGTTGAGTGGATAGATTTTAGTTAGTTGTAGTCTTTCAACATTCTGTCAGAACTGCGAACCATGAAGTATGATTTCTCTGAAACCGCGATAGATTTCAAATCGATCCTAGCCAAAATGAGTCTGTAGTGTGAAATAATTTTTGCTTGAGTGGATAGATTTTAGTTAGTTGTAGTCTTTCAACATTCTGTCAGAACTGCGAACCATGAAGTATGATTTCTCTGAAACCATGATAGATTTGAAATTGATCCTGACCAAAATGAGTTTGTAGTGTGAAATAATTTTTGTTGAGTGGATAGATTTTAGTTAATTGTAGTCTTTCAACATTCTGTCAGAACTGCGAACCATAAAGTATGATTTCTCTGAAACAATGATAGATTTCAAATGGATTATGACCAAAATGAGTCTGTAGTGTGAAATAATTTTTGCTTGAGTGGATAGATTTAAGTGTGATGTAGTCTTTCAACATTCTGTCAGAACTACGAACCATAAAGTATGATTTCTCTGAAACCATGATAGATTTCAAATCGATCCTGACCAAAATGAGTCTGTAGTGTGAAATAATTTTTGCTTGAGTGGATAGATTTAAGTGTGATGTAGTCTTTCAACATTCTGTCAGAACTACGAACCATAAAGTATGATTTCTCTGAAACCATGATAGATTTCAAATCGATCCTGACCAAAATGAGTCTGTAGTGTGAAATAATTTTTGCTTGAGTGCATAGATTTAAGTTTGGGGTAGTCTTTCAACATTCTGTCAGAACTGCGAACCATGAAGTATGATTTCTCTGAAACCGCGATAGATTTCAAATCGATCCTAGCCAAAATGAGTCTGTAGTGTGAAATAATTTTTGCTTGAATGGATAGATTTTAGTTAGTTGTAGTCTTTCAACATTCTGTCAGAACTGCGAACCATGAAGTATGATTTCTCTGAAACCATGATAGATTTGAAATTGATCCTGACCAAAATGAGTCTGTAGTGTGAAATAATTTTTGTTGAGTGGATAGATTTTAGTTAATTGTAGTCTTTCAACATTCTGTCAGAACTGCGAACCATAAAGTATGATTTCTCTGAAACAATGATAGATTTCAAATGGATCCTGACCAAAATGAGTCTGTAGTGGTAAATAATTTTTGGTGAGTGGATAGATTTTAGTTTGGGGTAGTCGTTCAACATTCAATCAGAACTACGAACCCTGAAGTATGATTTCTCTGAAACCGCGATAGATTTCAAATCGATCCTAACCAAAATGAGTCTGTAGTGTGAAATAATTTTTGTTGAGTGGATAGATTTTAGTTAGTTGCAGTCTTTCAACATTCTAACAGAACTACGAACCATGAAGTATGATTTCTCTGAAACCGCGATAGATTTCAAATCGATCCTAGCCAAAATGAGTCTGTAGTGTGAAATAATTTTTGCTTGAGTGGATAGATTTTAGTTAGTTGTAGTCTTTCAACATTCTGTCAGAACTGCGAACCATGAAGTATGATTTCTCTGAAACCATGATAGATTTGAAATGGGTCCTGACCAAAATAAGTCTGTAGTGTTAAATAATTTTTGGTGAGTGGATAGATTTTAGTTAGGGATAGTCTTTCAACATTCTAACAGAACTACGAACCATGAAGTATGATTTCTCTGAAACGATGCTAGATTTCAAATGGGTCCTGACCAAAATTAGTCTGTATTGTTAAATAATTTTTGGTGAGTGGAGAGATTTTAGTTTGGGGTAGTCGTTCAACATTCAATCAGAGCTACGAACCCTGAAGTATGATTTCTCTGAAACCGCGATAGATTTCAAATCGATCCTAACCAAAATGAGTCTGTAGTGTGAAATAATTTTTGTTGAGTGGATAGATTTTAGTTAGTTGCAGTCTTTCAACATTCTAACAGAACTACGAACCATGAAGTATGATTTCTCTGAAACCGCGATAGATTTCAAATCGATCCTAGCCAAAATGAGTCTGTAGTGTGAAATAATTTTTGCTTGAGTGGATAGATTTTAGTTAGTTGTAGTCTTTCAACATTCTGTCAGAACTGCGAACCATGAAGTATGATTTCTCTGAAACCATGATAGATTTGAAATTGATCCTGACCAAAATGAGTCTGTAGTGTGAAATAATTTTTGTTGAGTGGATAGATTTTAGTTAATTGTAGTCTTTCAACATTCTGTCAGAACTGCGAACCATAAAGTATGATTTCTCTGAAACAATGATAGATTTCAAATGGATCCTGACCAAAATGAGTCTGTAGTGTGAAATAATTTTTGCTTGAGTGGATAGATTTAAGTGTGATGTAGTCTTTCAACATTCTGTCAGAACTACGAACCATAAAGTATGATTTCTCTGAAACCATGATAGATTTCAAATCGATCCTGACCAAAATGAGTCTGTAGTGTGAAATAATTTTTGCTTGAGTGCATAGATTTAAGTTTGGGGTAGTCTTTCAACATTCTGTCAGAACTGCGAACCATGAAGTATGATTTCTCTGAAACCGCGATAGATTTCAAATCGATCCTAGCCAAAATGAGTCTGTAGTGTGAAATAATTTTTGCTTGAATGGATAGATTTTAGTTAGTTGTAGTCTTTCAACATTCTGTCAGAACTGCGAACCATGAAGTATGATTTCTCTGAAACCATGATAGATTTGAAATTGATCCTGACCAAAATGAGTCTGTAGTGTGAAATAATTTTTGGTGAGTGGATAGATTTTAGTTAATTGTAGTCTTTCAACATTCTGTCAGAACTGCGAACCATAAAGTATGATTTCTCTGAAACAATGATAGATTTCAAATGGATCCTTACCAAAATGAGTCTGTAGTGGTAAATAATTTTTGGTGAGTGGATAGATTTTAGTTTGGGGTAGTCGTTCAACATTCAATCAGAACTACGAACCCTGAAGTATGATTTCTCTGAAACCGCGATAGATTTCAAATCGATCCTAACCAAAATGAGTTTGTAGTGTGAAATAATTTTTGTTGAGTGGATAGATTTTAGTTAGTTGCAGTCTTTCAACATTCTAACAGAACTACGAACCATGAAGTATGATTTCTCTGAAACCGCGATAGATTTCAAATCGATCCTAGCCAAAATGAGTCTGTAGTGTGAAATAATTTTTGCTTGAGTGGATAGATTTTAGTTAGTTGTAGTCTTTCAACATTCTGTCAGAACTGCGAACCATGAAGTATGATTTCTCTGAAACCATGATAGATTTGAAATGGGTCCTGACCAAAATAAGTCTGTAGTGTTAAATAATTTTTGGTGAGTGGATAGATTTTAGTTAGGGATAGTCTTTCAACATTCTAACAGAACTACGAACCATGAAGTATGATTTCTCTGAAACGATGCTAGATTTCAAATGGGTCCTGACCAAAATTAGTCTGTAGTGTTAAATAATTTTTGGTGAGTGGAGAGATTTTAGTTTGGGGTAGTCGTTCAACATTCAATCAGAGCTACGAACCCTGAAGTATGATTTCTCTGAAACCGCGATAGATTTCAAATCGATCCTAACCAAAATGAGTCTGTAGTGTGAAATAATTTTTGTTGAGTGGATAGATTTTAGTTAGTTGCAGTCTTTCAACATTCTAACAGAACTACGAACCATGAAGTATGATTTCTCTGAAACCGCGATAGATTTCAAATCGATCCTAGCCAAAATGAGTCTGTAGTGTGAAATAATTTTTGCTTGAGTGGATAGATTTTAGTTAGTTGTAGTCTTTCAACATTCTGTCAGAACTGCGAACCATGAAGTATGATTTCTCTGAAACCATGATAGATTTGAAATGGGTCCTGACCAAAATAAGTCTGTAGTGTTAAATAATTTTTGGTGAGTGGATAGACTTTAGTTAGGGATAGTCTTTCAACATTCTAACAGAACTACGAACCATGAAGTATGATTTCTCTGAAACAATGATAGATTTCAAATGGATCCTGACCAAAATGAGTCTGTAGTGTTAAATAATTTTTGGTGAGTGGATAGATTTTAGTTTGGGGTAGTCGTTCAACATTCAATCAGAACTACGAACCCCGAAGTATGATTTCTCTGAAACCGCTATAGATTTCAAATCGATCCTAGCCAAAATGAGTCTGTAGTGTGAAATAATTTTTGTTGAGTGGATAGATTTTAGTTAGTTGTAGTCTTTCAACATTCTGTCGGAACTGCGAACCATGAAGTATGATTTCTCTGAAACCATGATAGATTTCAAATCGATCCTAACCAAAATGAGTCTGTAGTGTGAAATAATTTTTGCTTGAGTGGATAGATTTAAGTTTGGGGTAGTCTTTCAACATTTTGTCAGAACTGCGAACCATAACGTATGATTTCTGTGAAACCATGATAGATTTCAAATGGATCCTGACCAAAATGAGTCTGTAGTGTGAAATAATTTTTGCTTTAGTGGATAGATATTAGTTTGGGGTAGTCTTTCAACATTCTATTAGAACTACAAACCATGAAGTATGACTTCTCTGAAACCATGACAGATTACAAATCGATCCTGACCAAAATGAGTCTGTAGTGTGAAATAATTTTTGCTTCAGTGGATAGATATTAGTTTGGGGTAGTCTTTCAACATTCTATTAGAACTACGAACCATGAAGTACGATTTCTCTGAAACCACGATAGATTTCAAATCGATCCTGACCAAAATAAGTCTGTAGTGAGAAATAATTTTTGCTTGAGTGCATAGATTTAAGTTTGGGGTAGTCTTTCAACATTCTGTCAGAACTGCGAACCATAAAGTATGATTTCTCTGAAACAATGATAGATTTCAAATGGATCCTGACCAAAATGAGTCTGTAGTGTGAAATAATTTTTGCTTGAGTGGATAGACTTAAGTTTGGGGTAGTCTTTCAACATTCTATCAGAACTACGAACCATAACGTATGATTTCTCTGAAGCCATGATAGATTTCAAATGGATCCTGACCAAAATGAGTCTGTAGTGAGAAATAATTTTTGTTGAGTGGATAGATTTTAGTTAGTTGTAGTCTTTCAACATTCTGTCAGAACTGCGAACCATAAAGTATGATTTCTCTGAGACCATGATAGATTTCAAATCGATCCTAACCAAAATGAGTCTGTAGTGTGAAATAATTTTTGCTTCAGTGGATAGATATTAGCTTGTGGTAGTCTTTCAACATTCTATTAGAACTACGAACCATGAAGTATGACTTCTCTGAAACCATGACAGATTACAAATCGATTGTGACCAAAATGAGTCTGTGGTGAGACATAATTTTTGCTTGAGTGGATAGATTTAAGTTTGGGGTAGTCGTTCAAAATTCTATCAGAACTACGAACCCTGAAGTATGATTTCTTTGAAACCGCTATAGATTTCAAATCGATCCTGACCAAAATGAGTCTGTAGTGTGAAATAATTTTTGTTGAGTGCATAGATTTTAGTTAGTTGTAGTCTTTCAACATTCTGTCAGAACTGCGAACCATAAAGTATGATTTCTCTGAAACCATGATAGATTTCAAATCGATCCTGACCAAAATAAGTCTGTAGTGAGAAATAATTTTTGCTTGAGTGCATAGATTTAAGTTTGGGGTAGTCTTTCAACATTCTATCAGAACTACGAACCATGAAGTATGATTTCTCTGAAACAATGATAGATTTCAAATGGATCCTGACCAAAATGAGTCTGTGGTGTGAAATAATTTTTGCTTGAGTGGATAGATTTAAGTTTGATGTAGTCTTTCAACATTCTGTCAGAACTGCGAACCATAAAGTATGATTTCTCTGAAACAATGATAGATTTCAAATGGATCCTGACCAAAATCAGTCTGTAGTGAGAAATAATTTTTGCTTGAGTGGATAGATTTAAGTTTGGGGTAGTCTTTCAACATTTTGTCAGAACTTCGAACCATAAAGTATGATTTCTCTGAAACCATGATAGATTTCAAATGGATCCTGACCAAAATGAGTCTGTAGTGAGAAATAATTTTTGCTTGAATGGATAGATTTAAGTTTGATGTAGTCTTTCAACATTCTGTCAGAACTGCGAGCCGTAACGTATGATTTCTCTGAAACCATGCTAGATTTCAAATGGATCCTGACCAAAATGAGTCTGTAGTGAGAAATAATTTTTGCTTGAGTGGATAGATTTAAGTTTGGGGTAGTCTTTCAACATTTTGTCAGAACTTCGAACCATAAAGTATGATTTCTCTGAAACCATGATAGATTTCAAATGGATCCTGACCAAAATGAGTCTGTAGTGAGAAATAATTTTTGCTTGAATGGATAGATTTTAGTTTGACTGCGAACCATAACGTATGATTTCTCTGAAACAATGATAGATTTCAAATCGATCCTGACCAAAATGAGTCTGTAGTGTGAAATAATTTTTGCTTGAATGGATAGATTTAAGTTTGACTGCGAACCATGAAGTATGATTTCTCTGAAACCGCGATAGATTTCAAATCGATCCTAGCCAAAATGAGTCTGTAGTGTGAAATAATTTTTGCTTGAATGGATAGATTTTAGTTAGTTGTAGTCTTTCAACATTCTGTCAGAACTGCGAACCATGAAGTATGATTTCTCTGAAACCATGATAGATTTGAAATTGATCCTGACCAAAATGAGTCTGTAGTGTGAAATAATTTTTGTTGAGTGGATAGATTTTAGTTAATTGTAGTCTTTCAACATTCTGTCAGAACTGCGAACCATAAAGTATGATTTCTCTGAAACAATGATAGATTTCAAATGGATCCTGACCAAAATGAGTCTGTAGTGGTAAATAATTTTTGGTGAGTGGATAGATTTTAGTTTGGGGTAGTCGTTCAACATTCAATCAGAACTACGAACCCCGAAGTATGATTTCTCTGAAACCGCTATAGATTTCAAATCGATCCTAGCCAAAATGAGTCTGTAGTGTGAAATAATTTTTGTTGAGTGGATAGATTTTAGTTAGTTGTAGTCTTTCAACATTCTGTCGGAACTGCGAACCATGAAGTATGATTTCTCTGAAACCATGATAGATTTCAAATCGATCCTAGCCAAAATGAGTCTGTAGTGTGAAACAATTTTTGTTGAGTGGATAGATTTAGTTGGGGTAGTCGTTCAACATTCTACAAGAACAACGAACCATGGAGTATGATTTCTCTGCAACCATGATAGATTTCAAATCGATCCTGACCAAGATGAGTCTGTGGTGTGAAATAATTTTTGTTGAGTGGATAGATTTTAGTTAGGGGTAGTCGTTCAACATTCTACAAGAACAACGAACCATGGAGTATGATTTCTCTGAAACCATGATAGATTTCAAATCGATCCTGACCAAGATGAGTCTGTGGTGTGAAATAATTTTTGTTGAGTGGATAGATTTTATTTAGGAGTAGTCGTTCAACATTCTACCAGAACAACGAACCATGAAGTATGATTTCTCTGAAACCATGATAGATTTCAAATCGATCCTGACCAAGATGAGTCTGTGGTGTGAAATAATTTTATGCTTCGGTGAATAGATTTTAGTTGGGGTAGTCGTTCAACATTCTACAAGAACAACGAACCATGGAGTATGATTTCTCTAAAACCATGATAGATTTCAAATCGATCCTGACCAAAATGAGTCTGTGGTGTGAAATAATTTTTGTTGAGTGGATAGATTTTAGTTGGGGTAGTCGTTCAACATTCTACAAGAACAACGAACCATGGAGTATGATTTCTCTGAAACCATGATAGATTTCAAATCGATCCTGACCAAGATGAGTCTGTGGTGTGAAATAATTTTTGTTGAGTGGATAGATTTTAGTTGGGGTAGTCGTTCAACATTCTACAAGAACAACGAACCATGGAGTATGATTTTTCTGAAACCATGATAGATTTCAAATCGATCCTGACCAAGATGAGTCTGTGGTGTGAAATAATTTTTGTTGAGTGGATAGATTTTAGTTAGGAGTAGTCGTTCAACATTCTACCAGAACAACGGACCATGGAGTATGATTTCTCTGAAACCATGATAGATTTCAAATCGATCCTGACCAAGATGAGTCTGTGGTGTGAAATAATTTTATGCTTCGGTGAATAGATTTTAGTTGGGGTAGTCGTTCAACATTCTACAAGAACAACGAACCATGGAGTATGATTTCTCTGAAACCATGATAGATTTCAAATCGATCCTGACCAAGATGAGTCTGTGGTGTGAAATAATTTTTGTTGAGTGGATAGATTTTAGTTGGGGTAGTCGTTCAACATTCTACAAGAACAACGAACCATGGAGTATGATTTCTCTGAAACCATGATAGATTTCAAATCGATCCTGACCAAGATGAGTCTGTGGTGTGAAATAATTTTTGTTGAGTGGATAGATTTTAGTTGGGGTAGTCGTTCAACATTCTACAAGAACAACGAACCATGGAGTATGATTTTTCTGAAACCATGATAGATTTCAAAGCGATCCTGACCAAGATGAGTCTGTGGTGTGAAATAATTTTTGTTGAGTGGATAGATTTTAGTTAGGAGTAGTCGTTCAACATTCTACCAGAACAACGGACCATGGAGTATGATTTCTCTGAAACCATGATAGATTTCAAATCGATCCTGACCAAGATGAGTCTGTGGTGTGAAATAATTTTATGCTTCGGTGAATAGATTTTAGTTGGGGTAGTCGTTCAACATTCTACAAGAACAACGAACCATGGAGTATGATTTCTCTGAAACCATGATAGATTTCAAATCGATCCTGACCAAGATGAGTCTGTGGTGTGAAATAATTTTTGTTGAGTGGATAGATTTTAGTTGGGGTAGTCGTTCAACATTCTACAAGAACAACGAACCATGGAGTATGATTTCTCTGAAACCATGATAGATTTCAAATCGATCCTGACCAAGATGAGTCTGTGGTGTGAAATAATTTTTGTTGAGTGGATAGATTTTAGTTGGGGTAGTCGTTCAATATTCTACAAGAACAACGAACCATGGAGTATGATTTCTCTGAAACCATGATAGATTTCAAATCGATCCTGACCAAGATGAGTCTGTGGTGTGAAATAATTTTATGCTTCGGTGAATAGATTTTAGTTGGGGTAGTCGTTCAACATTCTACAAGAACAACGAACCATGGAGTATGATTTTTCTGAAACCATGATAGATTTCAAATCGATCCTGACCAAGATGAGTCTGTGGTGTGAAATAATTTTTGTTGAGTGGATAGATTTTAGTTAGGAGTAGCCGTTCAACATTCTACCAGAACAACGAACCATGGAGTATGATTTCTCTGAAACCATGATAGATTTCAAATCGATCCTGACCAAGATGAGTCTGTGGTGTGAAATAATTTTATGCTTCGGTGAATAGATTTTAGTTGGGGTAGTCGTTCAACATTCTACAAGAACAACGAACCATGGAGTATGATTTCTCTGAAACCATGATAGATTTCAAATCGATCCTGACCAAGATGAGTCTGTGGTGTGAAATAATTTTTGTTGAGTGGATAGATTTTAGTTAGGAGTAGTCGTTCAACATTCTACCAGAACAACGAACCATGGAGTATGATTTCTCTGAAACCATGATAGATTTCAAATCGATCCTGACCAAGATGAATCTGTGGTGTGAAATAATTTTATGCTTCGGTGAATAGATTTTAGTTGGGGTAGTCGTTCAACATTCTACAAGAACAACGAACCATGGAGTATGATTTCTCTGAAACCATGATAGATTTCAAATCGATCCTGACCAAGATGAGTCTGTGGTGTGAAATCATTTTTGTTGAGTGGATAGATTTTAGTTGGGGTAGTCGTTCAACATTCTACAAGAACAACGAACCATGGAGTATGATTTCTCTGAAACCATGATAGATTTCAAATCGATCCTGACCAAGATGAGTCTGTGGTGTGAAATAATTTTTGTTGAGTGGATAGATTTTAGTTGGGGTAGTCGTTCAACATTCTACAAGAACAACGAACCATGGAGTATGATTTCTCTGAAACCATGATAGATTGCAAATCGATCCTGACCAAGATGAGTCTGTGGTGTGAAATAATTTTTGTTGAGTGGATAGATTTTAGTTAGGAGTGGTCGTTCAACATTCTACCAGAACAACGAACCATGGAGTATGATTTCTCTGAAACCATGATAGATTGCAAATCGATCCTGACCAAGATGAGTCTGTGGTGTGAAATAATTTTTGTTGAGTGGATAGATTTTAGTTAGGAGTGGTCGTTCAACATTCTACCAGAACAACGAACCATGGAGTATGATTTCTCTGAAACCATGATAGATTGCAAATCGATCCTGACCAAGATGAGTCTGTGGTGTGAAATAATTTTTGTTGAGTGGATAGATTTTAGTTAGGGGTAGTCGTTCAACATTCTACAAGAACAACGAACCATGGAGTATGATTTCTCTGAAACCATGATAGATTGCAAATCGATCCTGACCAAGATGAGTCTGTGGTGTGAAATAATTTTTGTTGAGTGGATAGATTTTAGTTAGGAGTGGTCGTTCAACATTCTACCAGAACAACGAACCATGGAGTATGATTTCTCTGAAACCATGATAGATTTCAAATCGATCCTGACCAAGATGAGTCTGTGGTGTGAAATAATGTTATTCTTCGGTGAATAGATTTTAGTTGGGGTAGTCGTTCAACATTCTACAAGAACAACGAACCATGGAGTATGATTTCTCTGCAACCATGATAGATTTCAAATCGATCCTGACCGAGATGAGTCTGTGGTGTGAAATAATTTTTGTTGAGTGGATAGATTTTAGTTGGGGTAGTCGTTCAACATTCTACAAGAACAACGAACCATGGAGTAAGATTTCTCTGAAACCATGATAGATTTCAAATCGATCCTGACCAAGATGAGTCTGTGGTGTGAAATAATTTTTGTTGAGTGGATAGATTTTAGTTAGGAGTAGTCGTTCAATATTCTAACAGAACAACGAACCATGGAGTATGATTTCTCTGAAACCATGATAGATTTCAAATCGATCCTGACCAAGATGAGTCTGTGGTGTGAAATAATTTTTGTTGAGTGGATAGATTTTAGTTGGGGTAGTCGTTCAACATTCTACAAGAACAACGAACCATGGAGTATGATTTCTCTGAAACCATGATAGATTTCAAATCGATCCTGACCAAGATGAGTCTGTGGTGTGAAATAATTTTTGTTGAGTGGATAGATTTTAGTTGGGGTAGTCGTTCAACATTCTACAAGAACAACGAACCATGGAGTATGATTTTTCTGAAACCATGATAGATTTCAAATCGATCCTGACCAAGATGAGTCTGTGGTGTGAAATAATTTTTGTTGAGTGGATAGATTTTAGTTAGGAGTAGTCGTTCAACATTCTACCAGAACAACGAACCATGGAGTATGATTTCTCTGAAACCATGATAGATTTCAAATCGATCCTGACCAAGATGAGTCTGTGGTGTGAAATATTTTTATGCTTCGGTGAATAGATTTTAGTTGGGGTAGTCGTTCAACATTCTACAAGAACAACGAACCATGGAGTATGATTTCTCTGCAACCATGATAGATTTCAAATGGATCCTGACCGAGATGAGTCTGTGGTGTGAAATAATTTTTGTTGAGTGGATAGATTTTAGTTAGGAGTGGTCGTTCAACATTCTACCAGAACAACGAACCATGGAGTATGATTTCTCTGAAACCATGATAGATTTCAAATCGATCCTGACCAAGATGAGTCTGTGGTGTGAAATAATTTTTGTTGAGTGGATAGATTTTAGTTGGGGTAGTCGTTCAACATTCTACAAGAACAACGAACCATGGAGTATGATTTTTCTGAAACCATGATAGATTTCAAATCGATCCTGACCAAGATGAGTCTGTGGTGTGAAATAATTTTTGTTGAGTGGATAGATTTTAGTTAGGAGTAGTCGTTCAACATTCTACCAGAACAACGAACCATGGAGTATGATTTCTCTGAAACCATGATAGATTTCAAATCGATCCTGACCAAGATGAGTCTGTGGTGTGAAATATTTTTATGCTTCGGTGAATAGATTTTAGTTGGGGTAGTCGTTCAACATTCTACAAGAACAACGAACCATGGATTATGATTTCTCTGCAACCATGATAGATTTCAAATCGATCCTGACCGAGATGAGTCTGTGGTGTGAAATAATTTTTGTTGAGTGGATAGATTTTAGTTGGGGTAGTCGTTCAACATTCTACAAGAACAACGAAATATGGAGTATGATTTCTCTGAAACCATGATAGATTTCAAATCGATCCTGACCAAGATGAGTCTGTGGTGTGAAATAATTTTTGTTGAGTGGATAGATTTTATTTAGGGGTAGTCGTTCAACATTCTACAAGAACAACGAACCATGGAGTATGATTTCTCTGAAACCATGATAGATTTCAAATCGATCCTGACCAAGATGAGTCTGTGGTGTGAAATAATTTTTGTTGAGTGGATAGATTTTAGTTAGGAGTAGTCGTTCAACATTCTACCAGAACAACGAACCATGGAGTATGATTTCTCTGAAACCATGATAGATTTCAAATCGATCCTGACCAAGATGAGTCTGTGGTGTGAAATAATTTTTGTTGAGTGGATAGATTTTATTTAGGGGTAGTCGTTCAACATTCTACAAGAACAACGAACCATGGAGTATGATTTCTCTGAAACCATGATAGATTTCAAATCGATCCTGACCAAGATGAGTCTGTGCTGTGAAATAATTTTTGTTGAGTGGATAGATTTTAGTTGGGGTAGTCGTTCAACATTCTACAAGAACAACGAACCATGGAGTATGATTTCTCTGAAACCATGATAGATTTCAAATCGATCCTGACCAAGATGAGTCTGTGGTGTGAAATAATTTTTGTTGAGTGGATAGATTTTAGTTAGGAGTGGTCGTTCAACATTCTACCAGAACAACGAACCATGGAGTATGATTTCTCTGAAACCATGATAGATTTCAAATCGATCCTGACCAAGATGAGTCTGTGGTGTGAAATAATTTTTGTTGAGTGGATAGATTTTATTTAGGGGTAGTCGTTCAACATTCTACAAGAACAACGAACCATGGAGTATGATTTCTCTGAAACCATGATAGATTGCAAATCGATCCTGACCAAGATGAGTCTGTGGTGTGAAATAATTTTTGTTGAGTGGATAGATTTTAGTTAGGAGTGGTCGTTCAACATTCTACCAGAACAACGAACCATGGAGTATGATTTCTCTGAAACCATGATAGATTTCAAATCGATCCTGACCAAGATGAGTCTGTGGTGTGAAATAATGTTATTCTTCGGTGAATAGATTTTAGTTGGGGTAGTCGTTCAACATTCTACAAGAACAACGAACCATGGAGTATGATTTCTCTGCAACCATGATAGATTTCAAATCGATCCTGACCGAGATGAGTCTGTGGTGTGAAATAATTTTTGTTGAGTGGATAGATTTTAGTTGGGGTAGTCGTTCAACATTCTACAAGAACAACGAACCATGGAGTATGATTTCTCTGAAACCATGATAGATTTCAAATCGATCCTGACCAAGATGAGTCTGTGGTGTGAAATAATTTTTGTTGAGTGGATAGATTTTAGTTAGGAGTAGTCGTTCAACATTCTACCAGAACAACGAACCATGGAGTATGATTTCTCTGAAACCATGATAGATTTCAAATCGATCCTGACCAAGATGAGTCTGTGGTGTGAAATAATTTTTGTTGAGTGGATAGATTTTATTTAGGGGTAGTCGTTCAACATTCTACAAGAACAACGAACCATGGAGTATGATTTCTCTGAAACCATGATAGATTTCAAATCGATCCTGACCAAGATGAGTCTGTGCTGTGAAATAATTTTTGTTGAGTGGATAGATTTTAGTTGGGGTAGTCGTTCAACATTCTACAAGAACAACGAACCATGGAGTATGATTTCTCTGAAACCATGATAGATTTCAAATCGATCCTGACCAAGATGAGTCTGTGGTGTGAAATAATTTTTGTTGAGTGGATAGATTTTAGTTTTGGTAGTCGTTCAACATTCTACAAGCACAACGAACCATGGAGTATGATTTCTCTGAAACCATGATAGATTTCAAATCGATCCTGACCAAGATGAGTCTGTGGTGTGAAATAATTTTTGTTGAGTGGATAGATTTTAGTTATTAGTATTCGTTCAACATTCTACCAGAACAACGAACCATGGAGTATGATTTCTCTCAAACCATGATAGATTTCAAATCGATCCTGACCAAGATGAGTCTGTGGTGTGAAATAATTTTATGCTTCGGTGAATAGATTTTAGTTGGGGTAGTCGTTCAACATTCTACAAGAACAACGAACCATGGAGTATGATTTCTCTGAAACCATGATGGATTTCAAATCGATCCTGACCAAGATGAGTCTGTGGTGTGAAATAATTTTTGTTGAGTGGATAGATTTTAGTTAGGAGTAGTCGTTCAACATTCTACCAGAACAACGAACCATGGAGTATGATTTCTCTGCAACCATGATAGATTTCAAATCGATCCTGACCAAGATGAGTCTGTGGTGTGAAATAATTTTTGTTGAGTGGATAGATTTTAGTTAGGGGTAGTCGTTCAACATTCTACAAGAACAACGAACCATGGAGTATGATTTCTCTGAAACCATGATAGATTTCAAATCGATCCTGACCAAGATGAGTCTGCGGTGTGAAATAATTTTTGTTGAGTGGATAGATTTTAGTTGGGGTAGTCGTTCAACATTCTACAAGAACAACGAACCATGGAGTATGATTTCTCTGAAACCACGATAGATTTCAAATCGATCCTGACCAAGATGAGTCTGTGGTGTGAAATAATTTTATGCTTCGGTGGATAGATTTTAGTTGGGGTAGTCGTTCAACATTCTACAAGAACAACGAACCATGGAGTATGATTTCTCTGCAACCATGATAGACTTCAAATCGATCCTGACCAAGATGAGTCTGTGGTGTGAAATAATTTTTGTTGAGTGGATAGATTTTAGTTAGGGGTAGTCGTTCAACATTCTACAAGAACAACCAACCATGGAGTATGATTTCTCTGCAACCATGATAGATTTCAAATCGATCCTGACCAAGATGAGTCTGTGGCGTGAAATAATTTTATGCTTCGGTGGATAGATTTTAGTTGGGGTAGTCGTTCAACATTCTACAAGAACAACTAACCATGGAGTATGATTTCTCTGCAACCATGATAGACTTCAAATCGATCCTGACCAAGATGAGTCTGTGGTGTGAAATAATTTTTGTTGAGTGGATAGATTTTAGTTGGGGTAGTCGTTCAACATTCTACAAGAACAACGAACCATGGAGTATGATTTCTCTGAAACCATGAGGGATTTCAAATCGATCCTGACCAAGATGAGTCTGTGGTGTGAAATAATTTTTGTTGAGTGGATAGATTTTAGTTGGGGTAGTCGTTCAACATTCTACAAGAACAACGAACCATGGAGTATGATTTCTCTGAAACCATGATGGATTTCAAATCGATCCTGACCAAGATGAGTCTGTGGTGTGAAATAATTTTTGTTGAGTGGATAGATTTTAGTTGGGGTAGTCGTTCAATATTCTACAAGAACAACGAACCATGGAGTATGATTTCTCTGCAACCATGATAGATTTCAAATCGATCCTGACCAAGATGAGTCTGTGGTGTGAAATAATTTTTGTTGAGTGGATAGATTTTAGTTGGGGTAGTCGTTCAACATTCTACAAGAACAACGAACCATGGAGTATGATTTCTCTGAAACCATGATAGATTTCAAATCGATCCTGACCAAGATGAGTCTGCGGTGTGAAATAATTGTTGTTGAGTGGATAGATTTTAGTTGGGGTAGTCGTTCAATATTCTACAAGAACAACGAACCATGGAGTATGATTTCTCTGAAACCATGATAGATTTCAAATCGATCCTGACCAAGATGAGTCTGTGGTGTGAAATAATTTTTGTTGAGTGGATAGATTTTAGTTGGGGTAGTCGTTCAATATTCTACAAGAACAACGAACCATGGAGTATGATTTCTCTGCAACCATGATAGATTTCAAATCGATCCTGACCAAGATGAGTCTGTGGTGTGAAATAATTTTTGTTGAGTGGATAGATTTTAGTTGGGGTAGTCGTTCAACATTCTACAAGAACAACGAACCATGGAGTATGATTTCTCTGAAACCATGATAGATTTCAAATCGATCCTGACCAAGATGAGTCTGTGGCGTGAAATAATTTTATGCTTCGGTGGATAGATTTTAGTTGGGGTAGTCGTTCAACATTCTACAAGAACAACTAACCATGGAGTATGATTTCTCTGCAACCATGATAGACTTCAAATCGATCCTGACCAAGTCGAGTCTGTGGTGTGAAATAATTTTTGTTGAGTGGATAGATTTTAGTTGGGGTAGTCGTTCAACATTCTACAAGAACAACGAACCATGGAGTATGATTTCTCTGAAACCATGATAGATTTCAAATCGATCCTGACCAAGATGAGTCTGTGGTGTGAAATACTTTTTGCTTCGGTGGATAGATTTTAGTTAGGGGTAGTCGTTCAACATTCTACAAGAACAACGAACCATGGAGTATGATTTCTCTGAAACCATGATAGATTTCAAATCGATCCTGACCAAGATGAGTCTGTGGTGTGAAATAATTTTTGTTGAGTGGATAGATTTTAGTTGGGGTAGTCGTTCAACATTCTACAAGAACAACGAACCATGGAGTATGATTTCTCTGCAACCATGATAGACTTCAAATCGATCCTGACCAAGATGAGTCTGTGGTGTGAAATCATTTTTGTTGAGTGGATAGATTTTAGTTGGGGTAGTCGTTCAACATTCTACAAGAACAACGAACCATGGAGTATGATTTCTCTGAAACCATGATAGATTTCAAATCGATCCTGACCAAGATGAGTCTGTGGTGTGAAATAATTTTTGCTTCGGTGGATAGATTTTAGTTAGGGGTAGTCGTTCAACATTCTACAAGAACAACGAACCATGGAGTATGATTTCTCTGAAACCATGATAGATTTCAAATCGATCCTGACCAAGATGAGTCTGTGGTGTAAAATAATTTTTGTTGAGTGGATAGATTTTAGTTAGGGGTAGTCGTTCAACATTCTACAAGAACAACGAACCATGGAGTATGATTTCTCTGCAACCATGATAGATTTCAAATCGATCCTGACCAAGATGAGTCTGCGGTGTGAAATAATTGTTGTCGAGTGGATAGATTTTAGTTGGGGTAGTCGTTCAACATTCTACAAGAACTACGAACCATGGAGTATGATTTCTCTGAAACCATGATAGATTTCAAATCGATCCTGACCAAGATGAGTCTGTGGCGTGAAATAATATTATGCTTCGGTGGATAGATTTTAGTTGGGGTAGTCGTTCAACATTCTACAAGAACAACGAACCATGGAGTATGATTTCTCTGAAACCATGATAGATTTCAAATCGATCCTGACCAAGATGAGTTTGTAGTGTGAAATAATTTTTGTTGAGTGGATAGATTTTAGTTGGGGTAGTCGTTCAACATTCTACAAGAACAACGAACCATGGAGTATGATTTCTCTGAAACCATGATAGATTTCGAATCGATCCTGACCAAGATGAGTCTGTGGTGTGAAATAATTTTTGCTTCGGTGGATAGATTTTAGTTAGGGGTAGTCATTCAACATTCTACAAGAACAATGAACCATGGAGTATGATTTCTCTGAAACCATGATAGATTTCAAATCGATCCTGACCAAGATGAGTCTGTGGTGTGAAATAATTTTTGTTGAGTGGATAGATTTTAGTTAGGGTAGTCGTTCAACATTCTACAAGAACAATGAACCATGGAGTATGATTTCTCTGAAACCATGATAGATTTCAAATCGATCCTGACCAAGATGAGTCTGTGGTGTGAAATAATTTTTGTTGAGTGGATAGATTTTAGTTAGGGTAGTCGTTCAACATTCTACAAGAACAATGAACCATGGAGTATGATTTCTCTGAAACCATGATAGATTTCAAATCGATCCTGACCAAGATGAGTCTGTGGTGTGAAATAATTTTTGTTGAGTGGATAGATTTTAGTTAGGGTAGTCGTTCAACATTCTACAAGAACAATGAACCATGGAGTATGATTTCTCTGAAACCAAGATAGATTTCAAATCGATCCTGACCAAGATGAGTCTGTGGTGTGAAATAATTTTTGTTGAGTGGATAGATTTTAGTTAGGGTAGTCGTTCAACATTCTACAAGAACAATGAACCATGAAGTATGATTTCTCTGAAACCATGATAGATTTCAAATCGATCCTGACCAAGATGAGTCTGTGGTGTGAAATAATTTTTGTTGAGTGGATAGATTTTAGTTAGGGTAGTCGTTCAACATTCTACAAGAACAATGAACCATGGAGTATGATTTCTCTGCAACCATGATAGATTTCAAATCGATCCTGACCAAGATGAGTCTGTGGTGTGAAATAATTTTTGCTTCGGTGGATAGATTTTAGTTAGGGGTAGTCATTCAACATTCTACAAGAACAATGAACCATGGAGTATGATTTCTCTGAAACCATGATAGATTTCAAATCGATCCTGACCAAGATGAGTCTGTGGTGTGAAATAATTTTTGTTGAGTGGATAGATTTTAGTTAGGGTAGTCGTTCAACATTCTACAAGAACAATGAACCATGGAGTATGATTTCTCTGAAACCATGATAGATTTCAAATCGATCCTGACCAAGATGAGTCTGTGGTGTGAAATAATTTTTGTTGAGTGGATAGATTTTAGTTAGGGTAGTCGTTCAACATTCTACAAGAACAATGAACCATGGAGTATGATTTCTCTGAAACCATGATAGATTTCAAATCGATCCTGACCAAGATGAGTCTGTGGTGTGAAATAATTTTTGTTGAGTGGATAGATTTTAGTTAGGGTAGTCGTTCAACATTCTACAAGAACAATGAACCATGGAGTATGATTTCTCTGAAACCATGATAGATTTCAAATCGATCCTGACCAAGATGAGTCTGTGGTGTGAAATAATTTTTGTTGAGTGGATAGATTTTAGTTAGGGTAGTCGTTCAACATTCTACAAGAACAATGAACCATGGAGTATGATTTCTCTGAAACCATGATAGATTTCAAATCGATCCTGACCAAGATGAGTCTGTGGTGTGAAATAATTTTTGTTGAGTGGATAGATTTTAGTTGGGGTAGTCGTTCAACGTTCTACCAGAACAACAAACCATGGAGTATGATTTCTCTGAAACCATGATAGATTTCAAATCGATCCTGACCAAGATGAGTCTGTGGTGTGAAATAATTTTTGTTGAGTGGATAGATTTTAGTTGGGGTAGTCGTTCAACATTCTACAAGAACAACGAACCCTGGAGTATGATTTCTCTGCAACCATGATAGATTTCAAATCGATCCTGACCAAGATGAGTCTGTGGTGTGAAATAATTTTTGTTGAGTGGATAGATTTTAGTTAGGGTAGTCGTTCAACATTCTACAAGAACAATGAACCATGGAGTATGATTTCTCTGAAACCATGATAGATTTCAAATCGATCCTGACCAAGATGAGTCTGTGGTGTGAAATAATTTTTGTTGAGTGGATAGATTTTAGTTAGGGTAGTCGTTCAACATTCTACAAGAACAATGAACCATGGAGTATGATTTCTCTGAAACCATGATAGATTTCAAATCGATCCTGACCAAGATGAGTCTGTGGTGTGAAATAATTTTTGTTGAGTGGATAGATTTTAGTTAGGGTAGTCGTTCAACATTCTACAAGAACAATGAACCATGGAGTATGATTTCTCTGAAACCATGATAGATTTCAAATCGATCCTGACCAAGATGAGTCTGTGGTGTGAAATAATTGTTGTTGAGTGGATAGATTTTAGTTATTAGTAGTCGTTCAACATTCTACCAGAACAACGGACCATGGAGTATGATTTCTCTGAAACCACGATAGATTTCAAATCGATCCTGACCAAGATGAGTCTGTGGTGTGAAATAATTTTTGTTGAGTGGATAGATTTTAGTTGGGGTAGTCGTTCAACATTCTACAAGAACAACGAACCATGGAGTATGATTTCTCTGAAACCATGATAGATTTCAAATCGATCCTGACCAAGATGAGTCTGTGGTGTGAAATAATTTTTGCTTCGGTGGATAGATTTTAGTTAGGGGTAGTCGTTCAACATTCTACAAGAACAACTTACCATGGAGTATGATTTCTCTGAAACCATGATAGATTTCAAATCGATCCTGACCAAGATGAGTCTGTGGTGTGAAATAATTTTTGTTGAGTGGACAGATTTTAGTTGGGGTAGTCGTTCAACATTCTACAAGAACAACGAACCATGGAGTATGATTTCTCTGAAACCATGATAGATTTCAAATCGATCCTGACCAAGATGAGTCTGTGGTGTGAAATAATTTTTGTTGAGTGGATAGATTTTAGTTGGGGTAGTCGTTCAACATTCTACAAGAACAACGAACCATGGAGTATGATTTCTCTGAAACCATGATAGATTTCAAATCGATCCTGACCAAGATGAGTCTGTGGTGTGAAATAATTTTTGTTGAGTGGATAGATTTTAGTTGGGGTAGTCGTTCAACATTCTACAAGAACAACGAACCATGGAGTATGATTTCTCTGCAACCATGATAGACTTCAAATCGATCCTGACCAAGATGAGTCTGTGGTGTGAAATCATTTTTGTTGAGTGGATAGATTTTAGTTGGGGTAGTCGTTCAACATTCTACAAGAACAACGAACCATGGAGTATGATTTCTCTGAAACCATGATAGATTTCAAATCGATCCTGACCAAGATGAGTCTGTGGTGTGAAATAATTTTTGCTTCGGTGGATAGATTTTAGTTAGGGGTAGTCGTTCAACATTCTACAAGAACAACGAACCATGGAGTATGATTTCTCTGAAACCATGATAGATTTCAAATCGATCCTGACCAAGATGAGTCTGTGGTGTAAAATAATTTTTGTTGAGTGGATAGATTTTAGTTAGGGGTAGTCGTTCAACATTCTACAAGAACAACGAACCATGAAGTATGATTTCTCTGCAACCATGATAGATTTCAAATCGATCCTGACCAAGATGAGTCTGCGGTGTGAAATAATTGTTGTCGAGTGGATAGATTTTAGTTGGGGTAGTCGTTCAACATTCTACAAGAACTACGAACCATGGAGTATGATTTCTCTGAAACCATGATAGATTTCAAATCGATCCTGACCAAGATGAGTCTGTGGCGTGAAATAATTTTATGCTTCGGTGGATAGATTTTAGTTGGGGTAGTCGTTCAACATTCTACAAGAACAACGAACCATGGAGTATGATTTCTCTGCAACCATGATAGATTTCAAATCGATCCTGACCAAGATGAGTTTGTGGTGTGAAATAATTTTTGTTGAGTGGATAGATTTTAGTTGGGGTAGTCGTTCAACATTCTACAAGAACAACGAACCATGGAGTATGATTTCTCTGAAACCATGATAGATTTCGAATCGATCCTGACCAAGATGAGTCTGTGATGTGAAATAATTTTTGTTGAGTGGATAGATTTTATTTAGGGGTAGTCGTTCAACATTCTACAAGAACAACGAACCATGGAGTATGATTTCTCTGCAACCATGATAGATTTCAAATCGATCCTGACCAAGATGAGTCTGTGGTGTGAAATAATTTTTGCTTCGGTGGATAGATTTTAGTTAGGGGTAGTCATTCAACATTCTACAAGAACAATGAACCATGGAGTATGATTTCTCTGAAACCATGATAGATTTCAAATCGATCCTGACCAAGATGAGTCTGTGGTGTGAAATAATTTTTGTTGAGTATATAGATTTTAGTTAGGGTAGTCGTTCAACATTCTACAAGAACAATGAACCATGGAGTATGATTTCTCTGAAACCATGATAGATTTCAAATCGATCCTGACCAAGATGAGTCTGTGGTGTGAAATAATTTTTGTTGAGTGGATAGATTTTAGTTAGGGTAGTCGTTCAACATTCTACAAGAACAATGAACCATGGAGTATGATTTCTCTGAAACCATGATAGATTTCAAATCGATCCTGACCAAGATGAGTCTGTGGTGTGAAATAATTTTTGTTGAGTGGATAGATTTTAGTTAGGTTAGTCGTTCAACATTCTACAAGAACAATGAACCATGGAGTATGATTTCTCTGAAACCATGATAGATTTCAAATCGATCCTGACCAAGATGAGTCTGTGGTGTGAAATAATTTTTGTTGAGTGGATAGATTTTAGTTAGGGTAGTCGTTCAACATTCTACAAGAACAATGAACCATGGAGTATGATTTCTCTGAAACCATGATAGATTTCAAATCGATCCTGACCAAGATGAGTCTGTGGTGTGAAATAATTTTTGTTGAGTGGATAGATTTTAGTTGGGGTAGTCGTTCAACGTTCTACCAGAACAACAAACCATGGAGTATGATTTCTCTGAAACCATGATAGATTTCAAATCGATCCTGACCAAGATGAGTCTGTGGTGTGAAATAATTTTTGTTGAGTGGATAGATTTTATTTAGGGGTAGTCGTTCAACATTCTACCAGAACAACGAACCATGGAGTATGATTTCTCTGAAACCACGATAGATTTCAAATCGATCCTGACCAAGATGAGTCTGTGGTGTGAAATAATTTTTGCTTCGGTGGATAGATTTTAGTCAGGGGTAGTCGTTCAACATTCTACAAGAACAACGAACCATGGAGTATGATTTCTCTGCAACCATGATAGATTTCAAATCGATCCTGACCAAGATGAGTCTGTGGTGTGAAATAATTTTTGTTGAGTGGATAGATTTTAGTTGGGGTAGTCGTTCAACATTCTACAAGAACAACGAACCATGGAGTATGATTTCTCTGAAACCATGATAGATTTCAAATCGATCCTGACCAAGATGAGTCTGTGGTGTGAAATAATTTTTGTTGAGTGGATAGATTTTATTTAGGGGTAGTCGTTCAACATTCTACAAGAACAACGAACCATGGAGTATGATTTCTCTGAAACCATGATAGATTTCAAATCGATCCTGACCAAGATGAGTCTGTGGTGTGAAATAATTTTATGCTTCGGTGAATAGATTTTAGTTGGGGTAGTCGTCCAACATTCTACAAGAACAACGAACCATGGAGTATGATTTCTCTGCAACCATGATAGATTTCAAATCGATCCTGACCAAGATGAGTCTGTGGTGTGAAATAATTTTTGTTGAGTGGATAGATTTTAGTTGGGGTAGTCGTTCAACATTCTACAAGAACAACGAACCATGGAGTATGATTTCTCTGAAAGCATGATAGATTTCAAATCGATCCTGACCAAGATGAGTCTGTGGTGTGAAATAATTTTTGTTGAGTGGATAGATTTTATTTAGGGGTAGTCGTTCAACATTCTACAAGAACAACGAACCATGGAGTATGATTTCTCTGCAACCATGATAGATTTCAAATCGATCCTGACCAAGATGAGTCTGTGGTGTGAAATAATTTTTGTTGAGTGGATAGATTTTAGTTGGGGTAGTCGTTCAACATTCTACAAGAACAACGAACCATGGAGTATGATTTCTCTGCAACTATGATAGATTTCAAATCGATCCTGACCAAGATGAGTCTGTGGTGTGAAATAATTTTTGCTTCGGTGGATAGATTTTAGTTAGGGGTAGTCGTTCAACATTCTACAAGAACAACGAACCATGGAGTATGATTTCTCTGAAACCATGATAGATTTCAAATCGATCCTGACCAAGATGAGTCTGTGGTGTGAAATAATTTTTGTTGAGTGGATAGATTTTATTTAGGGGTAGTCGTTCAACATTCTACAAGAACAACGAACCATGGAGTATGATTTCTCTGAAACCATGATAGATTTCAAATCGATCCTGACCAAGATGAGTCTGTGGTGTGAAATAATTTTATGCTTCGGTGAATAGATTTTAGTTGGGGTAGTCGTCCAACATTCTACAAGAACAACGAACCATGGAGTATGATTTCTCTGCAACCATGATAGATTTCAAATCGATCCTGACCAAGATGAGTCTGTGGTGTGAAATAATTTTTGTTGAGTGGATAGATTTTAGTTGGGGTAGTCGTTCAACATTCTACAAGAACAACGAACCATGGAGTATGATTTCTCTGAAAGCATGATAGATTTCAAATCGATCCTGACCAAGATGAGTCTGTGGTGTGAAATAATTTTTGTTGAGTGGATAGATTTTATTTAGGGGTAGTCGTTCAACATTCTACAAGAACAACGAACCATGGAGTATGATTTCTCTGCAACCATGATAGATTTCAAATCGATCCTGACCAAGATGAGTCTGTGGTGTGAAATAATTTTTGTTGAGTGGATAGATTTTAGTTGGGGTAGTCGTTCAACATTCTACAAGAACAACGAACCATGGAGTATGATTTCTCTGCAACTATGATAGATTTCAAATCGATCCTGACCAAGATGAGTCTGTGGTGTGAAATAATTTTTGCTTCGGTGGATAGATTTTAGTTAGGGGTAGTCGTTCAACATTCTACAAGAACAACGAACCATGGAGTATGATTTCTCTGAAACCATGATAGATTTCAAATCGATCCTGACCAAGATGAGTCTGTGGTGTGAAATAATTTTTGCTTCGGTGGATAGATTTTAGTAAGGGGTAGTCGTTCAACATTCTACAAGAACAACGAACCATGGAGTATGATTTCTCTGAAACCATGATAGATTTCAAATCGATCCTGACCAAGATGTGTCTGTGGTGTGAAATAATTTTTGCTGAGTGGACAGATTTTAGTTGGGGTAGTCGTTCAACATTCTACAAGAACAACGAACCATGGAGTATGATTTCTCTGAAACCATGATAGATTTCAAATCGATCCTGACCAAGATGAGTCTGTGGTGTGAAATAATTTTTGTTGAGTGAATAGATTTTAGTTGGGGTAGTCGTTCAACATTCTACAAGAACAACGAACCATGGAGTATGATTTCTCTGAAACCACGATAGATTTCAAATCGATCTTGACCAAGATGAGTCTGTGGGGTGTAATATTTTGTTGAGTGGATAGATTTTAGTTGGGGTAGTCGTTCAACATTCTACAAGAACAACGAACCATGGAGTATGATTTCTCTGAAACCACGATAGATTTCAAATCGATCCTGACCAAGATGAGTCTGTGGTGTGAAATAATTTTTGTTGAGTGGATAGATTTTATTTAGGGGTAGTCGTTCAACATTCTACAAGAATAACGAACCATGGAGTATGATTTCTCTGAAACCATGATAGATTTCAAATCGATCCTGACCAAGATGAGTCTGTGGTGTGAAATAATTTTTGTTGAGTGGATAGATTTTATTTAGGGGTAGTCGTTCAACATTCTACAAGAACAACGAACCATGGAGTATGATTTCTTTGCAACCATGATAGATTTCAAATCGATCCTGACCAAGATGAGTCTGTGGTGTGAAATAATTTTTGTTGAGTGGATAGATTTTAGTTTGGGTAGTCGTTCAACATTCTACAAGAACAACGAACCATGGAGTATGATTTCTCGGAAACCATGATAGATTTCAAATCGATCCTGACCAAGATGAGTCTGTGGTGTGAAATAATTTTTGTTGAGTGGATAGATTTTATTTAGGGGTAGTCGTTCAACATTCTACAAGAATAACGAACCATGGAGTATGATTTCTCTGAAGGCATGATAGATTTCAAATCGATCCTGACCAAGATGAGTCTGTGGTGTGAAATAATTTTTGTTGAGTGGATAGATTTTAGTTGGGGTAGTCGTTCAACATTCTACAAGAACAACGAACAATGGAGTATGATTTCTCTGCAACCATGATAGATTTCAAATCGATCCTGACCAAGATGAGTCTGTGGTGTGAAATAATTTTTGTTGAGTGGATAGATTTTAGTTTGGGTAGTCGTTCAACATTCTACAAGAACAACGAACCATGGAGTATGATTTCTCGGAAACCATGATAGATTTCAAATCGATCCTGACCAAGATGAGTCTGTGGTGTGAAATAATTTTTGTTGAGTGGATAGATTTTATTTAGGGGTAGTCGTTCAACATTCTACAAGAACAACGAACCATGGAGTATGATTTCTTTGCAACCATGATAGATTTCGAATCGATCCTGACCAAGATGAGTCTGTGGTGTGAGATAATTTTTGTTGAGTGGATAGATTTTAGTTAGGGTAGTCGTTCAACATTCTACAAGAACAACGAACCATGGAGTATGATTTCTCTGAAACCATGATAGATTTCAAATCGATAATGACCAAGATGAGTCTGTGGTGTGAAATAATTTTTGTTGAGTGGATAGATTTTAGTTGGGGTAGTCGTTCAACATTCTACAAGAACAACGAACAATGGAGTATGATTTCTCTGCAACCATGATAGATTTCAAATCGATCCTGACCAAGATGAGTCTGTGGTGTGAAATAATTTTTGTTGAGTGGATAGATTTTATTTAGGGGTAGTCGTTCAACATTCTACAAGAACAACGAACCATGGAGTATGATTTCTCTGCAACCATGATAGATTTCAAATCGATCCTGACCAAGATGAGTCTGTGGTGTGAAATAATTTTATGCTTCGGTGGATAGATTTTAGTTGGGGTAGTCGTTCAACATTCTACAAGAACAACGAACCATGGAGTATGATTTCTCTGAAACCATGATAGATTTCAAATCGATCCTGACCAAGATGAGTCTGTGGTGTGAAATAATTTTTGTTGAGTGGATAGATTTTAGTTGGGGTAGTCGTTCAACATTCTACAAGAACAACGAACCATGGAGTATGATTTCTCTGCAACCATGATAGATTTCAAATCGATCCTGACCAAGATGTTTCTGTGGTGTGAAATAATTTTTGCTTCGGTGGATAGATTTTAGTCAGGGGTAGTCGTTCAACATTCTACAAGAACAACGAACCATGGAGTATGATTTCTCTGCAACCATGATAGATTTCAAATCGATCCTGACCAAGATGAGTCTGTGGTGTGAAATAATTTTTGTTGAGTGGATAGATTTTAGTTGGGGTAGTCGTTCAACATTCCACAAGAACAACGAACCATGAAGTATGATTTCTCTGAAACCATGATAGATTTCAAATCGGTCCGGACCAAGATGAGTCTGTGGTGTGAAATAATTTTTGTTGAGTGGATAGATTTTAGTCAGGGTAGTCGTTCAACATTCTACAAGAACAACGAACCATGGAGTATGATTTCTCTGAAACCATGATAGATTTCAAATCGATCCTGACCAAGATGAGTCTGTGGTGTGAAATAATTTTTGTTGAGTGGATAGATTTTAGTTAGGGTAGTCGTTCAACATTCTACAAGAACAACGAACCATGGAGTATGATTTCTCTGAAACCATGATAGATTTCAAATCGATCCTGACCAAGATGAGTCCGTGGTGTGAAATAATTTTTGTTGAGTGGATAGATTTTAGTTAGGGTAGTCGTTCAACATTCTACAAGAACAACGAACCATGGAGTATGATTTCTCTGAAACCATGATAGATTTCAAATCGATCCTGACCAAGATGAGTCCGTGGTGTGAAATAATTTTTGTTGAGTGGATAGATTTTAGTTAGGAGTAGTAGTTCAACATTCTACCAGAACAACGAACCATGGAGTATGATTTCTCTGAAACCATGATAGATTTCAAATCGATCCTGACCAAGATGAGTCTGTGGTGTGAAATAATTTTTGTTGAGTGGATAGATTTTAGTTGGGGTAGTCGTTCAACATTCTACAAGAACAACGAACCATGGAGTATGATTTCTCTGCAACCATGATAGATTTCAAATCGATCCTGACCAAGATGAGTCTGTGGTGTGAAATAATTTTTGCTTCGGTGGATAGATTTTAGTTGGGGTAGTCGTTCAACATTTAACAAGAACAACGAACCATGGAGTATGATTTCTCTGAAACCATGATAGATTTCAAATCGATCCTGACCAAGATGAGTCTGTGGTGTGAAATAATTTTTGTTGAGTGGATAGATTTTAGTTGGGGTAGTCGTTCAACATTCTACAAGAACAACGAACCATGGAGTATGATTTCTCTGAAACCATGATAGATTTCAAATCGATCCTGACCAAGATGAGTCTGTGGTGTGAAATAATTTTTGTTGAGTGGATAGATTTTAGTTGGGGTAGTCGTTCAACATTCTACAAGAACAACGAGCCATGGAGTATGATTTCTCTGAAACCATGATAGATTTCAAATCGATCCTGACCAAGATGAGTCTGTGGTGTGAAATAATTTTTGTTGTGTGGATAGATTTTAGTTGGGGTAGTCGTTCAACATTCTACAAGAACAACGAACCATGGAGTATGATTTCTCTGAAACCATGATAGATTTCAAATCGATCCTGACCAAGATGAGTCTGTGGTGTGAAATAATTTTTGTTGAGTGGATAGATTTTAGTTGGGGTAGTCGTTCAACATTCTACAAGAACAACGAACCATGGAGTATGATTTCTCTGCAACCATGATAGATTTCAAATCGATCCTGACCAAGATGAGTCTGTGGTGTGAAATAATTTTTGTTGAGTGGATAGATTTTAGTTAGGGGTAGTCGTTCAACATTCTACAAGAACAACGAACCATGGAGTATGATTTCTCTGAAACCATGATAGATTTCAAATCGATCCTGACCAAGATGAGTCTGTGGTGTGAAATAATTTTTGTTGAGTGGATAGATTTTAGTTATTGGTAGTCGTTCAACATTCTACAAGAACAACGAACCATGGAGTATGATTTCTCTGCAACCATGATAGATTTCAAATCGATCCTGACCAAGATGAGTCTGTGGTGTGAAATAATTTTTGCTTCGGTGGATAGATTTTAGTTGGGGTAGTCGTTCAACATTCTACAAGAACAACGAACCATGGAGTATGATTTCTCTGAAACCATGATAGATTTCAAATCGATCCTGACCAAGATGAGTCTGTGGTGTGAAATAATTTTTGTTGAGTGGATAGATTTTAGTTAGGGGTAGTCGTTCAACATTCTACAAGAACAACGAACCATGGAGTATGATTTCTCTGAAACCATGATAGATTTCAAATCGATCCTGACCAAGATGAGTCTGTGGTGTGAAATAATTTTATGCTTCGGTGGACAGATTTTAGTTGGGGTAGTCGTTCAACATTCTACAAGAACAACGAACCATGGAGTATGATTTCTCTGCAACCATGATAGATTTCAAATCGATCCTGACCAAGATGAGTCTGTGGTGTGAAATAATTTTTGCTTCGGTGGATAGATTTTAGTTGGGGTAGTCGTTCAACATTCTACAAGAACAACGAACCATGGACTATGATTTCTCTGCAACCATGATAGATTTCAAATCAATCCTGACCAAGATGAGTCTGTGGTGTGAAATAATTTTTGTTGAGTGGATAGATTTTAGTTAGGGGTAGTCGTTCAACATTCTACAAGAACAACGAACCATGGAGTATGATTTCTCTGAAACCATGATAGATTTCAAATCGATCCTGACCAAGATGAGTCTGTGGTGTGAAATAATTTTATGCTTCGGTGGACAGATTTTAGTTGTGGTAGTCGTTCAACATTCTACAAGAACAACGAACCATGGAGTATGATTTCTCTGAAACCATGATAGATTTCAAATCGATCCTGACCAAGATGAGTCTGTGGTATGAAATAATTTTTGCTTCGGTGGATAGATTTTAGTTGGGGTAGTCGTTCAACATTCTACAAGAACAACGAACCATGGAGTTTGATTTCTCTGCAACCATGATAGATTTCAAATCAATCCTGACCAAGATGAGTCTGTGGTGTGAAATAATTTTTGCTTCAGTGGATAGATTTTAGTTGGGGTAGTCGTTCAACATTCTACAAGAACAACGAACCATGGAGTATGATTTCTCTGAAACCATGATAGATTTCAAATCGATCCTGACCAAGATGAGTCTGTGGTGTGAAATAATTTTTGTTGAGTGGATAGATTTTAGTTAGGGGTAGTCGTTCAACATTCTACAAGAACAACGAACCATGGAGTATGATTTCTCTGAAACCATGATAGATTTCAAATCGATCCTGACCAAGATGAGTCTGTGGTGTGAAATAATTTTTGTTGAGTGGATAGATTTTAGTTAGGGGTAGTCGTTCAACATTCTACAAGAACAACGAACCATGGAGTATGATTTCTCTGAAACCATGATAGATTTCAAATCGATCCTGACCAAGATGAGTCTGTGGTGTGAAATAATTTTATGCTTCGGTGGACAGATTTTAGTTGGGGTAGTCGTTCAACATTCTACAAGAACAACGAACCATGGAGTATGATTTCTCTGCAACCATGATAGATTTCAAATCGATCCTGACCAAGATGAGTCTGTGGTGTGAAATAATTTTTGCTTCGGTGGATAGATTTTAGTTGGGGTAGTCGTTCAACATTCTACAAGAACAACGAACCATGGAGTATGATTTCTCTGCAACCATGATAGATTTCAAATCAATCCTGACCAAGATGAGTCTGTGGTGTGAAATAATTTTTGTTGAGTGGATAGATTTTAGTTAGGGGTAGTCGTTCAACATTCTACAAGAACAACGAACCATGGAGTATGATTTCTCTGCAACCATGATAGATTTCAAATCGATCCTGACCAAGATGAGTCTGTGGTGTGAAATAATTTTATGCTTCGGTGGACAGATTTTAGTTGTGGTAGTCGTTCAACATTCTACAAGAACAACGAACCATGGAGTATGATTTCTCTGAAACCATGATAGATTTCAAATCGATCCTGACCAAGATGAGTCTGTGGTATGAAATAATTTTTGCTTCGGTGGATAGATTTTAGTTGGGGTAGTCGTTCAACATTCTACAAGAACAACGAACCATGGAGTTTGATTTCTCTGCAACCATGATAGATTTCAAATCAATCCTGACCAAGATGAGTCTGTGGTGTGAAATAATTTTTGCTTCAGTGGATAGATTTTAGTTGGGGTAGTCGTTCAACATTCTACAAGAATAACGAACCATGGAGTATGATTTCTCTGCAACCATGATAGATTTCAAATCAATCCTGACCAAGATGAGTCTGTGGTGTGAAATAATTTTTGTTGAGTGGATAGATTTTAGTTAGGGGTAGTCGTTCAACATTCTACAAGAACAACGAACCATGGAGTATGATTTCTCTGAAACCATGATAGATTTCAAATCGATCCTGACCAAGATGAGTCTGTGGTGTGAAATAATTTTATGCTTCGGTGGACAGATTTTAGTTGGGGTAGTCGTTCAACATTCTACAAGAACAACGAACCATGGAGTATGATTTCCCTGCAACCATGATAGATTTCAAATCGATCCTGACCAAGATGAGTCTGTGGTGTGAAATAATTTTTGCTTCGGTGGATAGATTTTAGTTGGGGTAGTCGTTCAACATTCTACAAGAACAACGAACCATGGAGTATGATTTCTCTGCAACCATGATAGATTTCAAATCAATCCTGACCAAGATGAGTCTGTGGTGTGAAATAATTTTTGTTGAGTGGATAGATTTTAGTTAGGGGTAGTCGTTCAACATTCTACAAGAACAACGAACCATGGAGTATGATTTCTCTGAAACCATGATAGATTTCAAATCGATCCTGACCAAGATGAGTCTGTGGTGTGAAATAATTTTATGCTTCGGTGGACAGATTTTAGTTGTGGTAGTCGTTCAACATTCTACAAGAACAACGAACCATGGAGTATGATTTCTCTGAAACCATGATAGATTTCAAATCGATCCTGACCAAGATGAGTCTGTGGTATGAAATAATTTTTGCTTCGGTGGATAGATTTTAGTTGGGGTAGTCGTTCAACATTCTACAAGAACAACGAACCATGGAGTTTGATTTCTCTGCAACCATGATAGATTTCAAATCAATCCTGACCAAGATGAGTCTGTGGTGTGAAATAATTTTTGCTTCAGTGGATAGATTTTAGTTGGGGTAGTCGTTCAACATTCTACAAGAACAACGAACCATGGAGTATGATTTCTCTGCAACCATGATAGATTTCAAATCAATCCTGACCAAGATGACCAAGATGAGTCTGTGGTGTGAAATAAGTTTTGCTTCAGTGGATAGATTTTAGTTAGGGGTAGTCGTTCAACATTCTACAAGAACAACGAACCATGGAGTATGATTTCTCTGCAACCATGATAGATTTCAAATCAATCCTGACCAAGATGAGTCTGTGGTGTGAAATAAGTTTTGCTTCAGTGGATAGATTTTAGTTGGGGTAGTCGTTCAACATTCTACAAGAACAACGAACCATGGAGTATGATTTCTCTGAAACCATGATAGATTTCAAATCGATCCTGACCAAGATGAGTCTGTGGTGTGAAATAATTTTATGCTTCGGTGGATAGATTTTAGTTGGGGTAGTCGTTCAACATTCTACAAGAACAACGAACCATGGAGTATGATTTCTCTGAAACCATGATAGATTTCAAATCAATCCTGACCAAGATGAGTCTGTGGTGTGAAATAAGTTTTGCTTCAGTGGATAGATTTTAGTTGGGGTAGTCGTTCAACATTCTACAAGAACAACGAACCATGGAGTATGATTTCTCTGCAACCATGATAGATTTCAAATCAATCCTGACCAAGATGAGTCTGTGGTGTGAAATAATTTTTGTTGAGTGGATAGATTTTAGTTAGGGGTAGTCGTTCAACATTCTACAAGAACAACGAACCATGGAGTATGATTTCTCTGAAACCATGATAGATTTCAAATCGATCCTGACCAAGATGAGTCTGTGGTGTGAAATAATTTTTGTTGAGTGGATAGATTTTAGTTGGGGTAGTCGTTCAACATTCTACAAGAACAACGAACCATGGAGTATGATTTCTCTGCAACCATGATAGATTTCAAATCAATCCTGACCAAGATGAGTCTGTGGTGTGAAATAAGTTTTGCTTCAGTGGATAGATTTTAGTTGGGGTAGTCGTTCAACATTCTACAAGAACAACGAACCATGGAGTATGATTTCTCTGCAACCATGATAGATTTCAAATCAATCCTGACCAAAATGAGTCTGTGGTGTGAAATAATTTTTGCTTCAGTGGATAGATTTTAGTTAGGGGTAGTCGTTCAACATTCTACAAGAACAACGAACCATGGAGTAAGATTTCTCTGAAACCATGATAGATTTCAAATCGATCCTGACCAAGATGAGTCTGTGGTGTGAAATAATTTTTGTTGAGTTAATAGATTTTAGTTAGGGGTAGTCGTTCAACATTCTACAAGAACAACGAACCATGGAGTATGATTTCTCTGAAACCATAATAGATTTCAAATCGATCGTGACCAAGATGAGTCTGTGGTGTGAAATAATTTTTGTTGAGTGGATAGATTTTAGTTGGGGTAGTCGTTCAACATTCTACAAGAACGAACCATGGAAGTATGATTTCTCTGAAACCATGATAGATTTCAAATCGATCCTGACCAAGATGAGTCTGTGGTGTGAAATAATTTTTGCTTCGGTGGATAGATTTTAGTTGGGGTAGTCGATCAACATTGTACAAGAACAACGAACCATGGAGTATGATTTCTCTGAAACCATGATAGATTTCAAATCGAACCTGACCAAGATGAGTCTGTGGTGTGAAATAATTTTTGCTTCGGTGGATAGATTTTAGTTGGGGTAGTCGTTCAACATTCTACCAGAACAACGAACCATGGAGTATGATTTCTCTGAAACCATGATAGATTTCAAATCGATCCTGACCAAGATGAGTCTGTGGTGTGAAATAATTTTTGTTGAGTGGATAGATTTTAGTTAGGGGTAGTCGTTCAACATTCTACAAGAACAACGAACCATGGAGTATGATTTCTCTGAAACCATGATAGATTTCAAATCGATCCTGACCAAGATGAGTCTGTGGTGTGAAATAATTTTTGCTTCGGTGGATAGATTTTAGTTGGGGTAGTCGTTCAACATTCTACCAGAACAACGAACCATGGAGTATGATTTCTCTGAAACCACGATAGATTTCAAATCGATCCTGACCAAGATGAGTCTGTGGTGTGAAATAATTTTTGTTGAGTGGATAGATTTTAGTTAGGGGTAGTCGTTCAACATTCTACAAGAACAACGAACCATGGAGTATGATTTCTCTGAAACCATGATAGATTTCAAATCGATCCTGACCAAGATGAGTCTGTGGTGTGAAATAATTTTTGCTTCGGTGGATAGATTTTAGTAAGGAGTAGTCGTTCAACATTCTACCAGAACAACGAACCATGGAGTATGATTTCTCTGAAACCATGATAGATTTCAAATCGATCCTGACCAAGATGAGTCTGTGGTGTGAAATAATTTTTGCTTCGGTGGATAGATTTTAGTTGGGGTAGTCGTTCAACATTCTACAAGAACAACGAACCATGGAGTATGATTTCTCTGAAACCATGATAGATTTCAAATCGATAATGACCAAGATGAGTCTGCGGTGTGAAATAATTTTTGCTTCGGTGGATAGATTTTAGTTATGGGTAGTTGTTCAACATTCTACAAGAACAACGAACCATGGAGTATGATTTCTCTGAAACCACGATAGATTTCAAATCGATCCTGACCAAGATGAGTCTGTAGTGTGAAATAATTTTTGTTGAGTGGATAGATTTTAGTTGGGGTAGTCGTTCAACATTCTACAAGAACAACGAACCATGGAGTATGATTTCTCTGAAACCACGATAGATTTCAAATCGATCCTGACCAAGATGGGTCTGTGGTGTGGAATAATTTTTGTTGAGTGGATAGATTTTAGTTGCGGTAGTCGTTCAACATTCTACAAGAACAACGAACCATGGAGTATGATTTCTCTGAAACCATGATAGATTTCAAATCGATCCTGACCAAGATGAGTCTGTGGTGTAAAATAATTTTTGCTTCGGTGGATAGATTTTAGTAAGGAGTAGTCGTTCAACATTCTACAAGAACAACGAACCATGGAGTATGATTTCTCTGAAACCATGATAGATTTCAAATCGATCCTGAGCCAGATGAGTCTGTGGTGTGAAATAATTTTTGTTGAGTGGATAGATTTTATTTAGGGGTAGTCGTTCAACATTCTACAAGAACAACGAACCATGGAGTATGATTTCTCTGAAACCATGATAGATTTCAAATCGATCCTGACCAAGATGAGTCTGTGGTGTGAAATAATTTTTGTTGAGTGGATAGATTTTATTTAGGGGTAGTCGTTCAACATTCTACAAGAACAACGAACCATGGAGTATGATTTCTCTGAAACCATGATAGATTTCAAATCGATCCTGACCAAGATGAGTCTGTGGTGTGAAATAATTTTTGCTTCGGTGGATAGATTTTAGTTGGGGTAGTCGTTCAACATTCTACAAGAACAACGAACCATGGAGTATGATTTCTCTGCAACCATGATAGATTTCAAATCGATCCTGACCAAGATGAGTCTGTGGTGTGAAATAATTTTTGTTGAGTGGATAGATTTTAGTTGCGGTAGTCGTTCAACATACTACCAGAACAACGAACCATGGAGTATCATTTCTCTGAAACCACGATAGATTTCAAATCGATCCTGACCAAGATGAGTCTGTGGTGTGAAATAATTTTTGTTGAGTGGATAGATTTTAGTTGGGGTAGTCGTTCAACATTCTACAAGAACAACGAACCATGGAGTATGATTTCTCTGCAACCAGGATAGATTTCAAATCGATCATGATCAAGATGAGTCTGTGGTGTGAAATATATTTTTGTTGAGTGGATAGATTTTAGTTGCGGTAGTCGTTCAACATTCTACAAGAACAACGAACCATGGAGTATGATTTCTCTGAAACCATGATAGATTTCAAATCGATCCTGACCAAGATGAGTCTGTGGTGTAAAATAATTTTTGTTGAGTGGATAGATTTTAGTTGGGGTAGTCGTTCAACATTCTACAAGAACAACGAACCATGGAGTATGATTTCCCTGAAACCACGATAGATTTCAAATCGATCCTGACCAAGATGAGTCTGTGGTTTGAAATAATTTTTGTTGAGTGGATAGATTTTAGTTGCGGTAGTCGTTCAACATTCTACAAGAACAACGAACCATGGAGTATGATTTCTCTGAAACCATGATAGATTTCAAATCGATCCTGACCAAGATGAGTCTGTGGTGTAAAATAATTTTTGCTTCGGTGGATAGATTTTAGTAAGGAGTAGTCGTTCAACATTCTACAAGAACAACGAACCATGGAGTATGATTTCTCTGAAACCACGATAGATTTCAAATCGATCCTGACCAAGATGAGTCTGTGGTGTGAAATAATTTTTGTTGAGTGGATAGATTTTAGTTGGGGTAGTCGTTCAACATTCTACAAGAACAACGAACCATGGAGTATGATTTCTCTGAAACCATGATAGATTTCAAATCGATCCTGACCAAGATGAGTCTGTGGTGTGAAATAATTTTTGCTTCGGTGGATAGATTTTAGTAAGGAGTAGTCGTTCAACATTCTACAAGAACAACGAACCATGGAGTATGATTTCTCTGAAACCATGATAGATTTCAAATCGATCCTGACCAAGATGAGTCTGTGGTGTAAAATAATTTTTGCTTCGGTGGATAGATTTTAGTAAGGAGTAGTCGCTGAACATTCTACAAGAACAACGAACCATGGAGTATGATTTCTCTGAAACCACGATAGATTTCAAATCGATCCTGACCAAGATGAGTCTGTGGTGTGAAATAATTTTTGTTGAGTGGATAGATTTTAGTTAGGGGTAGTCGTTCAACATTCTACAAGAACAACGAAACATGGAGTATGATTTCTCTGAAACCATAATAGATTTCAAATCGATCGTGACCAAGATGAGTCTGTGGTGTGAAATAATTTTTGTTGAGTGGATAGATTTTAGTTGGGGTAGTCGTTCAACATTCTACAAGAACAACGAACCATGGAGTATGATTTCTCTGAAACCATGATAGATTTCAAATCGATCCTGACCAAGATGAGTCTGTGGTGTGAAATAATTTTTGCTTCGGTGGATAGATTTTAGTTGGGGTAGTCGATCAACATTGTACAAGAACAACGAACCATGGAGTATGATTTCTCTGAAACCATGATAGATTTCAAATCGAACCTGACCAAGATGAGTCTGTGGTGTGAAATAATTTTTGCTTCGGTGGATAGATTTTAGTTGGGGTAGTCGTTCAACATTCTACCAGAACAACGAACCATGGAGTATGATTTCTCTGAAACCATGATAGATTTCAAATCGATCCTGACCAAGATGAGTCTGTGGTGTGAAATAATTTTTGTTGAGTGGATAGATTTTAGTTAGGGGTAGTCGTTCAACATTCTACAAGAACAACGAACCATGGAGTATGATTTCTCTGAAACCATGATAGATTTCAAATCGATCCTGACCAAGATGAGTCTGTGGTGTGAAATAATTTTTGCTTCGGTGGATAGATTTTAGTTGGGGTAGTCGTTCAACATTCTACCAGAACAACGAACCATGGAGTATGATTTCTCTGAAACCACGATAGATTTCAAATCGATCCTGACCAAGATGAGTCTGTGGTGTGAAATAATTTTTGTTGAGTGGATAGATTTTAGTTAGGGGTAGTCGTTCAACATTCTACAAGAACAACGAACCATGGAGTATGATTTCTCTGAAACCATGATAGATTTCAAATCGATCCTGACCAAGATGAGTCTGTGGTGTGAAATAATTTTTGCTTCGGTGGATAGATTTTAGTAAGGAGTAGTCGTTCAACATTCTACCAGAACAACGAACCATGGAGTATGATTTCTCTGAAACCATGATAGATTTCAAATCGATCCTGACCAAGATGAGTCTGTGGTGTGAAATAATTTTTGCTTCGGTGGATAGATTTTAGTTGGGGTAGTCGTTCAACATTCTACAAGAACAACGAACCATGGAGTATGATTTTTCTGAAACCATGATAGATTTCAAATCGATAATGACCAAGATGAGTCTGCGGTGTGAAATAATTTTTGCTTCGGTGGATAGATTTTAGTTATGGGTAGTTGTTCAACATTCTACAAGAACAACGAACCATGGAGTATGATTTCTCTGAAACCACGATAGATTTCAAATCGATCCTGACCAAGATGAGTCTGTGGTGTGAAATAATTTTTGTTGAGTGGATAGATTTTAGTTGGGGTAGTCGTTCAACATTCTACAAGAACAACGAACCATGGAGTATGATTTCTCTGAAACCACGATAGATTTCAAATCGATCCTGACCAAGATGGGTCTGTGGTGTGGAATAATTTTTGTTGAGTGGATAGATTTTAGTTATTGGTAGTCGTTCAACATTCTACAAGAACAACGAACCATGGAGTATGATTTCTCTGCAACCATGATAGATTTCAAATCGATCCTGACCAAGATGAGTCTGTGGTGTGAAATAATTTTTGTTGAGTGGATAGATTTTAGTTGCGGTAGTCGTTCAACATACTACCAGAACAACGAACCATGGAGTATCATTTCTCTGAAACCACGATAGATTTCAAATCGATCCTGACCAAGATGAGTCTGTGGTGTGAAATAATTTTTGTTGAGTGGATAGATTTTAGTTGGGGTAGTCGTTCAACATTCTACAAGAACAACGAACCATGGAGTATGATTTCTCTGCAACCATGATAGATTTCAAATCGATCATGATCAAGATGAGTCTGTGGTGTGAAATATATTTTTGTTGAGTGGATAGATTTTAGTTGCGGTAGTCGTTCAACATTCTACAAGAACAACGAACCATGGAGTATGATTTCTCTGAAACCATGATAGATTTCAAATCGATCCTGACCAAGATGAGTCTGTGTAGTAAAATAATTTTTGTTGAGTGGATAGATTTTAGTTGGGGTAGTCGTTCAACATTCTACAAGAACAACGAACCATTGAGTATGATTTCCCTGAAACCACGATAGATTTCAAATCGATCCTGACCAAGATGAGTCTGTGGTGTGAAATAATTTTTGTTGAGTGGATAGATTTTAGTTGCGGTAGTCGTTCAACATTCTACAAGAACAACGAACCATGGAGTATGATTTCTCTGAAACCATGATAGATTTCAAATCGATCCTGACCAAGATGAGTCTGTGGTGTAAAATAATTTTTGCTTCGGTGGATAGATTTTAGTAAGGAGTAGTCGTTCAACATTCTACAAGAACAACGAACCATGGAGTATGATTTCTCTGAAACCACGATAGATTTCAAATCGATCCTGACCAAGATGAGTCTGTGGTGTGAAATAATTTTTGTTGAGTGGATAGATTTTAGTTGGGGTAGTCGTTCAACATTCTACAAGAACAACGAACCATGGAGTATGATTTCTCTGCAACCATGATAGATTTCAAATCGATCCTGACCAAGATGAGTCTGTGGTGTGAAATAATTTTTGTTGAGTGGATAGATTTTAGTTGGGGTAGTCGTTCAACATTCTACAAGCACAACGAACCATGGAGTATGATTTCTCTGAAACCATGATAGATTTCAAATCGATCCTGACCAAGATGAGTCTGTGGTGTGAAATAATTTTTGTTGAGTGGATAGATTTTAGTTGGGGTAGTCGTTCAACATTCTACAAGAACAACGAACCATGGAGTATGATTTCTCTGCAACCATGATAGATTTCAAATCGATCCTGCCCAAGATGAGTCTGTGGTGTGAAATAATTTTTGTTGAGTGGATAGATTTTAGTTGCGGTAGTCGTTCAACATTCTACAAGAACAACGAACCATGGAGTATGATTTCTCTGAAACCATGATAGTTTTCAAATCGATCCTGACCAAGATGAGTCTGTGGTGTGAAATAATTTTTGTTGAGTGGATAGATTTTAGTTAAGGGTAGTCGTTCAACATTCTACAAGAATAACGAACCATGGAGTATGATTTCTCTGAAACCATGATAGATTTCAAATCGATCCTGACCAAGATGAGTCTGTGGTGTGAAATAATTTTTGTTGAGTGGATAGATTTTAGTTGGGGTAGTCGTTCAACATTCTACAAGAACAACGAACCATGGAGTATGATTTCTCTGCAACCATTATAGATTTCAAATCGATCCTGACCAAGATGAGTCTGTGGTGTGAAATAATTTTTGTTGAGTGGATAGATTTTATTTAGGGGTGGTCGTTCAACATTCTACAAGAACAACGAACCATGGAGTATGATTTCTCTGCAACCGTGATAGATTTCAAATCGATCCTGACCAAGATGAGTCTGTGGTGTGAAATAATTTTTGTTGAGTGGATAGATTTTAGTTGGGGTAGTCGTTCAACATTCTACAAGAACAACGAACCATGGAGTATGATTTCTCTGAAACCACGATAGATTTCAAATCGATCCTGACCAAGATGAGTCTGTGGTGTGAAATAATTTTTGTTGAGTGGATAGATTTTAGTTGGGGTAGTCGTTCAACATTCTACAAGAACAACGAACCATGGAGTATGATTTCCCTGAAACCACGATAGATTTCAAATCGATCCTGACCAAGATGAGTCTGTGGTGTGAAATAATTTTTGTTGAGTGGATAGATTTTAGTTGGGGTAGTCGTTCAACATTCTACAAGAATAACGAACCATGGAGTATGATTTCTCTGAAACCATGATAGATTTCAAATCGATCCTGACCAAGATGAGTCTGTGGTGTGAAATAATTTTTGTTGAGTGGATAGATTTTAGTTGGGGTAGTCGTTCAACATTCTACAAGAACAACGAACCATGGAGTATGATTTCTCTGAAACCACGATAGATTTCAAATCGATCCTGACCAAGATGAGTCTGTGGTGTGAAATAATTTTTGTTGAGTGGATAGATTTTAGTTGGGGTAGTCGTTCAACATTCTACAAGAACAACGAACCATGGAGTATGATTTCCCTGAAACCACGATAGATTTCAAATCGATCCTGACCAAGATGAGTCTGTGGTGTGAAATAATTTTTGTTGAGTGGATAGATTTTAGTTGCGGTAGTCGTTCAACATTCTACAAGAACAACGAACCATGGAGTATGATTTCTCTGAAACCATGATAGATTTCAAATCGATCCTGACCAAGATGAGTCTGTGGTGTAAAATAATTTTTGCTTCGGTGGATAGATTTTAGTAAGGAGTAGTCGTTCAACATTCTACAAGAACAACGAACCATGGAGTATGATTTCTCTGAAACCACGATAGATTTCAAATCGATCCTGACCAAGATGAGTCTGTGGTGTGAAATAATTTTTGTTGAGTGGATAGATTTTAGTTGGGGTAGTCGTTCAACATTCTACAAGAACAACGAACCATGGAGTATGATTTCTCTGCAACCATGATAGATTTCAAATCGATCCTGACCAAGATGAGTCTGTGGTGTGAAATAATTTTTGTTGAGTGGATAGATTTTAGTTGGGGTAGTCGTTCAACATTCTACAAGCACAACGAACCATGGAGTATGATTTCTCTGAAACCATGATAGATTTCAAATCGATCCTGACCAAGATGAGTCTGTGGTGTGAAATAATTTTATGCTTCGGTGGATAGATTTTAGTTGGGGTATTCGTTCAACATTCTACAAGAACAACGAACCATGGAGTATGATTTCTCTGCAACCATGATAGATTTCAAATCGATCCTGCCCAAGATGAGTCTGTGGTGTGAAATAATTTTTGTTGAGTGGATAGATTTTACTTAGGGGAAGCCGTTCAACAATCTACAAGAACAACGAACCATGGAGTATGATTTCTCTGAAACCATGATAGTTTTCAAATCGATCCTGACCAAGATGAGTCTGTGGTGTGAAATAATTTTTGTTGAGTGGATAGATTTTAGTTAGGGGTAGTCGTTCAACATTCTACAAGAATAACGAACCATGGAGTATGATTTCTCTGAAACCATGATAGATTTCAAATCGATCCTGACCAAGATGAGTCTGTGGTGTGAAATAATTTTTGTTGAGTGGATAGATTTTAGTTGGGGTAGTCGTTCAACATTCTACAAGAACAACGAACCATGGAGTATGATTTCTCTGAAACCACGATAGATTTCAAATCGATCCTGACCAAGATGAGTCTGTGGTGTGAAATAATTTTTGTTGAGTGGATAGATTTTAGTTGGGGTAGTCGTTCAACATTCTACAAGAACAACGAACCATGGAGTATGATTTCTCTGCAACCATTATAGATTTCAAATCGATCCTGACTAAGATGAGTCTGTGGTGTGAAATAATTTTTGTTGAGTGGATAGATTTCATTTAGGGGTGGTCGTTCAACATTCTACAAGAACAACGACCCATGGAGTATGATTTCTCTGCAACCGTGATAGATTTCAAATCGAGCCTGACCAAGATGAGTCTGTGGTGTGAAATAATGTTTGTTGAGTGGATAGATTTTAGTTGGGGTAGTCGTTCAACATTCTACAAGAACAACGAACCATGGAGTATGATTTCTCTGTAACCTTGATAGATTTCAAATCGATCCTGACCAAGATGAGTCTGTGGTGTGAAATAATTTTTGTTGAGTGGATAGATTTTATTTAGGGGTAGTCGTTCAACATTCTACAAGAACAACGAACCATGGAGTATGATTTCTCTGCAACCATTATAGATTTCAAATCGATCCTGACCAAGATGAGTCTGTGGTGTGAAATAATGTTTGTTGAGTGGATAGATTTTAGTTGGGGTAGTCGTTCAACATTCTACAAGAACAACGAACCATGGAGTATGATTTCTCTGTAACCTTGATAGATTTCAAATCGATCCTGACCAAGATGAGTCTGTGGTGTGAAATAATTTTAGTTGAGTGGATAGATTTTAGTTGGGGTAGTCGTTCAACATTCTACAAGAACAACGAAACATGGAGTATGATTTCTCTGAAACCATGATAGATTTCAAATCGATCCTGACCAAGACGAGTCTGTGGTGTGAAATAATTTTTGTTGAGTGGATAGATTTTAGTTGGGGTAGTCGTTCAACATTCTACAATAACAACGAACCATGGAGTATGATTTCTCTGAAACCATGATAGATTTCAAATCGATCCTGACCAAGATGAGTCTGTGGTGTGAAATAATTTTTGCTTCGGTGGATAGATTTTAGTTGGGGTAGTCGTTCAACATTCTACAAGAACAACGAACCATGGAGTATGATTTCTCTGCAACCATGATAGATTTCAAATCGATCCTGACCAAGATGAGTCTGTGGTGTGAAATAATTTTTGCTTCGGTGGATAGATTTTAGTTAGGGGTAGTCGTTCAATATTCTACCAGAACAACGAACCATGGAGTATGATTTCTCTGAAACCACGATAGATTTCAAATCGATCCTGACCAAGATGAGTCTGTGGTGTGAAATAATTTTTGCTTCGGTGGATAGATTTTAGTTAGGGCTAGTCGTTCAACATTCTACAAGAACAACGAACCATGGAGTATGATTTCTCTGAAACCATGATAGATTTCAAATCAATCCTGACCAAGATGAGTCTGTGGTGTGAAATAATTTTTGCTTCGGTGGATAGATTTTAGTTAGGGGTAGTCGTTCAACATTCTACCAGAACAACGAACATGGAGTATGATTTCTCTGAAACCATGATAGATTTCAAATCGATCCTGACCAAGGTGAGTCTGTGGTGTGAAATAATTTTTGTTGAGTGGATAGATTTTATTTGGTTTAGTCGTTCAACATTCAACAATAACAACGAACCATGGAGTATGATTTCTCTGAAACCATGATAGATTTCAAATCGATCCTGACCAAGATGAGTCTGTGGTGTGAAATAATTTTTGTTGAGTGGATAGATTTTAGTTGGGGTAGTCGTTCAACATTCTACAAGAACAACGAACCATGGAGTATGATTTCTCTGCAACCATGATAGATTTCAAATCGATCCTGACCAAGATGAGTCTGTGGTGTGAAATAATTTTTGTTGAGTGGATAGATTTTAGTTAGGGGTAGTCGTTCAACATTCTACAAGAACAACGAACCATGGAGTATGATTTCTCTGAAACCACGATAGATTTCAAATCGATCCTGACCAAGATGAGTCTGTGGTGTGAAATAATTTTTGTTGAGTGGATCGATTTTAGTTAGGGGTAGTCGTTCAACATTCTACAAGAACAACGAACCATGGAGTATGATTTCAACCATGCAACCATGATAGATTTCAAATCGATCCTGACCAAGATGAGTCTGTGGTATGAAATAATTTTTGCTTCGGTGGATAGATTTTAGTTGGGGTAGTCGTTCAACATTCTACAAGAACAACGAACCATGGAGTATGATTTCTCTGAAACCTTGATAGATTTCAAATCGATCCTGACCAAGATGAGTCTGTGGTGTTTTAGTTGAGTGGATAGATTTTAGTTAGGGGTAGTCGTTCAACATTCTACAAGAACAACGAACCATGGAGTATGATTTCTCTGAAACCTTGATAGATTTCAAATCGATCCTGACCAAGATGAGTCTGTGGTGTTTTAGTTGAGTGGATAGATTTTAGTTAGGGGTAGTCGTTCAACATTCTACAAGAACAACGAACCATGGAGTATGATTTCTCTGCAACTATGATAGATTTCAAATCGATCCTGACCAAGATGAGTCTGTGGTGTAAAAGAATTTTAGTTGAGTGGTTAGATTTTAGTGAGGGGTAGTCGTTCAACATTCTACAAGAACAACGAACCATGGAGTATGATTTCTCTGAAACCATGATAGATTTCAAATCGATCCTGACCAAGATGAGTCTGTGGTGTGAAATAATTTTTGTTGAGTGGATAGATTTTAGTTAGGGTAGTCGTTCAACATTCTACAAGAGCAACGAACCATGGAGTATGATTTCTCTGCAACCATGATAGATTTCAAATCGATCCTGACCAAGATAGGTCTGTGGTGTAAAATAATTTTTGTTGAGTGGATAGATTTTATTTAGGGGTAGTCGTTCAACATTCTACCAGAACAACGACCCATGGAGTATGATTTCTCTGAAACCACGATAGATTTCAAATCGATCCTGACCAAGATGAGTCTGTGGTGTGAAATAATTTTTGCTTCGGTGGATAGATTTTAGTTGGGGTAGTCGTTCAACATTCTACAAGAACAACGAACCATGGAGTATGATTTCTCTGAAACCATGATAGATTTCAAATCGATCCTGACCAAGATGAGTCTGTGGTGTGAAATAATTTTTGTTGAGTGGATAGATTTTAGTTAGGGGTAGTAGTTCAACATTCTACAAGAACAACGACCCATGGAGTATGATTTCTCTGCAACCATGATAGATTTCAAATCGATCCTGACCAAGATGAGTCTGTGGTGTGAAATAATTTTTGCTTCGGTGGATAGATTTTAGTTGGGGTAGTCGTTCAACATTCTACAAGAACAACGAACCATGGAGTATGATTTCTCTGAAACCATGATAGATTTCAAATCGATCCTGACCAAGATGAGTCTGTGGTGTGAAATAATTTTTGTTGAGTGGATAGATTTTAGTTAGGGGTAGTCGTTCAACATTCTACAAGAACAACGAACCATGGAGTATGATTTCTCTGAAACCACGATAGATTTCAAATCGATCCTGACCAAGATGAGTCTGTGGTGTGAAATAATTTTTGTTGAGTGGATAGATTTTAGTTAGGGGTAGTCGTTCAACATTCTACAAGAACAACGAACCATGGAGTATGATTTCTCTGAAACCACGATAGATTTCAAATCGATCCTGACCAAGATGAGTCTGTGGTGTGAAATAATTTTTGCTTCGGTGGATAGATTTTAGTTGGGGTAGTCGTTCAACATTCTACCAGAACAACGAACCATGGAGTATGATTTCTCTGAAACCATGATAGATTTCAAATCGATCCTGACCAAGATGAGTCTGTGGTGTGAAATAATTTTTGTTGAGTGGATAGATTTTAGTTAGGGGTAGTCGTTCAACATTCTACAAGAACAACGAACCATGGAGTATGATTTCTCTGAAACCATGATAGATTTCAAATCGATCCTGACCAAGATGAGTCTGTGGTGTGAAATAATTTTTGTTGAGTGGATAGATTTTAGTTAGGGGAAGCCGTTCAACATTCTACAAGAACAACGAACCATGGAGTATGATTTCTCTGAAACCATGATAGATTTCAAATCGATCCTGACCAAGATGAGTCTGTGGTGTGAAATAATTTTTGTTGAGTGGATAGATTTTAGTTGGGGTAGTCGTTCAACATTCCACAAGAACAACGAACCATGGAGTATGATTTCTCTGAAACCATGATAGATTTCAAATCGATCCTGACCAAGATGAGTCTGTGGTGTGAAATAATTTTTGTTGAGTGGATAGATTTTAGTTAGGGGTAGTCGTTCAACATTCTACAAGAACAACGAACCATGGAGTATGATTTCTCTGCAACCATGATAGATTTCAAATCGATCCTGACCAAGATGAGTCTGTGGTGTGAAATAATTTTTGCTTCGGTGGATAGATTTTAGTTGGGGTAGTCGTTCAACATTCTACAAGAACAACGAACCATGGAGTATGATTTCTCTGCAACTATGATAGATTTCAAATCGATCCTGACCAAGATGAGTGACTGTGGTGTAAAATAATTTTTGTTGAGTGGATAGATTTTATTTAGGGGTAGTCGTTCAACATTCTACAAGAACAACGAACCATTTAGTATGATTTCTCTGAAACCACGATAGATTTCAAATCGATCCTGACCAAGATGAGTCTGTGGTGTGAAATAATTTTTGTTGAGTGGATAGAATTTAGTTGGGGTAGTCGTTCAACATTCTACAAGAACAACGAACCATGGAGTATGATTTCTCTGCAACCATGATAGATTTCAAATCGATCCTGACCAAGATGAGTCTGTGGTGTGAAATAATTTTTGTTGAGTGGATAGATTTTAGTTAGGGGTAGTCGTTCAACATTCTACAAGAACAACGAACCATGGAGTATGATTTCTCTGAAACCACGATAGATTTCAAATCGATCCTGACCAAGATGAGTCTGTTGTGTTTTAGTTGAGTGGATAGATTTTAGTTAGGGGTAGTCGTTCAACATTCTACAAGAACAACGAACCATGGAGTATGATTTCTCTGCAACCATGATAGATTTCAAATCGATCCTGACCAAGATGAGTCTGTGGTGTGAAATCATTTTTGTTGAGTGGATAGATTTTATTTAGGGGTGGTCGTTCAACATTCTACAAGAACAACGAACCATGGAGTATGATTTCTCTGCAACCGTGATAGATTTCAAATCGATCCTGACCAAGATGAGTCTGTGGTGTGAAATAATTTTTGCTTCGGTGGATAGATTTTAGTTAGGGGTAGTCGTTCAATATTCTACCAGAACAGCGAACCATGGAGTATGATTTCTCTGAAACCATGATAGATTTCAAATCGATCCTGACCAAGATGAGTCTGTGGTGTGAAATAATTTTTGCTTCGGTGGATAGATTTTAGTTGGGGTAGTCGTTCAACATTCTACAAGAACAACGAACCATGGAGTATGATTTCTCTGCAACCATGATAGATTTCAAATCGATCCTGACCAAGATGAGTCTGTGGTGTGAAATCATTTTTGTTGAGTGGATAGATTTTATTTAGGGGTGGTCGTTCAACATTCTACAAGAACAACGAACCATGGAGTATGATTTCTCTGCAACCGTGATATATTTCAAATCGAGCCTGACCAAGATGAGTCTGTGGTGTGAAATAATGTTTGTTGAGTGGATAGATTTTAGTTGGGGTAGACGTTCAACATTCTACAAGAACAACGAACCATGGAGTATGATTTCTCTGAAACCATGATAGATTTCAAATCGATCCTGACCAAGACGAGTCTGTGGTGTGAAATAATTTTTGTTGAGTGGATAGATTTTAGTTGGGGTAGTCGTTCAACATTCTACAAGAACAACGAACCATGGAGTATGATTTCTCTGAAACCATGATAGATTTCAAATCGATCCTGACCAAGATGAGTCTGTGGTGTGAAATAATTTTTGCTTCGGTGGATAGATTTTAGTTGGGGTAGTCGTTCAACATTCTACAAGAACAACGAACCATGGAGTATGATTTCTCTGCAACCATGATAGATTTCAAATCGATCCTGACCAAGATGAGTCTGTGGTGTGAAATAATTTTTGCTTCGGTGGATAGATTTTAGTTAGGGGTAGTCGTTCAATATTCTACCAGAACAGCGAACCATGGAGTATGATTTCTCTGAAACCATGATAGATTTCAAATCGATCCTGACCAAGATGAGTCTGTGGTGTGAAATAATTTTTGCTTCGGTGGATAGATTTTAGTTAGGGCTAGTCGTTCAACATTCTAAAAGAACAACGAACCATGGAGTATGATTTCTCTGAAACCATGATAGATTTCAAATCAATCCTGACCAAGATGAGTCTGTGGTGTGAAATAATTTTTGCTTCGGTGGATAGATTTTAGTTAGGGGTAGCCGTTCAACATTCTACCAGAACAACGAACATGGAGTATGATTTCTCTGAAACCATGATAGATTTCAAATCGATCCTGACCAAGATGAGTCTGTGGTGTGAAATAATTTTTGCTTCGGTGGATAGATTTTAGTTGGGGTAGTCGTTCAACATTCAACAATAACAACGAACCATGGAGTATGATTTCTCTGAAACCATGATAGATTTCAAATCGATCCTGACCAAGATGAGTCTGTGGTGTGAAATAATTTTTGCTTCGGTGAATAGATTTTAGTTGGGGTAGTCGTTCAACATTCTACCAGAACAACGAACATGGAGTATGATTTCTCTGCAACCATGATAGATTTCAAATCGATCCTGACCAAGATGAGTCTGTGGTGTGAAATAATTTTTGTTGAGTGGATAGATTTTAGTTAGGGGTAGGCGTTCAACATTCTACAAGAACAACGAACCATGGAGTATGATTTCAACCATGCAACCATGATAGATTTCAAATCGATCCTGACCAAGATGAGTCTGTGGTGTGAAATAAGTTTTGTTGAGTGGATAGATTTTAGTTAGGGGTAGGCGTTCAACATTCTACAAGAACAACGAACCATGGAGTATGATTTCAACCATGCAACCATGATAGATTTCAAATCGATCCTGACCAAGATGAGTCTGTGGTGTGAAATAATTTTTGCTTCGGTGGATAGATTTTAGTTGGGGTAGTCGTTCAACATTCTACAAGAACAACGAACCATGGAGTATGATTTCTCTGCAACTATGATAGATTTCAAATCGATCCTGACCAAGATGAGTCTGTGGTGTAAAAGAATTTTAGTTGAGTGGATAGATTTTAGTTAGGGGTAGTCGTTTAACATTCTACAAGAACAACGAACCATGGAGTATGATTTCTCTGCAACTATGATAGATTTCAAATCGATCCTGACCAAGATGAGTCTGTGGTGTAAAAGAATTTTAGTTGAGTGGATAGATTTTAGTTAGGGGTAGTCGTTCAACATTCTACAAGAACAACGAACCATGGAGTATGATTTCTCTGAAACCATGATAGATTTCAAATCGATCCTGACCAAGATGAGTCTGTGGTGTGAAATAAGTTTTGTTGAGTGGATAGATTTTAGTTAGCGGTAGGCGTTCAACATTCTACAAGAACAACGAACCATGGAGTATGATTTCTCTGAAACCATGATAGATTTCAAATCGATCCTGACCAAGATGAGTCTGTGGTGTGAAATAAGTTTTGTTGAGTGGATAGATTTTAGTTAGGGCTAGTCGTTCAACATTCTAAAAGAACAACGAACCATGGAGTATGATTTCTCTGAAACCATGATAGATTTCAAATCAATCCTGACCAAGATGAGTCTGTGGTGTGAAATAATTTTTGCTTCGGTGGATAGATTTTAGTTAGGGGTAGCCGTTCAACATTCTACCAGAACAACGAACATGGAGTATGATTTCTCTGAAACCATGATAGATTTCAAATCGATCCTGACCAAGATGAGTCTGTGGTGTGAAATAATTTTTGCTTCGGTGGATAGATTTTAGTTGGGGTAGTCGTTCAACATTCAACAATAACAACGAACCATGGAGTATGATTTCTCTGAAACCATGATAGATTTCAAATCGATCCTGACCAAGATGAGTCTGTGGTGTGAAATAATTTTTGCTTCGGTGAATAGATTTTAGTTGGGGTAGTCGTTCAACATTCTACCAGAACAACGAACATGGAGTATGATTTCTCTGCAACCATGATAGATTTCAAATCGATCCTGACCAAGATGAGTCTGTGGTGTGAAATAATTTTTGCTTCGGTGGATAGATTTTAGTTAGGGCTAGTCGTTCAACATTCTAAAAGAACAACGAACCATGGAGTATGATTTCTCTGAAACCATGATAGATTTCAAATCAATCCTGACCAAGATCAGTCTGTGGTGTGAAATAATTTTTGCTTCGGTGGATAGATTTTAGTTAGGGGTAGCCGTTCAACATTCTACCAGAACAACGAACATGGAGTATGATTTCTCTGAAACCATGATAGATTTCAAATCGATCCTGACCAAGATGAGTCTGTGGTGTGAAATAATTTTTGCTTCGGTGGATAGATTTTAGTTGGGGTAGTCGTTCAACATTCAACAATAACAACGAACCATGGAGTATGATTTCTCTGAAACCATGATAGATTTCAAATCGATCCTGACCAAGATGAGTCTGTGGTGTGAAATAATTTTTGCTTCGGTGAATAGATTTTAGTTGGGGTAGTCGTTCAACATTCTACCAGAACAACGAACATGGAGTATGATTTCTCTGCAACCATGATAGATTTCAAATCGATCCTGACCAAGATGAGTCTGTGGTGTGAAATAATTTTTGTTGAGTGGATAGATTTTAGTTAGGGTAGTCGTTCAACATTCTACAAGAACAACGAACCATGGAGTATGATTTCTCTGAAACCACGATAGATTTCAAATCGATCCTGACCAAGATGAGTCTGTGGTGTGAAATAAGTTTTGTTGAGTGGATAGATTTTAGTTAGGGGTAGGCGTTCAACATTCTACAAGAACAACGAACCATGGAGTATGATTTCAACCATGCAACCATGATAGATTTCAAATCGATCCTGACCAAGATGAGTCTGTGGTGTGAAATAATTTTTGCTTCGGTGGATAGATTTTAGTTGGGGTAGTCGTTCAACATTCTACAAGAACAACGAACCATGGAGTATGATTTCTCTGCAACTATGATAGATTTCAAATCGAACCTGACCAAGCTGACTCTGTGGTGTGAAATAATTTTAGTTGAGTTAATAGATTTTAGTTAGGGGTAGTCGTTCAACATTCTACAAGAACAACGAACCATGGAGTATGGTTTCTCAGAAACCTTGATAGATTTCAAATCGATCCTGACCAAGATGAGTCTGTGGTGTTTTAGTTGAGTGGATAGATTTTAGTTAGGGGTAGTCGTTCAACATTCTACAAGAACAACGAACCATGGAGTATGATTTCTCTGCAACTATGATAGATTTCAAATCGATCCTGACCAAGAGGAGTCTGTGGTGTAAAAGGATTTTAGTTGAGTGGATAGATTTTAGTTAGGGGTAGTCGTTCAACATTCTACAAGAACAACGAACCATGGAGTATGATTTCTCTGAAACCATGATAGATTTCAAATCGATCCTGACCAAGATGAGTCTGTGGTGTGAAATAATTTTTGTTGAGTGGATAGATTTTAGTTAGGGGTAGTCGTTCAACATTCTACAAGAACAACGAACCATGGAGTATGATTTCTCTGCAACCATGATAGATTTCAAATCGATCCTGACCAAGATGAGTCTGTGGTGTGAAATAATTTTTGCTTCGGTGGATAGATTTTAGTTGGGGTAGTCGTTCAACATTCTACAAGAACAACGAACCATGGAGTATGATTTCTCTGCAACTATGATAGATTTCAAATCGATCCTGACCAAGATGAGTCTGTGGTGTAAAAGAAATTTAGTTGAGTGGATAGATTTTAGTTAGGGGTAGTCGTTTAACATTCTACAAGAACAACGAACCATGGAGTATGATTTCTCTGCAACTATGATAGATTTCAAATCGATCCTGACCAAGATGAGTCTGTGGTGTAAAAGAATTTTAGTTGAGTGGATAGATTTTAGTTAGGGGTAGTCGTTCAACATTCTACAAGAACAACGAACCATGGAGTATGATTTCTCTGAAACCATGATAGATTTCAAATCGATCCTGACCAAGATGAGTCTGTGGTGTGAAATAATTTTTGTTGAGTGGATAGATTTTAGTTAGGGTAGTCGTTCAACATTCTACAAGAACAACGAACCATGGAGTATGATTTCTCTGCAACCATGATAGATTTCAAATCGATCCTGACCAAGATAGGTCTGTGGTGTAAAATAATTTTTGTTGAGTGGATAGATTTTATTTAGGGGTAGTCGTTCAACATTCTACCAGAACAACGAACCATGGAGTATGATTTCTCTGAAACCACGATAGATTTCAAATCGATCCTGACCAAGATGAGTCTGTGTTGTGAAATAATTTTTGTTGAGTGGATAGATTTTAGTTGGGGTAGTCGTTCAACATTCTACAAGAACAACGAACCATGGAGTATGATTTCTCTGCAACCATGATAGATTTCAAATCGATCCTGACCAAGATGAGTCTGTGGTGTGAAATAATTTTTGTTGAGTGGATAGATTTTAGTTAGGGGTAGTCGTTCAACATTCTACAAGAACAACGAACCATGGAGTATGATTTCTCTGAAACCACGATAGATTTCAAATCGATCCTGACCAAGATGAGTCTGTGGTGTGAAATAATTTTTGTTGAGTGGATAGATTTTAGTTGGGGGTAGTCGTTCAACATTCTACAAGAACAACGAACCATGGAGTATGATTTCTCTGAAACCACGATAGATTTCAAATCGATCCTGACCAAGATGAGTCTGTGGTGTGAAATAATTTTTGTTGAGTGGATAGATTTTAGTTTTGGGTAGTCGTTCAACATTCTACAAGAACAACGAACCATGGAGTATGATTTCTCTGAAACCACGATAGATTTCAAATCGATCCTGACCAAGATGAGTCTGTGGTGTGAAATAATTTTTGTTGAGTGGATAGATTTTAGTTGGGGTAGTCGTTCAACATTCTACAAGAACAACGAACCATGGAGTATGATTTCTCTGCAACCATGATAGATTTCAAATCGATCCTGACCAAGATGAGTCTGTGGTGTGAAATAATTTTTGTTGAGTGGATAGATTTTAGTTAGGGGTAGTCGTTCAACATTCTACAAGAACAACGAACCATGGAGTATGATTTCTCTGCAACTATGATAGATTTCAAATCGATCCTGACCAAGAGGAGTCTGTGGTGTAAAAGGATTTTAGTTGAATGGATAGATTTTAGTTAGGGGTAGTCGTTCAACATTCTACAAGAACAACGAACCATGGAGTATGATTTCTCTGAAACCATGATAGATTTCAAATCGATCCTGACCAAGATGAGTCTGTGGTGTGAAATAATTTTTGTTGAGTGGATAGATTTTAGTTGGGGGTAGTCGTTCAACATTCTACAAGAACAACGAACCATGGAGTATGATTTCTCTGAAACCACGATAGATTTCAAATCGATCCTGACCAAGATGAGTCTGTGGTGTGAAATAATTTTTGTTGAGTGGATAGATTTTAGTTGGGGGTAGTCGTTCAACATTCTACAAGAACAACGAACCATGGAGTATGATTTCTCTGAAACCACGATAGATTTCAAATCGATCCTGACCAAGATGAGTCTGTGGTGTGAAATAATTTTTGTTGAGTGGATAGATTTTAGTTGGGGTAGTCGTTCAACATTCTACAAGAACAACGAACCATGGAGTATGATTTCTCTGCAACCATGATAGATTTCAAATCGATCCTGACCAAGATGAGTCTGTGGTGTGAAATAATTTTTGTTGAGTGGATAGATTTTAGTTAGGGGTAGTCGTTCAACATTCTACAAGAACAACGAACCATGGAGTATGATTTCTCTGCAACTATGATAGATTTCAAATCGATCCTGACCAAGAGGAGTCTGTGGTGTAAAAGGATTTTAGTTGAATGGATAGATTTTAGTTAGGGGTAGTCGTTCAACATTCTACAAGAACAACGAACCATGGAGTATGATTTCTCTGAAACCATGATAGATTTCAAATCGATCCTGACCAAGATGAGTCTGTGGTGTGAAATAATTTTTGTTGAGTGGATAGATTTTAGTTAGGGGTAGTCGTTCAACATTCTACAAGAACAACGAACCATGGAGTATGATTTCTCTGCAACCATGATAGATTTCAAATCGATCCTGACCAAGATGAGTCTGTGGTGTGAAATAATTTTTGCTTCGGTGGATAGATTTTAGTTGGGGTAGTCGTTCAACATTCTACAAGAACAACGAACCATGGAGTATGATTTCTCTGCAACTATGATAGATTTCAAATCGATCCTGACCAAGATGAGTCTGTGGTGTAAAAGAATTTTAGTTGAGTGGATAGATTTTAGTTAGGGGTAGTCGTTTAACATTCTACAAGAACAACGAAACATGGAGTATGATTTCTCTGCAACTATGATAGATTTCAAATCGATCCTGACCAAGATGAGTCTGTGGTGTAAAAGAATTTTAGTTGAGTGGATAGATTTTAGTTAGGGGTAGTCGTTCAACATTCTACAAGAACAACGAACCATGGAGTATGATTTCTCTGAAACCATGATAGATTTCAAATCGATCCTGACCAAGATGAGTCTGTGGTGTGAAATAATTTTTGTTGAGTGGATAGATTTTAGTTAGGGTAGTCGTTCAACATTCTACAAGAACAACGAACCATGGAGTATGATTTCTCTGCAACCATGATAGATTTCAAATCGATCCTGACCAAGATAGGTCTGTGGTGTAAAATAATTTTTGTTGAGTGGATAGATTTTATTTAGGGGTAGTCGTTCAACATTCTACCAGAACAACGAACCATGGAGTATGATTTCTCTGAAACCACGATAGATTTCAAATCGATCCTGACCAAGATGAGTCTGTGGTGTGAAATAATTTTTGTTGAGTGGATAGATTTTAGTTGGGGTAGTCGTTCAACATTCTACAAGAACAACGAACCATGGAGTATGATTTCTCTGCAACCATGATAGATTTCAAATCGATCCTGACCAAGATGAGTCTGTGGTGTGAAATAATTTTTGTTGAGTGGATAGATTTTAGTTATCGGTAGTCGTTCAACATTCTACAAGAACAACGAACCATGGAGTATGATTTCTCTGAAACCACGATAGATTTCAAATCGATCCTGACCAAGATGAGTCTGTGGTGTGAAATAATTTTTGTTGAGTGGATAGATTTTAGTTGGGGGTAGTCGTTCAACATTCTACAAGAACAACGAACCATGGAGTATGATTTCTCTGAAACCACGATAGATTTCAAATCGATCCTGACCAAGATGAGTCTGTGGTGTGAAATAATTTTTGTTGAGTGGATAGATTTTAGTTGGGGTAGTCGTTCAACATTCTACAAGAACAACGAACCATGGAGTATGATTTCTCTGCAACCATGATAGATTTCAAATCGATCCTGACCAAGATGAGTCTGTGGTGTGAAATAATTTTTGTTGAGTGGATAGATTTTAGTTAGGGGTAGTCGTTCAACATTCTACAAGAACAACTTACCATGGAGTATGATTTCTATGAAATAATTTTTGTTGAGTGGATAGATTTTAGTTAGGGGTAGTCGTTCAACATTCTACCAGAACAACGAACCATGGAGTATGATTTTTCTGAAACCATGATAGATTTCAAATCGATCCTGACCAAGATGAGTCTGTGGTGTGAAATAATTTTTGTTGAGTGAATAGATTTTAGTTGGGGTAGTCGTTCAACATTCTACAAGAACAACGAACCACGGAGTATGATTTCTCTGAAACCACGATAGATTTCAAATCGATCCTGACCAAGATGAGTCTGTGGTGTGAAATAATTTTTGTTGAGTGGATAGATTTTAGTTGGGGTAGTCGTTCAACATTCTACAAGAACAGCTTACCATGGAGTATGATTTCTCTGAAACCATGATAGATTTCAAATCGATCCTGACCAAGATGAGTCTGTGGTGTGAAATAATTTATGCTTCGGTGGATAGATTTTAGTAAGGGGTAGTCGTTCAACATTCTACAAGAACAACGAACGATGGAGTATGATTTCTCTGAAACCATGATAGATTTCAAATCGATCCTGACCAAGATGAGTCTGTGGTGTGAAATAATTTTTGTTGAGTGGATAGATTTTAGGGGTAGTCGTTCAACATTCTACAAGAACAACTTACCATGGAGTATGATTTCTCTGCAACCATGATAGATTTCAAATCGATCCTGACCAAGATGAGTCTGTGGTGTGAAATAATTTTTGCTTCGGCGAATAGATTTTTGTTAGGGGTAGTCGTTCAACATTCTACAAGAACAACTTACCATGGAGTATGATTTCTCTGAAATAATTTTTGTTGAGTGGATAGATTTTAGTTGGGATAGTCGTTCAACATTCTACAAGAACAACGAACCATGGAGTATGATTTCTCTGAAACCATGATAGATTTCAAATCGATCCTGACCAAGATGAGTCTGTGGTGTGAAATAATTTTTGTTGAGTGGATAGATTTTAGTTAGGGGTAGTCGTTCAACATTCTACAAGAACAACTTACCATGGGGTATGATTTCTCTGAAACCATGATAGATTTCAAATCGATCCTGACCAAGATGAGTCTGTGGTGTGAAATAATTTTTGTTGAGTGGATAGATTTTAGTTAGGGGTAGTCGTTCAACATTCTACAAGAACAACTTACCATGGAGTATGATTTCTCAGCAACCATGATAGACTTCAAATCGATCCTGACCAAGATGAGTCTGTGGTGTGAAATAATTTTTGCTTCGGTGGATAGATTTTAGTTGGGATAGTCGTTCGACATTCTACAAGAACAACGAACCATGGAGTATGATTTCTCTGAAACCATGATAGATTTCAAATCGATCCTGACCAAGATGAGTCTGTTTTGTGAAATATTTTTTGTTGAGTGGATAGATTTTAGTTAGGGGTAGTCGTTCAACATTCTACAAGAACAACGAACCATGGAGTATGATTTCTCTGAAATAATTTTTGTTGAGTGGATAGATTTTAGTTGGGATAGTCGTTCGACATTCTACAAGAACAACGAACCATGGAGTATGATTTCTCTGGAACCATTATAGATTTCAAATCGATCCTGACCAAGATGAGTCTGTTTTGTGAAATAATTTTTGTTGAGTGGATAGATTTTAGTTGGGGTAGTCGTTCAACATTCTACAAGAACAACGAACCATGGAGTATGATTTCTCTGAAATAATTTTTGTTGAGTGGATAGCTTTTAGTTGGGGTAGTCGTTCAACATTCTACAAGAACAACGAACCATGGAGTATGATTTCTCTGAAATAATTTTTGTTGAGTGGATAGATTTTAGTTAGGGGTAGTCGTTCAACATTCTACCAGAACAACGAACCATGGAGTATGATTTCTCTGAAACCATGATAGATTTCAAATCGATCCTGGCCAAGATGAATCTGTGGTGTGAAATAATTTTAGTTGATTGGATAGATTTTAGTTAGGGGTAGTCGTTCAACATTCTACCAGAACAACGAACCATGGAGTAGATTTCAAATCGATCCTGACCAAGATGAGTCTGTGGTGTGAAATAATTTTTGTTGAGTGGATAGATTTTAGTTAGGGGTAGTCGTTCAACATTCTACAAGAACAACTTACCATGGAGTATGATTTCTCTGCAACCATGATAGATTTCAAATCGATCCTGACCAAGATGAGTCTGTGGTGTGAAATAATTTTTGCTTCGGCGAATAGATTTTTGTTAGGGGTAGTCGTTCAACATTCTACAAGAACAACTTACCATGGAGTATGATTTCTCTGAAATAATTTTTGTTGAGTGGATAGATTTTAGTTGGGATAGTCGTTCAACATTCTACAAGAACAACGAACCATGGAGTATGATTTCTCTGAAACCATGATAGATTTCAAATCGATCCTGACCAAGATGAGTCTGTGGTGTGAAATAATTTTTGTTGAGTGGATAGATTTTAGTTAGGGGTAGTCGTTCAACATTCTACAAGAACAACTTACCATGGGGTATGATTTCTCTGAAACCATGATAGATTTCAAATCGATCCTGACCAAGATGAGTCTGTGGTGTGAAATAATTTTTGTTGAGTGGATAGATTTTAGTTAGGGGTAGTCGTTCAACATTCTACAAGAACAACTTACCATGGAGTATGATTTCTCTGCAACCATGATAGACTTCAAATCGATCCTGACCAAGATGAGTCTGTGGTGTGAAATAATTTTTGCTTCGGTGGATAGATTTTAGTTGGGATAGTCGTTCGACATTCTACAAGAACAACGAACCATGGAGTATGATTTCTCTGAAACCATGATAGATTTCAAATCGATCCTGACCAAGATGAGTCTGTTTTGTGAAATATTTTTTGTTGAGTGGATAGATTTTAGTTAGGGGTAGTCGTTCAACATTCTACAAGAACAACGAACCATGGAGTATGATTTCTCTGAAATAATTTTTGTTGAGTGGATAGATTTTAGTTGGGATAGTCGTTCGACATTCTACAAGAACAACGAACCATGGAGTATGATTTCTCTGAAACCATTATAGATTTCAAATCGATCCTGACCAAGATGAGTCTGTTTTGTGAAATAATTTTTGTTGAGTGGATAGATTTTAGTTGGGGTAGTCGTTCAACATTCTACAAGAACAACGAACCATGGAGTATGATTTCTCTGAAATAATTTTTGTTGAGTGGATAGCTTTTAGTTGGGGTAGTCGTTCAACATTCTACAAGAACAACGAACCATGGAGTATGATTTCTCTGAAATAATTTTTGTTGAGTGGATAGATTTTAGTTAGGGGTAGTCGTTCAACATTCTACCAGAACAACGAACCATGGAGTATGATTTCTCTGAAACCATGATAGATTTCAAATCGATCCTGGCCAAGATGAATCTGTGGTGTGAAATAATTTTAGTTGATTGGATAGATTTTAGTTAGGGGTAGTCGTTCAACATTCTACCAGAACAACGAACCATGGAGTATGATTTCTCTGAAACCATGACAGATTTCAAATCGATCCTGACCAAGATGAGTCTGTGTGTGTGAAATAATTTTTGTTGAGTGGATAGATTTTAGTTGGGGTAGTCGTTCAACATTCTACAAGAACAACGAACCATGGAGTATTATTTCTCTGAAATAATTTTTGTTGAGTGGATAGATACTAGCTAGGGGTAGTCGTTCAACATTCTACAAGAACAACTTACCATGGAGTATGATTTCTCTGAAATAATTTTTGTTGAGTGGATAGATTTTAGTTAGGGGTAGTCGTTCAACATTCTACCAGAACAACGAACCATGGAGTATGATTTCTCTGAAACCATGATAGATTTCAAATCGATCCTGACCAAGATGAGTCTGTGGTGTGAAATAATTTTTGTTGAGTGGATAGATTTTAGTTAGGGGTAGTCGTTCAACATTCTACAAGAACAACGAACCATGGAGTATGATTTCTCTGTAATAATTTTTGTTGAGTGGATAGATTTTAGTTGGGGTAGTCGTTCAACATTCTACAAGAACAACGAACCATGGAGTATGATTTCTCTGAAACAATTTTTGTTGAGTGGATAGATTTTAGTTAGGGGTAGTCGTTCAACATTCTACAAGAACAACGAACCATGGAGTATGATTTCTCTGAAATAATTTTTGTTGAGTGGATAGATTTTAGTTAGGGGTAGTCGTTCAACATTCTACCAGAACAACGAAGCATGGAGTATGATTTCTCTGAAACCTTGATAGATTTCAAATCGATCCTGACCAAGATGAGTCTGTGGTGTGAAATAATTTTTGTTGAGTGGATAGATTTTAGTTGGGGTAGTCGTTCGACATTCTACAAGAACAATTTACCATGGAGTATGATTTCTCTGAAACCATGATAGATTTCAAATCGATCCTGACCAAGATGAGTCTGTGGTGTGAAATAATTTTTGTTGAGTGGATAGATTTTAGTGGGCGCCGTGGCTCAAGTGGTTAGTGCGTTGGACTACGGAGCATGGGGTTCCAGGTTCAATCCCCCGACAACACCTAAAATTTCTTTCACGGCCCCACCTCTCGCGAGCGACAAACATCTGAGAGTAAAACTGTAATGAAAATGCTTCTCAAAATTGCCGTTCGGATCCGGCATTAAACAGTAGGCCCCTTCCATTCACGTGAAGAATATAACACGCACAACACGAATGGTTGTGAGAAGCTAGGCCCTGGGTCCCATGGACCTGTTGCGACAAAAATTTGTTTTTTTTTTTTTTTTTTGGATAGATTTTAGTTGGGGTAGTCGTTCAACATTCTACAAGAACAACGAACCATGGAGTATGATTTCTCTGAAACCACGATAGATTTCAAATCGATCCTGACCAAGATGAGTCTGTGGTGTGAAATAATTTTTGTTGAGTGGATAGATTTTAGCTAGGGGTAGTCGTTCAACATTCTACAAGAACAACTTACCATGGAGTATGATTTCTCTGAAATAATTTTTGTTGAGTGGATAGATTTTAGTTGGGATAGTCGTTCAACATTCTACAAGAACAGCTTACCATGGAGTATGATTTCTCTGAAACCATGATAGATTTCAAATCGATCCTGACCAAGATGAGTCTGTGGTGTGAAATAATTTTTGTTGAGTGGATAGATTTTAGTTCGGATAGTCGTTCAACATTCTACAAGAACAACGAACCATGGAGTATGATTTCTCTGAAATAATTTTTGTTGAGTGGATAGATTTTAGGTGGGGTAGTCGTTCAACATTCTACAAGAACAACGAACCATGGAGTATGATTTCTCTGAAACCATGATAGATTTCAAATCGATCCTGACCAAGATGAGTCTGTGGTGTGAAATAATTTTTGTTGAGTGGATAGATTTTAGTTGGGGTAGTCGTTCAACATTCTACGAGAACAACGAACCATGGAGTATGATTTCTCTGAAACCACGATAGATTTCAAATCGATCCTGACCAAGATGAGTCTGTGGTGTGAAATAATTTTTGTTGAGTGGATAGATTTTAGCTAGGGGTAGTCGTTCAACATTCTACAAGAACAACTTACCATGGAGTATGATTTCTCTGAAATAATTTTTGTTGAGTGGATAGATTTTAGTTGGGATAGTCGTTCAACATTCTACAAGAACAGCTTACCATGGAGTATGATTTCTCTGAAACCATGATAGATTTCAAATCGATCCTGACCAAGATGAGTCTGTGGTGTGAAATAATTTTTGTTGAGTGGATAGATTTTAGTTAGGGGTAGTCGTTCAACATTCTACAAGAACAACTTACCATGGAGTATGATTTCTCTGAAACCATGATAGATTTCAAATCGATCCTGACCAAGATGAGTCTGTAGTGTGAAATAATTTTTGTTGAGTGGATAGATTTTAGTTAGGGGTAGTCGTTCAACATTCTACAAGAACAACTTACCATGGAGTATGATTTCTCTGCAACCATGATAGATTTCAAATCGATCCTGACCAAGATGAGTCTGTGGTGTGAAATAATTTTTGCTTCGGTGGATAGATTTTAGTTAGGAGTAGTCGTTCAACATTCTACAAGAACAACTTACCATGGAGTATGATTTGTCTGAAATAATTTTTGTTGAGTGGATAGATTTTAGTTCGGGGTAGTCGTTCAACATTCTACAAGAACAACGAAACATGGAATATGATTTCACTGAAACCATGATAGATTTCAAATCGATCCTGACCAAGATGATTCTGTGGTGTGAAATAATTCTTGTTGAGTGGATAGATTTTATTTATTGGTAGTCGTTCAACATTCTACCAGAACAACGAACCATGGAGTATGATTTCTCTGAAACCATGATAGATTTCAAATCGATCCTGACCAAGATGAGTCGTGGTGTGAAATAATTTTTGTTGAGTGGATAGATTTTAGTTAGTGGTAGTCGTTCAACATTCTACAAGAACAACGAACCATGGAGTATGATTTCTCTGAAACCATGATAGATTTCAAATCGATCCTGACCAAGATGAGTCTGTGGTGTGAAATAATTTTTGTTGAGTGGATAGATTTTAGTTGGGGTAGTCGTTCAACATTCTACAAGAACAACGAACCATGGAGTATGATTTCTCTGAAATAATTTTTGTTGAGTGGATAGATTTTAGTTAGGGGTAGTCGTTCAACATTCTACAAGAACAACTTACCATGGAGTATGATTTCTCTGAAATAATTTTTGTTGAGTGGATAGATTTTAGTTAGGGGTAGTCGTTCAACATTCTACCAGAACAACGAACCATGGAGTATGATTTCTCTGAAACCATGATAGATTTCAAATCGATCCTGACCAAGATGAGTCTGTGGTGTGAAATAATTTTTGTTGAGTTGATAGATTTTAGTTGGGGTAGTCGTTCAACATTCTACAAGAACAACGAACCATGGAGTATGATTTCTCTGAAATAATTTTTGTTGAGTGGATAGATTTTAGTTGGGGTAGTCGTTCAACATTCTACAAGAACAACGAACCATGCAGTATGATTTCTCTGAAACCATGATAGATTTCAAATCGATCCTGACCAAGATGAGTCTGTGGTGCGAAATAATTTTTGTTGAGTGGATAGATTTTAGTTGGGGTAGTCGTTCAACATTCTACAAGAACAACGAACCATGGAGTATGATTTCTCTGCAATAATTTTTGTTGAGTGGATAGATTTTAGTTGGGGTAGTCGTTCAACATTCTACAAGAACAACGAACCATGGAGTATGATTTCTCTGAAATAATTTTTGTTGAGTGGATAGATTTTAGTTAGGGGTAGGCGTTCAACATTCTACAAGAACAACTTACCATGGAGTATGATTTCTCTGAAATAATTTTTGTTGAGTGGATAGATTTTAGTTAGGGGTAGTCGTTCAACATTCTACCAGAACAACGAACCATGGAGTATGATTTCTCTGAAACCATGATAGATTTCAAATCGATCCTGACCAAGATGAGTCTGTGGTGTGAAATAATTTTTGTTGAGTTGATAGATTTTAGTTGGGGTAGTCGTTCAACATTCTACAAGAACAACGAACCATGGAGTATGATTTCTCTGAAATAATTTTTGTTGAGCGGATAGATTTTAGTTGGGGTAGTCGTTCAACATTCTACCAGAACAACGAACCATGGAGTATGATTTTTCTGAAACCATGATAGATTTCAAATCGATCCTGACCAAGATGAGTCTGTGGTGTGAAATAATTTTTGTTGAGTGGATAGATTTTAGTTAGGGGTAGTCGTTCAACATTCTACAAGAACAACTTACCATGGAGTATGATTTCTATGAAATAATTTTTGTTGAGTGGATAGATTTTAGTTAGGGGTAGTCGTTCAACATTCTACCAGAACAACGAACCATGGAGTATGATTTTTCTGAAACCATGATAGATTTCAAATCGATCCTGACCAAGATGAGTCTGTGGTGTGAAATAATTTTTGTTGAGTGAATAGATTTTAGTTGGGGTAGTCGTTCAACATTCTACAAGAACAACGAACCACGGAGTATGATTTCTCTGAAACCACGATAGATTTCAAATCGATCCTGACCAAGATGAGTCTGTGGTGTGAAATAATTTTTGTTGAGTGGATAGATTTTAGTTGGGGTAGTCGTTCAACATTCTACAAGAACAGCTTACCATGGAGTATGATTTCTCTGAAACCATGATAGATTTCAAATCGATCCTGACCAAGATGAGTCTGTGGTGTGAAATAATTTATGCTTCGGTGGATAGATTTTAGTAAGGGGTAGTCGTTCAACATTCTACAAGAACAACGAACGATGGAGTATGATTTCTCTGAAACCATGATAGATTTCAAATCGATCCTGACCAAGATGAGTCTGTGGTGTGAAATAATTTTTGTTGAGTGGATAGATTTTAGGGGTAGTCGTTCAACATTCTACAAGAACAACTTACCATGGAGTATGATTTCTCTGCAACCATGATAGATTTCAAATCGATCCTGACCAAGATGAGTCTGTGGTGTGAAATAATTTTTGCTTCGGCGAATAGATTTTTGTTAGGGGTAGTCGTTCAACATTCTACAAGAACAACTTACCATGGAGTATGATTTCTCTGAAATAATTTTTGTTGAGTGGATAGATTTTAGTTGGGATAGTCGTTCAACATTCTACAAGAACAACGAACCATGGAGTATGATTTCTCTGAAACCATGATAGATTTCAAATCGATCCTGACCAAGATGAGTCTGTGGTGTGAAATAATTTTTGTTGAGTGGATAGATTTTAGTTAGGGGTAGTCGTTCAACATTCTACAAGAACAACTTACCATGGGGTATGATTTCTCTGAAACCATGATAGATTTCAAATCGATCCTGACCAAGATGAGTCTGTGGTGTGAAATAATTTTTGTTGAGTGGATAGATTTTAGTTAGGGGTAGTCGTTCAACATTCTACAAGAACAACTTACCATGGAGTATGATTTCTCAGCAACCATGATAGACTTCAAATCGATCCTGACCAAGATGAGTCTGTGGTGTGAAATAATTTTTGCTTCGGTGGATAGATTTTAGTTGGGATAGTCGTTCGACATTCTACAAGAACAACGAACCATGGAGTATGATTTCTCTGAAACCATGATAGATTTCAAATCGATCCTGACCAAGATGAGTCTGTTTTGTGAAATATTTTTTGTTGAGTGGATAGATTTTAGTTAGGGGTAGTCGTTCAACATTCTACAAGAACAACGAACCATGGAGTATGATTTCTCTGAAATAATTTTTGTTGAGTGGATAGATTTTAGTTGGGATAGTCGTTCGACATTCTACAAGAACAACGAACCATGGAGTATGATTTCTCTGGAACCATTATAGATTTCAAATCGATCCTGACCAAGATGAGTCTGTTTTGTGAAATAATTTTTGTTGAGTGGATAGATTTTAGTTGGGGTAGTCGTTCAACATTCTACAAGAACAACGAACCATGGAGTATGATTTCTCTGAAATAATTTTTGTTGAGTGGATAGCTTTTAGTTGGGGTAGTCGTTCAACATTCTACAAGAACAACGAACCATGGAGTATGATTTCTCTGAAATAATTTTTGTTGAGTGGATAGATTTTAGTTAGGGGTAGTCGTTCAACATTCTACCAGAACAACGAACCATGGAGTATGATTTCTCTGAAACCATGATAGATTTCAAATCGATCCTGGCCAAGATGAATCTGTGGTGTGAAATAATTTTAGTTGATTGGATAGATTTTAGTTAGGGGTAGTCGTTCAACATTCTACCAGAACAACGAACCATGGAGTAGATTTCAAATCGATCCTGACCAAGATGAGTCTGTGGTGTGAAATAATTTTTGTTGAGTGGATAGATTTTAGTTAGGGGTAGTCGTTCAACATTCTACAAGAACAACTTACCATGGAGTATGATTTCTCTGCAACCATGATAGATTTCAAATCGATCCTGACCAAGATGAGTCTGTGGTGTGAAATAATTTTTGCTTCGGCGAATAGATTTTTGTTAGGGGTAGTCGTTCAACATTCTACAAGAACAACTTACCATGGAGTATGATTTCTCTGAAATAATTTTTGTTGAGTGGATAGATTTTAGTTGGGATAGTCGTTCAACATTCTACAAGAACAACGAACCATGGAGTATGATTTCTCTGAAACCATGATAGATTTCAAATCGATCCTGACCAAGATGAGTCTGTGGTGTGAAATAATTTTTGTTGAGTGGATAGATTTTAGTTAGGGGTAGTCGTTCAACATTCTACAAGAACAACTTACCATGGGGTATGATTTCTCTGAAACCATGATAGATTTCAAATCGATCCTGACCAAGATGAGTCTGTGGTGTGAAATAATTTTTGTTGAGTGGATAGATTTTAGTTAGGGGTAGTCGTTCAACATTCTACAAGAACAACTTACCATGGAGTATGATTTCTCTGCAACCATGATAGACTTCAAATCGATCCTGACCAAGATGAGTCTGTGGTGTGAAATAATTTTTGCTTCGGTGGATAGATTTTAGTTGGGATAGTCGTTCGACATTCTACAAGAACAACGAACCATGGAGTATGATTTCTCTGAAACCATGATAGATTTCAAATCGATCCTGACCAAGATGAGTCTGTTTTGTGAAATATTTTTTGTTGAGTGGATAGATTTTAGTTAGGGGTAGTCGTTCAACATTCTACAAGAACAACGAACCATGGAGTATGATTTCTCTGAAATAATTTTTGTTGAGTGGATAGATTTTAGTTGGGATAGTCGTTCGACATTCTACAAGAACAACGAACCATGGAGTATGATTTCTCTGAAACCATTATAGATTTCAAATCGATCCTGACCAAGATGAGTCTGTTTTGTGAAATAATTTTTGTTGAGTGGATAGATTTTAGTTGGGGTAGTCGTTCAACATTCTACAAGAACAACGAACCATGGAGTATGATTTCTCTGAAATAATTTTTGTTGAGTGGATAGCTTTTAGTTGGGGTAGTCGTTCAACATTCTACAAGAACAACGAACCATGGAGTATGATTTCTCTGAAATAATTTTTGTTGAGTGGATAGATTTTAGTTAGGGGTAGTCGTTCAACATTCTACCAGAACAACGAACCATGGAGTATGATTTCTCTGAAACCATGATAGATTTCAAATCGATCCTGGCCAAGATGAATCTGTGGTGTGAAATAATTTTAGTTGATTGGATAGATTTTAGTTAGGGGTAGTCGTTCAACATTCTACCAGAACAACGAACCATGGAGTATGATTTCTCTGAAACCATGACAGATTTCAAATCGATCCTGACCAAGATGAGTCTGTGTGTGTGAAATAATTTTTGTTGAGTGGATAGATTTTAGTTGGGGTAGTCGTTCAACATTCTACAAGAACAACGAACCATGGAGTATTATTTCTCTGAAATAATTTTTGTTGAGTGGATAGATACTAGCTAGGGGTAGTCGTTCAACATTCTACAAGAACAACTTACCATGGAGTATGATTTCTCTGAAATAATTTTTGTTGAGTGGATAGATTTTAGTTAGGGGTAGTCGTTCAACATTCTACCAGAACAACGAACCATGGAGTATGATTTCTCTGAAACCATGATAGATTTCAAATCGATCCTGACCAAGATGAGTCTGTGGTGTGAAATAATTTTTGTTGAGTGGATAGATTTTAGTTAGGGGTAGTCGTTCAACATTCTACAAGAACAACGAACCATGGAGTATGATTTCTCTGTAATAATTTTTGTTGAGTGGATAGATTTTAGTTGGGGTAGTCGTTCAACATTCTACAAGAACAACGAACCATGGAGTATGATTTCTCTGAAACAATTTTTGTTGAGTGGATAGATTTTAGTTAGGGGTAGTCGTTCAACATTCTACAAGAACAACGAACCATGGAGTATGATTTCTCTGAAATAATTTTTGTTGAGTGGATAGATTTTAGTTAGGGGTAGTCGTTCAACATTCTACCAGAACAACGAAGCATGGAGTATGATTTCTCTGAAACCTTGATAGATTTCAAATCGATCCTGACCAAGATGAGTCTGTGGTGTGAAATAATTTTTGTTGAGTGGATAGATTTTAGTTGGGGTAGTCGTTCGACATTCTACAAGAACAATTTACCATGGAGTATGATTTCTCTGAAACCATGATAGATTTCAAATCGATCCTGACCAAGATGAGTCTGTGGTGTGAAATAATTTTTGTTGAGTGGATAGATTTTAGTGGGCGCCGTGGCTCAAGTGGTTAGTGCGTTGGACTACGGAGCATGGGGTTCCAGGTTCAATCCCCCGACAACACCTAAAATTTCTTTCACGGCCCCACCTCTCGCGAGCGACAAACATCTGAGAGTAAAACTGTAATGAAAATGCTTCTCAAAATTGCCGTTCGGATCCGGCATTAAACAGTAGGCCCCTTCCATTCACGTGAAGAATATAACACGCACAACACGAATGGTTGTGAGAAGCTAGGCCCTGGGTCCCATGGACCTGTTGCGACAAAAATTTGTTTTTTTTTTTTTTTTTGGATAGATTTTAGTTGGGGTAGTCGTTCAACATTCTACAAGAACAACGAACCATGGAGTATGATTTCTCTGAAACCACGATAGATTTCAAATCGATCCTGACCAAGATGAGTCTGTGGTGTGAAATAATTTTTGTTGAGTGGATAGATTTTAGCTAGGGGTAGTCGTTCAACATTCTACAAGAACAACTTACCATGGAGTATGATTTCTCTGAAATAATTTTTGTTGAGTGGATAGATTTTAGTTGGGATAGTCGTTCAACATTCTACAAGAACAGCTTACCATGGAGTATGATTTCTCTGAAACCATGATAGATTTCAAATCGATCCTGACCAAGATGAGTCTGTGGTGTGAAATAATTTTTGTTGAGTGGATAGATTTTAGTTCGGATAGTCGTTCAACATTCTACAAGAACAACGAACCATGGAGTATGATTTCTCTGAAATAATTTTTGTTGAGTGGATAGATTTTAGGTGGGGTAGTCGTTCAACATTCTACAAGAACAACGAACCATGGAGTATGATTTCTCTGAAACCATGATAGATTTCAAATCGATCCTGACCAAGATGAGTCTGTGGTGTGAAATAATTTTTGTTGAGTGGATAGATTTTAGTTGGGGTAGTCGTTCAACATTCTACGAGAACAACGAACCATGGAGTATGATTTCTCTGAAACCACGATAGATTTCAAATCGATCCTGACCAAGATGAGTCTGTGGTGTGAAATCATTTTTGTTGAGTGGATAGATTTTAGCTAGGGGTAGTCGTTCAACATTCTACAAGAACAACTTACCATGGAGTATGATTTCTCTGAAATAATTTTTGTTGAGTGGATAGATTTTAGTTGGGATAGTCGTTCAACATTCTACAAGAACAGCTTACCATGGAGTATGATTTCTCTGAAACCATGATAGATTTCAAATCGATCCTGACCAAGATGAGTCTGTGGTGTGAAATAATTTTTGTTGAGTGGATAGATTTTAGTTAGGGGTAGTCGTTCAACATTCTACAAGAACAACTTACCATGGAGTATGATTTCTCTGAAACCATGATAGATTTCAAATCGATCCTGACCAAGATGAGTCTGTAGTGTGAAATAATTTTTGTTGAGTGGATAGATTTTAGTTAGGGGTAGTCGTTCAACATTCTACAAGAACAACTTACCATGGAGTATGATTTCTCTGCAACCATGATAGATTTCAAATCGATCCTGACCAAGATGAGTCTGTGGTGTGAAATAATTTTTGCTTCGGTGGATAGATTTTAGTTAGGAGTAGTCGTTCAACATTCTACAAGAACAACTTACCATGGAGTATGATTTGTCTGAAATAATTTTTGTTGAGTGGATAGATTTTAGTTCGGGGTAGTCGTTCAACATTCTACAAGAACAACGAAACATGGAATATGATTTCACTGAAACCATGATAGATTTCAAATCGATCCTGACCAAGATGATTCTGTGGTGTGAAATAATTCTTGTTGAGTGGATAGATTTTATTTATTGGTAGTCGTTCAACATTCTACCAGAACAACGAACCATGGAGTATGATTTCTCTGAAACCATGATAGATTTCAAATCGATCCTGACCAAGATGAGTCGTGGTGTGAAATAATTTTTGTTGAGTGGATAGATTTTAGTTAGTGGTAGTCGTTCAACATTCTACAAGAACAACGAACCATGGAGTATGATTTCTCTGAAACCATGATAGATTTCAAATCGATCCTGACCAAGATGAGTCTGTGGTGTGAAATAATTTTTGTTGAGTGGATAGATTTTAGTTGGGGTAGTCGTTCAACATTCTACAAGAACAACGAACCATGGAGTATGATTTCTCTGAAATAATTTTTGTTGAGTGGATAGATTTTAGTTAGGGGTAGTCGTTCAACATTCTACAAGAACAACTTACCATGGAGTATGATTTCTCTGAAATAATTTTTGTTGAGTGGATAGATTTTAGTTAGGGGTAGTCGTTCAACATTCTACCAGAACAACGAACCATGGAGTATGATTTCTCTGAAACCATGATAGATTTCAAATCGATCCTGACCAAGATGAGTCTGTGGTGTGAAATAATTTTTGTTGAGTTGATAGATTTTAGTTGGGGTAGTCGTTCAACATTCTACAAGAACAACGAACCATGGAGTATGATTTCTCTGAAATAATTTTTGTTGAGTGGATAGATTTTAGTTGGGGTAGTCGTTCAACATTCTACAAGAACAACGAACCATGCAGTATGATTTCTCTGAAACCATGATAGATTTCAAATCGATCCTGACCAAGATGAGTCTGTGGTGCGAAATAATTTTTGTTGAGTGGATAGATTTTAGTTGGGGTAGTCGTTCAACATTCTACAAGAACAACGAACCATGGAGTATGATTTCTCTGCAATAATTTTTGTTGAGTGGATAGATTTTAGTTGGGGTAGTCGTTCAACATTCTACAAGAACAACGAACCATGGAGTATGATTTCTCTGAAATAATTTTTGTTGAGTGGATAGATTTTAGTTAGGGGTAGGCGTTCAACATTCTACAAGAACAACTTACCATGGAGTATGATTTCTCTGAAATAATTTTTGTTGAGTGGATAGATTTTAGTTAGGGGTAGTCGTTCAACATTCTACCAGAACAACGAACCATGGAGTATGATTTCTCTGAAACCATGATAGATTTCAAATCGATCCTGACCAAGATGAGTCTGTGGTGTGAAATAATTTTTGTTGAGTTGATAGATTTTAGTTGGGGTAGTCGTTCAACATTCTACAAGAACAACGAACCATGGAGTATGATTTCTCTGAAATAATTTTTGTTGAGCGGATAGATTTTAGTTGGGGTAGTCGTTCAACATTCTACAAGAACAACGAACCATGCAGTATGATTTCTCTGAAACCATGATAGATTTCAAATCGATCCTGACCAAGATGAGTCTGTGGTGTGAAATAATTTTTGTTGAGTGGATAGATTTTAGTTGGGGTAGTGGTTCAACATTCTACAAGAACAACGAACCATGGAGTATGATTTCTCTGAAACCATGATAGATTTCAAATCGATCCTGACCAAGATGAGTCTGTGGTGTGAAATAATTTTTGTTGAGTGGATAGATTTTAGTTGGGGTAGTCGTTCAACATTCTACAAGAACAACGAACCATCTAGTATGATTTCTCTGCAATAATTTTTGTTGAGTGGATAGATTTTAGTTGGGGTAGTCGTTCAACATTCTACAAGAACAACGAACCATGCAGTATGATTTCTCTGAAACCATGATAGATTTCAAATCGATCCTGACCAAGATGAGTCTGTGGTGCGAAATAATTTTTGTTGAGTGGATAGATTTTAGTTGGGGTAGTCTTTCAACATTCTACAAGAACAACGAACCATGGAGTATGATTTCTCTGAAATAATTTTTGTTGAGTGGATAGATTTTAGTTGGGGTAGTGGTTCAACACTCTACAAGAACAACGAACCATGCAGTATGATTTCTCTGAAACCATGATAGATTTCAAATCGATCCTGACCAAGATGAGTCTGTGGTGCGAAATAATTTTTGTTGAGTGGATAGATTTTAGTTGGGATAGTCGTTCAACATTCTACAAGAACAACGAATCATGGAGTATGATTTCTCTGAAACCATGATAGATTTCAAATCGATCCTGACCAAGATGAGTCTGTGGTGTGAAATAATTTTTGTTGAGTGGATAGATTTTAGTTGGGGTAGTGGTTCAACATTCTACAAGAACAACGAACCATGGAGTATGATTTCTCTGAAACCATGATAGATTTCAAATCGATCCTGACCAAGATGAGTCTGTGGTGTGAAATAATTTTTGTTGAGTGGATAGATTTTAGTTAGGGGTAGTCGTTCAACATTCTACAAGAACAACTTACCATGGAGTATGATTTCTCTGAAATAATTTTTGTTGAGTGGATAGATTTTAGTTGGTATAGTCGTTCAACATTCTACAAGAACAGCTTACCATGGAGTATGATTTCTCTGAAACCATGATAGATTTCAAATCGATCCTGACCAAGATGAGTCTGTGGTGTGAAATAATTTTTGTTGAGTGGATAGATTTTAGTTAGGGGTAGTCGTTCAACATTCTACAAGAACAACTTACAATGGAGTATGATTTCTCTGAAACCATGATAGATTTCAAATCGATCCTGACCAAGATGAGTCTGTGGTGTGAAATAATTTTTGTTGAGTGGATAGATTTTAGTTGGGGTAGTCGTTCAACATTCTACAAGAACAACTTACCATGGACTATGATTTCTCTGAAATAATTTTTGTTGAGTGGATAGATTTTAGTTAGGGGTAGTCGTTCAACATTCTACAAGAACAACTTACCATGGAGTATGATTTCTCTGAAATAATTTTTGTTGAGTGGATAGATTTTAGTTAGGGGTAGTCGTTCAACATTCTACCAGAACAACGAAGCATGGAGTATGATTTCTCTGAAACCATGATAGATTTCAAATCGATCCTGACCAAGATGAGTCTGTGGTGTGAAATAATTTTTGTTGAGTTGATAGATTTTAGTTGGGGTAGTCGTTCAACATTCTACAAGAACAACGAACCATGGAGTATGATTTCTCTGAAATAATTTTTGTTGAGTGGATAGATTTTAGTTGGGGTAGTCGTTCAACATTCTACAAGAACAACGAACCATGCAGTATGATTTCTCTGAAATAATTTTTGTTGAGTGGATAGATTTTAGTTGGGGTAATCGTTCAACATTCTACAAGAACAACGAACCATGGAGTATGATTTCTCTGAAACCATGATAGATTTCAAATCGATCCTGACCAAGATGAGTCTGTGGTGTGAAATAATTTTTGTTGAGTTGATAGATTTTAGTTGGGGTAGTCGTTCAACATTCTACAAGAACAACGAACCATGGAGTATGATTTCTCTGAAATAATTTTTGTTGAGTGGATAGATTTTAGTTGGGGTAGTCGTTCAACATTCTACAAGAACAACTTACCATGGAGTATGATTTCTATGAAATAATTTTTGTTGAGTGGATAGATTTTAGTTGGGGTAGTCGTTCAACATTCTACAAGAACAACGAACCATGCAGTATGATTTCTCTGAAACCATGATAGATTTCAAATCGATCCTGACCAAGATGAGTCTGTGGTGTGAAATAATTTTTGTTGAGTGGATAGATTTTAGTTGGGGTAGTCGTTCAACATTCTACAAGAACAACGAACCATGGAGTATGATTTCTCTGAAATAATTTTTGTTGAGTGGATAGATTTTAGTTGGGGTAGTCGTTCAACATTCTACAAGAACAACGAACCATGCAGTATGATTTCTCTGAAATAATTTTTGTTGAGTGGATAGATTTTAGTTAGGGGTAGTCGTTCAACATTCTACCAGAACAACGAACCATGGAGTATGATTTCTCTGAAACCATGATAGATTTCAAATCGATCCTGACCAAGATGAGTCTGTGGTGTGAAATAATTTTTGTTGAGTTGATAGATTTTAGTTGGGGTAGTCGTTCAACATTCTACAAGAACAACGAACCATGGAGTATGATTTCTCTGAAATAATTTTTGTTGAGTGGATAGATTTTAGTTGGGGTAGTCGTTCAACATTCTACAAGAACAACGAACCATGCAGTATGATTTCTCTGAAACCATGATAGATTTCAAATCGATCCTGACCAAGATGAGTCTGTGGTTTGAAATAATTTTTGTTGAGTGGATAGATTTTAGTTGGGGTAGTCGTTCAACATTCTACAAGAACAACGAACCATGGAGTATGATTTCTCTGCAATAATTTTTGTTGAGTGGATAGATTTTAGTTGGGGTAGTCGTTCAACATTCTACAAGAACAACTTACCATGGAGTATGATTTCTCTGAAATAATTTTTGTTGAGTGGATAGATTTTAGTTAGGGGTAGGCGTTCAACATTCTACAAGAACAACTTACCATGGAGTATGATTTCTCTGAAATAATTTTTGTTGAGTGGATAGATTTTAGTTAGGGGTAGTCGTTCAACATTCTACCAGAACAACGAACCATGGAGTATGATTTCTCTGAAACCATGATAGATTTCAAATCGATCCTGACCAAGATGAGTCTGTGGTGTGAAATAATTTTTGTTGAGTTGATAGATTTTAGTTGGGGTAGTCGTTCAACATTCTACAAGAACAACGAACCATGGAGTATGATTTCTCTGAAATAATTTTTGTTGAGCGGATAGATTTTAGTTGGGGTAGTCGCTCAACATTCTACAAGAACAACGAACCATGCAGTATGATTTCTCTGAAACCATGATAGATTTCAAATCGATCCTGACCAAGATGAGTCTGTGGTGCGAAATAATTTTTGTTGAGTGGATAGATTTTAGTTGGGATAGTCGTTCAACATTCTACAAGAACAACGAATCATGGAGTATGATTTCTCTGAAACCATGATAGATTTCAAATCGATCCTGACCAAGATGAGTCTGTGGTGTGAAATAATTTTTGTTGAGCGGATAGATTTTAGTTGGGGTAGTGGTTCAACATTCTACAAGAACAACGAACCATGGAGTATGATTTCTCTGAAACCATGATAGATTTCAAATCGATCCTGACCAAGATGAGTCTGTGGTGTGAAATAATTTTTGTTGAGTGGATAGATTTTAGTTGGGGTAGTCGTTCAACATTCTACAAGAACAACGAACCATCTAGTATGATTTCTCTGCAATAATTTTTGTTGAGTGGATCGATTTTAGTTGGGGTAGTCGTTCAACATTCTACAAGAACAACGAACCATGCAGTATGATTTCTCTGAAACCATGATAGATTTCAAATCGATCCTGACCAAGATGAGTCTGTGGTGCGAAATAATTTTTGTTGAGTGGATAGATTTTAGTTGGGGTAGTCGTTCAACATTCTACAAGAACAACGAACCATGGAGTATGATTTCTCTGCAATAATTTTTGTTGAGTGGATAGATTTTAGTTGGGGTAGTCGTTCAACATTCTACAAGAACAACGAACCATGCAGTATGATTTCTCTGAAACCATGATAGATTTCAAATCGATCCTGACCAAGATGAGTCTGTGGTGCGAAATAATTTTTGTTGAGTGGATAGATTTTAGTTGGGATAGTCGTTCAACATTCTACAAGAACAACGAATCATGGAGTATGATTTCTCCGAAACCATGATAGATTTCAAATCGATCCTGACCAAGATGAGTCTGTGGTGTGAAATAATTTTTGTTGAGTGGATAGATTTTAGTTGGGGTAGTGGTTCAACATTCTACAAGAACAACGAAACATGGAGTATGATTTCTCTGAAACCATGATAGATTTCAAATCGATCCTGACCAAGATGAGTCTGTGGTGTGAAATATTTTTTGTTGAGTGGATAGATTTTAGTTAGGGGTAGTCGTTCAACATTCTACAAGAACAACTTACCATGGAGTATGATTTCTCTGAAATAATTTTTGTTGAGTGGATAGATTTTAGTTGGGATAGTCGTTCAACATTCTACAAGAACAGCTTACCATGGAGTATGATTTCTCTGAAACCATGATAGATTTCAAATCGATCCTGACCAAGATGAGTCTGTGGTGTGAAATAATTTTTGTTGAGTGGATAGATTTTAGTTAGGGGTAGTCGTTCAACATTCTACAAGAACAACGAACCATGGAGTATGATTTCTCTAAAACCATGATAGATTTCAAATCGATCCTGACCAAGATGAGTCTGTGGTGTGAAATATTTTTTGTTGAGTGGATAGATTTTAGTTGGGGTAGTCGTTCAACATTCTACAAGAACAACTTACCATGGAGTATGATTTCTCTGAAATAATTTTTGTTGAGTGGATAGATTTTAGTTAGGGGTAGTCGTTCAACATTCTACAAGAACAACTTACCATGGAGTATGATTTCTCTGAAATAATTTTTGTTGAGTGGATAGATTTTAGTTAGGGGTAGTCGTTCAACATTCTACCAGAACAACGAACCATGGAGTATGATTTCTCTGAAACCATGATAGATTTCAAATCGATCCTGACCAAGATGAGTCTGTGGTGTGAAATAATTTTTGTTGAGTTGATAGATTTTAGTTGGGGTAGTCGTTCAACATTCTACAAGAACAACGAACCATGGAGTATGATTTCTCTGAAATAATTTTTGTTGAGTGGATAGATTTTAGTTGGGGTAGTCGTTCAACATTCTACAAGAACAACGAACCATGCAGTATGATTTCTCTGAAATAATTTTTGTTGAGTGGATAGATTTTAGTTGGGGTAATCGTTCAACATTCTACAAGAACAACGAACCATGGAGTATGATTTCTCTGAAACCATGATAGATTTCAAATCGATCCTGACCAAGATGAGTCTGTCGTGTGAAATAATTTTTGTTGAGTTGATAGATTTTAGTTGGGGTAGTCGTTCAACATTCTACAAGAACAACGAACCATGGAGTATGATTTCTCTGAAATAATTTTTGTTGAGTGGATAGATTTTAGTTGGGGTAATCGTCCAACATTCTACAAGAACAACTTACCATGGAGTATGATTTCTCTGAAATAATTTTTGTTGAGTGGATAGATTTTAGTTGGGGTAGTCGTTCAACATTCTACAAGAACAACGAACCATGCAGTATGATTTCTCTGAAACCTTGATAGATTTCAAATCGATCCTGACCAAGATGAGTCTGTGGTGTGAAATAATTTTTGTTGAGTTGATAGATTTTAGTTGGGGTAGTCGTTCAACATTCTACAAGAACAACGAACCATGGAGTATGATTTCTCTGAAATAATTTTTGTTGAGTGGATAGATTTTAGTTGGGGTAGTCGTTCAACATTCTACAAGAACAACGAACCATGCAGTATGATTTCTCTGAAATAATTTTTGTTGAGTGGATAGATTTTAGTTAGGGGTAGTCGTTCAACATTCTACCAGAACAACGAACCATGGAGTATGATTTCTCTGAAACCATGATAGATTTCAAATCGATCCTGACCAAGATGAGTCTGTGGTGTGAAATAATTTTTGTTGAGTTGATAGATTTAAGTTTGGGGTAGTCTTTCAACATTCTGTCAGAACTACGAACCATGAAGTATGATTTCCCTGAAACCATGACAGATTTCAAATAGATCCTGACCAAAATGAGTCTGTGGTGCGAAATAATTTTTGTTGAGTGGATAGATTTTAGTTAGGGGTAGTCTTTCAACAGTCTAACAGAACTACGAACCATGAAGTACGATTTCTCTGAAACCATAGTAGATTTCAAATGGATCCTGGCCAAAATGAGTCTGTAGTGTGAAATAATTTTTGTTGATTGGATACATTTTAGATGGGGGTAGTCTTTCAACATTCTATCAGTACTAAGAACCATGAAGTATGAATTCTTTGGAACCATGGTAGATTTCAAATTGATCCTGACCAAAATGAGTCTGTGGTGTGAAATAGTTTTTGTTGAGTTTATAGATTTAAGTTTGGGGTAGTCTTTCAACATTCTGTCAGAACTACGAACCATGAAGTATGATTTCCCTGAAACCATGACAGATTTCAAATCGATCCAGACCAAGATGAGTCTGTGGTGTGAAATAGTTTTTGTTGAGTGGATAGATTTAAGTTTGGGGTAGTGTTTCAACATTCTATAAGAACTACGAAACATGAGGTATGATTTCCCTGAAACCATGATAGATTTCAAATCGATCCTGACCAAAATGAGTCTGTGGTGTGAAATAATTTTTGTTGAGTTTATAGATTTAAGTTTGGGGTAGTCTTTCAACATTCTGTCAGAACTACGAACCATGAAGTATGATTTCCCTGAAACCATGACAGATTTCAAATAGATCCTGACCAAAATGAGTCTGTGGTGCGAAATAATTTTTGTTGATTGGATAGATTTTAGTTAGGGGTAGTCCTTCAACAGTCTAACAGAACTACGAACCATGAAATACGATTTCTCTGAAACCATAGTAGATTTCAAATGGATCCTGGCCAAAATGAGTCTGTAGTGTGAAATAATTTTTGTTGATTGGATACATTTTAGATGGGGGTAGTCTTTCAACATTCTATCAGTACTAAGAACCATGAAGTATGAATTCTTTGGAACCATGGTAGATTTCAAATTGATCCTGACCAAAATGAGTCTGTGGTGTGAAATAGTTTTTGTTGAGTTTATAGATTTAAGTTTGGGGTAGTCTTTCAACATTCTGTCAGAACTACGAACCATGAAGTATGATTTCTCTGAAACCATGATAGATTTCAAATCGATCCTGACCAAAATGAGTCTGTGGTGTGAAATAATTTTTGTTGAGTGAATAGGTTTAAGTTTGGGGTAGTCTTTCGACATTGTATCAGAACTACGAACCATGAAGTATGATTTCCCTGAAACCATGACAGATTTCAAATAGATCCTGACCAAAATGAGTCTGTGGTGCGAAATAATTTTTGTTGATTGGATAGATTTTAGTTAGGGGTAGTCTATCAACAGTCTAACAGAACTACGAACCACGAAGTACGATTTCTCTGAAACCATAGTAGATTTCAAATGGATCCTGACCAAAATAAGTCTGTAGTGTGAAATAATTTTTGTTGATTTAATAGATTTTAGATTGGGGTAGTCTTTCAACATTCTATCAGTACTAAGAACCATGAAGTATGAATTCTTTGGAACCATGGTAGATTTCAAATTGATCCTGACCAAAATGAGTCTGTGGTGTGAAATAGTTTTTGTTGAGTGGATAGATTTTAGTTAGTTGTAGTCTTTCAACATTCTGTCAGAACTGCGAACCATGAAGTATGATTTCTCTGAAACCATGATAGATTTCAAATAGATCCTGACCAAAATGAGTCTGTGGTGCGAAATAATTTTTGTTGATTGGATAGATTTTAGTTAGGGGTAGTCTTTCAACAGTCTAACAGAACTACGAACCATGAAGTACGATTTCTCTGAAACCATAGTAGATTTCAAATGGATCCTGGCCAAAATGAGTCTGTAGTGTGAAATAATTTTTGTTGATTGGATACATTTTAGATGGGGGTAGTCTTTCAACATTCTATCAGTACTAAGAACCATGAAGTATGAATTCTTTGGAACCATGGTAGATTTCAAATTGATCCTGACCAAAATGAGTCTGTGGTGTGAAATAGTTTTTGTTGAGTTTATAGATTTAAGTTTGGGGTAGTCTTTCAACATTCTGTCAGAACTACGAACCATGAAGTATGATTTCCCTGAAACCATGACAGATTTCAAATCGATCCTGACCAAGATGAGTCTGTGGTGTGAAATAGTTTTTGTTGAGTGGATAGATTTAAGTTTGGGGTAGTTTTTCAACATTCTATAAGAACTACGAAACATGAAGTATGATTTCCCTGAAACCATGATAGATTTCAAATCGATCCTGACCAAAATGAGTCTGTGGTGTGAAATAATTTTTGTTGAGTTTATAGATTTAAGTTTGGGGTAGTCTTTCAACATTCTGTCAGAACTACGAACCATGAAGTATGATTTCCCTGAAACCATGACAGATTTCAAATAGATCCTGACCAAAATGAGTCTGTAGTGTGAAATAATTTTTGCTTCGGTGGATAGATTTTAGTTAGGGGTAGTCGTTCAACATTCTATAAGAACTACGAAACATGAAGTATGATTTCCCTGAAACCATGATAGATTTCAAATCGATCCTGACCAAAATTAATCTGTATTCTGAAATAATTTTTGTTGAGTGGATAGATTTTAGTTAGTTGTAGTCTTTCAACATTCTAAGAGAACTACGAACCATGAAGTATGTTTTCTCTGAAACAATGATAGATTTCAAATAGATCCTGACCAAAATGAGTCTGTAGTGTGAAATAATTTTTGTTGATTGGATAGATTTTAGTTAGGGGTAGTCTATCAACAGTCTAACAGAACTACGAACCATGAAGTACGATTTCTCTGAAACCATAGTAGATTTCAAATGGATCCTGACCAAAATGAGTCTGTAGTGTGAAATAATTTTTGTTGATTGGATACATTTTAGATGGGGGTAGTCTTTCAACATTCTATCAGTACTAAGAACCATGAAGTATGAATTCTTTGGAACCATGGTAGATTTCAAATTGATCCTGACCAAAATGGGTCTGTGGTGTGAAATAGTTTTTGTTGAGTGGATAGATTTAAGTTTGGGGTAATGTTTCAACATTCTATAAGAACTACGAAACATGAAGTATGATTTCCCTGAAACCATGATAGATTTCAAATCGATCCTGACCAAAATGAGTCTGTGGTGTGAAATAATTTTTGTTGAGTGAATAGGTTTAAGTTTGGGGTAGTCTTTCGACATTCTATCAGAACTACGAACAATGAAGTATGATTTCTCTGAAACCATAGTAGATTTCAAATCGATCCTGACCAAAATGAGTCTGTGGTGCGAAATAATTTTTGTTGATTGGATAAATTTTAGTTAGGGGTAGTCTATCAACAGTCTAACAGAACTACGAACCATGAAGTACGATTTCTCTGAAACCATAGTAGATTTCAAATGGATCCTGACCAAAATGAGTCTGTAGTGTGAAAAAATATTTGCTGATTTAATAGATTTTAGATTGGGGTAGTCTTTCAACATTCTATCAGTACTAAGAACCATGAAGTATGAATTCTTTGGAACCATGGTAGATTTCAAATTGATCCTGACCAAAATGAGTCTGTGGTGTGAAATAGTTTTTGTTGAGTGGATAGATTTAAGTTTGGGGTAGTGTTTCAACATTCTATAAGAACTACGAAACATGAAGTATGATTTCCCTGAAACCATGATAGATTTCAAATCGATCCTGACCAAAATGAGTCTGTGGTGTGAAATAATTTTTGTTGAGTTTATAGATTTAAGTTTGGGGTAGTCTTTCAACATTCTGTCAGAACTACGAACCATGAAGTATGATTTCTCTGAAACCATGATAGATTTCAAATCGATCCTGACCAAAATGAGTCTGTGGTGTGAAATAATTTTTGTTGAGTGAATAGGTTTAAGTTTGGGGTAGTCTTTCGACATTCTATCAGAACTACGAACCATGAAGTATGATTTCCCTGAAACCATGACAGATTTCAAATAGATCCTGACCAAAATGAGTCTGTGGTGCGAAATAATTTTTGTTGATTGGATAGATTTTAGTTAGGGGTAGTCTATCAACAGTCTAACAGAACTACGAACCACGAAGTACGATTTCTCTGAAACCATAGTAGATTTCAAATGGATCCTGACCAAAATAAGTCTGTAGTGTGAAATAATTTTTGTTGATTTAATAGATTTTAGATTGGGGTAGTCTTTCAACATTCTATCAGTACTAAGAACCATGAAGTATGAATTCTTTGGAACCATGGTAGATTTCAAATTGATCCTGACCAAAATGAGTCTGTGGTGTGAAATAGTTTTTGTTGAGTGGATAGATTTAAGTTTGGGGTAGTGTTTCAACATTCTATAAGAACTACGAAACATGAAGTATGATTTCTCTGAAACCATGATAGATTTCAAATTGATCCTGACCAAAATGAGTCTGTGGTGTGAAATAATTTTTGTTGAGTGAATAGGTTTAAGTTTGGGGTAGTCTTTCGACATTCTATCAGAACTACGAACCATGAAGTATGTTTTCTCTGAAACAATGATAGATTTCAAATAGATCCTGACCAAAATGAGTCTGTAGTGTGAAATAATTTTTGCTTCGGTGGATAGATTTTAGTTAGGGGTAGTCGTTCAACATTCTATAAGAACTACGAAACATGAAGTATGATTTCCCTGAAACCATGATAGATTTCAAATCGATCCTGACCAAAATGAGTCTGTGGTGTGAAATAATTTTTGTTGAGTTTATAGATTTTAGTTAGGGGTAGTCGTTCAACATTCTATCAGAACTAAGAACCATGAAGTATGATTTCTCTGAAACAATGATAGATTTCAAATCGATTCTGACCAAAGTGAGTCTGTGGTGCGAAATAATCTTTGTTGATTGGATAGATTTTGGTTATGGGTAGTCTTTCAACATTCTATCAGAACTACGAAACATGAAGTATGATTTCTCTGAAACCATAGTAGATTTCAAATGGATCCTGACCAAAATGAGTCTGTAGTGTGAAATAATTTTTGTTGATTGGATAGATTTTAGATTGGGGTAGTCTTTCAACATTCTATCAGTACTAAGAACCATAAGTATGAATTCTTTGGAACCATGGTAGATTTCAAATTGATTCTGACCAAAATGAGTCTGCGGTGTGAAATAGTTTTTGTTGAGTGGATAGATTTAAGTTTGGGGTAGTGTTTCAACATTCTATAAGAACTACGAAACATGAAGTATGATTTCTCTGAAACCATGATAGATTTCAAATTGATCCTGACCAAAATGAGTCTGTGGTGTGAAATAATTTTTGTTGAGTGAATAGGTTTAAGTTTGGGGTAGTCTTTCGACATTCTATCAGAACTACGAACCATGAAGTATGATTTCCCTGAAACCATGACAGATTTCAAATAGATCCTGACCAAAATGAGTCTGTGGTGCGAAATAATTTTTGTTGATTGGATAGATTTTAGTTAGGGGTAGTCTATCAACAGTCTAACAGAACTACGAACCATGAAGTACGATTTCTCTGAAACCATAGTAGATTTCAAATGGATCCTGACCAAAATGAGTCTGTACTGTGAAAAAATATTTGTTGATTGGATACATTTTAGATGGGGGTAGTCTTTCAACATTCTATCAGTACTAAGAACCATGAAGTATGAATTCTTTGGAACCATGGTAGATTTCAAATTGATCCTGACCAAAATGAGTCTGCGGTGTGAAATAGTTTTTGTTGAGTTTATAGATTTAAGTTTGGGGTAGTGTTTCAACATTCTATAAGAACTACGAAACATGAAGTATGATTTCTCTGAAACCATGATAGATTTCAAATTGATCCTGACCAAAATGAGTCTGTGGTGTGAAATAATTTTTGTTGAGTGAATAGGTTTAAGTTTGGGGTAGTCTTTCGACATTCTATCAGAACTACGAACCATGAAGTATGATTTCCCTAAAACCATGACAGATTTCAAATAGATCCTGACCAAAATGAGTCTGTGGTGCGAAATAATTTTTGTTGATTGGATAGATTTTAGTTAGGGGTAGTCTATCAACAGTCTAACAGAACTACGAACCATGAAGTACGATTTCTCTGAAACCATAGTAGATTTCAAATGGATCCTGACCAAAATAAGTCTGTAGTGTGAAATAATTTTTGTTGATTGGATAGATTTTAGATTGGGGTAGTCTTTCAACATTCTATCAGTACTAAGAACCATGAAGTATGAATTCTTTGGAACCATGGTAGATTTCAAATTGATCCTGACCAAAATGAGTCTGTGGTGTGAAATAGTTTTTGTTGAGTGGATAGATTTAAGTTTGGGGTAGTGTTTCAACATTCTATAAGAACTACGAAACATGAAGTATGATTTCCCTGAAACCATGATAGATTTCAAATCGATCCTGACCAAAATGAGTCTATGGTGTGAAATAATTTTTGTTGAGTTTATAGATTTAAGTTTGGGGTAGTCTTTCAACATTCTGTCAGAACTACGAACCATGAAGTATGATTTCTCTGAAACCATGATAGATTTCAAATGGATCCTGACCAAAATGAGTCTGTGGTGTGAAATAATTTTTGTTGATTGGATAGATTTTAGATTGGGGTAGTCTTTCAACATAGTGGTCAAAGGGTAGTGATGCGGAACATATGGGAACACAAGCGTTCTCGCTTTAGCCTCTCACTATCAACTCCTACTCTACACCTCCGCGATGGTGGCTGCTGGGTGCCTAGTACCTCAACTGGAGATTGGGTAACCAACCCCTTTGGAATGTTGTTGGTGGCAGCGAACGAGAGAGGGGGGAGGAGTGTCTTCTCACTAAGGCACCTTCTCTTGCTTCAGGCGGCGGCGGACGAATTCCCTAGATGGAATCAACGATGGCGTCAACCAGTTCCAGTTAGGTCGAACTATTAGTGTTATCCCTATATGAGCTGCTTCGACATATTCGAATTCCAGGTCTATAGGGATTTTCAATACTGAGTCAGGGTGTTGGAATAGAGTTGGTGGCGGATGAACCCTTAATGGGCCAACGGCAGCGCTCACATCCCCGAAGCGGGGTACTGACTCCGGAATATCCGGCCCCTTGTCCTAGGGGTAAAAAAAGGAACTGGTCCTCCAGGTTGGGGGTTGTGCGTCGGGGTAACTTCCCTACCACGTAAAAAAGGCAATAGTTACGACACAACGACAAGCCTCGGATAAGGATGATCCCACTGTTGACGACCCCAGCAAACGAAATAAGGACAACGATCTTCGGATCTGCACGTGGAATGTTCGGACCCTTAACAGGCCGCGTGCAGCCGAACAATTAGCAGAGGCCCTAGACTGCTACAACACAGATATCACCGCCATCCAGGAAGTGCGATGGGATGGCCCGGGCAAAAAGAGGATGAAAAACTGTGACGTATACTACGGTGATTGCTATAGGGAACAGAAACAGCGCTTATTTGGATGTGGGTTCGTCATACGCGGCAGACTTAGGCAAGAAGTCTTGAGCTTTCGACACGTGAGCGAGCGTCTTATGACAATCCGCATCAAGGCTAAATTCGCGAACATAAGCCTAATATGCGCTCATGCCCCCACAGAGGACAAGGATGACGCCACCAAAGAAAGTTTCTACGAGCTCCTCGACAAAACATATGAGCAATGTCCTAAGTATGACGTTAAAATCGTCCTAGGCGATTTTAACGCCAAGATAGGAAAGGAGGACATCTTTGGTAGGACGATTGGAAAGCACAGCCTACACGACACCACGTCTGGCAACGGACTTAGGCTTATTGACTTTGCGGCGGGGCGAAATGTCAGTATAGCAAGCACACGGTTTCCTCATCTCAATATCCACAAGGGGACATGGCGATCTCCTGATCATCAAACGGTCAATCAAATTGACCACATTGCGATCGACGCAAGGCATGCCTCCAGTATTCTGGATGTCCGAACCTTCCGAGCAGCCAACATGGACTCGGATCATTTCCTTGTTGCAGCCAAGGTACGAATGCGGATATCCCAAACGCCACAACTAAGAAGAACTACTGTGAGAAGATTTGACGTCGAAAAGCTGCAATCGCAAGAGATCGCCAGAACCTTCACCGAACGCGTATCCCGAAACCTCTATACTACTCCTATGCCGCCAGCATCAAGCGCCGAAGACCAGTGGCAACGCTGCCAGCAAGCCATCAGAAGTGCCGCAACTGATGTGCTGGGTTTCACCCGACCATCACCTAGAAACCCCTGGTTTGACGATGAGTGCCGGCAAGCACATGCAGCTAAACAGCAAGCATACAAAGCGGCGCTGCAAAAAAGGACGAGAGCTGCTCGTGAGCTCTACGAGCAGAAGAGACGGGAAGAACATCGGCTTCTCCGAAAGAAGAAAAAAGAGCACGAGAAGCGCGCGATCGAAGATATTGAGAGATTATACTCCAGGAATAATGTACGGAAGTTTTACCAACAGGTAAAAAGAACGTGTCAGGCCAACAAGACCCGTACAGAAGCCTGTAGAGATGAAGAAGGAAACCTCGTAGTAGAGTCACAGTCGGTGCTGAGAATATGGAAAAACTTCTTCTGCAGACTGTATAACGGCGACGAAGACCAACATCCCGCTGTCAGGCAGAATGAACCATTCAACATAGACGATGATAGCCAAAACTTCCGTCCACCTGACCAAAACGAAGTAAGGATAGCAATATCCAAACTTAAGTCCAACAAGGCTGCTGGACCTGACGGCTTACCAGCCGAGCTATTCAAAGCAGCTGGAAATGACCTGGTAGAGAGCATACACCAACTCATTTCTAAAATTTGGTCAGATGAGTGTATGCCTGATGAATGGAATCTCAGCACCGTTTGCCCAATCCACAAGAAAGGAGATCCCCTCAATTGCGCCAATTACAGAGGTATCAGTCTCCTCAACATCGCGTATAAGATCCTATCTGCCATATTGTGTGAACGTCTGAAACCCTTCGTCAACAACCTGATTGGGCCCTATCAGTGTGGTTTCAGACCAGGAAAGTCCACAATCGATCAAATCTTCACACTTCGACAGATCCTGGAAAAAACCCAAGAAGTCCAAATCGATACCCACCATCTTTTTATCGATTTCAAGGCCGCATATGACAGCATTTATAGAGACGAGTTATACAGAGCCATGTCTAGTTTTGGCATCCCTGCCAAACTCGTCAGATTGTGCAGAATGACGATGGAGAATTCTCGCTGCTCCATCAAGGTCGGTAACGATCTCACCGAGACCTTTGATGTCAAAAAAGGTTTTAGACAAGGTGATGCGCTGTCATGTGATTTTTTTAACATCGTTCTTGAAAGAATTGTGCGAAACTCACAAGCCAACACCGGAGGCACAATCTTTCAAAAGTCTGTGCAACTACTAGCGTATGCCGACGATATTGACATTATTGGAAGAACACAGCGGGCTGTCACCGGTGCGTTCGCTAGTATTGAAACAGAAGCGGCCAAAATGGGTTTAACGGTAAACGAGGGCAAAACCAAGTATATGCTGTCAACCAAAAGGGACACGCAACATCGACGAATTGGACAGAACGTCACAATCGACAGCTATAACTTTGAGGTAGTAAGGGACTTTGTCTACCTCGGCTCTGCTATCAATTCTGAAAATAACACCTCAGCAGAAATAAAACGAAGAATAACTCTTGCCAATCGCTGTTTCTTTGGGCTGAGAAGGCAATTGAGTAGTAAGGCCCTATCCCGAACAACTAAGGAGACTCTATATAAGACCTTGATCATCCCAGTCCTGCTTTATGGCGCTGAAGCTTGGACTTTATCAAAAGCGGATGAAGATATCCTCGGTCGTTTCGAGAGAAAAATTCTTCGCAAAATATTCGGTCCCGTTTGCGTTGACGGGCTTTGGAGGAGAAGATTCAACGACGAACTATACGAGCTGTAAAGCGACATCGACCTAGTCAAAAAACTGCGCATTAGTCGTTTGAGATGGCTAGGACATGTAGAGCGAATGGACACCAGTGCTCCGGCCCGAAGAGTCTTCGAATCACACCCGGAGGGACAACGCAGCAGAGGAAGACCTCGCCTTAGGTGGCGCGCACAAGTTGAAGGGGACCTGAACAAGCTTGGAGTGCGCAACTGGAGGCAGTTAGCTAAGGACCGAGCTAACTGGAGAGGCTTGTTAGTTGAGGCCCAGGTTCACCCCGAACTGTAGCGCCACCTAAGTAAGTACGTAAGTCTTTCAACATTCTATCAGTACTAAGAACCATGAAGTATGAATTCTTTGGAACCATGGTAGATTTCAAATTGATCCTGACCAAAATGAGTCTGTGGTGTGAAATAGTTTTTGTTGAGTGGATAGATTTAAGTTTGGGGTAGTGTTTCAACATTCTATAAGAACTACGAAACATGAAGTATGATTTCCCTGAAACCATGATAGATTTCAAATAGATCCTGACCAAAATGAGTCTGTAGTGTGAAATAATTTTTGCTTCGGTGGATAGATTTTAGTTAGGGGTAGTCGTTCAACATTCTAACAGAACTACGAACCATGAAGTACGATTTCTCTGAAACCATAGTAGATTTCAAATGGATCCTGACCAAAATGAGTCTGTAGTGTGAAATAATTTTTGGTGTGTGGATAGATTTTAGATTGGGGTAGTCTTTCAACATTCTATCAGTACTAAGAACCATGAAGTATGAATTCTTTGGAACCATGGTAGATTTCAAATTGATCCTGACCAAAATGAGTCTGTGGTGTGAAATAGTTTTTGTTGAGTGGATAGATTTAAGTTTGGGGTAGTGTTTCAACATTCTATAAGAACTACGAAACATGAAGTATGATTTCCCTGAAACCATGATAGATTTCAAATCGATCCTGACCAAAATGAGTCTGTGGTGTGAAATAATTTTTGTTGATTGGATAGATTTCAGTTAGGGGTAGTCTATCAACATTCTAACAGAACTACGAACCATGAAGTACGATTTCTCTGAAACCATAGTAGATTTCAAATGGATCCTGACCAAAATGAGTCTGTAGTGTGAAATAATTTTTGTTGAGTGGATAGATTTTAGATTGATGTAGTCTTTCAACATTCTATCAGTACTAAGAACCATGAAGTATGAATTCTTTGGAACCATGGTAGATTTCAAATTGATCCTGACCAAAATGAGTCTGTGGTGTGAAATAGTTTTTGTTGAGTGGATAGATTTAAGTTTGGGGTAGTGTTTCAACATTCTATAAGAACTACGAAACATGAAGTATGATTTCTCTGAAACCATGATAGATTTCAAATTGATCCTGACCAAAATGAGTCTGTGGTGTGAAATAATTTTTGTTGAGTGAATAGGTTTAAGTTTGGGGTAGTCTTTCGACATTCTATCAGAACTACGAACCATTTTTGCTTCGGTGGATAGATTTTAGTTAGGGGTAGTCTTTCAACATTCTATTAGAACTACGAACCACGAAGTATGATTTCTCTGAATCCATGATAGATTTCACATCGATCCTGACCAATATGAGTCTGTGGTGTGGAATAATTTTTGCTTGAGTGGATAGATTTTAGTTTGGGGTAGTCTTTCAACATTCTATTAGAACTACGAAACACGAATTATGATTTCTTTGAATCCATGATAGATTTCAAATCGATCCTGACCAAAATGAGTCTGTGGTGTGAAATAATTTTTGCTTCGGTGGATAGATTTTAGTTTGGGGTAGTCTTTAAACATTCTATTAGAACAACGAACCACGAAGTATGATTTCTCTGAATCCATGATAGATTTCAAATCTATCCTGACCAAAATGAGTCTGTGGTGTGAAATAATTTTTGCTTCGGTGGATAGATTTTAGTTTGGGGTAGTCTTTCAACATTCTATTAGAACTACGAACCATGAAGTACGATTTCTCTGAAACCATAGTAGATTTCAAATGGATCCTGACCAAAATGAGTCTGTAGTGTGAAATAATTTTTGTTGAGTGGATAGATTTTAGTTAGTTGTAGTCTTTCAACATTCTAACAGAACTACGAACCATGAAGTATGATTTCTCTGAAACCGCTATAGATTTCAAATCGATCCTGACCAAAATGAGTCTGTAGTGTGAAATAATTTTTGTTGAGTGGATAGATTTTAATTAGTTGTAGCCTTTCAACATTCTAACAGAACTACAAACCATGAAGTATGATTTCTCTGAAACCATGATAGATTTCAAATGGGTCCTGACCAAAATGAGTCTGTAGTGTTAAATAATTTTTGGTGAGTGGATAAATTTTAGTTAGGGGTAGTCTTTCAACATTCAATCAGAACTACGAACCCTGAAGTATGATTTCTCTGAAACCGCTATAGATTTCAAATCTATCCTAACCAAAATGAGTCTGTAGTGTGAAATAATTTTTGTTGAGTGGATAGATTTTAGTTAGTTGTAGTCTTTCAACATTCTGTCAGAACTGCGAACCATGAAGCATGATTTCTCTGAAACCATGATAGATTTGACATGGGTCCTGACCGAAATAAGTCTGTAGTGTTAAATAATTTTTGGTGAGTGGATAGATTTTAGTTTGGGGTAGTCTTTCAACATTCAATCAGAACTACGAACCCTGAAGTATGATTTCTCTGAAACCGCTATAGATTTCAAATCTATCCTAACCAAAATGAGTCTGTAGTGTGGAATAATTTTTGTTGAGTGGATAGATTTTAGTTAGTTGTAGTCTTTCAACATTCTGTCAGAACTGCGAACCATGAAGCATGATTTCTCTGAAACCATGATAGATTTGAAATGGGTCCTGACCAAAATAAGTCTGTAGTGTTAAATAATTTTTGTTGAGTGGATAGATTTTAGTTAGTTGTAGTCTTTCAACATTCTAACAGAACTACGAACCATGAAGTATGATTTCTCTGAAACCGCTATAGATTTAAAATCGATCCTGACCAAAATGAGTCTGTAGTGTGAAATAATTTTTGTTGAGTGGATAGATTTTAATTAGTTGTAGTCTTTCAACATTCTGTCAGAACTGCGAACCATGAAGTATGATTTCTCTGAAACCATGATAGATTTCAAATGGGTCCTGACCAAAATTAGTCTGTAGTGTTAAATAATTTTTGGTGAGTGGATAGATTTTATTTTGGGGTAGTCGTTCAACATTCAATCAGAGCTACGAACCCTGAAGTATGATTTCTCTGAAACCATGATAGATTTGAAATGGGTCCTGACCAAAATGAGTCTGTAGTGTTAAATAATTTTTGGTGAGTGGATAGATTTTAGTTTGGGGTAGTCGTTCAACATTCAATCAGAACTACGAACCCTGAAGTATGATTTCTCTGAAACCGCTATAGATTTCAAATCGATCCTAACCAAAATGAGTCTGTAGTGTGAAATAATTTTTGTTGAGTTAATAGATTTTAGTTAGTTGTAGTCTTTCAACATTCTGTCGGAACTGCGAACCATAAAGTATGATTTCTCTGAATCCATGATAGATTTCAAATCGATCCTGACCAAAATGAGTCTGTAGTATGAAATAATTTTTGCTTGAATGGATGGATTTAAGTTTGGGGTAGTCGTTCAACATTCTAACAGAGCTATGAACCCGGAAGTAAGATTTCTCTGAAACCATGATAGATTTCAAATCGATCCTGACCAAAATGAGTCTGTGGTGTGAAATAATTTTTGCTTGAGTGGATGGATTTAAGTTTGGGGTAGTCGTTCAACATTCTAACAGAGCTATGAACCCTGAAGTAAGATTTCTCTGAAACCGTGATAGATATCAAAGCGATTATGACCAAAATGAGTCTGTAGTGTGAAATAATTTTTGCTTGAGTGGATGGATTTAAGTTTGGGTAGTCGTTCAACATTCTAACAGAGCTATGAACTCGGAAGTAAGATTTCTCTGAAAACATGATAGATTTCAAGTCGATCCTGACCAAAATGATTCTGTAGTGTGAAATAATTTTTGCTTGAGTGGATAAATTTAGGTTTGGGGTAGTCGTTCAACATTCTAACAGAGCTACGGACTATGAGGTATGATTTCAAATTATTAATATTTTATGTAATAGCGTAATTCATATACTAAGATGGTGACTTATTTGTAAATAATTAAATCTTAAAATTAAGCTTAAAAAAATACACAATTCCATTTCTTTTCATAAATAAAAATAGTTTGAATTTCTCAAAATATATACTTATAATTATGTTTATTTTATTTATTTATAATTATTTTTAAATTACAAAAATTCATTAAGAAAAGGATTTAATCGTGCATATACATATATTATTATTTTTAAATTGGTTTCTTATAAATTTGTTGGTCATTAAAATCTGATATATGTATGTAAGTTCATTGTAATTATAAAATAGAAAGAGTTTAAAAAAATATTGATTTGTGGTATCAATGATATGAATTTAATTCATCTTAAATTATGAAATATCTATCAATTTGTTTAATTAATTTACTTTAAGTATTAGTTGTAACAATCAGATTATTTTTCTTGTGTTTATTTTGTTATCTTTTCTTTTTTTAATTGGAAGTTGTTTCATTCAATTCAATAAGAATTGTTATAACATTTTTATAATATGAAGAAGATTGATATTTATATCGTTCGTTTTGTTTGTTTCTTCATTATTATTTAGAATTTATAAAAAAAATTATAAAGAAATAATATTAGTTGGTAAATTAATTTTAGCAGCTGTAACAAAAAGTGCACAGATTCATTTTTCTTCATGGTTACCTGCATTTATAGCAGTTCCATCTCCTGTTTCTGCTTTGTTTCATTCTTCTACTTTGGTAACAGCAGGAGTTTATTAATTCGTTTTAATTTATATGTCAATTATTATTATTAGCTGGTTTAACAATATTTATTTCTGGTTAAGGGACTAATTTTGAATTTGATTAAAAACATTATTCCATTATCAGATTATTGCATCTAAGATTTAATAATAATAATTTTATCTATAGAACATGCTTTATTTAAAGCCTTACTTTTTTTTATCAAGATTAACTTTTAATGGGAAGATTAGGTTTATATGTATATACCACTAACTTCTTCTTTAATGTACATAGCTAATTTAGCTTTATGTGGCATTAGAGGATTTGATTTTAGAAATTGTTTCTTGAAGAATATTAAATTTATTTACTTATTATCTTCTTTTACAGGTTGTTGCGTGAACCTGGAAGAAATTTTTTTGTTAAAAAAAGTAAACAAAGAATCTTTTCTTGAAGGTGATTACTTGGTATTGTAACATTACCTTAGTTACCTCCTTATAACTTTCCAATGCATTTACCTTTGATTACAGATATTTACCTCAACGCTGACATGGAAAGAAAAATGATTAACAAATGAAATTTGATACAATTTCAACAAAATACTTACCAGGAACCGCTCTCGACTACATCCCTCTCTCGTACAATGGATGAAACCGGGCTTCGTTCACGGATCAAGAGTCAATGAACACAATCAGTGAACGAATTGAAGGTGGATTTTATTTGTTAAATGTAGGTTTTGTTTTTTTATCTATTTAACATTTTGTGTAACTTGTCGTTTGATATAGGTTTTAAATTATTTTATTTGTTAGGTCCAGGTCAAAGTAGTGTAGTTTTTTTGTTCATTATTTAAGTTTAAATGTTAGCTTATTAGCATTGACCAAATAGGGACAAGGAGTATTGAGATGATAATACTTTTCCAATGCTCCGGTAATATTAGACAGATATACGGGTATAGTGCAGGATGGAGAGGACAAATATAAGGATTAGGACAACAAAAGAGAAATGAAAGACTACTTACTTACTTAGGTGGCGCTACAGTTCGGGGTGAACCTGGGCCTCCAATAACAAGCATCTACAGTTAGTGCTGTCGTTAGCTCTCTGCCTCCAGTTCCGCACTAAAACCTTTTCAGGTCCCCTTCAACTTGTGTGCGCCACCTAAGGCGAGGTCTTCCTCTACTGCGTCCCCCTCCGGGTTGGATTCGAAGACGCTGTGGGCCGGAGCACTGGTGTCCATTCGTCGCTTTACATGTCATAGCCATCTTAAACGACTGATGCGTAATTTATTGACTAGGTCGATGTCGCTGTACAGTTCATATAGTTCGTCGTTGAATCTCCTTCTCCAAAACCCGTCAACGCAAACGGGACCGAAAATTTTACGAAGAATTTTCTCTCGAAGCGAAGCGAGGATATCTTCATCGGATTCTGATAGAGTCCAAGCTTCAGTGCCATAAAGCAGGACTGGGATAATCAAGGTCTTATATAGAGTCTTCTTAGTTGTTGCCTTCTCAGCCCAAAGAAACAGCGATTGACAAGAGTTATTCTTCGTTTTATTTCTGCGGTGGTGTTGTTGTCAGAATTGATAGTAGAGCCGAGGTAGACAAAGTCCCTTACTACCTCAAAGTTAAAGCTGTCGATTGTGACGTTCTGTCCAATTCGTCGATGTTGAGTGTCCCTCCTTGTTGACAGCATATACTTGGTTTTGCCCTCGTTTACCGCTAAACCCATTTTGGCAGCCTCCGTTGCAATACTAGCGAACGCACCAGTGACAGCCCGCTGTAATTGTACAGACTTTTGAAAGATTGTGCCTACGGTGTTGGCTTGTGAGTTTCGCACATTTTTTTCAAGAACGATGTTAAAAAAATCACATGACAGCGCGTGACCTTGTCTAAATCCTTTTTTGACATCAAAGGTTTCGGTGAGATCGTTACCGACGTTGATGCAGCAGCGAGAATTCTCCAACATCATCCTGCACAGGGGAACGAGTTTGGTAGGGATGCCAAAACTAGACATGGTTCTGTATAGCTCGTCTCTATTGATGCTGTCATATGCGGCCTGAAAATCGATGAAAATATGGTGGGTATCGATTTTGGCTTCTTGGTTTTTTCCAGGATCTGCTGAAGTGTGAAGATTTGATCGATTGTGGACTTTCCTGGTCTGAAACCACACTGATAGGGCCCAATCAGGTTGTTGATGAAGGGTTTCAGACGTTCACACAATATGGCGGATAGGATCTTGTACGCGATGTTGAGGAGACTGATACCTCTGTAATTGCCGCAATTGAGGGGGTCTCCTTTCTTATGGATCGGGCAAACGGTGCTGAGGTTCCATTCATCAGGCATACACTCATCTGACCAAATTTTAGAAATGAGTTGGTGTATGCTCTCTACCAGCTCATTTCCAGCTGCTTTGAACAGCTCGGCTGGTAAGCCGTCAGGTCCAGCAGCCTTGTTGGATTTAAGTTTGGATATTGCTATCCTCACTTCGTTTTGGTCAGGTGTACGGAAGCTTTGGCTATCATCGTCTATATTGAATGGTTCATTCTGCCTGACAGCGGAATGTTGGTCTTCGTCGCCGTTATACAGTCTGCAGAAGAAGTTTTTTCCAATTCTCAGCACCGACTGTGACTCTACTACGAGGTTTCCTTCTTCATCTCTACAGGCTTCTGTACGGGTCTTGTTGGCCTGACACGTTCTTTTTACCTCTTGGTAAAACTTCCGTACATTGTTCCTGGAGTATAATGTCTCAATACCTTCGATCACGCCATTCTCGTGCTCTTTTTTCTTCATTCGGAGAAGCCGATGCTGACGAGCCGCTCTCGTCCTTCTTTGCAGCGCCGCTTTGTATGCCTCTTGTTTCTTGGTGACGTTTCGCCCCGCAGCGAAGTCAGTAAGCCTAAGTCCGTTTCCGGACGTGGTGTCGTGGGGACTGTGCATACCAATCGTCCTACCGACGTTGTCGTTTCCTATCTTGGCATTAAAATCGCCCAGAACGAGTCTAACGTCATATTTAGGACATTGCTCATAGGTTTTGTCAAGGAGCTCGTAGAAACATTCTTTGGTGGCGTCGTCCTTGTCTTCTGTGGGGGCATGAGCGCATATAAGGCTTATGTTGGCGAATTTAGCCTTGATGCGGATTGTCATAAGTCGTTCGCTCACGCGTCGAAAGCTTAAGACTTCTTGCCTAAGTCTGCCGCCTATGACAAATCCACATCCGAATAAGTGCTGTTTCTGCTCTCTATAGCAATCACTGTAATAGATGTCACAGTTTCTCATCCTTTTTTTGCCCGGCCCATCACATCGCACTTCCTGGATGGCGGTGATATCTGCATTGTAGCAGTCTAGGGCCTCTGCTAGTTGTTCGGCTGCACGCGGCCTGTTAAGGGTCCGAACATTTCACGTGCAGATCCGAAGATCGTTGTCCTTATTACGTTTGCTGGGGTCGTCAACAGTTGGATCATCTTTATCCGAGGCTTGTTGTTGCATCGTAACTACTGGTTTTTTACGTGGTCGGAAGTTACCCCTACGCACAACCCCCAACCTGGAGGACCAGTTCCCTTTTATACCCCTAGGATGAGGGGCCTGAATTATGTATGAATCAAATTTCATATTTAAAAAATCAGAATATTCATAACTTCAATATCATTGGTGACGAATTGATTTTAAAGTAAGGTTCATTAATTTCAACTAATAAATAATTTACTTACTTCCTTAGCGCGCTCCCGACCTGTGAAGAGTATCTGACTGAGACGCGGCAGCCTTCCACTCACTTCGATCCTGGACACGCTGTTTCCAGGTGGACAGGCATATAGAACTAATAGTCCAGTCATCGAGCCTCGCTTCATCCACCTATACTTGGTTGGTGATTTGGTGCATGCACCCTAACAAAGCATCACCACCATGTTTGAAAAGCTCCAATGGTAGATAATCAGAGCCGGCGGCTTTGTTGTTCTTTAGCTTTTTGTTAGCTGAGCCAACCTCTTCAAAACTGGGAGGGGGATGGCTTCATCATTGACTGGATGCGGGTTCTCTTCTTGCCCTATATCTCTCTCTATCTGATGCCCATTAAGTAGCTGCTGGATATGTTGCTTTAACATATCTACTATTTCTTCGGTTACTATGCTACCTTCACTGTTTCGAAGGGGGCTTCCAATGCTGAATTCCTTTTTCTTTGCGATTTGCTGTTTCTTCTCTTTGGATAGTCGACCGTTGTCTGTTGTCGTGTCGTGGAGGCTGTGCTAATCCGCCGAAGATATTTTCCTTTTATTTAATTATTTATCATTTTGGAATAAATCCGCCTAATGAAAGTAAATTTAAGAATAAAGAAAAATTTTAAATTTTATTGATAAAAGCAATTAAATAATTGATTAATATGATATAATTTAAATATATTAATGACGCCTTTTAAGAATCCAACAAGTAATCAAGAAAAGGCATTCAATAAATTGCATTCAAAAGAGAGGGTAATAATTGAAAGATGTTTTGCCCAAGTGAAGAGGAGATCTCCAATTCTATAAAACTGCATACGTTTCAATTTAGAAAATATTCCAAATATAATTGTGGCATGTTTCGTTTTGCACAATGTTGCAAAGCATTTAAATGATAACAACGATTTCCAATTGCCAGAAGGCGTAGAAAATGAGATCTCTGTTTAAGGTGATGAAGAACTAATGGCTAGTCTACTTCAAATTCAACGAATGGGGCAGATTAAGAGATCTGAATTAGCAGGAATAATATGTAACGTAAAATTCATAGAACTTTATTGAACATATGTATCTTCTTAATACAAAAAAAATAAGTACAAAATATAATAAAAAACAGTATTCCAAAAATAAAATGTTATTTCAATAAAAAATAAAAATTATTTTTTCCGGGCTTTATAAATTTAAGAAGGTTGATTCACTTTCAGTGGTGGTGATGGAATTATAAGTAGGATACGAATTCTGTTCTTCGTTTTTTTTTTTTTTAAATGTTCTGCATCACTTAGGACTAAAGTACTTTAAAGTTATAAACCCAGTGATGGAGTGAAAGGAAAAGGTATAGGAAAGTTAGAAGTTGGTAGGAAAAAGAAAGAGAGTTAGGTGACGATGCGCGTTGACTTTAAATCTTTGTAAATCATAATTTGATGGAAATATTGAGGACGGCAAGTCATTCCACATACGTGTTGAATGGCTAAAGAACGTGCTTCTGAATTTGACTGTGCGATGTGATTAAACTGACGGACAGGCGGGACACAATTATAGATTTCGTCCGAACAGCTATGATGGAAATATCGGTACAGGACCGATAAACATCCAACATTCCGACGATGTTCCAGCGAAGGGATTTGGTTGCAAATTGATAGGTCACCTATCAATCTACATGCCTGACGCTGGACACGATCTAATAAACTCAGACATGTTACGGGAGCTCCCGCCCAAACGTGTGAGTTGTATTCGAATTTTGGACGAATGTACAAATAGTAGCCAAGTCTGAAGGACTGAAAAAACGTTTACACCTCTTGAGGAATCCGAGGCATCTAGCGCCATTTTTCGCAGCTTCGGAAATCTGATGATTCCAGCGAAGGTCTGGGGTAACAAGCATGCCAAGCATTGACAAGCCGTTAGAATCCTCAATAGCAGCTCCATTCATTTTTAGTTTGGCTACATTGATATCCCGCTTCAGAGACAGAAGACAGCACTGGGTTTTTGACGAATTGAACTCGACTCGGTTTTTAGCACCCCAATTGATGATTGCATCAATATCGGAGTAGAGCTCGGTTGACATTCGCTGCCGGTGAGACTCTACAGCTTGGGGTCTCAGCCGTGGAGTCGCCAAAGATTAAGTGAAGTCAAGAGTACTGTCATCCGCAAAGGAATGGATTGGATTGCGAGTAAGAGAGAGAGAAGGTCATTAATAAATATTAAAAACAGGGTCGGAGAGAGGACTGAGCCCTGGGGTACACCAGCATTGGTTGAGAATGGGGTAGAAGTATATCCGTCCAATACAACTTGTATTGACCGATTACTCAAAAAACTTGCAATCCATGAAGAGAAGATGCTGCCGACACCATAAGCTAGGATTTTGCTTAAGAGGGCACTGTGCCACACTCTATCGAAAGCTTTAGAGATATCAAGGGCAACTACTCGGCATTCACCGTGATGGTGAATACTTTGGTTCCATTTCTCTGTTAGGTACACCATAAGGTCACCTGTAGAACGTTGTTGACGGAAACCGTGCTGACGGTCATTGAGAAGACGGTTTCTTTGGAGATCTCATGAGATTTTTTTTTTTTTTTTTTATAATTCACGCGCGCTCAAGGGCTTATTACTACCCTTTTAATGTCAAGACACAGCGCGGGCGTTAGGGAAATTAGGAAGAGAAGATAGGAGATACCGATGGACGTTGGTTTTAAATGTTTGTGGATTATACTGTGAGGGAAAAATAGAGCTTGGTAAAGCATTCCACATTCGTGTTGTACGGTTTATGAAAGAATCTCTATACTTGACGGTACGTCCGAAAATAGGCTTGAGGGTATACTGATGAGCATTCAGAGCGTGACGGGTATTGCGAGAAAATTGATGAAGGGGCGGAATGCAACTGGCTATTTCGCTGGAGCACTGTTTGTGAAAAAAGCGATAGAATAAGGAAAGACAAGAGACATTTCTGCGATGTTGGAGCGAGTCAATAGACTCCGCTATGCTTCTGTTCCCTATTAGTTTTAACGCTCGATTTTGAATTCTATCCAGCAGGTGCAAAGAGGTCTTAGGAGCACCAGACCAGATATGAGCATTATACTCGAGCTTGGGGCGGATGTAGGCCTTATATATTGTAGCCAGATCAGAGGGTGTAAAGAACTTCTTGCACCGTTTAAGGAATCCTAAACATTTCGCAGCATTCTTGGCGGATTCGAATATGTGGTCATTCCAACGAAGATGGTCGTTAACACACATACCGAGAATGGAAAGTTTTTCGGTTTCGACGATGCAAGTGCCATTCATTGATAATGGCAAGGGGTTAAGGTTACGCTTGAGCGACAGCTGACAGCATTGGGTTTTCGAAGCATTAAATTCCACTCTGTTGTTTATACCCCATTTAATTATACTGTCAAGATCGGAATTTAATGAGCTTAACATACGCTGCCGTTCCAGTTCTACGGCCGAAGAGCAGGGACGTGAGTCTGGGAACGAATATGAGAAGCTGAGGGTGCTGTCGTCAGCGAAGGAATGTATTGGATTAGAAGTAGCAGACAAGAGATCGTTTATGAAAATAAGAAAGAGAGTCGGAGACAAAACGGAGCCTTGGGGGACGCCAGCATTTAGATGGTGGATTGCAGACTTGAAACCATCCAAAACAACTTGAATTGAACGTTCCGAAAGGTAGTTTCTAATCCATTGAAGAAGAGATTCGTCGATGCCAAATGCACGCATTTTCGACAAAAGAGCTTGATGCCAAACTCTGTCAAATGCCTTTGAAATATCAAGCGCAACAATCTTACATTCACCAGAATGATGTAGAGAGTGGTTCCACTTTTCGGTGAGATATACCATCAAATCACCAGTGGACCTTTTGCTACGAAAACCATACTGACGGTCATTAAGGAGCTTTCGTGATTCAAGATATTTCATAAGCTGACGATTTATCAGCGTTTCCATGACCTTGGAAAGAAGGGACGTAAGTGCAATGGGTCGATAGTTGGAGGGAGAAGAAGATTCGCCTTTTTTAGGGACGGGCTGGACAAATGCTGTTTTCCATCTACTCGGGAAGAGTCCAGAAGAGTAGGATAGATGAAAAAGCTTACGCAGTGGTTTTGCCAGCGTGGAAGAACACCTCTTCAGGATAATGGGTGAGATACCATCTGGACCAGCGGATTTGTTTATGTTAAGATCGTTAAGCACTCTTGCTACTGTACGAGTGCGAAAGTGGATTTGTCCCATAGAATATTCGACGCGCTCAAGTACAGGGGGAGTCAAAGCACAATCTGGGAGTGTGGAGTTCGCAGCGAATAAGGCTGCAAGCAGATTAGCCTTGTCCAAAGAGCTGACAGATGGAGTGTCATTGTGAACGAGCGTTGGGGTGGAAGATGAGGCACAATTTTTTATATTTTTGACGAACGACCAAAAATTTTTGCTACCTTTGGGACAGTGTAGAATTTTTTGCCTCAATTTTAGGTCGAAGGAGAATTTTACACGGCGAATTAGAGCATTGCAATCATTTCTGGCTCGTTTAAACATTTTTCGGTTTTCCTCTGTTGGGTCGGTCTTAAAAGACCGAAATCTTAGCTCCCTTAACCTGATAGCCTCTTTGCAGCTCGAGTCATACCACGGGTTTTCCTTTGGCTTGATACTCTTTATTCTGTGAGGAATAAAGGATTTCATGCCGAGGAGGATAGTGTTTGTAATCGTATCGGCGGCGGCGTCCACGTCGTTATCGAGGAAACATAACGACCAGTTAAAAAAAAAGATGGAAGTAAACAATGCTTTCCATGACCTTGGACAACACTGATCGGCTGGACGTGCGCGAGTGGAAGAGCTTACGTAGAGGTTTAGCCAGGGAAGAAGAACACCTCTTCAAAACAAGGGGAGGGATCCCATTTGGACCTGAAGATTTGTTACTTTTAAGATCTTTGAGGACTCGAGCTAATAAGCGGGTTCGGAAAAATATTTGTCCTAGTGAATATTGAACCGGATTCAGTAATGGTGGTGGAAGAGAAGTATCTGGCAAGGTGGAATTTGCAGCAAACATAGCTGCCAGCAGATTGGCTTTCTCTTGGGAGTCAGTGATACTTTGATCATTATGGACAAGAGCTGGGATAGATGTTGAGGCGGAGCTTTTAATTCTTTTAACGAAAGACCAAAAAGATTTACTGCCTTTAGGACATTGTAGTATTTTTTGCCTCACTTTTTGGTCTCGTAGAAATTTCGCACGCTTTAAAATTGAGTTGCAGTCATTTCTAGCCCGTTTATAGAGACTACGGTTTTCCTCAGAAGGTGTTTGGCGCCATAACGCAAAAGCCTCTTCCTTCTTCCGGATGGCAATCGCACAGTTTTACTTGGGATGAAGGAGCGCATTCCAAGTAAAACCAGGTCTATGATCATGTCAGTAGCGGCATTTACATCTCTATCGAGGAAGCATAGAGACCAGTTAAAAGCCCTGAAGAACGAATTAAGACCACTCCAATCGGCATTCTCGTATTGCCAGATTGTTCTTCTAGGGTATCTTCTGTTAACTGAATGCTGATGGGAGTGCGAGAATTTTGCTGACACCAGACAATGATCCGATCTCCCCAGGGGAGCAGAAACTGCGATTGAATATTTGTCGGGAAGGGTGGTTAAAAACAGGTCTAGAGTGTGTTGGCCGTGACCGTCAACATCGGGAATGTGCGTGGCCTTGTCCACAAGCTGAGTAAGGTGGTTAAACTCAGCGAAGATCTCTGTGTAACGACCTTCAGGTGTTGGTGGTCCAGAGTGGCGAAGCCAACTAGTATTATGGACGTTAAAATCACCCGCAATAACTATTTCAGTTTTGGGATAGCGGGATAAAATACTAGTTATTGATTCAGAAATCATATCGAGGTGTTGAAATGTCAATTCTTTTCCTGAACCGGGGCTTCGAAAAAGAAGACAGAAGTGAATTGAATGCTTCCCGATGGAAAATTTGATCCAGAAAAACTGAAAAAGTGGATCATCTGAGCTACCGAATTGGGGCTGCAGTTGGAAGCTCACTTCATTATTTACGTAGAGCGCGATACCTCTACGTGGCACACCAGTGTATAACCTGCTATTTCGAATTCACTGGGATCAGTGTCATCGTTAAGCTGGGTTTCACTTAGTGCCATTACCGCTGGTTTGTGCGTGAAGATATGGGTTGCAACAGCAAAGAAGTTGCCTCTTAGCCCACGAATATTAGTGTACGCAACCTCGAAAATTTCCATCAAAAAATAATTTAAAACTATTTAAAATGGTACACTCCACTATGAATGAGAGAACGCTAGTTTATTAAAAAAGAAAGAGGTGGCAACCCTGCTGGTAGTAACTATGCCTTATCAGTGGGGTTGACACGTAATGCTATCAGTTAAAAAACTAGCGGACACTCATTCAATCGCATGCAATCGAAAGACAATGACAAACATGCACACGCACAAGCAAGTTGGCTGCTTGCAGACCCGCTATACGGCGAGAGAGCTTGCCGCCGTTTGCATTATACGTGGGGGAAGGGTAAAGTGGATGGACTACTGTGTTTTTTGTTGATTTATTTTTGGTTTTGGTTTTAGTATTGGTGGTGTATTTTTTTTTTTTATTTTTTTTTTGCGATATGTAAACACTTGGTCACTGCACTATATATTTTATTTTTTGTTTGTGATTTTTATATGCGTTTATTGTCTAAATGAATTGCTGCGTGTAGGAGGAAGTGCGCGCACGGTGGTGGGTCAAACCAGACTCAAATTTCGATGTCATTTTCCATCCTTTTTTAATTTCCTCCTCCTGCATTCGTATTAACTTTAATTGCTCCAGCAATACCAAACGTTGAAGTTCTCCATTAGACAGATTTTTTGTCTCCTCAGTCTCATTGAACTTCAATTTTCTACGTTTTGTTACTGGAGAATCTCGCGGTTAACTCTTCAATTTCATCCGCAGCAATACGTACATATGTATATCAGCTTCCTTTTCCGTTTGCATCCGAATGGGATTATCTGCTCCCACAGATAAACCACCTTTACGTAAACAATGTTAGTAAAAGCATAATAATTAGCTTTATAAAGCAATACGTACCAGGAATGCAAGAGATAGATGGGTTTTCATCAGCATTTAAGTGCTCTAAAAACATTACCTCCCATTCTTTGAGCTTTATGGGCTTATTTCCCGTTTTCTTATGGTCTACTTTTTTCTTTACCTCTGTCCTACAATTATTTAGCCTCTTTCTAATTTGCTCTTCCCTTATTTGAACACCGGTCATAGCTTTATATTCACTAATAAATAATTGTATAGCTTCGGAATTCTCCTTTTTAATGCACGGTTGTTGTGACTTATTCAAAAAGACCGGTATGCTCTTTCAAAATTCGCACAAAAGCTAGTTTGCAGTTGAGAACCTTCTCTTGTCATGGCTGTTTCTTTTGAATATGCTTTACGAACTGAACATTCAAACGAGATCGTTTACAAAACAGACACTAAAGAACGGTATAGTTTTCAAAACAAATTTTTTGCAATACAATTGGGAAATAATACAAAATAAGTATATACTACCAACTGTTCGATGAACTGGTAGTATTTACTTGAATGAATTCATTATTTACTAGAAGTATTTGCTGGCAAGTCAAAACTCATGTTTATGCATACCAAATCTAGTAAATACTTAAAATATAAGCTTCTGCTAGTAGTACTAGTACTTACTTAGACCTTTTACCACTAGGAAATATTGAATTTTTATGCATACGGCCCAATATCCGCATATTCAACACATCAATAGTTACATTTATCGCTCACTTTTCAAAATACAGTCCACCTCTACAAAATATCCAAGTAAATAATCAAATAATCACAACAAATTTAATTGTCTTCGATTGTAATGTAAACAAACAACAATCACACACACGCACAGTATTCAGCAAAAGAGTATTTTACACAAAATTCAAAACAATAACAAACCAGCTCAATATATACACCCACAAATGCACGCTGAATACAGGCACCGGTACAATGCATACATTTGACGTAATTCATACAATACGCACTAAATTCAAATTAAAACACAAGATATACATACATACATATGTACTATGTAATATAAAACAGCATTGCACTAACTGACCTGGTAATATGATTCGCTGCAGTCACACACGCTTAATATTTATTTTTAATTACTTTAACCGCATTACTGACCAAATACAACACTGCCTTCGCCGGCCATCTATAACCCAATATCCGATGAACGAAACGAAATAGCAAAGAAACAACAACTCCCTTCGACCCGACTTGGGTTTCCAGTCCACAACAATCAATCACTCCTCACACTTCACTTCGCTTTCCAATCAATCTTCAACGTCAACAAAGCATCACAGAGCCAGAAATAATTACCCCGTATACATATATGCAGGATTGAAAAGTCGAGTCGAGACTGAGTTGAAATTTCGACCTGTGTAGTTGCACACACCGAGTCGAGGGGTTGAGTCGAAATCGGATTGAAATGTAGTTGAACTGACAGATGGGCATTACCGGCATTCATTCTGAAACTATGACTGAAAAATATTATTAATGACCTGCATCATCCCTTAATGACCAACCATCCGTTCGCCAACCAGACATAATTTTTCCTTTCTACAAAAGAAAAAAACCGAAACTACAGTCAACTGTCAGCTCGACTCCTCGACCCAGGTAGTTGCACATATTTTCGACTCGACTCAGCAAAAATAGTGGAGTCGAGTCCAGTCGACTCGGTTTCGACTCGACCCGCGTATATATGAATTTGAATCCAGGTTCAACCTAGGTTCGACTCTGCATATATACGTAGTAAATGTTGCCCCTCTTGTATCGTTTAATTTTTTTGTTCTTCTGGTTTATTGGTTATGCAATTCCTTTTTATAACATTCCATTAGCCTCTTTTCTACTTTCATGAGACGTCTAGAAAAAATTAGGAAGTTACCAGGGTCGTCAATGAGGACGTGAAGAAGTTTTACAAATTCAACTACGGACTAGAAATAAACCCAAGAGGTCAAGCTGAGAACTCCGTTCACCGGCGTGGAAGAATGTTCGGCGCTAAATGATGTTAACGATCACTGAAGCCAAACACACCCTTCATCAATTCCTACACTCGAACGTTCAAAGTCAGTGTCAAATTGTACCTATATATTTGAAATGCCAATATAAACGAAGATGTTAAATAAAATTAAATTCACATTTTGTCGGTGGATAGATTTAAGTTTGGGGTATTGTTTCAACATTCTATCACAACTACTTACGAACCGTGAAGTATGATTTCTCTGAGACCATGATAGATTTCAAATCGATCCTGACCAAAATCAGTCTGTGGTGTGAAATAATTTTTGCTTGAGTGGATGGATTTTAGTTTGGGGTAATCGTTCAACATTCTAACAGAGCTATGAACCCTGAAGTAAGATTTCTCTGAAACCGTGATAGATTTCAAATCGATCCTGACCAAAATGAGTCTGTGGTGTGAAATAATTTTTGCTTGAGTGGATGGATTTTAGTTTGGGGTAGTCGTTCAACATTCTAATAGAGCTATGAACCCTGAAGTAAGATTTCTCTGAAAACATGATAGATTTCAAGTCGATCCTGACCAAAATGAGTCTGTGGTGTGAAATAATTTTTGCTTGAATGGATGGATTTAAGTCTGGGGTAGTCGTTCAACATTCTAACAGAGCTATGAACCCTGAAGTAAGATTTCTCTGAAAATATGATAGATTTCAAGTCGATCCTGACCAAAATGAGTCTGTGTTGTGAAATAATTTTTGCTTGAATGGATGGATTTAAGTCTGGGGTAGTCGTTCAATATTCTAACAGAGCTATGAACCCTGAAGTAAGATTTCTCTGAAACCGTTATAGATTTCAAATCGATCCTGACCAAAATGAGTCTGTAGTGTGAAATAATTTTTGCTTGAATGGATGGATTTAAGTTTGGGGTAGTCGTTCAACATTCTAACAGAGCTATGAACCCTGAAGTAAGATTTCTCTGAAAACATGATAGATTTCAAGTCGATCCTGACCAAAATGAGTCTGTGGTGTGAAATAATTTTTGCTTGAATGGATGGATTTAAGTCTGGGGTAGTCGTTCAACATTCTAACAGAGCTATGAACCCTGAAGTAAGATTTCTCTGAAACCGTTATAGATTTCAAATCGATTCTGACCAAAATGATTCTGTGGTGTGAAATGATTTTTGCTTGAATGGATGGATTTAAGTTTGGGTTAGTCGTTCAACATTCTAACAGAGCTATGAACCCTGAAGTAAGATTTCTCTGAAACCGTGATAGATTTCAAGTCGATCCTGACCAAAATGAGTCTGTGGTGTGAAATAATTTTTGCTTGAATGGATGGATTTAAGTCTGGGGTAGTCGTTCAACATTCTAACAGAGCTATGAAGCCTGAAGTAAGATTTCTCTGAAACCGTTATAGATTTCAAATCGATCCTGACCAAAATGAGTCTGTAGTGTGAAATAATTTTTGCTTGAATGGATGGATTTAAGTTTGGGGTAGTCGTTCAACATTCTAACAGAGCTATGAACCCTGAAGTAAGATTTCTCTGAAACCATGATAGATTTTAAGTCGATCCTGACCAAAATGAGTCTGTGGTGTGAAATAATTTTTGCTTGAGTGGATGGATTTAAGTCTGGGGTAGTCATTCAACATTCTAACAGAGCTACGAACCCTGAAGTAAGATTACTCTGAAACCGTGATAGATTTCAAGTCGATCCTGACCAAAATGAGTCTGTGGTGTGAAATAATTTTTGCTTGAATGGATGGATTTAAGTCTGGGGTAGTCGTTCAACATTCTAACAGAGCTATGAAGCCTGAAGTAAGATTTCTCTGAAACCGTTATAGATTTCAAATCGATCCTGACCAAAATGAGTCTGTAGTGTGAAATAATTTTTGCTTGAATGGATGGATTTAAGTTTGGGGTAGTCGTTCAACATTCTAACAGAGCTATGAACCCTGAAGTAAGATTTCTCTGAAACCGTTATAGATTTCAAATCGATCCTGACCAAAATGAGTCTGTAGTGTGAAATAATTTTTGCTGGAATGGATGGATTTAAGTTTGGGGTAGTCGTTCAACATTCTAACAGAGCTATGTACCCTGAAATAAGATTTCTCTGAAACCGTTATAGATTTCAAGTCGATCCTGACCAAAATGAGTCTGTAGTGTGAAATAATTTTTGCTTGAATGGATGGATTTAAGTTTGGGGTAGTCGTTCAACATTCTAACAGAGCTATGAACCCTGAAGTAAGATTTCTCTGAAACCGTTATAGATTTCAAATCGATCCTGACCAAAATGAGTCTGTAGTGTGAACTAATTTTTGCTTGAATGGATGGATTTAAGTTTGGGGTAGTCGTTCAACATTCTAACAGAGCTATGAACCCTGAAGTAAGATTTCTCTGAAATCATGATAGATTTCAAAGCGATTCTGACGAAAATGAGGCTGTAGTGAGCAATAATTTTTGCTTGAATGGATGGATTTTGGTTTGGTGTAGTCGTTCAACATTCTAACAGAGCTATGAACCCTGAAGTAAGATTTCTCTGAAACCGTGATAGATTTCAAGTCGATCCTGACCAAAATGAGTCTGTGGTGTGAAATAATTTTTGCTTGAATGGATGGACTTAAGTCTGGGGTAGTCGTTCAACATTCTAACAGAGCTATGAAGCCTGAAGTTAGATTTCTCTGAAACCGTTATAGATTTCAAATCGATCCTGACCAAAATGAGTCTGTAGTGTGAAATAATTTTTGCTTGAATGGATGGATTTAAGTTTGGGGTAGTCGTTCAACATTCTAACAGAGCTATGAACCCGGAAGTAAGATTTCTCTGAAACCGTTATAGATTTCAAGTCGATCCTGACCAAAATGAGTCTGTGGTGTGAAATAATTTTGCTTGAGTGGATGGATTTAAGTCTGGGGTAGTCATTCAACATTCTAACAGAGCTACGAACCCTGAAGTAAGATTTCTCTGAAACCGTTATAGATTTCAAGTCGATCCTGACCAAAATGAGTCTGTGGTGTGAAATAATTTTTGCTTGAATGGATGGATTTAAGTTTGGGGTAGTCGTTCAACATTCTAACAGAGCTATGAACCCTGAAGTAAGATTTCTCTGAAACCATGATAGATTTCAAGTCGAGCCTGACCAAAATGAGTCTGTGGTGTGAAATAATTTTTGCTTGAATGGATGGATTTAAGTCTGGGGTAGTCGTTCAACATTCTAACAGAGCTATGAACCCTCAAGTAAGATTTCTCTGAAACCGTTATAGATTTCAAATCGATCCTGACCAAAATGAGTCTGTGGTGTGAAATAATTTTTGCTTGAATGGATGGATTTAAGTCTGGGGTAGTCGTTCAACATTCTAACAGAGCTATGAACCCTGAAGTAAGATTTCTCTGAAACCGTTATAGATTTCAAATCGATTCTGACCAAAATGATTCTGTGGTGTGAAATGATTTTTGCTTGAATGGATGGATTTAAGTTTGGGTTAGTCGTTCAACATTCTAACAGAGCTATGAACCCTGAAGTAAGATTTCTCTGAAACCGTGATAGATTTCAAGTCGATCCTGACCAAAATGAGTCTGTGGTGTGAAATAATTTTTGCTTGAATGGATGGATTTAAGTCTGGGGTAGTCGTTCAACATTCTAACAGAGCTATGAAGCCTGAAGTAAGATTTCTCTGAAACCGTTATAGATTTCAAATCGATCCTGACCAAAATGAGTCTGTAGTGTGAAATAATTTTTGCTTGAATGGATGGATTTAAGTTTGGGGTAGTCGTTCAACATTCTAACAGAGCTATGAACTCTGAAGTAAGATTTCTCTGAAACCGTTATAGATTTCAAATCGATCCTGACCAAAATGAGTCTGTAGTGTGAAATAATTTTTGCTTGAATGGATGGATTTAAGTTTGGGGTAGTCGTTCAACATTCTAACAGAGCTATGTACCCTGAAGTAAGATTTCTCTGAAACCGTTATAGATTTCAAGTCGATCCTGACCAAAATGAGTCTGTAGTGTGAAATAATTTTTGCTTGAATGGATGGATTTAAGTTTGGGGTAGTCGTTCAACATTCTAACAGAGCTATGAACCCTGAAGTAAGATATCTCTGAAACCATGATAGATTTTAAGTCGATCCTGACCAAAATGAGTCTGTGGTGTGAAATTATTTTTGCTTGAGTGGATGGATTTAAGTCTGGGGTAGTCATTCAACATTCTAACAGAGCTACGAACCCTGAAGTAAGATTTCTCTGAAACCGTGATAGATTTCAAGTCGATCCTGACCAAAATGAGTCTGTGGTGTGAAATAATTTTTGCTTGAATGGATGGATTTAAGTCTGGGGTAGTCGTTCAACATTCTAACAGAGCTATGAAGCCTGAAGTAAGATTTCTCTGAAACCGTTATAGATTTCAAATCGATCCTGACCAAAATGAGTCTGTCGTGTGAAATAATTTTTGCTTGAATGGATGGATTTAAGTTTGGGGTAGTCGTTCAACATTCTAACAGAGCTATGAACCCTGAAGTAAGATTTCTCTGAAACCGTTGTAGATTTCAAATCGATCCTGACCAAAATGAGTCTGTAGTGTGAAATAATTTTTGCTGGAATGGATGGATTTAAGTTTGGGGTAGTCGTTCAACATTCTAACAGAGCTATGTACCCTGAAATAAGATTTCTCTGAAACCGTTATAGATTTCAAGTCGATCCTGACCAAAATGAGTCTGTAGTGTGAAATAATTTTTGCTTGAATGGATGGATTTAAGTTTGGGGTAGTCGTTCAACATTCTAACAGAGCTATGAACCCTGAAGTAAGATTTCTCTGAAACCGTTATAGATTTCAAATCGATCCTGACCAAAATGAGTCTGTAGTGTGAAATAATTTTTGCTTGAATGGATGGATTTAAGTTTGGGGTAGTCGTTCAACATTCTAACAGAGCTATGTACCCTGAAGTAAGATTTCTCTGAAACCGTTATAGATTTCAAGTCGATCCTGACCAAAATGAGTCTGTGGTGTGAAATAATTTTTGCTTGAATGGATGGATTTAAGTCTGGGGTAGTCGTTAAACATTCTAACAGAGCTATGAACCCTGAAGTAAGATTTCTCTGAAACCGTTATAGATTTCAAATCGATTCTGACCAAAATGATTCTGTGGTGTGAAATGATTTTTGCTTGAATGGATGGATTTAAGTTTGGGTTAGTCGTTCAACATTCTAACAGAGCTATGAACCCTGAAGTAAGATTTCTCTGAAATCATGATAGATTTCAAAGCGATTCTGACGAAAATGAGGCTGTAGTGAGCAATAATTTTTGCTTGAGTGGATGGATTTTAGTTTGGGGTAGTCGTTCAACATTCTAACAGAGCTATGAACCCTGAAGTAAGATTTCTCTGAAACCGTGATAGATTTCAAGTCGATCCTGACCAAAATGAGTCTGTGGTGTGAAATAATTTTTGCTTGAATGGATGGATTTAAGTCTGGGGTAGTCGTTCAACATTCTAACAGAGCTATGAAGCCTGAAGTAAGATTTCTCTGAAACCCTTATAGATTTCAAATCGATCCTGACCAAAATGAGTCTGTAGTGTGAAATAATTTTTGCTTGAATGGATGGATTTAAGTTTGGGGTAGTCGTTCAACATTCTAACAGAGCTATGAACCCTGAAGTAAGATTTCTCTGAAACCATGATAGATTTCAAGTCGATCCTGACCAAAATGAGTCTGTGGTGTGAAATAATTTTTGCTTGAATGGATGGATTTAAGTCTGGGGTAGTCGTTCAACATTCTAACAGAGCTATGAACCCGGAAGTAAGATTTCTCTGAAACCGTTATAGATTTCAAATCGATCCTGACCAAAATGAGTCTGTGGTGTGAAATAATTTTTGCTTGAATGGATGGATTTAAGTCTGGGGTAGTCGTTCAACATTCTAACAGAGCTATGAACCCTGAAGTAAGATTTCTCTGAAACCGTTATAGATTTCAAATCGATTCTGACCAAAATGATTCTGTGGTGTGAAATGATTTTTGCTTGAATGGATGGATTTAAGTTTGGGTTAGTCGTTCAACATTCTAACAGAGCTATGAACCCTGAAGTAAGATTTCTCTGAAACCGTGATAGATTTCAAGTCGATCCTGACCAAAATGAGTCTGTGGTGTGAAATAATTTTTGCTTGAATGGATGGATTTAAGTCTGGGGTAGTCGTTCAACATTCTAACAGAGCTATGAAGCCTGAAGTAAGATTTCTCTGAAACCGTTATAGATTTCAAATCGATCCTGACCAAAATGAGTCTGTAGTGTGAAATAATTTTTGCTTGAATGGATGGATTTAAGTTTGGGGTAGTCGTTCAACATTCTAACAGAGCTATGAACTCTGAAGTAAGATTTCTCTGAAACCGTTATAGATTTCAAATCGATCCTGACCAAAATGAATCTGTAGTGTGAAATAATTTTTGCTTGAATGGATGGATTTAAGTTTGGGGTAGTCGTTCAACATTCTAACAGAGCTATGTACCCTGAAGTAAGATTTCTCTGAAACCGTTATAGATTTCAAGTCGATCCTGACCAAAATGAGTCTGTAGTGTGAAATAATTTTTGCTTGAATGGATGGATTTAAGTTTGGGGTAGTCGTTCAACATTCTAACAGAGCTATGAACCCTGAAGTAAGATTTCTCTGAAACCATGATAGATTTTAAGTCGATCCTGACCAAAATGAGTCTGTGGTGTGAAATTATTTTTGCTTGAGTGGATGGATTTAAGTCTGGGGTAGTCATTCAACATTCTAACAGAGCTACGAACCCTGAAGTAAGATTTCTCTGAAACCGTTATAGATTTCAAGTCGATCCTGACCAAAATGAGTCTGTGGTGTGAAATAATTTTTGCTTGAATGGATGGATTTAAGTCTGGGGTAGTCGTTCAACATTCTAACAGAGCTATGAACCCGGAAGTAAGATTTCTCTGAAACCATGATAGATTTCAAGTCGATCCTGACCAAAATGAGTCTGTGGTGTGAAATAATTTTTGCTTGAATTAATGGATTTAAGTCTGGGGTAGTCGTTCAACTTTCTAACAGAGCTATGAACCCGGAAGTAAGATTTCTCTGAAACCGTTATAGATTTCAGATCGATCCTGACCAAAATGAGTCTGTAGTGTGAAATAATTTTTGCTTGAATGGATGGATTTAAGTTTGGGGTAGTCGTTCAACATTCTAACAGGGCTATGTACCCTGAAGTAAGATTTCTCTGAAACCGTTATAGATTTCAAGTCGATCCTGACCAAAATGAGTCTGTGGTGTGAAATAATTTTTGCTTGAATGGATGGATTTAAGTCTGGGGTAGTCGTTCAACATTCTAATAGAGCTATGAACCCGGAAGTAAGATTTTTCTGAAAACATGATAGATTTCAAATCGATTCTGACCAAAATGATTCTGTGGTGTGAAATGATTTTTGCTTGAATGGATGGATTTAAGTTTGGGTTAGTCGTTCAACATTCTAACAGAGCTATGAACCCTGAAGTAAGATTTCTCTGAAACCGTTATAGATTTCAAATCGATTCTGACGAAAATGAGGCTGTAGTGAGCAATAATTTTTGCTTGAGTGGATGGATTTTAGTTTGGGGTAGTCGTTCAACATTCTAACAGAGCTACGAACCCTGAAGTAACATTTCTCTGAAACCGTTATAGATTTCAAATCGATCCTGACCAAAATGAGTCTGTAGTGTGAAATAATTTTTGCTTGAATGGATGGATTTAAGTCTGGGGTAGTCGTTCAACATTCTAACAGAGCTATGAAGCCTGAAGTAAGATTTCTCTGAAACCGTTATAGATTTCAAATCGATCCTGACCAAAATGAGTCTGTAGTGTGAAATAATTTTTGCTTGAATGGATGGATTTAAGTCTGGGGTAGTCGTTCAACATTCTAACAGAGCTATGAACCCTGAAGTAAGATTTCTCTGAAACCATGATAGATTTCAAGTCGATCCTGACCAAAATGAGTCTGTGGTGTGAAATAATTTTTGCTTGAATGGATGGATTTAAGTCTGGGGTAGTCGTTCAACATTCTAACAGAGCTATGAACCCGGAAGTAAGATTTCTCTGAAACCATGATAGATTTCAAGTCGATCCTGACCAAAATGAGTCTGTGGTGTGAAATAATTTTTGCTTGAATGGATGGATTTAAGTCTGGGGTAGTCGTTCAACATTCTAACAGAGCTATGAACCCGGAAGTAAGATTTCTCTGAAACCGTTATAGATTTCAAATCGATCCTGACCAAAATGAGTCTGTAGTGTGAAATAATTTTTGCTTGAATGGATGGATTTAAGTTTGGGGTAGTCGTTCAACATTCTAACAGAGCTATGTACCCTGAAGTAAGATTTCTCTGAAACCGTTATAGATTTCAAGTCGATCCTGACCAAAATGAGTCTGTGGTGTGAAATAATTTTTGCTTGAATGGATGGATTTAAGTCTGGGGTAGTCGTTCAACATTCTAACAGAGCTACGAACCCTGAAGTAAGATTTCTCTGAGACCGTGATAGATTTTAAGTCGATCCTGACCAAAATGAGTCTGTGGTGTAAAATAATTTGTGCTTGAATGGATGGATTTAAGTCTGGGGTAGTCGTTCAACATTCTAATAGAGCTATGAACCCGGAAGTAAGATTTTTCTGAAAACATGATAGATTTCAAATCGATTCTGACCAAAATGATTCTGTGGTGTGAAATGATTTTTGCTTGAATGGATGGATTTAAGTTTGGGTTAGTCGTTCAACATTCTAACAGAGCTATGAACCCTGAAGTAAGATTTCTCTGAAACCGTTATAGATTTCAAATCGATTCTGACGAAAATGAGGCTGTAGTGAGCAATAATTTTTGCTTGAGTGGATGGATTTTAGTTTGGGGTAGTCGTTCAACATTCTAACAGAGCTACGAACCCTGAAGTAAGATTTCTCTGAAACCGTTATAGATTTCAAATCGATCCTGACCAAAATGAGTCTGTAGTGTGAAATAATGTTTGCTTGAATGGATGGATTTAAGTCTGGGGTAGTCGTTCAACATTCTAACAGAGCTACGAACCCTGAAGTAAGATTTCTCTGAAACCGTGATAGATTTCAAGTCGATCCTGACCAAAATAAGTCTGTGGTGTGAAATAATTTTTGCTTGAATGGATGGATTTAAGTCTGGGGTAGTCGTTCAACATTCTAACAGAGCTATGAATCCGGAAGTAAGATTTCTCTGAAACCATGATAGATTTCAAGTCGATCCTGACCAAAATGAGTCTGTGGTGTGAAATAATTTTTGCTTGAATGGATGGATTTAAGTTTGGGGTAGTCGTTCAACATTCTAACAGAGCTATGAACCCTGAAGTAAGATTTCTCTGAAACCATGATAGATTTCAAGTCGATCCTGACCAAAATGAGTCTGTGGTGTGAAATAATTTTTGCTTGAATGGATGGATTTAAGTCTGGGGTAGTCGTTCAACATTCTAACAGAGCTATGAACCCTGAAGTAAGATTTCTCTGAAACCGTTATAGATTTCAAATCGATCCTGACCAAAATGAGTCTGTAGTGTGAAATAATTTTTGCTTGAATGGATGGATTTTGGTTTGGTGTAGTCGTTCAACATTCTAACAGAGCTATGAACCCTGAAGTAAGATTTCTCTGAAACCGTTATAGATTTCAAATCGATCCTGAGCAAAATGAGTCTGTAGTGTGAAATAATTTTTGCTTGAATGGATGGATTTTGGTTTGGTGTAGTCGTTCAACATTCTAACAGAGCTATGAACCCTGAAGTAAGATTTCTCTGAAACCGTGATAGATTTCAAGTCGATCCTGACCAACATGAGTCTGTGGTGTGAAATAATTTTTGCTTGAATGGATGGATTTAAGTCTGGGTTAGTCGTTCAACATTCTAACAGAGCTATGAACCCTGAAGTAAGATTTCTCTGAAACCATGATAGATTTTAAGTCGATCCTGACCAAAATGAGTCTGTGGTGTGAAATAATTTTTGCTTGAATGGAGGGATTTATGTTTGGGGTAGTCGTTCAACATTCTAACAGAGCTATGAACCCTGAAGTAAGATTTCTCTGAAACCGTTATAGATTTCAAGTCGATCCTGACCAAAATGAGTCTGTGGTGTGAAATAATTTTTGCTTGAATGGATGGATTTAAGTCTGGGGTAGTCGTTCAACATTCTAACAGAGCTATGAACCCTGAAGTAAGATTTCTCTGAAACCGTTATAGATTTCAAATCGATCCTGACCAAAATGAGTCTGTAGTGTGAAATAATTTTTGCTTGAATGGATGGATTTAAGTCTGGGGTAGTCGTTCAACATTCTAACAGAGCTATGAACCCTGAAGTAAGATTTCTCTGAAACCGTGATAGATTTCAAGTCGATCCTGACCAAAATGAGTCTGTGGTGTGAAATAATTTTTGCTTGAATGGATGGATTTAAGTCTGGGGTAGTCGTTCAACATTCTAACAGAGCTATGAACCCTGAAGTAAGATTTCTCTGAAACCATGATAGATTTTAAGTCGATCCTGACCAAAATGAGTCTGTGGTGTGAAATAATTTTTGCTTGAGTGGATGGATTTAAGTCTGGGGTAGTCATTCAACATTCTAACAGAGCTACGAACCCTGAAGTAAGATTTCTCTCAAACCGTGATAGATTTCAAGTCGATCCTGACCAAAATGAGTCTGTGGTGTGAAATAATTTTTGCTTGAATGGATGGATTTAAGTCTGGGGTAGTCGTTCAACATTCTAACAGAGCTATGAATCCGGAAGTAAGATTTCTCTGAAACCATGATAGATTTCAAGTCGATCCTGACCAAAATGAGTCTGTGGTGTGAAATAATTTTTGCTTGAATGGATGGATTTAAGTTTGGGGTAGTCGTTCAACATTCTAACAGAGCTATGAACCCTGAAGTAAGATTTCTCTGAAACCGCTATAGATTTCAAATCGATCCTGACCAAAATGAGTCTGTAGTGTGAAATAATTTTTGCTTGAATGGATGGATTTTGGTTTGGTGTAGTCGTTCAACATTCTAACAGAGCTATGAACCCTGAAGTAAGATTTCTCTGAAACCATGATAGATTTTAAGTCGATTCTGACCAAAATGAGTCTGTGGTGTGAAATAATTTTTGCTTGAATGGATGGATTTATGTTTGGGGTAGTCGTTCAACATTCTAACAGAGCTATGAACCCTGAAGTAAGATTTCTCTGAAACCGTTATAGATTTCAAGTCGATCCTGACCAAAATGAGTCTGTGGTGTGAAATAATTTTTGCTTGAATGGATGGATTTAAGTCTGGGGTAGTCGTTCAACATTCTAACAGAGCTATGAACCCTGAAGTAAGATTTCTCTGAAACCGTTATAGATTTCAAATCGATCCTGACCAAAATGAGTCTGTAGTGTGAAATAATTTTTGCTTGAATGGATGGATTTAAGTCTGGGGTAGTCGTTCAACATTCTAACAGAGCTATGAACCCTGAAGTAAGATTTCTCTGAAACCGTGATAGATTTCAAGTCGATCCTGACCAAAATGAGTCTGTGGTGTGAAATAATTTTTGCTTGAATGGATGGATTTAAGTCTGGGGTAGTCGTTCAACATTCTAACAGAGCTATGAACCCTGAAGTAAGATTTCTCTGAAACCGTTATAGATTTCAAATCGATTCTGACGAAAATGAGGCTGTAGTGAGCAATAATTTTTGCTTGAGCGGATGGATTTTAGTTTGGGGTAGTCGTTCAACATTCTAACAGAGCTACGAACCCTGAAGTAAGATTTCTCTGAAACCGTTATAGATTTCAAATCGATCCTGACCAAAATGAGTCTGTAGTGTGAAATAATTTTTGCTTGAATGGATGGATTTAAGTCTGGGGTAGTCGTTCAACATTCTAACAGAGCTAGGAACCCTGAAGTAAGATTTCTCTGAAACCGTGATAGATTTCAAGTCGATCCTGACCAAAATGAGTCTGTGGTGTGAAATAATTTTTGCTTGAGTGGATGGATTTAAGTCTGGGGTAGTCATTCAACATTCTAACAGAGCTACGAACCCTGAAGTAAGATTTCTCTGAAACCGTGATAGATTTCAAGTCGATCCTGACCAAAATGAGTCTGTGGTGTGAAATAATTTTTGCTTGAATGGATGGATTTAAGTCTGGGGTAGTCGTTCAACATTCTAACAGAGCTATGAACCCTGAAGTAAGATTTCTCTGAAACCGTGATAGATTTCAAGTCGATCCTGACCAAAATGAGTCTGTGGTGTGAAATAATTTTTGCTTGAGTGGATGGATTTAAGTCTGGGGTAGTCATTCAACATTCTAACAGAGCTACGAACCCTGAAGTAAGATTTCTCTGAAACCGTTATAGATTTCAAGTCGATCCTGACCAAAATGAGTCTGTGGTGTGAAATAATTTTTGCTTGAATGGATGGATTTATGTTTGGGGTAGTCTTTCAACATTCTAACAGAGCTATGAACCCTGAAGTAAGATTTCTCTGAAACCGTTATAGATTTCAAGTCGATCCTGACCAAAATGAGTCTGTGGTGTGAAATAATTTTTGCTTGAATGGATGGATTTAAGTCTGGGGTAGTCGTTCAACATTCTAACAGAGCTATGAACCCTGAAGTAAGATTTCTCTGAAACCGTTATAGATTTCAAATCGATCCTGACCAAAATGAGTCTGTAGTGTGAAATAATTTTTGCTTGAATGGATGGATTTAAGTCTGGGGTAGTCGTTCAACATTCTAACAGAGCTATGAACCCTGAAGTAAGATTTCTCTGAAACCGTGATAGATTTCTAGTCGATCCTGACCAAAATGAGTCTGTGGTGTGAAATAATTTTTGCTTGAGTGGATGGATTTAAGTCTGGGGTAGTCATTCAACATTCTAACAGAGCTATGAACCCTGAAGTAAGATTTCTCTGAAACCGTTATAGATTTCAAGTCGATCCTGACCAAAATGAGTCTGTGGTGTGAAATAATTTTTGCTTGAATGGATGGATTTAAGTCTGGGGTAGTCGTTCAACATTCTAACAGAGCTATGAACCCTGAAGTAAGATTTCTCTGAAACCGTTATAGATTTCAAATCGATCCTGACCAAAATGAGTCTGTAGTGTGAAATAATTTTTGCTTGAATGGATGGATTTAAGTCTGGGGTAGTCGTTCAACATTCTAACAGAGCTATGAACCCTGAAGTAAGATTTCTCTGAAACCGTGATAGATTTCAAGTCGATCCTGACCAAAATGAGTCTGTGGTGTGAAATAATTTTTGCTTGAATGGATGGATTTAAGTCTGGGGTAGTCGTTCAACATTCTAACAGAGCTATGAACCCTGAAGTAAGATTTCTCTGAAACCATGATAGATTTTAAGTCGATCCTGACCAAAATGAGTCTGTGGTGTGAAATAATTTTTGCTTGAGTGGATGGATTTAAGTCTGGGGTAGTCATTCAACATTCTAACAGAGCTACGAACCCTGAAGTAAGATTTCTCTCAAACCGTGATAGATTTCAAGTCGATCCTGACCAAAATGAGTCTGTGGTGTGAAATAATTTTTGCTTGAATGGATGGATTTAAGTCTGGGGTAGTCGTTCAACATTCTAACAGAGCTATGAATCCGGAAGTAAGATTTCTCTGAAACCATGATAGATTTCAAGTCGATCCTGACCAAAATGAGTCTGTGCTGTGAAATAATTTTTGCTTGAATGGATGGATTTAAGTTTGGGGTAGTCGTTCAACATTCTAACAGAGCTATGAACCCTGAAGTAAGATTTCTCTGAAACCGTTATAGATTTCAAATCGATCCTGACCAAAATGAGTCTGTAGTGTGAAATAATTTTTGCTTGAATGGATGGATTTTGGTTTGGTGTAGTCGTTCAACATTCTAACAGAGCTATGAACCCTGAAGTAAGATTTCTCTGAAACCATGATAGATTTTAAGTCGATCCTGACCAAAATGAGTCTGTGGTGTGAAATAATTTTTGCTTGAATGGATGGATTTATGTTTGGGGTAGTCGTTCAACATTCTAACAGAGCTATGAACGCTGAAGTAAGATTTCTCTGAAACCGTTATAGATTTCAAGTCGATCCTGACCAAAATGAGTCTGTGGTGTGAAATAATTTTTGCTTGAATGGATGGATTTAAGTCTGGGGTAGTCGTTCAACATTCTAACAGAGCTATGAACCCTGAAGTAAGATTTCTCTGAAACCGTTATAGATTTCAAATCGATCCTGACCAAAATGAGTCTGTAGTGTGAAATAATTTTTGCTTGAATGGATGGATTTAAGTCTGGGGTAGTCGTTCAACATTCTAACAGAGCTATGAACCCTGAAGTAAGATTTCTCTGAAACCGTGATAGATTTCAAGTCGATCCTGACCAAAATGAGTCTGTGGTGTGAAATAATGTTTGCTTGAATGGATGGATTTAAGTCTGGGGTAGTCGTTCAACATTCTAACAGAGCTATGAATCCGGAAGTAAGATTTCTCTGAAACCATGATAGATTTCAAGTCGATCCTGACCAAAATGAGTCTGTGGTGTGAAATAATTTTTGCTTGAATGGATGGATTTAAGTCTGGGGTAGTCGTTCAACATTCTAACAGAGCTATGAACCCTGAAGTAAGATTTCTCTGAAACCATGATAGATTTTAAGTCGATCCTGACCAAAATGAGTCTGTGGTGTGAAATAATTTTTGCTTGAGTGGATGGATTTAAGTCTGGGGTAGTCATTCAACATTCTAACAGAGCTACGAACCCTGAAGTAAGATTTCTCTCAAACCGTGATAGATTTCAAGTCGATCCTGACCAAAATGAGTCTGTGGTGTGAAATAATTTTTGCTTGAATGGATGGATTTAAGTCTGGGGTAGTCGTTCAACATTCTAACAGAGCTATGAATCCGGAAGTAAGATTTCTCTGAAACCATGATAGATTTCAAGTCGATCCTGACCAAAATGAGTCTGTGGTGTGAAATAATTTTTGCTTGAATGGATGGATTTAAGTTTGGGGTAGTCGTTCAACATTCTAACAGAGCTATGAACCCTGAAGTAAGATTTCTCTGAAACCGTTATAGATTTCAAATCGATCCTGACCAAAATGAGTCTGTAGTGTGAAATAATTTTTGCTTGAATGGATGGATTTTGGTTTGGTGTAGTCGTTCAACATTCTAACAGAGCTATGAACCCTGAAGTAAGATTTCTCTGAAACCATGATAGATTTTAAGTCGATCCTGACCAAAATGAGTCTGTGGTGTGAAATAATTTTTGCTTGAATGGATGGATTTATGTTTGGGGTAGTCGTTCAACATTCTAACAGAGCTATGAACGCTGAAGTAAGATTTCTCTGAAACCGTTATAGATTTCAAGTCGATCCTGACCAAAATGAGTCTGTGGTGTGAAATAATTTTTGCTTGAATGGATGGATTTAAGTCTGGGGTAGTCGTTCAACATTCTAACAGAGCTATGAACCCTGAAGTAAGATTTCTCTGAAACCGTTATAGATTTCAAATCGATCCTGACCAAAATGAGTCTGTAGTGTGAAATAATTTTTGCTTGAATGGATGGATTTAAGTCTGGGGTAGTCGTTCAACATTCTAACAGAGCTATGAACCCTGAAGTAAGATTTCTCTGAAACCGTGATAGATTTCAAGTCGATCCTGACCAAAATGAGTCTGTGGTGTGAAATAATGTTTGCTTGAATGGATGGATTTAAGTCTGGGGTAGTCGTTCAACATTCTAACAGAGCTATGAATCCGGAAGTAAGATTTCTCTGAAACCATGATAGATTTCAAGTCGATCCTGACCAAAATGAGTCTGTGGTGTGAAATAATTTTTGCTTGAATGGATGGATTTAAGTCTGGGGTAGTCGTTCAACATTCTAACAGAGCTATGAACCCTGAAGTAAGATTTCTCTGAAACCATGATAGATTTTAAGTCGATCCTGACCAAAATGAGTCTGTGGTGTGAAATAATTTTTGCTTGAGTGGATGGATTTAAGTCTGGGGTAGTCATTCAACATTCTAACAGAGCTACGAACCCTGAAGTAAGATTTCTCTCAAACCGTGATAGATTTCAAGTCGATCCTGACCAAAATGAGTCTGTGGTGTGAAATAATTTTTGCTTGAATGGATGGATTTAAGTCTGGGGTAGTCGTTCAACATTCTAACAGAGCTATGAATCCGGAAGTAAGATTTCTCTGAAACCATGATAGATTTCAAGTCGATCCTGACCAAAATGAGTCTGTGGTGTGAAATAATTTTTGCTTGAATGGATGGATTTAAGTTTGGGGTAGTCGTTCAACATTCTAACAGAGCTATGAACCCTGAAGTAAGATTTCTCTGAAACCGTTATAGATTTCAAATCGATCCTGACCAAAATGAGTCTGTAGTGTGAAATAATTTTTGCTTGAATGGATGGATTTTGGTTTGGTGTAGTCGTTCAACATTCTAACAGAGCTATGAACCCTGAAGTAAGATTTCTCTGAAACCATGATAGATTTTAAGTCGATCCTGACCAAAATGAGTCTGTGGTGTGAAATAATTTTTGCTTGAATGGATGGATTTATGTTTGGGGTAGTCGTTCAACATTCTAACAGAGCTATGAACGCTGAAGTAAGATTTCTCTGAAACCGTTATAGATTTCAAGTCGATCCTGACCAAAATGAGTCTGTGGTGTGAAATAATTTTTGCTTGAATGGATGGATTTAAGTCTGGGGTAGTCGTTCAACATTCTAACAGAGCTATGAACCCTGAAGTAAGATTTCTCTGAAACCGTTATAGATTTCAAATCGATCCTGACCAAAATGAGTCTGTAGTGTGAAATAATTTTTGCTTGAATGGATGGATTTAAGTCTGGGGTAGTCGTTCAACATTCTAACAGAGCTATGAACCCTGAAGTAAGATTTCTCTGAAACCGTGATAGATTTCAAGTCGATCCTGACCAAAATGAGTCTGTAGTGTGAAATAATTTTTGCTTGAATGGATGGATTTAAGTCTGGGGTAGTCGTTCAACATTCTAACAGAGCTATGAACCCTGAAGTAAGATTTCTCTGAAACCGTTATAGATTTCAAATCGATCCTGACCAAAATGAGTCTGTAGTGTGAAATAATTTTTGCTTGAATGGATGGATTTAAGTCTGGGGTAGTCGTTCAACATTCTAACAGAGCTATGAACCCTGAAGTAAGATTTCTCTGAAACCGTGATAGATTTCAAGTCGATCCTGACCAAAATGAGTCTGTGGTGTGAAATAATTTTTGCTTGAATGGATGGATTTAAGTCTGGGGTAGTCGTTCAACATTCTAACAGAGCTATGAACCCTGAAGTAAGATTTCTCTGAAACCGTGATAGATTTCAAGTCGATCCTGACCAAAATGAGTCTGTGGTGTGAAATAATTTTTGCTTGAATGGATGGATTTAAGTCTGGGGTAGTCGTTCAACATTCTAACAGAGCTATGAACCCTGAAGTAAGATTTCTCTGAAACCGTGATAGATTTCAAGTCGATCCTGACCAAAATGAGTCTGTGGTGTGAAATAATTTTTGCTTGAGTGGATGGATTTAAGTCTGGGGTAGTCATTCAACATTCTAACAGAGCTACGAACCCTGAAGTAAGATTTCTCTGAAACCGTTATAGATTTCAAGTCGATCCTGACCAAAATGAGTCTGTGGTGTGAAATAATTTTTGCTTGAATGGATGGATTTATGTTTGGGGTAGTCTTTCAACATTCTAACAGAGCTATGAACCCTGAAGTAAGATTTCTCTGAAACCGTTATAGATTTCAAGTCGATCCTGACCAAAATGAGTCTGTGGTGTGAAATAATTTTTGCTTGAATGGATGGATTTAAGTCTGGGGTAGTCGTTCAACATTCTAACAGAGCTATGAACCCTGAAGTAAGATTTCTCTGAAACCGTTATAGATTTCAAATCGATCCTGACCAAAATGAGTCTGTAGTGTGAAATAATTTTTGCTTGAATGGATGGATTTAAGTCTGGGGTAGTCGTTCAACATTCTAACAGAGCTATGAACCCTGAAGTAAGATTTCTCTGAAACCGTGATAGATTTCAAGTCGATCCTGACCAAAATGAGTCTGTGGTGTGAAATAATTTTTGCTTGAGTGGATGGATTTAAGTCTGGGGTAGTCATTCAACATTCTAACAGAGCTATGAACCCTGAAGTAAGATTTCTCTGAAACCGTTATAGATTTCAAGTCGATCCTGACCAAAATGAGTCTGTGGTGTGAAATAATTTTTGCTTGAATGGATGGATTTAAGTCTGGGGTAGTCGTTCAACATTCTAACAGAGCTATGAACCCTGAAGTAAGATTTCTCTGAAACCGTTATAGATTTCAAATCGATCCTGACCAAAATGAGTCTGTAGTGTGAAATAATTTTTGCTTGAATGGATGGATTTAAGTCTGGGGTAGTCGTTCAACATTCTAACAGAGCTATGAACCCTGAAGTAAGATTTCTCTGAAACCGTGATAGATTTCAAGTCGATCCTGACCAAAATGAGTCTGTGGTGTGAAATAATTTTTGCTTGAATGGATGGATTTAAGTCTGGGGTAGTCGTTCAACATTCTAACAGAGCTATGAACCCTGAAGTAAGATTTCTCTGAAACCATGATAGATTTTAAGTCGATCCTGACCAAAATGAGTCTGTGGTGTGAAATAATTTTTGCTTGAGTGGATGGATTTAAGTCTGGGGTAGTCATTCAACATTCTAACAGAGCTACGAACCCTGAAGTAAGATTTCTCTCAAACCGTGATAGATTTCAAGTCGATCCTGACCAAAATGAGTCTGTGGTGTGAAATAATTTTTGCTTGAATGGATGGATTTAAGTCTGGGGTAGTCGTTCAACATTCTAACAGAGCTATGAATCCGGAAGTAAGATTTCTCTGAAACCATGATAGATTTCAAGTCGATCCTGACCAAAATGAGTCTGTGGTGTGAAATAATTTTTGCTTGAATGGATGGATTTAAGTTTGGGGTAGTCGTTCAACATTCTAACAGAGCTATGAACCTTGAAGTAAGATTTCTCTGAAACCGTTATAGATTTCAAATCGATCCTGACCAAAATGAGTCTGTATTGTGAAATAATTTTTGCTTGAATGGATGGATTTTGGTTTGGTGTAGTCGTTCAACATTCTAACAGAGCTATGAACCCTGAAGTAAGATTTCTCTGAAACCATGATAGATTTTAAGTCGATCCTGACCAAAATGAGTCTGTGGTGTGAAATAATTTTTGCTTGAATGGATGGATTTATGTTTGGGGTAGTCGTTCAACATTCTAACAGAGCTATGAACGCTGAAGTAAGATTTCTCTGAAACCGTTATAGATTTCAAGTCGATCCTGACCAAAATGAGTCTGTGGTGTGAAATAATTTTTGCTTGAATGGATGGATTTAAGTCTGGGGTAGTCGTTCAACATTCTAACAGAGCTACGAACCCTGAAGTAAGATTTCTCTGAAACCGTTATAGATTTCAAATCGATCCTGACCAAAATGAGTCTGTAGTGTGAAATAATTTTTGCTTGAATGGATGGATTTAAGTCTGGGGTAGTCGTTCAACATTCTAACAGAGCTAGGAACCCTGAAGTAAGATTTCTCTGAAACCGTGATAGATTTCAAGTCGATCCTGACCAAAATGAGTCTGTGGTGTGAAATAATTTTTGCTTGAGTGGATGGATTTAAGTCTGGGGTAGTCATTCAACATTCTAACAGAGCTACGAACCCTGAAGTAAGATTTCTCTGAAACCGTGATAGATTTCAAGTCGATCCTGACCAAAATGAGTCTGTGGTGTGAAATAATTTTTGCTTGAATGGATGGATTTAAGTCTGGGGTAGTCGTTCAACATTCTAACAGAGCTATGAACCCTGAAGTAAGATTTCTCTGAAACCGTGATAGATTTCAAGTCGATCCTGACCAAAATGAGTCTGTGGTGTGAAATAATTTTTGCTTGAGTGGATGGATTTAAGTCTGGGGTAGTCGTTCAACATTCTAACAGAGCTATGAACCCTGAAGTAAGATTTCTCTGAAACCGTTATAGATTTCAAATCGATTCTAACGGAAATGAGGCTGTAGTGAGCAATAATTTTTGCTTGAGTGGATGGATTTTAGTTTGGGGTAGTCGTTCAACATTCTAACAGAGCTACGAACCTTGAAGTAAGATTTCTCTGAAACCGTTATAGATTTCAAATCGATCCTGACCAAAATGAGTCTGTAGTGTGAAATAATTTTTGCTTGAATGGATGGATTTAAGTCTGGGGTAGTCGTTCAACATTCTAACAGAGCTAGGAACCCTGAAGTAAGATTTCTCTGAAACCGTGATAGATTTCAAGTCGATCCTGACCAAAATGAGTCTGTGGTGTGAAATAATTTTTGCTTGAGTGGCTGGATTTAAGTCTGGGGTAGTCATTCAACATTCTAACAGAGCTACGAACCCTGAAGTAAGATTTCTCTGAAACCGTGATAGATTTCAAGTCGATCCTGACCAAAATGAGTCTGTGGTGTGAAATAATTTTTGCTTGAATGGATGGATTTAAGTCTGGGGTAGTCGTTCAACATTCTAACAGAGCTATGAACCCGGAAGTAAGATTTTTCTGAAAACATGATAGATTTCAAATCGATTCTGACCAAAATGATTCTGTGGTGTGAAATGATTTTTGCTTGAATGGATGGATTTAAGTTTGGGTTAGTCGTTCAACATTCTAACAGAGCTATGAACCCTGAAATAAGATTTCGCTGAAACCGTTATAGATTTCAAATCGATTCTGACGAAAATGAGGCTGTAGTGAGCAATAATTTTTGCTTGAGTGGATGGATTTTAGTTTGGGGTAGTCGTTCAACATTCTAACAGAGCTACGAACCCTGAAGTAAGATTTCTCTGAAACCGTTATAGATGTCAAATCGATCCTGACCAAAATGAGTCTGTAGTGTGAAATAATTTTTGCTTGAATGGATGGATTTAAGTCTGGGGTAGTCGTTCAACATTCTAACAGAGCTATGAACCCTGAAGTAAGATTTCTCTGAAACCGTGATAGATTTCATGTCGATCCTGACCAAAATGAGTCTGTGGTGTGAAATAATTTTTGCTTGAATGGATGGATTTAAGTCTGGGGTAGTCGTTCAACATTCTAACAGAGCTATGAACCCTGAAGTAAGATTTCTCTGAAACCATGATAGATTTTAAGTCGATCCTGACCAAAATGAGTCTGTGGTGTGAAATAATTTTTGCTTGAGTGGATGGATTTAAGTCTGGGGTAGTCGTTCAACATTCTAACAGAGCTATGAACCCGGAAGTAAGATTTCTCTGAAACCATGATAGATTTCAAGTCGATCCTGACCAAAATTAGTCTGTGGTGTGAAATAATTTTTGCTTGAATGGATGGATTTAAGTTTGGGGTAGTCGTTCAACATTCTAACAGAGCTATGAACCCTGAAGTAAGATTTCTCTGAAACCATGATACATTTCAAGTCGATCCTGACCAAAATGAGTCTGTGGTGTGAAATAATTTTTGCTTGAATGGATGGATTTAAGTCTGGGGTAGTCGTTCAACATTCTAACAGAGCTATGAACCCTGAAGTAAGATTTCTCTGAAACCGTTATAGATTTCAAATCGATCCTGACCAAAATGAGTCTGTAGTGTGAAATAATTTTTGCTTGAATGGATGGATTTTGGTTTGGTGTAGTCGTTCAACATCCTAACAGAGCTATGAAGCCTGAAGTAAGATTTCTCTGAAACCGTTATAGATTTCAAATCGATCCTGACCAAAATGAGTCTGTAGTGTGAAATAATTTTTGCTTGAATGGATGGATTTTGGTTTGGTGTAGTCGTTCAACATCCTAACAGAGCTATGAACCCTGAAGTAAGATTTCTCTGAAACCGTTATAGATTTCAAATCGATCCTGACCAAAATGAGTCTGTAGTGTGAAATAATTTTTGCTTGAATGGATGGATTTTGGTTTGGGGTAGACGTTCAACATTCTAACAGAGCTATGAACCCTGAAGTAAGATTTCTCTGAAAATATGATAGATTTTAAGTCGATCCTGACCAAAATGAGTCTGTGGTGTGAAATAATTTTTGCTTGAATGGATGGATTTAAGTTTGGGGTAGTCGTTCAACATTCTAACAGAGCTATGAACCCGGAAGTAAGATTTCTCTGAAACCATGATAGATTTCAAGTCGATCCTGACCAAAATTAGTCTGTGGTGTGAAATAATTTTTGCTTGAATGGATGCATTTTGGTTTGGGGTAGACGTTCAACATTCTAACAGAGCTATGAACCCTGAAGTAAGATTTCTCTGAAAATATGATAGATTTTAAGTCGATCCTGACCAAAATGAGTCTGTGGTGTGAAATAATTTTTGCTTGAGTGGATGGATTTAAGTCTGGGGTAGTCGTTCAACATTCTAACAGAGCTATGAACCCGGAAGTAAGATTTCTCTGAAACCATGATAGATTTCAAGTCGATCCTGACCAAAATGAGTCTGTGGTGTGAAATAATTTTTGCTTGAATGGATGGATTTAAGTTTGGGGTAGTCGTTCAACATTCTAACAGAGCTATGAACCCTGAAGTAAGATTTCTCTGAAACCATGATACATTTCAAGTCGATCCTGACCAAAATGAGTCTGTGGTGTGAAATAATTTTTGCTTGAATGGATTAATTTAAGTCTGGGGTAGTCGTTCAACATTCTAACAGAGCTATGAACCCTGAAGTAAGATTTCTCTGAAACCGTTATAGATTTCAAATCGATCCTGACCAAAATGAGTCTGTAGTGTGAAATAATTTTTGCTTGAATGGATGGATTTTGGTTTGGTGTAGTCGTTCAACATCCTAACAGAGCTATGAACCCTGAAGTAAGATTTCTCTGAAACCGTTATAGATTTCAAATCGATCCTGACCAAAATGAGTCTGTAGTGTGAAATAATTTTTGCTTGAATGGATGGATTTTGGTTTGGTGTAGTCGTTCAACATTCTAACAGAGCTATGAACCCTGAAGTAAGATTTCTCTGAAACCATGATAGATTTTAAGTCGATCCTGACCAAAATGAGTCTGTGGTGTGAAATAATTTTTGCTTGAGTGGATGGATTTAAGTCTGGGGTAGTCGTTCAACATTCTAACAGAGCTACGAACCCTGAAGTAAGATTTCTCTGAAACCGTTATAAATTTCAAATCGATCCTGACCAAAATGAGTCTGTAGTGTGAAATAATTTTTGCTTGAATGGATGGATTTTGGTTTGGGGTAGTCGTTCAACATTCTAACAGAGCTATGAACACTGAAGTAAGATTTCTCTGAAACCATGATAGATTTCAAATCGATTCTGACCGAAATGAGTTTGTGGTGTGAAATAATTTTTGCTTGAATGGATGGATATATGTTTGGGGTAGTCGTTCAACATTCTAACAGAGCTATGAACCCTGAAGTAAGATTTCTCTGAAACCGTTATAGATTTCAAATCGATTCTGACGAAAATGAGGCTGTAGTGAGCAATAATTTTTGCTTGAGTGGATGGATTTTAGTTTGGGGTAGTCGTTCAACATTCTAACAGAGCTACGAACCCTGAAGTAAGATTTCTCTGAAACCGTTATAGATTTCAAATCGATCCTGACCAAAATGAGTCTGTGGTGTGAAATAATTTTTGCTTGAATGGATGGATTTAAGTCTGGGGTAGTCGTTCAACATTCTAACAGAGCTATGAACCCTGAAGTAAGATTTCTCTGAAACCGTTATAGATTTCAAATCGATCCTGACCAAAATGAGTCTGTAGTGTGAAATAATTTTTGCTTGAATGGATTAATTTTGGTTTGGGGTAGTCGTTCAACATCCTAACAGAGCTATGAACCCTGAAGTAAGATTTCTCTGAAACCATGATAGATTTCAAATCGATTCTGACCAAAATGAGTCTGTAGTGTGAAATAATTTTTGCTTGAACGGATGGATTTTGGTTTGGGGTAGACGTTCAACATTCTAACAGAGCTATGAACCCTGAAGTAAGATTTCTCTGAAACCGTTATAGATTTCAAATCGATCCTGACCAAAATGAGTCTGTAGTGTGAAATAATTTTTGCTTGAATGGATGGATTTTGGTTTGGGGTAGTCGTTCAACATTCTAACAGAGCTATGAACCCTGAAGTAAGATTTCTCTGAAACCATGATAGATTTCGAGTCGATCCTGACCAAAGTGAGTCTGTGTTGTGAAATAATTTTTGCTTGAATGGATGGATTTAAGTCTGGGGTAGTCGTTCAACATTTTAACAGAGCTACGAACCCTGAAGTAAGATTTCTCTGAAACCGTTATAGATTTCAAATCGATCCTGACCAAAATGAGTCTGTAGTGTGAAATAATTTTTGCTTGAATGGATGGATTTTGGTTTGGGGTAGTCGTTCAACATTCTAACAGAGCTATGAACCCTGGAGTAAGATTTCTCTGAAACCGTTATAGATTTCAAATCGATCCTGACCAAAATGAGTCTGTAGTGTGAAATAATTTTTGCTTGAATGGATGGATTTTGGTTTGGGGTAGTCGTTCAACATTCTAACAGAGCTATGAACCCGGAAGTAAGATTTCTCTGAAACCGTTATAGATTTCAAATCGATCCTGACCAAAATGAGTCTGTAGTGTGAAATAATTTTTGCTTGAATGGATGGATTTTGGTTTGGGGTAGTCGTTCAACATTCTAACAGAGCTATGAACCCTGAAATAAGATTTCTCTGAAACCATGATAGATTTCAAATCGATTCTGACCGAAATGAGTTCGTGGTGTGAAATAATTTTTGCTTGAATGGATGGATTTATGTTTGGGGTAGTCGTTCAACATTCTAACAGAGCTATGAACCCTGAAGTAAGATTTCTCTGAAACCGTTATAGATTTCAAGTCGATCCTGACCAAAATGAGTCTGTGGTGTGAAATAATTTTTGCTTGAATGGATGGATTTAAGTCTGGGGTAGTCGTTCAACATTCTAACAGAGCTATGAAACCTGAAGTAAGATTTCTCTGAAACCGTTATAGATTTCAAATCGATCCTGACCAAAATGAATCTGTAGTGTGAAATAATTTTTGCCTGAATGGATGGATTTTGGTTTGGTGTAGTCATTCAACATTCCAACAGAGCTATGAACCCATAAGTAAGATTTCTCTGAAACCATGATAGATTTCAAGTCGATCCTGACCAAAATGAGTCTGTAGTGTGAAATAATTTTTGCTTGAATGGATGGATTTTGGTTTGGGGTAGTCGTTCAACATTCTAACAGAGCTATGAACCCTGAAGTAAGATTTCTCTGAAACCGTTATAGATTTCAAATCGATCCTGACCAAAATGAGTCTGTAGTGTGAAATAATTTTTGCTTGAATGGATGGATTTTGGTTTGGGGTAGTCGTTCAACATTCTAACAGAGCTATGAACCCTGAAGTAAGATTTCTCTGAAACCGTTATAGATTTCAAATCGATCCTGACCAAAATGAGTCTGTAGTGTGAAATAATTTTTGCTTGAATGGATGGATTTAAGTCTGGGGTAGCCGTTCAACATTCTAACAGAGCTATGAACCCTGAAGTAAGATTTCTCTGAAACCGTTATAGATTTCAAATCGATCCTGACCAAAATGAGTCTGTAGTGTGAAATAATTTTTGCTTGAATGGATGGATTTTGGTTTGGGGTAGTCGTTCAACATTCTAACAGAGCTATGAACCCTGAAGTAAGATTTCTCTGAAACCGTTATAGATTTCAAATCGATCCTGACCAAAATGAGTCTGTAGTGTGAAATAATTTTTGCTTGAATGGATGGATTTTGGTTTGGTGTAGTCGTTCAACATTCTAACAGAGCTATGAACCCTGAAGTAAGATTTCTCTGAAACCATGATAGATTTTAAGTCGATCCTGACCAAAATGAGTCTGTGGTGTGAAATAATTTTTGCTTGAGTGGATGGATTTAAGTCTGGGGTAGTCGTTCAACATTCTAACAGAGCTACGAAACCTGAAGTAAGATTTCTCTGAAACCGTTATAGATTTCAAATCGATCCTGACCAAAATGAGTCTGTAGTGTGAAATAATTTTTGCTTGAATGGATGGATTTTGGTTTGGGGTAGTCGTTCAACATTCTAACAGAGCTATGAACCCTGAAGTAAGATTTCTCTGAAACCGTTATAGATTTCAAATCGATTCTGACCAAAATGAGTCTGTAGTGTGAAATAATTTTTGCTTGAATGGATGAATTTTGGTTTGGGGTAGTCGTTCAACATTCTAACAGAGCTATGAACCCTGAAGTAAGATTTCTCTGAAACCATGATAGATTTCAAATCGATTCTGACCAAAATGATTCTGTGGTGTGAAATAATTTTTGCTTGAATGGATGGATTTAAGTTTGGGGTAGTCGTTCAACATTCTAACAGAGCTATGAACCCTGAAGTAAGATTTCTGTGAAACCATGATAGATTTCAAGTCGATCCTGACCAAAATGAGTCTGTGGTGTGAAATAATTTTTGCTTGAATGGATGGATTTAAGTCTGGGGTAGTCGTTCAACATTCTAACAGAGCTATGAACCCTGAAGTAAGATTTCTCTGAAACCGTTATAGATTTCCAATCGATCCTGAGCAAAATGATTCTGTGGTGTGAAATAATTTTTGCTTGAATGGATGGATTTAAGTTTGGGGTAGTCGTTCAACATTCTAACAGAGCTATGAACCCTGAAGTAAGATTTCTCTGAAACCATGATAGATTTCAAGTCGATCCTGACCAAAATGAGTCTGTGGTGTGAAATAATTTTTGCTTGAATGGATGGATTTAAGTCTGGGGTAGTCGTTCAACATTCTAACAGAGCTATGAACCCTGAAGTAAGATTTCTCTGAAACCATGATAGATTTCAAATCGATTCTGACCAAAATGATTCTGTGGTGTGAAATAATTTTTGCTTGAATGGATGGATTTAAGTTTGGGGTAGTCGTTCAACATTCTAACAGAGCTATGAACCCTGAAGTAAGATTTCTCTGAAACCATGATAGATTTCAAGTCGATCCTGACCAAAATGAGTCTGTGGTGTGAAATAATTTTTGCTTGAATGGATGGATTTAAGTCTGGGGTAGTCGTTCAACATTCTAACAGAGCTACGAACCCTGAAGTAAGATTTCTCTGAAACCGTTATAGATTTCAAATCGATCCTGACCAAAATGATTCTGTGGTGTGAAATAATTTTTGCTTGAATGGATGGATTTAAGTTTGGGGTAGTCGTTCAACATTCTACCAGAGCTATGAACCCTGAAGTAAGATTTCTCTGAAACCATGATAGATTTCAAATCGATTCTGACCAAAATGATTCTGTGGTGTGAAATAATTTTTGCTTGAGTGGATGGATTTTAGTTTGGGGTAGTCGTTCAACATTCTAACAGAGCTATGAACCCTGAAGTAAGATTTCTCTGAAACCATGATAGATTTCAAATCGATTCTGACCAAAATGATTCTGTGGTGTGAAATAATTTTTGCTTGAATGGATGGATTTAAGTTTGGGGTAGTCGTTCAACATTCTAACAGAGCTATGAACCCTGAAGTAAGATTTCTCTGAAACCATGATAGATTTCAAGTCGATCCTGACCAAAATGAGTCTGTGGTGTGAAATAATTTTTGCTTGAATGGATGGATTTAAGTCTGGGGTAGTCGTTCAACATTCTAACAGAGCTATGAACCCTGAAGTAAGATTTCTCTGAAACCGTTATAGATTTCAAATCGATCCTGAGCAAAATGAGTCTGTAGTGTGAAATAATTTTTGCTTGAGTGGATGGATTTTGGTTTGGGGTAGTCGTTCAACATTCTAACAGAGCCATGAACCCTGAAGTAAGATTTCTCTGAAACCATGATAGATTTCAAATCGATCCTGACCAAAATGAGTCTGTGGTGTGAAATAATTTTTGCTTGAATGGATGGATTTAAGTCTGGGGTAGTCGTTCAACATTCTAACAGAGCTATGAACCCTGAAGTAAGATTTCTCTGAAACCATGATAGATTTCAAATCGATCCTGACCAAAATGAGTCTGTGGTGTGAAATAATTTTTGCTTGAATGGATGGATTTAAGTCTGGGGTAGTCGTTCAACATTCTAACAGAGCTATGAACCCTGAAGTAAGATTTCTCTGAAACCGTTATAGATTTCAAATCGATTTTGACCAAAATGAGTCTGTAGTGTGAAATAATTTTTGCTTGAATGGATGGATTTTGGTTGGGGGTAGTCGTTCAACATTCTAACAGAGCTATGAACCCTGAAGTAAGATTTCTCTGAAACCGTTATAGATTTCAAATCGATCCTGACCAAAATGAGTCTGTGGTGTGAAATAATTTTTGCTTGAATGGATGGATTTTGGTTTGGGGTAGTCGTTCAACATTCTAACAGAGCTATGAACCCTGAAGTAAGATTTCTCTGAAACCATGATAGATTTCAAATCGGTTTTGACCGAAATGCGTCTGTAGTGAGCAATAATTTTTGCTTGAGTGGATGGATTTTAGTTTGGGGTAGTCGTTCAACATTCTAATAGAGCTATGAACCCTGAAGTAAGATTTCTCTGAAACCATGATAGATTTCAAATCGATTTTGACCGAAATGCGTCTGTAGTGAGCAATAATTTTTGCTTGAGTGGATGGATTTTAGTTTGGGGTAGTCGTTCAACATTCTAACAGAGCTATGAACCCGGAAGTATGATTTCTCTAAAAACATGATAGATTTCAAGTCGATCCTGACCAAAATGAGTCTGTGGTGTGAAATATTTTTTGCTTGAATGGATGGATTTAAGTTTGGTTTAGTCGTTCAACATTCTAACAGAGCTACGAACCCTGAAGTAAGATTTCTCTGAAAACATGTTAGATTTCAAGTCGATCCTGACCAAAATGAGTCTGTGGTGTGAAATAATTTTTGATTGTATGGATGGATTTAAGTTTGGGGTAGTCGTTCAACATTCTAACAGAGCTATGAACCCAGAAGTAAGATTTCTCTGAAACCATGATAGATTTCAAGTCGATCCTGACCAAAATGAGTCTGTGGTGTGAAATTATTTTTGCTTGAGTGGATGGATTTTAGTTTGGGGTAGTCGTTCAACATTCTAACAGAGCTACGAACCCTGAAGTAAGATTTCTCTGAAACCATGATAGATTTCAAGTCGATCCTGACCAAAATGAGTCTGTGGTGTGAAATAATTTTTGCTTGAATGGATGGATTTAAGTTTGGGGTAGTCGTTCAACATTCTAACAGAGCTATGAACAGTGAAGTAAGATTTCTCTGAAACCATGATAGATTTCAAATCGATTCTGACCGAAATGCGTCTGTAGTGAGCAATAATTTTTGCTTGAGTGAATGGATTTTAGTTTGGAGTAGTCGTTCAACATTCTAACAGATCTACGAACCCTGAAGTAAGATTTCTCTGAAAACATGAAAGATTTCAAATCGATCCTGACCAAAATGAGTCTGTGGTGTGAAATAATTTTTGCTTGAATGGATGGATTTTAGTTTGGGGTAGTCGTTCAACATTCTAACAGAGCTACGAACCCTGAAGTAAGATTTCTCTGAAACCATGATAGATTTCAAATCGATTTTGACCGAAATGCGTCTGTAGTGTGAAATAATTTTTGCTTGAGTGGATGGATTTTAGTTTGGGGTAGTCGTTCAACATTCTAATAGAGCTATGAACCCTGAAGTAAGATTTCTCTGAAACCATGATAGATTTCAAATCGATTTTGACCGAAATGCGTCTGTAGTGTGCAATAATTTTTGCTTGAGTGGATGGATTTTAGTTTGGGGTAGTCGTTCAACATTCTAACAGAGCTATGAACCCGGAAGTATGATTTCTCTAAAAACATGATAGATTTCAAATCGATCCTGACCAAAATGAGTCTGTGGTGTGAAATATTTTTTGCTTGAATGGATGGATTTAAGTTTGGGGTAGTCGTTCAACATTCTAACAGAGCTACGAACAGTGAAGTAAGATTTTTCTGAAACCATGATAGATTTCAAATCGATCCTGACCAAAATGAGTCTGTAGTGTGAAATAATTTTTACTTGAGTGGATGGATTTTAGTTTGGGATAGTCGTTCAACATTCTAACAGAGCTATGAACCCGGAAGTAAGATTTCTCTGAAAACATGATAGATTTCAAGTCGATCCTGACCAAAATGAGTCTGTGTTGTGAAATATTTTTTGCTTGAATGGATGGATTTAAGTTTGGGGTAGTCGTTCAACATTCTAACAGAGCTACGAACAGTGAAGTAAGATTTCTCTGAAACCATGATAGATTTCAAATCGATCCTGACCAAAATGAGTCTGTGGTGTGAAATAATTTTTGCTTGAGTGGATGGATTTTAGTTTGGGGTAGTCGTTCAACATTCTAACAGAGCTACGAAACCTGGAGTAAGTTTTCTCTGAAACCATGATAGATTTCAAATCGATTTTGACCGAAATGCGTCTGTAGTGAGCAATAATTTTTGCTTGAGTAGATGGATTTTAGTTTGGGGTAGTCGTTCAACATTCTAACAGAGCTACGAACCCTGAAGTAAGATTTCTCTGAAACCATGATAGATTTCAAATCGATTTTGACCGAAATGCGTCTGTAGTGAGCAATAATTTTTGCTTGAGTGGATGGATTTTAGTTTGGGGTAGTCGTTCAACATTCTAATAGAGCTATGAACCCTGAAGTAAGATTTCTCTGAAACCATGATAGATTTCAAATCGATTTTGACCGAAATGCGTCTGTAGTGAGCAATAATTTTTGCTTGAGTGGATGGATTTTAGTTTGGGGTAGTCGTTCAACATTCTAACAGAGCTATGAACCCGGAAGTATGATTTCTCTAAAAACATGATAGATTTCAAATCGATCCTGACCAAAATTAGTCTGTAGTGTGAAATAATTTTTGCTTGAGTGGATGGATTTTAGTTTGGGATAGTCGTTCAACATTCCAGCAGAGCTACGAACCCGGAAGTAAGATTTCTCTGAAACCATGATAGATTTCAAGCCGATCCTGACCAAAATGAGTCTGTGGTGTGAAATATTTTTTGCTTGAATGGATGGATTTAAGTTTGGGGTAGTCGTTCAACATTCTAACAGAGCTACGAACCCTGAAGTAAGATTTCTCTGAAACCATGATAGATTTCAAATCGATTTTGACCGAAATGCGTCTGTAGTGAGCAATAATTTTTGCTTGAGTGGATGGATTTTAGTTTGGGGTAGTCGTTCAACATTCTAACAGAGCTATGAACCCGGAAGTATGATTTCTCTAAAAACATGATAGATTTCAAGTCGATCCTGACCAAAATGAGTCTGTGGTGTGAAATATTTTTTGCTTGAATGGATGGATTTAAGTTTGGGGTAGTCGTTCAACATTCTAACAGAGCTACGAACCCTGAAGTAAGATTTCTCTGAAAACATGTTAGATTTCAAGTCGATCCTGACCAAAATGAGTCTGTGGTGTGAAATAATTTTTGCTTGAGTGGATGGATTTTAGTTTGGGGTAGTCGTTCAACATTCTAACAGAGCTATGAACCCTGAAGTAAGATTTCTCTGAAACCATGATAGATTTCAAATCGATTTTGACCGAAATGCGTCTGTAGTGAGCAATAATTTTTGCTTGAGTGGATGGATTTTAGTTTGGGGTAGTCGTTCAACATTCTAACAGAGCTATGAACCCGGAAGTATGATTTCTCTAAAAACATGATAGATTTCAAATCGATCCTGACCAAAATTAGTCTGTAGTGTGAAATAATTTTTGCTTGAGTGGATGGATTTTAGTTTGGGATAGTCGTTCAACATTCCAGCAGAGCTATGAACCCGGAAGTAAGATTTCTCTGAAACCATGATAGATTTCAAGCCGATCCTGACCAAAATGAGTCTGTAGTGTGAAATAATTTTTGCTTGAGTGGATGGATTTTAGTTTGGGGTAGTCGTTCAACATTCTAACAGAGCTACGAACCCTGAAGTAAGATTTCTCCGAAACCATGATAGATTTCAAATCGATTTTGACCGAAATGCGTCTGTAGTGAGCAATAATTTTTGCTTGAGTGGATGGATTTTAGTTTGGGGTAGTCGTTCAACATTCTAACAGAGCTATGAACCCGGAAGTATGATTTCTCTAAAAACATGATAGATTTCAAGTCGATCCTGACCAAAATGAGTCTGTGGTGTGAAATATTTTTTGCTTGAATGGATGGATTTAAGTTTGGGGTAGTCGTTCAACATTCTAACAGAGCTACGAACCCTGAAGTAAGATTTCTCTGAAAACATGTTAGATTTCAAGTCGATCCTGACCAAAATGAGTCTGTGGTGTGAAATAATTTTTGCTTGAGTGGATGGATTTTAGTTTGGGGTAGTCGTTCAACATTCTAACAGAGCTACGAACCCTGAAGTAATATTTCTCTGAAACCATGATAGATTTCAAATCGATTCTGACCGAAATGCGTCTGTAGTGAGCAATAATTTTTGCTTGAGTGAATGGATTTTAGTTTGGAGTAGTCGTTCAACATTCTAACAGATCTACGAACCCTGAAGTAAGATTTCTCGGAAAACATGAAAGATTTCAAATCGATCCTGACCAAAATGAGTCTGTGGTGTGAAATAATTTTTGCTTGAGTGGATGGATTTTAGTTTGGGGTAGTCGTTCAACATTCTAACAGAGCTACGAACCCTGAAGTAAGATTTCTCTGAAACCATGATAGATTTCAAATCGATTTTGACCGAAATGCGTCTGTAGTGTGAAATAATTTTTGCTTGAGTGGATGGATTTTAGTTTGGGGTAGTCGTTCAACATTCTAATAGAGCTATGAACCCTGAAGTAAGATTTCTCTGAAACCATGATAGATTTCAAATCGATTTTGACCGAAATGCGTCTGTAGTGAGCAATAATTTTTGCTTGAGTGGATGGATTTTAGTTTGGGGTATTCGTTCAACATTCTAACAGAGCTACGAATCCTGAAGTAAGATTTCTCTGAAACCATGATAGATTTCAAATCGATTTTGACCAAAATGAGTCTGTAGTGTGAAATAATTTTTGCTTGAGTGGATGGATTTTAGTTTGGGATAGTCGTTCAACATTCCAGCAGAGCTATGAACCCGGAAGTAAGATTTCTCTGAAACCATGATAGATTTCAAGCCGATCCTGACCAAAATGAGTCTGTGGTGTGAAATATTTTTTGCTTGAATGGATGGATTTAAGTTTGGGGTAGTCGTTCAACATTCTAACAGAGCTACGAACCCTGAAGTAAGATTTCTCTGAAACCATGATAGATTTCAAGTCGATCCTGACCAAAATGAGTCTGTGGTGTGAAATAATTTTTGCTTGAATGGATGGATTTAAGTTTGGGGTAGTCGTTCAACATTCTAACAGAGCTACGAACAGTGAAGTAAGATTTCTCTGAAACCATGATAGATTTCAAGTCGATCCTGACCAAAATGAGTCTGTGGTGTGAAATAATTTTTGCTTGAGTGGATGGATTTTAGTTTGGGGTAGTCGTTCAACATTCTAACAGAGCTACGAACCCTGAAGTAAGATTTCTCTGAAACCATGATAGATTTCAAGTCGATCCTGACCAAAATGAGTCTGTGGTGTGAAATAATTTTTGCTTGAATGGATGGATTTAAGTTTGGGGTAGTCGTTCAACATTCTAACAGAGCTACGAACAGTGAAGTAAGATTTCTCTGAAACCATGATAGATTTCAAATCGATTCTGACCGAAATGCGTCTGTAGTGAGCAATAATTTTTGCTTGAGTGAATGGATTTTAGTTTGGAGTAGTCGTTCAACATTCTAACAGATCTACGAACCCTGAAGTAAGATTTCTCTGAAAACATGAAAGATTTCAAATTGATCCTGACCAAAATGAGTCTGTGGTGTGAAATAATTTTTGCTTGAGTGGATGGATTTTAGTTTGGGGTAGTCGTTCAACATTCTAACAGAGCTACGAACCCTGAAGTAAGATTTCTCTGAAACCATGATAGATTTCAAATCGATTTTGACCGAAATGCGTCTGTAGTGTGAAATAATTTTTGCTTGAGTGGATGGATTTTAGTTTGGGGTAGTCGTTCAACATTCTAATAGAGCTATGAACCCTGAAGTAAGATTTCTCTGAAACCATGATAGATTTCAAATCGATTTTGACCGAAATGCGTCTGTAGTGAGCAATAATTTTTGCTTGAGTGGATGGATTTTAGTTTGGGGTAGTCGTTCAACATTCTAACAGAGCTATGAACCCGGAAGTATGATTTCTCTAAAAACATGATAGATTTCAAATCGATCATGACCAAAATGAGTCTGTGGTGTGAAATATTTTTTGCTTGAATGGATGGATTTAAGTTTGGGGTAGTCGTTCAACATTCTAACAGAGCTACGAACAGTGAAGTAAGATTTCTCTGAAACCATGATAGATTTCAAATCGATTTTGACCGAAATGCGTCTGTAGTGAGCAATAATTTTTGCTTGAGTGGATGGATTTTAGTTTGGGGTAGTCGTTCAACATTCTAACAGAGCTATGAACCCGGAAGTATGATTTCTCTAAAAACATGATAGATTTCAAATCGATCCTGACCAAAATGAGTCTGTAGTGTGAAATAATTTTTGCTTGAGTGGATGGATTTTAGTTTGGGATAGTCGTTCAACATTCTAACAGAGCTATGAACCCGGAAGTAAGATTTCTCTGAAAACATGATAGATTTCAAGTCGATCCTGACCAAAATGAGTCTGTGGTGTGAAATATTTTTTGCTTGAATGGATGGATTTAAGTTTGGGGTAGTCGTTCAACATTCTAACAGAGCTACGAACAGTGAAGTAAGATTTCTCTGAAACCATGATAGATTTCAAATCGATCCTGACCAAAATGAGTCTGTGGTGTGAAATAATTTTTGCTTGAGTGGATGGATTTTAGTTTGGTGAAGTCGTTCAACATTCTAACAGAGCTACGAAACCTGAAGTAAGTTTTCTCTGAAACCATGATAGATTTCAAATCGATTTTGACCGAAATGCGTCTGTAGTGAGCAATAATTTTTGCTTGAGTGGATGGATTTTAGTTTGGGGTAGTCGTTCAACATTCTAACAGAGCTACGAACCCTGAAGTAAGATTTCTCTGAAACCATGATAGATTTCAAATCGATTTTGACCGAAATGCGTCTGTAGTGAGCAATAATTTTTGCTTGAGTGGATGGATTTTAGTTTGGGGTAGTCGTTCAACATTCTAACAGATCTACGAACCCTGAAGTAAGATTTCTCTGAAAACATGAAAGATTTCAAATTGATCCTGACCAAAATGAGTCTGTGGTGTGAAATAATTTTTGCTTGAGTGGATGGATTTTAGTTTGGGGTAGTCGTTCAACATTCTAACAGAGCTACGAACCCTGAAGTAAGATTTCTCTGAAACCATGATAGATTTCAAGTCGATCCTGACCAAAATGAGTCTGTGGTGTGAAATAATTTTTGCTTGAATGGATGGATTTAAGTTTGGGGTAGTCGTTCAACATTCTAACAGAGCTACGAACAGTGAAGTAAGATTTCTCTGAAACCATGATAGATTTCAAATCGATTCTGACCGAAATGCGTCTGTAGTGAGCAATAATTTTTGCTTGAGTGAATGGATTTTAGTTTGGAGTAGTCGTTCAACATTCTAACAGATCTACGAACCCTGAAGTAAGATTTCTCTGAAAACATGAAAGATTTCAAATTGATCCTGACCAAAATGAGTCTGTGGTGTGAAATAATTTTTGCTTGAGTGGATGGATTTTAGTTTGGGGTAGTCGTTCAACATTCTAACAGAGCTACGAACCCTGAAGTAAGATTTCTCTGAAACCATGATAGATTTCAAATCGATTTTGACCGAAATGCGTCTGTAGTGTGAAATAATTTTTGCTTGAGTGGATGGATTTTAGTTTGGGGTAGTCGTTCAACATTCTAATAGAGCTATGAACCCTGAAGTAAGATTTCTCTGAAACCATGATAGATTTCAAATCGATTTTGACCGAAATGCGTCTGTAGTGAGCAATAATTTTTGCTTGAGTGGATGGATTTTAGTTTGGGGTAGTCGTTCAACATTCTAACAGAGCTATGAACCCGGAAGTATGATTTCTCTAAAAACATGATAGATTTCAAATCGATCATGACCAAAATGAGTCTGTGGTGTGAAATATTTTTTGCTTGAATGGATGGATTTAAGTTTGGGGTAGTCGTTCAACATTCTAACAGAGCTACGAACAGTGAAGTAAGATTTCTCTGAAACCATGATAGATTTCAAATCGATTTTGACCGAAATGCGTCTGTAGTGAGCAATAATTTTTGCTTGAGTGGATGGATTTTAGTTTTTGGTAGTCGTTCAACATTCTAACAGAGCTATGAACCCGGAAGTATGATTTCTCTAAAAACATGATAGATTTCAAATCGATCCTGACCAAAATGAGTCTGTAGTGTGAAATAATTTTTGCTTGAGTGGATGGATTTTAGTTTGGGATAGTCGTTCAACATTCTAACAGAGCTATGAACCCGGAAGTAAGATTTCTCTGAAACCATGATAGATTTCAAGTCGATCCTGACCAAAATGAGTCTGTGGTGTGAAATATTTTTTGCTTGAATGGATGGATTTAAGTTTGGGGTAGTCGTTCAACATTCTAACAGAGCTACGAACAGTGAAGTAAGATTTCTCTGAAACCATGATAGATTTCAAATCGATCCTGACCAAAATGAGTCTGTGGTGTGAAATAATTTTTGCTTGAGTGGATGGATTTTAGTTTGGTGAAGTCGTTCAACATTCTAACAGAGCTACGAAACCTGAAGTAAGTTTTCTCTGAAACCATGATAGATTTCAAATCGATTTTGACCGAAATGCGTCTGTAGTGAGCAATAATTTTTGCTTGAGTGGATGGATTTTAGTTTGGGGTAGTCGTTCAACATTCTAACAGAGCTACGAACCCTGAAGTAAGATTTCTCTGAAACCATGATAGATTTCAAATCGATTTTGACCGAAATGCGTCTGTAGTGAGCAATAATTTTTGCTTGAGTGGATGGATTTTAGTTTGGGGTAGTCGTTCAACATTCTAACAGAGCTACGAAACCTGAAGTAAGTTTTCTCTGAAACCATGATAGATTTCAAATCGATTTTGACCGAAATGCGTCTGTAGTGAGCAATAATTTTTGTTTGAGTGGATGGATTTTAGTTTGGGGTAGTCGTTCAACATTCTAATAGAGCTATGAACCCTGAAGTAAGATTTCTCTGAAACCATGATAGATTTCAAATCGATTTTGACCGAAATGCGTCTGTAGTGAGCAATAATTTTTGCTTGAGTGGATGGATTTTAGTTTGGGGTAGTCGTTCAACATTCTAACAGAGCTACGAACCCTGAAGTAAGATTTCTCTGAAACCATGATAGATTTCAAATCGATTTTGACCGAAATGCGTCTGTAGTGAGCAATAATTTTTGCTTGACTGGATGGATTTTAGTTTGGGGTAGTCGTTCAACATTCTAATAGAGCTATGAACCCTGAAGTAAGATTTCTCTGAAACCATGATAGATTTCAAATCGATTTTGACCGAAATGCGTCTGTAGTGAGCAATAATTTTTGCTTGAGTGGATGGATTTTAGTTTGGGGTAGTCGTTCAACATTCTAACAGAGCTATGAACCCGGAAGTATGATTTCTCTAAAAACATGATAGATTTCAAATCGATCCTGACCAAAATTAGTCTGTAGTGTGAAATAATTTTTGCTTGAGTGGATGGATTTTAGTTTGGGATAGTCGTTCAACATTCCAGCAGAGCTATGAACCCGGAAGTAAGATTTCTCTGAAACCATGATAGATTTCAAGCCGATCCTGACCAAAATGAGTCTGTGGTGTGAAATAATTTTTGCTTGAGTGGATGGATTTTAGTTTGGGGTAGTCGTTCAACATTCTAACAGAGCTACGAACCCTGAAGTAAGATTTCTCTGAAACCATGATAGATTTCAAATCGATCCTGACCAAAATGAGTCTGTGGTGTGAAATAATTTTTGCTTGAGTGGATGGATTTTAGTTTGGGGTAGTCGTTCAACATTCTAACAGAGCTACGAACCCTGAAGTAAGATTTCTCTGAAACCATGATAGATTTCAAATCGATTTTGACCGAAATGCGTCTGTAGTGAGCAATAATTTTTGCTTGAGTGGATGGATTTTAGTTTGGGGTAGTCTTTCAACATTCTAACAGAGCTACGAAACCTGAAGTAAGATTTCTCTGAAACCATTATAGATTTCAAATCGATTTTGACCGAAATGCGTCTGTAGTGAGCAATAATTTTTGCTTGAATGGATGGATTTTGGTTTGGGGTAGTCGTTCAACATTCTAACAGAGCTATGAACCCTGAAGTAAGATTTCTCTGAAACCGTTATAGATTTCAAATCGATCGTGACCAAAATGAGTCTGTAGTGTGAAATAATTTTTGATTGAATGGATGGATTTTGGTTTGGTGTAGTCGTTCAACATTCTAACAGAGCTATGAACCCTGAAGTAAGATTTCTCTGAAACCATGATAGATTTCAAGTCGATCCTGACCAAAATGAGTCTGTGGTGTGAAATATTTTTTGCTTGAATGGATGGATTTAAGTTTGGGGTAGTCGTTCAACATTCTAACAGAGCTACGAACCCTGAAGTAAGATTTCTCTGAAAACATGTTAGATTTCAAGTCGATCCTGACCAAAATAAGTCTGTGGTGTGAAATAATTTTTGATTGTATGGATGGATTTAAGTTTGGGGTAGTCGTTCAACATTCTAACAGAGCTATGAACCCGGAAGTAAGATTTCTCTGAAAACATGATAGATTTCAAGTCGATCCTGACCAAAATGAGTCTGTGGTGTGAAATAATTTTTGCTTGAGTGGATGGATTTTAGTTTGGGGTAGTCGTTCAACATTCTAACAGAGCTACGAACCCTGAAGTAAGATTTCTCTGAAACCATGATAGATTTCAAATCGATTCTGACCGAAATGCGTCTGTAGTGAGCAATAATTTTTGCTTGAGTGAATGGATTTTAGTTTGGAGTAGTCGTTCAACATTCTAACAGATCTACGAACCCTGAAGTAAGATTTCTCTGAAAACATGAAAGATTTCAAATCGATCCTGACCAAAATGAGTCTGTGGTGTGAAATAATTTTTGCTTGAGTGGATGGATTTTAGTTTGGGGTAGTCGTTCAACATTCTAATAGAACTATGAACCCTGAAGTAAGATTTCTCTGAAACCATGATAGATTTCAAATCGATTTTGACCGAAATGCGTCTGTAGTGAGCAATAATTTTTGCTTGAGTGGATGGATTTTAGTTTGGGGTAGTCGTTCAACATTCTAACAGAGCTACGAATCCTGAAGTAAGATTTCTCTGAAACCATGATAGATTTCAAATCGATTTTGAATGAAATGCGTCTGTAGTGAGCAATAATTTTTGCTTGAGTGGATGGATTTTAGTTTGGGGTAGTCGTTCAACATTCTAATAGAGCTATGAACCCTGAAGTAAGATTTCTCTGAAACCATGATAGATTTCAAATCGATTTTGACCGAAATGCGTCTGTAGTGAGCAATAATTTTTGCTTGAGTGGATGGATTTTAGTTTGGGGTAGTCGTTCAACATTCTAACAGAGCTACGAATCCTGAAGTAAGATTTCTCTGAAACCATGATAGATTTCAAATCGATTTTGACCGAAATGCGTCTGTAGTGTGAAATAATTTTTGCTTGAGTGGATGGATTTTAGTTTGGGGTAGTCGTTCAACATTCTAATAGAGCTATGAACCCTGAAGTAAGATTTCTCTGAAACCATGATAGATTTCAAATCGATTTTGACCGAAATGCGTCTGTAGTGAGCAATAATTTTTGCTTGAGTGGATGGATTTTAGTTTGGGGTAGTCGTTCAACATTCTAACAGAGCTACGAATCCTGAAGTAAGATTTCTCTGAAACCATGATAGATTTCAAATCGATTTTGACCGAAATGCGTCTGTAGTGAGCAATAATTTTTGCTTGAGTGGATGGATTTTAGTTTGGGGTAGTCGTTCAACATTCTAACAGAGCTATGAACCCGGAAGTATGATTTCTCTAAAAACATGATAGATTTCAAATCGATCCTGACCAAAATGAGTCTGTAGTGTGAAATAATTTTTGCTTGAGTGGATGGATTTTAGTTTGGGATAGTCGTTCAACATTCCAGCAGAGCTATGAACCCGGAAGTAAGATTTCTCTGAAACCATGATAGATTTCAAGCCGATCCTGACCAAAATGAGTCTGTGGTGTGAAATATTTTTTGCTTGAATGGATGGATTTAAGTTTGGGGTAGTCGTTCAACATTCTAACAGAGCTACGAACAGTGAAGTAAGATTTCTCTGAAACCATGATAGATTTCAAATCGATCCTGACCAAAATGAGTCTGTAGTGTGAAATAATTTTTGCTTGAGTGGATGGATTTTAGTTTGGGATAGTCGTTCAACATTCTAACAGAGCTATGAACCCGGAAGTAAGATTTCTCTGAAAACATGATAGATTTCAAATCGATTCTGACCGAAATGCGTCTGTAGTGAGCAATAATTTTTGCTTGAGTGAATGGATTTTAGTTTGGAGTAGTCGTTCAACATTCTAACAGATCTACGAACCCTGAAGTAAGATTTCTCTGAAAACATGAAAGATTTCAAATCGATCCTGACCAAAATGAGTCTGTGGTGTGAAATAATTTTTGCTTGAGTGGATGGATTTAAGTTTGGGGTAGTCGTTCAACATTCTAATAGAGCTATGAACCCTGAAGTAAGATTTCTCTGAAACCATGATAGATTTCAAATCGATTTTGACCGAAATGCGTCTGCAGTGAGCAATAATTTTTGCTTGAGTGGATGGATTTTAGTTTGGGGTAGTCCTTCAACATTCTAACAGAGCTATGAACCCGGAAGTATGATTTCTCTAAAAACATGATAGATTTCAAGTCGATCCTGACCAAAATGAGTCTGTGGTGTGAAATATTTTTTGCTTGAATGGATGGATTTAAGTTTGGGGTAGTCGTTCAACATTCTAACAGAGCTACGAACAGTGAAGTAAGATTTCTCTGAAACCATGATAGATTTCAAATCGATCCTGACCAAAATGAGTCTGTGGTGTGAAATAATTTTTGCTTGAGTGGATGGATTTTAGTATGGGGTAGTCGTTCAACATTCTAACAAAGCTACGAACCCTGAAGTAAGTTTTCTCTGAAACCATGATAGATTTCAAATCGATTTTGACCGAAATGCGTCTGTAGTGAGCAATAATTTTTGCTTGAGTGGATGGATTTTAGTTTGGGGTAGTCGTTCAACATTCTAACAGAGCTATGAACCCGGAAGTATGATTTCTCTAAAAACGTGATAGATTTCAAATCGATCCTGACCAAAATGAGTCTGTAGTGTGAAATAATTTTTGCTTGAGTGGATGGATTTTAGTTTGGGATAGTCGTTCAACATTCCAGCAGAGCTATGAACCCGGAAGTAAGATTTCTCTGAAACCATGATAGATTTCAAGCCGATCCTGACCAAAATGAGTCTGTGGTGTGAAATATTTTTTGCTTGAATGGATGGATTTTAGTTTGGGGTAGTCGTTCAACATTCTAACAGAGCTACGAACCCTGAAGTAAGATTTCTCTGAAAACATGATAGATTTCAAGTCGATCCTGACCTAAATGAGTCTGTGGTGTGAAATATTTTTTGCTTGAATGGATGGATTTAAGTTTGGGGTAGTCGTTCAACATTCTAACAGAGCTACGAACAGTGAAGTTAGATTTCTCTGAAACCATGATAGATTTCAAATCGATTTTGACCGAAATGCGTCTGTAGTGAGCAATAATTTTTGCTTGAGTGGATGGATTTTAGTTTGGGGTAGTCGTTCAACATTCTAACAGAGCTACGAACCCTGAAGTAAGATTTCTCTGAAACCATGATAGATTTCAAATCGATTTTGACCGAAATGCGTCTGTAGTGAGCAATAATTTTTGCTTGAGTGGATGGATTTTAGTTTGGGGTAGTCGTTCAACATTCTAACAGAGCTATGAACCCGGAAGTAAGATTTCTCTGAAACCATGATAGATTTCAAGCCGATCCTGACCAAAATGAGTCTGTGGTGTGAAATATTTTTTGCTTGAATGGATGGATTTAAGTTTGGGGTAGTCGTTCAACATTCTAACAGAGCTACGAACCCTGAAGTAAGTTTTCTCTGAAACCATGATAGATTTCAAATCGATTTTGACCGAAATGCGTCTGTAGTGAGCAATAATTTTTGCTTGAGTGGATGGATTTTAGTTTGGGGTAGTCGTTCAACATTCTAACAGAGCTACGAACCCTGAAGTAAGATTTCTCTGAAACCATGATAGATTTCAAATCGATTTTGACCGAAATGCGTCTGTAGTGTGAAATAATTTTTGCTTGAGTGGATGGATTTTAGTTTGGGGTAGTCGTTCAACATTCTAATAGAGCTATGAACCCTGAAGTAAGATTTCTCTGAAACCATGATAGATTTCAAATCGATTTTGACCGAAATGCGTCTGTAGTGAGCAATAATTTTTGCTTGAGTGGATGGATTTTAGTTTGGGGTAGTCGTTCAACATTCTAACAGAGCTATGAACCCGGAAGTATGATTTCTCTAAAAACATGATAGATTTCAAGTCGATCCTGACCAAAATGAGTCTGTGGTGTGAAATATTTTTTGCTTGAATGGATGGATTTAAGTTTGGGTAGTCGTTCAACATTCTAACAAAACTACGAACCCTGAAGTAAGATTTCTCTGAAACCATGATAGATTTCAAATCGATCCTGACCAAAATGAGTCTGTGGTGTGAAATAATTTTTGCTTGAGTGGATGGATTTTAGTTTGGGGTAGTCGTTCAACATTCTAACAGAGCTACGAACCCTGAAGTAAGTTTTCTCTGAAACCATGATAGATTTCAAATCGATTTTGACCGAAATGCGTCTGTAGTGAGCAATAATTTTTGCTTGAGTGGATGGATTTTAGTTTGGGGTAGTCGTTCAACATTCTAACAGAGCTACGAACCCTGAAGTAAGATTTCTCTGAAACCATGATAGATTTCAAATCGATTTTGACCGAAATGCGTCTGTAGTGAGCAATAATTTTTGGCTTGAGTGGATGGATTTTAGTTTGGGGTAGTCGTTCAACATTCTAACAGAGCTATGAACCCGGAAGTAAGATTTCTCTGAAACCATGATAGATTTCAAGCCGATCCTGACCAAAATGAGTCTGTGGTGTGAAATATTTTTTGCTTGAATGGATAGATTTAAGTTTGGGGTAGTCGTTCAACATTCTAACAGAGCTACGAACCCTGAAGTAAGATTTCTCTGAAAACATGATAGATTTCAAGTCGATCCTGACCTAAATGAGTCTGTGGTGTGAAATATTTTTTGCTTGAATGGATGGATTTAAGTTTGGGGTAGTCGTTCAACATTCTAACAGAGCTACGAACAGTGAAGTAAGATTTCTCTGAAACCATGATAGATTTCAAATCGATCCTGACCAAAATGAGTCTGTGGTGTGAAATAATTTTTGCTTGAGTGGATGGATTTTAGTTTGGGGTAGTCGTTCAACATTCTAATAGAGCTACGAACCCTGAAGTAAGATTTCTCTGAAACCATGATAGATTTCAAATCGATTTTGACCGAAATGCGTCTGTAGTGAGCAATAATTTTTGCTTGAGTGGATGGATTTTAGTTTGGGGTAGTCGTTCAACATTCTAACAGAGCTATGAACCCGGAAGTATGATTTCTCTAAAAACATGATAGATTTCAAATCGATCCTGACCAAAATGAGTCTGTAGTGTGAAATAATTTTTGCTTGAGTGGATGGATTTTAGTTTGGGGTAGTCGTTCAACATTCTAACAGAGCTACGAACAGTGAAGTAAGATTTCTCTGAAACCATGATAGATTTCAAATCGATCCTGACCAAAATGAGTCTGTGCTGTGAAATAATTTTTGCTTGAGAGGATGGATTTTAGTTTGGGGTAGTCGTTCAACATTCTAACAGAGCTACGAACCCTGAAGTAAGATTTCTCTGAAACCATGATAGATTTCAAATCGATCCTGACCAAAATGAGTCTGTGGTGTGAAATAATTTTTGCTTGAGTGGATGGATTTTAGTTTGGGGTAGTCGTTCAACATTCTAACAGAGCTACGAACCCTGAAGTAAGATTTCTCTGAAACCATGATAGATTTCAAATCGATCCTGACCAAAATGAGTCTGTTGTGTGAAATAATTTTTGCTTGAGTGGATGGATTTTAGTTTGGGGTAGTCGTTCAACATTCTAACAGAGCTACGAACCCTGAAGTAAGATTTCTCTGAAACCATGATAGATTTCAAATCGATTTTGACCGAAATGCGTCTGTAGTGAGAAATAATTTTTGCTTGAGTGGATGGATTTTAGTTTGGGGTAGTCGTTCAACATTCTAACAGAGCTACGAACCCTGAAGTAAGATTTCTCTGAAACCATGATAGATTTCAAATCGATTTTGACAGAAATGCGTCTGTAGGGAGCAATAATTTTTGCTTGAGTGGATGGATTTTAGTTTGGGGTAGTCGTTCAACATTCTAATAGAGCTATGAACCCTGAAGTAAGATTTCTCTGAAACCATGATAGATTTCAAATCGATCCTGACCGAAATGCGTCTGTAGTGAGAAATAATTTTTGCTTGAGTGGATGGATTTTAGTTTGGGGTAGTCGTTCAACATTCTAACAGAGCTATGAACCCGGAAGTATGATTTCTCTAAAAACATGATAGATTTCAAATCGATCCTGACCAAAATGAGTCTGTAGTGTGAAATAATTTTTGCTTGAGTGGATGGATTTTAGTTTGGAATAGTCGTTCAACATTCCAGCAGAGCTATGAACCCGGAAGTAAGATTTCTCTGAAACCATGATAGATTTCAAGTCGATCCTGACCAAAATGAGTCTGTGGTGTGAAATATTTTTTGCTTGAATGGATGGATTTAAGTTTGGGGTAGTCGATCAACATTCTAACAGAGCTACGAACCCTGAAGTAAGATTTCTCTGAAAACATGATAGATTTCAAGTCGATCCTGACCAAAATGAGTCTGTGGTGTGAAATAATTTTTGTTGAGTGGATGGATTTTAGTTTGGGATAGTCGTTCAACATTCCAGCAGAGCTATGAACCCGGAAGTAAGATTTCTCTAAAACCATGATAGATTTCAAATCGATCCTGACCAAGATGAGTCTGTGGTGTGAAATAATTTTTGTTGAGTGGATAGATTTTAGTTGGGGTAGTCGTTCAACATTCTACCAGAACAACTTACCATGGAGTATGATTTCTCTGAAACCATGATAGATTTCAAATCGATCCTGACCAAAATGAGTCTGTAGTGTGAAATAATTTTTGCTTGAGTGGATGGATTTTAGTTTGGGATAGTCGTTCAACATTCCAGCAGCGCTATGAACCCGGAAGTAAGATTTCTCTGAAACCATGATAGATTTCAAGTCGATCCTGACCAAAATGAGTCTGTGGTGTGAAATATTTTTTGCTTGAATGGATGGATTTAAGTTTGGGGTAGTCGTTCAACATTCTAACAGAGCTATGAACCCGGAAGTAAGATTTCTCTGAAACCATGATAGATTTCAAGTCGATCCTGACCAAAATGAGTCTGTGGTGTGAAATAATTTTTGTTGAGTGGATAGATTTTAGTTAGGGGTAGTCGTTCAACATTCTACAAGAACAACTTACCATGGAGTATGATTTCTCTGAAACCATGATAGATTTCAAATCGATCCTGACCAAAATGAGTCTGTAGTGTGAAATAATTTTTGCTTGAGTGGATGGATTTTAGTTTGGGATAGTCGTTCAACATTCCAGCAGAGCTATGAACCCGGAAGTAAGATTTCTCTGAAACCATGATAGATTTCAAGTCGATCCTGACCAAGATGAGTCTGTGGTGTGAAATAATTTTTGTTGAGTGGATTGATTTTAGTTGGGGTAGTCGTTCAACATTCTATCAGAACAACGAACCATGGAGTATGATTTCTCTGAAACCATGATAGATTTCAAATCGATCCTGACCAAAATGAGTCTGTAGTGTGAAATAATTTTTGCTTGAGTGGATGGATTTTAGTTTGGGATAGTCGTTCAACATTCCAGCAGAGCTATGAACCCGGAAGTAAGATTTCTCTGAAACCATGATAGATTTCAAGCCGATCCTGACCAAAATGAGTCTGTGGTGTGAAATATTTTTTGCTTGAATGGATGGATTTAAGTTTGGGGTAGTCGTTCAACATTCTAACAGAGCTATGAACCCGGAAGTAAGATTTCTCTGAAACCATGATAGATTTCAAGTCGATCCTGACCAAAATGAGCCTGTAGTGTGAAATAATTTTTGTTGAGTGGATAGATTTTAGTTTGGGGTAGTCGTTCAACATTCTACAAGAACAACTTACCATGGAGTATGATTTCTCTGAAACCATGATAGATTTCAAATCGATCCTGACCAAAATGAGTCTGTAGTGTGAAATAATTTTTGCTTGAGTGGATGGATTTTAGTTTGGGATAGTCGTTCAACATTCCAGCAGAGCTATGAACCCGGAAGTAAGATTTCTCTGAAACCATGATAGATTTCAAGTCGATCCTGACCAAAATGAGTCTGTGGTGTGAAATAATTTTTGTTGAGTGGATAGATTTTAGTTGGGGTAGTCGTTCAACATTCTACCAGAACAACGAACCATGGAGTATGATTTCTCTGAAACCATGATAGATTTCAAATCGATCCTGACCAAAATGAGTCTGTAGTGTGAAATAATTTTTGCTTGAGTGGATGGATTTTAGTTTGGGATAGTCGTTCAACATTCCAGCAGAGCTATGAACCCGGAAGTAAGATTTCTCTGAAACCATGATAGATTTCAAGTCGATCCTGACCAAAATGAGTCAGTGGTGTGAAATATTTTTTGCTTGAATGGATGGATTTAAGTTTGGGGTAGTCGTTCAACATTCTAACAGAGCTACGAACCCTGAAGTAAGATTTCTCTGAAAACATGATAGATTTCAAGTCGATCCTGACCAAAATGAGTCTGTGGTGTGAAATAATTTTTGATTGTATGGATGGATTTAAGTTTGGGGTAGTCGTTCAACATTCTAACAGAGCTATGAACCCGGAAGTAAGATTTCTCTGAAACCATGATAGATTTCAAATCGATCCTGACCAAGATGAGTCTGTGGTGTGAAATAATTTTTGTTGAGTGGATAGATTTTAGTTGGGGTAGTCGTTCAACATTCTACCAGAACAACGAACCATGGAGTATGATTTCTCTGAAACCATGATAGATTTCAAGTCGATCCTGACCAAAATGAGTCTGTGGTGTGAAATAATTTTTGATTGTATGGATGGATTTAAGTTTGGGGTAGTCGTTCAACATTCTAACAGAGCTATGAACCCGGAAGTAAGATTTCTCTGAAACCATGATAGATTTCAAGTCGATCCTGACCAAAATGAGTCTGTGGTGTGAAATATTTTTTGCTTGAATGGATGGATTTAAGTTTGGGGTAGTCGCTCAACATTCTAACAGAGCTACGAACCCTGAAGTAAGATTTCTCTGAAACCATGATAGATTTCAAATCGATTTTGACCGAAATGTGTCTGTAGTGAGCAATAATTTTTGCTTGAGTGAATGGATTTTAGTTTGGAGTAGTCGTTCAACATTCTAACAGATTTACGAATACCGAAGTAAGATTTCTCTCAAAACATGATAGATTTCAAATCGATTCTGACCGAAATGCGTCTGTATTGTGAAATAATTTTTGCTTGAATGGATGGATTTAAGTTTGGGGTAGTCGTTCAACATTCTAACAGAGCTACGAACCCTGAAGTAAGATTTCTCTGAAACCATGATAGATTTCAAATCGATCCTGACCAAAATGAGTCTGTAGTGTGAAATAATTTTTGCTTGAGTGGATGGATTTTAGTTTGGGATAGTCGTTCAACATTCCAGCAGAGCTATGAACCCGGAAGTAAGATTTCTCTGAAACCATGATAGATTTCAAGTCGATCCTGACCAAGATGAGTCTGTGGTGTGAAATAATGTTTGTTGAGTGGATAGATTTTAGTTGGGGTAGTCGTTCAACATTCTACCAGAACAACGAACCATGGAGTATGATTTCTCTGAAACCATGATAGATTTCAAATCGATCCTGACCAAAATGAGTCTGTAGTGTGAAATAATTTTTGCTTGAGTGGATGGATTTTAGTTTGGGATAGTCGTTCAACATTCCAGCAGAGCTAATGAACCCGGAAGTAAGATTTCTCTGAAACCATGATAGATTTCAAGTCGATCCTGACCAAGATGAGTCTGTGGTGTGAAATAATGTTTGTTGAGTGGATAGATTTTAGTTGGGGTAGTCGTTCAACATTCTACCAGAACAACGAACCATGGAGTATGATTTCTCTGAAACCATGATAGATTTCAAATCGATTTTGACCAAAATGAGTCTGTAGTGTGAAATAATTTTTGCTTGAGTGGATGGATTTTAGTTTGGGATAGTCGTTCAACATTCCAGCAGAGCTATGAACCCGGAAGTAAGATTTCTCTGAAACCATGATAGATTTCAAGTCGATCCTGACCAAAATGAGTCTGTGGTGTGAAATATTTTTTGCTTGAATGGATGGATTTAAGTTTTTGGTAGTCGTTCAACATTCTAACAGAGCTATGAACCCGGAAGTAAGATTTCTCTGAAACCATGATAGATTTCAAGTCGATCCTGACCAAAATGAGTCTATGGTGTGAAATAATTTTTGTTGAGTGGATAGATTTTAGTTAGGGGTAGTCGTTCAACATTCTACCAGAACAACGAACCATGGAGTATGATTTCTCTGAAACCATGATAGATTTCAAATCGATCCTGACCAAGATGAGTCTGTGGTGTGAAATAATTTTTGTTGAGTGGATAGATTTTATTTGGGGTAGTCGTTCAACATTCTACCAGAACAACGAACCATGGAGTATGATTTCTCTGAAACCATGATAGATTTCAAATCGATCCTGACCAAAATGAGTCTGTAGTGTGAAATAATTTTTGCTTGAGTGGATGGATTTTAGTTTGGGATAGTCGTTCAACATTCCAGCAGAGCTATGAACCCGGAAGTAAGATTTCTCTGAAACCATGATAGATTTCAAGTCGATCCTGACCAAGATGAGTCTGTGGTGTGAAATAATTTTTGTTGAGTGGATAGATTTTAGTTGGGGTAGTCGTTCAACATTCTACCAGAACAACGAACCATGGAGTATGATTTCTCTGAAACCATGATAGATTTCAAGTCGATCCTGACCAAAATGAGTCTGTGGTGTGAAATAATTTTTGATTGTATGGATGGATTTAAGTTTGGGGTAGTCGTTCAACATTCTAACAGAGCTATGAACCCGGAAGTAAGATTTCTCTGAAACCATGATAGATTTCAAGTCGATCCTGACCAAAATGAGTCTGTGGTGTGAAATATTTTTTGCTTGAATGGATGGATTTAAGTTTGGGGTAGTCGCTCAACATTCTAACAGAGCTACGAACCCTGAAGTAAGATTTCTCTGAAACCATGATAGATTTCAAATCGATTTTGACCGAAATGTGTCTGTAGTGAGCAATAATTTTTGCTTGAGTGAATGGATTTTAGTTTGGAGTAGTCGTTCAACATTCTAACAGATTTACGAATACCGAAGTAAGATTTCTCTGAAAACATGATAGATTTCAAATCGATTCTGACCGAAATGCGTCTGTATTGTGAAATAATTTTTGCTTGAATGGATGGATTTAAGTTTGGGGTAGTCGTTCAACATTCTAACAGAGCTACGAACCCTGAAGTAAGATTTCTCTGAAACCATGATAGATTTCAAATCGATCCTGACCAAAATGAGTCTGTAGTGTGAAATAATTTTTGCTTGAGTGGATGGATTTTAGTTTGGGATAGTCGTTCAACATTCCAGCAGAGCTATGAACCCGGAAGTAAGATTTCTCTGAAACCATGATAGATTTCAAGTCGATCCTGACCAAGATGAGTCTGTGGTGTGAAATAATTTTTGTTGAGTGGATAGATTTTAGTTGGGGTAGTCGTTCAACATTCTACCAGAACAACGAACCATGGAGTATGATTTCTCTGAAACCATGATAGATTTCAAATCGATCCTGACCAAAATGAGTCTGTGGTGTGAAATAATTTTTGATTGTATGGATGGATTTAAGTTTGGGGTAGTCGTTCAACATTCTAACAGAGCTACGAACCCTGAAGTAAGATTTCTCTGAAAACATGATAGATTTCAAGTCGATCCTGACCAAAATGAGTCTGTGGTGTGAAATAATTTTTGATTGTATGGATGGATTTAAGTTTGGGGTAGTCGTTCAACATTCTAACAGAGCTATGAACCCGGAAGTAAGATTTCTCTGAAACCATGATAGATTTCAAGTCGATCCTGATCAAAATGCGTCTGTGGTGTGAAATATTTTTTGCTTGAATGGATGGATTTAAGTTTGGGGTAGTCGCTCAACATTCTAACAGAGCTACGAACCCTGAAGTAAGATTTCTCTGAAACCATGATAGATTTCAAATCGATTTTGACCGAAATGCGTCTGTAGTGAGCAATAATTTTTGCTTGAGTGAATGGATTTTAGTTTGGAGTAGTCGTTCAACATTCTAACAGATTTACGAATACCGAAGTAAGATTTCTCTGAAAACATGATAGATTTCAAATCGATTCTGACCGAAATGCGTCTGTATTGTGAAATAATTTTTGCTTGAATGGATGGATTTAAGTTTGGGGTAGTCGTTCAACATTCTAACAGAGCTACGAACCCTGAAGTAAGATTTCTCTGAAACCATGATAGATTTCAAATCGATTTTGACCGAAATGCGTCTGTACTGAGCAATAATTTTTGCTTGAGTGGATGGATTTTAGTTTGGGGTAGTCGTTCAACATTCTAACAGATCTACGAACCCTGAAGTAAGATTTCTCGGAAAACATGATAGATTTCAAGTCGATCCTCACCAAAATGAGTCTGTGGTGTGAAATAATTTTTGATTGTATGGATGGATTTAAGTTTGGGGTAGTCGTTCAACATTCTAACAGAGCTATGAACCCATAAGTAAGATTTCTCTGAAACCATGATATCTTTCAAGTCGATCCTGACCAAAATGAATCTGTGGTGTGAAATATTTTTTGCTTAAGTAAATGGATTTAAGTTTGGGGTAGCCGTTCAACATTCTAACAGAGCTACGAACCCTGAAGTAAGATTTCTCTGAAACCATGATAGATTTCAAATCGATTTTGACCGAAATGCGTCTGTACTGAGCAATAATTTTTGCTTGAGTGGATGGATTTTAGTTTGGGGTAGTCGTTCAACATTCTAACAGATCTACGAACCCTGAAGTAAGATTTCTCGGAAAACATGATAGATTTCAAGTCGATCCTCACCAAAATGAGTCTGTGGTGTGAAATAATTTTTGATTGTATGGATGGATTTAAGTTTGGGGTAGTCGTTCAACATTCTAACAGAGCTATGAACCCGGAAGTAAGATTTCTCTGAAACCATGATATCTTTCAAGTCGATCCTGACCAAAATGAATCTGTGGTGTGAAATATTTTTTGCTTAAGTAAATGGATTTAAGTTTGGGGTAGCCGTTCAACATTCTAACAGAGCTACGAACCCTGAAGTAAGATTTCTCTGAAACCATGATAGATTTCAAATCGATTTTGACCGAAATGCGTCTGTACTGAGCAATAATTTTTGCTTGAGTGGATGGATTTTAGTTTGGGGTAGTCGTTCAACATTCTAACAGATCTACGAACCCTGAAGTAAGATTTCTCGGAAAACATGATAGATTTCAAGTCGATCCTCACCAAAATGAGTCTGTGGTGTGAAATAATTTTTGATTGTATGGATGGATTTAAGTTTGGGGTAGCCGTTCAACATTCTAACAGAGCTACGAACCCTGAAGTAAGATTTCTCTGAAACCATGATAGATTTCAAATCGATTCTGACCGAAATGCGTCTGTAGTGAGCAATAATTTTTGCTTGAGTGAATGGATTTAAGTTTGGGATAGTCGTTCAACATTCTAGCAGAGCTACGAACCCTGATGTAAGATTTCTCTGAAAACATGATAGATTTCAAGTCGATCCTGACCAAAATGAGTCTGTGGTGTGAAATAATTTTTGATTGTATGGATGGATTTAAGTTTGGGGTAGTCGTTCAACATTCTAACAGAGCTATGAACCCGGAAGTAAGATTTCTCTGAAACCATGATAGATTTCAAGTCGATCCTGACCAAAATGAGTCTATGGTGTGAAATATTTTTTGCTTGAATGGATGGATTTAAGTTTGGGTAGTCGTTCAACATTCTAACAGAGCTATGAACCCGGAAGTAAGATTTCTCTGAAACCATGATATCTTTCAAGTCGATCCTGACCAAAATGAGTCTGTGGTGTGAAATATTTTTTGCTTGAATGGATGGATTTAAGTTTGGGTAGTCGTTCAACATTTTAACAGAGCTATGAACCCGGAAGTAAGATTTCTCTGAAACCATGATAGATTTCAAGTCGATCCTGACCAAAATGAGTCTGTAGTGTGAAATAATTTTTGCTTGAGTGGATGGATTTTAGTTTGGGATAGTCGTTCAACATTCTAACAGAGCTATGAACCCGGAAGTAAGATTTCTCTGAAACCATGATAGATTTCAAGTCGATCCTGACCAAAATGAGTCTGTGGTGTGAAATAATTTTTGATTGTATGGATGGATTTAAGTTTGGGGTAGTCGTTCAACATTCTAACAGAGCTATGAACCCGGAAGTAAGATTTCTCTGAAACCATGATAGATTTCAAGTCGATCCTGACCAAAATGAGTCTATGGTGTGAAATATTTTTTGCTTGAATGGATGGATTTAAGTTTGGGTAGTCGTTCAACATTCTAACAGAGCTATGAACCCGGAAGTAAGATTTCTCTGAAACCATGATATCTTTCAAGTCGATCTTGACCAAAATGAGTCTGTGGTGTGAAATATTTTTTGCTTGAATGGATGGATTTAAGTTTGGGTAGTCGTTCAACATTTTAACAGAGCTATGAACCCGGAAGTAAGATTTCTCTGAAACCATGATAGATTTCAAATCGATCCTGACCAAGATGAGTCTGTGGTGTGAAATAATTTTTGTTGAGTGGATAGATTTTAGTTGGGGTAGTCGTTCAACATTCTACCAGAACAACGAACCATGGAGTATGATTTCTCTGAAACCATGATAGATTTCAAATCGATCCTGACCAAAATGAGCCTGTGGTGTGAAATAATTTTGCTTGAATGGATGGATTTAAGTTTGGGGTAGTCGTTCAACATTCTAACAGAGCTACGAACCCTGAAGTAAGATTTCTCTGAAACCGTGATAGATTTCATATCGATTTCGACCGAAATGCGTCTGTAGTGAGCAATAATTTTTGCTTGAGTGGATGGATTTTAGTTTGGGGTAGTCGTTCAGCATTCTAATAGAGCTATGAACCCTGAAGTAAGATTTCTCTGAAACCATGATAGATTTCAAATCGATTTTGACCGAATTGCGTCTGTAGTGAGAAATAATTTTTGTTGAGTGGATAGATTTTAGTTGGGGTAGTCGTTCAACATTCTAACAGAGCTATGAACCCTGAAGTAAGATTTCTCTGAAACCATGATAGATTTCAAGTCGATCCTGACCAAAATGAGTCTGTAGTGTGAAATAATTTTTGCTTGAATGGATGGATTTAAGTTTGGGGTAGTCGTTCAACATTCTAACAGAGCTACGAACCCTGAAGTAAGATTTCTCTGAAACCATGATAGATTTCAAATCGATTTTGACCGAAATGCGTCTGTAGTGAGAAATAATTTTTGCTTGAGTGGATGGATTTTAGTTTGGGGTAGTCGTTCAACATTCTAACAGAGCTATGAACCCGGAAGTATGATTTCTCTAAAAACATGATAGATTTCAAATCGATCCTGACCAAAATGAGTCTGTAGTGTGAAATAATTTTTGCTTGAGTGGATGGATTTTAGTTTGGAATAGTCGTTCAACATTCCAGCAGAGCTATGAACCCGGAAGTAAGATTTCTCTGAAACCATGATAGATTTCAAGTCGATCCTGACCAAAATGAGTCTGTGGTGTGAAATATTTTTTGCTTGAATGGATGGATTTAAGTTTGGGGTAGTCGTTCAACATTCTAACAGAGCTACGAACCCTGAAGTAAGATTTCTCTGAAAACATGATAGATTTCAAGTCGATCCTGACCAAAATGAGTCTGTGGTGTGAAATAATTTTGATTGTATGGATGGATTTAAGTTTGGGGTAGTCGTTCAACATTCTAACAGAGCTATGAACCCGGAAGTAAGATTTCTCTGAAACCATGATAGATTTCAAGTCGATCCTGACCAAAATGAGTCTGTGGTGTGAAATATTTTTTGCTTGAGTAAATGGATTTAAGTTTGGGGTAGCCGTTCAACATTCTAACAGAGCTATGAACCCGGAGGTAAGATTTCTCTGAAACCATGATAGATTTCAAATCGATTCTGACCGAAATGCGTCTGTAGTGAGCAATAATTTTTGCTTGAGTGAATGGATTTTAGTTTGGGATAGTCGTTCAACATTCTAACAGAGCCACGAACCCTGATGTAAGATTTCTCTGAAAACATGATAGATTTCAAGTCGATCCTGACCAAAATGAGTCTGTGGTGTGAAATAATTTTTGATTGTATGGATGGATTTAAGTTTGGGGTAGTCGTTCAACATTCTAACAGAGCTATGAACCCGGAAGTAAGATTTCTCTGAAACCATGATAGATTTCAAGTCGATCCTGACCAAAATGAGTCTGTGGTGTGAAATATTTTTTGCTTGAATGGATGGATTTAAGTTTGGGGTAGTCGCTCAACATTCTAACAGAGCTACGAACCCTGAAGTAAGATTTCTCTGAAACCATGATAGATTTCAAGTCGATCCTGACCAAAATGAGTCTGTGGTGTGAAATAATTTTGATTGTATGGATGGATTTAAGTTTGGGGTAGTCGTTCAACATTCTAACAGAGCTACGAACCCTGAAGTAAGATTTCTCTGAAACCATGATAGATTTCAAATCGATTTTGACCGAAATGCGTCTGTAGCGAGCAATAATTTTTGCTTGAGTGAATGGATTTTAGTTTGGAGTAGTCGTTCAACATTCTAACAGATCTACGAACCCTGAAGTAAGATTTCTCTGAAAACATGATAGATTTCAAATCGATTTTGACCGAAATGCGTCTGTAGTGAGCAATAATTTTTGCTTGAGTGGATGGATTTTAGTTTGGGGTAGTCGTTCAACATTCTAACAGATCTACGAACCCTGAAGTAAGATTTCTCTGAAACCATGATAGATTTCAAGTCGATCCTGACCAAAATGAGTCTGTGGTGTGAAATATTTTTTGCTTGAATGGATGGATTTAAGTTTGGGGTAGTCGTTCAACATTCTAACAGAGCTACGAACCCTGAAGTAAGATTTCTCTGAAAACATGACAGATTTCAAGTCGATCCTGACCAAAATGAGTCTGTGGTGTGAAATATTTTTTGCTTGAATGGATGGATTTAAGTTTGGGGTAGTCGTTCAACATTCTAACAGAGCTACGAACCCTGAAGTAAGATTTCTCTGAAAACATGATAGATTTCAAGTCGATCCTGACCAAAATGAGTCTGTGGTGTGAAATAATTTTGATTGTATGGATGGATTTAAGTTTGGGGTAGTCGTTCAACATTCTAACAGAGCTACGAACCCTGAAGTAAGATTTCTCTGAAACCATGATAGATTTCAAATCGATTTTGACCGAAATGCGTCTGTAGTGAGCAATAATTTTTGCTTGAGTGAATGGATTTTAGTTTGGAGTAGTCGTTCAACATTCTAACAGATCTACGAACCCTGAAGTAAGATTTCTCTGAAAACATGATAGATTTCAAATCGATCCTGACCAAAATGAGTCTGTATTGTGAAATAATTTTTGCTTGAATGGATGGATTTAAGTTTGGGGTAGTCGTTCAACATTCTAACAGAGCTACGAACCCTGAAGTAAGATTTCTCTGAAACCATGATAGATTTCAAATCGATTTTGACCGAAATGCGTCTGTAGTGAGCAATAATTTTTGCTTGAGTGGATGGATTTTAGTTTGGGGTAGTCGTTCAACATTCTAACAGATCTACGAACCCTGAAGTAAGATTTCTTTGAACCATGATAGATTTCAAGTCGATCCTCACCAAAATGAGTCTGTGGTGTGAAATAATTTTTGATTGTATGGATGGATTTAAGTTTGGGGTAGTCGTTCAACATTCTAACAGAGCTACGAACCCTGAAGTAAGATTTCTCTGAAAACATGATAGATTTCAAATCGATTCTGACCGAAATGCGTCTGTAGTGAGCAATAATTTTTGCTTGAGTGAATGGATTTTAGTTTGGGATAGTCGTTCAACATTCTAACAGAGTTACGAACCCTGATGTAAGATTTCTCTGAAAACATGATAGATTTCAAGTCGATCCTGACCAAAATGAGTCTGTGGTGTGAAATAATTTTTGATTGTATGGATGGATTTAAGTTTGGGGTAGTCGTTCAACATTCTAACAGAGCTATGAACCCGGAAGTAAGATTTCTCTGAAACCATGATAGATTTCAAGTCGATCCTGACCAAAATGAGTCTGTGGTGTGAAATATTTTTTGCTTGAATGGATGGATTTAAGTTTGGGGTAGTCGTTCAACATTCTAACAGAGCTACGAACCCTGAAGTAAGATTTCTCTGAAAACATGATAGATTTCAAGTCGATCCTCACCAAAATGAGTCTGTGGTGTGAAATAATTTTTGATTGAATGGATGGATTTAAGTTTGGGGTAGTCGTTCAACATTCTAACAGATCTACGAACCCTGAAGTAAGATTTCTCTGAAAACATGATAGATTTCAAGTCGATCCTCACCAAAATGAGTCTGTGGTGTCAAATAATTTTTGATTGAATGGATGGATTTAAGTTTGGGGTAGTCGTTCAACATTCTAACAGATCTACGAACCCTGAAGAAAGATTTCTCTGAAAACATGATAGATTTCAAGTCGATCCTCACCAAAATGAGTCTGTGGTGTGAAATAATTTTTGATTGAATGGATGGATTTTAGTTTGGGGTAGTCGTTCAACATTCTAACAGAGCTATGAACCCGGAAGTATGATTTCTCTAAAAACATGATAGATTTCAAGTCGATCCTGACCAAAATGAGTCTGTAGTGTGCAATAATTTTTGATTGAGTGGATGGATTTTAGTTTGGGGTAGTCGTTCAACATTCTAACAGAGCTACGAACCCTGAAGTAAGATTTCTCTGAAATCATGATAGATTTCAAGTCGATCTTGACCAAAATGAGTCTGTGGTGTGAAATAATTTTTGCTTGAATGGATGGATTTAAGTTTGGGGTAGTCGTTCAACATTCTAACAGAGCTATGAACCCGGAAGTAAGATTTCTCTGAAAACATGATAGATTTCAAGTCGATCCTGACCAAAATGAGTCTGCGGTGTGAATTAATTTTTGCTTGAGTGGATGGATTTTAGTTTGGGGTAGTCGTTCAACATTCTAACAGAGCTACGAACCCTGAAGTAAGATTTCTCTGAAAACATAATAGATTTCAAATCGATCCTGACCAAAATGAGTCTGTGGTGTGAAATAATTTTTGATTGAATGGATGGATTTAAGTTTGGGGTAGTCGTTCAACATTCTAACAGAGCTATGAACCCGGAAGTATGATTTCTCTAAAAACATGATAGATTTCAAGTCGATCCTGACCAAAATGAGTCTGTGGTGTGAATTAATTTCTGCTTGAGTGGATGGATTTAAGTTTGGGGTAGTCGTTCAACATTCTAACAGAGCTATGAACCCGGAAGTATGATTTCTCTAAAAACATGATAGATTTCAAATCGATCCTGACCAAAATGAGTCTGTAGTGTGAAATAATTTTTGCTTGAGTGGATGGATTTTAGTTTGGGATAGTCGTTCAACATTCTAACAGAGCTATGAACCCGGAAGTAAGATTTCTCTGAAACCATGATAGATATCAAATCGATCCTGACCAAAATGAGTCTGTAGTGTGAAATAATTTTTGCTTGAGTGGATGGATTTAAGTTTGGGGTAGTCGTTCAACATTCTGACAGAGCTACGAACCCTGAAGTAAGATTTCTCTGAAACCATGATAGATTTCAAGTCGATCCTGACCAAAATGAGTCTGTGATGTGAAATAATTTTTGATTGTATGGATGGATTTAAGTTTGGGGTAGTCGTTCAACATTCTAACAGAGCTATGAACCCGGAAGTAAGAATTCTCTAAAAACATGATAGATTTCAAGTCGATCCTGACCAAAATGAGTCTGTAGTGTGCAATAATTTTTGATTGAGTGGATGGATTTTAGTTTGGGGTAGTCGTTCAACATTCTAACAGAGCTACGAACCCTGAAGTAAGATTTCTCTGAAATCATGATAGATTTCAAGTCGATTCTGACCGAAATGCGTCTGCAGTGAGCATTAATTTTTGCTTGAGTGAATGGATTTTAGTTTGGAGTAGTCGTTCAACATTCTAACAGATCTACGAACCCTGAAGTAAGATTTCTCTGAAAACATGATAGATTTCAAGTCGATCCTGACCAAAATGAGTCTGTGGTGTGAAATAATTTTTGATTGTATGGATGGATTTAAGTTTGGGGTAGTCGTTCAACATTCTAACAGAGCTATGAACCCGGAAGTAAGAATTCTCTAAAAACATGATAGATTTCAAGTCGATCCTGACCAAAATGAGTCTGTAGTGTGCAATAATTTTTGATTGAGTGGATGGATTTTACTTTGGGGTAGTCGTTCAACATTCTAACAGAGCTACGAACCCTGAAGTAAGATTTCTCTGAAATCATGATAGATTTCAAGTCGATCTTGACCAAAATGAGTCTGTGGTGTGAAATAATTTTTGCTTGAGTGGATGGATTTTAGTTTGGGGTAGTCGTTCAACATTCTAACAGAGCTATGAACCCGGAAGTAAGATTTCTCTGAAAACATGATAGATTTCAAGTCGATCCTGACCAAAATGAGTCTGCGGTGTGAATTAATTTTTGCTTGAGTGGATGGATTTTAGTTTGGGGTAGTCGTTCAACATTCTAACAGAGCTACGAACCCTGAAGTAAGATTTCTCTGAAAACATTATAGATTTCAAATCGATTCTGACCGAAATGCGTCTGTAGTGAGCAATAATTTTTGCTTGAGTGAATGGATTTTAGTTTGGGATAGTCGTTCAACATTCTAACAGAGCTACGAACCCTGATGTAAGATTTCTCTGAAAACATGATAGATTTCAAGTCGATCCTGACCAAAATGAGTCTGTGGTGTGAAATAATTTTTGATTGTATGGATGGATTTAAGTTTGGGGTAGTCGTTCAACATTCTAACAGAGCTATGAACCCGGAAGTAAGATTTCTCTGAAAACATGATAGATTTCAAGTCGATCCTGACCAAAATGAGTCTGCGGTGTGAATTAATTTTTGCTTGAGTGGATGGATTTTAGTTTGGGGTAGTCGTTCAACATTCTAACAGAGCTACGAACCCTGAAGTAAGATTTCTCTGAAAACATTATAGATTTCAAATCGATTCTGACCGAAATGCGTCTGTAGTGAGCAATAATTTTTGCTTGAGTGAATGGATTTTAGTTTGGGATAGTCGTTCAACATTCTAACAGAGCTACGAACCCTGATGTAAGATTTCTCTGAAATCATGATAGATTTCAAGTCGATCTTGACCAAAATGAGTCTGTGGTGTGAAATAATTTTTGCTTGAATGGATGGATCTAAGTTTGGGGTAGTCGTTCAACATTCTAACAGAGCTATGAACCCGGAAGTAAGATTTCTCTGAAAACATGATAGATTTCAAGTCGATCCTGACCAAAATGAGTCTGCGGTGTGAATTAATTTTTGCTTGAGTGGATGGATTTTAGTTTGGGGTAGTCCTTCAACATTCTAACAGAGCTACGAACCCTGAAGTAAGATTTCTCTGAAAACATTATAGATTTCAAATCGATTCTGACCGAAATGCGTCTGTAGTGAGCAATAATTTTTGCTTGAGTGAATGGATTTTAGTTTGGGATAGTCGTTCAACATTCTAACAGAGCTACGAACCCTGATGTAAGATTTCTCTGAAAACATGATAGATTTCAAGTCGATCCTGACCAAAATGAGTCTGTGGTGTGAACTAATTTTTGATTGTATGGATGGATTTAAGTTTGGGGTAGTCGTTCAACATTCTAACAGAGCTACGAACCCTGATGTAAGATTTCTCTGAAAACATGATAGATTTCAAGTCGATCCTGACCAAAATGAGTCTGTGGTGTGAAATAATTTTTGATTGTATGGATGGATTTAAGTTTGGGGTAGTCGTTCAACATTCTAACAGATCTACGAACCCTGAAGTAAGATTTCTCTGAAAACATGATAGATTTCAAATCGATCCTGACCAAAATGAGTCTGTATTGTAAAATAATTTTTGCTTGAATGGATGGATTTAAGTTTGGGGTAGTCGTTCAACATTCTAACAGAGCTACGAACCCTGAAGTAAGATTTCTCTGAAACCATGATAGATTTCAAATCGATTTTGACCGAACCGCGTCTGTAGTGAGCAATAATTTTTGCTTGAGTGGATGGATTTTAGTTTTGGGGTTGTCGTTCAACATTCTAACAGATCTACGAACCCTGAAGTAAGATTTCTTTGAACCATGATAGATTTCAAGTCGATCCTCACCAAAATGAGTCTGTGGTGTGAAATAATTTTTGATTGTATGGATGGATTTAAGTTTGGGGTAGTCGTTCAACATTCTAACAGAACTAGGAACCCTGAAGTATGATTTCTCTGAAACCGCTATAGATTTCAAATCGATCCTAACCAAAATGAGTCTGTAGTGTGAAATAATTTTTGTTGAGTGGATAGATTTTAGTTTGGGGTAGTCGTTCAACATTCAATCAGAACTACGAACCCTGAAGTATGATTTCTCTGAAACCGCGATAGATTTCAAATCGATCCTGACCAAAATGACTCTGTAGTGTGAAATAATTTTTGTTGAGTGGATAGATTTTAGTTTGGGGTAGTCGTTCAACATTCAATCAGAACTACGAACCCTGAAGTATGATTTCTCTGAAACCGCTATAGATTTCAAATCGATCCTAACCAAAATGAGTCTTTAGTGTGAAATAATTTTTGTTGAGTGGATAGATTTTAGTTTGGGGTAGTCGTTCAACATTCAATCAGAACTACGAACCCTGAAGTATGATTTCTCTGAAACCGCGATAGATTTCAAATCGATCCTGACCAAAATGACTCTGTAGTGTGAAATAATTTTTTTGAGTGGATAGATTTTAGTTTGGGGTAGTCGTTCAACATTCAATCAGAACTACGAAACCTGAAGTATGATTTCTCTGAAACCGCTATAGATTTCAAATCGATCCTAACCAAAATGAGTCTTTAGTGGGAAATAATTTTTGTTGAGTGGATAGATTTTAGTTAGTTGTAGTCTTTCAACATTCTGTCAGAACTTCGAACCATAAAGTATGATTTCTCTGAAACCATGATAGATTTCAAATCGATGCTGTCCAAAATGAGTCTGTAGTGTGAAATAAATTTTGTTGAGTGGATAGATTTTAGTTAGTTGTAGTCTTTCAACATTCTGTCAGAACTGCGAACCATAAAGTATGATTTCTCTGAAACCATGATAGATTTCAAATCGATGCTGACCAAAATGAGTCTGTAGTGTGAAATAAATTTTGCTTCAGTAGATAGATATTAGTTAGTTGTAGTCTTTCAACATTCTAACAGAACTACGAACCATGAAGTATGACTTCTCTGAAACCATGATAGATTTCAAATCGATGCTGACCAAAATGAGTCTGTAGTAGTGTGAAATAAATTTTGTTGAGTGGATAGATTTTAGTTAGTTGTAGTCTTTCAACATTCTGTCAGAACTGCGAACCATAAAGTATGATTTCTCTGAAACCATGATAGATTTCAAATCGATGCTGTCCAAAATGAGTCTGTAGTAGTGTGAAATAAATTTTGTTGAGTGGATAGATTTTAGTTAGTTGTAGTCTTTCAACATTCTGTCAGAACTGCGAACCATAAAGTATGATTTCTCTGAAACCATGATAGATTTCAAATCGATGCTGTCCAAAATGAGTCTGTAGTGTGAAATAAATTTTGTTGAGTGGATAGATTTTAGTTAGTTGTAGTCTTTCAACATTCTGTCAGAACTGCGAACCATAAAGTATGATTTCTCTGAAACCGCTATAGATTTCAAATCGATCCTCACCAAAATGAGTCTTTAGTGGGAAATAATTTTTGTTGAGTGGATAGATTTTAGTTAGTTGTTGTCTTTCAACATTCTGTCAGAACTGCGAACCATAAAGTATGATTTCTCTGAAACCATGATAGATTTCAAATCGATGCTGACCAAAATGAGTCTGTAGTGTGAAATAAATTTTGCTTCAGTAGATAGATATTAGTTAGTTGTAGTCTTTCAACATTGTAACAGAACTACGAACCATGAAGTATGATTTCTCTGAAACCGCTATAGATTTCAAATCGATCCTAACCAAAATGAGTCTGTAGTGTGAAATAATTTTTGTTGAGTTAATAGATTTTAGTTTGGGGTAGTCGCTCAACATTCTATCAGAGCTACGAACCATGGAGTATGATTTCTCTGAAACCATGATAGATTTCAAATCGATCCTGACCAAAATGAGTCTGTAGTGTGAAATAATTTTTGTTGCGTGGATAGATTTTAATTAGTTGTAACCTTTCAACATTCTAACAGAACTACGAACCATGAAGTATGATTTCTCTGAAACCATGATAGTTTTCAAATGGGTCCTGACCAAAATGAGTCTGTAGTGTTAAACAATTTTTGGTGAGTGGATAGATTTTAGTTTGGGGTAGTCGTTCAACATTCAATCAGAACTACGAACCCTGAAGTATAATTTCTCTGAAACCGCGATAGATTTCAAATCGATCCTAACCAAAATGAGACTGTAGTGTGAAATAATTTTTGTTTACTGGATAGATTTTAGTTAGTTGTAGTCTTTCAACATTCTGTCAGAACTGCGAACCATAAAGTATGATTTCTCTGAAACCATGATAGATTTCAAATCGATGCTGACAAAAATGAGTCTGTAGTGTGAAATAAATTTTGCTTCAGTAGATAGATATTAGTTAGTTGTAGTCTTTCAACATTCTAACAGAACTACGAACCATGAAGTATGATTTCTCTGAAACCATGATAGATTTCAAATCGATCCTAACCAAAATGAGTCTGTAGTGTGAAATAATTTTTGTTGCGTGGATAGATTTTAATTAGTTGTAACCTTTCAACATTCTAACAGAACTACGAACCATGAAGTATGATTTCTCTGAAACCATGATAGTTTTCAAATGGGTCCTGACCAAAATGAGTCTGTAGTGTTAAACAATTTTTGGTGAGTGGATAGATTTTAGTTTGGGGTAGTCGTTCAACATTCAATCAGAACTACGAACCCTGAAGTATGATTTCTCTGAAACCATGACAGATTTCAAATCGATCCTAACCAAAATGAGTCTGTAGTGTGAAATAATTTTTGTTGAGTGGATAGATTTTAGATAGTTGTAGTCTTTCAACATTCTGTCAGAACTGCGAACCATAAAGTATGATTTCTCTGAAACCATGATAGATTTCAAATAGGTCCTGACCAAAATGAGTCTGTAGTGTTAAATAATTTTTGGTGAGTGGATAGATTTTAGTTTGGGGTAGTCGTTCAACATTCTATCAGAACTACGAACCCTGAAGTATGATTTCTCTGAAACCGCGATAGGTTTCAAATCGATCCCAGCTAAAATGAGTCTGTAGTGTGAAATAATTTTTGTTGAGTGGATAGATTTTAGTTAGTTGTAGTCTTTCAACTTTCTGTCAGAACTGCGAACCATAAAGTATGATTTCTCTGAAACCGCTATAGATTTCAAATCGATCCTAACCAAAATGAGTCTGTAGTGTGAAATAATTTTTGTTGAGTGGATAGGTTTTAGTTGGGGTAGTCGTTCAACATTCTACAAGAACAACGAACCGTGGAGTATGTTTTCTCTGAAACCATGATAGATTTCAAATGGGTCCTGACCAAAATGAGTCTGTAGGGTTAAATAATTTTTGGTGAGTGGATAGATTTTAGTTTGGGGTAGTCGTTCAACATTCAATCAGAACTGCGAACCCTGAAGCATGATTTCTCTGAAACCGCTATAGATTTCAAATCGATCCTAGCCAAAATGAGTCTGTAGTGTGAAATAATTTTTGTTGAGTGGATAGATTTTAGTTTGGGGTAGTCGTTCAACATTCAATCAGAACTGCAAACCCTGAAGCATGATTTCTCTGAAACCGCTATAGATTTCAAATCGATCCTAGCCAAAATGAGTCAGTAGTGTGAAATAATTTTTGTTGAGTGGATAGATTTTAGTTGGGGTAGTCGTTCAACATTCAATCAGAACTACGAACCCTGAAGTATGATTTCTCTGAAACCGCTATAGATTTCAAATCGATCGTAACCAAAATGAGTCTGTAGTGTGAAATAAATCTTGCTTCAGTATATAGATATTAGTTAGTTGTAGTCTTTCAACATTCTAACAGAACTACGAACCATGAAGTATGATTTCTCTGAAACCGCTATAAATTTCAAATCGATCCTGACCAAAATGAGTCTGTAGTGTGAAAAATTTTTGTTGAGTGGATAGATTTTAATTAGTTTTAGCCTTTCAACATTCTAACAGAACTACGAACCATGAAGTGTGATTTCTCTGAAACCACTATAGATTTCAAATCGATCCTAACCAAAATGAGTCTGTAGTGTGAAATAATTTTTGTTGAGTGGATAGATTTTAGTTTGGGGTAGTCGTTCAACATTCAATCAGAACTACGAACCCTGAAGTATGATTTCTCTGAAACCGCTATAGATTTCAAATCGATCCTAGCCAAAATGAGTCTGTAGTGTGAAATAAATTTTGCTTCAGTATATAGATATTAGTTAGTTGTAGTCTTTCAACATTCTAACAGAACTACGAACCATGAAGTATGATTTCTCTGAAACCGCTATAAATTTCAAATCGATCCTGACCAAAATGAGTCTGTAGTGTGAAATAATTTTTGCTTCAGTGGATAGATATTAGCTTGGGGTAGCCTTTCAACATTCTATTAGAACTACGAACCATGAAGTATGACTTCTCTGAAACAATGATAGATTTCAAATCGATCCTGACCAAAATGAGTCTGTAGTGTGAAATAATTTTTGCTTCAGTGGATAGATATTAGTTTGGATTAGTCTTTCAACATTCTATTAGAACTACGAACCATAAAGTATGATTACTCTGAAGCCATGAAAGATTTCAAATCGATTCTGACCAAAAAGAGTCTGTAGTGTGAAATAATTTTTGTTGAGTGGATAGATTTTAGTTAGTTGTAGTCTTTCAACATTCTGTCAGAACTGCGAACCATAAAGTATGATTTCTCTGAAACCGCTATAAATTTCAAATCGATCCTAACCAAAATGAGTCTGTAGTGTGAAATAATTTTTGTTGAGTGGATAGATTTTAGTTGGGGTAGTCGTTCAACATTCAATCAGAACTACGAACCCTGAAGTATGATTTCTCTGAAACCGCTATAGATTTCAAATCGATCGTAACCAAAATGAGTCTGTAGTGTGAAATAATTTTTGTTGAGTGGATAGATTTTAGATAGTTGTAGTCTTTCAACATTCTGTCAGAACTGCGAACCATAAAGTATAATTTCTCTGAAACCATGATAGATTTCAAATGGGTCCTAACCAAAATGAGTCTGTAGTGTGAAATAATTTTTGTTGCGTGGATAGATTTTAATTAGTTGTAACCTTTCAACATTCTAACAGAACTACGAACCATGAAGTATGATTTCTCTGAAACCATGATAGTTTTCAAATGGGTCCTGATCAAAATGAGTCTGTAGTGTTAAACAATTTTTGGTGAGTGGATAGATTTTAGTTTGGGGTAGTCGTTCAACATTCAATCAGAACTACGAACCCTGAAGTATGATTTCTCTGAAACCGCTATAGATTTCAAATCGATCGTAACCAAAATGAGTCTAGTGTGAAATAATTTTTGTTGAGTGGATAAATTTTAGATAGTTGTAGTCTTTCAACATTCTGTCAGAACAGCGAACCATAAAGTATGATTTCTCTGAAACCATGATAGATTTCAAATGGGTCCTGACCAAAATGAGTCTGTAGTGTTAAATAATTTTTGGTGAGTGGATAGATTTTAGTTTGGGGTAGTCGTTCAACATTCTATCAGAACTACGAACCCTGAAGTATGATTTCTCTGAAACCGCGATAGGTTTCAAATCGATCCCAGCCAAAATGAGTCTGTAGTGTGAAATAATTTTTGTTGAGTGGATAGATTTTAGTTAGTTGTAGTCTTTCAACTTTCTGTCAGAACTGCGAACCATAAAGTATGATTTCTCTGAAACCATGATAGATTTCAAATCGATGCTGACCAAAATGAGTCTGTAGTGTGAAATAAATCTTGCTTCAGTAGATAGATATTAGTTAGTTGTAGTCTTTCAACATTCTAACAGAACTAAGAACCTTGAAGTATGATTTCTCTGAAACCGCTATAAATTTCAAATCGATCCTGACCAAAATGAGTGTGTAGTGTGAAAAATTTTTGTTGAGTGGATAGATTTTAATTAGTTGTAGCCTTTCAACATTCTAACAGAACTACGAACCATGAAGTATGATTTCTCTGAAACCACGATAGGTTTCAAATCGATCCTAGCCAAAATGAGTCTGTAGTGTGAAATAATTTTTGTTGAGTGGATAGGTTTTAGTTGGGGTAGTCGTTCAACATTCTACAAGAACAACGAACCATGGAGTATGTTTTCTCTGAAACCATGATAGATTTCAAATGGGTCCTGACCAAAATGAGTCTGTAGTGTTAAATAATTTTTGGTGAGTGGATAGATTTTAGTTTGGGGTAGTCGTTCAACATTCAATCAGAACTACGAACCCTGAAGCATGATTTCTCTGAAACCGCTATAGATTTCAAATCGATCCTAGCCAAAATGAGTCTGTAGTGTGAAATAATTTTTGTTCAGTGGATAGATTTTAGTTGGGGTAGTCGTTCAACATTCAATCAGAACTACGAACCCTGAAGTATGATTTCGCTGAAACCGCTATAGATTTCAAATCGATCCTAGCCAAAATGAGTCTGTAGTGTGAAATAAATTTTGCTTCAGTATATAGATATTAGTTAGTTGTAGTCTTTCAACATTCTAACAGAACTACGAACCATGAAGTATGATTTCTCTGAAACCGCTATAAATTTCAAATCGATCCTGACCAAAATGAGTCTGTAGTGTGAAATAATTTTTGCTTCAGTGGATATATATTAGCTTGGGGTAGTCTTTCAACATTCTATTAGAACTACGAACCATGAAGTATGACTTCTCTGAAACAATGATAGATTTCAAATCGATCCTGACCAAAATGAGTCTGTAGTGTGAAATAATTTTTGCTTCAGTGGATAGATATTAGCTTGGGGTAGTCTTTCAACATTCTATTAGAACTACGAACCATAAAGTATGATTACTCTGAAACCATGAAAGATTTCAAATCGATTCTGACCAAAATGAGTCTGTAGTGTGAAATAATTTTTGTTGAGTGGATAGATTTTAGTTAGTTGTAGTCTTTCAACATTCTGTCAGAACTGCGAACCATAAAGTATGATTTCTCTGAAACCGCTATAAATTTCAAATCGATCCTAACCAAAATGAGTCTGTAGTGTGAAATAATTTTTGTTGAGTGGATAGATTTTAGTTGGGGTAGTCGTTCAACATTCTACAAGAACAACGAACCATGGAGTATGATTTCTCTGAAACCGCTATAGATTTCAAATCGATCCTGACCAAAATGAGTCTGTAGTGTGAAATAAATTTTGCTTCAGTAGATAGATATTAGTTAGTTGTAGTCTTTCAACATTCTAACAGAACTACGAACCATGGAGTATGATTTCTCTGAAACCGCTATAAATTTCAAATCGATCCGGACCAAAATGAGTCTGTAGTGTGAAATAATTTTTGCTTCAGTGGATAGATATTAGCTTGGGGTAGTCTTTCAACATTCTATTAGAACTACGAACCATGAAGTATGACTTCTCTGAAACAATGATAGATTTCAAATCGATTCTGACCAAAATGAGTCTGTAGTGTGAAATAATTTTTGTTGAGTGGATAGATTTTAGTTAGTTGTAGTCTTTCAACATTCTGTCAGAACTGCGAACCATAAAGTATGATTTCTCTGAAACCGCTATAAATTTCAAATCGATCCTAACCAAAATGAGTCTGTAGTGTGAAATAATTTTTGTTGAGTGGATAGGTTTTAGTTGGGGTAGTCGTTCAACATTCTACAAGAACAACGAACCATGGAGTATGTTTTCTCTGAAACCATGATAGATTTCAAATGGGTCCTGACCAAAATGAGTCTGTAGTGTTAAATAATTTTTGGTGAGTGGATAGATTTTAGTTTGGGGTAGTCGTTCAACATTCTATCAGAACTACGAACCCTGAAGTATGATTTCTCTGAAACCGCTATAGATTTCAAATCGATCCTAACCAAAATGAGTCTGTAGTGTGAAATAAATTTTGCTTCAGTAGATAGATATTAGTTAGTTGTAGTCTTTCAACATTCTAACAGAACTACGAACCATGAAGTATGATTTCTCTGAAACCGCTATAAATTTCAAATCGATCCTGACCAAAATGAGTCTGTAGTGTGAAAAATTTTTGTTGAGTGGATAGATTTTAATTAGTTGTAGCCTTTCAACATTCTAACAGAACTACGAACCATGAAGTATGATTTCTCTGAACCCATGATAGATTTCAAATGGGTAATGACCAAAATGAGTCTGTAGTGTTAAATAATTTTTGGTGAGTGCATAGATTTTAGTTTGGCTTAGTCGTTCAACATTCTATCAGAACTACGAACCCTGAAGTATGATTTCTCTGAAACCGCTATAGATTTCAAATCGATCGTAACCAAAATGAGTCTGTAGTGTGAAATAATTTTTGTTGAGTGGATAGGTTTTAGTTGGGGTAGTCGTTCAACATTCTACAAGAACAACGAACCATGGAGTATGTTTTCTCTGAAACCATGATAGATTTCAAATGGGTCCTGACCAAAATGAGTCTGTAGTGTTAAATAATTTTTGGTGAGTGGATAGATTTTAGTTTGGGGTAGTCGTTCAACATTCTATCAGAACTACGAACCCTGAAGTATGATTTCTCTGAAACCGCTATAGATTTCAAATCGATCCTAACCAAAATGAGTCTGTAGTGTGAAATAAATTTTGCTTCAGTAGATAGATATTAGTTAGTTGTAGTCTTTCAACATTCTAACAGAACTACGAACCATGAAGTATGATTTCTCTGAAACCGCTATAAATTTCAAATCGATCCTGACCAAAATGAGTCTGTAGTGTGAAAAATTTTTGTTGAGTGGATAGATTTTAATTAGTTGTAGCCTTTCAACATTCTAACAGAACTACGTACCATGAAGTATGATTTCTCTGAACCCATGATAGATTTCAAATGGGTAATGACCAAAATGAGTCTGTAGTGTTAAATAATTTTTGGTGAGTGCATAGATTTTAGTTTGGCTTAGTCGTTCAACATTCTATCAGAACTACGAACCCTGAAGTATGATTTCTCTGAAACCGCTATAGATTTCAAATCGATCGTAACCAAAATGAGTCTGTAGTGTGAAATAATTTTTGTTGAGTGGATAGATTTTAGTTATTTGTAGTCTTTCAACATTCTGTCAGAACTGCTAACCATGAAGTATGATTTCTCTGAAACCATGATAGATTTCAAATGGGTCCTGACCAAAAGGAGTCTGTAGTGTTAAATAATTTTTGGTGAGTGGATAGATTTTAGTTTGGGGTAGTCGTTCAACATTCTATCAGAACTACGAACCCTGAAGTATGATTTCTCTGAAACCGCTATAGATTTCAAATCGATGCTGACCAAAATGAGTCTGTAGTGTGAAATAAATTTTGCTTCAGTAGATAGATATTAGTTAGTTGTAGTCTTTCAACATTCTAACAGAACTACGAACCATGAAGTATGATTTCTCTGAAACCGCTATAAATATCAAATCGATCCTGACCAAACTGGATCTGTAGTGGGAAAAATTTTTGTTGAGTGGATAGATTTTAATTAGTTGTAGCCTTTCAACATTCTAACAGAACTACGTACCATGAAGTATGATTTCTCTGAAACCGCTATAGATTTCAAATCGATCCTAACCAAAATGAGTCTGTAGTGTGAACTAATTTTTGTTGAGTGGATAGATTTTAGATAGTTGCAGTCTTTCAACAGTCTGTCAGAACTGCGAAACTTGAAGTATGATTTCTCTGAAACCGCGATAGATTTCAAATCGATCCTAACCAAAATGAGTCTGTTGTGTGAAATAATTTTTGTTGAGTGGATAGATTCTAGTTAGTTGTAGTCTTTCAACATTCTGTCAGAACTGCGAACCATGAAGTATGATTTCTCTGAAACCATGATAGCTTTCAAATGGGTCCTGACCAAAATGAGTCTGTAGTGTTAAATAGTTTTTGGTGAGTGGATAGATTTTAGTTTGGGGTAGTCGTTCAACATTCTATCAGAACTACGAACCCTGAAGTATGATTTCTCTGAAACCGCTATAGATTTCAAATCGATCGTAACCAAAATGAGTCTGTAGTGTGAAATAATTTTTGTTGAGTGGATAGATTTTAGTTAGTTGTAGTCTTTCAACATTCTAACAGAACTACGAACCCTGAAGTATGATTTCTCTGAAACCGCGATAGGTTTAAAATCGATCCTAGCCAAAATGAGTCTGTAGTGTGAAATAATTTTTGTTGAGTGGATAGATTTTAGTTAGTTGTAGTCTTTCAACATTCTGTCAGAACTGCGAACCATAAAGTATGATTTCTCTGAAACCATGATAGATTTCAAATCGATGCTGACCAAAATGAGTCTGTAGTGTGAAATAAATTTTACTTCAGTAGATAGATATTAGTTAGTTGTAGTCTTTCAACATTCTAACAGAACTACGAACCATGAAGTATGATTTCTCTGAAGCCGCTATAAATTTCAAATCGATCCTGACCAAAATGAGTCTGTAGTGTGAAAAATTTTTGTTGAGTGGATAGATTTTAATTAGTTATAGCCTTTCAACATTCTAACAGAACTACGAACCATGAAGTATGATTTCTCTGAAACCATGATAGATTTCAAATGGGTCCTGACCAAAATGAGTCTGTAATGTTAAATAATTTTTGGTGAGTGGATAGATTTTAGTTTGGGGTAGTCGTTCAACATTCTATCAGAACTGCGAACCCTGAAGTATGATTTCTCTGAAACCGCTACAGATTTCAAATCGATCCTAACCAAAATGAGTCTGTAGTGTGAAATAATTTTTGTTGAGTGGATAGATTTTAGATAGTTGTAGTCTTTCAACATTCTGTCAGAACTGCGAACCATGAAGTATGATTTCTCTGAAACCGCGATGGATTTCAAATCGATCCTAACCAAAATGAGTCTGTAGTGTGAAATAATTTTCGTTGAGTGGATAGATATTAGTTAGTTGTAGTCTTTCAACATTCTGTCAGAACTGCGAACCATGAAGTATGATTTCTCTGAAACCATGATAGATTTCAAATGGGTCCTGACCAAAATGAGTCTGTAGTGTTAAATAAATTTTGCTTCAGTGGATAGATATTAGTTAGTTGTAGTCTTTCAACATTCTAACAGAACTACGAACTCTGAAGTATGATTTCTCTGAAACCGCGATAGATTTCAAATCGATCCTAACCAAAATGAGTCTGTAGTGTGAAATAATTTTTGTTGAGTGGATAGATTTTAGTTAGTTGTAGTCTTTCAACATTCTGTCAGAACTGCGAACCATAAAGTATGATTTCTTTGAAACCATGATAGATTTCAAATCGATCCTGACCAAAATGAGTCTGTAGTGTGAAATAAATTTTGCTTCAGTGGATAGATATTAGTTAGTTGTAGTCTTTCAACATTCTAACAGAACTACGAACCCTGAAGTATGATTTCTCTGAAACCGCGATAGATTTCAAATCGATCCTAACCAAAATGAGTCTATAGTGTGTAATAATTTTTGCTTGAGTGGATAGATTTTAGTTAGGGATAGTCTTTCAACATTCTAACAGAACTACGAACCATGAAGTATGATTTCTTTGAAACCATGATAGATTTCAAATCGATCCTGACCAAAATGAGTCTGTAGTGTGAAATAAATTTTGCTTCAGTGGATAGATATTAGTTAGTTGTAGTCTTTCAACATTCTAACAGAACTACGAACCCTGAAGTATGATTTCTCTGAAACCGCGATAGATTTCAAATCGATCCTAACCAAAATGAGTCTGTAGTGTGAAATAAATTTTGCTTCAGTGGATAGATATTAGTTAGTTGTAGTCTTTCAACATTCTAACAGAACTGCGAACCCTGAAGTATGATTTCTCTGAAACCGCGATAGATTTCAAATCGATCCTAACCAAAATGAGTCTATAGTGTGAAATAATTTTTGCTTGAGTGGATAGATTTTAGTTAGGGATAGTCTCTCAACATTCTAACAGAACTACGAACCATGAAGTATGATTTCTCTGAAACAATGATAGATTTCAAATGGATATTGACCAAAATGAGTCTGTAGTGTGAAATAATTTTTGCTTGAATGGATAGATTTAAGTTTGATGTAGTCTTCCAACATTCTGTCAGAACTGCGAACCATGAAGTATGATTTCTCTGAAACCATGATAGATTTCAAATCGATCCTGACCAAAATGAGTCTGTAGTGTGAAATAATTTTTGTTGAGTGGATAGATTTTAGTTAGCTGTAGTCTTTCAATATTTTGTCAGAACTGCGAACCGTAACGTATGATTTCTGTGAAACCATGATAGATTTCAAATGGATCCTAACCAAAATGAGTCTGTAGTGTGAAATAATTTTTGCTTGAGTGGATAGATTTAAGTTTGGGGTAGTCTTTCAACATTTTGTCAGAACTACGAACCATAACGTATGATTTCTGTGAAACCATGATAGATTTCAAATGGATCCTGACCAAAATGAGTCTGTAGTGTGAAATAATTTTTGTTGAGTGGATAGATTTTAGTTAGTTGTAGTCTTTCAACATTCTGTCAGAACTGCGAACCATAAAGTATGATTTCTTTGAATCCATGATAGATTTCAAATCGATCCTGACCAAAATGAGTCTGTAGTGTGAAATAAATTTTGCTTCAGTGGATAGATATTAGTTAGTTGTAGTCTTTCAACATTCTAACAGAACTACGAACCATGAAGTACGATTTCTCTGAAACCACGATAGGTTTCAAATCGATCCTAGCCAAAATGAGTCTGTAGTGTGAAATAATTTTTGTTGAGTGGATAGATTTTAGTTAGTTGTAGTCTTTCAACATTCTGTCAGAACTGCGAACCATAAAGTATGATTTCTTTGAAACCATGATAGATTTCAAATCGATCCTGACCAAAATGAGTCTGTAGTGTGAAATAAATTTTGCTTCAGTGGATAGATATTAGTTAGTTGTAGTCTTTCAACATTCTAACAGAACTACGAACTCTGAAGTATGATTTCTCTGAAACCGCGATAGATTTCAAATCGATCCTAACCAAAATGAGTCTGTAGTGTGAAATAATTTTTGCTTGAGTGGATAGATTTTAGTTAGGGATAGTCTTTCAACATTCTAACAGAACTACGAACCATGAAGTATGATTTCTCTGAAACAATGATAGATTTCAAATGGATCCTGACCAAAATGAGTCTGTAGTGAGAAATAATTTTTGCTTGAATGGATAGATTTAAGTTTGATGTAGTCTTTCAACATTCTGTCAGAACTGCGAACCATAAATTATGATTTCTCTGAAACCATGATAGATTTCAAATGGATCCTGACCAAAATGAGTCTGTGGTGTGAAATAATTTTTGTTGAGTGGATAGATTTTAGTTAGTTGTAGTCTTTCAACATTTTGTCAGAACTGCGAACCGTAACGTATGATTTTTGTGAAACCATGATAGATTTCAAATGGATCCTGACCAAAATGAGTCTGTAGTGTGAAATAATTTTTGCTTTAGTGGATAGATATTAGTTTGGGGTAGTCTTTCAACATTCTATTAGAACTACAAACCATGAAGTATGACTTCTCTGAAACCATGACAGATTACAAATCGATCCTGACCAAAATGAGTCTGTAGTGTGAAATAATTTTTGCTTCAGTGGATAGATATTAGTTTGGGGTAGTCTTTCAACATTCTATTAGAACTACGAACCATGAAGTACGATTTCTCTGAAACCATGATAGATTTCAAATCGATCCTAACCAAAATGAGTCTGTAGTGTGAAATAATTTTTGTTGAGTGGATAGATTTTAGTTAGTTGTAGTCTTTCAACATTCTGTCAGAACTGCGAACCATAAAGTATGATTTTTTTGAAACCATGAAAGATTTCAAATCGATCCTGACCAAAATGAGTCTGTAGTGTGAAATAAATTTTGCTTCAGTGAATAGATATTAGTTAGTTGTAGTCTTTCAACATTCTAACAGAACTACGAACCCTGAAGTATGATTTCTCTGAAACCGCGATAGATTTCAAATCGATCCTAACCAAAATGAGTCTGTAGTGTGAAATAATTTTTGTTGAGTGGATAGATTTTAGTTAGTTGTAGTCTTTCAACATTCTGTCAGAACTGCGAACCATAAAGTATGATTTCTTTGAAACCATGATAGATTTCAAATCGATCCTGACCAAAATGAGTCTGTAGTGTGAAATAAATTTTGCTTCAGTGGATAGATATTAATTAGTTGTAGTCTTTCAACATTCTAACAGAACTACGAACCCTGAAGTATGATTTCTCTGAAACCGCGATAGATTTCAAACCGATCCTAACCAAAATGAGTCTATAGTGTGAAATAATTTTTGCTTGAGTGGATAGATTTTTGTTAGGGATAGTCTTTCAACATTCTAACAGAACTACGAACCATGAAGTATGATTTCTCTGAACCCATGATAGATTTCAAATGGGTAATGACCAAAATGAGTCTGTAGTGTTAAATAATTTTTGGTGAGTGGATAGATTTTAATTAGTTGTAGCCTTTCAACATTCTAACAGAACTACGAACCATGAAGTATGATTTCTCTGAACCCATGATAGATTTCAAATGGGTAATGACCAAAATGAGTCTGTAGTGTTAAATAATTTTTGGTGAGTGCATAGATTTTAGTTTGGCTTAGTCGTTCAACATTCTATCAGAACTACGAACCCTGAAGTATGATTTCTCTGAAACCGCTATAGATTTCAAATCGATCGTAACCAAAATGAGTCTGTAGTGTGAAATAATTTTTGTTGAGTGGATAGGTTTTAGTTGGGGTAGTCGTTCAACATTCTACAAGAACAACGAACCATGGAGTATGTTTTCTCTGAAACCATGATAGATTTCAAATGGGTCCTGACCAAAATGAGTCTGTAGTGTTAAATAATTTTTGGTGAGTGGATAGATTTTAGTTTGGGGTAGTCGTTCAACATTCTATCAGAACTACGAACCCTGAAGTATGATTTCTCTGAAACCGCTATAGATTTCAAATCGATCCTAACCAAAATGAGTCTGTAGTGTGAAATAAATTTTGCTTCAGTAGATAGATATTAGTTAGTTGTAGTCTTTCAACATTCTAACAGAACTACGAACCATGAAGTATGATTTCTCTGAAACCGCTATAAATTTCAAATCGATCCTGACCAAAATGAGTCTGTAGTGTGAAAAATTTTTGTTGAGTGGATAGATTTTAATTAGTTGTAGCCTTTCAACATTCTAACAGAACTACGAACCATGAAGTATGATTTCTCTGAACCCATGATAGATTTCAAATGGGTAATGACCAAAATGAGTCTGTAGTGTTAAATAATTTTTGGTGAGTGCATAGATTTTAGTTTGGCTTAGTCGTTCAACATTCTATCAGAACTACGAACCCTGAAGTATGATTTCTCTGAAACCGCTATAGATTTCAAATCGATCGTAACCAAAATGAGTCTGTAGTGTGAAATAATTTTTGTTGAGTGGATAGATTTTAGTTATTTGTAGTCTTTCAACATTCTGTCAGAACTGCGAACCATGAAGTATGATTTCTCTGAAACCATGATAGATTTCAAATCGATCCTGACCAAAATGAGTCTGTAGTGTGAAATAATTTTTGTTGAGTGGATAGATTTTAGTTAGCTGTAGTCTTTCAATATTTTGTCAGAACTGCGAACCGTAACGTATGATTTCTGTGAAACCATGATAGATTTCAAATGGATCCTAACCAAAATGAGTCTGTAGTGTGAAATAATTTTTGCTTGAGTGGATAGATTTAAGTTTGGGGTAGTCTTTCAACATTTTGTCAGAACTACGAACCATAACGTATGATTTCTGTGAAACCATGATAGATTTCAAATGGATCCTGACCAAAATGAGTCTGTAGTGTGAAATAATTTTTGTTGAGTGGATAGATTTTAGTTAGTTGTAGTCTTTCAACATTCTGTCAGAACTGCGAACCATAAAGTATGATTTCTTTGAATCCATGATAGATTTCAAATCGATCCTGACCAAAATGAGTCTGTAGTGTGAAATAAATTTTGCTTCAGTGGATAGATATTAGTTAGTTGTAGTCTTTCAACATTCTAACAGAACTACGAACCATGAAGTACGATTTCTCTGAAACCACGATAGGTTTCAAATCGATCCTAGCCAAAATGAGTCTGTAGTGTGAAATAATTTTTGTTGAGTGGATAGATTTTAGTTAGTTGTAGTCTTTCAACATTCTGTCAGAACTGCGAACCATAAAGTATGATTTCTTTGAAACCATGATAGATTTCAAATCGATCCTGACCAAAATGAGTCTGTAGTGTGAAATAAATTTTGCTTCAGTGGATAGATATTAGTTAGTTGTAGTCTTTCAACATTCTAACAGAACTACGAACCCTGAAGTATGATTTCTCTGAAACCGCGATAGATTTCAAATCGATCCTAACCAAAATGAGTCTGTAGTGTGAAATAATTTTTGCTTGAGTGGATAGATTTTAGTTAGGGATAGTCTTTCAACATTCTAACAGAACTACGAACCATGAAGTATGATTTCTCTGAAACAATGATAGATTTCAAATCGATCCTGACCAAAATGAGTCAGTGGTGTGAAATAATTTTTGCTTGAATGGATAGATTTAAGTTTGATGTAGTCTTTCAACATTCTGTCAGAACTGCGAACCATAAATTATGATTTCTCTGAAACCATGATAGATTTCAAATGGATCCTGACCAAAATGAGTCTGTAGTGTGAAATAATTTTTGTTGAGTGGATAGATTTTAGTTAGTTGTAGTCTTTCAACATTTTGTCAGAACTGCGAACCGTAACGTATGATTTTTGTGAAACCATGATAGATTTCAAATGGATCCTGACCAAAATGAGTCTGTAGTGTGAAATAATTTTTGCTTTAGTGGATAGATTTTAGTTAGGGATAGTCTTTCAACATTCTAACAGAACTACAAACCATGAAGTATGACTTCTCTGAAACCATGACAGATTACAAATCGATCCTGACCAAAATGAGTCTGTAGTGTGAAATAATTTTTGCTTCAGTGGATAGATATTAGTTTGGGGTAGTCTTTCAACATTCTATTAGAACTACGAACCATGAAGTATGATTTCTCTGAAACCACGATAGGTTTCAAATCGATCCTAGCCAAAATGAGTCTGTAGTGTGAAATAATTTTTGTTGAGTGGATAGATTTTAGTTAGTTGTAGTCTTTCAACATTCTGTCAGAACTGCGAACCATAAAGTATGATTTTTTTGAAACCATGAAAGATTTCAAATCGATCCTGACCAAAATGAGTCTGTAGTGTGAAATAAATTTTGCTTCAGTGAATAGATATTAGTTAGTTGTAGTCTTTCAACATTCTAACAGAACTACGAACCCTGAAGTATGATTTCTCTGAAACCGCGATAGATTTCAAATCGATCCTAACCAAAATGAGTCTGTAGTGTGAAATAATTTTTGTTGAGTGGATAGATTTTAGTTAGTTGTAGTCTTTCAACATTCTGTCAGAACTGCGAACCATAAAGTATGATTTCTTTGAAACCATGATAGATTTCAAATCGATCCTGACCAAAATGAGTCTGTAGTGTGAAATAAATTTTGCTTCAGTGGATAGATATTAATTAGTTGTAGTCTTTCAACATTCTAACAGAACTACGAACCCTGAAGTATGATTTCTCTGAAACCGCGATAGATTTCAAACCGATCCTAACCAAAATGAGTCTATAGTGTGAAATAATTTTTGCTTGAGTGGATAGATTTTTGTTAGGGATAGTCTTTCAACATTCTAACAGAACTACGAACCATGAAGTATGATTTCTCTGAACCCATGATAGATTTCAAATGGGTAATGACCAAAATGAGTCTGTAGTGTGAAATAATTTTTGGTGAGTGGATAGATTTTAATTAGTTGTAGCCTTTCAACATTCTAACAGAACTACGAACCATGAAGTATGATTTCTCTGAACCCATGATAGATTTCAAATGGGTAATGACCAAAATGAGTCTGTAGTGTTAAATAATTTTTGGTGAGTGCATAGATTTTAGTTTGGCTTAGTCGTTCAACATTCTATCAGAACTACGAACCCTGAAGTATGATTTCTCTGAAACCGCTATAGATTTCAAATCGATCGTAACCAAAATGAGTCTGTAGTGTGAAATAATTTTTGTTGAGTGGATAGGTTTTAGTTGGGGTAGTCGTTCAACATTCTACAAGAACAACGAACCATGGAGTATGTTTTCTCTGAAACCATGATAGATTTCAAATGGGTCCTGACCAAAATGAGTCTGTAGTGTTAAATAATTTTTGGTGAGTGGATAGATTTTAGTTTGGGGTAGTCGTTCAACATTCTATCAGAACTACGAACCCTGAAGTATGATTTCTCTGAAACCGCTATAGATTTCAAATCGATCCTAACCAAAATGAGTCTGTAGTGTGAAATAAATTTTGCTTCAGTAGATAGATATTAGTTAGTTGTAGTCTTTCAACATTCTAACAGAACTACGAACCATGAAGTATGATTTCTCTGAAACCGCTATAAATTTCAAATCGATCCTGACCAAAATGAGTCTGTAGTGTGAAAAATTTTTGTTGAGTGGATAGATTTTAATTAGTTGTAGCCTTTCAACATTCTAACAGAACTACGAACCATGAAGTATGATTTCTCTGAACCCATGATAGATTTCAAATGGGTAATGACCAAAATGAGTCTGTAGTGTTAAATAATTTTTGGTGAGTGCATAGATTTTAGTTTGGCTTAGTCGTTCAACATTCTATCAGAACTACGAACCCTGAAGTATGATTTCTCTGAAACCGCTATAGATTTCAAATCGATCGTAACCAAAATGAGTCTGTAGTGTGAAATAATTTTTGTTGAGTGGATAGATTTTAGTTATTTGTAGTCTTTCAACATTCTGTCAGAACTGCTAACCATGAAGTATGATTTCTCTGAAACCATGATAGATTTCAAATGGGTCCTGACCAAAAGGAGTCTGTAGTGTTAAATAATTTTTGGTGAGTGGATAGATTTTAGTTTGGGGTAGTCGTTCAACATTCTATCAGAACTACGAACCCTGAAGTATGATTTCTCTGAAACCGCTATAGATTTCAAATCGATGCTGACCAAAATGAGTCTGTAGTGTGAAATAAATTTTGCTTCAGTAGATAGATATTAGTTAGTTGTAGTCTTTCAACATTCTAACAGAACTACGAACCATGAAGTATGATTTCTCTGAAACCGCTATAAATATCAAATCGATCCTGACCAAACTGGATCTGTAGTGGGAAAAATTTTTGTTGAGTGGATAGATTTTAATTAGTTGTAGCCTTTCAACATTCTAACAGAACTACGTACCATGAAGTATGATTTCTCTGAAACCGCTATAGATTTCAAATCGATCCTAACCAAAATGAGTCTGTAGTGTGAAATAATTTTTGTTGAGTGGATAGATTTTAGATAGTTGCAGTCTTTCAACATTCTGTCAGAACTGCGAAACTTGAAGTATGATTTCTCTGAAACCGCGATAGATTTCAAATCGATCCTAACCAAAATGAGTCTGTTGTGTGAAATAATTTTTGTTGAGTGGATAGATTTTAGTTAGTTGTAGTCTTTCAACATTCTGTCAGAACTGCGAACCATGAAGTATGATTTCTCTGAAACCATGATAGCTTTCAAATGGGTCCTGAGCAAAATGAGTCTGTAGTGTTAAATAGTTTTTGGTGAGTGGATAGATTTTAGTTTGGGGTAGTCGTTCAACATTCTATCAGAACTACGAACCCTGAAGTATGATTTCTCTGAAACCGCTATAGATTTCAAATCGATCGTAACCAAAATGAGTCTGTAGTGTGAAATAATTTTTGTTGAGTGGATAGATTTTAGTTAGTTGTAGTCTTTCAACATTCTAACAGAACTACGAACCCTGAAGTATGATTTCTCTGAAACCGCGATAGGTTTAAAATCGATCCTAGCCAAAATGAGTCTGTAGTGTGAAATAATTTTTGTTGAGTGGATAGATTTTAGTTAGTTGTAGTCTTTCAACATTCTGTCAGAACTGCGAACCATAAAGTATGATTTCTCTGAAACCATGATAGATTTCAAATCGATGCTGACCAAAATGAGTCTGTAGTGTGAAATAAATTTTACTTCAGTAGATAGATATTAGTTAGTTGTAGTCTTTCAACATTCTAACAGAACTACGAACCATGAAGTATGATTTCTCTGAAGCCGCTATAAATTTCAAATCGATCCTGACCAAAATGAGTCTGTAGTGTGAAAAATTTTTGTTGAGTGGATAGATTTTAATTAGTTATAGCCTTTCAACATTCTAACAGAACTACGAACCATGAAGTATGATTTCTGTGAAACCATGATAGATTTCAAATGGGTCCTGACCAAAATGAGTCTGTAATGTTAAATAATTTTTGGTGAGTGGAAAGATTTTAGTTTGGGGTAGTCGTTCAACATTCTATCAGAACTGCGAACCCTGAAGTATGATTTCTCTGAAACCGCTACAGATTTCAAATCGATCCTAACCAAAATGAGTCTGTAGTGTGAAATAATTTTTGTTGAGTGGATAGATTTTAGATAGTTGTAGTCTTTCAACATTCTGTCAGAACTGCGAACCATGAAGTATGATTTCTCTGAAACCGCGATGGATTTCAAATCGATCCTAACCAAAATGAGTCTGTAGTGTGAAATAATTTTCGTTGAGTGGATAGATATTAGTTAGTTGTAGTCTTTCAACATTCTGTCAGAACTGCGAACCATGAAGTATGATTTCTCTGAAACCATGATAGATTTCAAATGGGTCCTGACCAAAATGAGTCTGTAGTGTGAAATAAATTTTGCTTCAGTGGATAGATATTAGTTAGTTGTAGTCTTTCAACATTCTAACAGAACTACGAACCCTGAAGTATGATTTCTCTGAAACCGCGATAGATTTCAAATCGATCCTAACCAAAATGAGTCTGTAGTGTGAAATAATTTTTGTTGAGTGGATAGATTTTAGTTAGTTGTAGTCTTTCAACATTCTGTCAGAACTGCGAACCATAAAGTATGATTTCTTTGAAACCATGATAGATTTCAAATCGATCCTGACCAAAATGAGTCTGTAGTGTGAAATAAATTTTGCTTCAGTGGATAGATATTAGTTAGTTGTAGTCTTTCAACATTCTAACAGAACTACGAACCCTGAAGTATGATTTCTCTGAAACCGCGATAGATTTCAAATCGATTTTAACCAAAATGAGTCTATAGTGTGAAATAATTTTTGCTTGAGTGGATAGATTTTAGTTAGGGATAGTCTTTCAACATTCTAACAGAACTACGAACCATGAAGTATGATTTCTTTGAAACCATGATAGATTTCAAATCGATCCTGACCAAAATGAGTCTGTAGTGTGAAATAAATTTTGCTTCAGTGGATAGATATTAGTTAGTTGTAGTCTTTCAACATTCTAACAGAACTACGAACCCTGAAATATGATTTCTCTGAAACCGCGATAGATTTCAAATCGATCCTAACCAAAATGAGTCTGTAGTGTGAAATAAATTTTGCTTCAGTGGATAGATATTAGTTAGTTGTAGTCTTTCAACATTCTAACAGAACTGCGAACCCTGAAGTATGATTTCTCTGAAACCGCGATAGATTTCAAATCGATCCTAACCAAAATGAGTCTATAGTGTGAAATAATTTTTGCTTGAGTGGATAGATTTTAGTTAGGGATAGTCTCTCAACATTCTAACAGAACTACGAACCATGAAGTATGATTTCTCTGAAACAATGATAGATTTCAAATGGATATTGACCAAAATGAGTCTGTAGTGTGAAATAATTTTTGCTTGAATGGATAGATTTAAGTTTGATGTAGTCTTCCAACATTCTGTCAGAACTGCGAACCATGAAGTATGATTTCTCTGAAACCATGATAGATTTCAAATCGATCCTGACCAAAATGAGTCTGTAGTGTGAAATAATTTTTGTTGAGTGGATAGATTTTAGTTAGCTGTAGTCTTTCAATATTTTGTCAGAACTGCGAACCGTAACGTATGATTTCTGTGAAACCATGATAGATTTCAAATGGATCCTAACCAAAATGAGTCTGTAGTGTGAAATAATTTTTGCTTGAGTGGATAGATTTAAGTTTGGGGTAGTCTTTCAACATTTTGTCAGAACTACGAACCATAACGTATGATTTCTGTGAAACCATGATAGATTTCAAATGGATCCTGACCAAAATGAGTCTGTAGTGTGAAATAATTTTTGTTGAGTGGATAGATTTTAGTTAGTTGTAGTCTTTCAACATTCTGTCAGAACTGCGAACCATAAAGTATGATTTCTGTGAATCCATGATAGATTTCAAATCGATCCTGACCAAAATGAGTCTGTAGTGTGAAATAAATTTTGCCTCAGTGGATAGATATTAGTTAGTTGTAGTCTTTCAACATTCTAACAGAACTACGAACCATGAAGTACGATTTCTCTGAAACCACGATAGGTTTCAAATCGATCCTAGCCAAAATGAGTCTGTAGTGTGAAATAATTTTTGTTGAGTGGATAGATTTTAGTTAGTTGTAGTCTTTCAACATTCTGTCAGAACTGCGAACCATAAAGTATGATTTCTTTGAAACCATGATAGATTTCAAATCGATCCTGACCAAAATGAGTCTGTAGTGTGAAATAAATTTTGCTTCAGTGGATAGATATTAGTTAGTTGTAGTCTTTCAACATTCTAACAGAACTACGAACCCTGAAGTATGATTTCTCTGAAACCGCGATAGATTTCAAATCGATCCTAACCAAAATGAGTCTATAGTGTGAAATAATTTTTGCTTGAGTGGATAGATTTTAGTTAGGGATAGTCTTTCAACATTCTAACAGAACTACGCACCATGAAATATGATTTCTCTGAAACAATGATAGATTTCAAATGGATCCTGACCAAAATGAGTCAGTGGTGTGAAATAATTTTTGCTTGAATGGATAGATTTAAGTTTGATGTAGTCTTTCAACATTCTGTCAGAACTGCGAACCATAAAGTATGATTTCTCTGAAACCATGATAGATTTCAAATGGATCCTGACCAAAATGAGTCTGTAGTGTGAAATAATTTTTGTTGAGTGGATAGATTTTAGTTAGTTGTAGTCTTTCAACATTTTGTCAGAACTGCGAACCGTAACGTATGATTTTTGTGAAACCATGATAGATTTCAAATGGATCCTGACCAAAATGAGTCTGTAGTGTGAAATAATTTTTGCTTTAGAGGATAGATATTAGTTTGGGGTAGTCTTTCAACATTCTATTAGAACTACAAACCATGAAGTATGACTTCTCTGAAACCATGACAGATTACAAATCGATCCTGACCAAAATGAGTCTGTAGTGTGAAATAATTTTTGCTTCAGTGGATAGATATTAGTTTGGGGTAGTCTTTCAACATTCTATTAGAACTACGAACCATGAAGTACGATTTCTCTGAAACCACGATAGGTTTCAAATCGATCCTAGCCAAAATGAGTCTGTAGTGTGAAATAATTTTTGTTGAGTGGATAGATTTTAGTTAGTTGTAGTCTTTCAACATTCTGTCAGAACTGCGAACCATAAAGTATGATTTTTTTGAAACCATGAAAGATTTCAAATCGATCCTGACCAAAATGAGTCTGTAGTGTGAAATAAATTTTGCTTCAGTGAATAGATATTAGTTAGTTGTAGTCTTTCAACATTCTAACAGAACTACGAACCCTGAAGTATGATTTCTCTGAAACCGCGATAGATTTCAAATCGATCCTAACCAAAATGAGTCTGTAGTGTGAAATAATTTTTGTTGAGTGGATAGATTTTAGTTAGTTGTAGTCTTTCAACATTCTGTCAGAACTGCGAACCATAAAGTATGATTTCTTTGAAACCATGATAGATTTCAAATCGATCCTGACCAAAATGAGTCTGTAGTGTGAAATAAATTTTGCTTCAGTGGATAGATATTAATTAGTTGTAGTCTTTCAACATTCTAACAGAACTACGAACCCTGAAGTATGATTTCTCTGAAACCGCGATAGATTTCAAACCGATCCTAACCAAAATGAGTCTATAGTGTGAAATAATTTTTGCTTGAGTGGATAGATTTTTGTTAGGGATAGTCTTTCAACATTCTAACAGAACTACGAACCATGAAGTATGATTTCTCTGAAACAATGATAGATTTCAAATGGATCCTGACCAAAATGAGTCAGTAGTGTGAAATAATTTTTGCTTGAATGGATATATTTAAGTTTGATGTAGTCTTTCAACATTCTGTCAGAACTGCGAACCATAAAGTATGATTTCTCTGAAACCATGATAGATTTCAAATGGATCCTGACCAAAATGAGTCTGTAGTGTGAAATAATTTTTGTTGAGTGGATAGATTTTAGTTAGTTGTAGTCTTTCAACATTTTGTCAGAACTGCGAACCGTAACGTATGATTTCTGTGAAACCATGATAGATTTCAAATGGATCCTGACCAAAATGAGTCTGTAGTGTGAAATAATTTTTGCTTTAGTGGATAGATATTAGTTTGGGGTAGTCTTTCAACATTCTATTAGAACTACAAACCATGAAGTATGACTTCTCTGAAACCATGACAGATTACAAATCGATCCTGACCAAAATGAGTCTGTAGTGTGAATACGAACCATGAAGTACGATTTCTCTGAAACCACGATAGATTTCAAATCGATCCTGACCAAAATGAGTCTGTAGTGTGAAATCATTTTTGCTTCTGTGGTAACATTCTAACAGAGCTACGTGTATAGAAATTGTTATGATATCCCTTTAGATTATGTGTCTGTAGTGTGAAATAATTTTTGTTTCGGTGGATAGATTTTAGTTATGTCTTTCAACATTCTAACAGAGCTACGGACTATGAGGTATGATTTCAAATTATTAATATTTCAAGTAATAGTGTAAGTCATATACGAAGATGGTGACTTATTTGTAAATAATTAAATCTTAAAATTAAGCTTAAAAAGAATTACATAATTCCATTTTATTTTATAAACAAATGTATTTTTAATGGTTCAAAATATATACTTATAATCATGTTTATGTTAATTATTTATAATTATTTTATAAATTTTGAAAAATAATGTTCAGAGTTTATTCATTTAGAAAAGAATTTAATCGTGAATATTCATATGTACATATATTATTATCTTAACATTGGTTTCCAGTAAATTCATTAGTCATTAAAATCTGATGTAAGTTCATTGTGATTATAAAATAGAAAGAGTTTAAAAAAATATTGATTTGTGGTATCAATGATATGAATTTAATTCATCTTAGATTATGAAATATCTATCAATTTGTTTAATTAATTTACTTTAAGTATTAGTTGTAACAATCAGATTATTTTTCTTGTGTTTATTTTGTTATCTTTTCTTTTTTTAATTGGAAGTTGTTTCATTCAATTCAATAAGAATTGTTATAACATTTTTATAATATGAAGAAGATTGATATTTATATCGTTCGTTGTGTTTGTTTCTTCATTATTATTTAGAATTTATAAAAAAAATTATAAAGAAATAATATTAGTTGGTAAATTAATTTTAGCAGCTGTAACAAAAAGTGCACAGATTCATTTTTCTTCATGGTTACCTGCATTTATAGCAGTTCCATCTCCTGTTTCTGCTTTGTTTCATTCTTCTACTTTGGTAACAGCAGAAGTTTATTAATTCGTTTTAATTTATATGTCAATTATTATTATTAGCTGGTTTAACAATATTTATTTCTGGTTAAGGGACTAATTTTGAATTTGATTAAAAACATTATTCCATTATCAACGTTAAGGTTTAATAATAATAATTTTATCTGTATAATATTTTCAATTCGCATTTTTTCATTTAGTAACACATGTTTTCTTTAAAGCTTTACTTTTTATATCAAGATTTTAATGGGAGGATTAGGTTTATATACATATACCACTAACTTCTTCTTTAATGTAGCTAATATAGCTTTATGTGGCATTAGAGCATTTGATTTTAGAAATGGTTTCTTGAAGAATATTAAATTTATTTACTTATTATCTTCTTTTACAGGTTGTTGCGTGTACCTGTAAGAAATTTTTTTGTTAAAAAAAGTAAACAAAGAATCTTTTCTTGAAGGTAATTACTTGGTATTGTAACATTACCTTAGTTACCTCCTTATAACTTTCCAATACATACATATACCTTTGATTACAGATATTTACCTCCACGCTAACATGGAAAGAAAAATGATTAACAAATGAAATTAGATACAATTTCAACAAAATACTTACCAGGAACCTCTCTCGACTACATCCCTCTCTCGTACAATGGATGAAACCGGGCTTCGTTCACGGATCAAGAGTCAATGAACTCAATCAGTGAACGAATTGAAGGTGGATTTTATTTGTTAAATGTAGGTTTTGTTTTTTTATCTATTTAACATTTTGTGTAACTTGTCGTTTGATATAGGTTTTAAATTATTTTATTTGTTAGGTCCAGGTCAAAGTAGTGTAGTTTTTTTGTTCATTATTTAAGTTTAAATGTTAGCTTATTAGCATTGACCAAATAGGGACAAGGAGTATTGAGATGATAATACTTTGCCAATGCTCCGGTAATATTAGACAGATATACGGGTATAGTGCAGGATAGAGAGGACAAATATAAGGATTAGGACAACAAAAGAGAAATGAAAGACAATGGAAAATCGACCGCTGCCCTACTTACTTACTTAGGTGGCGCTACAGTTCGGGGTGAACCTGGGCCTCCAATAACAAGCATCCACAGTTAGTGCTGTCGTTAGCTCTCTGCCTCCAGTTCCGCACTAAAACCTTTTCAGGTCCCCTTCAACTTGTGTGCGCCACCTAAGGCGAGGTCTTCCTCTACTGCGTTGCCCCTCCGGGTTGGATTCGAAGACTCTGCGGGCCGGAGCACTGGTGTCCATTCGCGCTACATGTCCTAGACATCTCAAACGACTGATGCGCAGTTTTTTGACTAGGTCGATGTCGCTTTACAGCTCGTATAGTTCGTCGTTAAATCTCCTTCTCCAAAGCCCGTCGACGCAAACGCGACCGAAAATTTTACGAAGAATATTTCTCTCGAAGCGAAGCGAGGATATCTTCATCGGATTTTGATAGAGTCCAAGCTTCAGCGCCATAAAGCAGGACTGGGATGATCAAGGTCTTATATAGAGTCTCCTTAGTTGTTCGGCATAGGGCCATACTACTCAATTGCCTTCTCAGCCCAAAGATACAGCGATTGGCAAGAGCTATTCTTCGTTTTATTTCTGCCGAGGTGTTGTTGTCAGAATTGATAGCAGAGCCGAGGTAGACAAAGTCCCTTACTACCTCAAAGTTAAAGCTGTCGATTGTGACGTTCTGTCCAATTCGTCGATGCTGAGTATCCCTTCTTGTTGACAGCATATACTTGGTTTTGCCCTCGTTTACGGCTAAACCCATTTTTTCAGCTTCTGTTTCAATACTAACGAACGCATCAGTGACAGCCCGCTGTGTTCTCCCAATTATGTCGATATCGTAGGCGTGAGTTGCACAAATTTTTGAAAGATTGTGCCTACGGTGTTTACTTGTGAGTTTTGAACAATTCTTTCAAGTATGATATTAAAAAAGTCACATGACAGAGCGTCACCTTTTCTAAATCCTATTTTGACATCAAAGGTCTCGATGAGATCGTTACCGACCTTGATGCAGCAGCGAGAATTCTCCAACATCATCCTGCACAGGCGAACGAGTTTGGTAGGGATGCCAAAACTAGACATGGTTCTGTATAGCTCGTCTCTATTGATGCTGTCATATGCGGCCTGAAAATCGATGAAAATATGGTGGGTATCTATTTGGACTTCTTGGGTTTTTTCCAGGATCTGGTGAAGTGTGAAGATTCGATCGATTATGGACTTTCCTGGTCTGAAACCACACTGATAGGGCCCAATCAGGTTGTTGACGAAGGGTTTCAGACGTTCACACAATATGGCAGATAGGATCTTGTACGCGATGTTGAGGAGACTGATACCTCTGTAATTGGCGCAATTGAGGGGATCTCCTTTCTTATGAATCGGGCAAACGGTGATGAGATTCTACTCATCAGGCATACACTCATCTGACCAAATTTTAGAAATAAGTTGGTGTATGCTCTCAACCAGGTCATTTCCAGCTGCCTTGAACAGCTCGGCTGGTAAGCCGTCAGGTCCAGCAGCCTTGTTGGATTTAAGTTTGGATATTGCTATCCTCACTTCGTTTTGGTCAGGTGGACGGAAGTTTTGGCTATCATTGTCTATGTTGAATGGTTCATTCTGCCTGACAGCGGAATGTTGGTCTTCGTCGCCGTTATACAGTCTGCAGAAGAATTTTTCCATATTCTCAGCACCGACTGTGACTCTACTACGAGGTTTCCTTCTTCATCTCTACAGGCTTCTGTACGGGTCTTGTTGGCCTGACACGTTCTTTTTACCTGTTGGTAAAACTTCCGTACATTGTTCCTGGAGTATAATCGTTCAATATCTTCGATCGCGCGCTTCTCGTGCTCTTTTTCTTCATTCGGAGAAGCCGATGCTCACGAGCCGCTCTCGTCCTTCTTTGCAGCGTCGCTTTGTATGCCTCTTGTTTAGCTGCATTTGCTTGCCGGCATTCTTCGTCAAACCAAGGGTTTCTTTGTGGTGGTCTAGCGAAATCCAGTACATCAGTTGCGGCACTTGTGATGGCATGTTGGCAGTGTTGCTATTGGTCCTCGGCATTTGATGCTGGCGGCATAGGAGTTGTAGCGAGATTTCGGGATACGCGTTCGGCAAAGGTTCTGGCGATCTCTTGCGATTGCAGCTTTTCAACGTTATACCTTCTCACAGTATTTCTTCTTTGTTGTGACGTTAGGGATATCCGCATTTGTACCGTGTCTGCAACAAGGTAATGATCCGAGTCGATGTTGGCTGCTCGGAAGGTTCGGACATCCAGAATACTGGGGGCATGCCTTACGTCGATCGCAATGTGATCAATTTGGTTGACCGTTTGATGATCAGGAGACCGTCATGTCCCCTTGTGGATATTGAGATGAGGAAACCGTGTGCTTGCTACAGTGACGTTTCGCCCCGCAGCGAAGTCAATAAGCCTAAGTCCGTTTCCGGACGTGGTGTCGTGGGGACTGTGCTTACCAATCATCCTACCAAAGATGTCCTCGTTTCCTATCTACGCGTTAAAATCGCCCAGAACGATTTTAACGTCATATTTAGGATATTGCTCGTAAGTCTTGTCGAGGAGCATGTAGAAACATTCTTTGATGGCGTCGTCCTTGTCTTCTGTGGGGGCTATGAGCGCATATAAGGCTTATGTTGACGAATTTAGCCTTGATGCGGATTGTCATAAGTCGTTCGCTCACGTGTCGAAAGCTTAAGACTTCTTGCCTAAGTCTACCGCCTATGACAAATCCACATCCGAATAAGTGCTGTTTCTGCTCTCTATAGCAATCACTGTAATAGATATCACAGTTTTTCAACCTTTCATCCCATCCCATTGCACTTCCTGGATGGCGGTGATGTCTGCATTATAGCAGTCTAGGGCCTCTGCTAATTCTTCGGCTGCACGCGGTCTGTTAAGGGTCCGAACATTCCACGTGCAGATCCGAAGGTCGTTGTCCTTATTTCGATTGCTGGGGTCGTCAACAGTGAGTCCATCCATATCCGAGGCTTCTATAGGTTTCGGAACTAATAAATTTTTTCCGTGGTCGGGAAGTCACCCCTACGCACAACCCCCCACCTGGAGGACCAGTTCCCTTTTATACCACTAGGACAAATGGCCGGATTTTCCGGAGTCAGTAACCCACTTCTGGGATATGGCCCATTAAGGGCTCATCCGCCACCAATTCTTTTCCAACCCCTGGCTCAGTGTTGGGATCCCTATAGACCTGGGATCTGAATAAGTCAGAGCAGCTCATATAGGGATTACACTAGAAAGTTCGGCCTCACTGGAACCGTTGATTCCACCTGGAAAGGAATCAAGAGGAAGTGCCTTAGTGAGAAAACACCCCTCCCCAGTCTCTCGTTTGCTACCACCAACGACCTTCCAAAGGAGCAGCCACCAACGCGGAGGTGTAGAGTAGGAGTTGATAGTGAGAGGCTAAGGTGAGAACGCTTGTGTTCCCATATATTCCGCATCACCATCCTTTGGCCACCAAAATAACAAAGTTAGTTCGATTTAATCGTCCTGGTGTACCATCAATTCTTAGACAGGAATAGTTTATGAATGAATTACATAGGCAGCAGTTACTAAAATTCGAATTTGATAATTTATTGGTAATACAATTCGGTCATCAACATCCAATAATCGGAATCTATTAGTATTTAGTTCATTTTAAGGAATTATGTATGAATCAAATTCAATATTTAAAAAATCAGAATATTCATAACTTCAATACCATTGGTGACTAATTGATTTTAAAGTAAGGTTCATTAATTTCAACTATTAAATAATTTACTTACTTACTTACCGCGCTCCCGACCCGTGAAGAGTATCTGACTAAGACACGGCAGCTTCGATCCTGGACAAGCTGTTTTCAGCTGGACAGACATTTGGAACTAATAGTCCAGTCATCGAGCGTCGCTTCATCCACCTATACTTGGTTGCTGATTTGGTGTATGCACCCTAACAAAGCATCACCACCATGTTTGAAAAGCTCCGATGGTAGATAATCAGAGCCGGCGGCTTTGTTGTTCTTCAGCTATTTGTTAGCTGACCCAACCTTTTCAAAACTGGGAGGCTTCATCATTGACTGGATGCGGGTTCTCTTCTTGTCCTATCACTCTCTCTACCTGATGCCCAATAAGTAGCTGCTGGAAATGCTGCTTTAACATATCTAGTATTCTCTGTGCTTCGGTGACTATGATTCCTTCACTGTTTCGAAGAGGGGGCTTCCAATGTTGAATTCCTTTTTATCTAAAAGATAAAAAAAAGTAATTCGTAACGATTCGTTTGAATTTGTACTTATTAATACAACAGACGACATTAGTCATTGTTGTTGCGTGTTCTTTTTTTCTAAATAAAGTTCTTACTACTACTATACTGCTACTTGTTAATATTTATCCTAAATGATCAATTGCACAAAACGTTATTAATTTCCGTAAAGAAGTCTGATTTAAACCTCCTAGTGACTTAATAATAACTGAACATACATCAAAATAATATAAATTAAATAAGAAATTTGTATTAAAGGACCACTTTTTTGTCTTGTTAACATACCCTTAGGATAGGGTATAAAAATTACCGACAGAGTTGCCTTGATCATTTTCCTTAGAATAATAGTTTCTCTAAAATACAGTTTCCACTGTACACGGCAACAATTTACTTGACGAATTTTGTATTTGTAGCAATATATCTTTTAATTAATGGGCTTTCGACCCGTGAGTTGTGATGACTGAATTAATTAACTTCTTAAAAAAATTGCATATACGACCCATATACATATATTTAATTTGGAAACGTGTTATGAAAAAGCTCTAATTTTCAAATTTGTTTTTATCATTACCGGCTATAATTTTGAGTTCATATATGCAGGTACAGAACAAAAATTAATTAATTAATAATAAACAAGAAAGGAAGTTCTGGTTTTTATAGAAAGTAAATAGGTAGTTGTACAAGTAGTGGCGATTTAATATTTTGATGTGAGTCCTAGCGTCTCAGGAGGTTAATTTGGAGTTAAAGAGAGGTGTTCTTTATTAAGCAAAACACTTCTCTATCTGTATACACTAAAGTAAATTCAATTGGACTATACTTATGTCGTATGTATTTTAGTGATTTACTATCTGCTTTTGCTTATTATTTGTTGGTGTATGCAGCTCCAAAAAAACTCGGATATAATCGCAGTTTGTTAGATATGCAAAAGGCCAATCAAGGGATCAATTGGTGTCACATCCAACTTTACCAAACACCTCAGAAGAGTTCATCCCGACAGCTTTAGGGAATATACGTCCTTGAAAAAAATAAGAGCTCCAGGAAATTGAGTTTATTATATAGTATATTATATAATTTCACCACCATCTATTTTGGAAAAAAAATCGTTCACCAATTTGTTTGACGGAACTGGTCTTAGAGTTCGTAGCAGACCCAGAGTAATGTGTTTATTAAATGAATATCATAAAAATATAATACACACCATAAGGCTGGCAATGAAATCTGACAATTACTTTTACACTACTGTCGTCGTAGTTTCTTTTGATATACTTGCCACTGGCTAGACCAGAATTTCAAGAGATATTCAGTGGCACTAGCGTGTAGAAGATTTCCAAGAGTTCATTCTGCAGAAAAAATTGCGGACCTCATTTCCGAAATCAATGCTGAGTTCGGCCTTAACCATTTAAATATTGTAGCCACAATAACAGATAATGGTTCGAACTTCGTAAAGGCGTTCAAAGAATTTGTGGTTACCAATTTTAATTGCGAGGATGATGAGCTACCGGAGTTTTGTGACGAGGACTCCTACTACGCTATGCCAAACCAAGTTCGGTGTGCATGTCACACTATGAATTTGATGGCTAGTACGGATTTTCTAAAATATTTGTAAGCCGACGCAAGTTCATACAAAAGGCATTTAAAGGTAATTTTGATTCACATATTGCATATGTATTTTAAAAGTGACACAAATTAAAAAAAAAAAAAACAAAACAAAAGGTCTTTAAACTTTCACCCAACATATTTACTAAAAGTACATTAACTTGGTGTCATTATTAGTCATGCAGACGAATATCATTACCTATTTTTTCTTGTTAACATTGCTTAGTTCGTAGTTAAATTCACAAAACTATTTTTCGTCTTTTCTGAAAAACTTAATTTTTTGAGTTGTACTTACTTACTTATGTCCTGTATCCCCTTGTGGGTCCTAGGGCCTCTACAACGCCTACGCGCCATCGTGTGCGGTTTCTGGCAATGTGCCTCAGCTCTCCCCAACTCTGTCCCAATTGCCGTGCTTCCTTCTCGACTGTTCTGCGCCATGTACTTCTGGGACCGCCGCGTATTCCGCCATCCTGAGTAAGCGGGTTCCATTGCATCGCGTGGTTAGCTATGGACCTGTCACCTTTTCAGAGAGTGTGACCAATCCACTGCCATTTTCGTCGTTGTATGGTTGTGCCTATAGGTTCATGACCCGTTCTCTGATAAAGCTGTTCGTTAGAGATACGGTTTGGCCAGAAAATCCTTAAGATGTTGCGTAGGCACCTATTAACAAACGTTTGCAGCTTCCTCGTGATAGTAGCAATCACTCTCCAGGTACCACATCCATATAGCAGCACGGATTCAACGTTGGAACGGAACAGTCGTAGCTTGGTGTTTAAGCTAATTGCATTACTACGGCAAATTGTGGATAGCATCCCAAACGCAGATTTTGCTTTCCCTATTCGGCTGCCTATATCCAGTTCGGTTCCGCCATCAGTTGAGACAATACGCCCAAGGTATTGGAAACTCTCTATTCTCTCAACCGTTTGTCCAGCAATGCATATATGAGTTGATGAGTTCGGTCCTAGGCTATGGATAAGGTATGTACCAAGCATGTGGAAAGTCGCGGAGGTAATTATGGTACCAAAACCAGGCAAACCACCTAGTGAAGTTACCTCCTATCGTCCAATATCGATACTGCCTATATTGTCCAAGCTATTCGAAAAAATGTTGATTAAACGTCTGCATAAAATAATCGAAGAAAAATCGCTAATTCCAAACCATCAATTTGGTTTTAGAACAAAGCATTCCACGATTGATCAGGTGCATAGAATAACGGATGGAATCGAAAAAGCATTTGAAGAGAAAAAGATATGCTCTGCTATATTCCTTGATATAGCACAAGCTTTCGATAAAGTCTGGCACAAAGGACTGAACCATAAATTGCAAAAGCATCTACCAAAGCAATATTCAGAAATTTTAGAATCTTGTATATTGCAGCGATATTTTAGAATTGAACAAGGGGATGAGTACTCCACATTGAGAGAAATAGAAGCTGGTGTACCACAACGCAGTGTGATAGGCCCTGTATTATATCTTTTATTTACCAGCGATCTACCAGAAAGTGAAGAAATAACTATGCCAACATTTGCAGATGATACTGCTGTATTTGCTGTGGGTGAAACTGTAGAAATAGCGACGAAAAAGTTACAGAATGCAGTGAACAATATTTCAAAATCGACCAAGAAATGGCAAATTAAATTAAATGACCTAAAGTCGGTCCACATCAATTTTACGAATTAAAACGTTCAGCACATCCCAGTGTTCATAAATAATAATGTAGTAGAATACGCAAACACTGCAAAATATCTAGGCATGGCTCTAGATGCAAAGCTGCGCTGGAAATCCCATGTAAAGAAAAAAATAGACGAATTGAACATGCGTTACAGTAAAATGTATTGGCTTATTGGGAGATACTCTTGTTTGTCCAACTACAATAAAGTACTGCTTTATAAGCAAATTCTAAAACCAGTATGGATCTACGGGCTCCAGCTGTGGGCATGCACATGCAAATCAAATTTAAAAAAAATACAAACTTTTCAAAATAAAGTGCTACGGAACGCAATAAATGCACCATGGTACATAAGAAACTCTGATCTGCATAGAGATCTAGAAATTGACTTGATTGAAGATGAAGTCAAAAAAGTAGCTAATAGGCATAAACTTAGGCTTCTCAACCACGTCAATGTAGAAATGATGCAACTACTTAATGCTGCGTATCTGACTAGGAGATTATGAAGCTTAAAACCCTTTGAACTAGCTAGATAATAATAATAATAAAAAAAAGCAACATACATACATATGTAGCATGATCACAAGAAAAAGTGATTAATATTGTTAAAAGAAAAAGGTAATCGACAAAAAAAGGTTTCTTAAATTTTCAAAAGACAATTATCAGAAAAAAATAAACTAGATGCGATAAAAAAAGAAATAAAACAGTATTGATGAACAGTGTAAGTGATTCTACGAAAAAAATTTAAATTTACTTATATTAGATTTTTTTTCCATATAAAACCATTGTTAAACTCTTTTTTACAGCTTGTGCCTCAACAAGTCAGTCCATGAATGTTCAGATACTAACTCAACCATCGTGGAAAAGGAATATTGGTCTTACATTAGTGATTCTAATGTAGGAACCGGAATGACAATGATAGACAAATATCCTATAATGAAGAAACTGTCTATAAAGCTCAACACTCCTTTGACGTCATCAGGACCCGTGGAACGGTTGTTTTCTTTTGCGGGTCTTGTAAATACCCCAAAGCGTGGCGCTCTTTCTGACCAACATTTCGAGCAATTAGTATTATTAAAGGACAATTCATCTTTTGTGAAATCAATGAGACCTTAAGAAAATAAAATAAAATAAAAATAAGTATTTCTAGTTTCACTGGAAGTACCCACTGGTAATTAAGTATAAAATACTAGGCTTATGATTAAATAATAAATTGTCACCTACATAAAAATTTGATTCGCCACTCAAATATTTAAAATGGAATTGTACTTGAAAAGTACTTGCAAATGTACTGGCCAGTATTACAGTACCCAGTAAATGTACTTAGAAGAGAGTACTTGAAATAGTACTTGTACTTGGTGATTTTCAAGTACCAAGTACATTGTACTCCTTTTTTTTTCAAGTACAAGTACAAGGTACTGGGTACTTACACTGTACTGCAGTACAAATGTATTTCAGTACTTCACAACTCTTATAGACACATGTAATTCAAGACGATATATATAGATTATATAATATATGTAGCCCATTGAACCCATCTGAATTTTGGACAAATTATGCAGATTTTATGACGGACAACATCGAATCCGCATTTTCTAACAACAACAGAAGTGAATAATGAAGCTCTCATAATGATAGAAGATATTTGCCTTACAATGCCAGGTATGCCGTCGCCAAATCGGCAATTACAAGATTTGTATAATCGAGATTTGCTGCGTGAACATGATTTCGATCGCAATGATTTAACTTAATTTGTTCTAAAAAATGTTCCAAAGTTAAACGCACAACAAAAAGATGTTTACGACATTTTGATGAGAGCAATGGCAGACAAAAGTGTTGGAACGTATTTCTTAGATGCGCCTGGTAGCGCTGGAAAAACTGGAAGTTTTGGCCACCATTCTTTTGCAAAATACAAGAGCATTGGCTCAATTTTCAAAGCAGATATTGAAAATTGGATATGGGAAAATGCCGATAGACAATGAAACTGGCTTAATAACGTTACCAACCAATTTTTCCAATGTAATTCAATCAAAAGAAGAATTGATTCGAAAATTTTTTCCAAACATTGTACAACAATGCAAGAAACATTTTTAGCTGAGCGAAAGAGCTATATTGGCGGCAAAAACAAAGACGTTGCAGAAATTAATAAGGCCATTTTAAAAGAGATACCAGAAGAAGTGTTTTCCCGGGCTTTACAAATTTAAGAAGGTTAATTCACTTTCAGTGGTGGTTATGGAATTATAAGTAGTATACGAATTCCGCTCTTCGTTGTCATTTTCCATCCTTTTTTTAATTTCCTCCTGCTGCATTCGTATTAACTTCAACTGCTCTAGCAACACCAAACGTTGAAGTTCTCCATTAGACAAATTTTTTGTCTCCTCAGTCTCATTGAACTTCAATTTTCTACGTTTTGTTACTGGAGAATCTCGCGGTAATTCTTCAATTTCATCTGCAGCAATACGTACATACATATATCAGCTTCCTTTTCCGTTTGCATCCGAATGGAATTATCTGCTTCCACAGATAAACTACCTTTACGAAAACAATGTTAGTAAAAGCATAATAATTAGCTTTATAAAGCAATACGTACCAGGAATGCAAGAGATAGATGGGTTTTCATCAGCATTTAAGTGCTCTAAAAACATTACCTCCCATTCTTTGAGCTTTATGGGCTTATTTCCCGTTTTCTTATGGTCTACTTTTTTCTTTACCTCTGTCCTACAATTATTTAGCCTCTTTCTAATTTGCTCTTCCCTTATTTGAACACCGGTCATAGCTTTATATTCACTAATAAATAATTGTATAGCTTCGGACTTCTCCTTTTTAATGCACGGTTGTTGTAACTTATTCAAAAAAAACGGTATGCTCTTTTAAAATTCCCACAAAAGCTAGTTTGCAGTTGAGAAGCTTCTCTTATCATGGCTGTTTCTTTTGAATATGCTTTACGAACTGAACATTCAAACGAGATCGTTTACAAAACAGACACTAAAGAACGGTATAGTTTTCAAAACAAATTTTTTGCAAAGCAATTGAGAAATAATACATAATAAGTATATACTACCAATTGTTCGATGACCTGGTAGTATTTACTTGAATGAATTCAGTATTTACTAGAAGTATTTGCTGGCAAGTCAAAACTCATGTTTATGCATACCAAATCTAGTAAATACTTAAAATATAAGCTTCTGCTAGTAAATATTGAATTTTTATGCATACGGCCCAATATCCACACATTCAACACATCAATAGTTACATTTATCGCTCACTTTTCAAAATACAGTCCACCTCTACAAAATGTCCCATCAAATAATCAAATAATCACAACAAATTTAATTGTCTTCGATTGTAATGTAAACAAACAACAATCACACACACGCACAGTATTCAGCAAAAGAGTATTTTACACAAAATTCAAAACAATAACAAACCAGCTCAATATATACACCCACAAATGCACGCTAAATACAGGCACCGGTACAATGCATACGTTTGACGTAATTCATACAATACGCACTAAATTCAAATTAAAACACAAGATATACATACATACATACATATGAACTATGGAATATAAAACAGTATTGCACTAACTGACCTGGTAAAATGATTCTCTGCAGTCAAACACAGTTAATAAGTTTTTTTTAATTACTTTAACCGCATTACTGACCAAATACAACACTGCCTTCGCCGGCCACAAATAACGCAATATCCAATCAACGAAACGAAATAGGAAAGAAACAACAACTCCCTTCGACCCGACTTGGGTTTCCAGTCTTCAACAACCAATCACTCCTCACACTTCACTTCGCTTTCCAGTGCATCTTCAACGTCAACAAACCATCGCCAAGATTAGAGAGAACACATTGGAACGAAGACTCCCGGAACCAGCCAGCCGGTTAACACAGACAGAAATAATGTTGCATCGTTTATTTTTTTCATCTTATTGGTTAATAGGTTATGCTATTCCTTTTCATTACATTCCATTCATCTCTTTTCTACTTTTATGAGACGTCTAGAAAATGAGGAAGTTACCAGGGTCGTCAATGAGGATGTGAAGAAGTTTTACAAATTCAACTACAGACTAGATATAAATCCAAGAGGTCAAGCTGAGAACTCCGTTCACCGGCTATACATCGTAATATAAATTATATACATCGTTAATCCATTCATGCGCGTCACTAATTAGATGACGAGGCATTTGGCTATTGGCGCAGCAGCATAATCAGCTGATGGGCAAATTTATTTGAATATTTCCTTTTTTCGTTATAATTTACAGAAAATATAAGTAACAAAAATATCAAAATAATATGTCCGCTGCTTCTGCTGCTAGTTTCGGCTGGGAGTGGGCAGCCGTACCCTTTGGATTGGTCCGCTATCCCATATCGACCTCATGAACCGCTGGTGGATTATGCAGCTTCCTCTGATGGTGGTGGTGATGAGCTCCTCTATGTAGCCATAGGTGAGCTGGAGATGGTTTGCAATGAATTTGTTCAAATGGCACCACGTATCGCTTGCCCCCAATATCAGTGGAAGGATACTTATGTTCTCTCAGTTATTGGGTGAACGCCGGCGAACTGTAGGAGGTGAACTTATGGTGATATTGGGTGGTAAGGCGTTCAGGTCACTCCCAGTGCACACCGACGTCGCAGATGATGATTGTTTGGCCCTTCTGTAGTAAGATGTCCGGCTTTTTGAGCAGGCCGTCATTGCCTCTAACCCGTGGTTCAACTGTCACTTCCTATCCATTTCTGGGCGCAGCAGTCACGAGGCGTTTTTGAACGAAATTGTGCCTTTTGATGCGTTCCCAGTGCTTGATCGTGCGGCCTTAGAGAACGTGGCTGAGGCTCTCAATGCGTCCATACTGGGTACGGCACCGTCTCCTTTCCGGCGGATTGGATGGGATCCCTTGCGTGGGGAGAAGATTAAGGCGTAGGTGGATGGCCTTAATAAAGTCTTCTCCTGTCCATGCATGCACGATGGCCGGCGACCTGGTCAATGCCATTGTCCGAGAAAGATCGCTCCAGCTCCTGAATTGGAGTTGCAGGGCATTGGTTGCCAGGTTAACCAAAACTATCCCACGCATTCGGGCAATCTAAGTTTGCCCAATCTGGGCAATAGCCTCGAACAAGCTATCGTTGCTCGTGAGTCGCTCGATCCTCTCCACCATTAAAGTAGGTATTCGGCTTCTAAACTCGAACAATCCTAGCCCTCCGTGTTTAGTGTTTGTGTAGATTGCCGAATTGTGGCAATGTTGGAGGAGGTGGAGGCCCTCACGAAAGCTCTTATTTTCTTATCGGCGTCCTTCAGAGCTTTCCGTGTGACAGTACGGCCCTGGAGATATGGGATGTATCGGGGTAAGAGGAACTGATTCAACACATACAACTTCTGTTGAGGCTTTAAAGGTGATCTTCTTAAGTTCTGCAGCTCTATTAGCAAGTTGCCAGAAGTGCATGGCGTTTCGCCGCAGGGTGAGAACTGTTCACCTAGATATTTGAAGTGTTCCTCCACACCCAGAGCCGGGATGCTTAAGTCCCCGAAGTAAGCTGGACTGGTGTCAGCAAAAAGCTTCTTCTTGCTAGGGACTACTCGAAGATTAAGCACCCGGCTTTTGTTGTCGTTTATATCCATCCCTCTCTCCAGAAAGAAGGAATGCGCGGCTCCCAGCATTCGTTCTCCATCGTCCTTGGATCTTGCGAACAACAACACGTCGTCGGCATATGCGAGGCAGCGAAGTCTGCTGTTTAATTCTATGCCGGCGAATGAGTCCATGGCACAGATAAGCTCATCAGCCACCATGTTGAACAATATAGGGGAGATTGGATCGCCTTGCTTTACTCCCCTATTGAGGGGAACGGATACCGATCCGGTACTTGTTGCGACTACCGTCTCAACATTTTCTAAGTTTTGTCTTAGGTAGCGGATGAACTTGTCCTCTATATTGGCACGCTTGAACACTCATTGGATGCTGTTGTGCGAAATGGTGTCAAAGGCCTTCCTTACGTCCAGGGATATGACGCATAGTGGTGTGGCCTTCCTCTTGTGTTCTTTGATGAGGGTATGTAGAGCGTGCGCGTTGGCAAAGCAGCCGTCGATTTTGCTAAAACCCCTCTGGTTCCTGTGTAGTTGGACCCTGTTTAGTCGCCCGACCATTATTTTGTGGAGGAGCCGCATAATTACGGATGATATAGTAATGGGCCTCCAGTCGTTTATCGTCGCAGGGGTGCAGAATTTGGGAACCAGAGTGGTCGTATTCCTTTTTAGAATATCGGGCGTGTACTCATCTTGGACACTGGAATACGGCGGAGTTTCCGGAGAGATATTCCGTCTGCACCATGGCAATTGGACCCCATGGTCTTAAGTGTTGACTGAATCTTCTCCGTTGACACCGGCTGGCAGACTATAGCTCTTAAACATTCCATGTCATCAGGTAGTTTATTTAAAATCATAGGAGCTACTATTGCAAAAATTTTTCTAAAGTGATTTTTATAATAATTGGGTATATTAACATAGACATTGAAGTTAATACGTAAATTGTGAATATCATTATTTCTAACAGTAAGATAACCACTCCTAATAAAAAACCCTTTAAGAACTTTGTAGTAATAGAGATGAACTTTTGGTTTCTGAAACAAAATAAAACTATTATACAGCCGACTTTTTTTAAAAAATGATACGGATGATATGTTTTTGTGCAACAAGCAGCGGATTGTCTAGAACAACTTAATAAGTACTTTTTTAGTGAATTAGTATGATCGAACCAATTTAATCTACTATCAATTATAACTCCTAGATACTTAAAAGACTAAACCGAATCAACAAGAAAACACTGATTATGGCAAGTTTCAGTTGAGGAAAATGAATTAAGGCATTCAGTAGAATCATCGTCGCTGCATTTTAATAAAAATTTACGACATTCAGAGAAATGATAAACAATATTGCAATCGATCCAAGCTGATGACCCAGTTAGACTGAAGTACATCAGCTTCGTTCTATCATTTTATGAACAGCAAACCAGCGTCTTAACAAATCCAAGTCGGTAATAATATCAGCAATTAGGTGGAGAGGAGATTTGCTACTATAGGAGTAGGCAACATCATCCGCAAAAGCCGTTAGATTACCTTTAAAATTTTTTTCAAAGAGAGTATTGATAAAAATCAAAAAAAGTAAGGGACCTAGGACCGACCCCTGAGGTACACCAACATCAATATTGCACAGCTCACTATAACAGTCGTTAATTTTAACTATTTGCTTTCTATTAGATAAGTATGAAGCTATCCAATCATGAATAAAACGACGCATTCCTGCATTAATTAATTTACTTAGCAAAATGTTGTAATCAACAAGATCAAATGCTTTGGTTAAATCAACAAAAAGCCCAGCCGTTATAAGGTTATTATTAATAATATTATATATATCGCTGCAAAAATTTAAAAGAGCATCTCCAGTAGATTTACCAGCACGGAAACAAAATTGACACTCACTAAAAAAATTGTTTTTATTCAAAAAGCTCAAAATTCTGAATTTCATTGTCTTCTCAAATATTTTAGAACAAGCACGTAAAAGAGATATCGGGCTGTAATTATTCATATCCTTAGGATTGGACTTTTTATGAAGAGGAAGAACCTCAGCAATTTTTAGCGCACTAGGAAAAACTCCAGCATAAACGCTTTTATTAAAAATATGGGCAAGCGCATCGATTATATTAAAAATAATCTTTTTAAAGATAAAATTAGAGCTGCCATCAGCTGTTACAGATTTAGAATTTTTAAGCGATGCAATGATGGTAAGTAATTCAGAAGGAGTGATATAGGATCAAAAAATAAACTATCTTTTAGAAAAACATTATTTCCCATTCCACCTCCAACTAAACGAGCATTGGCACTACAGGAATCCTTCGTTGGTAGGTTGTCAGCTATAGAAACAAAAAACTTATTAAAACGGTTAGCTACATCGGTTGGATTTGAAAAAGACTATTACCATCAGCGATTACGAACTGCTTGCCAACAGCTATGTAACGATTCAGTATTTTGTTTACTACATTCCATTCCCCCATAACATTTCCTTTATTTTTTTCGAGTTGAACAAAATAAAATCTTTCCGTACACTCATTAATTTCAGTAAAAATTTCCTTACATAAAGTTTTATAAAAGGCTTTAAGTTGTAAGTTGCTAGGGTTTTTCTTATATCTCAGATACAGTTTATTTTTTTGTTTAACTTTGCGTAAAAGAGGCTCTGTCATCCATTCTTTCAGCCTTTTAGTTTTACTGTTAATTTTGACTGAGGTGGAAGTGCAAGTTTCAAGAAAAATACCAAATTTCGTTATAAAATTATCGTACGCTATAGAAGGATTATTTTCATTATAATTTTTACCGAAATGGAAGTTGTTGTTATATTATTTGCGCAGACAATATCTAAATAATAAAGGCTAGTCATGCAATGATCGGAAATTTTAAAATGAGCTATTGAACTCATTAATCTAAAGTTAAGAGATCTACTCATCCTGCAAAATATATGGTCAATACATGTCATAGAATTGTCAATTAAGCGCGTTGGTTCTCTAATACAACAACCCAAACCAAAAGAAGCCAACAACATCAAATAGTTGTGCACAAAGTTAGACGGCAAAAGAAGGTCAATATTAATATCACTTAGAAAAACTAAGTTTTTTACACTTACATCCTGCAGCGAATTCTCTAGCTCATCGAGAAAAACATCTCCATTGCTAGCATGAAATCGGTAGGCACAGAAAACAGTGCTTTTCATTATTCAACTCACAAACAATTTGAATAATATCGGCAGCGTTTAAGTTGTAGTTAGAAATTTCACAATTGTAGTCCGTTTTGACAAAAACTGCAACACCACCAGAAGAATAAGAGTTGTTGCACGTAGCATAAAAATTATAGCCCGGGACAATGATATTATCTTTTTCAGTATCAAAGATCCAAATTTCTGAAAGGAAAATAAAATCTGACTTATTTATGAAAGACTCGATATGAAACAACAATAAATAACATTTTTTTCGCAGACTGCGAATATTTTGATGAATAATAAAGAAACTATTGGACTATTTATGGTTATTATTAAGAACACTTGGTAGAAAATCACTGATAAAGTTGCAAGAAGAAGCAATTCTTATGATACCGCTTCAGATTATGTGTCTGTAGTGTGAAATAACTTTTGCTTTGGTGGATAGATTTTAGTTTGGGATAGTGTCTCAACATTCTATCAGAACTACGAACCACGAAGTATGATTTCTCTGAATCCATGATAGATTTCAAATCGATCCTTACCAAAATGAGTCTGTGGTGTGAAATAATTTTTGTTGAGTGGATAGATTTTAGTTGGGGTAGTCGTTCAACATTCTACAAGAACAACGAACCATGGAGTATGATTTCTCTGAAACCGCTATAGATTTCAAATCGATCCTGACCAAAATGAGTCTGTAGTGTGAAATAATTTTTGCTTCGGTGGATAGATTTTAGTTTGGGGTAGTCTTTCAACATTCTATTAGAACTACGAACCATGAAGTATGATTTCTCTGAATCCATGATAGATTTCAAATCGATCCTGACCAAAATGAGTCTGTGGTGTGTAGTCGAAAAAATTAATTTAAATATTTTGGTTGCATACTTTGTTGCGAGACTGTATTTGTTCTCTTTTTATACCCTATCCTAAGGGTATATTAAGTTTGACACATAGTTTGTAACATAGAGAAATAATCGAGATAGACCATATAAAGTATATATATTCGTGATCAGCATCAATAGCGAAATCGATTGAGCGATGACCGTCCGTCCGTCCGTCCGTCCGTCCGTATGTCACCGCTTTTTGGGCCTTAAATTTTGAGCTAGGACGATGAAATTTCATATCTGGGCTTCTGAGAAAAAGATACAGTACAAGTGTAAAAATTTTTGAAATCCGCCCACTGCCACGCTCACTTTTTCATAACTTCACTAAATTATATGAAACCGAAAAATTTTGTTAAGACCAAATATTTAGGCATTCAGATTCCCTACAATCCACCCATACAAAGGTTTTGGCCACGCCCACTTTTTGGGGGCGTTTTCATCACAAAACCGGTTTTTGGGCCTTAAATTTTTAACTAGGACGCTGAAATTTCATATCTGGGCTTCCAAGAAAAAGACACGAAAAGATACGAAAAATTTTGTTAAGACCTAATATTTAGGCATTCAGATTCCCTACAATCCACCCATACAAAAGTTTTGGCCACGCCCACTTTTTGGGGGGGTTATCATCAAAAAACCTATTTTGATAAAATTTTACATGTAACATCCTCAAACGTTCGACATTATAGCTATATTTGAGTACAATATGCAATTTGGCCAGGCCCACTTTATAGAGAGGAGAATAGGGTATCATACGATCCGTTCCAGATGGATTGTAGCTTTTCTGTATGTTTGCATCACACTATGTTTGGCTATCTGATCGTATGATACACCCGAAATGTCTCCAAAGATCTTTATTATGTTCAATGTACTGTAATTAGCATGTCTAACGAGAGTATAAATGTCTCAGCGGACATACATTCTGGCTCTTCTTTTAATAAACGACACACAAGCAGAGAGTTGTTTGTCTTTGCCTTATCTTCTTCGCTCACTTGTCCGGTTCGGCCATTACAATTCAGAAGTGGGATTAAGTAAACAACGCGTGGACTTACTTGTTTGGGCCGAAGTTAAGTTTTCGCGATCTTGTGCGAACGGTTTTTTTTTCTGATAGTGCAGTGCATTATTTGAGTATGTCTGAAGAATGGACAGAATTTTTGGAATCGGCGACAGTATACCGATTAAAAAATGTGTTAAGATTCTTGAAACTCCAGACTCAGTGCTCAGGAGGCAGTTCAAGGTTTGGCTGAAAACGAACTTGTGAAGTTAATGCGGGAAGAACAAAGCAGCAGAAGCGGAGGCAAATGTAATGACACAAGTACAAGTGTTGCCGAAGAACATTCGTCAGGTGATAGTGACAAGTCGGGAAGTGAAAGTGAGGAAGTCTTAGATGCGGAGGTGGTGAGACTTCAAAGCAAACTTCAGAAGAAGAAATTGATCATGGAGTTGAGGCAACAAATCCGTGACCTTCAATTGGAAGACACCGAAACTAATCTCAGGGCACATGGAAGTTGCAGTTTCAAGGAAATTGAAGAAGCTATGCTTTCATTTAGTGGTGATGACAATTATCCCTTACAACGTTGGACAGAGCAATTTGAGGAATTGGCAGATGTCATGAAATTGTCGGAAAGGGATAGATTCGTCTATGGCAAGCGTCTTCTATCAGGAACTGCAAAGCTGTTTGTGAGAACGGTTAGTGTGAATAGTTGGAGCACGTTGAAATCGGCGTTGGTCAGTGAATTTGGACGGTCTGTGACGAAGGCCGATGTGTATAATGAACTTCGAAAGCGGAAAAAGCGACGTGAAGAGACGATGCAGCAGTATGTCATTCATATGCAGGAGATTGCCTCGCATTCATCCGTGGAGGAAGAAGATTTATTGGACTTTGTCATCAGAGGAATTCCTGACTCGGAAGTGAATAAAATGATTCTATATAGTGCAAACAATCTCAGTGAATTAAAAACAGCCCCAAGAAAATATGAGAAAATCAAAAACAATAATACTGATAAAATAACCAAGAGTGTACCATCTAGTAGTTCGACAAATCCAGTTAAAAAATACGGCAATTTTGTGCCTGGCAACAGCAGTGTTAATTCAAAGAACGAAAAGAAAGTGATCACATGTTTCAAGTGTCATAAACAAGGACATATCTCCACTAAGTGTCCCGAAAATGATCCAGTCATGGCATTACATCAACACGCAGAACGAGATCAACCAGCAAGTAATGAGTTTAAAACGTACATCAGATGTCAATGGGTTGGCAAGGAGTTTGATATTTCTGTGACTTTGAAGGCACTACTCGACTCTGGTAGTCCCATCAGTTTTATCCAGGAAAAATATATTTCACCAGTGCTTTTATCAACTCTAACCGAAACATCGCAGTCGTATTCTGGGGTAAATGGTAGCCGTCTGGTTATTGTTGGAAGTATAAGTAGCAGTATCAATTTTGAAGATTTAATAATTAATTTACAGCTTTTAGTAGTCAAGAATTTCTTAATGACATATCCTCTAATTTTAGGGAGGGATTTTATTGGAAAGACGGGTTTGACACTCAGAAGAAATGCAGTCGATCAGAGTTTCATTAACAACGAAAAACTTCCAGCGATCTCCAATCCTTCCCATCATCATTGCTCAGTGGACAACGACGTTTTAGATGAAGAACAGTTTGTACATCAAATATTTAATATAGACTTAAGGGATGAAAATGGTGAGTTTAATCTTAACATTAATAAAGACTTGCATGCAGTCGTTGTACAAAAAATAAAAGATATTGTTAGACCGGTTTACTTACCTATTAAACATCAGTCACCTAATTCAGACTTTAAAATGCATATTGTACTTTCTAAGGACACACCCTTTCATTGTCCTCCGAGAAGACTACCTTATGCGCACAAAATAGAACTTCGAAAGATGCTTGATGAATTACTTTAGAATGGCGTTATTCGTGAATCTAATTCACCATATGTGTCACCAATAGTTTTGGTGCACAAAAAGAATAAAGAATTAAGATTATGCGTGGATTTTCGTGAACTCAATAAGGTAACCGTGCGGGATAATTACCCATTACCCCTTATTGAAGATCACTTAGATCGTCTTAAGGGAAAAAAGTATTTCACATCTTTCGATTTAAAAAATGGTTTTCACCATGTCCAGATGGCTGAGGAGTCAACTAAGTATACTTCGTTCATAACTCCGTTAGGTCAGTACGAGTATACTCGTATGCCATTCGGGCTGAAAAATGCCCCGTCAGTGTTTGAGCGCTTTATGAAGCACCTATTTCGAAAGTTGATATCCGAAGATAAGATCATAACATACTTAGATGATATTTTAATTGCAACACATTCAATCAAAGAACATCTAGAAATTTTAAAAGAGATTGTAGATGTCATTGTAGAAAACGGTCTTCAGCTCAGGCTTGACAAATGCATGTTTTTGCAAACACAGATTGTTTACTTGGGCTATGAGATTACGGAAGAAGGTATACGACCTAACGAAACAAATCTTACGGCTATAAAGGATTTTCCGATACCTGTATGTACAAAGAACGTACATAGTTTTTTGGGGCTTTGCTCCTATTTTAGTAAATTTATAAAAAATTTCGCAAATATAGCAAAGCCGTTATATGATTTGCTAAGAAAGGATGCACCCTTTGGAAACTTTTGAAACGTTGAAGAGTAAACTAATTGCTTCACCTGTGTTATCGATTTATAGTCCTAATTTGCACACAGAATTGCATTGTGATGCAAGTAGTGTTGGGTTTGGCGCTGTATTAATGCAGAAGCAGTTGGATCAGAAGCTTCACCCCGTATTCTTCTTTTCTAAACGGGCAACGGCTTCTGAATCCAAATACCACAGCTATGAACTCGAAACACTTTCAATAATTTATGCATTACGCAGATTTAAAATATACTTGATTGGTATACCATTCAAAATCATAACTGATTGTCAAGCTTTGACCATGACCTTACAAAAGAAAACTTTAAATCCTCGCATCTCTCGTTGGGCCTTAGAGCTCCAAGGCTTTGAGTATTTAGTCGAACACAGAGAGGGGAGACGTATGGCTCACGTTGATGCGTTAAGTCGTTCATTCAATATACTCTTCGTTAACGACGAGTCATTTGAATTTGCACTTGCTGCACAAAGGCAAGATCCAAAGATCATAGTGATAGCTTCTGATTTAGAGAAATCAGAGAGTTCGCTTTATGAAATGATTGACGGATTGATTTATAGAAAGTATAAAGACAAGGTTCTTTTCTTTGTTCCGTCTCAAATGGAGGAGCAAATAATTCGAACACATCACGAATCTATGTGTCATTTGGGAGCCGATAAATGTTTCGAATACATTTCCACAAGCTATTGGTTTCCCAACATGAAGACGAAAATAAAAGAGTATGTAAAGTCCTGTCTAAAGTGTATTGAAACTCCAGACTCAGTGCTCAGGAGGCAGTTCAAGGTTTGGCTGAAAACGAACTTGTGAAGTTAATGCGGGAAGAACAAAGCAGCAGAAGCGGAGGCAAATGTAATGACACAAGTACAAGTGTTGCGGAAGAACATTCGTCAGGTGATAGTGACAAGTCGGGAAGTGAAAGTGAGGAAGTCTTAGATGCGGAGGTGGTGAGACTTCAAAGCAAACTTCAGAAGAAGAAATTGATCATGGAGTTGAGGCAACAAATCCGTGACCTTCAATTGGAAGACACCGAAACTAATCTCAGGGCACATGGAAGTTGCAGTTTCAAGGAGATTGAAGAAGCTATGCTTTCATTTAGTGGTGATGACAATTATCCCTTACAACGTTGGACAGAGCAATTTGAGGAATTGGCAGATGTCATGAAATTGTCGGAAAGGGATAGATTCGTCTATGGCAAGCGTCTTCTATCAGGAACTGCAAAGCTGTTTGTGAGAACGGTTAGTGTGAATAGTTGGAGCACGTTGAAATCGGCGTTGGTCAGTGAATTTGGACGGTCTGTGACGAAGGCCGATGTGTATAATGAACTTCGAAAGCGGAAAAAGCGACGTGAAGAGACGATGCAGCAGTATGTCATTCATATGCAGGAGATTGCCTCGCATTCATCCGTGGAGGAAGAAGATTTATTGGACTTTGTCATCAGAGGAATTCCTGACTCGGAAGTGAATAAAATGATTCTATATAGTGCAAACAATCTCAGTGAATTAAAAACAGCCCCAAGAAAATATGAGAAAATCAAAAACAATAATACTGATAAAATAACCAAGAGTGTACCATCTAGTAGTTCGACAAATCCAGTTAAAAAATACGGCAATTTTGTGCCTGGCAACAGCAGTGTTAATTCAAAGAACGAAAAGAAAGTGATCACATGTTTCAAGTGTCATAAACAAGGACATATCTCCACTAAGTGTCCCGAAAATGATCCAGTCATGGCATTACATCAACACGCAGAACGAGATCAACCAGCAAGTAATGAGTTTAAAACGTACATCAGATGTCAATGGGTTGGCAAGGAGTTTGATATTTCTGTGACTTTGAAGGCACTACTCGACTCTGGTAGTCCCATCAGTTTTATCCAGGAAAAATATATTTCACCAGTGCTTTTATCAACTCTAACCGAAACATCGCAGTCGTATTCTGGGGTAAATGGTAGCCGTCTGGTTATTGTTGGAAGTATAAGTAGCAGTATCAATTTTGAAGATTTAATAATTAATTTACAGCTTTTAGTAGTCAAGAATTTCTTAATGACATATCCTCTAATTTTAGGGAGGGATTTTATTGGAAAGACGGGTTTGACACTCAGAAGAAATGCAGTCGATCAGAGTTTCATTAACAACGAAAAACTTCCAGCGATCTCCAATCCTTCCCATCATCATTGCTCAGTGGACAACGACGTTTTAGATGAAGAACAGTTTGTACATCAAATATTTAATATAGACTTAAGGGATGAAAATGGTGAGTTTAATCTTAACATTAATAAAAACTTGCATGCAGTCGTTGTACAAAAAATAAAAGATATTGTTAGACCGGTTTACTTACCTATTAAACATCAGTCACCTAATTCAGACTTTAAAATGCATATTGTACTTTCTAAGGACACACCCTTTCATTGTCCTCCGAGAAGACTACCTTATGCGCACAAAATAGAACTTCGAAAGATGCTTGATGAATTACTTTAGAATGGCGTTATTCGTGAATCTAATTCACCATATGTGTCACCAATAGTTTTGGTGCACAAAAAGAATAAAGAATTAAGATTATGCGTGGATTTTCGTGAACTCAATAAGGTAACCGTGCGGGATAATTACCCATTACCCCTTATTGAAGATCACTTAGATCGTCTTAAGGGAAAAAAGTATTTCACATCTTTCGATTTAAAAAATGGTTTTCACCATGTCCAGATGGCTGAGGAGTCAACTAAGTATACTTCGTTCATAACTCCGTTAGGTCAGTACGAGTATACTCGTATGCCATTCGGGCTGAAAAATGCCCCGTCAGTGTTTGAGCGCTTTATGAAGCACCTATTTCGAAAGTTGATATCCGAAGATAAGATCATAACATACTTAGATGATATTTTAATTGCAACACATTCAATCAAAGAACATCTAGAAATTTTAAAAGAGATTGTAGATGTCATTGTAGAAAACGGTCTTCAGCTCAGGCTTGACAAATGCATGTTTTTGCAAACACAGATTGTGTACTTGGGCTATGAGATTACGGAAGAAGGTATACGACCTAACGAAACAAATCTTACGGCTATAAAGGATTTTCCGATACCTGTATGTACAAAGAACGTACATAGTTTTTTGGGGCTTTGCTCCTATTTTAGAAAATTTATAAAAAATTTCGCAAATATAGCAAAGCCGTTATATGATTTGCTAAGAAAGGATGCACCCTTTGGAAACTTTTGAAACGTTGAAGAGTAAACTAATTGCTTCACCTGTGTTATCGATTTATAGTCCTAATTTGCACACAGAATTGCATTGTGATGCAAGTAGTGTTGGGTTTGGCGCTGTATTAATGCAGAAGCAGTTGGATCAGAAGCTTCACCCCGTATTCTTCTTTTCTAAACGGGCAACGGCTTCTGAATCCAAATACCACAGCTATGAACTCGAAACACTTTCAATAATTTATGCATTACGCAGATTTAAAATATACTTGATTGGTATACCATTCAAAATCATAACTGATTGTCAAGCTTTGACCATGACCTTACAAAAGAAAACTTTAAATCCTCGCATCTCTCGTTGGGCCTTAGAGCTCCAAGGCTTTGAGTATTTAGTCGAACACAGAGAGGGGAGACGTATGGCTCACGTTGATGCGTTAAGTCGTTCATTCAATATACTCTTCGTTAACGACGAGTCATTTGAATTTGCACTTGCTGCACAAAGGCAAGATCCAAAGATCATAGTGATAGCTTCTGATTTAGAGAAATCAGAGAGTTCGCTTTATGAAATGATTGACGGATTGATTTATAGAAAGTATAAAGACAAGGTTCTTTTCTTTGTTCCGTCTCAAATGGAGGAGCAAATAATTCGAACACATCACGAATCTATGTGTCATTTGGGAGCCGATAAATGTTTCGAATACATTTCCACAAGCTATTGGTTTCCCAACATGAAGACGAAAATAAAAGAGTATGTAAAGTCCTGTCTAAAGTGTATTTATTTTTCGCCTCAATCCGGGAAAAAAGAAGGTACACTACACTCTATTCCAAAAGGTGACGTCCCGTTCGACACATTTCATGTCGATCATCTCGGTCCCTTACCTAATTCCCATTCAAAAAGAAGACACGTATTTCTTGTGATTGATGGCTTTATGAAGTTTATAAAACTTTATCCTGTGAAGACAACCCAGAGCAAGGAAGCCATTACTTGTTTGAAGGCATTTTTTTGAGAACTACTCCAGACCAAATCGTCTTGTTTCGGATCGTGGAAGTTGCTTCACATCCAAAGAATTTTCAGACTTTTTGGACGACCAAAATGTAAAACACATTAAAATAGCTACTCATACGCCACAGTCAAATGGCCAAATTGAACGCATTAATAGGATTATAGTCCCGATGATAGCAAAAGAATGCGAAGCGAATACAACCATTGATTGGGATAAATATTTAACCAAGGTCGAATTTGCAATTAACAACACCATAAATAGGAGTACAGGTTTTGCGCCTAGTGTGCTCTTATTTGGAAGAAATCAAAAAGGTGAGTTCTGCGATCGTGTGCGCGAGTATCTGCAAGATACTGTAGGGAAGAATATCTCCTGTGTTAACGAGATTAGGAAGATGGCAAGTGAAAATATAGGAAAAAGTCAGCTAAGGAATAAGAACTTTTATGATAAACACCACAAACGTCCAAGATCATATAAACAAGGTGAATATTGTAGGATAGGCGAGCGAGTCAAATGAAACAACTTGAGAGGAGATGTGCTACTTACGACAGTTTCTTGAGAAGGAAGAAAATTGACATGACGGGTTGTATTTATACTTTCATATGAAGCGGTACGCTTATGTAAAAGAAATGAGATAGTGTGAGCATCATACGATATGACAATAGTTTCTTACTTTCGGTTAATATTTACTTCTGACAATCTTAAGTATATGTTATACGAGAACACTTACAGTAGTGCACAAAAAAATGCCTACAATATGTTTTGATTAAGAACTTCGTAACCATTCCAGGTGTCAACAAGAAACTTCACGCTAAATATCGAGGCCCATACGAAATAAAGGAAGTTTTACCTAATGATCGTTATGTGGTCGGCGATATTGAAGGTTTACAGGTAACACGTCTTCCATACAAGGGTACTTGGTCCCCGGATAATATGAGACCATATAATGTTGTACGAGTTGACACTGAGCATGATGGTGGTGTGGCTGAAGGTCGTTTGGATGATTTTGCTGATAAAGAAGATAACGTTTAACACCTCAATGAAAGCGTTTCAAGCCCGGCATTCCAATACGATTTCTCTTTTGAATTTAATTTTGCTTTTGTATTAATTGAACTAAATTTTTATAATTATTTTCCTATTGGATTCTATTCTAAAATGTGCCTACGTATTTACATTTTGAATTTTTATATTTAATTAATTTTTTCAAGAACTATTTTCATTAATTGTTTGAATTTACTTCAGGAGCTCTGTAATCGGGTCGATTATACTATCAGGATGGCCGAATTGTAGTCGAAAAAATTAATTTAAATATTTTGGTTGCATACTTTGTTGCGAGACTGTATTTGTTCTCTTTTTGCATCACACTATGTTTGGCTATCTGATCGTATGATACACCCGAAATGTCTCCAAAGATCTTTATTATGTTCAATGTACTGTAATTAGCATGTCTAACGAGAGTATAAATGTCTCAGCGGACATACATTCTGGCTCTTCTTTTAATAAACGACACACAAGCAGAGAGTTGTTTGTCTTTGCCTTATCTTCTTCGCTCACTTGTCCGGTTCGGCCATTACACATGGAGTATGATTTCTCTGAAACCATGATAGATTTCAAATCGATCCTGACCGAGATGAGTCTGTGGTGTGAAATAATTTTTGTTGAGTGGATAGATTTTAGTTGGGGTAGTCGTTCAACATTCTACCAGAACAACGAATCATGGAGTATGATTTCTCTGAAACCATGATAGATTTCAAACTGATCCTGACCAAGATGAGTCTGTGGTGTGAAATAATTTTTGTTTCGGTGGATAGATTTTAGTTAGGGGTAGTCGTTCAACATTCTACCAGAACAACGAACCATGGAGTATGATTTCTCTGAAACCATGATAGATTTCAAATCGATCCTGACCAAGATGAGTCTGTGGTGTGAAATAATTTTTGTTTCGGTGGATAGATTTTAGTTAGGGGTAGTCGTTCAACATTCTACCAGAACAACGAACCATGGAGTATGATTTCTCTGAAACCATGATAGATTTCAAACCGATCCTGACCAAGATGAGTCTGTGGTGTGAAATAATTTTTGTTTCGGTGGATAGATTTTAGTTAGGGGTAGTCGTTCAACATTCTACAAGAACAACGAACCATTGAGTATGATTTTTCTGAAACCATGATAGATTTCAAATCGATCCTGACCAAGATGAGTCTGTGGTGTGAAATAATTTTTGTTTCGGTGGATAGATTTTAGTTAGGGGTAGTCGTTCAACATTCTACCAGAACAACGAACCATGGAGTATGATTTCTCTGAAACCATGATAGATTTCAAACTGATCCTGACCAAGATGAGTCTGTGGTGTGAAATAATTTTTGTTTCGGTGGATAGATTTTAGTTAGGGGTAGTCGTTCAACATTCTACCAGAACAACGAACCATGGAGTATGATTTCTCTGAAACCATGATAGATTTCAAACCGATCCTGACCAAGATGAGTCTCTGGTGTGAAATAATTTTTGTTTCGGTGGATAGATTTTAGTTAGGGGTAGTCGTTCAACATTCTACAAGAACAACGAACCATTGAGTACGATTTTTCTGAAACCATGATAGATTTCAAATCGATCCTGACCAAGATGAGTCTGTGGTGTGAAAACATTTTTGTTGAGTGGATAGATTTTAGTTGGAGTAGTCGTTCAACATTCTACAAGAACAACGAACCATGGAGTATGATTTCTCTGCAACCATGATAGATTTCAAATCGATCCTGACCAAGATGAGTCTGTGGTGTGAAATAATTTTTGTTGAGTGGATAGATTTTAGTTGGGGTAGTCGTTCAACATTCTACAAGAACAACGAACCATGGAGTATGATTTCTCTGAAACCATGATAGATTTCAAATCGATCCTGACCAAGATGAGTCTGTGGTGTGAAATAATTTTTGTTGAGTGGATAGATTTTAGTTAGGAGTAGTCGTTCAACATTCTACCAGAACAACGAACCATGGAGTATGATTTCTCTGAAACCATGATAGATTTCAAATCGATCCTGACCAAGATGAGTCTGTGGTGTGAAATAATTTTATGCTTCGGTGAATAGATTTTAGTTGGGGTAGTCGTTCAACATTCTACAAGAACAACGAACCATGGAGTATGATTTCTCTGAAACCATGATAGATTTCAAATCGATCCTGACCAAGATGAGTCTGTGGTGTTAAATAAATTTTTGTTGAGTGGATAGATTTTAGTTGGGGTAGTCGTTCAACATTCTACCAGAACAACTTACCATGGAGTATGATTTCTCTGAAACCATGATAGATTTCAAATCGATCCTGACCGAGATGAGTCTGTGGTGTGAAATAATTTTTGTTGAGTGGATAGATTTTATTTAGGGGTAGTCGTTCAACATTCTACCAGAACAACGAACCATGGAGTATGATTTCTCTGAAACCATGATAGATTTCAAACCGATCCTGACCAAGATGAGTCTGTGGTGTGAAATAATTTTTGTTTCGGTGGATAGATTTTAGTTAGGGGTAGTCGTTCAACATTCTACAAGAACAACGAACCATTGAGTATGATTTTTCTGAAACCATGATAGATTTCAAATCGATCCTGACCAAGATGAGTCTGTGGTGTGAAATCATTTTTGTTGAGTGGATAGATTTTAGTTGGGGTAGTCGTTCAACATTCTACAAGAACAACGAACCATGGAGTATGATTTCTCTGCAACCATGATAGATTTCAAATCGATCCTGACCAAGATGAGTCTGTGGTGTGAAATAATTTTTGTTGAGTGGATAGATTTTAGTTAGGGGTAGTCGTTCAACATTCTACAAGAACAACGAACCATGGAGTATGATTTCTCTGAAACCATGATAGATTTCAAATCGATCCTGACCAAGATGAGTCTGTGGTGTGAAATAATTTTTGTTGAGTGGATAGATTTTAGTTAGGAGTAGTCGTTCAACATTCTACCAGAACAACGAACCATGGAGTATGATTTCTCTGAAACCATGATAGATTTCAAATCGATCCTGACCAAGATGAGTCTGTGGTGTGAAATAATTTTATGCTTCGGTGAATAGATTTTAGTTGGGGTAGTCGTTCAACATTCTACAAGAACAACGAACCATGGAGTATGATTTCTCTGAAACCATGATAGATTTCAAATCGATCCTGACCAAGATGAGTCTGTGGTGTGAAATAATTTTTGTTGAGTGGATAGATTTTAGTTGGGGTAGTCGTTCAACATTCTACAAGAACAGCGAACCAGGGAGTATGATTTCTCTGAAACCATGATAGATTTCAAATCGATCCTGACCAAGATGAGTCTGTGGTGTGAAATAATTTTTGTTGAGTGGATAGATTTTAGTTGGGGTAGTCGTTCAACATTCTACAAGAACAACGAACCATGGAGTATGATTTTTCTGAAACCATGATAGATTTCAAATCGATCCTGACCAAGATGAGTCTGTGGTGTGAAATAATTTTTGTTGAGTGGATAGATTTTAGTTAGGAGTAGTCGTTCAACATTCTACCAGAACAACGGACCATGGAGTATGATTTCTCTGAAACCATGATAGATTTCAAATCGATCCTGACCAAGATGAGTCTGTGGTGTGAAATAATTTTATGCTTCGGTGAATAGATTTTAGTTGGGGTAGTCGTTCAACATTCTACAAGAACAACGAACCATGGAGTATGATTTCTCTGAAACCATGATAGATTTCAAATCGATCCTGACCAAGATGAGTCTGTGGTGTGAAATAATTTTTGTTGAGTGGATAGATTTTAGTTGGGGTAGTCGTTCAACATTCTACAAGAACAACGAACCATGGAGTATGATTTCTCTGAAACCATGATAGTTTTCAAATCGATCCTGACCAAGATGAGTCTGTGGTGTGAAATAATTTTTGTTGAGTGGATAGATTTTAGTTGGGGTAGTCGTTCAACATTCTACAAGAACAACGAACCATGGAGTATGATTTTTCTGAAACCATGATAGATTTCAAATCGATCCTGACCAAGATGAGTCTGTGGTGTGAAATAATTTTTGTTGAGTGGATAGATTTTAGTTAGGAGTAGTCGTTCAACATTCTACCAGAACAACGGACCATGGAGTATGATTTCTCTGAAACCATGATAGATTTCAAATCGATCCTGACCAAGATGAGTCTGTGGTGTGAAATAATTTTATGCTTCGGTGAATAGATTTTAGTTGGGGTAGTCGTTCAACATTCTACAAGAACAACGAACCATGGAGTATGATTTCTCTGAAACCATGATAGATTTCAAATCGATCCTGACCAAGATGAGTCTGTGGTGTGAAATAATTTTTGTTGAGTGGATAGATTTTAGTTGGGGTAGTCGTTCAACATTCTACAAGAACAACGAACCATGGAGTATGATTTCTCTGAAACCATGATATATTTCAAATCGATCCTGACCAAGATGAGTCTGTGGTGTGAAATAATTTTTGTTGAGTGGATAGATTTTAGTTAGGAGTAGCCGTTCAACATTCTACCAGAACAACGAACCATGGAGTATGATTTCTCTGAAACCATGATAGATTTCAAATCGATCCTGACCAAGATGAGTCTGTGGTGTGAAATAATTTTATGCTTCGGTGAATAGATTTTAGTTGGGGTAGTCGTTCAACATTCTACAAGAACAACGAACCATGGAGTATGATTTCTCTGAAACCATGATAGATTTCAAATCGATCCTGACCAAGATGAGTCTGTGGTGTGAAATAATTTTTGTTGAGTGGATAGATTTTAGTTAGGAGTAGTCGTTCAACATTCTACCAGAACAACGAACCATGGAGTATGATTTCTCTGAAACCATGATAGATTTCAAATCGATCCTGACCAAGATGAGTCTGTGGTGTGAAATAATTTTATGCTTCGGTGAATAAATTTTAGTTGGGGTAGTCGTTCAACATTCTACAAGAACAACGAACCATGGAGTATGATTTCTCTAAAACCATGATAGATTTCAAATCGATCCTGACCAAGATGAGTCTGTGGTGTGAAATAATTTTTGTTGAGTGGATAGATTTTAGTTGGGGTAGTCGTTCAACATTCTACAAGAACAACGAACCATGGAGTATGATTTTTCTGAAACCATGATAGATTTCAAATCGATCCTGACCGAGATGAGTCTGTGGTGTGAAATAATTTTTGTTGAGTGGATAGATTTTAGTTGGGGTAGTCGTTCAACATTCTACAAGAACAACGAACCATGGAGTATGATTTCTCTGAAACCATGATAGATTTCAAATCGATCCTGACCAAGATGAGTCTGTGGTGTGAAATAATTTTTGTTGAGTGGATAGATTTTAGTTAGGAGTAGTCGTTCAACATTCTACCAGAACAACGAACCATGGAGTATGATTTCTCTGAAACCATGATAGATTTCAAATCGATCCTGACCAAGGTGAGTCTGTGGTGTGAAATATTTTTATGCTTCGGTGAATAGATTTTAGTTGGGGTAGTCGTTCAACATTCTACAAGAACAACGAACCATGGAGTATGATTTCTCTGCAACCATGATAGATTTCAAATCGATCCTGACCGAGATGAGTCTGTGGTGTGAAATAATTTTTGTTGAGTGGATAGATTTTAGTTGGGGTAGTCGTTCAACATTCTACAAGAACAACGAAATATGGAGTATGATTTCTCTGAAACCATGATAGATTTCAAATCGATCCTGACCAAGATGAGTCTGTGGTGTGAAATAATTTTTGTTGAGTGGATAGATTTTATTTAGGGGTAGTCGTTCAACATTCTACAAGAACAACGAACCATGGAGTATGATTTCTCTGCAACCATGATAGATTTCAAATCGATCCTGACCAAGATGAGTCTGTGGTGTGAAATAATTTTTGTTGAGTGGATAGATTTTAGTTAGGGGTAGTCGTTCAACATTCTACAAGAACAACGAACCATGGAGTATGATTTCTCTGAAACCATGATAGATTGCAAATCGATCCTGACCAAGATGAGTCTGTGGTGTGAAATAATTTTTGTTGAGTGGATAGATTTTAGTTAGGAGTGGTCGTTCAACATTCTACCAGAACAACGAACCATGGAGTATGATTTCTCTGAAACCATGATAGATTTCAAATCGATCCTGACCAAGATGAGTCTGTGGTGTGAAATAATGTTATTCTTCGGTGAATAGATTTTAGTTGGGGTAGTCGTTCAACATTCTACAAGAACAACGAACCATGGAGTATGATTTCTCTGCAACCATGATAGATTTCAAATCGATCCTGACCGAGATGAGTCTGTGGTGTGAAATAATTTTTGTTGAGTGGATAGATTTTAGTTGGGGTAGTCGTTCAACATTCTACAAGAACAACGAACCATGGAGTATGATTTCTCTGAAACCATGATAGATTTCAAATCGATCCTGACCAAGATGAGTCTGTGGTGTGAAATAATTTTTGTTGAGTGGATAGATTTTATTTAGGGGTAGTCGTTCAACATTCTACAAGAACAACGAACCATGGAGTATGATTTCTCTGAAACCATGATAGATTTCAAATCGATCCTGACCAAGATGAGTCTGTGCTGTGAAATAATTTTTGTTGAGTGGATAGATTTTAGTTGGGGTAGTCGTTCAACATTCTATAAGAACAACGAACCATGGAGTATGATTTCTCTGAAACCATGATAGATTTCAAATCGATCCTGACCAAGATGAGTCTGTGGTGTGAAATAATTTTTGTTGAGTGGATAGATTTTAGTTTTGGTAGTCGTTCAACATTCTACAAGAACAACGAACCATGGAGTATGATTTCTCTGAAACCATGATAGATTTCAAATCGATCCTGACCAAGATGAGTCTGTGGTGTGAAATAATTTTTGTTGAGTGGATAGATTTTAGTTATTAGTATTCGTTCAACATTCTACCAGAACAACGAACCATGGAGTATGATTTCTCTCAAACCATGATAGATTTCAAATCGATCCTGACCAAGATGAGTCTGTGGTGTGAAATAATTTTATGCTTCGGTGAATAGATTTTAGTTGGGGTAGTCGTTCAACATTCTACAAGAACAACGAACCATGGAGTATGATTTCTCTGAAACCATGATGGATTTCAAATCGATCCTGACCAAGATGAGTCTGTGGTGTGAAATAATTTTTGTTGAGTGGATAGATTTTAGTTAGGAGTAGTCGTTCAACATTCTACCAGAACAGCGAACCATGGAGTATGATTTCTCTGCAACCATGATAGATTTCAAATCGATCCTGACCAAGATGAGTCTGTGGTGTGAAATAATTTTTGTTGAGTGGATAGATTTTAGTTAGGGGTAGTCGTTCAACATTCTACAAGAACAACGAACCATGGAGTATGATTTCTCTGAAACCATGATAGATTTCAAATCGATCCTGACCAAGATGAGTCTGCGGTGTGAAATAATTTTTGTTGAGTGGATAGATTTTAGTTGGGGTAGTCGTTCAACATTCTACAAGAACAACGAACCATGGAGTATGATTTCTCTGAAACCACGATAGATTTCAAATCGATCCTGACCAAGATGAGTCTGTGGTGTGAAATAATTTTTGTTGAGTGGATAGATTTTAGTTGGGGTAGTCGTTCAACATTCTACAAGAACAACGAACCATGGAGTATGATTTCTCTGAAACCATGATAGATTTCAAATCGATCCTGACCAAGATGAGTCTGTGGTGTGAAATAATTTTTGTTGAGTGGATAGATTTTAGTTAGGGGTAGTCGTTCAACATTCTACAAGAACAACCAACCATGGAATATGATTTCTCTGCAACCATGATAGATTTCAAATCGATCCTGACCAAGATGAGTCTGTGGTGTGAAATAATTTTTGTTGAGTGGATAGATTTTAGTTGGGGTAGTCGTTCAATATTCTACAAGAACAACGAACCATGGAGTATGATTTCTCTGCAACCATGATAGATTTCAAATCGATCCTGACCAAGATGAGTCTGTGGTGTGAAATAATTTTTGTTGAGTGGATAGATTTTAGTTGGGGTAGTCGTTCAACATTCTACAAGAACAACGAACCATGGAGTATGATTTCTCTGAAACCATGATAGATTTCAAATCGATCCTGACCAAGATGAGTCTGTGGTGTGAAATAATTTTATGCTTCGGTGGATAGATTTTAGTTGGGGTAGTCGTTCAACATTCTACAAGAACAACTAACCATGGAGTATGATTTCTCTGCAACCATGATAGACTTCAAATCGATCCTGACCAAGATGAGTCTGTGGTGTGAAATAATTTTTGTTGAGTGGATAGATTTTAGTTGGGGTAGTCGTTCAACATTCTACAAGAACAACGAACCATGGAGTATGATTTCTCTGAAACCATGATAGATTTCAAATCGATCCTGAGCAAGATGAGTCTGTGGTGTGAAATAATTTTTGCTTCGGTGGATAGATTTTAGTTAGGGGTAGTCGTTCAACATTCTACAAGAACAACGAACCATGGAGTATGATTTTTCTGAAACCATGATAGATTTCAAATCGATCCTGACCAAGATGAGTCTGTGGTGTGAAATAATTTTTGTTGAGTGGATAGATTTTAGTTAGGGGTAGTCGTTCAACATTCTACAAGAACAACGAACCATGGAGTATGATTTCTCTGAAACCATGATAGATTTCAAATCGATCCTGACCAAGATGAGTCTGCGGTGTGAAATAATTTTTGTTGAGTGGATAGATTTTAGTTAGGGGTAGTCGTTCAACATTCTACAAGAACAACCAACCATGGAATATGATTTCTCTGCAACCATGATAGACTTCAAATCGATCCTGACCAAGATGAGTCTGTGGTGTGAAATAATTTTTGTTGAGTGGATAGATTTTAGTTGGGGTAGTCGTTCAACATTCTACAAGAACGACGAACCATGGAGTATGATTTCTCTGAAACCATGATAGATTTCAAATCGATCCTGACCAAGATGAGTCTGTGGTGTGAAATAATTTTATGCTTCGGTGGATAGATTTTAGTTGGGGTAGTCGTTCAACATTCTACAAGAACAACTAACCATGGAGTATGATTTCTCTGCAACCATGATAGACTTCAAATCGATCCTGACCAAGATGAGTCTGTGGTGTGAAATAATTTTTGTTGAGTGGATAGATTTTAGTTGGGGTAGTCGTTCAACATTCTACAAGAACAACGAACCATGGAGTATGATTTCTCTGAAACCATGATAGATTTGAAATCGATCCTGAGCAAGATGAGTCTGTGGTGTGAAATAATTTTTGCTTCGGTGGATAGATTTTAGTTAGGGGTAGTCGTTCAACATTCTACAAGAACAACGAACCATGGAGTATGATTTTTCTGAAACCATGATAGATTTCAAATCGATCCTGACCAAGATGAGTCTGTGGTGTGAAATAATTTTTGTTGAGTGGATAGATTTTAGTTAGGGGTAGTCGTTCAACATTCTACAAGAACAACGAACCATGGAGTATGATTTCTCTGAAACCATGATAGATTTCAAATCGATCCTGACCAAGATGAGTCTGCGGTGTGAAATAATTTTTGTTGAGTGGATAGATTTTAGTTAGGGGTAGTCGTTCAACATTCTACAAGAACAACCAACCATGGAATATGATTTCTCTGCAACCATGATAGACTTCAAATCGATCCTGACCAAGAAGAGTCTGTGGTGTGAAATAATTTTTGTTGAGTGGATAGATTTTAGTTGGGGTAGTCGTTCAACATTCTACAAGAACGACGAACCATATAGTATGATTTCTCTGCAACCATGATAGACTTCAAATCGATCCTGACCAAGATGAGTCTGTGGTGTGAAATAATTTTTGTTGAGTGGATAGATTTTAGTTGGGGTAGTCGTTCAACATTCTACAAGAACAACGAACCATGGAGTATGATTTCTCTGAAACCATGATAGATTTCAAATCGATCCTGACCAAGATGAGTCTGTGGTGTGAAATAATTTTTGTTGAGTGGATAGATTTTAGTTAGGGGTAGTCGTTCAACATTCTACAAGAACAACCAACCATGGAATATGATTTCTCTGCAACCATGATAGATTTCAAATCGATCCTGACCAAGATGAGTCTGTGGTGTGAAATAATTTTTGTTGAGTGGATAGATTTTAGTTGGGGTAGTCGTTCAATATTCTACAAGAACAACGAACCATGGAGTATGATTTCTCTGCAACCATGATAGATTTCAAATCGATCCTGACCAAGATGAGTCTGTGGTGTGAAATAATTTTTGTTGAGTGGATAGATTTTAGTTGGGGTAGTCGTTCAACATTCTACAAGAACAACGAACCATGGAGTATGATTTCTCTGAAACCATGATAGATTTCAAATCGATCCTGACCAAGATGAGTCTGTGGTGTGAAATAATTTTATGCTTCGGTGGATAGATTTTAGTTGGGGTAGTCGTTCAACATTCTACAAGAACAACTAACCATGGAGTATGATTTCTCTGCAACCATGATAGACTTCAAATCGATCCTGACCAAGATGAGTCTGTGGTGTGAAATAATTTTTGTTGAGTGGATAGATTTTAGTTGGGGTAGTCGTTCAACATTCTACAAGAACAACGAACCATGGAGTATGATTTCTCTGAAACCATGATAGATTTCAAATCGATCCTGAGCAAGATGAGTCTGTGGTGTGAAATAATTTTTGCTTCGGTGGATAGATTTTAGTTAGGGGTAGTCGTTCAACATTCTACAAGAACAACGAACCATGGAGTATGATTTCTCTGAAACCATGATAGATTTCGAATCGATCCTAACCAAGATGAGTCTGTGGTGTGAAATAATTTTTGCTTCGGTGGATAGATTTTAGTTAGGGGTAGTCGTTCAACATTCTACCAGAACAACAAACCATGGAGTATGATTTCTCTGAAACCATGATAGATTTCAAATCGATCCTGACCAAGATGAGTCTGTGGTGTGAAATAATTTTTGTTGAGTGGATAGATTTTAGTTGGGGTAGTCGTTCAACATTCTACAAGAACAACGAACCATGGAGTATGATTTCTCTGAAACCATGATAGATTTCAAATCGATCCTGACCAAGATGAGTCTGTGGTGTGAAATAATTTTTGTTGAGTGGATAGATTTTAGTTGGGGTAGTCGTTCAACATTCTACAAGAACAACGAACCATGGAGTATGATTTCTCTGCAACCATGATAGATTTCAAATCGATCCTGACCAAGATGAGTCTGTGGTGTAAAATAATTTTTGTTGAGTGGATAGATTTTAGTTGGGGTAGTCGTTCAACATTCTACAAGAACAACGAACCATGGAGTATGATTTCTCTGAAACCATGATAGATTTCAAATCGATCCTGACCAAGATGAGTCTGTGGTGTGAAATAATTTTATGCTTCGGTGGATAGATTTTAGTTGGGGTAGTCGTTCAACATTCTACAAGAACAACGAACCATGGAGTATGATTTCTCTGCAACCATGATAGACTTCAAATCGATCCTGACCAAGATGAGTCTGTGGTGTGAAATCATTTTTGTTGAGTGGATAGATTTTAGTTGGGGTAGTCGTTCAACATTCTACAAGAACAACGAACCATGGAGTATGATTTCTCTGAAACCATGATAGATTTCAAATCGATCCTGACCAAGATGAGTCTGTGGTGTGAAATAATTTTATGCTTCGGTGGATAGATTTTAGTTGGGGTAGTCGTTCAACATTCTACAAGAACAACGAACCATGGAGTATGATTTCTCTGCAACCATGATAGACTTCAAATCGATCCTGAACAAGATGAGTCTGTGGTGTGAAATCATTTTTGTTGAGTGGATAGATTTTAGTTGGGGTAGTCGTTCAACATTCTACAAGAACAACGAACCATGGAGTATGATTTCTCTGAAACCATGATAGATTTCAAATCGATCCTGACCAAGATGAGTCTGTGGTGTAAAATAATTTTTGCTTCGGTGGATAGATTTTAGTTAGGGGTAGTCGTTCAACATTCTACAAGAACAACGAACCATAAGGTATGATTTCTCTGAAACCATGATAGATTTCAAATCGATCCTGACCAAGATGAGTCTGTGGTGTAAAATAATTTTTGTTGAGTGGATAGATTTTAGTTAGGGGTAGTCGTTCAACATTCTACAAGAACAACGAACCATGGAGTATGATTTCTCTGCAACCATGATAGATTTCAAATCGATCCTGACCAAGATGAGTCTGCGGTGTGAAATAATTGTTGTCGAGTGGATAGATTTTAGTTGGGGTAGTCGTTCAACATTCTACAAGAACAACGAACCATGGAGTATGATTTCTCTGAAACCATGATAGATTTCAAATCGATCCTGACCAAGATGAGTCTGTGGCGTGAAATAATTTTATGCTTCATTGGATAGATTTTAGTTGGGGTAGTCGTTCAACATTCTACAAGAACAACGAACCATGGAGTATGATTTCTCTGCAACCATGATAGATTTCAAATCGATCCTGACCAAGATGAGTCTGTGGTGTGAAATAATTTTTGTTGAGTGGATAGATTTTAGTTGGGGTAGTCGTTCAACATTCTACAAGAACAACGAACCATGGAGTATGATTTCTCTGAAACCATGATAGATTTCGAATCGATCCTGACCAAGATGAGTCTGTGATGTGAAATAATTTTTGTTGAGTGGATAGATTTTATTTAGGGGTAGTCGTTCAACATTCTACAAGAACAACGAACCATGGAGTATGATTTCTCTGCAACCATGATAGATTTCAAATCGATCCTGACCAAGATGAGTCTGTGGTGTGAAATAATTTTTGCTTCGGTTAATAGATTTTAGTTAGGGGTAGTCATTCAACATTCTACAAGAACAATGAACCATGGAGTATGATTTCTCTGAAACCATGATAGATTTCAAATCGATCCTGACCAAGATGAGTCTGTGGTGTGAAATAATTTTTGTTGAGTGGATAGATTTTAGTTAGGGTAGTCGTTCAACATTCTACAAGAACAATGAACCATGGAGTATGATTTCTCTGAAACCATGATAGATTTCAAATCGATCCTGACCAAGATGAGTCTGTGGTGTGAAATAATTTTTGTTGAGTGGATAGATTTTAGTTAGGGTAGTCGTTCAACATTCTACAAGAACAATGAACCATGGAGTATGATTTCTCTGAAACCATGATAGATTTCAAATCGATCCTAACCAAGATGAGTCTGTGGTGTGAAATAATTTTTGTTGAGTGGATAGATTTTAGTTAGGGTAGTCGTTCAACATTCTACAAGAACAATGAACCATGGAGTATGATTTCTCTGAAACCATGATAGATTTCAAATCGATCCTGACCAAGATGAGTCTGTGGTGTGAAATAATTTTTGTTGAGTGGATAGATTTTAGTTAGGGTAGTCGTTCAACATTCTACAAGAACAATGAACCATGGAGTATGATTTCTCTGAAACCATGATAGATTTCAAATCGATCCTGACCAATATGAGCCTGTGGTGTGAAATAATTTTTGTTGAGTGGATAGATTTTAGTTGGGGTAGTCGTTCAACGTTCTACCAGAACAACAAACCATGGAGTATGATTTCTCTGAAACCATAATAGATTTCAAATCGATCCTGACCAAGATGAGTCTGTGGTGTGAAATAATTTTTGTTGAGTGGATAGATTTTAGTTGGGGTAGTCGTTCAACATTCTACAAGAACAACGAACCCTGGAGTATGATTTCTCTGCAACCATGATAGATTTCAAATCGATCCTGACCAAGATGAGTCTGTGGTGTGAAATAATTTTTGTTGAGTGGATAGATTTTAGTTAGGGTAGTTGTTCAACATTCTACAAGAACAATGAACCATGGAGTATGATTTCTCTGAAACCATGATAGATTTCAAATCGATCCTGACCAAGATGAGTCTGTGGTGTGAAATAATTGTTGTTGAGTGGATAGATTTTAGTTATTAGTAGTTGTTCAACATTCTACCAGAACAACGGACCATGGAGTATGATTTCTCTGAAACCACGATAGATTTCAAATCGATCCTGACCAAGATGAGTCTCTGGTGTGAAATAATTTTTGTTGAGTGGATAGATTTTAGTTGGGGTAGTCGTTCAACATTCTACAAGAACAACGAACCATGGAGTATGATTTCTCTGAAACCATGATAGATTTCAAATCGATCCTGACCAAGATGAGTCTGTGGTGTGAAATAATTTTTGCTTCGGTGGATAGATTTTAGTTAGGGGTAGTCGTTCAACATTCTACAAGAACAACTTACCATGGAGTATGATTTCTCTGAAACCATGATAGATTTCAAATCGATCCTGACCAAGATGAGTCTGTGGTGTGAAATAATTTTTGTTGAGTGGATAGATTTTAGTTGGGGTAGTCGTTCAACATTCTACAAGAACAACGAACCATGGAGTATGATTTCTCTGAAACCATGATAGATTTCAAATCGATCCTGACCAAGATGAATCTGTGGTGTGAAATAATTTTTGTTGAGTGGATAGATTTTAGTTGTGGTAGTCGTTCAACATTCTTCAAGAACAACGAACCATGGAGTATGATTTCTCTGAAACCATGATAGATTTCAAATCGATCCTGACCAAGATGAGTCTGTCGTGTGAAATAATTTTTGTTGAGTGGATAGATTTTATTTAGGGGTAGTCGTTCAACATTCTACAAGAACAACGAACCATGGAGTATGATTTCTCTGAAACCATGATAGATTTCAAATCGATCCTGACCAAGATGAGTCTGTGGTGTGAAATAATTTTTGTTGAGTGGATAGATTTTATTTAGGGGTAGCCGTTCAACATTCTACCAGAACAACGAACCATGGAGTATGATTTCTCTGAAACCATGATAGATTTCAAATCGATCCTGACCAAGATGAGTCTGTGGTGTGAAATAATTTTATGCTTCGGTGAATAGATTTTAGTTGGGGTAGTCGTTCAACATTCTACAAGAACAACGAACCATGGAGTATGATTTCTCTGCAACCATGATAGATTTCAAATCGATCCTGACCAAGATGAGTCTGTGGTGTGAAATAATTTTTGTTGAGTGGATAGATTTTAGTTAGGGTAGTCGTTCAACATTCTACAAGAACAACGAACCATGGAGTATGATTTCTCTGAAACCATGATAGATTTCAAATCGATCCTGACCAAGATGAGTCTGTGGTGTGAAATAATTTTTGTTGAGTGGATAGATTTTATTTAGGGGTAGTCGTTCAACATTCTACCAGAACAACGAACCATGGAGTATGATTTCTCTGAAACCACGATAGATTTCAAATCGATCCTGACCAAGATGAGTCTGTGGTGTGAAATAATTTTTGCTTCGGTGGATAGATTTTAGTCAGGGGTAGTCGTTCAACATTCTACAAGAACAACGAACCATGGAGTATGATTTCTCTGCAACCATGATAGATTTCAAATCGATCCTGACCAAGATGAGTCTGTGGTGTGAAATAATTTTTGTTGAGTGGATAGATTTTAGTTGGGGTAGTCGTTCAACATTCTACAAGAACAACGAACCATGGAGTATGATTTCTCTGAAACCATGATAGATTTCAAATCGATCCTGACCAAGATGAGTCTGTGGTGTGAAATAATTTTTGTTGAGTGGATAGATTTTATTTAGGGGTAGTCGTTCAACATTCTACAAGAACAACGAACCATGGAGTATGATTTCTCTGAAACCATGATAGATTTCAAATCGATCCTGACCAAGATGAGTCTGTGGAGTGAAATAATTTTATGCTTCGGTGAATAGATTTTAGTTGGGGTAGTCGTCCAACATTCTACAAGAACAACGAACCATGGAGTATGATTTCTCTGCAACCATGATAGATTTCAAATCGATCCTGACCAAGATGAGTCTGTGGTGTGAAATAATTTTTGTTGAGTGGATAGATTTTAGTTGGGGTAGTCGTTCAACATTCTACAAGAACAACGAACCATGGAGTATGATTTCTCTGAAAGCATGATAGATTTCAAATCGATCCTGACCAAGATGAGTCTGTGGTGTGAAATAATTTTTGTTGAGTGGATAGATTTTATTTAGGGGTAGTCGTTCAACATTCTACAAGAACAACGAACCATGGAGTATGATTTCTCTGCAACCATGATAGATTTCAAATCGATCCTGACCAAGATGAGTCTGTGGTGTGAAATAATTTTTGTTGAGTGGATAGATTTTAGTTGGGGTAGTCGTTCAACATTCTACAAGAACAACGAACCATGGAGTATGATTTCTCTGCAACTATGATAGATTTCAAATCGATCCTGACCAAGATGAGTCTGTGGTGTGAAATAATTTTTTGCTTCGGTGGATAGATTTTAGTTAGGGGTAGTCGATCAACATTCTACAAGAACAACGAACCATGGAGTATGATTTCTCTGAAACCATGATAGATTTCAAATCGATCCTGACCAAGATGAGTCTGTGGTGTGAAATAATTTTTGCTTCGGTGGATAGATTTTAGTTGGGGTAGTCGTTCAACATTCTACAAGAACAACGAACCATGGAGTATGATTTCTCTGAAACCATGATAGATTTCAAATCGATCCTGACCAAGATGTGTCTGTGGTGTGAAATAATTTTTGCTGAGTGGACAGATTTTAGTTGGGGTAGTCGTTCAACATTCTACAAGAACAACGAACCATGGAGTATGATTTCTCTGAAACCATGATAGATTTCAAATCGATCCTGACCAAGATGAGTCTGTGGTGTGAAATAATTTTTGTTGAGTGAATAGATTTTAGTTGGGGTAGTCGTTCAACATTCTACAAGAACAACGAACCATGGAGTATGATTTCTCTGAAACCACGATAGATTTCAAATCGATCCTGACCAAGATGAGTCTGTGGTGTGAAGTAATTTTTGTTGAGTGGATAGATTTTAGTTGGGGTAGTCGTTCAACATTCTACAAGAACAACGAACCATGGAGTATGATTTCTCTGAAAGCATGATAGATTTCAAATCGATCCTGACCAAGATGAGTCTGTGGTGTGAAATAATTTTTGTTGAGTGGATAGATTTTATTTAGGGGTAGTCGTTCAACATTCTACAAGAACAACGAACCATGGAGTATGATTTCTCTGCAACCATGATAGATTTCAAATCGATCCTGACCAAGATGAGTCTGTGGTGTGAAATAATTTTTGTTGAGTGGATAGATTTTAGTTGGGGTAGTCGTTCAACATTCTACAAGAACAACGAACCATGGAGTATGATTTCTCTGCAACTATGATAGATTTCAAATCGATCCTGACCAAGATGAGTCTGTGGTGTGAAATAATTTTTTGCTTCGGTGGATAGATTTTAGTTAGGGGTAGTCGATCAACATTCTACAAGAACAACGAACCATGGAGTATGATTTCTCTGAAACCATGATAGATTTCAAATCGATCCTGACCAAGATGAGTCTGTGGTGTGAAATAATTTTTGCTTCGGTGGATAGATTTTAGTTAGGGGTAGTCGTTCAACATTCTACAAGAACAACGAACCATGGAGTATGATTTCTCTGAAACCATGATAGATTTCAAATCGATCCTGACCAAGATGTGTCTGTGGTGTGAAATAATTTTTGCTGAGTGGACAGATTTTAGTTGGGGTAGTCGTTCAACATTCTACAAGAACAACGAACCATGGAGTATGATTTCTCTGAAACCATGATAGATTTCAAATCGATCCTGACCAAGATGAGTCTGTGGTGTGAAATAATTTTTGTTGAGTGAATAGATTTTAGTTGGGGTAGTCGTTCAACATTCTACAAGAACAACGTACCATGGAGTATGATTTCTCTGAAACCACGATAGATTTCAAATCGATCCTGACCAAGATGAGTCTGTGGTGTGAAATAATTTTTGTTGAGTGGATAGATTTTAGTTGGGGTAGTCGTTCAACATTCTACAAGAACAACGAAACATGGAGTATGATTTCTCTGAAACCTTGATAGATTTCAAATCGATCCTGACCAAGATGAGTCTGTGGTGTGAAATAATTTTTGTTGAGTGGATAGATTTTATTTAGGGGTAGTCGTTCAACATTCTACAAGAATAACGAACCATGGAGTATGATTTCTCTGAAACCATGATAGATTTCAAATCGATCCTGACCAAGATGAGTCTGTGGTGTGAAATAATTTTAGTTGAGTGGATAGATTTTAGTTGGGGTAGTCGTTCAACATTCTACAAGAACAACGAACCACGGAGTATGATTTCTCTGCAACCATGATAGATTTCAAATCGATCCTGACCAAGATGAGTCTGTGGTGTGAAATAATTTTTGTTGAGTGGATAGATTTTAGTTAGGGTAGTCGTTCAACATTCTACAAGAACAACGAACCATGGAGTATGATTTCTCTGAAACCATGATAGATTTCAAATCGATCCTGACCAAGATGAGTCTGTGGTGTGAAATAATTTTGTTGAGTGGATAGATTTTAGTTAGGAGTAGTCGTTCAACATTCTACCAGAACAACGAACCATGGAGTATGATTTCTCTGAAACCACGATAGATTTCAAATCGATCCTGACCAAGATGAGTCTGTGGTGTGAAATAATTTTTGTTGAGTGGATAGATTTTATTTAGGGGTAGTCGTTCAACATTCTACAAGAACAACGAATCATGGAGTATGATTTCTCTGAAACCATGATAGATTTCAAATCGATCCTGACCAAGATGAGTCTGTGGTGTGAAATAATTTTATGCTTCGGTGAATAGATTTTAGTTGGGGTAGTCGTTCAACATTCTACAAGAACAACGAACCATGGAGTATGATTTCTCTGCAACCATGATAGATTTCAAATCGATCCTGACCAAGATGAGTCTGTGGTGTGAAATAATTTTTGTTGAGTGGATAGATTTTAGTTGGGGTAGTCGTTCAACATTCTACAAGAACAACGAACCATGGAGTATGATTTCTCTGAAGGCATGATAGATTTCAAATCGATCCTGACCAAGATGAGTCTGTGGTGTGAAATAATTTTTGTTGAGTGGATAGATTTTAGTTGGGGTAGTCGTTCAACATTCTACAAGAACAACGAACAATGGAGTATGATTTCTCTGCAACCATGATAGATTTCAAATCGATCCTGACCAAGATGAGTCTGTGGTGTGAAATAATTTTTGTTGAGTGGATAGATTTTAGTTTGGGTAGTCGTTCAACATTCTACAAGAACAACGAACCATGGAGTATGATTTCTCTGAAACCATGATAGATTTCAAATCGATCCTGACCAAGATGAGTCTGTGGTGTGAAATAATTTTTGTTGAGTGGATAGATTTTAGTTGGGGTAGTCGTTCAACATTCTACAAGAACAACGAACCACGGAGTATGATTTCTCTGCAACCATGATAGATTTCAAATCGATCCTGACCAAGATGAGTCTGTGGTGTGAAATAATTTTTGTTGAGTGGATAGATTTTAGTTAGGGTAGTCGTTCAACATTCTTCAAGAACAACGAACCATGGAGTATGATTTCTCTGAAACCATGATAGATTTCAAATCGATCCTGACCAAGATGAGTCTGTCGTGTGAAATAATTTTTGTTGAGTGGATAGATTTTATTTAGGGGTAGTCGTTCAACATTCTACGAGAACAACGAACCATGGAGTATGATTTCTCTGAAACCATGATAGATTTCAAATCGATCCTGACCAAGATGAGTCTGTGGTGTGAAATAATTTTTGTTGAGTGGATAGATTTTATTTAGGGGTAGCCGTTCAACATTCTACCAGAACAACGAACCATGGAGTATGATTTCTCTGAAACCATGATAGATTTCAAATCGATCCTGACCAAGATGAGTCTGTGGTGTGAAATAATTTTATGCTTCGGTGAATAGATTTTAGTTGGGGTAGTCGTTCAACATTCTACAAGAACAACGAACCATGGAGTATGATTTCTCTGCAACCATGATAGATTTCAAATCGATCCTGACCAAGATGAGTCTGTGGTGTGAAATAATTTTTGTTGAGTGGATAGATTTTAGTTAGGGTAGTCGTTCAACATTCTACAAGAACAACGAACCATGGAGTATGATTTCTCTGAAACCATGATAGATTTCAAATCGATCCTGACCAAGATGAGTCTGTCGTGTGAAATAATTTTTGTTGAGTGGATAGATTTTATTTAGGGGTAGTCGTTCAACATTCTACGAGAACAACGAACCATGGAGTATGATTTCTCTGAAACCATGATAGATTTCAAATCGATCCTGACCAAGATGAGTCTGTGGTGTGAAATAATTTTTGTTGAGTGGATAGATTTTATTTAGGGGTAGCCGTTCAACATTCTACCAGAACAACGAACCATGGAGTATGATTTCTCTGAAACCATGATAGATTTCAAATCGATCCTGACCAAGATGAGTCTGTGGTGTGAAATAATTTTATGCTTCGGTGAATAGATTTTAGTTGGGGTAGTCGTTCAACATTCTACAAGAACAACGAACCATGGAGTATGATTTCTCTGCAACCATGATAGATTTCAAATCGATCCTGACCAAGATGAGTCTGTGGTGTGAAATAATTTTTGCTTCGGTGGATAGATTTTAGTCAGGGGTAGTCGTTCAACATTCTACAAGAACAACGAACCATGGAGTATGATTTCTCTGCAACCATGATAGATTTCAAATCGATCCTGACCAAGATGAGTCTGTGGTGTGAAATAATTTTTGTTGAGTGGATAGATTTTAGTTGGGGTAGTCGTTCAACATTCTACAAGAACAACGAACCATGGAGTATGATTTCTCTGAAACCATGATAGATTTCAAATCGATCCTGACCAAGATGAGTCTGTGGTGTGAAATAATTTTTGTTGAGTGGATAGATTTTATTTAGGGGTAGTCGTTCAACATTCTACAAGAACAACGAACCATGGAGTATGATTTCTCTGAAACCATGATAGATTTCAAATCGATCCTGACCAAGATGAGTCTGTGGAGTGAAATAATTTTATGCTTCGGTGAATAGATTTTAGTTGGGGTAGTCGTCCAACATTCTACAAGAACAACGAACCATGGAGTATGATTTCTCTGCAACCATGATAGATTTCAAATCGATCCTGACCAAGATGAGTCTGTGGTGTGAAATAATTTTTGTTGAGTGGATAGATTTTAGTTGGGGTAGTCGTTCAACATTCTACAAGAACAACGAACCATGGAGTATGATTTCTCTGAAAGCATGATAGATTTCAAATCGATCCTGACCAAGATGAGTCTGTGGTGTGAAATAATTTTTGTTGAGTGGATAGATTTTATTTAGGGGTAGTCGTTCAACATTCTACAAGAACAACGAACCATGGAGTATGATTTCTCTGCAACCATGATAGATTTCAAATCGATCCTGACCAAGATGAGTCTGTGGTGTGAAATAATTTTTGTTGAGTGGATAGATTTTAGTTGGGGTAGTCGTTCAACATTCTACAAGAACAACGAACCATGGAGTATGATTTCTCTGCAACTATGATAGATTTCAAATCGATCCTGACCAAGATGAGTCTGTGGTGTGAAATAATTTTTTGCTTCGGTGGATAGATTTTAGTTAGGGGTAGTCGTTCAACATTCTACAAGAACAACGAACCATGGAGTATGATTTCTCTGAAACCATGATAGATTTCAAATCGATCCTGACCAAGATGAGTCTGTGGTGTGAAATAATTTTTGTTGAGTGGATAGATTTTAGTTGGGGTAGTCGTTCAACATTCTACAAGAACAACGAACCATGGAGTATGATTTCTCTGAAACCATGATAGATTTCAAATCGATCCTGACCAAGATGTGTCTGTGGTGTGAAATAATTTTTGCTGAGTGGACAGATTTTAGTTGGGGTAGTCGTTCAACATTCTACAAGAACAACGAACCATGGAGTATGATTTCTCTGAAACCATGATAGATTTCAAATCGATCCTGACCAAGATGAGTCTGTGGTGTGAAATAATTTTTGTTGAGTGAATAGATTTTAGTTGGGGTAGTCGTTCAACATTCTACAAGAACAACGAACCATGGAGTATGATTTCTCTGAAACCACGATAGATTTCAAATCGATCCTGACCAAGATGAGTCTGTGGTGTGAAATAATTTTTGTTGAGTGGATAGATTTTATTTGGGGTAGTCGTTCAACATTCTACAAGAACAACGAACCATGGAGTATGATTTCTCTGAAACCTTGATAGATTTCAAATCGATCCTGACCAAGATGAGTCTGTGGTGTGAAATAATTTTTGTTGAGTGGATAGATTTTATTTAGGGGTAGTCGTTCAACATTCTACAAGAATAACGAACCATGGAGTATGATTTCCCTGAAACCATGATAGATTTCAAATCGATCCTGACCAAGATGAGTCTGTGGTGTGAAATAATTTTTGTTGAGTGGATAGATTTTAGTTGGGGTAGTCGTTCAACATTCTACAAGAACAACGAACCACGGAGTATGATTTCTCTGCAACCATGATAGATTTCAAATCGATCCTGACCAAGATGAGTCTGTGGTGTGAAATAATTTTTGTTGAGTGGATAGATTTTAGCTAGGGTAGTCGTTCAACATTCTACAAGAACAACGAACCATGGAGTATGATTTCTCTGAAACCATGATAGATTTCAAATCGATCCTGACCAAGATGAGTCTGTGGTGTGAAATAATTTTGTTGAGTGGATAGATTTTAGTTAGGAGTAGTCGTTCAACATTCTACCAGAACAACGAACCATGGAGTATGATTTCTCTGAAACCACGATAGATTTCAAATCGATCCTGACCAAGATGAGTCTGTGGTGTGAAATAATTTTTGTTGAGTGGATAGATTTTATTTAGGGGTAGTCGTTCAACATTCTACATGAACAACGAATCATGGAGTATGATTTCTCTGAAACCATGATAGATTTCAAATCGATCCTGACCAAGATGAGTCTGTGGTGTGAAATAATTTTATGCTTCGGTGAATAGATTTTAGTTGGGGTAGTCGTTCAACATTCTACAAGAACAACGAACCATGGAGTATGATTTCTCTGCAACCATGATAGATTTCAAATCGATCCTGACCAAGATGAGTCTGTGGTGTGAAATAATTTTTGTTGAGTGGATAGATTTTAGTTGGGGTAGTCGTTCAACATTCTACAAGAACAACGAACCATGGTGTATGATTTCTCTGAAACCATGATAGATTTCAAATCGATCCTGACCAAGATGAGTCTGTGGTGTGAAATAATTTTTGTTGAGTGGATAGATTTTAGTGGGGGTAGTCGTTCAACATTCTACAAGAACAACGAAAAATGGAGTATGATTTCTCTGCAACCATGATAGATTTCAAATCGATCCTGACCAAGATGAGTCTGTGGTGTGAAATAATTTTTGTTGAGTGGATAGATTTTAGTTTGGGTAGTCGTTCAACATTCTACAAGAACAACGAACCATGGAGTATGATTTCTCTGAAACCATGATAGATTTCAAATCGATCCTGACCAAGATGAGCCTGTGGTGTGAAATAATTTTTGTTGAGTGGATAGATTTTATTTAGGGGTAGTCGTTCAACATTCTACAAGAACAACGAACCATGGAGTATGATTTCTCTGCAACCATGATAGATTTCAAATCGATCCTGACCAAGATGAGTCTGTGGTGTGAAATAATTTTTGTTGAGTGGATAGATTTTAGTTGGGGTAGTCGTTCAACATTCTACAAGAACAACGAACAATGGAGTATGATTTCTCTGCAACCATGATAGATTTCAAATCGATCCTGACCAAGATGAGTCTGTGGTGTGAAATAATTTTTGTTGAGTGGATAGATTTTAGTTTGGGTAGTCGTTCAACATTCTACAAGAACAACGAACCATGGAGTATGATTTCTCTGAAACCATGATAGATTTCAAATCGATCCTGACCAAGATGAGTCTGTGGTGTGAAATAATTTTTGTTGAGTGGATAGATTTTAGTTGGGGTAGTCGTTCAACATTCTACAAGAACAACGAACAATGGAGTATGATTTCTCTGCAACCATGATAGATTTCAAATCGATCCTGACCAAGATGAGTCTGTGGTGTGAAATAATTTTTGTTGAGTGGATAGATTTTAGTTGTGGTAGTCGTTCAACATTCTACAAGAACAACGAACCATGGAGTATGATTTCTCTGAAACCATGATAGATTTCAAATCGATCCTGACCAAGATGTGTCTGTGGTGTGAAATAATTTTTGCTGAGTGGACAGATTTTAGTTGGGGTAGTCGTTCAATATTCTACAAGAACAACGAACCATGGAGTATGATTTCTCTGAAACCACGATAGATTTCAAATCGATCCTGACCAAGATGAGTCTGTGGTGTGAAATAATTTTTGTTGAGTGAATAGATTTTAGTTGGGGTAGTCGTTCAACATTCTACAAGAACAACGAACCATGGAGTATGATTTCTCTGAAACCACGATAGATTTCAAATCGATCCTGACCAAGATGAGTCTGTGGTGTGAAATAATTTTTGTTGAGTGGATAGATTTTAGTTGGGGTAGTCGTTCAACATTCTACAAGAACAACGAACCATGGAGTATGATTTCTCTGAAACCTTGATAGATTTCAAATCGATCCTGACCAAGATGAGTCTGTGGTGTGAAATAATTTTTGTTGAGTGGATAGATTTTATTTAGGGGTAGTCGTTCAACATTCTACAAGAATAACGAACCATGGAGTATGATTTCCCTGAAACCATGATAGATTTCAAATCGATCCTGACCAAGATGAGTCTGTGGTGTGAAATAATTTTTGTTGAGTGGATAGATTTTAGTTGGGGTAGTCGTTCAACATTCTACAAGAACAACGAACCACGGAGTATGATTTCTCTGCAACCATGATAGATTTCAAATCGATCCTGACCAAGATGAGTCTGTGGTGTGAAATAATTTTTGTTGAGTGGATAGATTTTAGCTAGGGTAGTCGTTCAACATTCTACAAGAACAACGAACCATGGAGTATGATTTCTCTGAAACCATGATAGATTTCAAATCGATCCTGACCAAGATGAGTCTGTGGTGTGAAATAATTTTGTTGAGTGGATAGATTTTAGTTAGGAGTAGTCGTTCAACATTCTACCAGAACAACGAACCATGGAGTATGATTTCTCTGAAACCACGATAGATTTCAAATCGATCCTGACCAAGATGAGTCTGTGGTGTGAAATAATTTTTGTTGAGTGGATAGATTTTATTTAGGGGTAGTCGTTCAACATTCTACATGAACAACGAATCATGGAGTATGATTTCTCTGAAACCATGATAGATTTCAAATCGATCCTGACCAAGATGAGTCTGTGGTGTGAAATAATTTTATGCTTCGGTGAATAGATTTTAGTTGGGGTAGTCGTTCAACATTCTACAAGAACAACGAACCATGGAGTATGATTTCTCTGCAACCATGATAGATTTCAAATCGATCCTGACCAAGATGAGTCTGTGGTGTGAAATAATTTTTGTTGAGTGGATAGATTTTAGTTGGGGTTGTCGTTCAACATTCTACAAGAACAACGAACCATGGAGTATGATTTCTCTGAAACCATGATAGATTTCAAATCGATCCTGACCAAGATGAGTCTGTGGTGTGAAATAATTTTTGTTGAGTGGATAGATTTTAGTTGGGGTAGTCGTTCAACATTCTACAAGAACAACGAAAAATGGAGTATGATTTCTCTGCAACCATGATAGATTTCAAATCGATCCTGACCAAGATGAGTCTGTGGTGTGAAATAATTTTTGTTGAGTGGATAGATTTTAGTTTGGGTAGTCGTTCAACATTCTACAAGAACAACGAACCATGGAGTATGATTTCTCTGAAACCATGATAGATTTCAAATCGATCCTGACCAAGATGAGCCTGTGGTGTGAAATAATTTTTGTTGAGTGGATAGATTTTATTTAGGGGTAGTCGTTCAACATTCTACAAGAACAACGAACCATGGAGTATGATTTCTCTGCAACCATGATAGATTTCAAATCGATCCTGACCAAGATGAGTCTGTGGTGTGAAATAATTTTTGTTGAGTGGATAGATTTTAGTTGGGGTAGTCGTTCAACATTCTACAAGAACAACGAACAATGGAGTATGATTTCTCTGCAACCATGATAGATTTCAAATCGATCCTGACCAAGATGAGTCTGTGGTGTGAAATAATTTTTGTTGAGTGGATAGATTTTAGTTTGGGTAGTCGTTCAACATTCTACAAGAACAACGAACCATGGAGTATGATTTCTCTGAAACCATGATAGATTTCAAATCGATCCTGACCAAGATGAGTCTGTGGTGTGAAATAATTTTTGTTGAGTGGATAGATTTTAGTTGGGGTAGTCGTTCAACATTCTACAAGAACAACGAACAATGGAGTATGATTTCTCTGCAACCATGATAGATTTCAAATCGATCCTGACCAAGATGAGTCTGTGGTGTGAAATAATTTTTGTTGAGTGGATAGATTTTAGTTGGGGTAGTCGTTCAACATTCTACAAGAACAACGAACCATGGAGTATGATTTCTCTGAAACCATTATAGATTTCAAATCGATCCTGACCAAGATGAGTCTGTGGTGTGAAATAATTTTTGTTGAGTGGATAGATTTTATTTAGGGGTAGTCGTTCAACATTCTACAAGAACAACGAACCATGGAGTATGATTTCTCTGCAACCATGATAGATTTCAAATCGATCCTGACCAAGATGAGTCTGTGGTGTGAAATAATTTTATGCTTCGGTGGATAGATTTTAGTTGGGGTAGTCGTTCAACATTCTACAAGAACAACGAACCATGGAGTATGATTTCTCTGAAACCATGATAGATTTCAAATCGATCCTGACCAAGATGAGTCTGTGGTGTGAAATAATTTTTGTTGAGTGGATAGATTTTAGTTGGGGTAGTCGTTCAACATTCTACAAGAACAACGAACCATGGAGTATGATTTCTCTGCAACCATGATAGATTTCAAATCGATCCTGACCAAGATGAGTCTGTGGTGTGAAATAATTTTTGCTTCGGTGGATAGATTTTAGTCAGGGGTAGTCGTTCAACATTCTACAAGAACAACGAACCATGGACTATGATTTCTCTGCAACCATGATAGATTTCAAATCGATCCTGACCAAGATGAGTCTGTGGTGTGAAATAATTTTTGTTGAGTGGATAGATTTTAGTTGGGGTAGTCGTTCAACATTCCACAAGAACAGCGAACCATGGAGTATGATTTTTCTGCAACCATGATAGATTTCAAATCGATCCTGACCAAGATGAGTCTGTGGTGTGAAATAATTTTTGTTGAGTGGATAGATTTTAGTTAGGAGTAGTCGTTCAACATTCTACAAGAACAACGAACCATGGAGTATGATTTCTCTGAAACCATGATAGATTTCAAATCGATCCTGACTAAGATGAGTCTGTGGTGTGAAATAATTTTTGTTGAGTGGATAGATTTTAGTTGGGGTAGTCGTTCAACATTCCACAAGAACAACGAACCATGAAGTATGATTTCTCTGAAACCATGATAGATTTCAAATCGGTCCGGACCAAGATGAGTCTGTGGTGTGAAATAATTTTTGTTGAGTGGATAGATTTTAGTTAGGGTAGTCGTTCAACATTCTACAAGAACAACGAACCATGGAGTATGATTTCTCTGAAACCATGATAGATTTCAAATCGATCCTGACCAAGATGAGTCTGTGGTGTGAAATAATTTTTGTTGAGTGGATAGATTTTAGCTAGGGTAGTCGTTCAACATTCTACAAGAACAACGAATCATGGAGTATGATTTCTCTGAAACCATGATAGATTTCAAATCGATCCTGACCAAGATGAGTCCGTGGTGTGAAATAATTTTTGTTGAGTGGATAGATTTTAATTAGGAGTAGTAGTTCAACATTCTACCAGAACAACGAACCATGGAGAATGATTTCTCTGAAACCATGATAGATTTCAAATCGATCCTGACCAAGATGAGTCTGTGGTGTGAAATAATTTTTGTTGAGTGGATAGATTTTAGTTGGGGTAGTCGTTCAACATTCTACAAGAACAACGAACCATGGAGTATGATTTCTCTGAAACCATGATAGATTTCAAATCGATCCTGACCAAGATGAGTCTGTGGTGTGAAATAATTTTTGTTGAGTGGATAGATATTAGTTGGGGTAGTCGTTCAACATTCTACAAGAACAACGAACCATGGAGTATGATTTCTCTGAAACCATGATAGATTTCAAATCGATCCTGACCAAGATGAGTCTGTGGTGTGAAATAATTTTATGCTTCGGTGGATAGATTTTAGTTGGGGTAGTCGTTCAACATTCTTCAAGAACAACGAACCATGAAGTATGATTTCTCTGAAACCATGATAGATTTCAAATCGATCCTGACCAAGATGATTATTATGTTTATATAATTTTTGTGGAGTGGATAGATTTTAGTTAGGAGTAGTCGTTCAACATTCTACCAGAACAACGAACCATGGAGAATGCTTTCTCTGAAACCATGATAGATTTCAAATCGATCCTGACCAAGATGAGTCTGTGGTGTGAAATAATTTTTGTTGAGTGGATAGATTTTAGTTAGGGGTAGTCGTTCAACATTCTACAAGAACAACGAACCATGGAGTATGATTTCTCTGAAACCATGATAGATTTCAAATCGATCCTGACCAAGATGAGTCTGTGGTGTGAAATAATTTTATGCTTCGGTGGATAGATTTTAGTTGGGGTAGTCGTTCAACATTCTACAAGAACAACCAACCATGGAGTATGATTTCTCTGCAACCATGATAGATTTCAAATCGATCCTGACCAAGATGAGTCTGTGGTGTGAAATAATTTTTGTTGAGTGGATAGATTTTAGTTGGGGTAGTCGTTCAACATTCTACAAGAACAACGAACCATGGAGTATGATTTCTCTGAAACCATGATAGATTTCAAATCGATCCTGACCAAGATGAGTCTGTGGTGTGAAATAATTTTTGTTGAGTGGATAGGTTTTATTTAGGGGTAGTCGTTCAACACTCTACAAGAACAACGAACCATGGAGTATGATTTCTCTGCAACCATGATAGATTTCAAATCGATCCTGACCAAGATGAGTCTGTGGTGTGAAATAATTTTTGCTTCGGTGGATAGATTTTAGTTAGGGGTAGTCGTTCAACATTCTACAAGAACAACAAACCATACAGTATGATTTCTCTGAAACCATGATAGATTTCAAATCGATCCTGACCAAGATGAGTCTGTGGTGTGAAATAATTTTTGTTGAGTGGATAGATTTTAGTTGGGGTAGTCGTTCAACATTCTACCAGAACAACGAACCATGGAGTATGATTTCTCTGAAACCATGATAGATTTCAAATCGATCCTGACCAAGATGAGTCTGTGGTGTGAAATAATTTTTGTTGAGTGGATAGATTTTAGTTGGGGTAGTCGTTCAACATTCTACAAGAACAACGAACCATGGAGTATGATTTCTCTGCAACCATGATAGATTTCAAATCGATCCTGACCAAGATGAGTCTGTGGTGTGAAATAATTTTTGTTGAGTGGATAGATTTTAGTTAGGAGTAGTCGTTCAACATTCTACCAGATCAACGAACCATGGAGTATGATTTCTCTGAAACCACGATAGATTTCAAATCGATCCTGACCAAGATGAGTCTGTGGTGTGAAATAATTTTTGCTTCGGTGGATAGATTTTAGTTGGGGTAGTCGTTCAACATTCTACAAGAACAACGAACCATGGAGTATGATTTCTCTGAAACCATGATAGATTTCAAATCGATCCTGACCAAGATGAGTCTGTGGTGTCAAATAATTTTTGCTTCAGTGGATAGATATTAGTTAGTTGTAGTCGTTCAACATTCTACAAGAACAACGAACCATGGAGTATGATTTCTCTGAAACCATGATAGATTTCAAATCGATCCTGACCAAGATGAGTCTGTGGTGTGAAATAATTTTTGTTGAGTGGATAGATTTTAGTTGGGGTAGTCGTTCAACATTCTACAAGAACAACGAACCATGGAGTATGATTTCTCTGAAACCATGATAGATTTCAAATCGATCCTGACCAAGATGAGTCTGTGGTGTGAAATAATTTTTGCTTCGGTGGATAGATTTTAGTTAGGGGTAGTCGTTCAACATTCTACAAGAACAACGAACCATGGAGTATGATTTCTCTGAAACCATGATAGATTTCAAATCGATCCTGACCAAGATGAGTCTGGGGTGTGAAATAATTTTTGTTGAGTGGACAGATTTTAGTTGGGGTAGTCGTTCAACATTCTACAAGAACAACGAACCATGGAGTATGATTTCTCTGAAACCATGATAGATTTCAAATCGATCCTGACCAAGATGAGTCTGTGGTGTGAAATAATTTTTGTTGACTGGATAGATTTTAGTTAGGGGTAGTCGTTCAACATTCTACCAGAACAACGAACCATGGAGTATGATTTCTCTGAAACCACGATAGATTTCAAATCGATCCTGACCAAGATGAGTCTGTGGTGTGAAATAATTTTTGTTGAGTGGATAGATTTTAGTTGGGGTAGTCGTTCAACATTCTACAAGAACAACGAACCATGGAGTATGATTTCTCTGAAACCATGATAGATTTCAAATCGATCCTGACCAAGATGAGTCTGTGGTGTGAAATAATTTTTGTTGAGTGGATAGATTTTAGTTAGGGGTAGTCGTTCAACATTCTACAAGAACAACGAACCATGGAGTATGATTTCTCTGCAACCATGATAGATTTCAAATCGATCCTGACCAAGATGAGTCTGTGGTGTGAAATAATTTTTGTTGACTGGATAGATTTTAGTTAGGGGTAGTCGTTCAACATTCTACCAGAACAACGAACCATGGAGTATGATTTCTCTGAAACCACGATAGATTTCAAATCGATCCTGACCAAGATGAGTCTGTGGTGTGAAATAATTTTTGTTGAGTGGATAGATTTTAGTTGGGGTAGTCGTTCAACATTCTACAAGAACAACGAACCATGGAGTATGATTTCTCTGAAACCATGATAGATTTCAAATCGATCCTGACCAAGATGAGTCTGTGGTGTGAAATAATTTTTGTTGAGTGGATAGATTTTAGTTAGGGGTAGTCGTTCAACATTCTACAAGAACAACGAACCATGGAGTATGATTTCTCTGAAACCATGATAGATTTCAAATCGATCCTGACCAAGATGATTATTATGTTTATATAATTTTTGTGGAGTGGATAGATTTTAGTTAGGAGTAGTCGTTCAACATTCTACCAGAACAACGAACCATGGAGAATGCTTTCTCTGAAACCATGATAGATTTCAAATCGATCCTGACCAAGATGAGTCTGTGGTGTGAAATAATTTTATGCTTCGGTGGATAGATTTTAGTTGGGGTAGTCGTTCAACATTCTTCAAGAACAACGAACCATGAAGTATGATTTCTCTGAAACCATGATAGATTTCAAATCGATCCTGACCAAGATGATTATTATGTTTATATAATTTTTGTGGAGTGGATAGATTTTAGTTAGGAGTAGTCGTTCAACATTCTACCAGAACAACGAACCATGGAGAATGCTTTCTCTGAAACCATGATAGATTTCAAATCGATCCTGACCAAGATGAGTCTGTGGTGTGAAATAATTTTTGTTGAGTGGATAGATATTAGTTGGGGTAGTCGTTCAACATTCTACAAGAACAACGAACCATGGAGTATGATTTCTCTGAAACCATGATAGATTTCAAATCGATCCTGACCAAGATGAGTCTGTGGTGTGAAATAATTTTATGCTTCGGTGGATAGATTTTAGTTGGGGTAGTCGTTCAACATTCTTCAAGAACAACGAACCATGAAGTATGATTTCTCTGAAACCATGATAGATTTCAAATCGATCCTGACCAAGATGATTATTATGTTTATATAATTTTTGTGGAGTGGATAGATTTTAGTTAGGAGTAGTCGTTCAACATTCTACCAGAACAACGAACCATGGAGAATGCTTTCTCTGAAACCATGATAGATTTCAAATCGATCCTGACCAAGATGAGTCTGTGGTGTGAAATAATTTTTGTTGAGTGGATAGATTTTAGTTAGGGGTAGTCGTTCAACATTCTACAAGAACAACGAACCATGGAGTATGATTTCTCTGAAACCATGATAGATTTCAAATCGATCCTGACCAAGATGAGTCTGTGGTGTGAAATAATTTTATGCTTCGGTGGATAGATTTTAGTTGGGGTAGTCGTTCAACATTCTACAAGAACAACCAACCATGGAGTATGATTTCTCTGCAACCATGATAGATTTCAAATCGATCCTGACCAAGATGAGTCTGTGGTGTGAAATAATTTTTGTTGAGTGGATAGATTTTAGTTGGGGTAGTCGTTCAACATTCTACAAGAACAACGAACCATGGAGTATGATTTCTCTGAAACCATGATAGATTTCAAATCGATCCTGACCAAGATGAGTCTGTGGTGTGAAATAATTTTTGTTGAGTGGATAGGTTTTATTTAGGGGTAGTCGTTCAACACTCTACAAGAACAACGAACCATGGAGTATGATTTCTCTGCAACCATGATAGATTTCAAATCGATCCTGACCAAGATGAGTCTGTGGTGTGAAATAATTTTTGCTTCGGTGGATAGATTTTAGTTAGGGGTAGTCGTTCAACATTCTACAAGAACAACAAACCATACAGTATGATTTCTCTGAAACCATGATAGATTTCAAATCGATCCTGACCAAGATGAGTCTGTGGTGTGAAATAATTTTTGTTGAGTGGATAGATTTTAGTTGGGGTAGTCGTTCAACATTCTACCAGAACAACGAACCATGGAGTATGATTTCTCTGAAACCATGATAGATTTCAAATCGATCCTGACCAAGATGAGTCTGTGGTGTGAAATAATTTTTGTTGAGTGGATAGATTTTAGTTGGGGTAGTCGTTCAACATTCTACAAGAACAACGAACCATGGAGTATGATTTCTCTGCAACCATGATAGATTTCAAATCGATCCTGACCAAGATGAGTCTGTGGTGTGAAATAATTTTTGTTGAGTGGATAGATTTTAGTTAGGAGTAGTCGTTCAACATTCTACCAGATCAACGAACCATGGAGTATGATTTCTCTGAAACCACGATAGATTTCAAATCGATCCTGACCAAGATGAGTCTGTGGTGTGAAATAATTTTTGCTTCGGTGGATAGATTTTAGTTGGGGTAGTCGTTCAACATTCTACAAGAACAACGAACCATGGAGTATGATTTCTCTGAAACCATGATAGATTTCAAATCGATCCTGACCAAGATGAGTCTGTGGTGTCAAATAATTTTTGCTTCAGTGGATAGATATTAGTTAGTTGTAGTCGTTCAACATTCTACAAGAACAACGAACCATGGAGTATGATTTCTCTGAAACCATGATAGATTTCAAATCGATCCTGACCAAGATGAGTCTGTGGTGTGAAATAATTTTTGTTGAGTGGATAGATTTTAGTTGGGGTAGTCGTTCAACATTCTACAAGAACAACGAACCATGGAGTATGATTTCTCTGAAACCATGATAGATTTCAAATCGATCCTGACCAAGATGAGTCTGTGGTGTGAAATAATTTTTGCTTCGGTGGATAGATTTTAGTTAGGGGTAGTCGTTCAACATTCTACAAGAACAACGAACCATGGAGTATGATTTCTCTGAAACCATGATAGATTTCAAATCGATCCTGACCAAGATGAGTCTGGGGTGTGAAATAATTTTTGTTGAGTGGACAGATTTTAGTTGGGGTAGTCGTTCAACATTCTACAAGAACAACGAACCATGGAGTATGATTTCTCTGAAACCATGATAGATTTCAAATCGATCCTGACCAAGATGAGTCTGTGGTGTGAAATAATTTTTGTTGACTGGATAGATTTTAGTTAGGGGTAGTCGTTCAACATTCTACCAGAACAACGAACCATGGAGTATGATTTCTCTGAAACCACGATAGATTTCAAATCGATCCTGACCAAGATGAGTCTGTGGTGTGAAATAATTTTTGTTGAGTGGATAGATTTTAGTTGGGGTAGTCGTTCAACATTCTACAAGAACAACGAACCATGGAGTATGATTTCTCTGAAACCATGATAGATTTCAAATCGATCCTGACCAAGATGAGTCTGTGGTGTGAAATAATTTTTGTTGAGTGGATAGATTTTAGTTAGGGGTAGTCGTTCAACATTCTACAAGAACAACGAACCATGGAGTATGATTTCTCTGCAACCATGATAGATTTCAAATCGATCCTGACCAAGATGAGTCTGTGGTGTGAAATAATTTTTGTTGAGTGGATAGATTTTAGTTAGGAGTAGTCGTTCAACATTCTACCAGAACAACGAACCATGGAGTATGATTTCTCTGAAACCACGATAGATTTCAAATCGATCCTGACCAAGATGAGTCTGTGGTGTGAAATAATTTTTGTTGAGTGGATAGATTTTAGTTGGGGTAGTCGTTCAACATTCTACAAGAACAACGAACCATGGAGTATGATTTCTCTGCAACCATGATAGATTTCAAATCGATCCTGACCAAGATGAGTCTGTGGTGTGAAATAATTTTTGTTGAGTGGATAGATTTTAGTTGGGGTAGTCGTTCAACATTCTACAAGAACAACGAACCATGGAGTATGATTTCTCTGAAACCATGATAGATTTCAAATCGATCCTGACCAAGATGAGTCTGTGGTGTGAAATAATTTTTGCTTCGGTGGATAGATTTTAGTTAGGGGTAGTCGTTCAACATTCTACAAGAACAACGAACCATGGAGTATGATTTCTCTGAAACCATGATAGATTTCAAATCGATCCTGAGCAAGATGAGTCTGGGGTGTGAAATAATTTTTGTTGAGTGGACAGATTTTAGTTGGGGTAGTCGTTCAACATTCTACAAGAACAACGAACCATGGAGTATGATTTCTCTGAAACCATGATAGATTTCAAATCGATCCTGACCAAGATGAGTCTGTGGTGTGAAATAATTTTTGTTGACTGGATAGATTTTAGTTGGGGTAGTCGTTCAACATTCTACAAGAACAACGAACCATGGAGTATGATTTCTCTGAAACCATTATAGATTTCAAATCGATCCTGACCAAGATGAGTCTGTGGTGTGAAATAATTTTTGTTGAGTGGATAGATTTTAGTTAGGGGTAGTCGTTCAACATTCTACAAGAACAACGAACCATGGAGTATGATTTCTCTGAAACCATGATAGATTTCAAATCGATCCTGACCAAGATGAGTCTGTGGTGTGAAATAATTTTTGTTGACTGGATAGATTTTAGTTAGGGGTAGTCGTTCAACATTCTACAAGAACAACGAACCATGGAGCATGATTTCTCTGAAACCATGATAGATTTCAAATCGATCCTGACCAAGATGAGTCTGTGGTGTGAAATAATTTTTGTTGAGTGGATAGATTTTAGTTAGGGGTAGTCGTTCAACATTCTACAAGAACAACGAACCATGGAGTATGATTTCTCTGAAACCATGATAGATTTCAAATCGATCCTGACCAAGATGAGTCTGTGGTGTGAAATAATTTTTGTTGAGTGGATAGATTTTAGTTGGGGTAGTCGTTCAACATTCTACAAGAACAACGAACCATGGAGTATGATTTCTCTGCAACCATGATAGATTTCAAATCGATCCTGACCAAGATGAGTCTGTGGTGTGAAATAATTTTTGCTTCGGTGGATAGATTTTAGTTGGGGTAGTCGTTCAACATTTAACAAAAACAACGAACCATGGAGTATGATTTCTCTGAAACCATGATAGATTTCAAATCGATCCTGACCAAGATGAGTCTGTGGTGTGAAATAATTTTTGTTGAGTGGATAGATTTTAGTTGGGGTAGTCGTTCAACATTCTACAAGAACAACGAACCATGGAGTATGATTTCTCTGAAAGCATGATAGATTTCAAATCGATCCTGACCAAGATGAGTCTGTGGTGTGAAATAATTTTTGTTGAGTGGATAGATTTTAGTTGGGGTAGTCGTTCAACATTCTACAAGAACAACGAGCCATGGAGTATGATTTCTCTGAAACCATGATAGATTTCAAATCGATCCTGACCAAGATGAGTCTGCGGTGTGAAATAATTTTTGTTGTGTGGATAGATTTTAGTTGGGGTAGTCGTTCAACATTCTACAAGAACAACGAACCATGGAGTATGATTTCTCTGAAACCATGATAGATTTCAAATCGATCCTGACCAAGATGAGTCTGTGGTGTGAAATAATTTTTGTTGAGTGGATAGATTTTAGTTGGGGTAGTCGTTCAACGTTCTACCAGAACAACGAACCATGGAGTATGATTTCACTGAAACCATGATAGATTTCAAATCGATCCTGACCAAGATGAGTCTGTGGTGTGAAATAATTTTTTCTTCGGTGGATAGATTTTAGTTGGGGTAGTCGTTCAACATTCTACAAGAACAACGAACCATGGAGTATGATTTCTCTGAAACCATGATAGATTTCAAATCGATCCTGACCAAGATGAGTCTGTGGTGTGAAATAATTTTTGTTGAGTGGATAGATTTTAGTTAGGGGTAGTCGTTCAACATTCTACAAGAACAACGAACCATGGAGTATGATTTCTCTGAAACCATGATAGATTTCAAATCGATCCTGACCAAGATGAGTCTGTGGTGTGAAATAATTTTATGCTTCGGTGGATAGATTTTAGTTGGGGTAGTCGTTCAACATTCTACAAGAACAACGAACCATGGAGTATGATTTCTCTGAAACCATGATAGATTTCAAATCGATCCTGACCAAGATGAGTCTGTGGTGTGAAATAATTTTTGTTGAGTGGATAGATTTTAGTTAGGGGTAGTCGTTCAACATTCTACAAGAACAACGAACCATGGAGTATGATTTCTCTGCAACCATGATAGATTTCAAATCGATCCTGACCAAGATGAGTCTGTGGTGTGAAATAATTTTTCCTTCGGTGGATAGATTTTAGTTGGGGTAGTCGTTCAACATTCTACAAGAACAACGAACCATGGAGTATGATTTCTCTGAAACCATGATAGATTTCAAATCGATCCTGACCAAGATGAGTCTGTGGTGTGAAATAATTTTTGTTGAGTGGATAGATTTTAGTTAGGGGTAGTCGTTCAACATTCTACAAGAACAACGAACCATGGAGTATGATTTCTCTGAAACCATGATAGATTTCAAATCGATCCTGACAAAGATGAGTCTGTGGTGTGAAATAATTTTATGCTTCGGTGGACAGATTTTAGTTGGGGTAGTCCTTCAACATTCTACAAGAACAACGAACCATGGAGTATGATTTCTCTGCAACCATGATAGATTTCAAATCGATCCTGACCAAGATGAGTCTGTGGTGTGAAATAATTTTTGCTTCGGTGGATAGATTTTAGTTGGGGTAGTCGTTCAACATTCTACAAGAACAACGAACCATGGAGTATGATTTCTCTGCAACCATGATAGATTTCAAATCAATCCTGACCAAGATGAGTCTGTGGTGTGAAATAATTTTTGTTGAGTGGATAGATTTTAGTTAGGGGTAGTCGTTCAACATTCTACAAGAACAACGAACCATGGAGTATGATTTCTCTGAAACCATGATAGATTTCAAATCGATCCTGACCAAGATGAGTCTGTGGTGTGAAATAATTTTATGCTTCGGTGGACAGATTTTAGTTGGGGTAGTCGTTCAACATTCTACAAGAACAACGAACCATGGAGTATGATTTCTCTGAAACCATGATAGATTTCAAATCGATCCTGACCAAGATGAGTCTGTGGTATGAAATAATTTTTGCTTCGGTGGATAGATTTTAGTTGGGGTAGTCGTTCAACATTCTACAAGAACAACGAACCATGGAGTTTGATTTCTCTGCAACCATGATAGATTTCAAATCAATCCTGACCAAGATGAGTCTGTGGTGTGAAATAATTTTTGCTTCAGTGGATAGATTTTAGTTGGGGTAGTCGTTCAACATTCTACAAGAACAACGAACCATGGAGTATGATTTCTCTGCAACCATGATAGATTTCAAATCAATCCTGACCAAGATGAGTCTGTGGTGTGAAATAATTTTTGTTGAGTGGATAGATTTTAGTTAGGGGTAGTCGTTCAACATTCTACAAGAACAACGAACCATGGAGTATGATTTCTCTGAAACCATGATAGATTTCAAATCGATCCTGACCAAGATGAGTCTGTGGTGTGAAATAATTTTATGCTTCGGTGGATAGATTTTAGTTGGGGTAGTCGTTCAACATTCTACAAGAACAACGAACCATGGAGTATGATTTCTCTGAAAGCATGATAGATTTCAAATCGATCCTGACCAAGATGAGTCTGTGGTGTGAAATAATTTTTGTTGGGTGGATAGATTTTAGTTAGGGGTAGTCGTTCAACATTCTACAAGAACAACGAACCATGGAGTATGATTTCTCTGAAACCATGATAGATTTCAAATCGATCCTGACCAAGATGAGTCTGTGGTGTGAAATAATTTTATGCTTCGGTGGATAGATTTTAGTTGGGGTAGTCGTTCAACATTCTACAAGAACAACGAACCATGGAGTATGATTTCTCTGCAACCATGATAGATTTCAAATCGATCCTGACCAAGATGAGTCTGTGGTGTGAAATAATTTTTGTTGAGTGGATAGATTTTAGTTAGGAGTAGTCGTTCAACATTCTACAAGAACAACGAACCATGGAGTATGATTTCTCTGAAACCATGATAGATTTCAAATCGATCCTGATTAAGATGAGTCTGTGGTGTGAAATAATTTTTGTTGAGTGGATAGATTTTAGTTGGGGTAGTCGTTCAACATTCTACAAGAACAACGAACCATGGAGTATGATTTCTCTGAAACCATGATAGATTTCAAATCGATCCTGATCAAGATGAGTCTGTGGTGTGAAATAATTTTAGTTGAGTGGTTAGATTTTAGTTAGGGGTAGTCGTTCAACATTCTACAAGAACAACGAACCATGGAGTATGATTTCTCTGAAACCATAATAGATTTCAAATCGATCGTGACCAAGATGAGTCTGTGGTGTGAAATAATTTTTGTTGAGTGGATAGATTTTAGTTGGGGTAGTCGTTCAACATTCTGCAAGAACAACGAACCATGGAGTATGATTTCTCTGCAACCATGATAGATTTCAAATCGATCCTGACCAAGATGAGTCTGTGGTGTGAAATAAGTTTTGCTTCAGTGGATAGATTTTAGTTGGGGTAGTCGTTCAACATTCTACAAGAACAACGAACCATGGAGTATGATTTCTCTGCAACCATGATAGATTTCAAATCAATCCTGACCAAGATGAGTCTGTGGTGTGAAATAATTTTTGCTTCAGTGGATAGATTTTAGTTAGGGGTAGTCGTTTAACATTCTACAAGAACAACGAACCATGGAGTAAGATTTCTCTGAAACCATGATAGATTTCAAATCGATCCTGACCAAGATGAGTCTGTGGTGTGAAATAATTTTTGTTGAGTGGATAGATTTTAGTTAGAAGTAGTCGTTCAACATTCTACAAGAACAACGAACCATGGAGTATGATTTCTCTGAAACCATAATAGATTTCAAATCGATCGTGACCAAGATGAGTCTGTGGTGTGAAATAATTTTTGTTGAGTGGATAGATTTTAGTTGGGGTAGTCGTTCAACATTCTACAAGAACAACGAACCATGGAGTATGATTTCTCTGAAACCATGATAGATTTCAAATCGATCCTGACCAAGATGAGTCTGTGGTGTGAAATAATTTTTGCTTCGGTGGATAGATTTTAGTTGGGGTAGTCGATCAACATTCTACAAGAACAACGAACCATGGAGTATGATTTCTCTGAAACCACGATAGATTTCAAATCGATCCTGACCAAGATGAGTCTGTGGTGTGAAATAATTTTTGTTGAGTGGATAGATTTTAGTTAGGGGTAGTCGTTCAACATTCTACAAGAACAACGAACCATGGAGTATGATTTCTCTGAAACCATGATAGATTTCAAATCGATCCTGACCAAGATGAGTCTGTGGTGTGAAATAATTTTTGCTTCGGTGGATAGATTTTAGTTGGGGTAGTCGTTCAACATTCTACCAGAACAACGAACCATGGAGTATGATTTCTCTGAAACCACGATAGATTTCAAATCGATCCTGAGCAAGATGAGTCTGTGGTGTGAAATAATTTTTGTTGAGTGGATAGATTTTAGTAAGGAGTAGTCGTTCAACATTCTACCAGAACAACGAACCATGGAGTATGATTTCTCTGAAACCATGATAGATTTCAAATCGATCCTGACCAAGATGAGTCTGTGGTGTGAAATAATTTTTGCTTCGGTGGATAGATTTTAGTTGGGGTAGTCGTTCAACATTCTACAAGAACAACGAACCATGGAGTATGATTTCTCTGAAACCATGATAGATTTCAAATCGATAATGACCAAGATGAGTCTGTGGTGTGAAATAATTTTTGCTTCGGTGGATAGATTTTAGTTATGGGTAGTTGTTCAACATTCTACAAGAACAACGAACCATGGAGTATGATTTCTCTGAAACCACGATAGATTTCAAATCGATCCTGACCAAGATGAGTCTGTGGTGTGAAATAATTTTTGTTGAGTGGATAGATTTTAGTTGGGGTAGTCGTTCAACATTCTACAAGAACAACGAACCATGGAGTATGATTTCTCTGAAACCACGATAGATTTCAAATCGATCCTGACCAAGATGGGTCTGTGGTGTGGAATAATTTTTGTTGAGTGGATAGATTTTAGTTATTGGTAGTCGTTCAACATTCTACAAGAACAACGAACCATGGAGTATGATTTCTCTGCAACCATGATAGATTTCAAATCGATCCTGACCAAGATGAGTCTGTGGTGTGAAATAATTTTTGTTGAGTGGATAGATTTTAGTTGCGGTAGTCGTTCAACATACTACCAGAACAACGAACCATGGAGTATCATTTCTCTGAAACCACGATAGATTTCAAATCGATCCTGACCAAGATGAGTCTGTGGTGTGAAATAATTTTTGTTGAGTGGATAGATTTTAGTTGGGGTAGTCGTTCAACATTCTACAAGAACAACGAACCATGGAGTATGATTTCTCTGCAACCATGATAGATTTCAAATCGATCATGATCAAGATGAGTCTGTGGTGTGAAATATATTTTTGTTGAGTGGATAGATTTTAGTTGCGGTAGTCGTTCAACATTCTACAAGAACAACGAAATATTGAGTATGATTTCTCTGAAACCATGATAGATTTCAAATCGATCCTGACCAAGATGAGTCTGTGGTGTAAAATAATTTTTGTTGAGTGGATAGATTTTAGTTGGGGTAGTCGTTCAACATTCTACAAGAACAACGAACCATGGAGTATGATTTCCCTGAAACCACGATAGATTTCAAATCGATCCTGACCAAGATGAGTCTGTGGTGTGAAATAATTTTTGTTGAGTGGATAGATTTTAGTTGCGGTAGTCGTTCAACATTCTACAAGAACAACGAACCATGGAGTATGATTTCTCTGAAACCATGATAGATTTCAAATCGATCCTGACCAAGATGAGTCTGTGGTGTAAAATAATTTTTGCTGCGGTGGATAGATTTTAGTAAGGAGTAGTCGTTCAACATTCTACAAGAACAACGAACCATGGAGTATGATTTCTCTGAAACCACGATAGATTTCAAACCGATCCTGACCAAGATGAGTCTGTGGTGTGAAATAATTTTTGTTGAGTGGATAGATTTTAGTTGCGGTAGTCGTTCAACATTCTACAAGAACAACGAACCATGGAGTATGATTTCTCTGCAACCATGATAGATTTCAAATCGATCCTGACCAAGATGAGTCTGTGGTGTGAAATAATTTTTGTTGAGTGGATAGATTTTAGTTGGGGTAGTCGTTCAACATTCTACAAGCACAACGAACCATGGAGTATGATTTCTCTGAAACCATGATAGATTTCAAATCGATCCTGACCAAGATGAGTCTGTGGTGTGAAATAATTTTTGTTGAGTGGATAGATTTTAGTTGGGGTAGTCGTTCAACATTCTACAAGAACAACGAATCATGGAGTATGATTTCTCTGCAACCATGATAGATTTCAAATCGATCCTGACCAAGATGAGTCTGTGGTGTGAAATAATTTTTGTTGAGTGGATAGATTTTACTTAGGGGAAGCCGTTCAACATTCTACAAGAACAACGAACCATGGAGTATGATTTCTCTGAAACCATGATAGTTTTCAAATCGATCCTGACCAAGATGAGTCTGTGGTGTGAAATAATTTTTGTTGAGTGGATAGATTTTAGTTAGGGGTAGTCGTTCAACATTCTACAAGAATAACGAACCATGGAGTATGATTTCTCTGAAACCATGATAGATTTCAAATCGATCCTGACCAAGATGAGTCTGTGGTGTGAAATAATTTTTGTTGAGTGGATAGATTTTAGTTGGGGTAGTCGTTCAACATTCTACAAGAACAACGAAATATGGAGTATGATTTCTCTGAAACCACGATAGATTTCAAATCGATCCTGACCAAGATGAGTCTGTGGTGTGAAATAATTTTTGTTGAGTGGATAGATTTTAGTTGGGGTAGTCGTTCAACATTCTACAAGAACAACGAACCATGGAGTATGATTTCTCTGCAACCATTATAGATTTCAAATCGATCCTGACCAAGATGAGTCTGTGGTGTGAAATAATTTTTGTTGAGTGGATAGATTTTATTTAGGGGTGGTCGTTCAACATTCTACAAGAACAACGAACCATGGAGTATGATTTCTCTGCAACCGTGATAGATTTCAAATCGATCCTGACCAAGATGAGTCTGTGGTGTGAAATAATTTTTGTTGAGTGGATAGATTTTAGTTGGGGTAGTCGTTCAACATTCTACAAGAACAACGAACCATGGAGTATGATTTCTCTGAAACCACGATAGATTTCAAATCGATCCTGACCAAGATGAGTCTGTGGTGTGAAATAATTTTTGTTGAGTGGATAGATTTTAGTTGTTGTAGTCGTTCAACATTCTACAAGAACAACGAACCATGGAGTATGATTTCCCTGAAACCACGATAGATTTCAAATCGATCCTGACCAAGATGAGTCTGTGGTGTGAAATAATTTTTGTTGAGTGGATAGATTTTAGTTGGGGTAGTCGTTCAACATTCTACAAGAATAACGAACCATGGAGTATGATTTCTCTGAAACCATGATAGATTTCAAATCGATCCTGACCAAGATGAGTCTGTGGTGTGAAATAATTTTTGTTGAGTGGATAGATTTTAGTTGGGGTAGTCGTTCAACATTCTACAAGAACAACGAACCATGGAGTATGATTTCTCTGAAACCACGATAGATTTCAAATCGATCCTGACCAAGATGAGTCTGTGGTGTGAAATAATTTTTGTTGAGTGGATAGATTTTAGTTGGGGTAGTCGTTCAACATTCTACAAGAACAACGAACCATGGAGTATGATTTCCCTGAAACCACGATAGATTTCAAATCGATCCTGACCAAGATGAGTCTGTGGTGTGAAATAATTTTTGTTGAGTGGATAGATTTTAGTTGCGGTAGTCGTTCAACATTCTACAAGAACAACGAACCATGGAGTATGATTTCTCTGAAACCATGATAGATTTCAAATCGATCCTGACCAAGATGAGTCTGTGGTGTAAAATAATTTTTGCTTCGGTGGATAGATTTTAGTAAGGAGTAGTCGTTCAACATTCTACAAGAACAACGAACCATGGAGTATGATTTCTCTGAAACCACGATAGATTTCAAATCGATCTTGACCAAGATGAGTCTGTGGTGTGAAATAATTTTTGTTGGGTGGATAGATTTTAGTTGGGGTAGTCGTTCAACATTCTACAAGAACAACGAACCATGGAGTATGATTTCTCTGCAACCATGATAGATTTCAAATCGATCCTGACTAAGATGAGTCTGTGGTGTGAAATAATTTTTGTTGAGTGGATAGATTTTAGTTGGGGTGGTCGTTCAACATTCTACAAGCACAACGAACCATGGAGTATGATTTCTCTGAAACCATGATAGATTTCAAATCGATCCTGACCAAGATGAGTCTGTGGTGTGAAATAATTTTTGTTGAGTGGATAGATTTTAGTTGGGGTAGTCGTTCAACATTCTACAAGAACAACGAACCATGGAGTATGATTTCTCTGCAATCATGATAGATTTCCAATCGATCCTGCCCAAGATGAGTCTGTGGTGTGAAATAATTTTTGTTGAGTGGATAGATTTTACTTAGGGGAAGCCGTTCAACATTCTACAAGAACAACGAACCATGGAGTATGATTTCTCTGAAACCATGATAGTTTTCAAATCGATCCTGACCAAGATGAGTCTGTGGTGTGAAATAATTTTTGTTGAGTGGATAGATTTTAGTTAGGGGTAGTCGTTCAACATTCTACAAGAATAACGAACCATGGAGTATGATTTCTCTGAAACCATGATAGATTTCAAATCGATCCTGACCAAGATGAGTCTGTGGTGTGAAATAATTTTTGTTGAGTGGATAGATTTTAGTTGGGGTAGTCGTTCAACATTCTACAAGAACAACGAACCATGGAGTATGATTTCTCTGAAACCACGATAGATTTCAAATCGATCCTGACCAAGATGAGTCTGTGGTGTGAAATAATTTTTGTTGAGTGGATAGATTTTAGTTGGGGTAGTCGTTCAACATTCTACAAGAACAACGAACCATGGAGTATGATTTCTCTGCAACCATTATAGATTTCAAATCGATCCTGACCAAGATGAGTCTGTGGTGTGAAATAATTTTTGTTGAGTGGATAGATTTTATTTAGGGGTGGTCGTTCAACATTCTACAAGAACAACGAACCATGGAGTATGATTTCTCTGCAACCGTGATCGATTTCAAATCGAGCCTGACCAAGATGAGTCTGTGGTGTGAAATAATGTTTGTTGAGTGGATAGATTTTAGTTGGGGTAGTCGTTCAACATTCTACAAGAACAACGAACCATGGAGTATGATTTCTCTGTAACCTTGATAGATTTCAAATCGATCCTGACCAAGATGAGTCTGTGGTGTGAAATAATTTTAGTTGAGTGGATAGATTTTAGTTGGGGTAGTCGTTCAACATTCTACAAGAACAACGAACCATGGAGTATGATTTCTCTGAAACCATGATAGATTTCAAATCGATCCTGACCAAGACGAGTCTGTGGTGTGAAATAATTTTTGTTGAGTGGATAGATTTTAGTTGGGGTAGTCGTTCAACATTCTACAAGAACAACGAACCATGGAGTATGATTTCTCTGAAACCATGATAGATTTCAAATCGATCCTGACCAAGATGAGTCTGTGGTGTGAAATAATTTTTGCTTCGGTGGATAGATTTTAGTTGGGGTAGTCGTTCAACATTCTACAAGAACAACGAACGATGGAGTATGATTTCTCTGCAACCATGATAGATTTCAAATCGATCCTGACCAAGATGAGTCTGTGGTGTGAAATAATTTTTGCTCCGGTGGATAGAATTTAGTTAGGGGTAGTCGTTCAATATTCTACCAGAACAACGAACCATGGAGTATGATTTCTCTGAAACCACGATAGATTTCAAATCGATCCTGACCAAGATGAGTCTGTGGTGTGAAATAATTTTTGCTTCGGTGGATAGATTTTAGTTAGGGCTAGTCGTTCAACATTCTACAAGAACAACGAACCATGGAGTATGATTTCTCTGAAACCATGATAGATTTCAAATCAATCCTGACCAAGATGAGTCTGTGGTGTGAAATAATTTTTGCTTCGGTGGATAGATTTTAGTTAGGGGTAGTCGTTCAACATTCTACCAGAACAACGAACATGGAGTATGATTTCTCTGAAACCATGATAGATTTCAAATCGATCCTGACCAAGGTGAGTCTGTGGTGTGAAATAATTTTTGTTGAGTGGATAGATTTTATTTGGTTTAGTCGTTCAACATTCAACAATAACAACGAACCATGGAGTATGATTTCTCTGAAACCATGATAGATTTCAAATCGATCCTGACCAAGATGAGTCTGTGGTGTGAAATAATTTTTGTTGAGTGGATAGATTTTAGTTGGGGTAGTCGTTCAACATTCTACAAGAACAACGAACCATGGAGTATGATTTCTCTGCAACCATGATAGATTTCAAATCGATCCTGACCAAGATGAGTCTGTGGTGTGAAATAATTTTTGTTGAGTGGATAGATTTTAGTTGGGGTAGTCGTTCAACATTCTACAAGAACAACGAACCATGGAGTATGATTTCTCTGCAACCGTGATAGATTTCAAATCGAGCCTGACCAAGATGAGTCTGTGGTGTGAAATAATGTTTGTTGAGTGGATAGATTTTAGTTGGGGTATTCGTTCAACATTCTACAAGAACAACGAACCATGGAGTATGATTTCTCTGTAACCTTGATAGATTTCAAATCGATCCTGACCAAGACGAGTCTGTGGTGTGAAATAATTTTTGTTGAGTGGATAGATTTTAGTTGGGGTAGTCGTTCAACATTCTACAAGAACAACGAACCATGGAGTATGATTTCTCTGCAACCGTGATAGATTTCAAATCGAGCCTGACCAAGATGAGTCTGTGGTGTGAAATAATGTTTGTTGAGTGGATAGATTTTAGTTGGGGTAGTCGTTCAACATTCTACAAGAACAACGAACCATGGAGTATGATTTCTCTGTAACCTTGATAGATTTCAAATCGATCCTGACCAAGATGAGTCTGTGGTGTGAAATAATTTTTGTTGAGTGGATAGATTTTAGTTGGGGTAGTCGTTCAACATTCTACAAGAACAACGAACCATGGAGTATGATTTCTCTGTAACCTTGATAGATTTCAAATCGATCCTGACCAAGACGAGTCTGTGGTGTGAAATAATTTTTGTTGAGTGGATAGATTTTAGTTGGGGTAGTCGTTCAACATTCTACAAGAACAACGAACCATGGAGTATGATTTCTCTGAAACCATGATAGATTTCAAATCGATCCTGACCAAGATGAGTCTGTGGTGTGAAATAATTTTTGCTTCGGTGGATAGATTTTAGTTGGGGTAGTCGTTCAACATTTTACAAGAACAACGAACCATGGAGTATGATTTCTCTGCAACCATGATAGATTTCAAATCGATCCTGAAAAAGATGAGTCTGTGGTGTGAAATAATTTTTGCTTCGGTGGATAGATTTTAGTTAGGGGTAGTCGTTCAATATTCTACCAGAACAACGAGCCATGGAGTATGATTTCTCTGAAACCACGATGGATTTCAAATCGATCCTGACCAAGATGAGTCTGTGGTGTGAAATAATTTTTGCTTCGGTGGATAGATTTTAGTTAGGGCTAGTCGTTCAACATTCTACAAGAACAACGAACCATGGAGTATGATTTCTCTGAAACCTTGATAGATTTCAAATCAATCCTGACCAAGATGAGTCTGTGGTGTGAAATAATTTTTGCTTCGGTGGATAGATTTTAGTTAGGGGTAGTCGTTCAACATTCTACCAGAACAACGAACATGGAGTATGATTTCTCTGAAACCATGATAGATTTCAAATCGATCCTGACCAAGGTGAGTCTGTGGTGTGAAATAATTTTTGTTGAGTGGATAGATTTTGTTTGGTTTAGTCGTTCAACATTCAACAATAACAACGAACCATGGAGTATGATTTCTCTGAAACCATGATAGATTTCAAATCGATCCTGACCAAGATGAGTCTGTGGTGTGAAATAATTTTTGTTGAGTGGATAGATTTTAGTTGGGGTAGTCGTTCAACATTCTACAAGAACAACGAACCATGGAGTATGATTTCTCTGCAACCATGATAGATTTCAAATCGATCCTGACCAAGATGAGTCTGTGGTGTGAAATAATTTTTGTTGAGTGGATAGATTTTAGTTAGGGGTAGTCGTTCAACATTCTACAAGAACAACGAACCATGGAGTATGATTTCTCTGAAACCACGATAGATTTCAAATCGATCCTGACCAAGATGAGTCTGTGGTGTGAAATAATTTTTGTTGAGTGGATAGATTTTAGTTAGGGGTAGTCGTTCAACATTCTACAAGAACAACGAACCATGGAGTATGATTTCTCTGCAACCATGATAGATTTCAAATCGATCCTGACCAAGATGAGTCTGTGGTGTGAAATAATTTTTGTTGAGTGGATAGATTTTAGTTAGGGCTAGTCGTTCAACATTCTACAAGAACAACGAACCATGGAGTATGATTTCTCTGAAACCTTGATAGATTTCAAATCAATCCTGACCAAGATGAGTCTGTGGTGTGAAATAATTTTTGCTTCGGTGGATAGATTTTAGTTAGGGGTAGTCGTTCAACATTCTACCAGAACAACGAACATGGAGTATGATTTCTCTGAAACCATGATAGATTTCAAATCGATCCTGACCAAGGTGAGTCTGTGGTGTGAAATAATTTTTGTTGAGTGGATAGATTTTGTTTGGTTTAGTCGTTCAACATTCAACAATAACAACGAACCATGGAGTATGATTTCTCTGAAACCATGATAGATTTCAAATCGATCCTGACCAAGATGAGTCTGTGGTGTGAAATAATTTTTGTTGAGTGGATAGATTTTAGTTGGGGTAGTCGTTCAACATTCTACAAGAACAACGAACCATGGAGTATGATTTCTCTGCAACCATGATAGATTTCAAATCGATCCTGACCAAGATGAGTCTGTGGTGTGAAATAATTTTTGTTGAGTGGATAGATTTTAGTTAGGGGTAGTGGTTCAACATTCTACAAGAACAACGAACCATGGAGTATGATTTCTCTGAAACCTTGATAGATTTCAAATCGATCCTGACCAAGATGAGTCTGTGGTGTTTTAGTTGAGTGGATAGATTTTAGTTAGGGGTAGTCGTTCAACATTCTACAAGAACAACGAAACATGGAGTATGATTTCTCTGAAACCATGATAGATTTCAAATCGATCCTGACCAAGATGAGTCTGTGGTGTGAAATAATTTTTGTTGAGTGGATAGATTTTAGTTAATGGTAGTCGTTCAACATTCTACAAGAACAACGAACCATGGAGTATGATTTCTCTGCAACTATGATAGATTTCAAATCGATCCTGACCAAGATGAGTCTGTGGTGTAAAAGAATTTTAGTTGAGTGGATAGATTTTAGTTAGGGGTAGTCGTTCAACATTCTACAAGAACAACGAACCATGGAGTATGATTTCTCTGCAACTATGATAGATTTCAAATCGATCCTGACCAAGATGAGTCTGTGGTGTAAAAGAATTTTAGTTGAGTGGTTAGATTTTAGTTAGGGGTAGTCGTTCAACATTCTACAAGAACAACGAACCATGGAGTATGATTTCTCTGAAACCATGATAGATTTCAAATCGATCCTGACCAAGATGAGTCTGTGGTGTGAAATAATTTTTGTTGAGTGGATAGATTTTAGTTGGGGTAGTCGTTCAACATTCTACAAGAACAACGAACCATGGAGTATGATTTCTCTGCAACCATGATAGATTTCAAATCGATCCTGACCAAGATAGGTCTGTGGTGTAAAATAATTTTTGTTGAGTGGATAGATTTTATTTAGGGGTAGTCGTTCAACATTCTACCAGAACAACGAACCATGGAGTATGATTTCTCTGAAACCACGATAGATTTCAAATCGATCCTGACCAAGATGAGTCTGTGGTGTGAAATAATTTTTGTTGAGTGGATAGATTTTAGTTGGGGTAGTCGTTCAACATTCTACAAGAACAACGAACCATGGAGTATGATTTCTCTGAAACCATGATAGATTTCAAATCGATCCTGACCAAGATGAGTCTGTGGTGTGAAATAATTTTTGTTGAGTGGATAGATTTTAGTTAGGGGTAGTCGTTCAACATTCTACAAGAACAACGAACCATGGAGTATGATTTCTCTGAAACCACGATAGATTTCAAATCGATCCTGACCAAGATGAGTCTGTGGTGTGAAATAATTTTTGTTGAGTGGATAGATTTTAGTTAGGGGTAGTCGTTCAACATTCTACAAGAACAACGAACCATGGAGTATGATTTCTCTGAAACCACGATAGATTTCAAATCGATCCTGACCAAGATGAGTCTGTGGTGTGAAATAATTTTTGCTTCGGTGGATAGATTTTAGTTGGGGTAGTCGTTCAACATTCTACCAGAACAACGAACCATGGAGTATGATTTCTCTGAAACCATGATAGATTTCAAATCGATCCTGACCAAGATGAGTCTGTGGTGTGAAATAATTTTTGTTGAGTGGATAGATTTTAGTTGGGGTAGTCGTTCAACATTCTACAAGAACAACGAACCATGGAGTATGATTTCTCTGAAACCATGATAGATTTCAAATCGATCCTGACCAAGATGAGTCTGTGGTGTGAAATAATTTTTGTTGAGTGGATAGATTTTAGTTGGGGTAGTCGTTCAACATTCTACAAGAACAACGAACCGTGGAGTATGATTTCTCTGAAACCATGATAGATTTCAAATCGATCCTGACCAAGATGAGTCTGTGGTGTGAAATAATTTTTGTTGAGTGGATAGATTTTAGTTAGGGGAAGCCGTTCAACATTCTACAAGAACAACGAACCATGGAGTATGATTTCTCTGAAACCATGATAGATTTCAAATCGATCCTGACCAAGATGAGTCTGTGGTGTGAAATAATTTTTGTTGAGTGGATAGATTTTAGTTGGGGTAGTCGTTCAACATTCTACAAGAACAACGAACCATGGAGTATGATTTCTCTGAAACCATGATAGATTTCAAATCGATCCTGACCAAGACGAGTCTATGGTGTGAAATAATTTTTGTTGAGTGGATAGATTTTAGTTAGGGGTAGTCGTTCAACATTCTACAAGAACAACGAACCATGGAGTATGATTTCTCTGCAACCATGATAGATTTCAAATCGATCCTGACCAAGATGAGTCTGTGGTGTGAAATAATTTTTGCTTCGGTGGATAGATTTTAGTTGGGGTAGTCGTTCAACATTCTACAAGAACAACGAACCATGGAGTATGATTTCTCTGCAACTATGATAGATTTCAAATCGATCCTGACCAAGATGAGTCTGTGGTGTAAAAGAATTTTAGTTGAGTGGATAGATTTTAGTTAGGGTTAGTCGTTCAACATTCTACAAGAACAACGAACCATGGAGTATGATTTCTCTGCAACTATGATAGATTTCAAATCGATCCTGACCAAGATGAGTCTGTGGTGTAAAAGAATTTTAGTTGAGTGGATAGATTTTAGTTAGGGGTAGTCGTTCAACATTCTACAAGAACAACGAACCATGGAGTATGATTTCTCTGAAACCATGATAGATTTCAAATCGATCCTGACCAAGATGAGTCTGTGGTGTGAAATAATTTTTGTTGAGTGGATAGATTTTAGTTGGGATAGTCGTTCAACATTCTACAAGAACAACGAACCATGGAGTATGATTTCTCTGAAACCATGATAGATTTCAAATCGATCCTGACCAAGATGAGTCTGTGGTGTGAAATAATTTTTGTTGAGTGGATAGATTTTAGTTGGGATAGTCGTTCAACATTCTACAAGAACAACGAACCATGGAGTATGATTTCTCTGAAACCATGATAGATTTCAAATCGATCCTGACCAAGATGAGTCTGTGGTGTGAAATAATTTTTGTTGAGTGGATACATTTTAGTTGGGATAGTCGTTCAACATTCTACAAGAACAACTTACCATGGCCTATGATTTCTCTGAAACCATGATAGATTTCAAATCGATCCTGACCAAGATGAGTCTGTGGTGTGAAATAATTTTTGTTGAGTGGATAGATTTTAGTTGGGGTAGTCGTTCAACATTCTACAAGAACAACGAACCATGGAGTATGATTTCTCTGAAATAACTTTTGTTGAGTGGATAGATTTTAGTTCGGATAGTCGTTCAACATTCTACAAGAACAACGAACCATGGAGTATGATTTCTCTGAAACCATGATAGATTTCAAATCGATCCTGAACAAGATGAGTCTGTGGTGTGAAATAATTTTTGTTGAGTGGATAGATTTTAGTTGGGATAGTCGTTCAACATTCTACAAGAACAACTTACCATGGAGTATGATTTCTCTGAAATAATTTTTGTTGAGTGGATAGATTTTAGTTGGGATAGTCGTTCAACATTCTACAAGAACAACGAACCATGGAGTATGATTTCTCTGAAATAATTTTTGTTGAGTGGATAGATTTTAGTTGGGATAGTCGTTCAACATTCTACAAGAACAACGAACCATGAAGTATGATTTCTCTGAAACCATGATAGATTTCAAATCGATCCTGACCAAGATGAGTCTGTGGTGTGAAATAATTTTTGTTGAGTGGATAGATTTTAGTTAGGGTAGTCGTTCAACATTCTACAAGAACAGCGAACCATGGAGTATGATTTCTCTGAAACCATGATAGATTTCAAATCGATCCTGACCAAGATGAGTCTGTGGTGTGAAATAATTTTTGTTGAGTGGATAGATTTTAGTTGGGATAGTCGTTCAACATTCTACAAGAACAACTTACCATGGAGTATGATTTCTCTGAAATAATTTTTGTTGAGTGGATAGATTTTAGTTGGGATAGTCGTTCAACATTCTACAAGAACAACGAACCATGGAGTATGATTTCTCTGAAATAATTTTTGTTGAGTGGATAGATTTTAGTTGGGATAGTCGTTCAACATTCTACAAGAACAACGAACCATGAAGTATGATTTCTCTGAAACCATGATAGATTTCAAATCGATCCTGACCAAGATGAGTCTGTGGTGTGAAATAATTTTTGTTGAGTGGATAGATTTTAGTTAGGGTAGTCGTTCAACATTCTACAAGAACAGCGAACCATGGAGTATGATTTCTCTGAAATAATTTTTGTTGAGTGGATAGATTTTAGTTGGGATAGTCGTTCAACATTCTACAAGAACAACGAACCATGGAGTATGATTTCTCTGAAACCATGATAGATTTCAAATCGATCCTGACCAAGATGAGTCTGTGGTGTGAAATAATTTTTGTTGAGTGGATAGATTTTAGTTAGGGGTAGTCGTTCAACATTCTACAAGAACAACTTACCATGGACTATGGATTCTCTGAAACCATGATAGATTTCAAATCGATCCTGACCAAGATGAGTCTGTGGTGTGAAATAATTTTTGTTGAGTGGATAGATTTTAGTTGGGATAGTCGTTCAACATTCTACAAGAACAACTTACCATGGAGTATGATTTCTCTGAAATAATTTTTGTTGAGTGGATAGATTTTAGTTGGGATAGTCGTTCAACATTCTACAAGAACAACGAACCATGGAGTATGATTTCCCTGAAATAATTTTTGTTGAGTGGATAGATTTTAGTTGGGATAGTCGTTCAACATTCTACAAGAGCAACGAACCATGAAGTATGATTTCTCTGAAACCATGATAGATTTCAAATCGATCCTGACCAAGATGAGTCTGTGGTGTGAAATAATTTTTGCTGAATAGATAGATTTTAGTTGGATAGTCGTTCAACATTCTACAAGAACAACTTACCATGGAGTATGATTTCTCTGAAACCATGATAGATTTCAAATCGATCCTGACCAAGATGAGTCTGTGGTGTGAAATAATTTTTGTTGAGTGGATAGATATTAGTTGGGGTAGTCGTTCAACATTCTACAAGAACAACGAACCATGGAGTATGATTTCTCTGAATTAATTTTTGTTGAGTGGATAGATTTTAGTTGGGTTAGTCGTTCAACATTCTACAAGAACAACGAACCATGGAGTATGATTTCTCTGAAACCATGATAGATTTCAAATCGATCCTGACCAAGATGAGTCTGTGGTGTGAAATAATTTTTGTTGAGTGGATAGATTTTAGTTAGGGGTAGTCGTTCAACATTCTACAAGAACAACGAACCATGGAGTATGATTTCTCTGAAACCATGATAGATTTCAAATCGATCCTGACCAAGATGAGTCTGTGGTGTGAAATAATTTTTGTTGAGTGGATAGATTTTAGTTAGGGGTAGTCGTTCAACATTCTACAAGAACAACTTACCATGGACTATGATTTCTCTGAAACCATGATAGATTTCAAATCGATCCTGACCAAGATGAGTCTGTGGTGTGAAATAATTTTTGTTGAGTGGATAGATTTTAGTTGGGATAGTCGTTCAACATTCTACAAGAACAACTTAAAATGGAGTATGATTTCTCTGAAATAATTTTTGTTGAGTGGATAGATTTTAGTTGGGATAGTCGTTCAACATTCTACAAGAACAACGAACCATGGAGTATGATTTCTCTGAAATAATTTTTGTTGAGTGAATAGATTTTAGTTGGGATAGTTGTTCAACATTCTACAAGAACAACGAACCATGGAGTATGATTTCTCTGAAACCATGATAGATTTCAAATCGATCCTGACCAAGATGAGTCTGTGGTGTGAAATAATTTTTGTTGAGTGGATAGATTTTAGTTGGGATAGTCGTTCAACATTCTACAAGAACAACTTAAAATGGAGTATGATTTCTCTGAAATAATTTTTGTTGAGTGGATAGATTTTAGTTGGGATAGTCGTTCAACATTCTACAAGAACAACGAACCATGGAGTATGATTTCTCTGAAATAATTTTTGTTGAGTGAATAGATTTTAGTTGGGATAGTCGTTCAACATTCTACAAGAACAACGAACCATGGAGTATGATTTCTCTGAAATAATTTTTGTTGAGTGGATAGATTTGAGTTAGGGGTAGTCGTTCAACATTCTACAAGAACAACGAACCATGGAGTGTGATTTCTCTGAAACCATGATAGATTTCAAATCGATCCTGACCAAGATGAGTCTGTGGTGTGAAATAATTTTTGTTGAGTGGATAGATTTTAGTTGGGATAGTCGTTCAACATTCTACAAGAACAACTTAAAATGGAGTATGATTTCTCTGAAATAATTTTTGTTGAGTGGATAGATTTTAGTTGGGATAGTCGTTCAACATTCTACAAGAACAACGAACCATGGAGTATGATTTCTCTGAAATAATTTTTGTTGAGTGAATAGATTTTAGTTGGGATAGTCGTTCAACATTCTACAAGAACAACGAACCATGGAGTATGATTTCTCTGAAATAATTTTTGTTGAGTGGATAGATTTGAGTTAGGGGTAGTCGTTCAACATTCTACAAGAACAACGAACCATGGAGTGTGATTTCTCTGAAACCATGATAGATTTCAAATCGATCCTGACCAAGATGAGTCTGTGGTGTGAAATAATTTTTGTTGAGTGGATAGATTTTAGTTAGGGGTAGTCGTTCAACATTCTACAAGAACAACTTACCATGGACTATGATTTCTCTGAAACCATGATAGATTTCAAATCGATCCTGACCAAGATGAGTCTGTGGTGTGAAATAATTTTTGTTGAGTGGATAGATTTTAGTTGGGATAGTCGTTCAACATTTTACAAGAACAACTTACCATGGAGTATGATTTCTCTGAAATAATTTTTGTTGAGTGGATAGATTTTAGTTGGGATAGTCGTTCAACATTCTACAAGAACAACTTACCATGGAGTATGATTTCTCTGAAATAATTTTTGTTGAGTGAATAGATTTTAGTTGGGATAGTCGTTCAACATTCTACAAGAACAACGAACCATGGAGTATGATTTCTCTGAAACCATGATAAGATTTCAAATCGATCCTGACCAAGATGAGTCTGTGGTGTGAAACAATTTTTGTTGAGTGGATAGATTTTAGTTGGGATAGTCGTTCAACATTCTACAAGAACAACGAACCATGGAGTATGATTTCTCTGAAACCATGATAGATTTCAAATCGATCCTGACCAAGATGAGTCTGTGGTGTGAAATAATTTTTGTTGAGTGGATAGATTTTAGTTGGGGTAATCGTTCAACATTCTACAAGAACAACTTACCATGGACTATGATTTCTCTGAAACCATGATAGATTTCAAATCGATCCTGACCAAGATGAGTCTGTGGTGTGAAATAATTTTTGTTGAGTGGATAGATTTTAGTTGGGGTAGTCGTTCAACATTCTACAAGAACAACTTACCATGGACTATGATTTCTCTGAAACCATGATAGATTTCAAATCGATCCTGACCAAGATGAGTCTGTGGTGTGAAATAATTTTTGTTGAGTGGATAGATTTTAGTTGGGGTAGTCGTTCAACATTCTACAAGAACAACTTACCATGGACTATGATTTCGCTGAAACCATGATAGATTTCAAATCGATCCTGACCAAGATGAGTCTGTGGTGTGAAATAATTTTTGTTGAGTGGATAGATTTTAGTTAGGGGTAGTCGTTCAACATTCTACATGAACAACTTACCATGGACTATGATTTCTATGAAACCATGATAGATTTCAAATCGATCCTGACCAAGATGAGTCTGTGGTGTGAAATAATTTTTGTTGAGTGGATAGATTTTAGTTAGGGGTAGTCGTTCAACATTCTACAAGAACAACGAACCATGGAGTATGATTTCTCTGAAACCATGATAGATTTCAAATCGATCCTGACCAAGATGAGTCTGTGGTGTGAAATAATTTTTGTTGAGTGGATAGATTTTAGTTGGGGTAGTCGTTTAACATTCTACAAGATGAACTTACCATGGAGTATGATTTCTCTGAAATAATTTTTGTTGAGTGGATAGATTTTAGTTGGGGTAGTCGTTCAACATTCTACAAGAACAACGAACCATGGAGTATGATTTCTCTGAAATAATTTTTGTTGAGTGGATAGATTTTAGTTGGGTTAGTCGTTCAACATTCTACAAGAACAACGAACCATGGAGTATGATTTCTCTGAAACCATGATAGATTTCAAATCGATCCTGACCAAGATGAGTCTGTGGTGTGAAATAATTTTTGTTGAGTGGATAGATTTTAGTTAGGGGTAGTCGTTCAACATTCTACAAGAACAACGAACCATGGAGTATGATTTCTCTGAAACCATGATAGATTTCAAATCGATCCTGACCAAGATGAGTCTGTGGTGTGAAATAATTTTTGTTGAGTGGATAGATTTTAGTTAGGGGTAGTCGTTCAACATTCTACAAGAACAACTTACCATGGACTATGATTTCTCTGAAACCATGATAGATTTCAAATCGATCCTGACCAAGATGAGTCTGTGGTGTGAAATAATTTTTGTTGAGTGGATAGATTTTAGTTGGGATAGTCGTTCAACATTCTACAAGAACAACGAACCATGGAGTATGATTTCTCTGAAATAATTTTTGTTGAGTGAATAGATTTTAGTTGGGATAGTCGTTCAACATTCTACAAGAACAACGAACCATGGAGTATGATTTCTCTGAAACCATGATAAGATTTCAAATCGATCCTGACCAAGATGAGTCTGTGGTGTGAAATAATTTTTGTTGAGTGGATAGATTTTAGTTGGGATAGTCGTTCAACATTCTACAAGAACAACGAACCATGGAGTATGATTTCTCTGAAATAATTTTTGTTGAGTGGATAGATTTGAGTTAGGGGTAGTCGTTCAACATTCTACAAGAACAACGAACCATGGAGTATGATTTCTCTGAAACCATGATAGATTTCAAATCGATCCTGACCAAGATGAGTCTGTGGTGTGAAATAATTTTTGTTGAGTGGATAGATTTTAGTTAGGGGTAGTCGTTCAACATTCTACAAGAACAACTTACCATGGACTATGATTTCTCTGAAACCATGATAGATTTCAAATCGATCCTGACCAAGATGAGTCTGTGGTGTGAAATAATTTTTGTTGAGTGGATAGATTTTAGTTGGGATAGTCGTTCAACATTTTACAAGAACAACTTACCATGGAGTATGATTTCTCTGAAATAATTTTTGTTGAGTGGATAGATTTTAGTTGGGATAGTCGTTCAACATTCTACAAGAACAACTTACCATGGAGTATGATTTCTCTGAAATAATTTTTGTTGAGTGAATAGATTTTAGTTGGGATAGTCGTTCAACATTCTACAAGAACAACGAACCATGGAGTATGATTTCTCTGAAACCATGATAAGATTTCAAATCGATCCTGACCAAGATGAGTCTGTGGTGTGAAACAAGTTTTGTTGAGTGGATAGATTTTAGTTGGGATAGTCGTTCAACATTCTACAAGAACAACGAACCATGGAGTATGATTTCTCTGAAACCATGATAGATTTCAAATCGATCCTGACCAAGATGAGTCTGTGGTGTGAAATAATTTTTGTTGAGTGGATAGATTTTAGTTGGGGTAATCGTTCAACATTCTACAAGAACAACTTACCATGGACTATGATTTCTCTGAAACCATGATAGATTTCAAATCGATCCTGACCAAGATGAGTCTGTGGTGTGAAATAATTTTTGTTGAGTGGATAGATTTTAGTTGGGGTAGTCGTTCAGCATTCTACAAGAACAACTTACCATGGACTATGATTTCTCTGAAACCATGATAGATTTCAAATCGATCCTGACCAAGATGAGTCTGTGGTGTGAAATAATTTTTGTTGAGTGGATAGATTTTAGTTGGGGTAGTCGTTCAACATTCTACAAGAACAGCGAACCATGGAGTATGATTTCTCTGAAATAATTTTTGTTGAGTGGATAGATTTTAGCTGGGGTAGTCGTTCAACATTCTACAAGAACAACTTACCATGGAGTATGATTTCTCTGAAATAATTTTTGTTGAGTGGATAGATTTAAGTTGGGATAGTCGTTCAACATTCTACAAGAACAACTTACCATGGAGTATGATTTCTCTGAAACCATTATAGATTTCAAATCGATCCAGACCAAGATGAGTCTGTGGTGTGAAATAATTTTTGTTGAGTGGATAGATTTTAGTTAGGGGTAGTCGTTCAACATTCTACAAGAACAACGAACCATGGAGTATGATTTCTCTGAAACCATGATAGATTTCAAATCGATCCTGACCAAGATGAGTCTGTGGTGTGAAATAATTTTTGTTGAGTGGATAGATTTTAGTTAGGGGTAGTCGTTCAACATTCTACAAGAACAACTTACCATGGACTATGATTTCGCTGAAACCATGATAGATTTCAAATCGATCCTGACCAAGATGAGTCTGTGGTGTGAAATAATTTTTGTTGAGTGGATAGATTTTAGTTAGGGGTAGTCGTTCAACATTCTACAAGAACAACTTAATATGAACTATGATTTGCTGAAACCATGATAGATTTCAAATCGATCCTGACCAAGATGAGTCTGTGGTGTGAAATAATTTTTGTTGAGTGGATAGATTTTAGTTAGGGGTAGTCGTTCAACATTCTACAAGAACAACTTATCATAGATTATGATTTCTCTGAAATAATTTTTGTTGAGTGGATCGATTTTAGTTGGGATAGTCGTTCAACATTCTGCAAGAACAACGAACCATGGAGTATGATTTCTCTAAAACCATGATAGATTTCAAATCGATCCTGACCAAGATGAGTCTGTGGTGTGAAATAATTTTTGTTGAGTGGACAGATTTTAGTTAGGGGTAGTCGTTCAACATTCTACAAGAACAACTTACCATGGACTATGATTTCGCTGAAACCATGATAGATTTCAAATCGATCCTGACCAAGATGAGTCTGTGGTGTGAAATAATTTTTGTTGAGTGGATAGATTTTAGTTAGGGGTAGTCGTTCAACATTCTACATGAACAACTTACCATGGACTATGATTTCTATGAAACCATGATAGATTTCAAATCGATCCTGACCAAGATGAGTCTGTGGTGTGAAATAATTTTTGTTGAGTGGATAGATTTTAGTTAGGGGTAGTCGTTCAACATTCTACAAGAACAACGAACCATGGAGTATGATTTCTCTGAAACCATGATAGATTTCAAATCGATCCTGACCAAGATGAGTCTGTGGTGTGAAATAATTTTTGTTGAGTGGATAGATTTTAGTTGGGGTAGTCGTTTAACATTCTACAAGAAGAACTTACCATGGAGTATGATTTCTCTGAAATAATTTTTGTTGAGTGGATTGATTTTAGTTGGGATAGTCGTTCAACATTCTAAAAGAACAACTTACCATGGAGTATGATTTCTCTGAAATAATTTTTGTTGAGTGGATAGATTTTAGTTGGGATAGTCGTTCAACATTCTACAAGAACAACAAACCATGGAGTATGATTTCTCTGAAACCATGATAGATTTCAAATCGATCCTGACCAAGATGAGTCTGTGGTGTGAAATAATTTTTGTTGAGTGGATAGATTTTAGTTAGGGGTAGTCGTTCAACATTCTACAAGAACAACGAACCATGGAGTATGATTTCTCTGAAACCATGATAGATTTCAAATCGATCCTGACCAAGATGAGTCTGTGGTGTGAAATAATTTTTGTTGAGTGGATAGATTTTAGTTGGGGTAGTCGTTCAACATTCTACAAGAACAACTTACCATGGACTATGATTTCTCTGAAACCATGATAGATTTCAAATCGATCCTGACCAAGATGAGTCTGTGGTGTGAAATTATTTTTGTTGAGTGGATAGATTTTAGTTGGGGTAGTCGTTCAACATTCTACAAGAACAACTTACCATGGAGTATGATTTCTCTGAAATAATTTTTGTTGAGTGGATAGATTTTAGTTGGGATAGTCGTTCAACATTCTACAAGAACAACTTACCATGGAGTATGATTTCTCTGAAATAATTTTTGTTGAGTGGATAGATTTTAGTTGGGGTAGTCGTTCAACACTCTACAAGAACAACTTAAAATGGACTATGATTTCTCTGAAACCATGATAGATTTCAAATCGATCCTGACCAAGATGAGTCTGTGTCGTGAAATAATTTTTGTTGAGTGGATAGATTTTAGTTAGGGGTAGTCGTTCAACATTCTACAAGAACAACTTACCATGGACTATGATTTCTCTGAAACCATGATAGATTTCAAATCGATCCTGACCAAGATGAGTCTGTGGTGTGAAATAATTTTTGTTGAGTGGATAGATTTTAGTTAGGGGTAGTCGTCCAACATTCTACAAAAACAACTTACCATGGACTATGATTTCTCTGAAACCATGATAGATTTCAAATCGATCCTGACCAAGATGAGTCTGTGGTGTGAAATAATTTTTGTTGAGTGGATAGACTTTAGTTAGGGGTAGTCGTTCAACATTCTACAAGAACAACTTACCATGGAGTATGATTTCTATGAAACCATGATAGATTTCAAATCGATCCTGACCAAGATGAGTCTGCGGTATGAAATAATTTTTGTTGAGTGGATAGATTTTAGTTAGGGGTAGTCGTTCAACATTCTACAAGAACAACTTACCATGGAGTATGATTTCTCTGAAATAATTTTTGTTGAGTGGATAGATTTTAGTTGGGATAGTCGTTCAACATTCTACAAGAACAACTTACCATGGAGTATGATTTCTCTGAAATAATTTTTGTTGAGTGGATAGATTTTAGTTAGGGGTAGTCGTTCAACATTCTACAAGAACAACTTACCATGGACTATGATTTCTCTGAAACCATGATAGATTTCAAATCGATCCTGACCAAGATGAGTCTGTGGTGTGAAATAATTTTTGTTGAGTGGATAGATTTTAGTTAGGGTAGTCGTTCAACATTCTACAAGAACAACTTACCATGGACTATGATTTCTCTGAAACCATGATAGACTTCAAATCGATCCTGACCAAGATGAGTCTGTGGTGTGAAATAATTTTTGTTGAGTGGATAGATTTTAGTTGGGGTAGTCGTTCAACATTCTACAAGAACAACTTACCATGGAGTATGATTTCTCTGAAACCATGATAGATTTCAAATCGATCCTGACCAAGATGAGTCTGTGGTGTGAAATAATTTTTGTTGAGTGGATAGATTTTAGTTAGGGGTAGTCGTTCAACATTCTACAAGAACAACGAACCATGGAGTATGATTTCTCTGAAACCATGATAGATTTCAAATCGATCCTGACCAAGATGAGTCTGTGGTGTGAAATAATTTTTGTTGAGTGGATAGATTTTAGTTGGGGTAGTCGTTTAACATTCTACAAGAAGAACTTACCATGGAGTATGATTTCTCTGAAATAATTTTTGTTGAGTGGATTGATTTTAGTTGGGATAGTCGTTCAACATTCTAAAAGAACAACTTACCATGGAGTATGATTTCTCTGAAATAATTTTTGTTGAGTGGATAGATTTTAGTTGGGATAGTCGTTCAACATTCTACAAGAACAACAAACCATGGAGTATGATTTCTCTGAAACCATGATAGATTTCAAATCGATCCTGACCAAGATGAGTCTGTGGTGTGAAATAATTTTTGTTGAGTGGATAGATTTTAGTTAGGGGTAGTCGTTCAACATTCTACAAGAACAACGAACCATGGAGTATGATTTCTCTGAAACCATGATAGATTTCAAATCGATCCTGACCAAGATGAGTCTGTGGTGTGAAATAATTTTTGTTGAGTGGATAGATTTTAGTTGGGGTAGTCGTTCAACATTCTACAAGAACAACTTACCATGGACTATGATTTCTCTGAAACCATGATAGATTTCAAATCGATCCTGACCAAGATGAGTCTGTGGTGTGAAATTATTTTTGTTGAGTGGATAGATTTTAGTTGGGGTAGTCGTTCAACATTCTACAAGAACAACTTACCATGGAGTATGATTTCTCTGAAATAATTTTTGTTGAGTGGATAGATTTTAGTTGGGATAGTCGTTCAACATTCTACAAGAACAACTTACCATGGAGTATGATTTCTCTGAAATAATTTTTGTTGAGTGGATAGATTTTAGTTGGGGTAGTCGTTCAACACTCTACAAGAACAACTTAAAATGGACTATGATTTCTCTGAAACCATGATAGATTTCAAATCGATCCTGACCAAGATGAGTCTGTGTCGTGAAATAATTTTTGTTGAGTGGATAGATTTTAGTTAGGGGTAGTCGTTCAACATTCTACAAGAACAACTTACCATGGACTATGATTTCTCTGAAACCATGATAGATTTCAAATCGATCCTGACCAAGATGAGTCTGTGGTGTGAAATAATTTTTGTTGAGTGGATAGATTTTAGTTAGGGGTAGTCGTCCAACATTCTACAAAAACAACTTACCATGGACTATGATTTCTCTGAAACCATGATAGATTTCAAATCGATCCTGACCAAGATGAGTCTGTGGTGTGAAATAATTTTTGTTGAGTGGATAGACTTTAGTTAGGGGTAGTCGTTCAACATTCTACAAGAACAACTTACCATGGAGTATGATTTCTATGAAACCATGATAGATTTCAAATCGATCCTGACCAAGATGAGTCTGCGGTATGAAATAATTTTTGTTGAGTGGATAGATTTTAGTTAGGGGTAGTCGTTCAACATTCTACAAGAACAACTTACCATGGAGTATGATTTCTCTGAAATAATTTTTGTTGAGTGGATAGATTTTAGTTGGGATAGTCGTTCAACATTCTACAAGAACAACTTACCATGGAGTATGATTTCTCTGAAATAATTTTTGTTGAGTGGATAGATTTTAGTTAGGGGTAGTCGTTCAACATTCTACAAGAACAACTTACCATGGACTATGATTTCTCTGAAACCATGATAGATTTCAAATCGATCCTGACCAAGATGAGTCTGTGGTGTGAAATAATTTTTGTTGAGTGGATAGATTTTAGTTAGGGTAGTCGTTCAACATTCTACAAGAACAACTTACCATGGACTATGATTTCTCTGAAACCATGATAGACTTCAAATCGATCCTGACCAAGATGAGTCTGTGGTGTGAAATAATTTTTGTTGAGTGGATAGATTTTAGTTGGGGTAGTCGTTCAACATTCTACAAGAACAACTTACCATGGAGTATGATTTCTCTGAAACCATGATAGATTTCAAATCGATCCTGACCAAGATGAGTCTGTGGTGTGAAATAATTTTTCTTGAGTGGATAGATTTTAGTTGGGATAGTCGTTCAACATTCTACAAGAACAACTTACCATGGACTATGATTTCTCTGAAACCATGATAGATTTCAAATCGATCCTGACCAAGATGAATCTGTGGTGTGAAATAATTTTTGTTGAGTGGATAGATTTTAGTTAGGGGTAGTCGTTCAACATTCTACAAGAACAACTTACCATGGACTATGATTTCTCTGAAAGCATGATAGATTTCAAATCGATCCTGACCAAGATGAGTGTGTGGTGTGAAATAATTTTTGTTGAGTGGATAGATTTTAGTTAGGGGTAGTCGTTCAACATTCTACAAGAACAACTTACCATGGAGTATGATTTCTATGAAACCATGATAGATTTCAAATCGATCCTGACCAAGATGAGTCTGCGGTGTGAAATAATTTTTGTTGAGTGGATAGATTTTAGTTAGGGGTAGTCGTTCAACATTCTACAAGAACAACTTACCATGGAGTATGATTTCTCTGAAATAATTTTTTAGTTGGGATAGTCGTTCAACATTCTATAAGAACAACTTACCATGGAGTATGATTTCTCTGAAATAATTTTTGTTGAGTAGATAGATTTTAGTTGGGATAGTCGTTCAACATTCTACAAGAACAACGAACCATGGAGTATGATTTCTCTGAAATAATTTTTGTTGAGTGGATAGATTTTAGTTGGGATAGTCGTTCAACATTCTACAAGAACAACGAACCATGGAGTATGATTTCTCTGAAATAATTTTTGTTGAGTGGATAGATTTTAGTTGGGGTAGTTGTTCAACATTCTACAAGAACAACTTACCATGGAGTATGATTTCTCTGAAATAATTTTTGTTGAGTGGATAGATTTTAGTTGGGGTAGTCGTTCAACATTCTACAAGAACAACGAACCATGGAATATGATTTCTCTGAAATAATTTTTGTTGAGTGGATAGATTTTAGTTATGGTAGTTGTTCAACATTCTACAAGAAGAACTTACCATGGAGTATGATTTCTCTGAAATAATTTTTGTTGAGTGGATAGATTTTAGTTGGGGTAGTCGTTCAACATTCTACAAGAACAACTTACCATGGACTATGATTTCTCTGAAACCATGATAGATTTCAAATCGATCCTGACCAAGATGAGTCTGTGGTGTGAAATAATTTTTGTTGAGTGGATAGATTTTAGTTAGGGGTAGTCGTTCAACATTCTACAAGATCAACTTACCATGGACTATGATTTCTCTGAAACCATGATAGATTTCAAATCGATCCTGACCAAGATGAGTCTGTGGTGTGAAATAATTTTTGTTGAGTGAATAGATTTTAGTTGGGGTAGTCGTTCAGCATTCTACAAGAACAACTTACCATGGACTATGATTTCTCTGAAACCATGATAGATTTCAAATCGATCCTGACCAAGATGAGTCTGTGGTGTGAAATAATTTTTGTTGAGTGGATAGATTTTAGTTTTGATAGTCGTTCAACATTCTACAAGAACAACGAACCATGGAGTATGATTTCCCTGAAACCATGATAGATTTCAAATCGATCCTGACCAAGATGAGTCTGTGGTGTGAAATAATTTTTGTTGAGTGGATAGATTTTAGTTGGGGTAGTCGTTCAACATTCTACAAGAACAACTTACCATGGACTATGATTTCTCTGAAATAATTTTTGTTGAGTGGATAGATTTTAGTTGGGATAGTCGTTCAACATTCTACAAGAACAACGAACCATGGAGTATGATTTCTCTGAAACCATTATAGATTTCAAATCGATCCTGACCAAGATGAGTCTGTGGTGTGAAATAATTTTTGTTGAGTGGATAGATTTTAGTTGGGATAGTCGTTCAACATTCTACAAGAACAACGAACCATGGAGTATGATTTCTCTGAAATAATTTTTGTTGAGTGGATAGATTTTAGTTGGGATAGTCGTTCAACATTCTACAAGAACAACGAACCATGGAGTATGATTTCTCTGAAATAATTTTTGTTGAGTGGATAGATTTTAGTTGGGATAGTCGTTCAACATTCTACAAGAACAACGAAACATGGAGTATGATTTCTCTGAAATAATTTTTGTTGAGTGGATAGATTTTAGTTGGGGTAGTTGTTCAACATTCTACAAGAACAACTTACCATGGAGTATGATTTCTCTGAAATAATTTTTGTTGAGTGGATAGATTTTAGTTGGGGTAGTCGTTCAACATTCTACAAGAACAACTTACCATGGAGTATGATTTCTCTGAAACCATGATAGATTTCAAATCGATCCTGAACAAGATGAGTCTGTGGTGTGAAATAATTTTTGTTGAGTGGATAGATTTTAGTTGGGGTAGTCGTTCAACATTCTACAAGAACAACTTACCATGGACTATGATTTCTCTGAAACCATGATAGATTTCAAATCGATCCTGACCAAGATGAGTCTGTGGTGTGAAATAATTTTTGTTGAGTGGATAGATTTTAGTTGGGATAGTCGTTCAACATTCTACAAGAACAACGAACCATGGAGTATGATTTCTCTGAAATAATTTTTGTTGAGTGGATAGATTTTAGTTGGGGTAGTCGTTCAACATTCTACAAGAACAACTTACCATGGAGTATGATTTCTCTGAAATAATTTTTGTTGAGTGGATAGATTTTAGTTGGGATAGTCGTTCAACATTCTACAAGAACAACGAACCATGGAGTATGATTTCTCTGAAACCATGATAGATTTCAAATCGATCCTGACCAAGATGAGTCTGTGGTGTGAAATAATTTTTGTTGAGTGGATAGATTTTAGTTGGGATAGTCGTTCAACATTCTACAAGAACAACTTACCATGGAGTATGATTTCTCTGAAATAATTTTTGTTGAGTGGATAGATTTTAGTTGTTGTAGTCGTTTAACATTCTACAAGAGCAACTTACCATGGACTATGATTTCTCTGAAACCATGATAGATTTCAAATCGATCCTGACCAAGATGAGTCTGTGGTGTGAAATAATTTTTGTTGAGTGGATAGATTTTAGTTAGGGGTAGTCGTTCAACATTCTACAAGAACAACTTACCATGGAGTATGATTTCTCTGAAACCATGATAGATTTCAAATCGATCCTGACCAAGATGAGTCTGTGGTGTGAAATAATTTTTGTTGAGTGGATAGATATTAGTTAGGGGTAGTCGTTCAACATTCTACAAGAACAACTTACCATGGAGTATGATTTCTCTGAAATAAGTTTTGTTGAGTGGATAGATTTTAGTTGGGATAGTCGTTCAACATTCTACAAGAACACCTTACCATGGAGTATGATTTCTCTGAAATAATTTTTGTTGAGTGGATAGATTTTAGTTGGGATAGTCGTTCAACATTCTACAAGAACAACGAACCATGGAGTATGATTTCTCTGAAACCATGATGGATTTCAAATCGATCCTGACCAAGATGAGTCTGTGGTGTGAAATAATTTTTGTTGAGTGGATAGATTTTAGTTGGGGTAGTCGTTCAACATTCTACAAGAACAACTTACCATGGACTATGATTTCTCTGAAACCATGATAGATTTCAAATCGATCCTGACCAAGATGAGTCTGTGGTGTGAAATAATTTTTGTTGAGTGGATAGATTTTAGTTGGGATAGTCGTTCAACATTCTACAAGAACAACGAACCATGGAGTATGATTTCTCTGAAACCATGATAGATTTCAAATCCATCCTGACCAAGATGAGTCTGTGGTGTGAAATAATTTTTGTTGAGTGAATAGATTTTAGTTGGGGTAGTCGTTCAACATTCTACAAGAACAACTTACCATGGAGTATGATTTCTCTGAAATAATTTTTGTTGAGTGGATAGATTTTAGTTGGGATAGTCGTTCAACATTCTACAAGAACAACGAACCATGGAGTATGATTTCTCTGAAACCATGATAGATTTCAAATCGATCCTGACCAAGATGAGTCTGTGGTGTGAAATAATTTTTGTTGAGTGGATAGATTTTAGTTGGGGTAGTTGTTCAACATTCTACAAGAACAACTTACCATGGAGTATGATTTCTCTGAAATAATTTTTGTTGAGTGGATAGATTTTAGTTGGGGTAGTCGTTCAACATTCTACAAGAACAACTTACCATGGAGTATGATTTCTCTGAAACCATGATAGATTTCAAATCGATCCTGACCAAGATGAGTCTGTGGTGTGAAATAATTTTTGTTGAGTGGATAGATTTTAGTTAGGGGTAGTCGTTCAACATTCTACAAGAACAACTTACCATGGACTATGATTTCTCTGAAAGCATGATAGATTTCAAATCAATCCTGACCAAGATGAGTGTGTGGTGTGAAATAATTTTTGTTGAGTGGATAGATTTTAGTTAGGGGTAGTCGTTCAACATTCTACAAGAACAACTTACCATGGAGTATGATTTCTATGAAACCATGATAGATTTCAAATCGATCCTGACCAAGATGAGTCTGCGGTGTGAAATAATTTTTGTTGAGTGGATAGATTTTAGTTAGGGGTAGTCGTTCAACATTCTACAAGAACAACTTACCATGGAGTATGATTTCTCTGAAATAATTTTTTAGTTTGGATAGTCGTTCAACATTCTACAAGATCAACTTACCATGGAGTATGATTTCTCTGAAATAATTTTTGTTGAGTAGATAGATTTTAGTTGGGATAGTCGTTCAACATTCTACAAGAACAACGAACCATGGAGTATGATTTCTCTGAAATAATTTTTGTTGAGTGGATAGATTTTAGTTGGGATCGTCGTTCAACATTCTACAAGAACAACGAACCATGGAGTATGATTTCTCTGAAATAATTTTTGTTGAGTGCATAGATTTTAGTTGGGGTAGTTGTTCAACATTCTACAAGAACAACTTACCATGGAGTATGATTTCTCTGAAATAATTTTTGTTGAGTGGATAGATTTTAGTTGGGGTAGTCGTTCAACATTCTACAAGAGCAACGAACCATGGAATATGATTTCTCTGAAATAATTTTTGTTGAGTGGATAGATTTTAGTTGGGGTAGTTGTTCAACATTCTACAAGAACAACTTACCATGGAGTACGATTTCTCTGAAATAATTTTTGTTGAGTGGATAGATTTTAGTTGGGGTAGTCGTTCAACATTCTACAAGAACAACTTACCATGGACTATGATTTCTCTGAAACCATGATAGATTTCAAATCGATCCTGACCAAGATGAGTCTGTGGTGTGAAATAATTTTTGTTGAGTGGATAGATTTTAGTTGGGGTAGTCGTTCAGCATTCTACAAGAACAACTTACCATGGACTATGATTTCTCTGAAACCATGATAGATTTCAAATCGATCCTGACCAAGATGAGTCTGTGGTGTGAAATAATTTTTGTTGAGTGGATAGATTTTAGTTTTGATAGTCGTTCAACATTCTACAAGAACAACGAACCATGGAGTATGATTTCTCTGAAACCATGATAGATTTCAAATCGATCCTGACCAAGATGAGTCTGTGGTGTGAAATAATTTTTGTTGAGTGGATAGATTTTAGTTGGGGTAGTCGTTCAACATTCTACAAGAACAACTTATTATGGACTATGATTTCTCTGAAATAATTTTTGTTGAGTGGATAGATTTTAGTTGGGATAGTCGTTCAACATTCTACAAGAACAACGAACCATGGAGTATGATTTCTCTGAAACCATTATAGATTTCAAATCGATCCTGACCAAGATGAGTCTGTGGTGTGAAATAATTTTTGTTGAGTGGATAGATTTTAGTTGGGATAGTCGTTCAACATTCTACAAGAACAACGAACCATGGAGTATGATTTCTCTGAAATAATTTTTGTTGAGTGGATAGATTTTAGTTGGGATAGTCGTTCAACATTCTACAAGAACAACGAACCATGGAGTATGATTTCTATGAAACCATGATAGATTTCAAATCGATCCTGACCAAGATGAGTCTGCGGTGTGAAATAATTTTTGTTGAGTGGATAGATTTTAGTTGGGGTAGTCGTTCAACATTCTACAAGAACAACTTACCATGGACTATGATTTCTCTGAAACCATGATAGATTTCAAATCGATCCTGACCAAGATGAGTCTGTGGTGTGAAATAATTTTTGTTGAGTGGATAGATTTTAGTTGGGATAGTCGTTCAACATTCTACAAGAACAACGAACCATGGAGTATGATTTCTATGAAACCATGATAGATTTCAAATCGATCCTGACCAAGATGAGTCTGTGGTGTGAAATAATTTTTGTTGAGTGGATAGATTTTAGTTAGGGGTAGTCGTTCAACATTCTACAAGAACAACTTACCATGGACTATGATTTCTCTGAAAGCATGATAGATTTCAAATCGATCCTGACCAAGATGAGTGTGTGGTGTGAAATAATTTTTGTTGAGTGGATAGATTTTAGTTAGGGGTAGTCGTTCAACATTCTACAAGAACAACTTACCATGGAGTATGATTTCTATGAAACCATGATAGATTTCAAATCGATCCTGACCAAGATGAGTCTGCGGTGTGAAATAATTTTTGTTGAGTGGATAGATTTTAGTTAGGGGTAGTCGTTCAACATTCTACAAGAACAACTTACCATGGAGTATGATTTCTCTGAAATAATTTTTTAGTTTGGATAGTCGTTCAACATTCTACAAGAACAACTTACCATGGAGTATGATTTCTCTGAAATAATTTTTGTTGAGTAGATAGATTTTAGTTGGGATAGTCGTTCAACATTCTACAAGAACAACGAACCATGGAGTATGATTTCTCTGAAATAATTTTTGTTGAGTGGATAGATTTTAGTTGGGATCGTCGTTCAACATTCTACAAGAACAACGAACCATGGAGTATGATTTCTCTGAAATAATTTTTGTTGAGTGCATAGATTTTAGTTGGGGTAGTTGTTCAACATTCTACAAGAACAACGAACCATGGAGTATGATTTCTCTGAAACCATGATAGATTTCAAATCGATCCTGACCAAGATGAGTCTGTGGTGTGAAATAATTTTTGTTGAGTTAATAGATTTTAGTTGGGGTAGTCGTTCAACATTCTACAAGAACAACGAACCATGGAGTATGATTTCTCTGAAACCATGATAGATTTCAAATCGATCCTGACCGAGATGAGTCTGTGGTGTGAAATAATTTTTGTTGAGTGGATAGATTTTAGTTGGGATCGTCGTTCAACATTCTACAAGAACAACGAACCATGGAGTATGATTTCTCTGAAACCATGATAGATTTCAAATCGATCCTGACCAAGATGAGTCTGTGGTGTGAAATAATTTTTGTTGAGTGGATAGATTTTAGTTGGGGTAGTTGTTCAACATTCTACAAGAACAACGAACCATGGAGTATGATTTCTCTGAAACCATGATAGATTTCAAATCGATCCTGACCAAGATGAGTCTGTGGTGTGAAATAATTTTTGTTGAGTGGATAGATTTTAGTTGGGATCGTCGTTCAACATTCTACAAGAACAACGAACCATGGAGTATGATTTCTCTGAAACCATGATAGATTTCAAATCGATCCTGACCGAGATGAGTCTGTGGTGTGAAATAATTTTTGTTGAGTGGATAGATTTTAGTTGGGGTAGTTGTTCAACATTCTACAAGAACAACTTACCATGGAGTATGATTTCTCTGAAATAATTTTTGTTGAGTGGATAGATTTTAGTTGGGGTAGTCGTTCAACATTCTACAAGAACAACGAACCATGGAATATGATTTCTCTGAAATAATTTTTGTTGAGTGGATAGATTTTAGTTGGGGTAGTTGTTCAACATTCTACAAGAACAACTTACCATGGAGTACGATTTCTCTGAAATAATTTTTGTTGAGTGGATAGATTTTAGTTGGGGTAGTCGTTCAACATTCTACAAGAACAACTTACCATGGACTATGATTTCTCTGAAACCATGATAGATTTCAAATCGATCCTGACCAAGATGAGTCTGTGGTGTGAAATAATTTTTGTTGAGTGGATAGATTTTAGTTGGGGTAGTCGTTCAGCATTCTACAAGAACAACTTACCATGGACTATGATTTCTCTGAAACCATGATAGATTTCAAATCGATCCTGACCAAGATGAGTCTGTGGTGTGAAATAATTTTTGTTGAGTGGATAGATTTTAGTTTTGATAGTCGTTCAACATTCTACAAGAACAACGAACCATGGAGTATGATTTCTCTGAAACCATGATAGATTTCAAATCGATCCTGACCGAGATGAGTCTGTGGTGTGAAATAATTTTTGTTGAGTGGATAGATTTTAGTTGGGGTAGTCGTTCAACATTCTACAAGAACAACTTACCATGGACTATGATTTCTCTGAAATAATTTTTGTTGAGTGGATAGATTTTAGTTGGGATAGTCGTTCAACATTCTACAAGAACAACGAACCATGGAGTATGATTTCTCTGAAACCATTATAGATTTCAAATCGATCCTGACCAAGATGAGTCTGTGGTGTGAAATAATTTTTGTTGAGTGGATAGATTTTAGTTGGGATAGTCGTTCAACATTCTACAAGAACAACGAACCATGGAGTATGATTTCTCTGAAATAATTTTTGTTGAGTGGATAGATTTTAGTTGGGATAGTCGTTCAACATTCTACAAGAACAACGAACCATGGAGTATGATTTCTCTGAAATAATTTTTGTTGAGTGGATAGATTTTAGTTGGGATAGTCGTTCAACATTCTACAAGAACAACGAAACATGGAGTATGATTTCTCTGAAATATTTTTTGTTGAGTGGATAGATTTTAGTTGGGGTAGTTGTTCAACATTCTACAAGAACAACTTACCATGGAGTATGATTTCTCTGAAATAATTTTTGTTGAGTGGATAGATTTTAGTTGGGGTAGTCGTTCAACATTCTACAAGAACAACTTACCATGGAGTATGATTTCTCTGAAACCATGATAGATTTCAAATCGATCCTGAACAAGATGAGTCTGTGGTGTGAAATAATTTTTGTTGAGTGGATAGATTTTAGCTGGGGTAGTCGTTCAACATTCTACAAGAACAACTTACCATGGACTATGATTTATCTGAAACCATGATAGATTTCAAATCGATCCTGACCAAGATGAGTCTGTGGTGTGAAATAATTTTTGTTGAGTGGATAGATTTTAGTTGGGATAGTCGTTCAACATTCTACAAGAACAACGAACCATGGAGTATGATTTCTCTGAAATAATTTTTGTTGAGTGGATAGATTTTAGTTGGGGTAGTCGTTCAACATTCTACAAGAACAACTTACCATGGAGTATGATTTCTCTGAAATAATTTTTGTTGAGTGGATAGATTTTAGTTGGGATAGTCGTTCAACATTCTACAAGAACAACGAACCATGGAGTATGATTTCTCTGAAACCATGAGAGATTTCAAATCGATCCTGACCAAGATGAGTCTGTGGTGTGAAATAATTTTTGTTGAGTGGATAGATTTTAGTTGGGATAGTCGTTCAACATTCTACAAGAACAACTTACCATGGAGTATGATTTCTCTGAAATAATTTTTGTTGAGTGGATAGATTTTAGTTGGGATAGTCGTTCAACATTCTACAAGAACAACGAACCATGGAGTATGATTTCTCTGAAACCATGATAGATTTCAAATCGATCCTGAGCAAGATGAGTCTGTGGTGTGAAATAATTTTTGTTGAGTGGATAGATTTTAGTTAGGGGTAGTCGTTCAATATTCTACAAGAACAACTTACCATGGACTATGATTTCTCTGAAACCATGATAGATTTCAAATCGATCCTGACCGAGATGAGTCTGTGGTGTGAAATAATTTTTGTTGAGTGGATAGATTTTAGTTGGGGTAGTCGTTCAACATTCTACAAGAACAACGAACCATGGAGTATGATTTCTCTGAAACCATGATAGATTTCAAATCGATCCTGACCAAGATGAGTCTGTGGTGTGAAATAATTTTTGTTGAGTGGATAGATTTTAGTTGGGATAGTCCTTCAACATTCTACAAGAACAACTTACCATGGAGTATGATTTCTCTGAAATAATTTTTGTTGAGTGGATAGATTTTAGTTGGGGTAGTCGTTCAACATTCTACAAGAACAACGAACCATGGAGTATGATTTCTCTGAAACCATGATAGATTTCAAATCGATCCTGACCAAGATGAGTCTGTGGTGTGAAATAATTTTTGTTGAGTTAATAGATTTTAGTTGGGGTAGTCGTTCAACATTCTACAAGAACAACGAACCATGGAGTATGATTTCTCTGAAACCATGATAGATTTCAAATCGATCCTGACCGAGATGAGTCTGTGGTGTGAAATAATTTTTGTTGAGTGGATAGATTTTAGTTGGTGTAGTCGTTCAACATTCTACAAGAACAACTTACCATGGAGTATGATTTCTCTGAAATAATTTTTGTTGAGTGGATAGATTTTAGTTGGGATAGTCGTTCAACATTCTACAAGAACAACGAACCATGGAGTATGATTTCTCTGAAACCATGATAGATTTCAAATCGATCCTGACCAAGATGAGTCTGTGGTGTGAAATAATTTTTGTTCAGTGGATAGATTTTAGTTGGGGTAGTCGTTCAACATTCTACAAGAACAACTTACCATGGAGTATGATTTCTCTGAAACCATGATAGATTTCAAATCGATCCTGACCAAGATGAGTCTGTGGTGTGAAACAATTTTTGTTGAGTGGATAGATTTTAGTGGGGGTAGTCGTTCAACATTCTACAAGAACAACTTACCATGGAGTATGATTTCTCTGAAATAATTTTTGTTGAGTGGATAGATTTTAGTTGGGATAGTCGTTCAACATTCTACAAGAACAACTTACCATGGAGTATGATTTCTCTGAAATAATTTTTGTTGAGTGGATAGATTTTAGTTGGGATAGTCGTTCAACATTCTACAAGAACAACGAACCATGGATTATGATTTCTCTGAAACCATGATAGATTTCAAATCGATACTGACCAAGATGAGTCTGTGGTGTGAAATAATTTTTGTTGAGTGGATAGATTTTAGTTGGGGTAGTCGTTCAACATTCTACAAGAACAACTTACCATGGACTATGATTTCTCTGAAATAATTTTTGTTGAGTGGATAGATTTTAGTTGGGATAGTCGTTCAACATTCTACAAGAACAGCTTACCATGGACTATGATTTCTCTGAAAAAATGATAGATTTCAAATCGATCCTGACCAAGATGAGTCTGTGGTGTGAAATAATTTTTGTTGAGTGGATAGATTTTAGTTAGGGGTAGTCGTTCAACATTCTACAAGAACAACTTACCATGGAGTATGATTTCTCTGAAACCATGATAGATTTCAAATCGATCCTGGCCAAGATGAGTCTGTGGTGTGAAATAATTTTTGTTGAGTGGATAGATTTTAGTTGGGATAGTCGTTCAACATTCTACAAGAACAACTTACCATGGACTATGATTTCTCTGAAACCATGATAGATTTCAAATCGATCCTGACCAAGATGAGTCTGTGGTGTGAAATAATTTTTGTTGAGTGGATAGATTTTAGTTAGGGGTAGTCGTTCAACATTCTACAAGAACAACGAACCATGGACTATGATTTCTCTGAAACCATGATAGATTTCAAATCGATCCTGACCAAGATGAGTCTGTGGTGTGAAATAATTTTTGTTGAGTGGATAGATTTTAGTTGGGGTAGTCGTTCAACATTCTACAAGAACACCTTACCATGGAGTATGATTTCTCTGAAATAATTTTTGTTGAGTGGATAGATTTTAGTTAAGAGTAGTCGTTCAACATTCTACAAGAACAACTTACCACGGACTATGATTTCTCTGAAACCATGATAGATTTCAAATCGATCCTGACCAAGATGAGTCTGTGGTGTGAAATAATTTTTGTTGAGTGGATAGATTTTAGATGGGGTAGTCGTTCAACATTCTACAAGAACAACTTACCATGGAGTATGATTTCTCTGAAATAATTTTTGTTGAGTGGATAGATTTTAGTTGGGAAAGTCGTTCAACATTCTACAAGGACAACGAACCATGGAGTATGATTTCTCTGAAACCATGATAGATTTCAAATCGATCCTGACCAAGATGAGTCTGTGGTGTGAAATAATTTTTGTTGAGTGGATAGATTTTAGTTGGGGTAGTCGTTCAACATTCTACAAGAACAACGAACCATGGAGTATGATTTCTCTGAAATAATTTTTGTTGAGTGGATTGATTTTAGTTGGGATAGTCGTTCAACATTCTACAAGAACAACGAACCGTGGAGTATGATTTCTCTGAAACCATGATAGATTTCAAATCGATCCTGACCAAGATGAGTCTGTGGTGTGAAATAATTTTTGTTGAGTGGATAGATTTTAGTTGGGGTAGTCGTTCAACATTCTACAAGAACAACTTACCATGGAGTATGACTTCTCTGAAATAATTTTTGTTGAGTGGATAGATTTTAGTTGGGATAGTCGTTCAACATTCTACAAGAACAACGAACCATGGAGTATGATTTCTCTGAAACCATGATAGATTTCAAATCGATCCTGACCAAGATGAGTCTGTGGTGTGAAATAATTTTTGTTGAGTGGATAGATTTTAGTTGGGGTAGTCGTTCAACATTCTACAAGAACAACGAACCATGGAGTATGATTTCTCTGAAATAATTTTTGTTGAGTGGATAGATTTTAGTTGGGATAGTCGTTCAACATTCTACAAGAACAACGAACCATGGAGTATGATTTCTCTGAAACCATGATAGATTTCAAATCGATCCTGACCAAGATGAGTCTGTGGTGTGAAATAATTTTTGTTGAGTGGACAGATTTTAGTTGGGGTAGTCGTTCAACATTCTACAAGAACAACTTACCATGGAGTATGACTTCTCTGAAATAATTTTTGTTGAGTGGATAGATTTTAGTTGGGATAGTCGTTCAACATTCTACAAGAACAACGAACCATGGAGTATGATTTCTCTGAAACCATGATAGATTTCAAATCGATCCTGACCAAGATGAGTCTGTGGTGTGAAATAATTTTTGTTGAGTGGATAGATTTTAGTTGTGGTAGTCGTTCAACATTCTACAAGAACAACTTACCATGGAGTATGACTTCTCTGAAATAATTTTTGTTGAGTGGATAGATTTTAGTTGGGATAGTCGTTCAACATTCTACAAGAACAACGAACCATGGAGTATGATTTCTCTGAAACCATGATAGATTTCAAATCGATCCTGACCAAGATGAGTCTGTGGTGTGAAATAATTTTTGTTGAGTGGATAGATTTTAGTTGGGGTAGTCGTTCAACATTCTACAAGAACAACGAACCATGGAGTATGATTTCTCTGAAACCATGATAGATTTCAAATCGATCCTGACCAAGATGAGTCTGTGGTGTGAAATAATTTTTGTTGAGTGGATAGATTTTAGTTGGGGTAGTCGTTCAATATTCTACAAGAACAACTTACCATGGAGTATGATTTCTCTGAAACCATGATAGATTTCAAATCGATCCTGACCAAGATGAGTCTGTGGTGTGAAATAATTTTTGTTGAGTGGATAAATTTTAGTTAGGGGTAGTCGTTCAACATTCTACAAGAACAACTTACCATGGAGTATGATTTCTCTGAAACCATGATAGATTTCAAATCGATCCTGACCAAGATGAGTCTGTGGTGTGAAATAATTCTTGTAGAATGGATAGATTTTAGTTGGGAGAGTCGTTCAACATTCTACAAGAACAACGAACCATGGAGTATGATTTCTCTGAAACCATGATAGATTTCAAATCGATCCTGACCAAGATGAGTCTGTGGTGTGAAATAATTTTTGTTGAGTGGATAGATTTTAGTTGGGGTAGTCGTTACACATTCTACAAGAACAACTTACCATGGAGTATGATTTCTCTGAAATAATTTTTGTTGAGTGGATAGATTTTAGTTGGGATAGTCGTTCAACATTCTACAAGAACAACGAAACATGGAGTATGATTTCTTTGAAAACATGATAGATTTCAAATCGATCCTGACCAAGATGAGTCTGTTGTGTGAAATAATTTTTGTTGAGTGGATAGATTTTAGTTGGGGTAGTCGTTCAACATTCTACAAGAACAACTTACCATTTAGTATGATTTCTCTGAAATAATTTTTGTTGAGTGGATAGATTTTAGTTGGGATAATCGTTCAACATTCTACAAGAACAACGAACCATGGAGTATGATTTCTCTGAAACAATTTTTGTTGAGTGGATAGATTTTAGTTGGGGTAGTCGTTCAACATTCTACAAGAACAACTTACCATGGAGTATGATTTCTCTGAAATAATTTTTGTTGAGTGGATAGATTTTAGTTGGGGTAGTCGTTCAACATTCTACAAGAACAACGAACCATGGAGTATGATTTCTCTGAAATAATTTTTGTTGAGTGGATAGATTTTAGTTGGGGTAGTCGTTCAACATTTTACAAGAACAACGAACCATGGAGTATGATTTCTCTGAAACCATGATAGATTTCAAATCGATCCAGACCAAGATGAGTCTGTGGTGTGAAATAATTTTTGTTGAGTGGATAGATTTTAGTTAGGGGTAGTCGTTCAACATTCTACAAGAACAACTTACCATGGAGTATGATTTCTCTGAAATAATTTTTGTTGAGTGGATAGATTTTAGTTGGGATAGTCGTTCAACATTCTACAAGAACAACTTACCATGGAGTATGATTTCTCTGAAACCATGATAGATTTCAAATCGATCCAGACCAAGATGAGTCTGTGGCGTGAAATAATTTTTGTTGAGTGGATAGATTTTAGTTGGGGTAGTCGTTCAACATTTTACAAGAACAACGAACCATGGAGTATGATTTCTCTGAAACCATGATAGATTTCAAATCGATCCAGACCAAGATGAGTCTGTGGTGTGAAATAATTTTTGTTGAGTGGATAGATTTTAGTTGGGGTAGTCGTTCAACATTTTACAAGAACAACGAATCATGGAGTATGATTTCTCTGAAACCATGATAGATTTCAAATCGATCCTGACCAAGATGAGTCTGTGGTGTGAAATAATTTTTGTTGAGTGGATAGATTTTAGTTGGGGTAGTCGTTCAACATTCTACAAGAACAACGAACCATGGAGTATGATTTCTCTGAAACCATGATAGATTTCAAATCGATCCTGACCAAGATGAGTCTGTGGTGTGAAATAATTTTTGTTGAGTGGATAGATTTTAGTTGGGGTAGTCGTTCAACATTCTACAAGAACAACGAACCATGGAGTATGATTTCTCTGAAACCATGATAGATTTCAAATCGATCCTGACCAAGATGAGTCTGTGGTGTGAAATAATTTTATGCTTCGGTGGATAGATTTTAGTTGGGGTAGTCGTTCAACATTCTACAAGAACAACTAACCATGGAGTATGATTTCTCTGCAACCATGATAGACTTCAAATCGATCCTGACCAAGATGAGTCTGTGGTGTGAAATAATTTTTGTTGAGTGGATAGATTTTAGTTGGGGTAGTCGTTCAACATTCTACAAGAACAACGAACCATGGAGTATGATTTCTCTGAAACCATGATAGATTTCAAATCGATCCTGACCAAGATGAGTCTGTGGTGTGAAATAATTTTTGTTGAGTGGACAGATTTTAGTTGGGGTAGTCGTTCAACATTCTACAAGAACAACTTACCATGGAGTATGACTTCTCTGAAATAATTTTTGTTGAGTGGATAGATTTTAGTTGGGATAGTCGTTCAACATTCTACAAGAACAACGAACCATGGAGTATGATTTCTCTGAAACCATGATAGATTTCAAATCGATCCTGACCAAGATGAGTCTGTGGTGTGAAATAATTTTTGTTGAGTGGATAGATTTTAGTTGTGGTAGTCGTTCAACATTCTACAAGAACAACTTACCATGGAGTATGACTTCTCTGAAATAATTTTTGTTGAGTGGATAGATTTTAGTTGGGATAGTCGTTCAACATTCTACAAGAACAACGAACCATGGAGTATGATTTCTCTGAAACCATGATAGATTTCAAATCGATCCTGACCAAGATGAGTCTGTGGTGTGAAATAATTTTTGTTGAGTGGATAGATTTTAGTTGGGGTAGTCGTTCAACATTCTACAAGAACAACGAACCATGGAGTATGATTTCTCTGAAACCATGATAGATTTCAAATCGATCCTGACCAAGATGAGTCTGTGGTGTGAAATAATTTTTGTTGAGTGGATAGATTTTAGTTGGGGTAGTCGTTCAATATTCTACAAGAACAACTTACCATGGAGTATGATTTCTCTGAAACCATGATAGATTTCAAATCGATCCTGACCAAGATGAGTCTGTGGTGTGAAATAATTTTTGTTGAGTGGATAAATTTTAGTTAGGGGTAGTCGTTCAACATTCTACAAGAACAACTTACCATGGAGTATGATTTCTCTGAAACCATGATAGATTTCAAATCGATCCTGACCAAGATGAGTCTGTGGTGTGAAATAATTTTTGTTGAATGGATAGATTTTAGTTGGGAGAGTCGTTCAACATTCTACAAGAACAACGAACCATGGAGTATGATTTCTCTGAAACCATGATAGATTTCAAATCGATCCTGACCAAGATGAGTCTGTGGTGTGAAATAATTTTTGTTGAGTGGATAGATTTTAGTTGGGGTAGTCGTTACACATTCTACAAGAACAACTTACCATGGAGTATGATTTCTCTGAAATAATTTTTGTTGAGTGGATAGATTTTAGTTGGGATAGTCGTTCAACATTCTACAAGAACAACGAAACATGGAGTATGATTTCTTTGAAAACATGATAGATTTCAAATCGATCCTGACCAAGATGAGTCTGTTGTGTGAAATAATTTTTGTTGAGTGGATAGATTTTAGTTGGGGTAGTCGTTCAACATTCTACAAGAACAACTTACCATTTAGTATGATTTCTCTGAAATAATTTTTGTTGAGTGGATAGATTTTAGTTGGGATAATCGTTCAACATTCTACAAGAACAACGAACCATGGAGTATGATTTCTCTGAAACAATTTTTGTTGAGTGGATAGATTTTAGTTGGGGTAGTCGTTCAACATTCTACAAGAACAACTTACCATGGAGTATGATTTCTCTGAAATAATTTTTGTTGAGTGGATAGATTTTAGTTGGGGTAGTCGTTCAACATTCTACAAGAACAACGAACCATGGAGTATGATTTCTCTGAAATAATTTTTGTTGAGTGGATAGATTTTAGTTGGGGTAGTCGTTCAACATTTTACAAGAACAACGAACCATGGAGTATGATTTCTCTGAAACCATGATAGATTTCAAATCGATCCAGACCAAGATGAGTCTGTGGTGTGAAATAATTTTTGTTGAGTGGATAGATTTTAGTTAGGGGTAGTCGTTCAACATTCTACAAGAACAACTTACCATGGAGTATGATTTCTCTGAAATAATTTTTGTTGAGTGGATAGATTTTAGTTGGGATAGTCGTTCAACATTCTACAAGAACAACTTACCATGGAGTATGATTTCTCTGAAACCATGATAGATTTCAAATCGATCCAGACCAAGATGAGTCTGTGGCGTGAAATAATTTTTGTTGAGTGGATAGATTTTAGTTGGGGTAGTCGTTCAACATTTTACAAGAACAACGAACCATGGAGTATGATTTCTCTGAAACCATGATAGATTTCAAATCGATCCAGACCAAGATGAGTCTGTGGTGTGAAATAATTTTTGTTGAGTGGATAGATTTTAGTTGGGGTAGTCGTTCAACATTTTACAAGAACAACGAATCATGGAGTATGATTTCTCTGAAACCATGATAGATTTCAAATCGATCCTGACCAAGATGAGTCTGTTGTGTGAAATAATTTTTGTTGAGTGGATAGATTTTAGTTGGGATAGTCGTTCAACATTCTACAAGAACAACGAACCATGGAGTATGTTTTCTCTGAAACCATGATAAATTTCAAATCGATCCTGACCAAGATGAGTCTGTGGTGTGAAATAATTTTTGTTGAGTCAATAGATTTTAGTTGGGGTAGTCGCTCAACATTCTACAAGAGCAACTTACCATGGAGTATGATTTCTCTGAAATAATTTTTGTTGAGTGGATAGATTTTAGTTGGAATAGTCGTTCAACATTCTAATAGAACAACGAACCATGGAGTATGATTTCTCTGAAAACATGATAGATTTCAAATCGATCCTGACCAAGATGAGTCTGTGGTGTGAAATAATTTTTGTGGAGTGGATAGATTTTAGTTAGGTGTAGTCGTTCAACATTCTACAAGAACAACTTACCATGGAGTATGATTTCTCTGAAACCATGATAGATTTCAAATCGATCCAGACCAAGATGAGTCTGTGGCGTGAAATAATTTTTGTTGAGTGGATAGATTTTAGTTGGGGTAGTCGTTCAACATTTTACAAGAACAACGAACCATGGACTATGATTTCTCTGAAATAATTTTTGTTGAGTGGATAGATTTTAGTTGGGATAGTCGTTCAACATTCTACAAGAACAACTTACCATGGAGTATGATTTCTCTGAAACCATGATAGATTTCAAATCGATCCTGACCAAGATGAGTCTGTGGTGTGAAATAATTTTTGTTGAGTGGATAGATTTTAGTTAGGGGTAGTCGTTCAACATTCTACAAGAACAACGAACCATGGACTATGATTTCTCTGAAACCATGATAGATTTCAAATCGATCCTGACCAAGATGAGTCTGTTTTGTGAAATAATTTTTGTTGAGTGGATAGATTTTAGTTAGGGGTAGTCGTTCAACATTCTACAAGAGCAACTTACCATGGAGTATGATTTCTCTGAAATAATTTTTGTTGAGTGGATAGATTTTAGTTGGAATAGTCGTTCAACATTCTAATAGAACAACGAACCATGGAGTATGATTTCTCTGAAAACATGATAGATTTCAAATCGATCCTGACCAAGATGAGTCTGTGGTGTGAAATAATTTTTGTGGAGTGGATAGATTTTAGTTAGGTGTAGTCGTTCAACATTCTACAAGAACAACTTAAAATGGACTATGATTTCTCTGAAACCATGATAGATTTCAAATCGATCCTGACCAAGATGAGTCTGTGGTGTGAAATAATTTTTGTTGAGTGGATAGATTTTAGTTGGGGTAGTCGTTCAACATTCTACAAGAACAACGAACCATGGAGTATGATTTCTCTGAAATAATTTTTGTTGAGTGGATATATTTTAGTTGGGATAGTCGTTCAACATTCTACAAGAACAACGAACCATGGAGTATGATTTCTCTGAAACCATGATAGATTTCAAATCGATCCTGACCAAGATGAGTCTGTGGTGTGAAATAATTTTTGTTGAGTGGATAGATTTTAGTTAGGGGTAGTCGTTCAACATTCTACAAGAACAACGAACCATGGAGTATGATTTCTCTGAAACCATGATAGATTTCAAATCGATCCTGACCAAGATGAGTCTGTGGTGTGAAATAATTTTTGTTGAGTTTATAGATTTTAGTTAGGGGTAGTCGTTCAACATTCTACAAGAACAACTTACCATGGACTATGATTTCTCTGAAACCATGATAGATTTCAAATCGATCCTGACCAAGATGAGTCTGTGGTGTGAAATAATTTTTGTTGAGTGGATAGATTTTAGTTGGGGTAGTCGTTCAACATTCTACAAGAACAACTTACCATGGAGTATGATTTCTCTGAAATAATTTTTGTTGAGTGGATAGATTTTAGTTGGGATAGTCGTTCAACATTCTACAAGAACAACGAACCATGGAGTATGATTTCTCTGAAACCATGATAGATTTCAAATCGATCCTGACCAAGATGAGTCTGTGGTGTGAAATAATTTTTGTTGAGTGGATAGATTTTAGTTGGGGTAGTCGTTCAACATTCTACAAGAACAACGAACCATGGAGTATGATTTCTCTGAAATAATTTTTGTTGAGTGGATAGATTTTAGTTGGGATAGTCGTTCAACATTCTACAAGAACAACGAACCATGGAGTATGATTTCTCTGAAACCATGATAGATTTCAAATCGATCCTGACCAAGATGAGTCTGTGGTGTGAAATAATTTTTGTTGAGTGGATAGATTTTAGTTAGGGGTAGTCGTTCAACATTCTACAAGAACAACGAACCATGGAGTATGATTTCTCTGAAACCATGATAGATTTCAAATCGATAATGCCCAAGATGAGTCTGTGGTGTGAAATAATTTTTGTTGAGTGGATAGATTTTAGTTGGGGTAGTCGTTCAACATTATACAAGAACAACGAACCATGGAGTATGATTTCTCTGAAATAATTTTTGTTGAGTGGATAGATTTTAGTTGGGATAGTCGTTCAACATTTTACAAGAACAACGAACCATGGAGTATGATTCCTCTGAAACCATGATAGATTTCAAATCGATCCTGACCAAGATGAGTCTGTGGTGTGAAATAATTTTTGTTGAGTGGATAGATTTTAGTTGGGGTAGTCGTTCAACATTCTACAAGAACAACTTACCATGGGCTATGATTTCTCTGAAACCATGATAGATTTCAAATCGATCCTGACCAAGATGAGACTGTGGTGTGAAATAATTTTTGTTGAGTGGATAGATTTTAGTTGGGGTAGTCGTTCAACATTCTACAAGAACAACTTACGATGGAGTATGATTTCTCTGAAATAATTTTTGCTGAGTGGATAGATTTTAGTTGGGATAGTCGTTCAACATTCTACAAGAACAACTTACCATGGAGTATGATTTCTCTGGAATAATTTTTGTTGAGTGGATAGATTTTAGTTGGGATAGTCGCTCAACATTCAACAAGAACAACTTACCATGGACTATGATTTCTCTGAAACCATGATAGATTTCAAATCGATCCTGACCAAGATGAGACTGTGGTGTGAAATAATTTTTGTTGAGTGGATAGATTTTAGTTGGGGTAGTCGTTCAACATTCTACAAGAACAACTTACCATGGAGTATGATTTCTCTGAAATAATTTTTGTTGAGTGGATAGATTTTAGTTGGGATAGTCGTTCAACATTCTACAAGAACAACGAACCATGGAGTATGATTTCTCTGAAATAATTTTTGTTGAGTATATAGATTTAAGTTGGGATAGTCGTTCAACATTCTACAAGAACAACGAATCATGGAGTATGATTTCTCTGAAACCATGATAGATTTCAAATCGATCCTAACCAAGATGAGTTTGTGGTGTGAAATAATTTTTGTTGAGTGGATAGATTTTAGTTGGGGTAGTTGTTCAACATTCTACAAGAACAACTTGCCATGGAGTATGATTTCTCTGAAATAATTTTTGTTGAGTGGATAGATTTTAGTTGGGATAGTCGTTCAACATTCTACAAGAACAACGAACCATGGAGTATGATTTCTCTGAAACCATGATAGATTTCAAATCGATCCTGACCACGATGAGTCTGTGGTGTGAAATAATTTTTGTTGAGTGTATAGATTTTAGTTGGGGTAGTCGTTCAACATTCTACAAGAACAACTTACCATGGACTATGATTTCTCTGAAACCATGATACATTTCAAATCGATCCTGACCAAGATGAGTCTGTGGTGTGAAATAATTTTTGTTGAGTGGATAGATTTTAGTTGGGATAGTCGTTCAACATTCTACAAGAACAACTTACCATGGACTATGATTTCTCTGAAACCATGATAGATTTCAAATCGATCCTGACCAAGATGAGTCTGTGGTGTGAAATAATTTTTGTTGAGTGGATAGATTTTAGTTGGGGTAGTCGTTCAACATTCTACAAGAACAACTTACCATGGAGTATGATTTCTCTGAAATAATTTTTGTTGAGTGGATAGATTTTAGTTGGGATAGTCGTTCAACATTCTACAAGAACAACTTACCATGGAGTATGATTTCTCTGAAATAATTTTTGTTGAGTGGATAGATTTTAGTTGGGATAGTCGTTCAACATTCTACAAGAACAACTTACCATGGAGTATGATTTCTCTGAAATAATTTTTGTTGAGTGGATAGATTTTAGTTGGGGTAGTCGTTCAACATTCTGCAAGAACAACTTACCATGGACTATGATTTCTCTGAAACCATGATACATTTCAAATCGATCCTGACCAAGATGAGTCTGTGGTGTGAAATAATTTTTGTTGAGTGGATAGATTTTAGTTGGGATAGTCGTTCAACATTCTACAAGAACAACTTACCATGGACTATGATTTCTCTGAAACCATGATAGATTTCAAATCGATCCAAGATGAGTCTGTGGTGTGAAATAATTTTTGTTGAGTGGATAGATTTTAGTTGGGGTAGTCGTTCAACATTCTACAAGAACAACTTACCATGGAGTATGATTTCTCTGAAATAATTTTTGTTGAGTGGATAGATTTTAGTTGGGGTAGTCGTTCAACATTCTACAAGAACAACGAACCATGGAGTATGATTTCTCTGAAATAATTTTTGTTGAGTGGATAGATTTTAGTTGGGGTAGTCGTTCAACATTCTACAAGAACAACTTACCATGGAGTATGATTTCTCTGAAATAATTTTTGTTGAGTGGATAGATTTTAGTTGGGATAGTCGTTCAACATTCTACAAGAACAACTTACCATGGAGTATGATTTCTCTGAAATAATTTTTGTTGAGTGGATAGATTTTAGTTGGGATAGTCGTTCAATATTCTACAAGAACAACTTACCATGGAGTATGATTTCTCTGAAATAATTTTTGTTGAGTGGATAGATTTTAGTTGGGATAGTCGATCAACATTCTACAAGAACAACTTACCATGGGGTATGATTTCTCTGAAACCATGATAGATTTCAAATCGATCCTGACCAAGATGAGTCTGTGGTGTGAAATAATTTTTGTTGAGTGGATAGATTTTAGTTGGGGTTGTCGTTCAACATTTTACAAGAACAACGAACCATGGAGTATGATTTCTCTGAAACCATGATAGATTTCAAATCGATCCTGACCAAGATGAGTCTGTGGTGTGAAATAATTTTTGTTGAGTGGATAGATTTTAGTTGGGATAGTCGTTCAATATTCTACAAGAACAACTTACCATGGAGTATGATTTCTCTGAAATAATTTTTGTTGAGTGGATAGATTTTAGTTGGGATAGTCGTTCAACATTCTACAAGAACAACTTACCATGGACTATGATTTCTCTGAAATAATTTTTGTTGAGTGGATAGATTTTAGTTGGGGTAGTCGTTCAACATTCTACAAGAACAACTTACCATGGAGTATGATTTCTCTGAAACCATGATAGATTTCAAATCGATCCTGACCAAGATGAGTCTGTGGTGTGAAATAATTTTTGTTGAGTGGATAGATTTTAGTTGGGGTAGTCGTTCAACATTCTACAAGAACAACTTACCATGGAGTATGATTTCTCTGAAACCATGATAGATTTCAAATCGATCCTGACCAAGATGAGTCTGTGGTGTGAAATAATTTTTGTTGAGTGGATAGATTTTAGTTGGGATAGTCGTTCAACATTCTACAAGAACAACGAACCATTGAGTATGATTTCTCTGAAACCATGATAGATTTCAAATCGATCCTGACCAAGATGAGTCTGTGGTGTGAAATAATTTTTGTTGAGTGGATAGATTTTAGTTGGGGTAGTCGTTCAACATTCTACAAGAACAACTTACCATGAAGTATGATTTCTCTGAAACCATGATAGATTTCAAATCGATCCTGACCAAGATGAGTCTGTGGTGTGAAATAATTTTGGTTGAGTGGATAGATTTTAGTTAGGGGTAGTCGTTCAACATTCTACAAGAACAACTAACCATGGAGCATGATTTCTCTGAAATAATTTTTGTTGCGTGGATAGATTTTAGTTGGGATAGTCGTTCAACATTTTACAAGAACAACGAACCGTGGAGTATGATTTCTCTGAAACCATGATAGATTTCAAATCGATCCTGACCAAGATCAGTCTGTGGTGTGACATAATTTTTGTTGAGTGGATAGATTTTAGTTGGGGTAGTCGTTCAACATTCTACAAGAACAACTTACCATGGAGTATGATTTCTCTGAAACCATGATAGATTTCAAATCGATCCTGACCACGATGAGTCTGTGGTGTGAAAAAATTTTTGTTGAGTGTATAGATTTTAGTTGGGGTAGTCGTTCAACATTCTACAAGAACAACTTACCATGGACTATGATTTCTCTGAAACCATGATAGATTTCAAATCGATCCTGACCAAGATGAGTCTGTGGTGTGAAATAATTTTTGTTGAGTGGATAGATTTTAGTTGGGATAGTCGTTCAGTATTCTACAAGAACAACTTACCATGGAGTATGATTTCTCTGAAATAATTTTTGTTGAGTGGATAGATTTTAGTTGGGATAGTCGTTCAACATTCTAAAAGAACAACTTACCATGGAGTATGATTTCTCTGAAATAATTTTTGTTGAGTGGATAGATTTTAGTTGGGGTAGTCGTTCAACATTCTACAAGAACAACTTACCATGGAGTATGATTTCTCTGAAACCATGATAGATTTCAAATCGATCCTGACCAAGATGAGTCTGTGGTGTGAAATAATTTTTGTTGAGTGGATAGATTTTAGTTGGGGTAGTCGTTCAACATTCTGCAAGAACAACTTACCATGGACTATGATTTCTCTGAAACCATGATAGATTTCAAATCGATCCTGACCAAGATGAGTCTGTGGTATGAAATAATTTTTGTAGAGTGGATAGATTTTAGTTGGGATAGTCGTTCAACATTCTACAAGAACAACGAACCATGGAGTATGATTTCTCTGAAACCATGACAGATTTCAAATCGATCCTGACCAAGATGAGTCTGTAGTGTGAAATAATTTTTGTTGAGTGGATAGATTTTAGTTGGGGTAGTCGTTCAACATTCTACAAGAACAACTTACCATGGAGTATGATTTCTCTGAAACCATGATAGATTTCAAATCGATCCTGACCAAGATGAGTCTGTGGTGTGAAATAATTTTGGTTGAGTGGATAGATATTAGTTAGGGGTAGTCGTTCAACATTCTACAAGAACAACGACCCATGGAGTATGATTTCTCTGAAATAATTTTTGTTGAGTGGATAGATTTTAGTTGGGATAGTCGTTCAACATTTTACAAGAACAACGAACCATGGAGTATGATTTCTCTGAAACCATGATAGATTTCAAATCGATCCTGACCAAGATGAGTCTGTGGTGTGAAATAATTTTTGTTGAGTGGATAGATTTTAGTTGGGATAGTCGTTCAACATTCTACAAGAACAACGAACCATGGAGTATGATTTCTCTAAAACCATGATAGATTTCAAATGGATTCTGACCAAGATGAGTCTGTGGTGTGAAATAATTTTTGTTGAGTGGATAGATTTTAGTTAAGGGTAGTCGTTCAACATTCTACAAGAACAACGAACCATGGAGCCTGATTTCTCTGAAATAATTTTTGTTGAGTGGATAGATTTTAGTTGGGGTAGTCGTTCAACCTTCTACAAGAACAACTTACCATGGAGTATGATTTCTCTGAAATAATTTTTGTTGAGTGGATAGATTTTAGTTGGGATAGTCGTTCAACATTCTACAAGAACAACTTACCATGGAGTATGATTTCTCTGAAATAATTTTTGTTGAGTGGATAGATTTTAGTTGGGATAGTCGTTCAACATTCTACAAGAACAACTTACCATGGAGTATGATTTCTCTGAAACCATGATAGATTTCAAATCGATCCTGACCAAGATGAGTCTGTGGTGTGAAATAATTTTTGTTGATTGGATAGATTTTAGTTGGGGTAGTCGTTCAACATGTTCAACCATGGAGTATGATTTCTCTGAAATAATTTTTGTTGAGTGGATAGATTTTAGTTGGGGTAGTCGTTCAACATTTTACAAGAACAACGAACCATGGACTATGATTTCTCTGAAACCATGATAGATTTCAAATCGATCCTGACCAAGATGAGTCTGTGGTGTGAAATAATTTTTGTTGAGTGGATAGATTTTAGTTAGGGGTAGTCGCTCAACATTCTACAAGAACAACTTACCATGGAGTATGATTTCTCTGAAATAATTTTTGTTGAGTGGATAAATTTTAGTTGGGGTAGTCGTTCAACATTCTACAAGAACAACTTACCATGGAGTATGATTTCTCTGAACTAATTTTTGTTGAGTGGATAGATTTTAGTTGGGATAGTCGTTCAACATTCTACAAGAACAACTTACCATGGAGTATGATTTCTCTGAAACCTCTGACTCAAATCGATCCTGACCAAGATGAGTCTGTGGTGTGAAATAATTTTTGTTGATTGGATAGATTTTAGTTGGGGTAGTCGTTCAACATTCTACAAGAACAACTTACCATGGAGTATGATTTCTCTGAAATAATTTTTGTTGAGTGGATAGATTTTAGTTAGGGTAGTCGTTCAAAATTCTACAAGAACAACTTACCATGGATTATGATTTCTCTGAAATAATTTTTGTTGAGTGGATAGATTTTAGTTGGGATAGTCGTTCAACATTCTACAAGAACAACTTACCATGGAGTATGATTTCTCTGAAACCATGATAGATTTCAAATCGATCCTGACCAAGATGAGTCTGTAGTGTGAAATAATTTTTGTTGAGTGGATAGATTTTAGTTGGGATAGTCGTTCAACATTCTACAAGAACAACTTACCATGGAGTATGATTTCTCTGAAATAATTTTTGTTGAGTGGATAGATTTTAGTTGGGATAGTCGTTCAACATTCTACAAGAACAACTTACCATGGAGTATGATTTCTCTGAAACCATGATAGATTTCAAATCGATCCTGACCAAGATGAGTCTGTGGTGTGAAATAATTTTTGTTGATTGGATAGATTTTAGTTGGGGTAGTCGTTCAACATTCTACAAGAACAACTTACCATGGAGTATGATTTCTCTGAAATAATTTTTGTTGAGTGGATAGATTTTAGTTAGGGTAGTCGTTCAAAATTCTACAAGAACAACTTACCATGGATTATGATTTCTCTGAAACCATGATAGATTTCAAATCGATCCTGACCAAGATGAGTCTGTGGTGTGAAATAATTTTTGTTGAGTGGATAGATTTTAGTTGGGATAGTCGTTCAACATTCTACAAGAATGATTATTTCTCTGAAATAATTTTTGTTGAGTGGATAGATTTTAGTTGGGATAGTCGTTCAACATTCTACAAGAACAACTTACCATGGAGTATGATTTCTCTGAAATAATTTTTGTTGAGTGGATAGATTTTAGTTGGGGTAGTCGTTCAACATTCTACAAGAACAACTTACCATAGAGTATGATTTCTCTGAAACCATGATAGATTTCAAATCGATCCTGACCAAGATGAGTCTGTGGTGTGAAATAATTTTTGTTGAGTGGATAGATTTTAGTTGGGGTAGTCGTTCAACATTCTGCAAGAACAACTTACCATGGACTATGATTTCTCTGAAACCATGATAGATTTCAAATCGATCCTGACCAAGATGAGTCTGTGGTGTGAAATAATTTTTGTAGAGTGGATAGATTTTAGTTGGGATAGTCGTTCAACATTCTACAAGAACAACGAACCATGGAGTATGATTTCTCTGAAACCATGATAGATTTCAAATCGATCCTGACCAAGATGAGTCTGTGGTGTGAAATAATTTTTGTTGAGTGGATAGATTTTAGTTGGGGTAGTCGTTCAACATTCTACAAGAACAACTTACCATGGAGTATGATTTCTCTGAAACCATGATAGATTTCAAATCGATCCTGACCAAGATGAGTCTGTGGTGTGAAATAATTTTTGTAGAGTGGATAGATTTTAGTTGGGATAGTCGTTCAACATTCTACAAGAACAACGAACCATGGAGTATGATTTCTCTGAAACCATGATAGATTTCAAATCGATCCTGACCAAGATGAGTCTGTGGTGTGAAATAATTTTTGTTGAGTGGATAGATTTTAGTTGGGGTAGTCGTTCAACATTCTACAAGAACAACTTACCATGGAGTATGATTTCTCTGAAACCATGATAGATTTCAAATCGATCCTGACCAAGATGAGTCTGTGGTGTGAAATAATTTTGGTTGAGTGGATAGATATTAGTTAGGGGTAGTCGTTCAACATTCTACAAGAACAACGAACCATGGAGTATGATTTCTCTGAAATAATTTTTGTTGAGTGGATAGATTTTAGTTGGGATAGTCGTTCAACATTTTACAAGAACAACTTACCATAGAGTATGATTTCTCTGAAACCATGATAGATTTCAAATCGATCCTGACCAAGATGAGTCTGTGGTGTGAAATAATTTTTGTTGAGTGGATAGATTTTAGTTGGGGTAGTCGTTCAACATTCTGCAAGAACACCTTACCATGGACTATGATTTCTCTGAAACCATGATAGATTTCAAATCGATCCTGACCAAGATGAGTCTGTGGTGTGAAATAATTTTTGTAGAGTGGATAGATTTTAGTTGGGATAGTCGTTCAACATTCTACAAGAACAACGAACCATGGAGTATGATTTCTCTGAAACCATGATAGATTTCAAATCGATCCTGACCAAGATGAGTCTGTGGTGTGAAATAATTTTTGTTGAGTGGATAGATTTTAGTTGGGGTAGTCGTTCAACATTCTACAAGAACAACTTACCATGGACTATGATTTCTCTGAAACCATGATAGATTTCAAATCGATCCTGACCAAGATGAGTCTGTGGTGTGAAATAATTTTTGTTGAGTGGATAGATTTTTGTTGGGATAGTCGTTCAACATTCTACAAGAACAACTTACCATGGAGTATGATTTCTCTGAAATAATTTTTGTTGAGTGGATAGATTTTAGTTGGGGTAGTCGTTCAACATTTTACAAGAACAACGAACCATGGACTATGATTTCTCTGAAACCATGATAGATTTCAAATCGATCCTGACCAAGATGAGTCTGTGGTGTGAAATAATTTTTGTTGAGTGGATAGATTTTTGTTGGGATAGTCGTTCAACATTCTACAAGAACAACGAACCATGGAGTATGATTTCTCTGAAACCATGATAGATGTCAAATCGATCCTGACCAAGATGAGTCTGTGGTGTGAAATAATTTTTGTTGAGTGGATAGATTTTAGTTGGGGTAGTCGTTCAACATTCTACAAGAACAACTTACCATGGAGCATGATTTCTCTGAAACCATGATAGATTTCAAATCGATCCTGACCAAGATGAGTCTGTGGTGTGAAATAATTTTGGTTGAGTGGATAGATATTAGTTAGGGGTAGTCGTTCAACATTCTACAAGAACAACGAACCATGGAGTATGATTTCTCTGAAATAATTTTTGTTGAGTGGATAGATTTTAGTTGGGATAGTCGTTCAACATTTTACAAGAACAACGAACCATGGAGTATGATTTCTCTGAAACCATGATAGATTTCAAATCGATCCTGACCAAGATGAGTCTGTGGTGTGACATACTTTTTGTTGAGTGGATAGATTTTAGTTGGGGTAGTCGTTCAACATTCTACAAGAACAACTTACCATGGAGTATGATTTCTCTGAAACGATGATAGATTTCAAATCGATCCTGACCAAGATGAGTCTGTTGTGTGAAATAATTTTTGTTGAGTGGATAGATTTTAGTTCGGGTAGTCGTTCAACATTCTACAAGAACAACTTACCATGGAGTATGATTTCTCTGAAACCATGATAGATTTCAAATCGATCCTGACCAAGATGAGTCTGTGGTGTGAAATAATTTTTGTTGAGTGGATAGATTTTTGTTGGGATAGTCGTTCAACATTCTACAAGAACAACTTACCATGGAGTATGATTTCTCTGAAATAATTTTTGTTGAGTGGATAGATTTTTGTTGGGATAGTCGTTCAACATTCTACAAGAACAACTTACCATGGAGTATGATTTCTCTGAAATAATTTTGGTTGAGTGGATAGATATTAGTTAGGGGTAGTCGTTCAACATTCTACAAGAACAACGAACCATGGAGTATGATTTCTCTGAAATAATTTTTGTTGAGTGGATAGATTTTAGTTGGGATAGTCGTTCAGCATTTTACAAGAACAACGAACCATGGAGTATGATTTCTCTGAAACCATGATAGATTTCAAATCGATCCTGACCAAGATGAGTCTGTGGTGTGACATAATTTTTGTTGAGTGGATAGATTTTAGTTGGGGTAGTCGTTCAACATTCTACAAGAACAACTTACCATGGAGTATGATTTCTCTGAAACGATGATAGATTTCAAATCGATCCTGACCAAGATGAGTCTGTGGTGTGAAATAATTTTTGTTGAGTGGATAGATTTTAGTTCGGGTAGTCGTTCAACATTCTACAAGAACAACTTAAAATGGACTATGATTTCTCTGAAACCATGATAGATTTCAAATCGATTCTGACCAAGATGAGTCTGTGGTGTGAAATAATTTTTGTTGAGTGGATAGATTTTAGTTAGGGGTAGTCGTTCAACATTCTACAAGAACAACGAACCATGGAGTTTATTTCTCTGAAATAATTTTTGTTGAGTGGATAGATTTTAGTTGGGGTAGTCGTTCAACATTTTACAAGAACAACGAACCATGGACTATGATTTCTCTGAAACCATGATAGATTTCAAATCGATCCTGACCAAGATGAGTCTGTGGTGTGAAATAATTTTTGTTGATTGGATAGATTTTAGTTGGGATAGTCGTTCAACATTCTACAAGAACAACTTACCATGGAGTATGATTTCTCTGAAATAATTTTTGTTGAGTGGATAGATTTTAGTTGGGATAGTCGTTCAACATTCTACAAGAACAACTTACCATGGAGTATGATTTCTCTGAAACCATGATAGATTTCAAATCGATCCTGACCAAGATGAGTCTGTGGTGTGAAATAATTTTTGTTGATTGGATAGATTTTAGTTGGGGTAGTCGTTCAACATGTTCAACCATGGAGTATGATTTCTCTGAAATAATTTTTGTTGAGTGGATAGATTTTAGTTGGGGTAGTCGTTCAACATTTTACAAGAACAACGAACCATGGACTATGATTTCTCTGAAACCATGATAGATTTCAAATCGATCCTGACCAAGATGAGTCTGTGGTGTGAAATAATTTTTGTTGAGTGGATAGATTTTAGTTAGGGGTAGTCGCTCAACATTCTACAAGAACAACTTACCATGGAGTATGATTTCTCTGAAATAATTTTTGTTGAGTGGATAGATTTTAGTTGGGGTAGTCGTTCAACATTCTACAAGAACAACTTACCATGGAGTATGATTTCTCTGAACTAATTTTTGTTGAGTGGATAGATTTTAGTTGGGATAGTCGTTCAACATTCTACAAGAACAACTTACCATGCAGTATGATTTCTCTGAAACCATGATAGATTTCAAATCGATCCTGACCAAGACGAGTCTGTAGCGTGAAATAATTTTTGTTGAGTGGATAGATTTTAGTTGGGATAGTCGTTCAACATTCTACAAGAACAACTTACCATGGAGTATGATTTCTCTGAAATAATTTTTGTTGAGTGGATAGATTTTAGTTGGGATAGTCGTTCAACATTCTACAAGAACAACTTACCATGGAGTATGATTTCTCTGAAACCATGATAGATTTCAAATCGATCCTGACCAAGATGAGTCTGTGGTGTGAAATAATTTTTGTTGATTGGATAGATTTTAGTTGGGGTAGTCGTTCAACATTCTACAAGAACAACTTACCATGGAGTATGATTTCTCTGAAATAATTTTTGTTGAGTGGATAGATTTTAGTTAGGGTAGTCGTTCAACATTCTACAAGAACAACTTACCATGGAGAATGATTTCTCTGAAACCATGATAGATATCAAATCGATCCTGACCAAGATGAGTCTGTGGTGTGAAATAATTTTTGTTGATTGGATAGATTTTAGTTGGGGTAGTCGTTCAACATTCTACAAGAACAACTTACCATGGAGTATGATTTCTCTGAAATAATTTTTGTTGAGTGGATAGATTTTAGTTAGGGTAGTCGTTCAACATTCTACAAGAACAACTTACCATGGAGAATGATTTCTCTGAAACCATGATAGATATCAAATCGATCCTGACCAAGATGAGTCTGTGGTGTGAAATAATTTTTGTTGAGTGGATAGATTTTAGTTGGGGTAGTCGTTCAACATTCTACAAGAACAACTTACCATGGAGTATGATTTCTCTGAAATAATTTTTGTTGAGTGGATAGATTTTAGTTGGGGTAGTCGTTCAACAAAAATTATTTCTCTGAAATAATTTTTGTTGAGTGGATAGATTTTAGTTGGGATAGTCGTTCAACATTCTACAAGAACAACGAACCATGGAGTATGATTTCTCTAAAACCATGATAGATTTCAAATGGATTCTGACCAAGATGAGTGTGAAATAATTTTTGTTGAGTGGATAGATTTTAGTTAGGGGTAGTCGTTCAACATTCTACAAGAACAACGAAAGATGGAGTCTGATTTCTCTGAAATAATTTTTGTTGAGTGGATAGATTTTAGTTGGGGTAGTCGTTCAACCTTCTACAAGAACAACTTACCATGGAGTATGATTTCTCTGAAATAATTTTTGTTGAGTGGATAGATTTTAGTTGGGGTAGTCGTTCAATATTCTACCAGAACAACGAACCATGGAGTATGATTTCTCTGAAATAATTTTTGTTGAGTGGATAGATTTTAGTTGGGATAGTCGTTCAACATTCTACAAGAACAACGAACCATGGAGTATGATTTCTCTGAAACCATTATAGATTTCAAATGGATTCTGACCGAGATGAGTCTGTGGTGTGAAATAATTTTTGTTGAGTGGATAGATTTTAGTTAGGGGTAGTCGTTCAACATTCTACAAGAACAACGAACCATGGAGTATGATTTCTCTGAAATAATTTTTGTTGAGTGGATAGATTTTAGTTGGGATAGTCGTTCAACATTTAACAAGAACAACGAACCATGGAGTATGATTTCTCTGAAACCATGATAGATTTCAAATCGATCCTGACCAAGATGAGTCTGTGGTGTGACATAATTTTTGTTGAGTGGATAGATTTTAGTTAGGGGTAGTCGTTCAACATTCTACAAGAACAACGAACCATGGAGTATGATTTCTCTGAAATAATTTTTGTTGAGTGGATAGATTTTAGTTGGGGTAGTCGTTCAATATTCTACCAGAACAACGAACCATGGAGTATGATTTCTCTGAAATAATTTTTGTTGAGTGGATAGATTTTAGTTGGGATAGTCGTTCAACATTCTACAAGAACAACGAACCATGGAGTATGATTTCTCTAAAACCATGATAGATTTCAAATGGATTCTGACCAAGATGAGTCTGTGGTGTGAAATAATTTTTGTTGAGTGGATAGATTTTAGTTAGGGGTAGTCGTTCAACATTCTACAAGAACAACGAACCATGGAGTATGATTTCTCTGAAATAATTTTTGTTGAGTGGATAGATTTTAGTTGGGATAGTCGTTCAACATTTTACAAGAACAACGAACCATGGAGTATGATTTCTCTGAAACCATGATAGATTTCAAATCGATCCTGACCAAGATGAGTCTGTGGTGTGACATAATTTTTGTTGAGTGGATAGATTTTAGTTGGGGTAGTCGTTCAACATTCTACAAGAACAACTTACCATGGAGTATGATTTCTCTGAAACGATGATAGATTTCAAATCGATCCTGACCAAGATGAGTCTGTTGTGTGAAATAATTTTTGTTGAGTGGATAGATTTTAGTTCGGGTAGTCGTTCAACATTCTACAAGAACAACTTACCATGGAGTATGATTTCTCTGAAACCATGATAGATTTCAAATCGATCCTGACCAAGATGAGTCTGTGGTGTGAAATAATTTTTGTTGAGTGGATAGATTTTTGTTGGGATAGTCGTTCAACATTCTACAAGAACAACTTACCATGGAGTATGATTTCTCTGAAATAATTTTTGTTGAGTGGATAGATTTTTGTTGGGATAGTCGTTCAACATTCTACAAGAACAACTTACCATGGAGTATGATTTCTCTGAAATAATTTTGGTTGAGTGGATAGATATTAGTTAGGGGTAGTCGTTCAACATTCTACAAGAACAACGAACCATGGAGTATGATTTCTCTGAAATAATTTTTGTTGAGTGGATAGATTTTAGTTCTGATAGTCGTTCAGCATTTTACAAGAACAACGAACCATGGAGTATGATTTCTCTGAAACCATGATAGATTTCAAATCGATCCTGACCAAGATGAGTCTGTGGTGTGACATAATTTTTGTTGAGTGGATAGATTTTAGTTGGGGTAGTCGTTCAACATTCTACAAGAACAACTTACCATGGAGTATGATTTCTCTGAAACGATGATAGATTTCAAATCGATCCTGACCAAGATGAGTCTGTGGTGTGAAATAATTTTTGTTGAGTGGATAGATTTTAGTTCGGGTAGTCGTTCAACATTCTACAAGAACAACTTAAAATGGACTATGATTTCTCTGAAACCATGATAGATTTCAAATCGATTCTGACCAAGATGAGTCTGTGGTGTGAAATAATTTTTGTTGAGTGGATAGATTTTAGTTAGGGGTAGTCGTTCAACATTCTACAAGAACAACGAACCATGGAGTTTATTTCTCTGAAATAATTTTTGTTGAGTGGATAGATTTTAGTTGGGGTAGTCGTTCAACATTCTACAAGAACAACTTACCATGGAGTATGATTTCTCTGAACTAATTTTTGTTGAGTGGATAGATTTTAGTTGGGATAGTCGTTCAACATTCTACAAGAACAACTTACCATGCAGTATGATTTCTCTGAAACCATGATAGATTTCAAATCGATCCTGACCAAGATGAGTCTGTAGCGTGAAATAATTTTTGTTGAGTGGATAGATTTTAGTTGGGATAGTCGTTCAACATTCTACAAGAACAACTTACCATGGAGTATGATTTCTCTGAAATAATTTTTGTTGAGTGGATAGATTTTAGTTGGGATAGTCGTTCAACATTCTACAAGAACAACTTACCATGGACTATGATTTCTCTGAAACCATGATAGATTTCAAATCGATCCTGACCAAGATGAGTCTGTGGTGTGACATAATTTTTGTTGAGTGGATAGATTTTAGTTGGGGTAGTCGTTCAACATTCTACAAGAACAACTTACCATGGAGTATGATTTCTCTGAAACGATGATAGATTTCAAATCGATCCTGACCAAGATGAGTCTGTGGTGTGAAATAATTTTTGTTGAGTGGATAGATTTTAGTTGGGATAGTCGTTCAACATTCTACAAGAACAACTTACCATGGAGTATGATTTCTCTGAAATAATTTTTGTTGAGTGGATAGATTTTAGTTGGGGTAGTCGTTCAACATTCTACAAGAACAACTTACCATGGACTATGATTTCTCTGAAACCATGATAGATTTCAAATCGATCCTGACCAAGATGAGTCTGTGGTGTGACATAATTTTTGTTGAGTGGATAGATTTTAGTTGGGGTAGTCGTTCAACATTCTACAAGAACAACTTACCATGGAGTATGATTTCTCTGAAACGATGATAGATTTCAAATCGATCCTGACCAAGATGAGTCTGTAGCGTGAAATAATTTTTGTTGAGTGGATAGATTTTAGTTGGGATAGTCGTTCAACATTCTACAAGAACAACTTACCATGGAGTATGATTTCTCTGAAACCATGATAGATTTCAAATCGATCCTGACCAAGATGAGTCTGTGGTGTGACATAATTTTTGTTGAGTGGATAGATTTTAGTTGGGATAGTCGTTCAACATTCTACAAGAACAACTTACCATGGACTATGATTTCTCTGAAACCATGATAGATTTCAAATCGATCCTGACCAAGATGAGTCTGTGGTGTGACATAATTTTTGTTGAGTGGATAGATTTTAGTTGGGGTAGTCGTTCAACATTCTACAAGAACAACTTACCATGGAGTATGATTTCTCTGAAACGATGATAGATTTCAAATCGATCCTGACCAAGATGAGTCTGTAGCGTGAAATAATTTTTGTTGAGTGGATAGATTTTAGTTGGGATAGTCGTTCAACATTCTACAAGAACAACTTACCATGGAGTATGATTTCTCTGAAATAATTTTTGTTGAGTGGATAGATTTTAGTTGGGGTAGTCGTTCAACATTCTACAAGAACAACTTACCATGGACTATGATTTCTCTGAAACCATGATAGATTTCAAATCGATCCTGACCAAGATGAGTCTGTGGTGTGACATAATTTTTGTTGAGTGGATAGATTTTAGTTGGGGTAGTCGTTCAACATTCTACAAGAACAACTTACCATGGAGTATGATTTCTCTGAAACGATGATAGATTTCAAATCGATCCTGACCAAGATGAGTCTGTGGTGTGAAATAATTTTTGTTGAGTGGATAGATTTTAGTTCGGGTAGTCGTTCAACATTCTACAAGAACAACTTAAAATGGACTATGATTTCTCTGAAACCATGATAGATTTCAAATCGATCCTGACCAAGATGAGTCTGTGGTGTGACATAATTTTTGTTGAGTGGATAGATTTTAGTTGGGATAGTCGTTCAACATTTTACAAGAACAACGAACCATGGACTATGATTTCTCTGAAACCATGATAGATTTCAAATCGATCCTGACCAAGATGAGTCTGTGGTGTGAAATAATTTTTGTTGATTGGATAGATTTTAGTTGGGATAGTCGTTCAACATTCTACAAGAACAACTTACCATGGAGTATGATTTCTCTGAAATAATTTTTGTTGAGTGGATAGATTTTAGTTGGGATAGTCGTTCAACATTCTACAAGAACAACTTACCATGGAGTATGATTTCTCTGAAACCATGATAGATTTCAAATCGATCCTGACCAAGATGAGTCTGTGGTGTGAAATAATTTTTGTTGATTGGATAGATTTTAGTTGGGGTAGTCGTTCAACATGTTCAACCATGGAGTATGATTTCTCTGAAATAATTTTTGTTGAGTGGATAGATTTTAGTTGGGGTAGTCGTTCAACATTTTACAAGAACAACGAACCATGGACTATGATTTCTCTGAAACCATGATAGATTTCAAATCGATCCTGACCAAGATGAGTCTGTGGTGTGAAATAATTTTTGTTGAGTGGATAGATTTTAGTTAGGGGTAGTCGCTCAACATTCTACAAGAACAACTTACCATGGAGTATGATTTCTCTGAAATAATTTTTGTTGAGTGGATAGATTTTAGTTGGGGTAGTCGTTCAACATTCTACAAGAACAACTTACCATGGAGTATGATTTCTCTGAACTAATTTTTGTTGAGTGGATAGATTTTAGTTGGGATAGTCGTTCAACATTCTACAAGAACAACTTACCATGCAGTATGATTTCTCTGAAACCATGATAGATTTCAAATCGATCCTGACCAAGATGAGTCTGTAGCGTGAAATAATTTTTGTTGAGTGGATAGATTTTAGTTGGGATAGTCGTTCAACATTCTACAAGAACAACTTACCATGGAGTATGATTTCTCTGAAATAATTTTTGTTGAGTGGATAGATTTTAGTTGGGATAGTCGTTCAACATTCTACAAGAACAACTTACCATGGAGTATGATTTCTCTGAAACCATGATAGATTTCAAATCGATCCTGACCAAGATGAGTCTGTGGTGTGAAATAATTTTTGTTGATTGGATAGATTTTAGTTGGGGTAGTCGTTCAACATTCTACAAGAACAACTTACCATGGAGTATGATTTCTCTGAAATAATTTTTGTTGAGTGGATAGATTTTAGTTAGGGTAGTCGTTCAACATTCTACAAGAACAACTTACCATGGAGAATGATTTCTCTGAAACCATGATAGATATCAAATCGATCCTGACCAAGATGAGTCTGTGGTGTGAAATAATTTTTGTTGATTGGATAGATTTTAGTTGGGGTAGTCGTTCAACATTCTACAAGAACAACTTACCATGGAGTATGATTTCTCTGAAATAATTTTTGTTGAGTGGATAGATTTTAGTTAGGGTAGTCGTTCAACATTCTACAAGAACAACTTACCATGGAGAATGATTTCTCTGAAACCATGATAGATATCAAATCGATCCTGACCAAGATGAGTCTGTGGTGTGAAATAATTTTTGTTGATTGGATAGATTTTAGTTGGGGTAGTCGTTCAACATTCTACAAGAACAACTTACCATGGAGTATGATTTCTCTGAAATAATTTTTGTTGAGTGGATAGATTTTAGTTGGGATAGTCGTTCAACATTCTACAAGAATGATTATTTCTCTGAAATAATTTTTGTTGAGTGGATAGATTTTAGTTGGGATAGTCGTTCAACATTCTACAAGAACAACGAACCATGGAGTATGATTTCTCTAAAACCATGATAGATTTCAAATGGATTCTGACCAAGATGAGTGTGAAATAATTTTTGTTGAGTGGATAGATTTTAGTTAGGGGTAGTCGTTCAACATTCTACAAGAACAACGAAAGATGGAGTCTGATTTCTCTGAAATAATTTTTGTTGAGTGGATAGATTTTAGTTGGGGTAGTCGTTCAACCTTCTACAAGAACAACTTACCATGGAGTATGATTTCTCTGAAATAATTTTTGTTGAGTGGATAGATTTTAGTTGGGGTAGTCGTTCAATATTCTACCAGAACAACGAACCATGGAGTATGATTTCTCTGAAATAATTTTTGTTGAGTGGATAGATTTTAGTTGGGATAGTCGTTCAACATTCTACAAGAACAACGAACCATGGAGTATGATTTCTCTGAAACCATTATAGATTTCAAATGGATTCTGACCGAGATGAGTCTGTGGTGTGAAATAATTTTTGTTGAGTGGATAGATTTTAGTTAGGGGTAGTCGTTCAACATTCTACAAGAACAACGAACCATGGAGTATGATTTCTCTGAAATAATTTTTGTTGAGTGGATAGATTTTAGTTGGGATAGTCGTTCAACATTTTACAAGAACAACGAACCATGGAGTATGATTTCTCTGAAACCATGATAGATTTCAAATCGATCCTGACCAAGATGAGTCTGTGGTGTGACATAATTTTTGTTGAGTGGATAGATTTTAGTTAGGGGTAGTCGTTCAACATTCTACAAGAACAACGAACCATGGAGTATGATTTCTCTGAAATAATTTTTGTTGAGTGGATAGATTTTAGTTGGGGTAGTCGTTCAATATTCTACCAGAACAACGAACCATGGAGTATGATTTCTCTGAAATAATTTTTGTTGAGTGGATAGATTTTAGTTGGGATAGTCGTTCAACATTCTACAAGAACAACGAACCATGGAGTATGATTTCTCTAAAACCATGATAGATTTCAAATGGATTCTGACCAAGATGAGTCTGTGGTGTGAAATAATTTTTGTTGAGTGGATAGATTTTAGTTAGGGGTAGTCGTTCAACATTCTACAAGAACAACGAACCATGGAGTATGATTTCTCTGAAATAATTTTTGTTGAGTGGATAGATTTTAGTTGGGATAGTCGTTCAACATTTTACAAGAACAACGAACCATGGAGTATGATTTCTCTGAAACCATGATAGATTTCAAATCGATCCTGACCAAGATGAGTCTGTGGTGTGACATAATTTTTGTTGAGTGGATAGATTTTAGTTGGGGTAGTCGTTCAACATTCTACAAGAACAACTTACCATGGAGTATGATTTCTCTGAAACGATGATAGATTTCAAATCGATCCTGACCAAGATGAGTCTGTGGTGTGAAATAATTTTTGTTGAGTGGATAGATTTTAGTTCGGGTAGTCGTTCAACATTCTACAAGAACAACTTAAAATGGACTATGATTTCTCTGAAACCATGATAGATTTCAAATCGATCCTGACCAAGATGAGTCTGTGGTGTGAAATAATTTTTGTTGAGTGAATAGATTTTAGTTGGGATAGTCGTTCAACATTCTACAAGAACAACTTACCATGGAGTATGATTTCTCTGAAATAATTTTTGTTGAGTGGATAGATTTTAGTTGGGATAGTCGTTCAACATTCTACAAGAACAACGAACTATGGAGTATGATTTCTCTGAAACCATGATAGATTTCAAATCGATCCTGACCAAGATGAGTCTGTGGTGTGAAATAATTTTTGTTGAGTGGATAGATTTTAGTTGGGATAGTCGTTCAACATTCTACAAGAACAACGAACCATGGAGTATGATTTCTCTAAAACCATGATAGATTTCAAATTTATTCTGACCAAGATGAGTCTGTGGTGTGAAATAATTTTTGTTGAGTGGATAGATTTTAGTTAGGGGTAGTCGTTCAACATTCTACAAGAACAACGAACCATGGAGTCTGATTTCTCTGAAATAATTTTTGTTGAGTGGATAGATTTTAGTTGGGGTAGTCGTTCAACCTTCTACAAGAACAACTTACCATGGAGTATGATTTCTCTGAAATAATTTTTGTTGAGTGGATAGATGTTAGTTGGGATAGTCGTTCAACATTCTACAAGAACAACTTACCATGGAGTATGATTTCTCTGAAATAATTTTTGTTGAGTGGATAGATTTTAGTTGGGATAGTCGTTCAACATTCTACAAGAACAACTTACCATAGAGTATGATTTCTCTGAAACCATGATAGATTTCAAATCGATCCTGACCAAGATGAGTCTGTGGTGTGAAATAATTTTTGTTGATTGGATAGATTTTAGTTGGGGTAGTCGTTCAACATGTTCAACCATGGAGTATGATTTCTCTGAAATAATTTTTGTTGAGTGGATAGATTTTAGTTGGGGTAGTCGTTCAACATTTTACAAGAACAACGAACCATGGACTATGATTTCTCTGAAACCATGATAGATTTCAAATCGATCCTGACCAAGATGAGTCTGTGGTGTGAAATAATTTTTGTTGAGTGGATAGATTTTAGTTAGGGGTAGTCGCTCAACATTCTACAAGAACAACTTACCATGGAGTATGATTTCTCTGAAATAATTTTTGTTGAGTGGATAGATTTTAGTTGGGGTAGTCGTTCAACATTCTACAAGAACAACTTACCATGGAGTATGATTTCTCTGAACTAATTTTTGTTGAGTGGATAGATTTTAGTTGGGATATTCGTTCAACATTCTACAAGAACAACTTACCATGCAGTAAGATTTCTCTGAAACCATGATAGATTTCAAATCGATCCTGACCAAGATGAGTCTGTAGTGTGAAATAATTTTTGTTGAGTGGATAGATTTTAGTTGGGATAGTCGTTCAACATTCTACAAGAACAACTTACCATGGAGTATGATTTCTCTGAAATAATTTTTGTTGAGTTAATAGATTTTAGTTGGGATAGTCGTTCAACATTCTACAAGAACAACTTACCATGGAGTATGATTTCTCTGAAACCATGATAGATTTCAAATCGATCCTGACCAAGATGAGTCTGTGGTGTGAAATAATTTTTGTTGATTGGATAGATTTTAGTTGGGGTAGTCGTTCAACATTCTACAAGAACAACTTACCATGGAGTATGATTTCTCTGAAATAATTTTTGTTGAGTGGATAGATTTTAGTTAGGGTAGTCGTTCAACATTCTACAAGAACAACTTACCATGGAGTATGATTTCTCTGAAACCATGATAGATTTCAAATCGATCCTGACCAAGATGAGTCTGTGGTGTGAAATAATTTTTGTTGAGTGGATAGATTTTAGTTGGGATAGTCGTTCAACATTCTACAAGAATGATTATTTCTCTGAAATAATTTTTGTTGAGTGGATAGATTTTAGTTGGGATAGTCGTTCAACATTCTACAAGAACAACTTACCATGGAGTATGATTTCTCTGAAACCATGATAGATTTCAAATCGATCCTGACCAAGATGAGTCTGTGGTGTGAAATAATTTTTGTTGAGTGGATAGATTTTAGTTGGGGTAGTCGTTCAACATTCTACAAGAACAACTTACCATGGACTATGATTTCTCTGAAACCATGATAGATTTCAAATCGATCCTGACCAAGATGAGTCTGTGGTGTGAAATAATTTTTGTTGGGTGGATAGATTTTAGTTAGGGGTAGGCGTTCAACATTCTACAAGAACAACTTACCATGGACTATGATTTCTCTGAAACCATGATAGATTTCAAATCGATCCTGACCAAGATGAGTCTGTGGTGTGAAATAATTTTTGTTGAGTGGATAGATTTTAGTTGGGGTAGTCGTTCAACATTCTACAAGAACAACTAACCATGGAGTTTGATTTCTCTGAAATAATTTTTGTTGAGTGGATAGATTTTAGTTGGGGTAGTCGTTCAACATTTTACAAGAACAACGAACCATGGACTATGATTTCTCTGAAACCATGATAGATTTCAAATTGATCCTGACCAAGATGAGTCTGTGGTGTGAAATAATTTTTGTTGAGTGGATAGATTTTAGTTAGGGGTAGTCGCTCAACATTCTACAAGAACAACTTACCATGGAGTAAGATTTCTCTGAAATAATTTTTGTTGAGTGGATAGATTTTAGTTGGGGTAGTCGTTCAACATTCTACAAGAACAACTTACCATGGAGTATGATTTCTCTGAAATAATTTTTGTTGAGTGGATAGATTTTAGTTGGGATAGTCGTTCAACATTCTACAAGAACAACTTACCATGCAGTATGATTTCTCTGAAACCATGATAGATTTCAAATCGATTCTGACCAAGATGAGTCTGTGGTGTGAAATAATTTTTGTTGAGTGGATAGATTTTAGTTGGGGTAGTCGTTCAACATTCTACAAGAACAACTTACCATGGAGTATGATTTCTCTGAAATAATTTTTGTTGAGTGGATAGATTTTAGTTGGGATAGTCGTTCAACATTCTCCAAGAACAACTTACCATGGAGTATGATTTCTCTGAAACCATGATAGATTTCAAATCGATCCCGACGAAGATGAGTCTGTGGCGTGAAATAATTTTTGTTGAGTGGATAGATTTTAGTTGGGATAGTCGTTCAACATTCTACAAGAATGATTATTTATCTGAAATAATTTTTGTTGAGTGGATAGATTTTAGTTGGGGTAGTCGTTCAACAATCTACAAGAACAACTTACCATGGACTATGATTTCTCTGAAACCATGATAGATTTCAAATCGATCCTGACCAAGACGAGTCTGTGGTGTGAAATAATTTTTGTTGAGTGGATAGATTTTAGTTGGGGTAGTCGTTCAACATTCTACAAGAACAACTTACCATGGACTATGATTTCTCTGAAACCATGATAGATTTCAAATCGATCCTGACCAAGATGAGTCTGTGGTGTGAAATAATTTTTGTTGGGTGGATAGATTTTAGTTAGGGGTAGGCGTTCAACATTCTACAAGAACAACTTACCATGGACTATGATTTCTCTGAAACCATGATAGATTTCAAATCGATCCTGACCAAGATGAGTCTGTGGTGTGAAATAATTTTTGTTGAGTGGATAGATTTTAGTTGGGGTAGTCGTTCAACATTCTACAAGAACAACTTACCATGGAGTTTGATTTCTCTGAAATAATTTTTGTTGAGTGGATAGATTTTAGTTGGGGTAGTCGTTCAACATTTTACAAGAACAACGAACCATGGACTATGATTTCTCTGAAACCATGATAGATTTCAAATTGATCCTGACCAAGATGAGTCTGTGGTGTGAAATAATTTTTGTTGAGTGGATAGATTTTAGTTAGGGGTAGTCGCTCAACATTCTACAAGAACAACTTACCATGGAGTATGATTTCTCTGAAATAATTTTTGTTGAGTGGATAGATTTTAGTTGGGGTAGTCGTTCAACATTCTACAAGAACAACTTACCATGGAGTATGATTTCTCTGAAATAATTTTTGTTGAGTGGATAGATTTTAGTTGGGATAGTCGTTCAACATTCTACAAGAACAACTTACCATGCAGTATGATTTCTCTGAAACCATGATAGATTTCAAATCGATCCTGACCAAGATGAGTCTGTGGTGTGAAATAATTTTTGTTGAGTGGATAGATTTTAGTTGGGGTAGTCGTTCAACATTCTACAAGAACAACGAACCATGGAGTATGATTTCTCTGAAATAATTTTTGTTGAGTGGATAGATTTTAGTTGGGATAGTCGTTCAACATTCTCCAAGAACAACTTACCATGGAGTATGATTTCTCTGAAATAATTTTTGTTGAGTGGATAGATTTTAGTTGGGGTAGTCGTTCAACATTCTACAAGAACAACTTACCATGGAGTATGATTTCTCTGAAACCATGATAGATTTCAAATCGATCCTGACCAAGATGAGTCTGTGGTGTGAAATAATTTTTGTTGAGTGGATAGATTTTAGTTAGGGGTAGTCGTTCAACATTCTACAAGAACAACTTACCATGGAGTATGATTTCTCTGAAACCATAATAGATTTCAAATCGATCCTGACCAAGATGAGTCTGTGGTGTGAAATAATTTTTGTTGAGTGGATAGATTTTAGTTGGGATAGTCGTTCAACATTCTACAAGAACAACGAACCATGGAGTATGATTTCTCTGAAATAATTTTTGTTGAGTGGATAGATTTTAGTTGGGGTAGTCGTTCAACATTTTACAAGAACAACGAACCATGGAGTGTGATTTCTCTGAAACCATAATAGATTTCAAATCGATCCTGACCAAGATGAGTCTGTGGTGTGAAATAATTTTTGTTGAGTGGATAGATTTTAGTTGGGGTAGTCGTTCAACATTCTACAAGAACAACTTACCATGGAGTATGATTTGTCTGAAATAATTTTTGTTGAGTGGATAGATTTTAGTTGGGGTAGTCGTTCAACATTCTACAAGAACAACTTACCATGGACTATGATTTCTCTGAAACCATGATAGATTTCAAATTGATCCTGAAAAAGATGAGTCTGTGGTGTGAAAAAATTTTTGTTGAGTGGATAGATTTTAGTTGGGGTAGTCGTTCAACATTCTACAAGAACAACGAACCATGGAGTATGATTTTTCTGAAATAATTTTTGTTGAGTGGATAGATTTTAGTTGGGATAGTCGTTCAACATTCTACAAGAACAACGAACCATGGACTATGATTTCTCTGAAAAAATGATAGATTTCAAATCGTCCTGACCATGTGAGTCTGTTTTGTGAAATAATTTTTGTTGAGTGGATAGATTTTAGTTGGGGTAGTCGTTCAACATTCTACAAGAACAACTTACCATGGAGTATGATTTCTCTGAAATAATTTTTGTTGAGTGGATAGATTTTAGTTGGGATAGTCGTTCAACATTCTACAAGAACAACTTACCATGGAGTATGATTTCTCTGAAACCATGATAGATTTCAAATCGATCCTGACCAAGATGAGTCTGTGGTGTGAAATAATTTTTGTTGAGTGGATAGATTTTAGTTGGGGTAGTCGTTCAACATTCTACAAGAACAACTTACCATGGACTATGATTTCTCTGAAACCATGATAGATTTCAAATTGATCCTGACCAAGATGAGTCTGTGGTGTGAAATAATTTTTGTTGAGTGGATAGATTTTAGTTGGGGTAGTCGTTCAACATTCTACAAGAACAACTTACCATGGAGTATGATTTCTCTGAAATAATTTTTGTTGAGTGGATAGATTTTAGTTGGGGTAGTCGTTCAACATTCTACAAGAACAACTTACCATCGAGTATGATTTCGCTGAAATAATTTTTGTTGAGTGGATAGATTTTAGTTGGGGTAGTCGTTCAACATTCTACAAGAACAACTTACCATGGAGTATGATTTCTCTGAAACCATGATAGATTTCAAATCGATCCTGACCAAGCTGAGTCTGTGGTGTGAAATAATTTTTGTTGAGTGGATAGATTTTAGTTAGGGGTAGTCGTTCAACATTCTACAAGAACAACTTACCATGGACTATGATTTCTCTGAAACCATGATAGATTTCAAATCGATCCTGACCAAGATGAGTCTGTGGTTTGAAATAATTTTTGTTGAGTGGATAGATTTTAGTTGGGGTAGTCGTTCAACATTCTACAAGAGCAACTTACCATGGAGTATGATTTCTCTGAAATAATTTTTGTTGAGTGGATAGATTTTAGTTGGGGTAGTCGTTCAACATTCTACAAGAACAACTTACCATGGAGTATGATTTCTCTGAAATAATTTTTGTTGAGTGGATAGATTTTAGTTGGGGTAGTCGTTCAACATTCTACAAGAACAGCTTACCATGGACTATGATTTCTCTGAAACCATGATAGATTTCAAATCGATCCTGACCAAGATGAGTCTGTGGTGTGAAATAATTTTTGTTGAGTGGATAGATTTTAGTTGGGGTAGTCGTTCAACATTCTACAAGAGCAACTTACCATGGAGTATGATTTCTCTGAAATAATTTTTGTTGAGTGGATAGATTTTAGTTGGGATAGTCGTTCAACATTCTACAAGAACAACTTACCATGGAGTATGATTTCTCTGAAATAATTTTTGTTGAGTGGATAGCTTTTAGTTGGGATAGTCGTTCCACATTTTACAAGAACAACTTACCATGGAGTATGATTTCTCTGAAATAATTTTTGTTGAGTGGATAGATTTTAGTTGGGATAGTCGTTCAACATTTTACAAGAACAACGAACCATGGAGTATGATTTCTCTGAAACCATGATAGATTTCAAATCGATCCTGACCAAGATGAGTCTGTGGTGTGAAATAATTTTTGTTGAGTGGATAGATTTTAGTTGGCTTAGTCGTTCAACATTCTACAAGAACAACTTACCATGGAGTATGATTTCTCTGAAATAATTTTTGTTGAGTGGATAGCTTTTAGTTGGGATAGTCGTTCCACATTTTACAAGAACAACTTACCATGGAGTATGATTTCTCTGAAATAATTTTTGTTGAGTGGATAGATTTTAGTTGGGATAGTCGTTCAACATTTTACAAGAACAACGAACCATGGAGTATGATTTCTCTGAAACCATGATAGATTTCAAATCGATCCTGACCAAGATGAGTCTGTGGTGTGAAATAATTTTTGTTGAGTGGATAGATTTTAGTTGGGGTAGTCGTTCCACATTTTACAAGAAAAACTTACCATGGAGTATGATTTCTCTGAAATAATTTTTGTTGAGTGGATAGATTTTAGTTGGGATAGTCGTTCAACATTTTACAAGAACAACGAACCATGGAGTATGATTTCTCTGAAACCATAATAGATTTCAAATCGATCCTGACCAAGATGAGTCTGTGGTGTGAAATAATTTTTGTTGAGTGGATAGATTTTAGTTGGGGTAGTCGTTCAACATTCTACAAGAACAACGAACCATGGAGTATGATTTCTCTGAAATAATTTTTGTTGAGTGGATAGATTTTAGTTTTGATAGTCGTTCAACATTTTACAAGAACAACGAACCATCTAGTATGATTTCTCTGAAACCATGATAGATTTCAAATCGATCCTGACCAAGATGAGTCTGTGGTGTGAAATAATTTTTGTTGAGTGGATAGATTTTAGTTGGGGTAGTCGTTCAACATTCTACAAGAACAACTTACCATGGAGTATGATTTCTCTGAAACCATGATAGATTTCAAATCGATCCTGACCAAGATGAGTCTGTGGTGTGAAATAATTTTTGTTGAGTGGATAGATTTTAGTTGGGGTAGTCGTTCAACATTCTACAAGAGCAACTTACCATGGAGTATGATTTCTCTGAAACCATGATAGATTTCAAATCGATCCTGACCAAGATGAGTCTGTGGTGTGAAATAATTTTTGTTGAGTGGATAGATTTTAGTTGGGGTAGTCGTTCAACATTCTACAAGAACAACGAACCATGGAGTATGATTTCTCTGAAATAATTTTTGTTGAGTGGATAGATTTTAGTTGGGGTAGTCGTTCAACATTCTACAAGAACAACTTACCATGGACTATGATTTCTCTGAAACCATGATAGATTTCAAATCGATCCTGACCAAGATGAGTCTGTGGTGTGAAATAATTTTTGTTGAGTGGATAGATTTTAGTTGGGGTAGTCGTTCAACATTCTACAAGAGCAACTTACCATGGAGTATGATTTCTCTGAAATAATTTTTGTTGAGTGGATAGATTTTAGTTGGGATAGTCGTTCAACATTCTACAAGAACAACTTACCATGGAGTATGATTTCTCTGAAATAATTTTTGTTGAGTGGATAGCTTTTAGTTGGGATAGTCGTTCCACATTTTACAAGAACAACTTACCATGGAGTATGATTTCTCTGAAATAATTTTTGTTGAGTGGATAGATTTTAGTTGGGATAGTCGTTCAACATTTTACAAGAACAACGAACCATGGAGTATGATTTCTCTGAAACCATGATAGATTTCAAATCGATCCTGACCAAGATGAGTCTGTGGTGTGAAATAATTTTTGTTGAGTTAATAGATTTTAGTTGGGGTAGTCGTTCAACATTCTACAAGAACAACGAACCATGGAGTATGATTTCTCTGAAATAATTTTTGTTGAGTGGATAGATTTTAGTTGGGGTAGTCGTTCAACATTTTACAAGAACAACGAACCATGGAGTGTGATTTCTCTGAAACCATAATAGATTTCAAGTCGATCCTGACCAAGATGAGTCTGTGGTGTGAAATAATTTTTGTTGAGTGGATAGATTTTAGTTGGGGTAGTCGTTCAACAGTCTACAAGAACAACTTACCATGGAGTATGATTTCTCTGAAATAATTTTTGTTGAGTGGATAGATTTTAGTTTTGATAGTCGTTCAACATTTTACAAGAACAACGAACCATCTAGTATGATTTCTCTGAAACCATGATAGATTTCAAATCGATCCTGACCAAGATGAGTCTGTGGTGTGAAATAATTTTTGTTGAGTGGATAGATTTTAGTTGGGGTAGTCGTTCAACATTCTACAAGAACAACGAACCATGGAGTATGATTTCTCTGAAACCATGATAGATTTCAAATCGATCCTGACCAAGATGAGTCTGTGGTGTGAAATAATTTTTGTTGAGTGGATAGATTTTAGTTGGGGTAGTCGTTCAACATTCTACAAGAGCAGCTTACCATGGAGTATGATTTCTCTGAAATAATTTTTGTTGAGTGGATAGATTTTAGTTGGGATAGTCGTTCAACATTCTACAAGAACAACTTACCATGGACTATGATTTCTCTGAAACCATGATAGATTTCAAATCGATCCTGACCAAGATGAGTCTGTGGTGTGAAATAATTTTTGTTGAGTGGATAGATTTTAGTTGGGGTAGTCGTTCAACATTCTACAAGAGCAACTTACCATGGAGTATGATTTCTCTGAAATAATTTTTGTTGAGTGGATAGATTTTAGTTGGGATAGTCGTTCAACATTCTACAAGAACAACTTACCATGGAGTATGATTTCTCTGAAATAATTTTTGTTGAGTGGATAGATTTTAGTTGGGATAGTCGTTCCACATTTTACAAGAACAACTTACCATGGAGTATGATTTCTCTGAAATAATTTTTGTTGAGTGGATAGATTTTAGTTGGGATAGTCGTTCAACATTCTACAAGAACAACGAACCATGGAGTATGATTTCTCTGAAACCATGATAGATTTCAAATCGATCCTGACCAAGATGAGTCTGTGGTGTGAAATAATTTTTGTTGAGTGGATAGATTTTAGTTGGGGTAGTCGTTCAACATTCTACAAGAACAACGAACCATGGAGTATGATTTCTCTGAAATAATTTTTGTTGAGTGGATAGATTTTAGTTGGGATAGTCGTTCAACATTCTCCAAGAACAACTTACCATGGAGTATGATTTCTCTGAAATAATTTTTGTTGAGTGGATAGATTTTAGTTGGGGTAGTCGTTCAACATTCTACAAGAACAACTTACCATGGAGTATGATTTCTCTGAAACCATGATAGATTTCAAATCGATCCTGACCAAGATGAGTCTGTGGTGTGAAATAATTTTTGTTGAGTGGATAGATTTTAGTTAGGGGTAGTCGTTCAACATTCTACAAGAACAACTTACCATGGAGTATGATTTCTCTGAAACCATGATAGATTTCAAATCGATCCTGACCAAGATGAGTCTGTGGTGTGAAATAATTTTTGTTGAGTGGATAGATTTTAGTTGGGGTAGTCGTTCAACATTCTACAAGAACAACGAACCATGGAGTATGATTTCTCTGAAATAATTTTTGTTGAGTGGATAGATTTTAGTTGGGATAGTCGTTCAACATTCTACAAGAACAACGAACCATGGAGTATGATTTCTCTGAAATAATTTTTGTTGAGTGGATAGATTTTAGTTGGGGTAGTCGTTCAACATTTTACAAGAACAACGAACCATGGAGTGTGATTTCTCTGAAACCATAATAGATTTCAAATCGATCCTGACCAAGATGAGTCTGTGGTGTGAAATAATTTTTGTTGAGTGGATAGATTTTAGTTGGGGTAGTCGTTCAACATTCTACAAGAACAACTTACCATGGAGTATGATTTGTCTGAAATAATTTTTGTTGAGTGGATAGATTTTAGTTGGGGTAGTCGTTCAACATTCTACAAGAACAACTTACCATGGACTATGATTTCTCTGAAACCATGATAGATTTCAAATTGATCCTGAAAAAGATGAGTCTGTGGTGTGAAAAAATTTTTGTTGAGTGGATAGATTTTAGTTGGGGTAGTCGTTCAACATTCTACAAGAACAACGAACCATGGAGTATGATTTTTCTGAAATAATTTTTGTTGAGTGGATAGATTTTAGTTGGGATAGTCGTTCAACATTCTACAAGAACAACGAACCATGGACTATGATTTCTCTGAAAAAATGATAGATTTCAAATCGTCCTGACCATGTGAGTCTGTTTTGTGAAATAATTTTTGTTGAGTGGATAGATTTTAGTTGGGGTAGTCGTTCAACATTCTACAAGAACAACTTACCATGGAGTATGATTTCTCTGAAATAATTTTTGTTGAGTGGATAGATTTTAGTTGGGATAGTCGTTCAACATTCTACAAGAACAACTTACCATGGAGTATGATTTCTCTGAAACCATGATAGATTTCAAATCGATCCTGACCAAGATGAGTCTGTGGTGTGAAATAATTTTTGTTGAGTGGATAGATTTTAGTTGGGGTAGTCGTTCAACATTCTACAAGAACAACTTACCATGGACTATGATTTCTCTGAAACCATGATAGATTTCAAATTGATCCTGACCAAGATGAGTCTGTGGTGTGAAATAATTTTTGTTGAGTGGGTAGATTTTAGTTGGGGTAGTCGTTCAACATTCTACAAGAACAACTTACCATGGAGTATGATTTCTCTGAAATAATTTTTGTTGAGTGGATAGATTTTAGTTGGGGTAGTCGTTCAACATTCTACAAGAACAACTTACCATCGAGTATGATTTCGCTGAAATAATTTTTGTTGAGTGGATAGATTTTAGTTGGGGTAGTCGTTCAACATTCTACAAGAACAACTTACCATGGAGTATGATTTCTCTGAAACCATGATAGATTTCAAATCGATCCTGACCAAGCTGAGTCTGTGGTGTGAAATAATTTTTGTTGAGTGGATAGATTTTAGTTGGGGTAGTCGTTCAACATTCTACAAGAACAACTTACCATGGACTATGATTTCTCTGAAACCATGATAGATTTCAAATCGATCCTGACCAAGATGAGTCTGTGGTTTGAAATAATTTTTGTTGAGTGGATAGATTTTAGTTGGGGTAGTCGTTCAACATTCTACAAGAGCAACTTACCATGGAGTATAATTTCTCTGAAATAATTTTTGTTGAGTGGATAGATTTTAGTTGGGGTAGTCGTTCAACATTCTACAAGAACAACTTACCATGGAGTATGATTTCTCTGAAATAATTTTTGTTGAGTGGATAGATTTTAGTTGGGGTAGTCGTTCAACATTCTACAAGAACAACTTACCATGGACTATGATTTCTCTGAAACCATGATAGATTTCAAATCGATCCTGACCAAGATGAGTCTGTGGTGTGAAATAATTTTTGTTGAGTGGATAGATTTTAGTTGGGGTAGTCGTTCAACATTCTACAAGAGCAACTTACCATGGAGTATGATTTCTCTGAAATAATTTTTGTTGAGTGGATAGATTTTAGTTGGGATAGTCGTTCAACATTCTACAAGAACAACTTACCATGGAGTATGATTTCTCTGAAATAATTTTTGTTGAGTGGATAGCTTTTAGTTGGGATAGTCGTTCCACATTTTACAAGAACAACTTACCATGGAGTATGATTTCTCTGAAATAATTTTTGTTGAGTGGATAGATTTTAGTTGGGATAGTCGTTCAACATTTTATAAGAACAACGAACCATGGAGTATGATTTCTCTGAAACCATGATAGATTTCAAATCGATCCTGACCAAGATGAGTCTGTGGTGTGAAATAATTTTTGTTGAGTGGATAGATTTTAGTTGGGGTAGTCGTTCAACATTCTACAAGAACAACGAACCATGGAGTATGATTTCTCTGAAATAATTTTTGTTGAGTGGATAGACACGAACCATGGAGTGTGATTTCTCTGAAACCATAATAGATTTCAAATCGATCCTGACCAAGATGAGTCTGTGGTGTGAAATAATTTTTGTTGAGTGGATAGATTTTAGTTGGGGTAGTCGTTCAACATTCTACAAGAACAACTTACCATGGAGTATGATTTCTCTGAAATAATTTTTGTTGAGTGGATAGATTTTAGTTTTGATAGTCGTTCAACATTTTACAAGAACAACGAACCATCTAGTATGATTTCTCTGAAACCATGATAGATTTCAAATCGATCCTGACCAAGATGAGTCTGTGGTGTGAAATAATTTTTGTTGAGTGGATAGATTTTAGTTGGGGTAGTCGTTCAACATTCTACAAGAACAACTTACCATGGAGTATGATTTCTCTGAAACCATGATAGATTTCAAATCGATCCTGACCAAGATGAGTCTGTGGTGTGAAATAATTTTTGTTGAGTGGATAGATTTTAGTTGGGGTAGTCGTTCAACATTCTACAAGAGCAACTTACCATGGAGTATGATTTCTCTGAAACCATGATAGATTTCAAATCGATCCTGACCAAGATGAGTCTGTGGTGTGAAATAATTTTTGTTGAGTGGATAGATTTTAGTTGGGGTAGTCGTTCAACATTCTACAAGAACAACTTACCATGGAGTATGATTTCTCTGAAATAATTTTTGTTGAGTGGATAGATTTTAGTTGGGGTAGTCGTTCAACATTCTACAAGAACAACTTACCATGGACTATGATTTCTCTGAAACCATGATAGATTTCAAATCGATCCTGACCAAGATGAGTCTGTGGTGTGAAATAATTTTTGTTGAGTGGATAGATTTTAGTTGGGGTAGTCGTTCAACATTCTACAAGAGCAACTTACCATGGAGTATGATTTCTCTGAAATAATTTTTGTTGAGTGGATAGATTTTAGTTGGGATAGTCGTTCAACATTCTACAAGAACAACTTACCATGGAGTATGATTTCTCTGAAATAATTTTTGTTGAGTGGATAGCTTTTAGTTGGGATAGTCGTTCCACATTTTACAAGAACAACTTACCATGGAGTATGATTTCTCTGAAATAATTTTTGTTGAGTGGATAGATTTTAGTTGGGATAGTCGTTCAACATTTTACAAGAACAACGAACCATGGAGTATGATTTCTCTGAAACCATGATAGATTTCAAATCGATCCTGACCAAGATGAGTCTGTGGTGTGAAATAATTTTTGTTGAGTGGATAGATTTTAGTTGGGGTAGTCGTTCAACATTCTACAAGAACAACTTAACATGGAGTATGATTTCTCTGAAATAATTTTTGTTGAGTGGATAGATTTTAGTTTTGATAGTCGTTCAACATGTTACAAGAACAACGAACCATGGAGTATGATTTCTCTGAAACCATGATAGATTTCAAATCGATCCTGACCAAGATGAGTCTGTGGTGTGAAATAATTTTTGTTGAGTGGATAGATTTTAGTTGGGGTAGTCGTTCAACATTCTACAAGAACAACTTACCATGGAGTATGATTTCTCTGAAACCATGATAGATTTCAAATCGATCCTGACCAAGATGAGTGTGTGGTGTGAAATGATTTTTGTTGAGTGGATAGATTTTAGTTAGGGGTAGTCGTTCAACATTCTACAAGAACAACTTACCATGGAGTATGATTTCTCTGAAATAATTTTTTTGAGTGGATAGATTTTAGTTGGGGTAGTCGTTCAACATTCTACAAGAACAACGAACCATGCAGTATGATTTCTCTGAAACCATGATAGATTTCAAATCGATCCTGACCAAGATGAGTCTGTGGTGTGAAATAATTTTTGTTGAGTGGATAGATTTTAGTTGGGGTAGTCGTTCAACATTCTACAAGAACATCGAACCATGGAGTATGATTTCTCTGAAACCATGATAGATTTCAAATCGATCCTGACCAAGATGAGTCTGTGGTGTGAAATAATTTTTGTTGAGTGGATAGATTTTAGTTGGGGTAGTCGTTCAACATTCTACAAGAACAACTTACCATGGACTATGATTTCTCTGAAACCATGATAGATTTCAAATCGATCCTGACCAAGATGAGTTTGTGGTGTGAAATTATTTTTGTTGAGTGGATAGATTTTACTTGTTGTAGTCGTTCAACATTCTACAAGAACAACTTACCATGGACTATGATTTCTCTGAAACCATGATAGATTTCAAATCGATCCTGACCAAGATGAGTCTGTGGTGTGAAATAATTTTTGTTGAGTGGATAGATTTTAGTTAGGGGTAGTCGTTCAACATTCTACAAGCACAACTAAACATGGAGTATGATTTCTCTGAAATAATTTTTGTTGAGTGGATAGATTTTAGTTGGGATAGTCATTCAACATTCTACAAGAACAACTTACCATACAGTATGATTTCTCTGAAATAATTTTTGTTGAGTGGATAGATTTTAGTTGGGATAGTCGTTCAACATTCTACAAGAACAACGAATCATGGAGTATGATTTCTCTGAAACCATGATAGATTTCAAATCGATCCTGACCAAGATGAGTCTGTGGTGTGAAATAATTTTTGTTGAGTGGATAGATTTTAGTTAGGGGTAGTCGTACAACATTCTACAAGAACAACTTACCATGGAGTATGATTTCTCTGAAATAATTTTTGTTGAGTGGATAGATTTTAGTTGGGATAGTCGTTCAACATTCTACAAGAACAACTTACCATGGAGTATGATTTCTCTGAAACCATAATAGATTTCAAATCGATCCTGACCAAGATGAGTCTGTGGTGTGAAATAATTTTTGTTGAGTGGATAGATTTTAGTTGGGGTAGTCGTTCAACATTCTACAAGAACAACTTACCATGGAGTATGATTTCTCTGAAACCATGATAGATTTCAAATCGATCCTGACCAAGATGAGTCTGTGGTGTGAAATAATTTTTGTTGAGTGGATAGATTTTAGTTGGGGTAGTCGTTCAACATTCTACAAGAACAACGAACCATGGAGTATGATTTCTCTGAAATAATTTTTGTTGAGTGGATAGATTTTAGTTGGGGTAGTCGTTCAACATTCTACAAGAACAACTTACCATGGAGTATGATTTCTCTGAAACCATGATATATTTCAAATCGATCCTGACCAAGATGAGCCTGTGGTGTGAAATAATTTTGGTTGAGTGGATAGATTTTAGTTAGGGGTAGTCGTTCAACATTCTACAAGAACAACTTACCATGGAGTATGATTTCTCTGAAATAATTTTTGTTGAGTGGATAGATTTTAGTTGGGATAGTCGTTCAACATTCTACAAGAACAACGAACCATGGAGTATGATTTCTCTGAAACCATGATAGATTTCAAATCGATCCTGACCAAGATGAGTCTGTGGTGTGAAATAATTTTTGTTGAGTGGATAGATTTTAGTTGGGGTAGTCGTTCAACATTCTACAAGAACAACTTACCATGGAGTATGATTTCTCTGAAATAATTTTTGTTGAGTGGATAGATTTTAGTTGGGGTAGTCGTTCAACATTCTACAAGAACAACTTACCATGGAGTATGATTTCTCTGAAACCATGATAGATTTCAAATTGATCCTGACCAAGATGAGTCTGTGGTGTGAAATAATTTTTGTTGAGTGGGTAGATTTTAGTTGGGGTAGTCGTTCAACATTCTACAAGAACAACTTACCATGGAGTATGATTTCTCTGAAATAATTTTTGTTGAGTGGATAGATTTTAGTTGGGGTATTCGTTCAACATTCTACAAGAACAACTTACCATAGAGTATGATTTCGCTGAAATAATTTTTGTTGAGTGGATAGATTTTAGTTGGGGTAGTCGTTCAACATTCTACAAGAACAACTTACCATGGACTATGATTTCTCTGAAACCATGATAGATTTCAAATCGATCCTGACCAAGCTGAGTCTGTGGTGTGAAATAATTTTTGTTGAGTGGACAGATTTTAGTTGGGGTAGTCGTTCAACATTCTACAAGAACAACTTATCATGGACTATGATTTCTCTGAAACCATGATAGATTTCAAATCGATCCTGACCAAGATGAGTCTGTGGTGTGAAATAATTTTTGTTGAGTGGATAGATTTTAGTTGGGGTAGTCGTTCAACATTCTACAAGAACAACGAACCATGGAGTATGATTTCTCTGAAACCAGGATAGATTTCAAATCGATCCTGACCAAGCTGAGTCTGTGGTGTGAAATAATTTTTGTTGAGTGGATAGATTTTAGTTGGGATAGTCGTTCAACATTCTATAAGAACAACTTATAATGGAGTATGATTTCTCTGAAATAATTTTTGTTGAGTGTATAGATTTTAGTTGGGATAGTCGTTCAACATTCTACAAGAACAGCTTACCATGGAGTATGATTTCTCTGAAATAATTTTTGTTGAGTGGATAGATTTTAGTTGGGATAGTCGTTCAACATTCTACAAGAACAACGAACCATGGAGTATGATTTCTCTGAAACCATGATAGATTTCAAATCGATCCTGACCAAGATGAATCTGTGGTGTGAAATAATTTTTGTTGAGTGGATAGATTTTAGTTGGGATAGTCGTTCAACATTCTATAAGAACAACTTACCATGGAGTATGATTTCTCTGAAATAATTTTTGTTGAGTGGATAGATTTTAGTTGGATAGTCGTTCAACATTCTACAAGAACAACGAACCATGGAGTATGATTTCTCTGAAACCATGATAGATTTCAAATCGATTATGACCAAGATGAGTCTGTGGTGTGAAATAATTTTTGTTGAGTGGATAGATTTTAGTTGTAATAGTCGTTCAACATTCTATAAGAACAACTTACCATGGAGTATGATTTCTCTGAAATAATTTTTGTTGAGTGGATAGATTTTAGTTGGGATAGTCGTTCAACATTCTACAAGAACAACTTACCATGGAGTATGATTTCTCTGAAATAATTTTTGTTGAGTTGATAGATTTTAGTTGGGATAGTCGTTCAACATTCTATAAGAACAACTTACCATGGAGTATGATTTCTCTGAAATAATTTTTGTTGAGTGGATAGATTTTAGTTGGGGTAGTCGTTCAACATTCTACAAGAACAACGAACCATGGACTATGATTTCTCTGAAATAATTTCTGTTGAGTGGATAGATTTTAGTTGGGGTAGTCGTTCAACATTCTACAAGAACAACTTACCATGGAGTATGATTTCTCTGAAATAATTTTTGTTGAGTGGATAGATTTTAGTTGGGATAGTCGTTCAACATTTTACAAGAACAACGAACCATGGAGTATGATTTCTCTGAAACCATGATAGATTTCAAATCGATCCTGACCAAGATGAGTCTGTGGTGTGAAATAATTTTTGTTGAGTGGATAGATTTTAGTTGGGGTAGTCGTTCAACATTCTACAAGAACAACGAACCATGGAGTATGATTTCTCTGAAACCATGATAGATTTCAAATCGATCCTGACCAAGATGAGTCTGTGGTGTGAAATAATTTTTGTTGAGTGGATAGATTTTAGTTGGGGTAGCCGCTCAACATTCTACAAGAACAACTTACCATGGAGTATGATTTCTCTGAAACCATGACAGATTTCAAATCGATCCTGACCAAGATGAGTCTGTGGTGTGAAATAATTTTTGTTGAGTGGATAGATTTTAGTTGGGGTAGTCGTTCAACATTCTACAAGAACAACTTACCATGGAGTATGATTTCTCTGAAACCATGATAGATTTCAAATCGATCCTGACCAAGATGAGTCTGTGGTGTGAAATAATTTTGGTTGAGTGGATAGATTTTAGTTAGGGGTAGTCGTTCAACATTCTACAAGAGCAACTTACCATGGAGTATGATTTGTCTGAAATAATTTTTGTTGAGTGGATAGATTTTAGTTGGGATAGTCGTTCAACATTCTACAAGAACAACTTACCATGGAGTATGATTTCTCTGAAATAATTTTTGTTGAGTGGATAGATTTTAGTTGGGGTAGTCGTTCAACATTTTACAAGAACAGCGAATCATGGAGTATGATTTCTCTGAAACCATAATAGATTTCAAATCGATCCTGACCAAGATGAGTCTGTGGTGTGAAATAATTTTTGTTGAGTGGATAGATTTTAGTTGGGTTAGTCGTTCAACATTCTACAAGAACAACTTACCATGGAGTATGATTTCTCTGAAATAATTTTTGTTGAGTGGATAGATTTTAGTTGGGGTAGTCGTTCAACATTTTACAAGAACAACGAACCATGGAGTATGATTTCTCTGAAACCATAATAGATTTCAAATCGATCCTGACCAAGATGAGTCTGTGGTGTGAAATAATTTTTGTTGAGTGGATAGATTTTAGTTGGGGTAGTCGTTTAACATTCTACAAGAACAACTTACCATGGACTATGATTTCTCTGAAACCATGATAGATTTCAAATCGATCCTGACCAAGATGAGTCTGTGGTGTGAAACAATTTTTGTTGAGTGGATAGATTTTAGTTGGGGTAGTCGTTCAACATTCTACAAGAACAACGAACCATGGAGTATGATTTCTCTGAAATAATTTTTGTTGAGTGGATAGATTTTAGTTATGATAGTCGTTCAACATTCTACAAGAACAACGAATCATGGAGTATGATTTCTCTGAAACCATGATAGATTTTAAATCGATTATGACCAAGATGAGTCTGTGGTGTGAACTAATTTTTGTTGAGTGGATAGATTTTAGTTGGGATAGTCGTTCAACATTCTACAAGAACAACTTACCATGGAGTATGATTTCTCTGAAATAATTTTTGTTGAGTGGATAGATTTTAGTTGGGATAGTCGTTCAACATTCTACAAGAACAACTTACCATGGAGTATGATTTCTCTGAAACCATGATAGATTTCAAATCGATCCTGACCAAGATGAGTCTGTGGTGTGAAATAATTTTTGTTGAGTGGATAGATTTTAGTTGGGGTAGTCGTTCAACATTCTACAAGAACAACTTACCATGGACTATGATTTCTCTGAAACCATGATAGATTTCAAATTGATCCTGACCAAGATGAGTCTGTGGTGTGAAATAATTTTTGTTGAGTGGGTAGATTTTAGTTGGGGTAGTCGTTCAACATTCTACAAGAACAACTTACCATGGAGTATAATTTCTCTGAAATAATTTTTGTTGAGTGGATAGATTTTAGTTGGGGTAGTCGTTCAACATTCTACAAGAACAACTTACCATGGAGTATGATTTCTCTGAAACCATGATAGATTTCAAATCGATCCTGACCAAGATGAGTCTGTGGTGTGAAATAATTTTTGTTGAGTGGATAGATTTTAGTTGGGGTAGTCGTTCAACATCCTACAAGAACAACTTATCATGGACTATGATTTCTCTGAAACCATGATAGATTTCAAATCGATCCTGACCAAGATGAGTCTGTGGTGTGAAATAATTTTTGTTGAGTGGATAGATTTTAGTTGGGGTAGTCGTTCAACATTCTACAAGAACAACTTACCATGGAGTATGATTTCTCTGAAACCATGACAGATTTCAAATCGATCCTGACCAAGATGAGTCTATGGTGTGAAATAATTTTGGTTGAGTGGATAGATTTTAGTTAGGGGTAGTCGTTCAACATTCTACAAGAGCAACTTACCATGGAGTATGATTTCTCTGAAATAATTTTTGTTGAGTGGATAGATTTTAGTTGGGATAGTCGTTCAACATTCTACAAGAACAATTTACCATGGAGTATGATTTCTCTGAAATAATTTTTGTTGAGTGGATAGATTTTAGTTGGGGTAGTCGTTCAACATTTTGCAAGAACAACGAATCATGGAATATGATTTCTCTGAAACCATAATAGATTTCAAATCGATCCTGACCAAGATGAGTCTGTGGTGTGAAATAATTTTTGTTGAGTGGATAGATTTTAGTTGGGGTAGTCGTTCAACATTCTACAAGAACAACTTACCATGGAGTATGATTTCTCTGAAATAATTTTTGTTGAGTGGATAGATTTTAGTTGGGGTAGTCGTTCAACATTTTACAAGAACAACGAACCATGGAGTATGATTTCTCTGAAACCATAATAGATTTCAAATCGATCCTGACCAAGATGAGTCTGTGGTGTGAAATAATTTTTGTTGAGTGGATAGATTTTAGTTGATGTAGTCGTTCAACATTCTACAAGAACAACTTACCATGGACTATGATTTCTCTGAAACCATGATAGATTTCAAATCGATCCTGACCAAGATGAGTCTGTGGTGTGAAACAATTTTTGTTGAGTGGATAGATTTTAGTTGGGGTAGTCGTTCAACATTCTACAAGAACAACGAACCATGGAGTATGATTTCTCTGAAATAATTTTTGTTGAGTGGATAGATTTTAGTTGGGATAGTCGTTCAACATTCTACAAGAACAACGAACCATGGAGTATGATTTCTCTGAAACCATGATAGATTTCAAATCGATCCTGACCAAGATGAGTCTGTGGTGTGAAATAATTTTTGTTGAGTGGATAGATTTTAGTTGGGATAGTCGTTCAACATTCTACAAGAACAACTTACCATGGAGTATGATTTTTCTGAAATAATTTTTGTTGAGTAGATAGATTTTAGTTTTGATAGTCGTTCAACATTCTACAAGAACAACTTACCATGGAGTATGATTTCTCTGAAACCATAATAGATTTCAAATCGATCCTGACCAAGATGAGTCTGTGGTGTGAAATAATTTTTGTTGAGTGGATAGATTTTAGTTGGGGTAGTCGTTCAACATTTTACAAGAACAACGAACCATGGAGTATGATTTCTCTGAAACCATAATAGATTTCAAATCGATCCTGACCAAGATGAGTCTGTGGTGTGAAATAATTTTGGTTGAGTGGATAGATTTTAGTTAGGGGTAGTCGTTCAACATTCTACAAGAGCAACTTACCATGGAGTATGATTTCTCTGAAATAATTTTTGTTGAGTGGATAGATTTTAGTTGGGATAGTCGTTCAACATTCTACAAGAACAACTTACCATGGAGTATGATTTCTCTGAAATAATTTTTGTTGAGTGGATAGATTTTAGTTGGGGTAGTCGTTCAACATTTTACAAGAACAACGAATCATGGAGTATGATTTCTCTGAAACCATAATAGATTTCAAATCGATCCTGACTAAGATGAGTCTGTGGTGTGAAATAATTTTTGTTGAGTGGATAGATTTTAGTTGGGGTAGTCGTTCAACATTCTACAAGAACAACTTACCATGGAGTATGATTTCTCTGAAATAATTTTTGTTGAGTGGATAGATTTTAGTTGGGGTAGTCGTTCAACATTTTACAAGAACAACGAACCATATAGTATGATTTCTCTGAAACCATAATAGATTTCAAATCGATCCTGACCAAGATGAGTCTGTGGTGTGAAACAATTTTTGTTGAGTGGATAGATTTTAGTTGGGGTAGTCGTTCAACATTCTACAAGAGCAACGAACCATTTAGTATGATTTCTCTGAAATAATTTTTGTTGAGTGGATAGATTTTAGTTGGGATAGTCGTTCAACATTCTACAAGAACAACGAACAATGGAGTATGATTTCTCTGAAACCATGATAGATTTCAAATCGATCCTGACCAAGATGAGTCTGTGCTGTGAAATAATTTTTGTTGAGTGGATAGATTTTAGTTGGGATAGTCGTTCAACATTCTACAAGAACAACTTACCATGGACTATGATTTCTCTGAAACCATGATAGATTTCAAATCGATCCTGACCAAGATGAGTCTGTGGTGTGAAATAATTTTTGTTGAGTGGATAGATTTTAGTTGGGGTAGTCGTTCAACATTCTACTAGAACAACGAACCATGGACTATGATTTCTCTGAAACCATGATAGATTTCAAATCGATCCTGACCAAGATGAGTCTGTGGTGTGAAATAATTTTTGTTGAGTGGATAGATTTTAGTTGGGGTAGCCGCTCAACATTCTACAAGAACAACTTACCATGGAGTATGATTTCTCTGAAACCATGACAGATTTCAAATCGATCCTGACCAAGATGAGTCTGTGGTGTGAAATAATTTTTGTTGAGTTAATAGATTTTAGTTGGGATAGTCGTTCAACATTCTACAAGAACAACTTACCATGGACTATGATTTCTCTGAAACCATGATAGATTTCAAATCGATCCTGACCAAGATGAGTCTGTGGTGTGAAATAATTTTTGTTGAGTGGATAGATTTTAGTTGGGGTAGCCGCTCAACATTCTACAAGAACAACTTACCATGGAGTATGATTTCTCTGAAACCATGACAGATTTCAAATCGATCCTGACCAAGATGAGTCTGTGGTGTGAAATAATTTTTGTTGAGTGGATAGATTTTAGTTGGGGTAGTCGTTCAACATTCTACAAGAACAACTTACCATGGAGTATGATTTCTCTGAAACCATGATAGATTTCAAATCGATCCTGACCAAGATGAGTCTGTGGTGTGAAATAATTTTGGTTGAGTGGATAGATTTTAGTTAGGGGTAGTCGTTCAACATTCTACAAGAGCAACTTACCATGGAGTATGATTTCTCTGAAATAATTTTTGTTGAGTGGATAGATTTTAGTTGGGATAGTCGTTCAACATTCTACAAGAACAACTTACCATGGAGTATGATTTCTCTGAAATAATTTTTGTTGAGTGGATAGATTTTAGTTGGGGTAGTCGTTCAACATTTTACAAGAACAACGAATCATGGAGTATGATTTCTCTGAAACCATAATAGATTTCAAATCGATCCTGACCAAGATGAGTCTGTGGTGTGAAATAATTTTTGTTGAGTGGATAGATTTTAGTTGGGGTAGTCGTTCAACATTCTACAAGAACAACTTACCATGGAGAATGATTTCTCTGAAATAATTTTTGTTGAGTGGATAGATTTTAGTTGGGGTAGTCGTTCAACATTTTACAAGAACAACGAACCATGGAGTATGATTTCTCTGAAACCATAATAGATTTCAAATCGATCCTGACCAAGATGAGTCTGTGGTGTGAAATAATTTTTGTTTAGTGGATAGATTTTAGTTGGGGTAGTCGTTCAACATTCTACTAGAACAACGAACCATGGAGTATGATTTCTCTGAAACCATGATAGATTTCAAATCGATCCTGACCAAGATGAGTCTGTGGTGTGAAATAATTTTTGTTGAGTGGATAGATTTTAGTTGGGGTAGTCGTTCAACATTTTACAAGAACAACTTACCATGGAGTATGATTTCTCTGAAACCATGATAGATTTCAAATCGATCCTGAAAAAGATGAGTCTGTGGTGTGAAATAATTTTTGTTGAGTGGATAGATTTTAGTTGGGATAGTCGTTCAACATTCTACAAGAACAACGAACCATGGAGTATGATTTCTCTGAAACCATGATAGATTTCAAATCGACCCTGACCAAGATGAGTCTGTGGTGTGAAATAATTTTTGTTGAGTGGATAGATTTTAGTTGGGATAGTCGTTCAACATTCTACAAGAACAACTTACCATGGAGTATGATTTCTCTGAAATAATTTTTGTTGAGTGGATAGATTTTAGTTGGGATAGTCGTTCAACATTCTACAAGAACAACTTACTGACCAAGATGAGTCTGTGGTGTGAAATAATTTTTATTGAGTGGATAGATTTTAGTTGGGGTAGTCGTTTAACATTCTACAAGAACAACTTACCATGGAGTATGATTTCTCTGAAACCATGATAGATTTCAAATCGATCCTGACCAAGATGAGTCAGTGGTGTGAAATAATTTTTGTTGGGTGGATAGATTTTAGTTAGGGGTAGTCGTTCAACATTCTACAAGAACAACGAACAATGGAGTATGATTTCTCTGAAATAATTTTTGTTGAGTGGATAGATTTTAGTTGGGATAGTCGTTCAACATTCTACAAGAACAACGAACCATGGAGTATGATTTCTCTGAAACTATGATAGATTTCAAATCGATCCTGACCAAGATGAGTCTGTGGTGTGAAATAATTTTTGTTGAGTGGATAGATTTTAGTTGGGGTAGTCGTTCAACATTCTACAAGAACAACGTACCATGGAGTATGATTTCTCTGAAATAATTTTTGTTCAGTGGATAGATTTTAGTTGGGGTAGTCGTTCAACATTCTACAAGAACAACTTACCATGGAGTATGATTTCTCTGAAACCATGATAGATTTCAAATCGATCCTGACCAAGATGAGTCTGTGGTGTGAAATAATTTTTGTTGAGTGGATAGATTTTAGTTGGGGTAGTCGTTCAACATTCTACAAGAACAACTTACCATGGAGTATGATTTCTCTGAAACCATGATAGATTTCAAATCGATCCTGACCAAGATGAGTCTGTGGTGTGAAATAATTTTTGTTGAGTTAATAGATTTTAGTTGGGGTAGTCGTTCAACATTCTACAAGAACAACTTACCATGGAGTATGATTTCTCTGAAACCATGATAGATTTCAAATCGATCCTCACCAAGATGAGTCTGTGGTGTGAAATAATTTTTGTTGAGTGGATAGATTTTAGTTGGGGTAGTCGTTCAACATTCTACAAGAACAACGAACCATGGAGTATGATTTCTCTGAAATAATTTTTGTTGAGTGGATAGCTTTTAGTTGGGATAGTCGTTCAACATTCTACAAGAACAACGAACCATGGAGTATGATTTCTCTGAAACCATGATAGATTTCAAATCGATCCTGACCAAGATGAGTCTGTGGTGTGAAATAATTTTTGTTGAGTGGATAGATTTTAGTTGGGATAGTCGTTCAACATTCTACAAGAACAACTTACCATGGAGTATGATTTCTCTGAAACCATGATAGATTTCAAATCGATCCTGACCAAGATGAGTCTGTGGTGTGAAATAATTTTTGTTGAGTGGATAGATTTTAGTTGGGATAGTCGTTCAACATTCTACAAGAACAACGAACCATGGAGTATGATTTCTCTGAAACCATGATAGATTTCAAATCGATCCTGACCAAGATGAGTCTGTGGTGTGAAATAATTTTTGTTGAGTGGATAGATTTTAGTTAGGGGTAGTCGTTCAACATTCTACAAGAACAACTTACCATGGACTATGATTTCTCTGAAACCATGATAGATTTCAAATCGATCCTGACCAAGATGAGTCTGTGGTGTGAAATAATTTTTGTTGAGTGGATAGATTTTAGTTGGGATAGTCGTTCAACATTCTACAAGAACAACGAACCATGGAGTATGATTTCTCTGAAACCATGATAGATTTCAAATCGATCCTGACCAAGATGAGTCTGTGGTGTGAAATTATTTTTGTTGAGTGGATAGATTTTAGTTGGGGTAGTCGTTCAACATTCTACAAGAACAACTTACCATGGAGTATGATTTCTCTGAAATAATTTTTGTTGAGTGGATAGATTTTAGTTGGGATAGTCGTTCAACATTCTACAAGAACAACTTACCATGGAGTATGATTTCTCTGAAATAATTTTTGTTGAGTGGATAGATTTTAGTTGGGGTAGTCGTTCAACACTCTACAAGAACAACTTAAAATGGACTATGATTTCTCTGAAACCATGATAGATTTCAAATCGATCCTGACCAAGATGAGTCTGTGTCGTGAAATAATTTTTGTTGAGTGGATAGATTTTAGTTAGGGGTAGTCGTTCAACATTCTACAAGAACAACTTACCATGGACTATGATTTCTCTGAAACCATGATAGATTTCAAATCGATCCTGACCAAGATGAGTCTGTGGTGTGAAATAATTTTTGTTGAGTGGATAGATTTTAGTTAGGGGTAGTCGTTCAACATTCTACAAGAACAACTTACCATGGACTATGATTTCTCTGAAACCATGATAGATTTCAAATCGATCCTGACCAAGATGAGTCTGTGGTGTGAAATAATTTTTGTTGAGTGGATAGACTTTAGTTAGGGGTAGTCGTTCAACATTCTACAAGAACAACTTACCATGGAGTATGATTTCTATGAAACCATGATAGATTTCAAATCGATCCTGACCAAGATGAGTCTGCGGTATGAAATAATTTTTGTTGAGTGGATAGATTTTAGTTAGGGGTAGTCGTTCAACATTCTACAAGAACAACTTACCATGGAGTATGATTTCTCTGAAATAATTTTTGTTGAGTGGATAGATTTTAGTTGGGATAGTCGTTCAACATTCTACAAGAACAACTTACCATGGAGTATGATTTCTCTGAAATAATTTTTGTTGAGTGGATAGATTTTAGTTAGGGGTAGTCGTTCAACATTCTACAAGAACAACTTACCATGGACTATGATTTCTCTGAAACCATGATAGATTTCAAATCGATCCTGACCAAGATGAGTCTGTGGTGTGAAATAATTTTTGTTGAGTGGATAGATTTTAGTTAGGGTAGTCGTTCAACATTCTACAAGAACAACTTACCATGGACTATGATTTCTCTGAAACCATGATAGACTTCAAATCGATCCTGACCAAGATGAGTCTGTGGTGTGAAATAATTTTTGTTGAGTGGATAGATTTTAGTTGGGGTAGTCGTTCAACATTCTACAAGAACAACTTACCATGGAGTATGATTTCTCTGAAACCATGATAGATTTCAAATCGATCCTGACCAAGATGAGTCTGTGGTGTGAAATAATTTTTCTTGAGTGGATAGATTTTAGTTGGGATAGTCGTTCAACATTCTACAAGAACAACTTACCATGGACTATGATTTCTCTGAAACCATGATAGATTTCAAATCGATCCTGACCAAGATGAATCTGTGGTGTGAAATAATTTTTGTTGAGTGGATAGATTTTAGTTAGGGGTAGTCGTTCAACATTCTACAAGAACAACTTACCATGGACTATGATTTCTCTGAAAGCATGATAGATTTCAAATCGATCCTGACCAAGATGAGTGTGTGGTGTGAAATAATTTTTGTTGAGTGGATAGATTTTAGTTAGGGGTAGTCGTTCAACATTCTACAAGAACAACTTACCATGGAGTATGATTTCTCTGAAACGATGATAGATTTCAAATCGATCCTGACCAAGATGAGTCTGCGGTGTGAAATAATTTTTGTTGAGTGGATAGATTTTAGTTAGGGGTAGTCGTTCAACATTCTACAAGAACAACTTACCATGGAGTATGATTTCTCTGAAATAATTTTTTAGTTGGGATAGTCGTTCAACATTCTATAAGAACAACTTACCATGGAGTATGATTTCTCTGAAATAATTTTTGTTGAGTAGATAGATTTTAGTTGGGATAGTCGTTCAACATTCTACAAGAACAACGAACCATGGAGTATGATTTCTCTGAAATAATTTTTGTTGAGTGGATAGATTTTAGTTGGGATAGTCGTTCAACATTCTACAAGAACAACGAACCATGGAGTATGATTTCTCTGAAATAATTTTTGTTGAGTGGATAGATTTTAGTTGGGGTAGTTGTTCAACATTCTACAAGAACAACTTACCATGGAGTATGATTTCTCTGAAATAATTTTTGTTGAGTGGATAGATTTTAGTTGGGGTAGTCGTTCAACATTCTACAAGAACAACGAACCATGGAATATGATTTCTCTGAAATAATTTTTGTTGAGTGGATAGATTTTAGTTATGGTAGTTGTTCAACATTCTACAAGAAGAACTTACCATGGAGTATGATTTCTCTGAAATAATTTTTGTTGAGTGGATAGATTTTAGTTGGGGTAGTCGTTCAACATTCTACAAGAACAACTTACCATGGACTATGATTTCTCTGAAACCATGATAGATTTCAAATCGATCCTGACCAAGATGAGTCTGTGGTGTGAAATAATTTTTGTTGAGTGGATAGATTTTAGTTAGGGGTAGTCGTTCAACATTCTACAAGATCAACTTACCATGGACTATGATTTCTCTGAAACCATGATAGATTTCAAATCGATCCTGACCAAGATGAGTCTGTGGTGTGAAATAATTTTTGTTGAGTGGATAGATTTTAGTTGGGGTAGTCGTTCAGCATTCTACAAGAACAACTTACCATGGACTATGATTTCTCTGAAACCATGATAGATTTTAAATCGATCCTGACCAAGATGAGTCTGTGGTGTGAAATAATTTTTGTTGAGTGGATAGATTTTAGTTTTGATAGTCGTTCAACATTCTACAAGAACAACGAACCATGGAGTATGATTTCTCTGAAACCATGATAGATTTCAAATCGATCCTGACCAAGATGAGTCTGTGGTGTGAAATAATTTTTGTTGAGTGGATAGATTTTAGTTGGGGTAGTCGTTCAACATTCTACAAGAACAACTTACCATGGACTATGATTTCTCTGAAATAATTTTTGTTGAGTGGATAGATTTTAGTTGGGATAGTCGTTCAACATTCTACAAGAACAACGAACCATGGAGTATGATTTCTCTGAAACCATTATAGATTTCAAATCGATCCTGACCAAGATGAGTCTGTGGTGTGAAATAATTTTTGTTGAGTGGATAGATTTTAGTTGGGATAGTCGTTCAACATTCTACAAGAACAACGAACCATGGAGTATGATTTCTCTGAAATAATTTTTGTTGAGTGGATAGATTTTAGTTGGGATAGTCGTTCAACATTCTACAAGAACAACGAACCATGGAGTATGATTTCTCTGAAATAATTTTTGTTGAGTGGATAGATTTTAGTTGGGATAGTCGTTCAACATTCTACAAGAACAACGAAACATGGAGTATGATTTCTCTGAAATAATTTTTGTTGAGTGGATAGATTTTAGTTGGGGTCGTTGTTCAACATTCTACAAGAACAACTTACCATGGAGTATGATTTCTCTGAAATAATTTTTGTTGAGTGGATAGATTTTAGTTGGGGTAGTCGTTCAACATTCTACAAGAACAACTTACCGTGGAGTATGATTTCTCTGAAATAATTTTTGTTGAGTGGATAGATTTTAGTTGGGATAGTCGTTCAACATTCTACAAGAACAACGAACCATGGAGTATGATTTCTCTGAAACCATGATAGATTTCAAATCGATCCTGACCAAGATGAGTCTGTGGTGTGAAATAATTTTTGTTGAGTGGATAGATTTTAGTTGGGATAGTCGTTCAACATTCTACAAGAACAACTTACCATGGAGTATGATTTCTCTGAAATAATTTTTGTTGAGTTTATAGATTTTAGTTGTTGTAGTCGTTTAACATTCTACAAGAGCAACTTACCATGGACTATGATTTCTCTGAAACCATGATAGATTTCAAATCGATCCTGACCAAGATGAGTCTGTGGTGTGAAATAATTTTTGTTGAGTGGATAGATTTTAGTTAGGGGTAGTCGTTCAACATTCTACAAGAACAACTTACCATGGAGTATGATTTCTCTGAAACCATGATAGATTTCAAATCGATCCTGACCAAGATGAGTCTGTGGTGTGAAATAATTTTTGTTGAGTGGATAGATATTAGTTAGGGGTAGTCGTTCAACATTCTACAAGAACAACTTACCATGGAGTATGATTTCTCTGAAATAAGTTTTGTTGAGTGGATAGATTTTAGTTGGGATAGTCGTTCAACATTCTACAAGAACACCTTACCATGGAGTATGATTTCTCTGAAATAATTTTTGTTGAGTGGATAGATTTTAGTTGGGGTAGTCGTTCAACATTCTACAAGAACAACTTACCATGGAGTATGATTTCTCTGAAACCATGATAGATTTCAAATCGATCCTGACCAAGATGAGTCTGTGGTGTGAAATAATTTTTGTTGAGTGGATAGATTTTAGTTAGGGGTAGTCGTTCAACATTCTACAAGATCAACTTACCATGGACTATGATTTCTCTGAAACCATGATAGATTTCAAATCGATCCTGACCAAGATGAGTCTGTGGTGTGAAATAATTTTTGTTGAGTGGATAGATTTTAGTTGGGGTAGTCGTTCAGCATTCTACAAGAACAACTTACCATGGACTATGATTTCTCTGAAACCATGATAGATTTCAAATCGATCCTGACCAAGATGAGTCTGTGGTGTGAAATAATTTTTGTTGAGTGGATAGATTTTAGTTTTGATAGTCGTTCAACATTCTACAAGAGCAACGAACCATGGAGTATGATTTCTCTGAAACCGTGATAGATTTCAAATCGATCCTGACCAAGATGAGTCTGTGGTGTGAAATAATTTTTGTTGAGTGGATAGATTTTAGTTGGGGTAGTCGTTCAACATTCTACAAGAACAACTTACCATGGACTATGATTTCTCTGAAATAATTTTTGTTGAGTGGATAGATTTTAGTTGGGATAGTCGTTCAACATTCTACAAGAACAACGAACCATGGAGTATGATTTCTCTGAAACCATTATAGATTTCAAATCGATCCTGACCAAGATGAGTCTGTGGTGTGAAATAATTTTTGTTGAGTGGATAGATTTTAGTTGGGATAGTCGTTCAACATTCTACAAGAACAACGAACCATGGAGTATGATTTCTCTGAAATAATTTTTGTTGAGTGGATAGATTTTAGTTGGGATAGTCGTTCAACATTCTACAAGAACAACGAACCATGGAGTATGATTTCTCTGAAATAATTTTTGTTGAGTGGATAGATTTTAGTTGGGATAGTCGTTCAACATTCTACAAGAACAACGAAACATGGAGTATGATTTCTCTGAAATAATTTTTGTTGAGTGGATAGATTTTAGTTGGGGTCGTTGTTCAACATTCTACAAGAACAACTTACCATGGAGTATGATTTCTCTGAAATAATTTTTGTTGAGTGGATAGATTTTAGTTGGGGTAGTCGTTCAACATTCTACAAGAACAACTTACCATGGAGTATGATTTCTCTGAAATAATTTTTGTTGAGTGGATAGATTTTAGTTGGGATAGTCGTTCAACATTCTACAAGAACAACGAACCATGGAGTATGATTTCTCTGAAACCATGATAGATTTCAAATCGATCCTGACCAAGATGAGTCTGTGGTGTGAAATAATTTTTGTTGAGTGGATAGATTTTAGTTGGGATAGTCGTTCAACATTCTACAAGAACAACTTACCATGGAGTATGATTTCTCTGAAATAATTTTTGTTGAGTGGATAGATTTTAGTTGTTGTAGTCGTTTAACATTCTACAAGAGCAACTTACCATGGACTATGATTTCTCTGAAACCATGATAGATTTCAAATCGATCCTGACCAAGATGAGTCTGTGGTGTGAAATAATTTTTGTTGAGTGGATAGATTTTAGTTGGGGTAGTTGTTCAACATTCTACAAGAACAACTTACCATGGAGTATGATTTCTCTGAAATAATTTTTGTTGAGTGGATAGATTTTAGTTGGGGTAGTCGTTCAACATTCTACAAGAACAACTTACCATGGAGTATGATTTCTCTGAAACCATGATAGATTTCAAATCGATCCTGACCAAGATGAGTCTGTGGTGTGAAATAATTTTTGTTGAGTGGATAGATTTTAGTTAGGGGTAGTCGTTCAACATTCTACAAGAACAACTTACCATGGACTATGATTTCTCTGAAAGCATGATAGATTTCAAATCAATCCTGACCAAGATGAGTGTGTGGTGTGAAATAATTTTTGTTGAGTGGATAGATTTTAGTTAGGGGTAGTCGTTCAACATTCTACAAGAACAACTTACCATGAAGTATGATTTCTATGAAACCATGATAGATTTCAAATCGATCCTGACCAAGATGAGTCTGCGGTGTGAAATAATTTTTGTTGAGTGGATAGATTTTAGTTAGGGGTAGTCGTTCAACATTCTACAAGAACAACTTACCATGGAGTATGATTTCTCTGAAATAATTTTTTAGTTTGGATAGTCGTTCAACATTCTACAAGAACAACTTACCATGGAGTATGATTTCTCTGAAATAATTTTTGTTGAGTAGATAGATTTTAGTTGGGATAGTCGTTCAACATTCTACAAGAACAACGAACCATGGAGTATGATTTCTCTGAAATAATTTTTGTTGAGTGGATAGATTTTAGTTGGGATCGTCGTTCAACATTCTACAAGAACAACGAACCATGGAGTATGATTTCTCTGAAATAATTTTTGTTGAGTGCATAGATTTTAGTTGGGGTAGTTGTTCAACATTCTACAAGAACAACTTACCATGGAGTATGATTTCTCTGAAATAATTTTTGTTGAGTGGATAGATTTTAGTTGGGGTAGTCGTTCAACAGTCTACAAGAGCAACGAACCATGGAATATGATTTCTCTGAAATAATTTTTGTTGAGTGGATAGATTTTAGTTGGGGTAGTTGTTCAACATTCTACAAGAACAACTTACCATGGAGTACGATTTCTCTGAAATAATTTTTGTTGAGTGGATAGATTTTAGTTGGGGTAGTCGTTCAACATTCTACAAGAACAACTTACCATGGACTATGATTTCTCTGAAACCATGATAGATTTCAAATCGATCCTGACCAAGATGAGTCTGTGGTGTGAAATAATTTTTGTTGAGTGGATAGATTTTAGTTGGGGTAGTCGTTCAGCATTCTACAAGAACAACTTACCATGGACTATGATTTCTCTGAAACCATGATAGATTTCAAATCGATCCTGACCAAGATGAGTCTGTGGTGTGAAATAATTTTTGTTGAGTGGATAGATTTTAGTTTTGATAGTCGTTCAACATTCTACAAGAACAACGAACCATGGAGTATGATTTCTCTGAAACCATGATAGATTTCAAATCGATCCTGACCAAGATGAGTCTGTGGTGTGAAATAATTTTTGTTGAGTGGATAGATTTTAGTTGGGATAGTCGTTCAACATTCTACAAGAACAACGAACCATGGAGTATGATTTCTCTGAAACCATTATAGATTTCAAATCGATCCTGACCAAGATGAGTCTGTGGTGTGAAATAATTTTTGTTGAGTGGATAGATTTTAGTTGGGATAGTCGTTCAACATTCTACAAGAACAACGAACCATGGAGTATGATTTCTCTGAAATAATTTTTGTTGAGTGGATAGATTTTAGTTGGGATAGTCGTTCAACATTCTACAAGAACAACGAACCATGGAGTATGATTTCTATGAAACCATGATAGATTTCAAATCGATCCTGACCAAGATGAGTCTGCGGTGTGAAATAATTTTTGTTGAGTGGATAGATTTTAGTTAGGGGTAGTCGTTCAACATTCTACAAGAACAACTTACCATGGACTATGATTTCTCTGAAAGCATGATAGATTTCAAATCGATCCTGACCAAGATGAGTGTGTGGTGTGAAATAATTTTTGTTGAGTGGATAGATTTTAGTTAGGGGTAGTCGTTCAACATTCTACAAGAACAACTTACCATGGAGTATGATTTCTATGAAACCATGATAGATTTCAAATCGATCCTGACCAAGATGAGTCTGCGGTGTGAAATAATTTTTGTTGAGTGGATAGATTTTAGTTAGGGGTAGTCGTTCAACATTCTACAAGAACAACTTACCATGGAGTATGATTTCTCTGAAATAATTTTTTAGTTTGGATAGTCGTTCAACATTCTACAAGAACAACTTACCATGGAGTATGATTTCTCTGAAATAATTTTTGTTGAGTAGATAGATTTTAGTTGGGATAGTCGTTCAACATTCTACAAGAACAACGAACCATGGAGTATGATTTCTCTGAAATAATTTTTGTTGAGTGGATAGATTTTAGTTGGGATAGTCGTTCAACATTCTACAAGAACAACGAACCATGGAGTATGATTTCTATGAAACCATGATAGATTTCAAATCGATCCTGACCAAGATGAGTCTGTGGTGTGAAATAATTTTTGTTGAGTGGATAGATTTTAGTTAGGGGTAGTCGTTCAACATTCTACAAGAACAACTTACCATGGACTATGATTTCTCTGAAAGCATGATAGATTTCAAATCGATCCTGACCAAGATGAGTGTGTGGTGTGAAATAATTTTTGTTGAGTGGATAGATTTTAGTTAGGGGTAGTCGTTCAACATTCTACAAGAACAACTTACCATGGAGCATGATTTCTATGAAACCATGATAGATTTCAAATCGATCCTGACCAAGATGAGTCTGCGGTGTGAAATAATTTTTGTTGAGTGGATAGATTTTAGTTAGGGGTAGTCGTTCAACATTCTACAAGAACAACTTACCATGGAGTATGATTTCTCTGAAATAATTTTTTAGTTTGGATAGTCGTTCAACATTCTACAAGAACAACTTACCATGGAGTATGATTTCTCTGAAATAATTTTTGTTGAGTAGATAGATTTTAGTTGGGATAGTCGTTCAACATTCTACAAGAACAACGAACCATGGAGTATGATTTCTCTGAAATAATTTTTGTTGAGTGGATAGATTTTAGTTGGGATCGTCGTTCAACATTCTACAAGAACCACGAACCATGGAGTATGATTTCTCTGAAATAATTTTTGTTGAGTGCATAGATTTTAGTTGGGGTAGTTGTTCAACATTCTACAAGAACAACTTACCATGGAGTATGATTTCTCTGAAATAATTTTTGTTGAGTGGATAGATTTTAGTTGGGGTAGTCGTTCAACATTCTACAAGAACAACGAACCATGGAATATGATTTCTCTGAAATAATTTTTGTTGAGTGGATAGATTTTAGTTGGGGTAGTTGTTCAACATTCTACAAGAACAACTTACCATGGAGTACGATTTCTCTGAAATAATTTTTGTTGAGTGGATAGATTTTAGTTGGGGTAGTCGTTCAACATTCTACAAGAACAACTTACCATGGACTATGATTTCTCTGAAACCATGATAGATTTCAAATCGATCCTGACCAAGATGAGTCTGTGGTGTGAAATAATTTTTGTTGAGTGGATAGATTTTAGTTGGGGTAGTCGTTCAGCATTCTACAAGAACAACTTACCATGGACTATGATTTCTCTGAAACCATGATAGATTTCAAATCGATCCTGACCAAGATGAGTCTGTGGTGTGAAATAATTTTTGTTGAGTGGATAGATTTTAGTTTTGATAGTCGTTCAACATTCTACAAGAACAACGAACCATGGAGTATGATTTCTCTGAAACCATGATAGATTTCAAATCGATCCTGACCGAGATGAGTCTGTGGTGTGAAATAATTTTTGTTGAGTGGATAGATTTTAGTTGGGGTAGTCGTTCAACATTCTACAAGAACAACTTACCATGGACTATGATTTCTCTGAAATAATTTTTGTTGAGTGGATAGATTTTAGTTGGGATAGTCGTTCAACATTCTACAAGAACAACGAACCATGGAGTATGATTTCTCTGAAACCATTATAGATTTCAAATCGATCCTGACCAAGATGAGTCTGTGGTGTGAAATAATTTTTGTTGAGTGGATAGATTTTAGTTGGGATAGTCGTTCAACATTCTACAAGAACAACGAACCATGGAGTATGATTTCTCTGAAATAATTTTTGTTGAGTGGATAGATTTTAGTTGGGATAGTCGTTCAACATTCTACAAGAACAACGAACCATGGAGTATGATTTCTCTGAAATAATTTTTGTTGAGTGGATAGATTTTAGTTGGGATAGTCGTTCAACATTCTACAAGAACAACGAAACATGGAGTATGATTTCTCTGAAATATTTTTTGTTGAGTGGATAGATTTTAGTTGGGGTAGTTGTTCAACATTCTACAAGAACAACTTACCATGGAGTATGATTTCTCTGAAATAATTTTTGTTGAGTGGATAGATTTTAGTTGGGGTAGTCGTTCAACATTCTACAAGAACAACTTACCATGGAGTATGATTTCTCTGAAACCATGATAGATTTCAAATCGATCCTGAACAAGATGAGTCTGTGGTGTGAAATAATTTTTGTTGAGTGGATAGATTTTAGTTGGGGTAGTCGTTCAACATTCTACAAGAACAACTTACCATGGACTATGATTTATCTGAAACCATGATAGATTTCAAATCGATCCTGACCAAGATGAGTCTGTGGTGTGAAATAATTTTTGTTGAGTGGATAGATTTTAGTTGGGATAGTCGTTCAACATTCTACAAGAACAACGAACCATGGAGTATGATTTCTCTGAAATAATTTTTGTTGAGTGGATAGATTTTAGTTGGGGTAGTCGTTCAACATTCTACAAGAACAACTTACCATGGAGTATGATTTCTCTGAAATAATTTTTGTTGAGTGGATAGATTTTAGTTGGGATAGTCGTTCAACATTCTACAAGAACAACGAACCATGGAGTATGATTTCTCTGAAACCATGAGAGATTTCAAATCGATCCTGACCAAGATGAGTCTGTGGTGTGAAATAATTTTTGTTGAGTGGATAGATTTTAGTTGGGATAGTCGTTCAACATTCTACAAGAACAACTTACCATGGAGTATGATTTCTCTGAAATAATTTTTGTTGAGTGGATAGATTTTAGTTTTGATAGTCGTTCAACATTCTACAAGAACAACGAACCATGGAGTATGATTTCTCTGAAACCATGATAGATTTCAAATCGATCCTGAGCAAGATGAGTCTGTGGTGTGAAATAATTTTTGTTGAGTGGATAGATTTTAGTTAGGGGTAGTCGTTCAATATTCTACAAGAACAACTTACCATGGACTATGATTTCTCTGAAACCATGATAGATTTCAAATCGATCCTGACCGAGATGAGTCTGTGGTGTGAAATAATTTTTGTTGAGTGGATAGATTTTAGTTGGGGTAGTCGTTCAACATTCTACAAGAACAACTTACCATGGAGTATGATTTCTCTGAAACCATGATAGATTTCAAATCGATCCTGACCAAGATGAGTCTGTGGTGTGAAATAATTTTTGTTGAGTGGATAGATTTTAGTTGGGATAGTCCTTCAACATTCTACAAGAACAACTTACCATGGAGTATGATTTCTCTGAAATAATTTTTGTTGAGTGGATAGATTTTAGTTGGGGTAGTCGTTCAACATTCTACAAGAACAACGAACCATGGAGTATGATTTCTCTGAAACCATGATAGATTTCAAATCGATCCTGACCAAGATGAGTCTGTGGTGTGAAATAATTTTTGTTGAGTTAATAGATTTTAGTTGGGGTAGTCGTTCAACATTCTACAAGAACAACGAACCATGGAGTATGATTTCTCTGAAACCATGATAGATTTCAAATCGATCCTGACCGAGATGAGTCTGTGGTGTGAAATAATTTTTGTTGAGTGGATAGATTTTAGTTGGTGTAGTCGTTCAACATTCTACAAGAACAACTTACCATGGAGTATGATTTCTCTGAAATAATTTTTGTTGAGTGGATAGATTTTAGTTGGGATAGTCGTTCAACATTCTACAAGAACAACGAACCATGGAGTATGATTTCTCTGAAACCATGATAGATTTCAAATCGATCCTGACCAAGATGAGTCTGTGGTGTGAAATAATTTTTGTTGAGTGGATAGATTTTAGTTGGGGTAGTCGTTCAACATTCTACAAGAACAACTTACCATGGAGTATGATTTCTCTGAAACCATGATAGATTTCAAATCGATCCTGACCAAGATGAGTCTGTGGTGTGAAATAATTTTTGTTGAGTGGATAGATTTTAGTGGGGGTAGTCGTTCAACATTCTACAAGAACAACTTACCATGGAGTATGATTTCTCTGAAATAATTTTTGTTGAGTGGATAGATTTTAGTTGGGATAGTCGTTCAACATTCTACAAGAACAACTTACCATGGAGTATGATTTCTCTGAAATAATTTTTGTTGAGTGGATAGATTTTAGTTGGGATAGTCGTTCAACATTCTACAAGAACAACGAACCATGGATTATGATTTCTCTGAAACCATGATAGATTTCAAATCGATACTGACCAAGATGAGTCTGTGGTGTGAAATAATTTTTGTTGAGTGGATAGATTTTAGTTGGGGTAGTCGTTCAACATTCTACAAGAACAACTTACCATGGACTATGATTTCTCTGAAATAATTTTTGTTGAGTGGATAGATTTTAGTTGGGATAGTCGTTCAACATTCTAAAAGAACAGCTTACCATGGACTATGATTTCTCTGAAAAAATGATAGATTTCAAATCGATCCTGACCAAGATGAGTCTGTGGTGTGAAATAATTTTTGTTGAGTGGATAGATTTTAGTTAGGGGTAGTCGTTCAACATTCTACAAGAACAACGAACCATGGACTATGATTTCTCTGAAACCATGATAGATTTCAAATCGATCCTGACCAAGATGAGTCTGTGGTGTGAAATAATTTTTGTTGAGTGGATAGATTTTAGTTGGGGTAGTCGTTCAACATTCTACAAGAACACCTTACCATGGAGTATGATTTCTCTGAAATAATTTTTGTTGAGTGGATAGATTTTAGTTAAGAGTAGTCGTTCAACATTCTACAAGAACAACTTACCACGGACTATGATTTCTCTGAAACCATGATAGATTTCAAATCGATCCTGACCGAGATGAGTCTGTGGTGTGAAATAATTTTTGTTGAGTGGATAGATTTTAGTTGGGATAGTCGTTCAACATTCTACAAGAACAGCTTACCATGGACTATGATTTCTCTGAAAAAATGATAGATTTCAAATCGATCCTGACCAAGATGAGTCTGTGGTGTGAAATAATTTTTGTTGAGTGGATAGATTTTAGTTAGGGGTAGTCGTTCAACATTCTACAAGAACAACTTACCATGGAGTATGATTTCTCTGAAACCATGATAGATTTCAAATCGATCCTGGCCAAGATGAGTCTGTGGTGTGAAATAATTTTTGTTGAGTGGATAGATTTTAGTTGGGATAGTCGTTCAACATTCTACAAGAACAACTTACCATGGACTATGATTTCTCTGAAACCATGATAGATTTCAAATCGATCCTGACCAAGATGAGTCTGTGGTGTGAAATAATTTTTGTTGAGTGGATAGATTTTAGTTAGGGGTAGTCGTTCAACATTCTACAAGAACAACGAACCATGGACTATGATTTCTCTGAAACCATGATAGATTTCAAATCGATCCTGACCAAGATGAGTCTGTGGTGTGAAATAATTTTTGTTGAGTGGATAGATTTTAGATGGGGTAGTCGTTCAACATTCTACAAGAACAACTTACCATGGAGTATGATTTCTCTGAAATAATTTTTGTTGAGTGGATAGATTTTAGTTAAGGGTAGTCGTTCAACATTCTACAAGGACAACGAACCATGGAGTATGATTTCTCTGAAACCATGATAGATTTCAAATCGATCCTGACCAAGATGAGTCTGTGGTGTGAAATAATTTTTGTTGAGTGGATAGATTTTAGTTGGGGTAGTCGTTCAACATTCTACAAGAACAACGAACCATGGAGTATGATTTCTCTGAAATAATTTTTGTTGAGTGGATTGATTTTAGTTGGGATAGTCGTTCAACATTCTACAAGAACAACGAACCGTGGAGTATGATTTCTCTGAAACCATGATAGATTTCAAATCGATCCTGACCAAGATGAGTCTGTGGTGTGAAATAATTTTTGTTGAGTGGATAGATTTTAGTTGGGGTAGTCGTTCAACATTCTACAAGAACAACTTACCATGGAGTATGACTTCTCTGAAATAATTTTTGTTGAGTGGATAGATTTTAGTTGGGATAGTCGTTCAACATTCTACAAGAACAACGAACCATGGAGTATGATTTCTCTGAAACCATGATAGATTTCAAATCGATCCTGACCAAGATGAGTCTGTGGTGTGAAATAATTTTTGTTGAGTGGATAGATTTTAGTTGGGGTAGTCGTTCAACATTCTACAAGAACAACGAACCATGGAGTATGATTTCTCTGAAATAATTTTTGTTGAGTGGATAGATTTTAGTTAGGGTAGTCGTTCAACATTCTACAAGAACAACGAACCATGGAGTATGATTTCTCTGAAACCATGATAGATTTCAAATCGATCCTGACCAAGATGAGTCTGTGGTGTGAAATAATTTTTGTTGAGTGGACAGATTTTAGTTGGGGTAGTCGTTCAACATTCTACAAGAACAACTTACCATGGAGTATGACTTCTCTGAAATAATTTTTGTTGAGTGGATAGATTTTAGTTGGGATAGTCGTTCAACATTCTACAAGAACAACGAACCATGGAGTATGATTTCTCTGAAACCATGATAGATTTCAAATCGATCCTGACCAAGATGAGTCTGTGGTGTGAAATAATTTTTGTTGAGTGGATAGATTTTAGTTGTGGTAGTCGTTCAACATTCTACAAGAACAACTTACCATGGAGTATGACTTCTCTGAAATAATTTTTGTTGAGTGGATAGATTTTAGTTGGGATAGTCGTTCAACATTCTACAAGAACAACGAACCATGGAGTATGATTTCTCTGAAACCATGATAGATTTCAAATCGATCCTGACCAAGATGAGTCTGTGGTGTGAAATAATTTTTGTTGAGTGGATAGATTTTAGTTGGGGTAGTCGTTCAACATTCTACAAGAACAACGAACCATGGAGTATGATTTCTCTGAAACCATGATAGATTTCAAATCGATCCTGACCAAGATGAGTCTGTGGTGTGAAATAATTTTTGTTGAGTGGATAGATTTTAGTTGGGGTAGTCGTTCAATATTCTACAAGAACAACTTACCATGGAGTATGATTTCTCTGAAACCATGATAGATTTCAAATCGATCCTGACCAAGATGAGTCTGTGGTGTGAAATAATTTTTGTTGAGTGGATAAATTTTAGTTAGGGGTAGTCGTTCAACATTCTACAAGAACAACTTACCATGGAGTATGATTTCTCTGAAACCATGATAGATTTCAAATCGATCCTGACCAAGATGAGTCTGTGGTGTGAAATAATTTTTGTTGAATGGATAGATTTTAGTTGGGAGAGTCGTTCAACATTCTACAAGAACAACGAACCATGGAGTATGATTTCTCTGAAACCATGATAGATTTCAAATCGATCCTGACCAAGATGAGTCTGTGGTGTGAAATAATTTTTGTTGAGTGGATAGATTTTAGTTGGGGTAGTCGTTACACATTCTACAAGAACAACTTACCATGGAGTATGATTTCTCTGAAATAATTTTTGTTGAGTGGATAGATTTTAGTTGGGATAGTCGTTCAACATTCTACAAGAACAACGAAACATGGAGTATGATTTCTTTGAAAACATGATAGATTTCAAATCGATCCTGACCAAGATGAGTCTGTTGTGTGAAATAATTTTTGTTGAGTGGATAGATTTTAGTTGGGGTAGTCGTTCAACATTCTACAAGAACAACTTACCATTTAGTATGATTTCTCTGAAATAATTTTTGTTGAGTGGATAGATTTTAGTTGGGATAATCGTTCAACATTCTACAAGAACAACTTACCATGGAGTATGATTTCTCTGAAACAATTTTTGTTGAGTGGATAGATTTTAGTTGGGGTAGTCGTTCAACATTCTACAAGAACAACTTACCATGGAGTATGATTTCTCTGAAATAATTTTTGTTGAGTGGATAGATTTTAGTTGGGGTAGTCGTTCAACATTCTACAAGAACAACGAACCATGGAGTATGATTTCTCTGAAATAATTTTTGTTGAGTGGATAGATTTTAGTTGGGGTAGTCGTTCAACATTTTACAAGAACAACGAACCATGGAGTATGATTTCTCTGAAACCATGATAGATTTCAAATCGATCCAGACCAAGATGAGTCTGTGGTGTGAAATAATTTTTGTTGAGTGGATAGATTTTAGTTAGGGGTAGTCGTTCAACATTCTACAAGAACAACTTACCATGGAGTATGATTTCTCTGAAATAATTTTTGTTGAGTGGATAGATTTTAGTTGGGATAGTCGTTCAACATTCTACAAGAACAACTTACCATGGAGTATGATTTCTCTGAAACCATGATAGATTTCAAATCGATCCAGACCAAGATGAGTCTGTGGCGTGAAATAATTTTTGTTGAGTGGATAGATTTTAGTTGGGGTAGTCGTTCAACATTTTACAAGAACAACGAACCATGGAGTATGATTTCTCTGAAACCATGATAGATTTCAAATCGATCCAGACCAAGATGAGTCTGTGGTGTGAAATAATTTTTGTTGAGTGGATAGATTTTAGTTGGGGTAGTCGTTCAACATTTTACAAGAACAACGAATCATGGAGTATGATTTCTCTGAAACCATGATAGATTTCAAATCGATCCTGACCAAGATGAGTCTGTTGTGTGAAATAATTTTTGTTGAGTGGATAGATTTTAGTTGGGATAGTCGTTCAACATTCTACAAGAACAACGAACCATGGAGTATGTTTTCTCTGAAACCATGATAAATTTCAAATCGATCCTGACCAAGATGAGTCTGTGGTGTGAAATAATTTTTGTTGAGTCAATAGATTTTAGTTGGGGTAGTCGCTCAACATTCTACAAGAACAACTTAATATGGACTATGATTTCTCTGAAATAATTTTTGTTGAGTGGATAGATTTTAGTTGGGATAGTCGTTCAACATTTTACAAGAACAACGAACCATGGAGTATGATTTCTCTGAAATAATTTTTGTTGAGTGGATAGATTTTAGTTGGGATAGTCGTTCAACATTCTACAAGAACAACTTACCATGGAGTATGATTTCTCTGAAACCATGATAGATTTCAAATCGATCCTGACCAAGATGAGTCTGTGGTGTGAAATAATTTTTGTTGAGTGGATAGATTTTAGTTAGGGGTAGTCGTTCAACATTCTACAAGAACAACGAACCATGGACTATGATTTCTCTGAAACCATGATAGATTTCAAATCGATCCTGACCAAGATGAGTCTGTTTTGTGAAATAATTTTTGTTGAGTGGATAGATTTTAGTTAGGGGTAGTCGTTCAACATTCTACAAGAGCAACTTACCATGGAGTATGATTTCTCTGAAATAATTTTTGTTGAGTGGATAGATTTTAGTTGGAATAGTCGTTCAACATTCTAATAGAACAACGAACCATGGAGTATGATTTCTCTGAAAACATGATAGATTTCAAATCGATCCTGACCAAGATGAGTCTGTGGTGTGAAATAATTTTTGTGGAGTGGATAGATTTTAGTTAGGTGTAGTCGTTCAACATTCTACAAGAACAACTTAAAATGGACTATGATTTCTCTGAAACCATGATAGATTTCAAATCGATCCTGACCAAGATGAGTCTGTGGTGTGAAATAATTTTTGTTGAGTGGATAGATTTTAGTTGGGGTAGTCGTTCAACATTCTACAAGAACAACGAACCATGGAGTATGATTTCTCTGAAATAATTTTTGTTGAGTGGATATATTTTAGTTGGGATAGTCGTTCAACATTCTACAAGAACAACGAACCATGGAGCATGATTTCTCTGAAACCATGATAGATTTCAAATCGATCCTGACCAAGATGAGTCTGTGGTGTGAAATAATTTTTGTTGAGTGGATAGATTTTAGTTAGGGGTAGTCGTTCAACATTCTACAAGAACAACGAACCATGGAGTATGATTTCTCTGAAACCATGATAGATTTCAAATCGATCCTGACCAAGATGAGTCTGTGGTGTGAAATAATTTTTGTTGAGTTTATAGATTTTAGTTAGGGGTAGTCGTTCAACATTCTACAAGAACAACTTACCATGGACTATGATTTCTCTGAAACCATGATAGATTTCAAATCGATCCTGACCAAGATGAGTCTGTGGTGTGAAATAATTTTTGTTGAGTGGATAGATTTTAGTTGGGGTAGTCGTTCAACATTCTACAAGAACAACTTACCATGGAGTATGATTTCTCTGAAATAATTTTTGTTGAGTGGATAGATTTTAGTTGGGATAGTCGTTCAACATTCTACAAGAACAACGAACCATGGAGTATGATTTCTCTGAAACCATGATAGATTTCAAATCGATCCTGACCAAGATGAGTCTGTGGTGTGAAATAATTTTTGTTGAGTGGATAGATTTTAGTTGGGGTAGTCGTTCAACATTCTACAAGAACAACGAACCATGGAGTATGATTTCTCTGAAATAATTTTTGTTGAGTGGATAGATTTTAGTTGGGATAGTCGTTCAACATTCTACAAGAACAACGAACCATGGAGTATGATTTCTCTGAAACCATGATAGATTTCAAATCGATCCTGACCAAGATGAGTCTGTGGTGTGAAATAATTTTTGTTGAGTGGATAGATTTTAGTTAGGGGTAGTCGTTCAACATTCTACAAGAACAACGAACCATGGAGTATGATTTCTCTGAAACCATGATAGATTTCAAATCGATAATGCCCAAGATGAGTCTGTGGTGTGAAATAATTTTTGTTGAGTGGATAGATTTTAGTTATGGTAGTCGTTCAACATTATACAAGAACAACGAACCATGGAGTATGATTTCTCTGAAATAATTTTTGTTGAGTGGATAGATTTTAGTTGGGATAGTCGTTCAACATTTTACAAGAACAACGAACCATGGAGTATGATTCCTCTGAAACCATGATAGATTTCAAATCGATCCTGACCAAGATGAGTCTGTGGTGTGAAATAATTTTTGTTGAGTGGATAGATTTTAGTTGGGGTAGTCGTTCAACATTCTACAAGAACAACTTACCATGGGCTATGATTTCTCTGAAACCATGATAGATTTCAAATCGATCCTGACCAAGATGAGACTGTGGTGTGAAATAATTTTTGTTGAGTGGATAGATTTTAGTTGGGGTAGTCGTTCAACATTCTACAAGAACAACTTACGATGGAGTATGATTTCTCTGAAATAATTTTTGCTGAGTGGATAGATTTTAGTTGGGATAGTCGTTCAACATTCTACAAGAACAACTTACCATGGAGTATGATTTCTCTGGAATAATTTTTGTTGAGTGGATAGATTTTAGTTGGGATAGTCGCTCAACATTCAACAAGAACAACTTACCATGGACTATGATTTCTCTGAAACCGTGATAGATTTCAAATCGATCCTGACCAAGATGAGACTGTGGTGTGAAATAATTTTTGTTGAGTGGATAGATTTTAGTTGGGGTAGTCGTTCAACATTCTACAAGAACAACTTACCATGGAGTATGATTTCTCTGAAATAATTTTTGTTGAGTGGATAGATTTTAGTTGGGATAGTCGTTCAACATTCTACAAGAACAACGAACCATGGAGTATGATTTCTCTGAAATAATTTTTGTTGAGTATATAGATTTAAGTTGGGATAGTCGTTCAACATTCTACAAGAACAACGAATCATGGAGTATGATTTCTCTGAAACCATGATAGATTTCAAATCGATCCTAACCAAGATGAGTTTGTGGTGTGAAATAATTTTTGTTGAGTGGATAGATTTTAGTTGGGGTAGTTGTTCAACATTCTACAAGAACAACTTGCCATGGAGTATGATTTCTCTGAAATAATTTTTGTTGAGTGGATAGATTTTAGTTGGGATAGTCGTTCAACATTCTACAAGAACAACGAACCATGGAGTATGATTTCTCTGAAACCATGATAGATTTCAAATCGATCCTGACCACGATGAGTCTGTGGTGTGAAATAATTTTTGTTGAGTGTATAGATTTTAGTTGGGGTAGTCGTTCAACATTCTACAAGAACAACTTACCATGGACTATGATTTCTCTGAAACCATGATACATTTCAAATCGATCCTGACCAAGATGAGTCTGTGGTGTGAAATAATTTTTGTTGAGTGGATAGATTTTAGTTGGGATAGTCGTTCAACATTCTACAAGAACAACTTACCATGGACTATGATTTCTCTGAAACCATGATAGATTTCAAATCGATCCTGACCAAGATGAGTCTGTGGTGTGAAATAATTTTTGTTGAGTGGATAGATTTTAGTTGGGGTAGTCGTTCAACATTCTACAAGAACAACTTACCATGGAGTATGATTTCTCTGAAATAATTTTTGTTGAGTGGATAGATTTTAGTTGGGATAGTCGTTCAACATTCTACAAGAACAACTTACCATGGAGTATGATTTCTCTGAAATAATTTTTGTTGAGTGGATAGATTTTAGTTGGGATAGTCGTTCAACATTCTACAAGAACAACTTACCATGGAGTATGATTTCTCTGAAATAATTTTTGTTGAGTGGATAGATTTTAGTTGGGGTAGTCGTTCAACATTCTGCAAGAACAACTTACCATGGACTATGATTTCTCTGAAACCATGATACATTTCAAATCGATCCTGACCAAGATGAGTCTGTGGTGTGAAATAATTTTTGTTGAGTGGATAGATTTTAGTTGGGATAGTCGTTCAACATTCTACAAGAACAACTTACCATGGACTATGATTTCTCTGAAACCATGATAGATTTCAAATCGATCCAAGATGAGTCTGTGGTGTGAAATAATTTTTGTTGAGTGGATAGATTTTAGTTGGGGTAGTCGTTCAACATTCTACAAGAACAACTTACCATGGAGTATGATTTCTCTGAAATAATTTTTGTTGAGTGGATAGATTTTAGTTGGGGTAGTCGTTCAACATTCTACAAGAACAACGAACCATGGAGTATGATTTCTCTGAAATAATTTTTGTTGAGTGGATAGATTTTAGTTGGGGTAGTCGTTCAACATTCTACAAGAACAACTTACCATGGAGTATGATTTCTCTGAAATAATTTTTGTTGAGTGGATAGATTTTAGTTGGGATAGTCGTTCAACATTCTACAAGAACAACTTACCATGGAGTATGATTTCTCTGAAATAATTTTTGTTGAGTGGATAGATTTTAGTTGGGATAGTCGTTCAACATTCTACAAGAACAACTTACCATGGAGTATGATTTCTCTGAAATAATTTTTGTTGAGTGGATAGATTTTAGTTGGGATAGTCGATCAACATTCTACAAGAACAACTTACCATGGGGTATGATTTCTCTGAAACCATGATAGATTTCAAATCGATCCTGACCAAGATGAGTCTGTGGTGTGAAACAATTTTTGTTGAGTGGATAGATTTTAGTTGGGGTTGTCGTTCAACATTTTACAAGAACAACGAACCATGGAGTATGATTTCTCTGAAACCATGATAGATTTCAAATCGATCCTGACCAAGATGAGTCTGTGGTGTGAAATAATTTTTGTTGAGTGGATAGATTTTAGTTGGGATAGTCGTTCAATATTCTACAAGAACAACTTACCATGGAGTATGATTTCTCTGAAATAATTTTTGTTGAGTGGATAGATTTTAGTTGGGATAGTCGTTCAACATTCTACAAGAACAACTTACCATGGAGTATGATTTCTCTGAAACCATGATAGATTTCAAATCGATCCTGACCAAGATGAGTCTGTGGTGTGAAATAATTTTTGTTGAGTGGATAGATTTTAGTTGGGGTAGTCGTTCAACATTCTACAAGAACAACTTACCATGGAGTATGATTTCTCTGAAACCATGATAGATTTCAAATCGATCCTGACCAAGATGAGTCTGTGGTGTGAAATAATTTTTGTTGAGTGGATAGATTTTAGTTGGGATAGTCGTTCAACATTCTACAAGAACAACGAACCATTGAGTATGATTTCTCTGAAACCATGATAGATTTCAAATCGATCCTGACCGAGATGAGTCTGTGGTGTGAAATAATTTTTGTTGAGTGGATAGATTTTAGTTGGGGTAGTCGTTCAACATTCTACAAGAACAACTTACCATGAAGTATGATTTCTCTGAAACCATGATAGATTTCAAATCGATCCTGACCAAGATGAGTCTGTGGTGTGAAATAATTTTGGTTGAGTGGATAGATTTTAGTTAGGGGTAGTCGTTCAACATTCTACAAGAACAACGAACCATGGAGCATGATTTCTCTGAAATAATTTTTGTTGCGTGGATAGATTTTAGTTGGGATAGTCGTTCAACATTTTACAAGAACAACGAACCGTGGAGTATGATTTCTCTGAAACCATGATAGATTTCAAATCGATCCTGACCAAGATCAGTCTGTGGTGTGACATAATTTTTGTTGAGTGGATAGATTTTAGTTGGGGTAGTCGTTCAACATTCTACAAGAACAACTTACCATGGAGTATGATTTTTCTGAAACCATGATAGATTTCAAATCGATCCTGACCACGATGAGTCTGTGGTGTGAAAAAATTTTTGTTGAGTGTATAGATTTTAGTTGGGGTAGTCGTTCAACATTCTACAAGAACAACTTACCATGGACTATGATTTCTCTGAAACCATGATAGATTTCAAATCGATCCTGACCAAGATGAGTCTGTGGTGTGAAATAATTTTTGTTGAGTGGATAGATTTTAGTTGGGATAGTCGTTCAGTATTCTACAAGAACAACTTACCATGGAGTATGATTTCTCTGAAATAATTTTTGTTGAGTGGATAGATTTTAGTTGGGATAGTCGTTCAACATTCTAAAAGAACAACTTACCATGGAGTATGATTTCTCTGAAATAATTTTTGTTGAGTGGATAGATTTTAGTTGGGGTAGTCGTTCAACATTCTACAAGAACAACTTACCATGGAGTATGATTTCTCTGAAACCATGATAGATTTCAAATCGATCCTGACCAAGATGAGTCTGTGGTGTGAAATAATTTTTGTTGAGTGGATAGATTTTAGTTGGGGTAGTCGTTCAACATTCTGCAAGAACAACTTACCATGGACTATGATTTCTCTGAAACCATGATAGATTTCAAATCGATCCTGACCAAGATGAGTCTGTGGTATGAAATAATTTTTGTAGAGTGGATAGATTTTAGTTGGGATAGTCGTTCAACATTCTACAAGAACAACGAACCATGGAGTATGATTTCTCTGAAACCATGACAGATTTCAAATCGATCCTGACCAAGATGAGTCTGTAGTGTGAAATAATTTTTGTTGAGTGGATAGATTTTAGTTGGGGTAGTCGTTCAACATTCTACAAGAACAACTTACCATGGAGTATGATTTCTCTGAAACCATGATAGATTTCAAATCGATCCTGACCAAGATGAGTCTGTGGTGTGAAATAATTTTGGTTGAGTGGATAGATATTAGTTAGGGGTAGTCGCTCAACATTCTACAAGAACAACGACCCATGGAGTATGATTTCTCTGAAATAATTTTTGTTGAGTCGATAGATTTTAGTTGGGATAGTCGTTCAACATTTTACAAGAACAACGAACCATGGAGTATGATTTCTCTGAAACCATGATAGATTTCAAATCGATCCTGACCAAGATGAGTCTGTGGTGTGAAATAATTTTTGTTGAGTGGATAGATTTTAGTTGGGATAGTCGTTCAACATTCTACAAGAACAACGAACCATGGAGTATGATTTCTCTAAAACCATGATAGATTTCAAATGGATTCTGACCAAGATGAGTCTGTGGTGTGAAATAATTTTTGTTGAGTGGATAGATTTTAGTTAAGGGTAGTCGTTCAACATTCTACAAGAACAACGAACCATGGAGCCTGATTTCTCTGAAATAATTTTTGTTGAGTGGATAGATTTTAGTTGGGGTAGTCGTTCAACCTTCTACAAGAACAACTTACCATGGAGTATGATTTCTCTGAAATAATTTTTGTTGAGTGGATAGATTTTAGTTGGGATAGTCGTTCAACATTCTACAAGAACAACTTACCATGGAGTATGATTTCTCTGAAATAATTTTTGTTGAGTGGATAGATTTTAGTTGGGATAGTCGTTCAACATTCTACAAGAACAACTTACCATGGAGTATGATTTCTCTGAAACCATGATAGATTTCAAATCGATCCTGACCAAGATGAGTCTGTGGTGTGAAATAATTTTTGTTGATTGGATAGATTTTAGTTGGGGTAGTCGTTCAACATGTTCAACCATGGAGTATGATTTCTCTGAAATAATTTTTGTTGAGTGGATAGATTTTAGTTGGGGTAGTCGTTCAACATTTTACAAGAACAACGAACCATGGACTATGATTTCTCTGAAACCATGATAGATTTCAAATCGATCCTGACCAAGATGAGTCTGTGGTGTGAAATAATTTTTGTTGAGTGGATAGATTTTAGTTAGGGGTAGTCGCTCAACATTCTACAAGAACAACTTACCATGGAGTATGATTTCTCTGAAATAATTTTTGTTGAGTGGATAAATTTTAGTTGGGGTAGTCGTTCAACATTCTACAAGAACAACTTACCATGGAGTATGATTTCTCTGAACTAATTTTTGTTGAGTGGATAGATTTTAGTTGGGATAGTCGTTCAACATTCTACAAGAACAACTTACCATGGAGTATGATTTCTCTGAAACCTCTGACTCAAATCGATCCTGACCAAGATGAGTCTGTGGTGTGAAATAATTTTTGTTGATTGGATAGATTTTAGTTGGGGTAGTCGTTCAACATTCTACAAGAACAACTTACCATGGAGTATGATTTCTCTGAAATAATTTTTGTTGAGTGGATAGATTTTAGTTAGGGTAGTCGTTCAAAATTCTACAAGAACAACTTACCATGGATTATGATTTCTCTGAAATAATTTTTGTTGAGTGGATAGATTTTAGTTGGGATAGTCGTTCAACATTCTACAAGAACAACTTACCATGGAGTATGATTTCTCTGAAACCATGATAGATTTCAAATCGATCCTGACCAAGATGAGTCTGTAGTGTGAAATAATTTTTGTTGAGTGGATAGATTTTAGTTGGGATAGTCGTTCAACATTCTACAAGAACAACTTACCATGGAGTATGATTTCTCTGAAATAATTTTTGTTGAGTGGATAGATTTTAGTTGGGATAGTCGTTCAACATTCTACAAGAACAACTTACCATGGAGTATGATTTCTCTGAAACCATGATAGATTTCAAATCGATCCTGACCAAGATGAGTCTGTGGTGTGAAATAATTTTTGTTGATTGGATAGATTTTAGTTGGGGTAGTCGTTCAACATTCTACAAGAACAACTTACCATGGAGTATGATTTCTCTGAAATAATTTTTGTTGAGTGGATAGATTTTAGTTAGGGTAGTCGTTCAAAATTCTACAAGAACAACTTACCATGGATTATGATTTCTCTGAAACCATGATAGATTTCAAATCGATCCTGACCAAGATGAGTCTGTGGTGTGAAATAATTTTTGTTGAGTGGATAGATTTTAGTTGGGATAGTCGTTCAACATTCTACAAGAATGATTATTTCTCTGAAATAATTTTTGTTGAGTGGATAGATTTTAGTTGGGATAGTCGTTCAACATTCTACAAGAACAACTTACCATGGAGTATGATTTCTCTGAAATAATTTTTGTTGAGTGGATAGATTTTAGTTGGGGTAGTCGTTCAACATTCTACAAGAACAACTTACCATAGAGTATGATTTCTCTGAAACCATGATAGATTTCAAATCGATCCTGACCAAGATGAGTCTGTGGTGTGAAATAATTTTTGTTGAGTGGATAGATTTTAGTTGGGGTAGTCGTTCAACATTCTGCAAGAACAACTTACCATGGACCATGATTTCTCTGAAACCATGATAGATTTCAAATCGATCCTGACCAAGATGAGTCTGTGGTGTGAAATAATTTTTGTAGAGTGGATAGATTTTAGTTGGGATAGTCGTTCAACATTCTACAAGAACAACGAACCATGGAGTATGATTTCTCTGAAACCATGATAGATTTCAAATCGATCCTGACCAAGATGAGTCTGTGGTGTGAAATAATTTTTGTTGAGTGGATAGATTTTAGTTGGGGTAGTCGTTCAACATTCTACAAGAACAACTTACCATGGAGTATGATTTCTCTGAAACCATGATAGATTTCAAATCGATCCTGACCAAGATGAGTCTGTGGTGTGAAATAATTTTTGTAGAGTGGATAGATTTTAGTTGGGATAGTCGTTCAACATTCTACAAGAACAACGAACCATGGAGTATGATTTCTCTGAAACCATGATAGATTTCAAATCGATCCTGACCAAGATGAGTCTGTGGTGTGAAATAATTTTTGTTGAGTGGATAGATTTTAGTTGGGGTAGTCGTTCAACATTCTACAAGAACAACTTACCATGGAGTATGATTTCTCTGAAACCATGATAGATTTCAAATCGATCCTGACCAAGATGAGTCTGTGGTGTGAAATAATTTTGGTTGAGTGGATAGATATTAGTTAGGGGTAGTCGTTCAACATTCTACAAGAACAACGAACCATGGAGTATGATTTCTCTGAAATAATTTTTGTTGAGTGGATAGATTTTAGTTGGGATAGTCGTTCAACATTTTACAAGAACAACTTACCATAGAGTATGATTTCTCTGAAACCATGATAGATTTCAAATCGATCCTGACCAAGATGAGTCTGTGGTGTGAAATAATTTTTGTTGAGTGGATAGATTTTAGTTGGGGTAGTCGTTCAACATTCTGCAAGAACACCTTACCATGGACTATGATTTCTCTGAAACCATGATAGATTTCAAATCGATCCTGACCAAGATGAGTCTGTGGTGTGAAATAATTTTTGTAGAGTGGATAGATTTTAGTTGGGATAGTCGTTCAACATTCTACAAGAACAACGAACCATGGAGTATGATTTCTCTGAAACCATGATAGATTTCAAATCGATCCTGACCAAGATGAGTCTGTGGTGTGAAATAATTTTTGTTGAGTGGATAGATTTTAGTTGGGGTAGTCGTTCAACATTCTACAAGAACAACTTACCATGGACTATGATTTCTCTGAAACCATGATAGATTTCAAATCGATCCTGACCAAGATGAGTCTGTGGTGTGAAATAATTTTTGTTGAGTGGATAGATTTTTGTTGGGATAGTCGTTCAACATTCTACAAGAACAACTTACCATGGAGTATGATTTCTCTGAAATAATTTTTGTTGAGTGGATAGATTTTAGTTGGGGTAGTCGTTCAACATTTTACAAGAACAACGAACCATGGACTATGATTTCTCTGAAACCATGATAGATTTCAAATCGATCCTGACCAAGATGAGTCTGTGGTGTGAAATAATTTTTGTTGAGTGGATAGATTTTTGTTGGGATAGTCGTTCAACATTCTACAAGAACAACGAACCATGGAGTATGATTTCTCTGAAACCATGATAGATGTCAAATCGATCCTGACCAAGATGAGTCTGTGGTGTGAAATAATTTTTGTTGAGTGGATAGATTTTAGTTGGGGTAGTCGTTCAACATTCTACAAGAACAACTTACCATGGAGCATGATTTCTCTGAAACCATGATAGATTTCAAATCGATCCTGACCAAGATGAGTCTGTGGTGTGAAATAATTTTGGTTGAGTGGATAGATATTAGTTAGGGGTAGTCGTTCAACATTCTACAAGAACAACGAACCATGGAGTATGATTTCTCTGAAATAATTTTTGTTGAGTGGATAGATTTTAGTTGGGATAGTCGTTCAACATTTTACAAGAACAACGAACCATGGAGTATGATTTCTCTGAAACCATGATAGATTTCAAATCGATCCTGACCAAGATGAGTCTGTGGTGTGACATACTTTTTGTTGAGTGGATAGATTTTAGTTGGGGTAGTCGTTCAACATTCTACAAGAACAACTTACCATGGAGTATGATTTCTCTGAAACGATGATAGATTTCAAATCGATCCTGACCAAGATGAGTCTGTTGTGTGAAATAATTTTTGTTGAGTGGATAGATTTTAGTTCGGGTAGTCGTTCAACATTCTACAAGAACAACTTACCATGGAGTATGATTTCTCTGAAACCATGATAGATTTCAAATCGATCCTGACCAAGATGAGTCTGTGGTGTGAAATAATTTTTGTTGAGTGGATAGATTTTTGTTGGGATAGTCGTTCAACATTCTACAAGAACAACTTACCATGGAGTATGATTTCTCTGAAATAATTTTTGTTGAGTGGATAGATTTTTGTTGGGATAGTCGTTCAACATTCTACAAGAACAACTTACCATGGAGTATGATTTCTCTGAAATAATTTTGGTTGAGTGGATAGATATTAGTTAGGGGTAGTCGTTCAACATTCTACAAGAACAACGAACCATGGAGTATGATTTCTCTGAAATAATTTTTGTTGAGTGGATAGATTTTAGTTGGGATAGTCGTTCAGCATTTTACAAGAACAACGAACCATGGAGTATGATTTCTCTGAAACCATGATAGATTTCAAATCGATCCTGACCAAGATGAGTCTGTGGTGTGACATAATTTTTGTTGAGTGGATAGATTTTAGTTGGGGTAGTCGTTCAACATTCTACAAGAACAACTTACCATGGAGTATGATTTCTCTGAAACGATGATAGATTTCAAATCGATCCTGACCAAGATGAGTCTGTGGTGTGAAATAATTTTTGTTGAGTGGATAGATTTTAGTTCGGGTAGTCGTTCAACATTCTACAAGAACAACTTAAAATGGACTATGATTTCTCTGAAACCATGATAGATTTCAAATCGATTCTGACCAAGATGAGTCTGTGGTGTGAAATAATTTTTGTTGAGTGGATAGATTTTAGTTAGGGGTAGTCGTTCAACATTCTACAAGAACAACGAACCATGGAGTTTATTTCTCTGAAATAATTTTTGTTGAGTGGATAGATTTTAGTTGGGGTAGTCGTTCAACATTTTACAAGAACAACGAACCATGGACTATGATTTCTCTGAAACCATGATAGATTTCAAATCGATCCTGACCAAGATGAGTCTGTGGTGTGAAATAATTTTTGTTGATTGGATAGATTTTAGTTGGGATAGTCGTTCAACATTCTACAAGAACAACTTACCATGGAGTATGATTTCTCTGAAATAATTTTTGTTGAGTGGATAGATTTTAGTTGGGATAGTCGTTCAACATTCTACAAGAACAACTTACCATGGAGTATGATTTCTCTGAAACCATGATAGATTTCAAATCGATCCTGACCAAGATGAGTCTGTGGTGTGAAATAATTTTTGTTGATTGGATAGATTTTAGTTGGGGTAGTCGTTCAACATGTTCAACCATGGAGTATGATTTCTCTGAAATAATTTTTGTTGAGTGGATAGATTTTAGTTGGGGTAGTCGTTCAACATTTTACAAGAACAACGAACCATGGACTATGATTTCTCTGAAACCATGATAGATTTCAAATCGATCCTGACCAAGATGAGTCTGTGGTGTGAAATAATTTTTGTTGAGTGGATAGATTTTAGTTAGGGGTAGTCGCTCAACATTCTACAAGAACAACTTACCATGGAGTATGATTTCTCTGAAATAATTTTTGTTGAGTGGATAGATTTTAGTTGGGGTAGTCGTTCAACATTCTACAAGAACAACTTACCATGGAGTATGATTTCTCTGAACTAATTTTTGTTGAGTGGATAGATTTTAGTTGGGATAGTCGTTCAACATTCTACAAGAACAACTTACCATGCAGTATGATTTCTCTGAAACCATGATAGATTTCAAATCGATCCTGACCAAGATGAGTCTGTAGCGTGAAATAATTTTTGTTGAGTGGATAGATTTTAGTTGGGATAGTCGTTCAACATTCTACAAGAACAACTTACCATGGAGTATGATTTCTCTGAAATAATTTTTGTTGAGTGGATAGATTTTAGTTGGGATAGTCGTTCAACATTCTACAAGAACAACTTACCATGGAGTATGATTTCTCTGAAACCATGATAGATTTCAAATCGATCCTGACCAAGATGAGTCTGTGGTGTGAAATAATTTTTGTTGATTGGATAGATTTTAGTTGGGGTAGTCGTTCAACATTCTACAAGAACAACTTACCATGGAGTATGATTTCTCTGAAATAATTTTTGTTGAGTGGATAGATTTTAGTTAGGGTAGTCGTTCAACATTCTACAAGAACAACTTACCATGGAGAATGATTTCTCTGAAACCATGATAGATATCAAATCGATCCTGACCAAGATGAGTCTGTGGTGTGAAATAATTTTTGTTGATTGGATAGATTTTAGTTGGGGTAGTCGTTCAACATTCTACAAGAACAACTTACCATGGAGTATGATTTCTCTGAAATAATTTTTGTTGAGTGGATAGATTTTAGTTAGGGTAGTCGTTCAACATTCTACAAGAACAACTTACCATGGAGAATGATTTCTCTGAAACCATGATAGATATCAAATCGATCCTGACCAAGATGAGTCTGTGGTGTGAAATAATTTTTGTTGATTGGATAGATTTTAGTTGGGGTAGTCGTTCAACATTCTACAAGAACAACTTACCATGGAGTATGATTTCTCTGAAATAATTTTTGTTGAGTGGATAGATTTTAGTTGGGATAGTCGTTCAACATTCTACAAGAATGATTATTTCTCTGAAATAATTTTTGTTGAGTGGATAGATTTTAGTTGGGATAGTCGTTCAACATTCTACAAGAACAACGAACCATGGAGTATGATTTCACTGAAATAATTTTTGTTGAGTGGATAGATTTTAGTTAGGGGTAGTCGTTCAACATTCTACAAGAACAACGAAAGATGGAGTCTGATTTCTCTGAAATAATTTTTGTTGAGTGGATAGATTTTAGTTGGGGTAGTCGTTCAACCTTCTACAAGAACAACTTACCATGGAGTATGATTTCTCTGAAATAATTTTTGTTGAGTGGATAGATTTTAGTTGGGGTAGTCGTTCAATATTCTATCAGAACAACGAACCATGGAGTATGATTTCTCTGAAATAATTTTTGTTGAGTGGATAGATTTTAGTTGGGATAGTCGTTCAACATTCTACAAGAACAACGAACCATGGAGTATGATTTCTCTGAAACCATTATAGATTTCAAATGGATTCTGACCGAGATGAGTCTGTGGTGTGAAATAATTTTTGTTGAGTGGATAGATTTTAGTTAGGGGTAGTCGTTCAACATTCTACAAGAACAACGAACCATGGAGTATGATTTCTCTGAAATAATTTTTGTTGAGTGGATAGATTTTAGTTGGGATAGTCGTTCAACATTTTACAAGAACAACGAACCATGGAGTATGATTTCTCTGAAACCATGATAGATTTCAAATCGATCCTGACCAAGATGAGTCTGTGGTGTGACATAATTTTTGTTGAGTGGATAGATTTTAGTTAGGGGTAGTCGTTCAACATTCTACAAGAACAACGAACCATGGAGTATGATTTCTCTGAAATAATTTTTGTTGAGTGGATAGATTTTAGTTGGGGTAGTCGTTCAATATTCTACCAGAACAACGAACCATGGAGTATGATTTCTCTGAAATAATTTTTGTTGAGTGGATAGATTTTAGTTGGGATAGTCGTTCAACATTCTACAAGAACAACGAACCATGGAGTATGATTTCTCTAAAACCATGATAGATTTCAAATGGATTCTGACCAAGATGAGTCTGTGGTGTGAAATAATTTTTGTTGAGTGGATAGATTTTAGTTAGGGGTAGTCGTTCAACATTCTACAAGAACAACGAACCATGGAGTATGATTTCTCTGAAATAATTTTTGTTGAGTGGATAGATTTTAGTTGGGATAGTCGTTCAACATTTTACAAGAACAACGAACCATGGAGTATGATTTCTCTGAAACCATGATAGATTTCAAATCGATCCTGACCAAGATGAGTCTGTGGTGTGACATAATTTTTGTTGAGTGGATAGATTTTAGTTGGGGTAGTCGTTCAACATTCTACAAGAACAACTTACCATGGAGTATGATTTCTCTGAAACGATGATAGATTTCAAATCGATCCTGACCAAGATGAGTCTGTGGTGTGAAATAATTTTTGTTGAGTGGATAGATTTTAGTTCGGGTAGTCGTTCAACATTCTACAAGAACAACTTAAAATGGACTATGATTTCTCTGAAACCATGATAGATTTCAAATCGATCCTGACCAAGATGAGTCTGTGGTGTGAAATAATTTTTGTTGAGTGGATAGATTTTAGTTGGGATAGTCGTTCAACATTCTACAAGAACAACTTACCATGGAGTATGATTTCTCTGAAATAATTTTTGTTGAGTGGATAGATTTTAGTTGGGATAGTCGTTCAACATTCTACAAGAACAACGAACTATGGAGTATGATTTCTCTGAAACCATGATAGATTTCAAATGGATCCTGACCAAGATGAGTCTGTGGTGTGAAATAATTTTTGTTGAGTGGATAGATTTTAGTTGGGATAGTCGTTCAACATTCTACAAGAACAACGAACCATGGAGTATGATTTCTCTAAAACCATGATAGATTTCAAATTTATTCTGACCAAGATGAGTCTGTGGTGTGAAATAATTTTTGTTGAGTGGATAGATTTTAGTTAGGGGTAGTCGTTCAACATTCTACAAGAACAACGAACCATGGAGTCTGATTTCTCTGAAATAATTTTTGTTGAGTGGATAGATTTTAGTTGGGGTAGTCGTTCAACCTTCTACAAGAACAACTTACCATGGAGTATGATTTCTCTGAAATAATTTTTGTTGAGTGGATAGATGTTAGTTGGGATAGTCGTTCAACATTCTACAAGAACAACTTACCATGGAGTATGATTTCTCTGAAATAATTTTTGTTGAGTGGATAGATTTTAGTTGGGATAGTCGTTCAACATTCTACAAGAACAACTTACCATGGAGTATGATTTCTCTGAAACCATGATAGATTTCAAATCGATCCTGACCAAGATGAGTCTGTGGTGTGAAATAATTTTTGTTGATTGGATAGATTTTAGTTGGGGTAGTCGTTCAACATGTTCAACCATGGAGTATGATTTCTCTGAAATAATTTTTGTTGAGTGGATAGATTTTAGTTGGGGTAGTCGTTCAACATTTTACAAGAACAACTTACCATGGAGTATGATTTCTCTGAAATAATTTTTGTTGAGTGGATAGATTTTAGTTGGGATAGTCGTTCAACATTCTACAAGAACAACTTACCATGGAGTATGATTTCTCTGAAACCATGATAGATTTCAAATCGATCCTGACCAAGATGAGTCTGTGGTGTGAAATAATTTTTGTTGATTGGATAGATTTTAGTTGGGGTAGTCGTTCAACATTCTACAAGAACAACTTACCATGGAGTATGATTTCTCTGAAATAATTTTTGTTGAGTGGATAGATTTTAGTTGGGATAGTCGTTCAACATTTTACAAGAACAACGAACCATGGAGTATGATTTCTCTGAAACCATGATAGATTTCAAATCGATCCTGACCAAGATGAGTCTGTGGTGTGACATAATTTTTGTTGAGTGGATAGATTTTAGTTAGGGGTAGTCGTTCAACATTCTACAAGAACAACTTACCATGCAGTATGATTTCTCTGAAACCATGATAGATTTCAAATCGATCCTGACCAAGATGAGTCTGTAGCGTGAAATAATTTTTGTTGAGTGGATAGATTTTAGTTGGGATAGTCGTTCAACATTCTACAAGAACAACTTACCATGGAGTATGATTTCTCTGAAATAATTTTTGTTGAGTGGATAGATTTTAGTTGGGATAGTCGTTCAACATTCTACAAGAACAACTTACCATGGAGTATGATTTCTCTGAAACCATGATAGATTTCAAATCGATCCTGACCAAGATGAGTCTGTGGTGTGAAATAATTTTTGTTGATTGGATAGATTTTAGTTGGGGTAGTCGTTCAACATTCTACAAGAACAACTTACCATGGAGTATGATTTCTCTGAAATAATTTTTGTTGAGTGGATAGATTTTAGTTAGGGTAGTCGTTCAACATTCTACAAGAACAACTTACCATGGAGAATGATTTCTCTGAAACCATGATAGATATCAAATCGATCCTGACCAAGATGAGTCTGTGGTGTGAAATAATTTTTGTTGATTGGATAGATTTTAGTTGGGGTAGTCGTTCAACATTCTACAAGAACAACTTACCATGGAGTATGATTTCTCTGAAATAATTTTTGTTGAGTGGATAGATTTTAGTTAGGGTAGTCGTTCAACATTCTACAAGAACAACTTACCATGGAGAATGATTTCTCTGAAACCATGATAGATATCAAATCGATCCTGACCAAGATGAGTCTGTGGTGTGAAATAATTTTTGTTGATTGGATAGATTTTAGTTGGGGTAGTCGTTCAACATTCTACAAGAACAACTTACCATGGAGTATGATTTCTCTGAAATAATTTTTGTTGAGTGGATAGATTTTAGTTGGGATAGTCGTTCAACATTCTACAAGAATGATTATTTCTCTGAAATAATTTTTGTTGAGTGGATAGATTTTAGTTGGGATAGTCGTTCAACATTCTACAAGAACAACGAACCATGGAGTATGATTTCTCTAAAACCATGATAGATTTCAAATGGATTCTGACCAAGATGAGTCTGTGGTGTGAAATAATTTTTGTTGAGTGGATAGATTTTAGTTAGGGGTAGTCGTTCAACATTCTACAAGAACAACGAAAGATGGAGTCTGATTTCTCTGAAATAATTTTTGTTGAGTGGATAGATTTTAGTTGGGGTAGTCGTTCAACCTTCTACAAGAACAACTTACCATGGAGTATGATTTCTCTGAAATAATTTTTGTTGAGTGGATAGATTTTAGTTGGGGTAGTCGTTCAATATTCTACCAGAACAACGAACCATGGAGTATGATTTCTCTGAAATAATTTTTGTTGAGTGGATAGATTTTAGTTGGGATAGTCGTTCAACATTCTACAAGAACAACGAACCATGGAGTATGATTTCTCTGAAACCATTATAGATTTCAAATGGATTCTGACCGAGATGAGTCTGTGGTGTGAAATAATTTTTGTTGAGTGGATAGATTTTAGTTAGGGGTAGTCGTTCAACATTCTATAAGAACAACGAACCATGGAGTATGATTTCTCTGAAATAATTTTTGTTGAGTGGATAGATTTTAGTTGGGATAGTCGTTCAACATTTTACAAGAACAACGAACCATGGAGTATGATTTCTCTGAAACCATGATAGATTTCAAATCGATCCTGACCAAGATGAGTCTGTGGTGTGACATAATTTTTGTTGAGTGGATAGATTTTAGTTAGGGGTAGTCGTTCAACATTCTACAAGAACAACGAACCATGGAGTATGATTTCTCTGAAATAATTTTTGTTGAGTGGATAGATTTTAGTTGGGGTAGTCGTTCAATATTCTACCAGAACAACGAACCATGGAGTATGATTTCTCTGAAATAATTTTTGTTGAGTGGATAGATTTTAGTTGGGATAGTCGTTCAACATTCTACAAGAACAACGAACCATGGAGTATGATTTCTCTAAAACCATGATAGATTTCAAATGGATTCTGACCAAGATGAGTCTGTGGTGTGAAATAATTTTTGTTGAGTGGATAGATTTTAGTTAGGGGTAGTCGTTCAACATTCTACAAGAACAACGAACCATGGAGTATGATTTCTCTGAAATAATTTTTGTTGAGTGGATAGATTTTAGTTGGGATAGTCGTTCAACATTTTACAAGAACAACGAACCATGGAGTATGATTTCTCTGAAACCATGATAGATTTCAAATCGATCCTGACCAAGATGAGTCTGTGGTGTGACATAATTTTTGTTGAGTGGATAGATTTTAGTTGGGGTAGTCGTTCAACATTCTACAAGAACAACTTACCATGGAGTATGATTTCTCTGAAACGATGATAGATTTCAAATCGATCCTGACCAAGATGAGTCTGTGGTGTGAAATAATTTTTGTTGAGTGGATAGATTTTAGTTCGGGTAGTCGTTCAACATTCTACAAGAACAACTTAAAATGGACTATGATTTCTCTGAAACCATGATAGATTTCAAATCGATCCTGACCAAGATGAGTCTGTGGTGTGAAATAATTTTTGTTGAGTGGATAGATTTTAGTTGGGATAGTCGTTCAACATTCTACAAGAACAACTTACCATGGAGTATGATTTCTCTGAAATAATTTTTGTTGAGTGGATAGATTTTAGTTGGGATAGTCGTTCAACATTCTACAAGAACAACGAACTATGGAGTATGATTTCTCTGAAACCATGATAGATTTCAAATCGATCCTGACCAAGATGAGTCTGTGGTGTGAAATAATTTTTGTTGAGTGGATAGATTTTAGTTGGGATAGTCGTTCAACATTCTACAAGAACAACGAACCATGGAGTATGATTTCTCTAAAACCATGATAGATTTCAAATTTATTCTGACCAAGATGAGTCTGTGGTGTGAAATAATTTTTGTTGAGTGGATAGATTTTAGTTAGGGGTAGTCGTTCAACATTCTACAAGAACAACGAACCATGGAGTCTGATTTCTCTGAAATAATTTTTGTTGAGTGGATAGATTTTAGTTGGGGTAGTCGTTCAACCTTCTACAAGAACAACTTACCATGGAGTATGATTTCTCTGAAATAATTTTTGTTGAGTGGATAGATGTTAGTTGGGATAGTCGTTCAACATTCTACAAGAACAACTTACCATGGAGTATGATTTCTCTGAAATAATTTTTGTTGAGTGGATAGATTTTAGTTGGGATAGTCGTTCAACATTCTACAAGAACAACTTACCATGGAGTATGATTTCTCTGAAACCATGATAGATTTCAAATCGATCCTGACCAAGATGAGTCTGTGGTGTGAAATAATTTTTGTTGATTGGATAGATTTTAGTTGGGGTAGTCGTTCAACATGTTCAACCATGGAGTATGATTTCTCTGAAATAATTTTTGTTGAGTGGATAGATTTTAGTTGGGGTAGTCGTTCAACATTTTACAAGAACAACGAACCATGGACTATGATTTCTCTGAAACCATGATAGATTTCAAATCGATCCTGACCAAGATGAGTCTGTGGTGTGAAATAATTTTTGTTGAGTGGATAGATTTTAGTTAGGGGTAGTCGCTCAACATTCTACAAGAACAACTTACCATGGAGTATGATTTCTCTGAAATAATTTTTGTTGAGTGGATAGATTTTAGTTGGGGTAGTCGTTCAACATTCTACAAGAACAACTTACCATGGAGTATGATTTCTCTGAACTAATTTTTGTTGAGTGGATAGATTTTAGTTGGGATATTCGTTCAACATTCTACAAGAACAACTTACCATGCAGTATGATTTCTCTGAAACCATGATAGATTTCAAATCGATCCTGACCAAGATGAGTCTGTAGTGTGAAATAATTTTTGTTGAGTGGATAGATTTTAGTTGGGATAGTCGTTCAACATTCTACAAGAACAACTTACCATGGAGTATGATTTCTCTGAAATAATTTTTGTTGAGTTAATAGATTTTAGTTGGGATAGTCGTTCAACATTCTACAAGAACAACTTACCATGGAGTATGATTTCTCTGAAACCATGATAGATTTCAAATCGATCCTGACCAAGATGAGTCTGTGGTGTGAAACAATTTTTGTTGATTGGATAGATTTTAGTTGGGGTAGTCGTTCAACATTCTACAAGAACAACTTACCATGGAGTATGATTTCTCTGAAATAATTTTTGTTGAGTGGATAGATTTTAGTTAGGGTAGTCGTTCAACATTCTACAAGAACAACTTACCATGGAGTATGATTTCTCTGAAACCATGATAGATTTCAAATCGATCCTGACCAAGATGAGTCTGTGGTGTGAAATAATTTTTGTTGAGTGGATAGATTTTAGTTGGGATAGTCGTTCAACATTCTACAAGAATGATTATTTCTCTGAAATAATTTTTGTTGAGTGGATAGATTTTAGTTGGGATAGTCGTTCAACATTCTACAAGAACAACTTACCATGGAGTATGATTTCTCTGAAACCATGATAGATTTCAAATCGATCCTGACCAAGATGAGTCTGTGGTGTGAAATAATTTTTGTTGAGTGGATAGATTTTAGTTGGGGTAGTCGTTCAACATTCTACAAGAACAACTTACCATGGACTATGATTTCTCTGAAACCATGATAGATTTCAAATCGATCCTGACCAAGATGAGTCTGTGGTGTGAAATAATTTTTGTTGGGTGGATAGATTTTAGTTAGGGGTAGGCGTTCAACATTCTACAAGAACAACTTACCATGGACTATGATTTCTCTGAAACCATGATAGATTTCAAATCGATCCTGACCAAGATGAGTCTGTGGTGTGAAATAATTTTTGTTGAGTGGATAGATTTTAGTTGGGGTAGTCGTTCAACATTCTACAAGAACAACTAACCATGGAGTTTGATTTCTCTGAAATAATTTTTGTTGAGTGGATAGATTTTAGTTGGGGTAGTCGTTCAACATTTTACAAGAACAACGAACCATGGACTATGATTTCTCTGAAACCATGATAGATTTCAAATTGATCCTGACCAAGATGAGTCTGTGGTGTGAAATAATTTTTGTTGAGTGGATAGATTTTAGTTAGGGGTAGTCGCTCAACATTCTACAAGAACAACTTACCATGGAGTAAGATTTCTCTGAAATAATTTTTGTTGAGTGGATAGATTTTAGTTGGGGTAGTCGTTCAACATTCTACAAGAACAACTTACCATGGAGTATGATTTCTCTGAAATAATTTTTGTTGAGTGGATAGATTTTAGTTGGGATAGTCTTTCAACATTCTACAAGAACAACTTACCATGCAGTATGATTTCTCTGAAACCATGATAGATTTCAAATCGATTCTGACCAAGATGAGTCTGTGGTGTGAAATAATTTTTGTTGAGTGGATAGATTTTAGTTGGGGTAGTCGTTCAACATTCTACAAGAACAACTTACCATGGAGTATGATTTCTCTGAAATAATTTTTGTTGAGTGGATAGATTTTAGTTGGGATAGTCGTTCAACATTCTCCAAGAACAACTTACCATGGAGTATGATTTCTCTGAAACCATGATAGATTTCAAATCGATCCCGACGAAGATGAGTCTGTGGCGTGAAATAATTTTTGTTGAGTGGATAGATTTTAGTTGGGATAGTCGTTCAACATTCTACAAGAATGATTATTTATCTGAAATAATTTTTGTTGAGTGGATAGATTTTAGTTGGGGTAGTCGTTCAACAATCTACAAGAACAACTTACCATGGACTATGATTTCTCTGAAACCATGATAGATTTCAAATCGATCCTGACCAAGACGAGTCTGTGGTGTGAAATAATTTTTGTTGAGTGGATAGATTTTAGTTGGGGTAGTCGTTCAACATTCTACAAGAACAACTTACCATGGACTATGATTTCTCTGAAACCATGATAGATTTCAAATCGATCCTGACCAAGATGAGTCTGTGGTGTGAAATAATTTTTGTTGGGTGGATAGATTTTAGTTAGGGGTAGGCGTTCAACATTCTACAAGAACAACTTACCATGGACTATGATTTCTCTGAAACCATGATAGATTTCAAATCGATCCTGACCAAGATGAGTCTGTGGTGTGAAATAATTTTTGTTGAGTGGATAGATTTTAGTTGGGGTAGTCGTTCAACATTCTACAAGAACAACTTACCATGGAGTTTGATTTCTCTGAAATAATTTTTGTTGAGTGGATAGATTTTAGTTGGGGTAGTCGTTCAACATTTTACAAGAACAACGAACCATGGACTATGATTTCTCTGAAACCATGATAGATTTCAAATTGATCCTGACCAAGATGAGTCTGTGGTGTGAAATAATTTTTGTTGAGTGGATAGATTTTAGTTAGGGGTAGTCGCTCAACATTCTACAAGAACAACTTACCATGGAGTATGATTTCTCTGAAATAATTTTTGTTGAGTGGATAGATTTTAGTTGGGGTAGTCGTTCAACATTCTACAAGAACAACTTACCATGGAGTATGATTTCTCTGAAATAATTTTTGTTGAGTGGATAGATTTTAGTTGGGATAGTCGTTCAACATTCTACAAGAACAACTTACCATGCAGTATGATTTCTCTGAAACCATGATAGATTTCAAATCGATCCTGACCAAGATGAGTCTGTGGTGTGAAATAATTTTTGTTGAGTGGATAGATTTTAGTTGGGGTAGTCGTTCAACATTCTACAAGAACAACGAACCATGGAGTATGATTTCTCTGAAATAATTTTTGTTGAGTGGATAGATTTTAGTTGGGATAGTCGTTCAACATTCTCCAAGAACAACTTACCATGGAGTATGATTTCTCTGAAATAATTTTTGTTGAGTGGATAGATTTTAGTTGGGGTAGTCGTTCAACATTCTACAAGAACAACTTACCATGGAGTATGATTTCTCTGAAACCATGATAGATTTCAAATCGATCCTGACCAAGATGAGTCTGTGGTGTGAAATAATTTTTGTTGAGTGGATAGATTTTAGTTAGGGGTAGTCGTTCAACATTCTACAAGAACAACTTACCATGGAGTATGATTTCTCTGAAACCATGATAGATTTCAAATCGATCCTGACCAAGATGAGTCTGTGGTGTGAAATCATTTTTGTTGAGTGGATAGATTTTAGTTGGGGTAGTCGTTCAACATTCTACAAGAACAACGAACCATGGAGTATGATTTCTCTGAAATAATTTTTGTTGAGTGGATAGATTTTAGTTGGGATAGTCGTTCAACATTCTACAAGAACAACGAACCATGGAGTATGATTTCTCTGAAATAATTTTTGTTGAGTGGATAGATTTTAGTTGGGGTAGTCGTTCAACATTTTACAAGAACAACGAACCATGGAGTGTGATTTCTCTGAAACCATAATAGATTTCAAATCGATCCTGACCAAGATGAGTCTGTGGTGTGAAATAATTTTTGTTGAGTGGATAGATTTTAGTTGGGGTAGTCGTTCAACATTCTACAAGAACAACTTACCATGGAGTATGATTTGTCTGAAATAATTTTTGTTGAGTGGATAGATTTTAGTTGGGGTAGTCGTTCAACATTCTACAAGAACAACTTACCATGGACTATGATTTCTCTGAAACCATGATAGATTTCAAATTGATCCTGAAAAAGATGAGTCTGTGGTGTGAAAAAATTTTTGTTGAGTGGATAGATTTTAGTTGGGGTAGTCGTTCAACATTCTACAAGAACAACGAACCATGGAGTATGATTTTTCTGAAATAATTTTTGTTGAGTGGATAGATTTTAGTTGGGATAGTCGTTCAACATTCTACAAGAACAACGAACCATGGACTATGATTTCTCTGAAAAAATTATAGATTTCAAATCGTCCTGACCATGTGAGTCTGTTTTGTGAAATAATTTTTGTTGAGTGGATAGATTTTAGTTGGGGTAGTCGTTCAACATTCTACAAGAACAACTTACCATGGAGTATGATTTCTCTGAAATAATTTTTGTTGAGTGGATAGATTTTAGTTGGGATAGTCGTTCAACATTCTACAAGAACAACTTACCATGGAGTATGATTTCTCTGAAACCATGATAGATTTCAAATCGATCCTGACCAAGATGAGTCTGTGGTGTGAAATAATTTTTGTTGAGTGGATAGATTTTAGTTGGGGTAGTCGTTCAACATTCTACAAGAACAACTTACCATGGACTATGATTTCTCTGAAACCATGATAGATTTCAAATTGATCCTGACCAAGATGAGTCTGTGGTGTGAAATAATTTTTGTTGAGTGGGTAGATTTTAGTTGGGGTAGTCGTTCAACATTCTACAAGAACAACTTACCATGGAGTATGATTTCTCTGAAATAATTTTTGTTGAGTGGATAGATTTTAGTTGGGGTAGTCGTTCAACATTCTACAAGAACAACTTACCATCGAGTATGATTTCGCTGAAATAATTTTTGTTGAGTGGATAGATTTTAGTTGGGGTAGTCGTTCAACATTCTACAAGAACAACTTACCATGGAGTATGATTTCTCTGAAACCATGATAGATTTCAAATCGATCCTGACCAAGCTGAGTCTGTGGTGTGAAATAATTTTTGTTGAGTGGATAGATTTTAGTTAGGGGTAGTCGTTCAACATTCTACAAGAACAACTTACCATGGACTATGATTTCTCTGAAACCATGATAGATTTCAAATCGATCCTGACCAAGATGAGTCTGTGGTTTGAAATAATTTTTGTTGAGTGGATAGATTTTAGTTGGGGTAGTCGTTCAACATTCTACAAGAGCAACTTACCATGGAGTATGATTTCTCTGAAATAATTTTTGTTGAGTGGATAGATTTTAGTTGGGGTAGTCGTTCAACATTCTACAAGAACAACTTACCATGGAGTATGATTTCTCTGAAATAATTTTTGTTGAGTGGATAGATTTTAGTTGGGGTAGTCGTTCAACATTCTACAAGAACAACTTACCATGGACTATGATTTCTCTGAAACCATGATAGATTTCAAATCGATCCTGACCAAGATGAGTCTGTGGTGTGAAATAATTTTTGTTGAGTGGATAGATTTTAGTTGGGGTAGTCGTTCAACATTCTACAAGAGCAACTTACCATGGAGTATGATTTCTCTGAAATAATTTTTGTTGAGTGGATAGATTTTAGTTGGGATAGTCGTTCAACATTCTACAAGAACAACTTACCATGGAGTATGATTTCTCTGAAATAATTTTTGTTGAGTGGATAGCTTTTAGTTGGGATAGTCGTTCCACATTTTACAAGAACAACTTACCATGGAGTATGATTTCTCTGAAATAATTTTTGTTGAGTGGATAGATTTTAGTTGGGATAGTCGTTCAACATTTTACAAGAACAACGAACCATGGACTATGATTTCTCTGAAACCATGATAGATTTCAAATCGATCCTGACCAAGATGAGTCTGTGGTGTGAAATAATTTTTGTTGAGTGGATAGATTTTAGTTGGGGTAGTCGTTCAACATTCTACAAGAACAACGAACCATGGAGTATGATTTCTCTGAAATAATTTTTGTTGAGTGGATAGACACGAACCATGGAGTGTGATTTCTCTGAAACCATAATAGATTTCAAATCGATCCTGACCAAGATGAGTCTGTGGTGTGAAATAATTTTTGTTGAGTGGATAGATTTTAGTTGGGGTAGTCGTTCAACATTCTACAAGAACAACTTACCATGGAGTATGATTTCTCTGAAATAATTTTTGTTGAGTGGATAGATTTTAGTTGGGGTAGTCGTTCAACATTTTACAAGAACAACGAACCATCTAGTATGATTTCTCTGAAACCATGATAGATTTCAAATCGATCCTGACCAAGATGAGTCTGTGGTGTGAAATAATTTTTGTTGAGTGGATAGATTTTAGTTGGGGTAGTCGTTCAACATTCTACAAGAACAACTTACCATGGAGTATGATTTCTCTGAAACCATGATAGATTTCAAATCGATCCTGACCAAGATGAGTCTGTGGTGTGAAATAATTTTTGTTGAGTGGATAGATTTTAGTTGGGGTAGTCGTTCAACATTCTACAAGAGCAACTTACCATGGAGTATGATTTCTCTGAAACCATGATAGATTTCAAATCGATCCTGACCAAGATGAGTCTGTGGTGTGAAATAATTTTTGTTGAGTGGATAGATTTTAGTTGGGGTAGTCGTTCAACATTCTACAAGAACAACTTACCATGGAGTATGATTTCTCTGAAATAATTTTTGTTGAGTGGATAGATTTTAGTTGGGGTAGTCGTTCAACATTCTACAAGAACAACTTACCATGGACTATGATTTCTCTGAAACCATGATAGATTTCAAATCGATCCTGACCAAGATGAGTCTGTGGTGTGAAATAATTTTTGTTGAGTGGATAGATTTTAGTTGGGGTAGTCGTTCAACATTCTACAAGAGCAACTTACCATGGAGTATGATTTCTCTGAAATAATTTTTGTTGAGTGGATAGATTTTAGTTGGGATAGTCGTTCAACATTCTACAAGAACAACTTACCATGGAGTATGATTTCTCTGAAATAATTTTTGTTGAGTGGATAGCTTTTAGTTGGGATAGTCGTTCCACATTTTACAAGAACAACTTACCATGGAGTATGATTTCTCTGAAATAATTTTTGTTGAGTGGATAGATTTTAGTTGGGATAGTCGTTCAACATTTTACAAGAACAACGAACCATGGAGTATGATTTCTCTGAAACCATGATAGATTTCAAATCGATCCTGACCAAGATGAGTCTGTGGTGTGAAATAATTTTTGTTGAGTGGATAGATTTTAGTTGGGGTAGTCGTTCAACATTCTACAAGAACAACGAACCATGGAGTATGATTTCTCTGAAATAATTTTTGTTGAGTGGATAGATTTTAGTTGGGGTAGTCGTTCAACATTTTACAAGAACAACGAACCATGGAGTGTGATTTCTCTGAAACCATAATAGATTTCAAGTCGATCCTGACCAAGATGAGTCTGTGGTGTGAAATAATTTTTGTTGAGTGGATAGATTTTAGTTGGGGTAGTCGTTCAACAGTCTACAAGAACAACTTACCATGGAGTATGATTTCTCTGAAATAATTTTTGTTGAGTGGATAGATTTTAGTTTTGATAGTCGTTCAACATTTTACAAGAACAACGAACCATCTAGTATGATTTCTCTGAAACCATGATAGATTTCAAATCGATCCTGACCAAGATGAGTCTGTGGTGTGAAATAATTTTTGTTGAGTGGATAGATTTTAGTTGGGGTAGTCGTTCAACATTCTACAAGAACAACGAACCATGGAGTATGATTTCTCTGAAACCATGATAGATTTCAAATCGATCCTGACCAAGATGAGTCTGTGGTGTGAAATAATTTTTGTTGAGTGGATAGATTTTAGTTGGGGTAGTCGTTCAACATTCTACAAGAGCAACTTACCATGGAGTATGATTTCTCTGAAATAATTTTTGTTGAGTGGATAGATTTTAGTTGGGATAGTCGTTCAACATTCTACAAGAACAACTTACCATGGACTATGATTTCTCTGAAACCATGATAGATTTCAAATCGATCCTGACCAAGATGAGTCTGTGGTGTGAAATAATTTTTGTTGAGTGGATAGATTTTAGTTGGGGTAGTCGTTCAACATTCTACAAGAGCAACTTACCATGGAGTATGATTTCTCTGAAATAATTTTTGTTGAGTGGATAGATTTTAGTTGGGATAGTCGTTCAACATTCTACAAGAACAACTTACCATGGAGTATGATGTCTCTGAAATAATTTTTGTTGAGTGGATAGATTTTAGTTGGGATAGTCGTTCCACATTTTACAAGAACAACTTACCATGGAGTATGATTTCTCTGAAATAATTTTTGTTGAGTGGATAGATTTTAGTTGGGATAGTCGTTCAACATTCTACAAGAACAACGAACCATGGAGTATGATTTCTCTGAAACCATGATAGATTTCAAATCGATCCTGACCAAGATGAGTCTGTGGTGTGAAATAATTTTTGTTGAGTGGATAGATTTTAGTTGGGGTAGTCGTTCAACATTCTACAAGAACAACGAACCATGGAGTATGATTTCTCTGAAATAATTTTTGTTGAGTGGATAGATTTTAGTTGGGATAGTCGTTCAACATTCTCCAAGAACAACTTACCATGGAGTATGATTTCTCTGAAATAATTTTTGTTGAGTGGATAGATTTTAGTTGGGGTAGTCGTTCAACATTCTACAAGAACAACTTACCATGGAGTATGATTTCTCTGAAACCATGATAGATTTCAAATCGATCCTGACCAAGATGAGTCTGTGGTGTGAAATAATTTTTGTTGAGTGGATAGATTTTAGTTAGGGGTAGTCGTTCAACATTCTACAAGAACAACTTACCATGGAGTATGATTTCTCTGAAACCATGATAGATTTCAAATCGATCCTGACCAAGATGAGTCTGTGGTGTGAAATAATTTTTGTTGAGTGGATAGATTTTAGTTGGGGTAGTCGTTCAACATTCTACAAGAACAACGAACCATGGAGTATGATTTCTCTGAAATAATTTTTGTTGAGTGGATAGATTTTAGTTGGGATAGTCGTTCAACATTCTACAAGAACAACGAACCATGGAGTATGATTTCTCTGAAATAATTTTTGTTGAGTGGATAGATTTTAGTTGGGGTAGTCGTTCAACATTTTACAAGAACAACGAACCATGGAGTGTGATTTCTCTGAAACCATAATAGATTTCAAATCGATCCTGACCAAGATGAGTCTGTGGTGTGAAATAATTTTTGTTGAGTGGATAGATTTTAGTTGGGGTAGTCGTTCAACATTCTACAAGAACAACTTACCATGGAGTATGATTTGTCTGAAATAATTTTTGTTGAGTGGATAGATTTTAGTTGGGGTAGTCGTTCAACATTCTACAAGAACAACTTACCATGGACTATGATTTCTCTGAAACCATGATAGATTTCAAATTGATCCTGAAAAAGATGAGTCTGTGGTGTGAAAAAATTTTTGTTGAGTGGATAGATTTTAGTTGGGGTAGTCGTTCAACATTCTACAAGAACAACGAACCATGGAGTATGATTTTTCTGAAATAATTTTTGTTGAGTGGATAGATTTTAGTTGGGATAGTCGTTCAACATTCTACAAGAACAACGAACCATGGACTATGATTTCTCTGAAAAAATGATAGATTTCAAATCGTCCTGACCATGTGAGTCTGTTTTGTGAAATAATTTTTGTTGAGTGGATAGATTTTAGTTGGGGTAGTCGTTCAACATTCTACAAGAACAACTTACCATGGAGTATGATTTCTCTGAAATAATTTTTGTTGAGTGGATAGATTTTAGTTGGGATAGTCGTTCAACATTCTACAAGAACAACTTACCATGGAGTATGATTTCTCTGAAACCATGATAGATTTCAAATCGATCCTGACCAAGATGAGTCTGTGGTGTGAAATAATTTTTGTTGAGTGGATAGATTTTAGTTGGGGTAGTCGTTCAACATTCTACAAGAACAACTTACCATGGACTATGATTTCTCTGAAACCATGATAGATTTCAAATTGATCCTGACCAAGATGAGTCTGTGGTGTGAAATAATTTTTGTTGAGTGGGTAGATTTTAGTTGGGGTAGTCGTTCAACATTCTACAAGAACAACTTACCATGGAGTATGATTTCTCTGAAATAATTTTTGTTGAGTGGATAGATTTTAGTTGGGGTAGTCGTTCAACATTCTACAAGAACAACTTACCATCGAGTATGATTTCGCTGAAATAATTTTTGTTGAGTGGATAGATTTTAGTTGGGGTAGTCGTTCAACATTCTACAAGAACAACTTACCATGGAGTATGATTTCTCTGAAACCATGATAGATTTCAAATCGATCCTGACCAAGCTGAGTCTGTGGTGTGAAATAATTTTTGTTGAGTGGATAGATTTTAGTTGGGGTAGTCGTTCAACATTCTACAAGAACAACTTACCATGGACTATGATTTCTCTGAAACCATGATAGATTTCAAATCGATCCTGACCAAGATGAGTCTGTGGTTTGAAATAATTTTTGTTGAGTGGATAGATTTTAGTTGGGGTAGTCGTTCAACATTCTACAAGAGCAACTTACCATGGAGTATGATTTCTCTGAAATAATTTTTGTTGAGTGGATAGATTTTAGTTGGGGTAGTCGTTCAACGTTCTACAAGAACAACTTACCATGGAGTATGATTTCTCTGAAATAATTTTTGTTGAGTGGATAGATTTTAGTTGGGGTAGTCGTTCAACATTCTACAAGAACAACTTACCATGGACTATGATTTCTCTGAAACCATGATAGATTTCAAATCGATCCTGACCAAGATGAGTCTGTGGTGTGAAATAATTTTTGTTGAGTGGATAGATTTTAGTTGGGGTAGTCGTTCAACATTCTACAAGAGCAACTTACCATGGAGTATGATTTCTCTGAAATAATTTTTGTTGAGTGGATAGATTTTAGTTGGGATAGTCGTTCAACATTCTACAAGAACAACTTACCATGGAGTATGATTTCTCTGAAATAATTTTTGTTGAGTGGATAGCTTTTAGTTGGGATAGTCGTTCCACATTTTACAAGAACAACTTACCATGGAGTATGATTTCTCTGAAATAATTTTTGTTGAGTGGATAGATTTTAGTTGGGATAGTCGTTCAACATTTTACAAGAACAACGAACCATGGAGTATGATTTCTCTGAAACCATGATAGATTTCAAATCGATCCTGACCAAGATGAGTCTGTGGTGTGAAATAATTTTTGTTGAGTGGATAGATTTTAGTTGGGGTAGTCGTTCAACATTCTACAAGAACAACGAACCATGGAGTATGATTTCTCTGAAATAATTTTTGTTGAGTGGATAGACACGAACCATGGAGTGTGATTTCTCTGAAACCATAATAGATTTCAAATCGATCCTGACCAAGATGAGTCTGTGGTGTGAAATAATTTTTGTTGAGTGGATAGATTTTAGTTGGGGTAGTCGTTCAACATTCTACAAGAACAACTTACCATGGAGTATGATTTCTCTGAAATAATTTTTGTTGAGTGGATAGATTTTAGTTTTGATAGTCGTTCAACATTTTACAAGAACAACGAACCATCTAGTATGATTTCTCTGAAACCATGATAGATTTCAAATCGATCCTGACCAAGATGAGTCTGTGGTGTGAAATAATTTTTGTTGAGTGGATAGATTTTAGTTGGGGTAGTCGTTCAACATTCTACAAGAACAACTTACCATGGAGTATGATTTCTCTGAAACCATGATAGATTTCAAATCGATCCTGACCAAGATGAGTCTGTGGTGTGAAATAATTTTTGTTGAGTGGATAGATTTTAGTTGGGGTAGTCGTTCAACATTCTACAAGAGCAACTTACCATGGAGTATGATTTCTCTGAAACCATGATAGATTTCAAATCGATCCTGACCAAGATGAGTCTGTGGTGTGAAATAATTTTTGTTGAGTGGATAGATTTTAGTTGGGGTAGTCGTTCAACATTCTACAAGAACAACTTACCATGGAGTATGATTTCTCTGAAATAATTTTTGTTGAGTGGATAGATTTTAGTTGGGGTAGTCGTTCAACATTCTACAAGAACAACTTACCATGGACTATGATTTCTCTGAAACCATGATAGATTTCAAATCGATCCTGACCAAGATGAGTCTGTGGTGTGAAATAATTTTTGTTGAGTGGATAGATTTTAGTTGGGGTAGTCGTTCAACATTCTACAAGAGCAACTTACCATGGAGTATGATTTCTCTGAAATAATTTTTGTTGAGTGGATAGATTTTAGTTGGGATAGTCGTTCAACATTCTACAAGAACAACTTACCATGGAGTATGATTTCTCTGAAATAATTTTTGTTGAGTGGATAGCTTTTAGTTGGGATAGTCGTTCCACATTTTACAAGAACAACTTACCATGGAGTATGATTTCTCTGAAATAATTTTTGTTGAGTGGATAGATTTTAGTTGGGATAGTCGTTCAACATTTTACAAGAACAACGAACCATGGAGTATGATTTCTCTGAAACCATGATAGATTTCAAATCGATCCTGACCAAGATGAGTCTGTGGTGTGAAATAATTTTTGTTGAGTGGATAGATTTTAGTTGGGGTAGTCGTTCAACATTCTACAAGAACAACGAACCATGGAGTATGATTTCTCTGAAATAATTTTTGTTGAGTGGATAGATTTTAGTTGGGGTAGTCGTTCAACATTTTACAAGAACAACGAACCATGGAGTGTGATTTCTCTGAAACCATAATAGATTTCAAATCGATCCTGACCAAGATGAGTCTGTGGTGTGAAATAATTTTTGTTGAGTGGATAGATTTTAGTTGGGGTAGTCGTTCAACAGTCTACAAGAACAACTTACCATGGAGTATGATTTCTCTGAAATAATTTTTGTTGAGTGGATAGATTTTAGTTTTGATAGTCGTTCAACATTTTACAAGAACAACGAACCATCTAGTATGATTTCTCTGAAACCATGATAGATTTCAAATCGATCCTGACCAAGATGAGTCTGTGGTGTGAAATAATTTTTGTTGAGTGGATAGATTTTAGTTGGGGTAGTCGTTCAACATTCTACAAGAACAACGAACCATGGAGTATGATTTCTCTGAAACCATGATAGATTTCAAATCGATCCTGACCAAGATGAGTCTGTGGTGTGAAATAATTTTTGTTGAGTGGATAGATTTTAGTTGGGGTAGTCGTTCAACATTCTACAAGAGCAACTTACCATGGAGTATGATTTCTCTGAAATAATTTTTGTTGAGTGGATAGATTTTAGTTGGGATAGTCGTTCAACATTCTACAAGAACAACTTACCATGGACTATGATTTCTCTGAAACCATGATAGATTTCAAATCGATCCTGACCAAGATGAGTCTGTGGTGTGAAATAATTTTTGTTGAGTGGATAGATTTTAGTTGGGGTAGTCGTTCAACATTCTACAAGAGCAACTTACCATGGAGTATGATTTCTCTGAAATAATTTTTGTTGAGTGGATAGATTTTAGTTGGGATAGTCGTTCAACATTCTACAAGAACAACTTACCATGGAGTATGATTTCTCTGAAATAATTTTTGTTGAGTGGATAGATTTTAGTTGGGATAGTCGTTCCACATTTTACAAGAACAACTTACCATGGAGTATGATTTCTCTGAAATAATTTTTGTTGAGGGGATAGATTTTAGTTGGGATAGTCGTTCAACATTCTACAAGAACAACGAACCATGGAGTATGATTTCTCTGAAACCATGATAGATTTCAAATCGATCCTGACCAAGATGAGTCTGTGGTGTGAAATAATTTTTGTTGAGTGGATAGATTTTAGTTGGGGTAGTCGTTCAACATTCTACAAGAACAACGAACCATGGAGTATGATTTCTCTGAAATAATTTTTGTTGAGTGGATAGATTTTAGTTGGGGTAGTCGTTCAACATTTTACAAGAACAACGAACCATGGAGTGTGATTTCTCTGAAACCATAATAGATTTCAAATCGATCCTGACCAAGATGAGTCTGTGGTGTGAAATAATTTTTGTTGAGTGGATAGATTTTAGTTGGGGTAGTCGTTCAACATTCTACAAGAACAACTTAACATGGAGTATGATTTCTCTGAAATAATTTTTGTTGAGTGGATAGATTTTAGTTTTGATAGTCGTTCAACATGTTACAAGAACAACGAACCATGGAGTATGATTTCTCTGAAACCATGATAGATTTCAAATCGATCCTGACCAAGATGAGTCTGTGGTGTGAAATAATTTTTGTTGAGTGGATAGATTTTAGTTGGGGTAGTCGTTCAACATTCTACAAGAACAACTTACCATGGAGTATGATTTCTCTGAAACCATGATAGATTTCAAATCGATCCTGACCAAGATGAGTGTGTGGTGTGAAATGATTTTTGTTGAGTGGATAGATTTTAGTTAGGGGTAGTCGTTCAACATTCTACAAGAACAACTTACCATGGAGTATGATTTCTCTGAAATAATTTTTTTGAGTGGATAGATTTTAGTTGGGGTAGTCGTTCAACATTCTACAAGAACAACGAACCATGCAGTATGATTTCTCTGAAACCATGATAGATTTCAAATCGATCCTGACCAAGATGAGTCTGTGGTGTGAAATAATTTTTGTTGAGTGGATAGATTTTAGTTAGGGGTAGTCGTTCAACATTCTATAAGAACATCGAACCATGGAGTATGATTTCTCTGAAACCATGATAGATTTCAAATCGATCCTGACCAAGATGAGTCTGTGGTGTGAAATAATTTTTGTTGAGTGGATAGATTTTAGTTGGGGTAGTCGTTCAACATTCTACAAGAACAACTTACCATGGACTATGATTTCTCTGAAACCATGATAGATTTCAAATCGATCCTGACCAAGATGAGTTTGTGGTGTGAAATTATTTTTGTTGAGTGGATAGATTTTACTTGTTGTAGTCGTTCAACATTCTACAAGAACAACTTACCATGGACTATGATTTCTCTGAAACCATGATAGATTTCAAATCGATCCTGACCAAGATGAGTCTGTGGTGTGAAATAATTTTTGTTGAGTGGATAGATTTTAGTTAGGGGTAGTCGTTCAACATTCTACAAGCACAACTAAACATGGAGTATGATTTCTCTGAAATAATTTTTGTTGAGTGGATAGATTTTAGTTGGGATAGTCATTCAACATTCTACAAGAACAACTTACCATACAGTATGATTTCTCTGAAATAATTTTTGTTGAGTGGATAGATTTTAGTTGGGATAGTCGTTCAACATTCTACAAGAACAACGAACCATGGAGTATGATTTCTCTGAAACCATGATAGATTTCAAATCGATCCTGACCAAGATGAGTCTGTGGTGTGAAATAATTTTTGTTGAGTGGATAGATTTTAGTTAGGGGTAGTCGTACAACATTCTACAAGAACAACTTACCATGGAGTATGATTTCTCTGAAATAATTTTTGTTGAGTGGATAGATTTTAGTTGGGATAGTCGTTCAACATTCTACAAGAACAACTTACCATGGAGTATGATTTCTCTGAAACCATGATAGATTTCAAATCGATCCTGACCAAGATGAGTCTGTGGTGTGAAATAATTTTTGTTGAGTGGATAGATTTTAGTTGGGGTAGTCGTTCAACATTCTACAAGAACAACTTACCATGGAGTATGATTTCTCTGAAACCATGATAGATTTCAAATCGATCCTGACCAAGATGAGTCTGTGGTGTGAAATAATTTTTGTTGAGTGGATAGATTTTAGTTGGGGTAGTCGTTCAACATTCTACAAGAACAACGAACCATGGAGTATGATTTCTCTGAAATAATTTTTGTTGAGTGGATAGATTTTAGTTGGGGTAGTCGTTCAACATTCTACAAGAACAACTTACCATGGAGTATGATTTCTCTGAAACCATGATATATTTCAAATCGATCCTGACCAAGATGAGCCTGTGGTGTGAAATAATTTTGGTTGAGTGGATAGATTTTAGTTAGGGGTAGTCGTTCAACATTCTACAAGAACAACTTACCATGGAGTATGATTTCTCTGAAATAATTTTTGTTGAGTGGATAGATTTTAGTTGGGATAGTCGTTCAACATTCTACAAGAACAACGAACCATGGAGTATGATTTCTCTGAAACCATGATAGATTTCAAATCGATCCTGACCAAGATGAGTCTGTGGTGTGAAATAATTTTTGTTGAGTGGATAGATTTTAGTTGGGGTAGTCGTTCAACATTCTACAAGAACAACTTACCATGGAGTATGATTTCTCTGAAATAATTTTTGTTGAGTGGATAGATTTTAGTTGGGGTAGTCGTTCAACATTCTACAAGAACAACTTACCATGGACTATGATTTCTCTGAAACCATGATAGATTTCAAATTGATCCTGACCAAGATGAGTCTGTGGTGTGAAATAATTTTTGTTGAGTGGGTAGATTTTAGTTGGGGTAGTCGTTCAACATTCTACAAGAACAACTTACCATGGAGTATGATTTCTCTGAAATAATTTTTGTTGAGTGGATAGATTTTAGTTGGGGTATTCGTTCAACATTCTACAAGAACAACTTACCATAGAGTATGATTTCGCTGAAATAATTTTTGTTGAGTGGATAGATTTTAGTTGGGGTAGTCGTTCAACATTCTACAAGAACAACTTACCATGGACTATGATTTCTCTGAAACCATGATAGATTTCAAATCGATCCTGACCAAGCTGAGTCTGTGGTGTGAAATAATTTTTGTTGAGTGGACAGATTTTAGTTGGGGTAGTCGTTCAACATTCTACAAGAACAACTTATCATGGACTATGATTTCTCTGAAACCATGATAGATTTCAAATCGATCCTGACCAAGATGAGTCTGTGGTGTGAAATAATTTTTGTTGAGTGGATAGATTTTAGTTGGGGTAGTCGTTCAACATTCTACAAGAACAACGAACCATGGAGTATGATTTCTCTGAAACCAGGATAGATTTCAAATCGATCCTGACCAAGCTGAGTCTGTGGTGTGAAATAATTTTTGTTGAGTGGATAGATTTTAGTTGGGATAGTCGTTCAACATTCTATAAGAACAACTTACCATGGAGTATGATTTCTCTGAAATAATTTTTGTTGAGTGGATAGATTTTAGTTGGGATAGTCGTTCAACATTCTACAAGAACAGCTTACCATGGAGTATGATTTCTCTGAAATAATTTTTGTTGAGTGGATAGATTTTAGTTGGGATAGTCGTTCAACATTCTACAAGAACAACGAACCATGGAGTATGATTTCTCTGAAACCATGATAGATTTCAAATCGATCCTGACCAAGATGAATCTGTGGTGTGAAATAATTTTTGTTGAGTGGATAGATTTTAGTTGGGATAGTCGTTCAACATTCTATAAGAACAACTTACCATGGAGTATGATTTCTCTGAAATAATTTTTGTTGAGTGGATAGATTTTAGTTGGATAGTCGTTCAACATTCTACAAGAACAACGAACCATGGAGTATGATTTCTCTGAAACCATGATAGATTTCAAATCGATTATGACCAAGATGAGTCTGTGGTGTGAAATAATTTTTGTTGAGTGGATAGATTTTAGTTGTAATAGTCGTTCAACATTCTATAAGAACAACTTACCATGGAGTATGATTTCTCTGAAATAATTTTTGTTGAGTGGATAGATTTTAGTTGGGGTAGTCGTTCAACATTCTACAAGAACAACTTACCATGGAGTATGATTTCTCTGAAATAATTTTTGTTGAGTGGATAGATTTTAGTTGGGATAGTCGTTCAACATTCTACAAGAACAACTTACCATGGAGTATGATTTCTCTGAAATAATTTTTGTTGAGTTGATAGATTTTAGTTGGGATAGTCGTTCAACATTCTATAAGAACAACTTACCATGGAGTATGATTTCTCTGAAATAATTTTTGTTGAGTGGATAGATTTTAGTTGGGGTAGTCGTTCAACATTCTACAAGAACAACGAACCATGGACTATGATTTCTCTGAAATAATTTCTGTTGAGTGGATAGATTTTAGTTGGGGTAGTCGTTCAACATTCTACAAGAACAACTTACCATGGAGTATGATTTCTCTGAAATAATTTTTGTTGAGTGGATAGATTTTAGTTGGGATAGTCGTTCAACATTTTACAAGAACAACGAACCATGGAGTATGATTTCTCTGAAACCATGATAGATTTCAAATCGATCCTGACCAAGATGAGTCTGTGGTGTGAAATAATTTTTGTTGAGTGGATAGATTTTAGTTGGGGTAGTCGTTCAACATTCTACAAGAACAACGAACCATGGAGTATGATTTCTCTGAAACCATGATAGATTTCAAATCGATCCTGACCAAGATGAGTCTGTGGTGTGAAATAATTTTTGTTGAGTGGATAGATTTTAGTTGGGGTAGCCGCTCAACATTCTACAAGAACAACTTACCATGGAGTATGATTTCTCTGAAACCATGACAGATTTCAAATCGATCCTGACCAAGATGAGTCTGTGGTGTGAAATAATTTTTGTTGAGTGGATAGATTTTAGTTGGGGTAGTCGTTCAACATTCTACAAGAACAACTTACCATGGAGTATGATTTCTCTGAAACCATGATAGATTTCAAATCGATCCTGACCAAGATGAGTCTGTGGTGTGAAATAATTTTGGTTGAGTGGATAGATTTTAGTTAGGGGTAGTCGTTCAACATTCTACAAGAGCAACTTACCATGGAGTATGATTTGTCTGAAATAATTTTTGTTGAGTGGATAGATTTTAGTTGGGATAGTCGTTCAACATTCTACAAGAACAACTTACCATGGAGTATGATTTCTCTGAAATAATTTTTGTTGAGTGGATAGATTTTAGTTGGGGTAGTCGTTCAACATTTTACAAGAACAACGAATCATGGAGTATGATTTCTCTGAAACCATAATAGATTTCAAATCGATCCTGACCAAGATGAGTCTGTGGTGTGAAATAATTTTTGTTGAGTGGATAGATTTTAGTTGGGTTAGTCGTTCAACATTCTACAAGAACAACTTACCATGGAGTATGATTTCTCTGAAATAATTTTTGTTGAGTGGATAGATTTTAGTTGGGGTAGTCGTTCAACATTTTACAAGAACAACGAACCATGGAGTATGATTTCTCTGAAACCATAATAGATTTCAAATCGATCCTGACCAAGATGAGTCTGTGGTGTGAAATAATTTTTGTTGAGTGGATAGATTTTAGTTGGGGTAGTCGTTTAACATTCTACAAGAACAACTTACCATGGACTATGATTTCTCTGAAACCATGATAGATTTCAAATCGATCCTGACCAAGATGAGTCTGTGGTGTGAAACAATTTTTGTTGAGTGGATAGATTTTAGTTGGGGTAGTCGTTCAACATTCTACAAGAACAACGAACCATGGAGTATGATTTCTCTGAAATAATTTTTGTTGAGTGGATAGATTTTAGTTAGGGGTAGTCGTTCAACATTCTACAAGAACAACGAATCATGGAGTATGATTTCTCTGAAACCATGATAGATTTTAAATCGATTATGACCAAGATGAGTCTGTGGTGTGAACTAATTTTTGTTGAGTGGATAGATTTTAGTTGGGATAGTCGTTCAACATTCTACAAGAACAACTTACCATGGAGTATGATTTCTCTGAAATAATTTTTGTTGAGTGGATAGATTTTAGTTGGGATAGTCGTTCAACATTCTACAAGAACAACTTACCATGGAGTATGATTTCTCTGAAACCATGATAGATTTCAAATCGATCCTGACCAAGATGAGTCTGTGTTGTGAAATAATTTTTGTTGAGTGGATAGATTTTAGTTGGGGTAGTCGTTCAACATTCTACAAGAACAACTTACGATGGACTATGATTTCTCTGAAACCATGATAGATTTCAAATTGATAATGACCAAGATGAGTCTGTGGTGTGAAATAATTTTTGTTGAGTGGGTAGATTTTAGTTGGGGTAGTCGTTCAACATTCTACAAGAACAACTTACCATGGAGTATAATTTCTCTGAAATAATTTTTGTTGAGTGGATAGATTTTAGTTGGGGTAGTCGTTCAACATTCTACAAGAACAACTTACCATGGAGTATGATTTCTCTGAAACCATGATAGATTTCAAATCGATCCTGACCAAGATGAGTCTGTGGTGTGAAATAATTTTTGTTGAGTGGATAGATTTTAGTTGGGGTAGTCGTTCAACATCCTACAAGAACAACTTATCATGGACTATGATTTCTCTGAAACCATGATAGATTTCAAATCGATCCTGACCAAGATGAGTCTGTGGTGTGAAATAATTTTTGTTGAGTGGATAGATTTTAGTTGGGGTAGTCGTTCAACATTCTACAAGAACAACTTACCATGGAGTATGATTTCTCTGAAACCATGACAGATTTCAAATCGATCCTGACCAAGATGAGTCTATGGTGTGAAATAATTTTGGTTGAGTGGATAGATTTTAGTTAGGGGTAGTCGTTCAACATTCTACAAGAGCAACTTACCATGGAGTATGATTTCTCTGAAATAATTTTTGTTGAGTGGATAGATTTTAGTTGGGATAGTCGTTCAACATTCTACAAGAACAATTTACCATGGAGTATGATTTCTCTGAAATAATTTTTGTTGAGTGGATAGATTTTAGTTGGGGTAGTCGTTCAACATTTTACAAGAACAACGAATCATGGAATATGATTTCTCTGAAACCATTATAGATTTCAAATCGATCCTGACCAAGATGAGTCTGTGGTGTGAAATAATTTTTGTTGAGTGGATAGATTTTAGTTGGGGTAGTCGTTCAACATTCTACAAGAACAACTTACCATGGAGTATGATTTCTCTGAAATAATTTTTGTTGAGTGGATAGATTTTAGTTGGGGTAGTCGTTCAACATTTTACAAGAACAACGAACCATGGAGTATGATTTCTCTGAAACCATAATAGATTTCAAATCGATCCTGACCAAGATGAGTCTGTGGTGTGAAATAATTTTTGTTGAGTGGATAGATTTTAGTTGATGTAGTCGTTCAACATTCTACAAGAACAACTTACCATGGACTATGATTTCTCTGAAACCATGATAGATTTCAAATCGATCCTGACCAAGATGAGTCTGTGGTGTGAAACAATTTTTGTTGAGTGGATAGATTTTAGTTGGGGTAGTCGTTCAACATTCTACAAGAACAACGAACCATGGAGTATGATTTCTCTGAAATAATTTTTGTTGAGTGGATAGATTTTAGTTGGGATAGTCGTTCAACATTCTACAAGAACAACGAACCATGGAGTATGATTTCTCTGAAACCATGATAGATTTCAAATCGATCCTGACCAAGATGAGTCTGTGGTGTGAAATAATTTTTGTTGAGTGGATAGATTTTAGTTGGGATAGTCGTTCAACATTCTACAAGAACAACTTACCATGGAGTATGATTTTTCTGAAATAATTTTTGTTGAGTAGATAGATTTTAGTTTTGATAGTCGTTCAACATTCTACAAGAACAACTTACCATGGAGTATGATTTCTCTGAAACCATAATAGATTTCAAATCGATCCTGACCAAGATGAGTCTGTGGTGTGAAATAATTTTTGTTGAGTGGATAGATTTTAGTTGGGGTAGTCGTTCAACATTTTACAAGAACAACGAACCATGGAGTATGAGTTCTCTGAAACCATAATAGATTTCAAATCCATCCTGACCAAGATGAGTCTGTGGTGTGAAATAATTTTGGTTGAGTGGATAGATTTTAGTTAGGGGTAGTCGTTCAACATTCTACAAGAGCAACTTACCATGGAGTATGATTTCTCTGAAATAATTTTTGTTGAGTGGATAGATTTTAGTTGGGATAGTCGTTCAACATTCTACAAGAACAACTTACCATGGAGTATGATTTCTCTGAAATAATTTTTGTTGAGTGGATAGATTTTAGTTGGGGTAGTCGTTCAACATTTTACAAGAACAACGAATCATGGAGTATGATTTCTCTGAAACCATAATAGATTTCAAATCGATCCTGACTAAGATGAGTCTGTGGTGTGAAATAATTTTTGTTGAGTGGATAGATTTTAGTTGGGGTAGTCGTTCAACATTCTACAAGAACAACTTACCATGGAGTATGATTTCTCTGAAATAATTTTTGTTGAGTGGATAGATTTTAGTTGGGGTAGTCGTTCAACATTTTACAAGAACAACGAACCATATAGTATGATTTCTCTGAAACCATAATAGATTTCAAATCGATCCTGACCAAGATGAGTCTGTGGTGTGAAACAATTTTTGTTGAGTGGATAGATTTTAGTTGGGGTAGTCGTTCAACATTCTACAAGAACAACGAACAATGGAGTATGATTTCTCTGAAACCATGATAGATTTCAAATCGATCCTGACCAAGATGAGTCTGTGCTGTGAAATAATTTTTGTTGAGTGGATAGATTTTAGTTGGGATAGTCGTTCAACATTCTACAAGAACAACTTACCATGGACTATGATTTCTCTGAAACCATGATAGATTTCAAATCGATCCTGACCAAGATGAGTCTGTGGTGTGAAATAATTTTTGTTGAGTGGATAGATTTTAGTTGGGGTAGTCGTTCAACATTCTACTAGAACAACGAACCATGGACTATGATTTCTCTGAAACCATGATAGATTTCAAATCGATCCTGACCAAGATGAGTCTGTGCTGTGAAATAATTTTTGTTGAGTGGATAGATTTTAGTTGGGATAGTCGTTCAACATTCTACAAGAACAACTTACCATGGACTATGATTTCTCTGAAACCATGATAGATTTCAAATCGATCCTGACCAAGATGAGTCTGTGGTGTGAAATAATTTTTGTTGAGTTAATAGATTTTAGTTGGGATAGTCGTTCAACATTCTACAAGAACAACTTACCATGGACTATGATTTCTCTGAAACCATGATAGATTTCAAATCGCTCCTGACCAAGATGAGTCTGTGGTGTGAAATAATTTTTGTTGAGTGGATAGATTTTAGTTGGGATAGTCGTTCAACATTCTACAAGAACAACTTACCATGGACTATGATTTCTCTGAAACCATGATAGATTTCAAATCGATCCTGACCAAGATGAGTCTGTGGTGTGAAATAATTTTTGTTGAGTGGATAGATTTTAGTTGGGGTAGTCGTTCAACATTCTACAAGAACAACTTACCATGGAGTATGATTTCTCTGAAACCATGACAGATTTCAAATCGATCCTGACCAAGATGAGTCTGTGGTGTGAAATAATTTTTGTTGAGTTAATAGATTTTAGTTGGGGTAGCCGCTCAACATTCTACAAGAACAACTTACCATGGAGTATGATTTCTCTGAAACCATGACAGATTTCAAATCGATCCTGACCAAGATGAGTCTGTGGTGTGAAATAATTTTTGTTGAGTTAATAGATTTTAGTTGGGATAGTCGTTCAACATTCTACAAGAACAACTTACCATGGACTATGATTTCTCTGAAACCATGATAGATTTCAAATCGCTCCTGACCAAGATGAGTCTGTGGTGTGAAATAATTTTTGTTGAGTGGATAGATTTTAGTTGGGGTAGCCGCTCAACATTCTACAAGAACAACTTACCATGGAGTATGATTTCTCTGAAACCATGACAGATTTCAAATCGATCCTGACCAAGATGAGTCTGTGGTGTGAAATAATTTTTGTTGAGTGGATAGATTTTAGTTGGGGTAGTCGTTCAACATTCTACAAGAACAACTTACCATGGAGTATGATTTCTCTGAAACCATGATAGATTTCAAATCGATCCTGACCAAGATGAGTCTGTGGTGTGAAATAATTTTGGTTGAGTGGATAGATTTAAGTTAGGGGTAGTCGTTCAACATTCTACAAGAGCAACTTACCATGGAGTATGATTTCTCTGAAATAATTTTTGTTGAGTGGATAGATTTTAGTTGGGATAGTCGTTCAACATTCTACAAGAACAACTTACCATGGAGTATGATTTCTCTGAAATAATTTTTGTTGAGTGGATAGATTTTAGTTGGGGTAGTCGTTCAACATTTTACAAGAACAACGAATCATGGAGTATGATTTCTCTGAAACCATAATAGATTTCAAATCGATCCTGACCAAGATGAGTCTGTGGTGTGAAATAATTTTTGTTGAGTGGATAGATTTTAGTTGGGGTAGTCGTTCAACATTCTACAAGAACAACGAACCATGGAGAATGATTTCTCTGAAATAATTTTTGTTGAGTGGATAGATTTTAGTTGGGGTAGTCGTTCAACATTTTACAAGAACAACGAACCATGGAGTATGATTTCTCTGAAACCATAATAGATTTCAAATCGATCCTGACCAAGATGAGTCTGTGGTGTGAAATAATTTTTGTTTAGTGGATAGATTTTAGTTGGGGTAGTCGTTCAACATTCTACTAGAACAACGAACCATGGAGTATGATTTCTCTGAAACCATGATAGATTTCAAATCGATCCTGACCAAGATGAGTCTGTGGTGTAAAATAATTTTTGTTGAGTGGATAGATTTTAGTTGGGGTAGTCGTTCAACATTTTACAAGAACAACTTACCATGGAGTATGATTTCTCTGAAACCATGATAGATTTCAAATCGATCCTGAAAAAGATGAGTCTGTGGTGTGAAATAATTTTTGTTGAGTGGATAGATTTTAGTTGGGATAGTCGTTCAACATTCTACAAGAACAACGAACCATGGAGTATGATTTCTCTGAAACCATGATAGATTTCAAATCGATCCTGACCAAGATGAGTCTGTGGTGTGAAATAATTTTTGTTGAGTGGATAGATTTTAGTTGGGATAGTCGTTCAACATTCTACAAGAACAACTTACCATGGAGTATGATTTCTCTGAAATAATTTTTGTTGAGTGGATAGATTTTAGTTGGGATAGTCGTTCAACATTCTACAAGAACAACTTACTGACCAAGATGAGTCTGTGGTGTGAAATAATTTTTATTGAGTGGATAGATTTTAGTTGGGGTAGTCGTTTAACATTCTACAAGAACAACTTACCATGGAGTATGATTTCTCTGAAACCATGATAGATTTCAAATCGATCCTGACCAAGATGAGTCAGTGGTGTGAAATAATTTTTGTTGGGTGGATAGATTTTAGTTAGGGGTAGTCGTTCAACATTCTACAAGAACAACGAACAATGGAGTATGATTTCTCTGAAATAATTTTTGTTGAGTGGATAGATTTTAGTTGGGATAGTCGTTCAACATTCTACAAGAACAACGAACCATGGAGTATGATTTCTCTGAAACTATGATAGATTTCAAATCGATCCTGACCAAGATGAGTCTGTGGTGTGAAATAATTTTTGTTGAGTGGATAGATTTTAGTTGGGGTAGTCGTTCAACATTCTACAAGAACAACGTACCATGGAGTATGATTTCTCTGAAATAATTTTTGTTCAGTGGATAGATTTTAGTTGGGGTAGTCGTTCAACATTCTACAAGAACAACTTACCATGGAGTATGATTTCTCTGAAACCATGATAGATTTCAAATCGATCCTGACCAAGATGAGTCTGTGGTGTGAAATAATTTTTGTTGAGTGGATAGATTTTAGTTGGGGTAGTCGTTCAACATTCTACAAGAACAACTTACCATGGAGTATGATTTCTCTGAAACCATGATAGATTTCAAATCGATCCTGACCAAGATGAGTCTGTGGTGTGAAATAATTTTTGTTGAGTTAATAGATTTTAGTTGGGGTAGTCGTTCAACATTCTACAAGAACAACTTACCATGGAGTATGATTTCTCTGAAACCATGATAGATTTCAAATCGATCCTCACCAAGATGAGTCTGTGGTGTGAAATAATTTTTGTTGAGTGGATAGATTTTAGTTGGGGTAGTCGTTCAACATTCTACAAGAACAACGAACCATGGAGTATGATTTCTCTGAAATAATTTTTGTTGAGTGGATAGCTTTTAGTTGGGATAGTCGTTCAACATTCTACAAGAACAACGAACCATGGAGTATGATTTCTCTGAAACCATGATAGATTTCAAATCGATCCTGACCAAGATGAGTCTGTGGTGTGAAATAATTTTTGTTGAGTGGATAGATTTTAGTTGGGATAGTCGTTCAACATTCTACAAGAACAACTTACCATGGAGTATGATTTCTCTGAAACCATGATAGATTTCAAATCGATCCTGACCAAGATGAGTCTGTGGTGTGAAATAATTTTTGTTGAGTGGATAGATTTTAGTTGGGATAGTCGTTCAACATTCTACAAGAACAACGAACCATGGAGTATGATTTCTCTGAAACCATGATAGATTTCAAATCGATCCTGACCAAGATGAGTCTGTGGTGTGAAATAATTTTTGTTGAGTGGATAGATTTTAGTTAGGGGTAGTCTTCAACATTCTACAAGAACAACTTACCATGGAGTATGATTTCTCTGAAATAATTTTTGTTGAGTGGATAGATTTTAGTTGTTATAGTCGTTCAACATTCTACAAGAACAACTTACCATGGAGTATGATTTCTCTGAAATAATTTTTGTTGAGTGGATAGATTTTAGTTGGGATAGTCGTTCAACATTCTACAAGAACAACGAACCATGGAGTACGATTTCTCTGAAACCTCGATAGATTTCAAATCGATCCTGACCAAGATGAGTCTGTGGTGTGAAATAATTTTTGTTGAGTGGATAGATTTTAGTTGGGATAGTCGTTCAACATTCTACAAGAACAACGAATCATGGAGTATGATTTCTCTGAAACCATGATAGATTTCAAATCGATCCTGACCAAGATGAGTCTGTGGTGTGAAATAATTTTTGTTGAGTGGATAGATTTTAGTTGGGATAGTCGTTCAACATTGTTAGTTGAGGCCCAGGTTCACACCGAACTGTAGCGTAACCTAAGTAAGTAAGTAAGTCGTTCAACATTCTACAAGAACAACTTACCATGGAGTATGATTTCTCTGAAACCATGATAGATTTCAAATCGATCCTGACCAAGATGAGTCTGTGGTGTGAAATAATTTTTGTTGAGTGGACAGATTTTAGTTGGGATAGTCGTTCAACATTCTACAAGAACAACGAACCATGGAGTATGATTTCTCTGAAATAATTTTTGTTGAGTGGATAGATTTTAGTTGGGGCAGTCGTTCAACATTTTACAAGAACAACTTACCATGGAGTATGATTTCTCTGAAACCATGATAGATTTCAAATCGATCCTGACCAAGATGAGTCTGTGGTGTGAAATAATTTTTGTTGAGTGGATAGATTTTAGTTAGGGGTAGTCGTTCAACATTCTACAAGAACAACTTACCATGGACTATGTTTTCTCTCAAACCATGATAGATTTCAAATCGATCCTGACCAAGATGAGTCTGTGGTGTGAAATAATTTTTGTTGAGTGGATAGATTTTAGTTGGGGTAGTCGTTCAACATTCTATAAGAACAACTTACCATGGAGTATGATTTCTCTGAAATAATTTTTGTTGAGTGGATAGATTTTAGTTGGGGTAGTCGTTCAACATTCTACAAGAACAACGAACCATGGAGTATGATTTCTCTGAAATAATTTTTGTTGAGTGGATAGATTTTAGTTGGGATAGTCGTTCAACATTCTACAAGAACAACGAACCATGGAGTATGATTTCTCTGCAACCATGATAGATTTCAAATCGATCCTGACCAAGATGAGTCTGTGGTGTGAAATAATTTTTGTTGAGTGGATAGATTTTAGTTGGGATAGTCGTTCAACATTCTACAAGAACAACTTATCATGGAGTATGATTTCTCTGAAATAATTTTTGTTGAGTGGATAGATTTTAGTTGGGGTAGTCGTTCAACATTCTACAAGAACAACGAACCATGGAGTATGATTTCTCTGAAATAATTTTTGTTGAGTGGATAGATTTTAGTTATGATAGTCGTTCAACATTCTACAAGAACAACTTACCATGGAGTATGATTTCTCTGAAATAATTTTTGTTGAGTGGATAGATTTTAGTTGGGGTAGTCGTTCAACATTTTACAAGAACAACGAACCATGGAGTATTATTTCTCTGAAACCATGATAGATTTCAAATCGATCCTGACCAAGATGAGTCTGTGGTGTGAAATAATTTTTGTTGAGTGGATAGATTTTAGTTGGGGTAGTCGTTCAACATTCTACAAGAACAACTTACCATGGAGTATGATTTCTCTGAAACCATGATATATTTCAAATCGATCCTGACCAAGATGAGTCTGTGGTGTGAAATAATTTTTGTTGAGTGGATAGATTTTAGTTGGGGTAGTCGTTCAACATTCTACAAGAACAACTTACCATGGAGTATGATTTCTCTGAAATAATTTTTGTTGAGTGGATAGATTTTAGTTGGGATAGTCGTTCAACATTCTACAAGAACAACTTACCATGGACTATGATTTCTCTGAAACCATGATAGATTTCAAATCGATCCTGAAAAAGGTGAGTCTGTGGTGTGAAATAATTTTTGTTGAGTGGATAGATTTTAGATGGGGTAGTCGTTCAACATTCTACAAGAACAACTTACCATGGACTATGATTTCTCTGAAACCATGATAGATTTCAAAATCGATCCTGACCAAGATGAGTCTGTGGTGTGAAATAATTTTTGTTGAGTGGATAGATTTTAGTTGGGATAGTCGTTCAACATTCTACAAGAACAACTTACCATGGAGTATGATTTCTCTGAAATAATTTTTGTTGAGTGGATAGATTTTAATTGGGATAGTCGTTCAACATTCTACAAGAACAACTTACCATGGAGTATGATTTCTCTGAAACCATGATAGATTTCAAATCGATCCTGACCAAGATGAGTCTGTGGTGTGAAATAATTTTTGTTGAGTGGATAGATTTTATTTGGGGTAGTCGTTCAACATTTTACAAGAACAACGAACCATGGAGTATGATTTCTCTGAAACCATGATAGATTTCAAATCGATCCTGACCAAGATGAGTCTGTTTTGTGAAATAATTTTTGTTGAGTGGATAGATTTTAGTTGGGGTAGTCGTTCAACATTCTACAAGAACAACTTACCATGGAGTATGATTTCTCTGAAATAATTTTTGTTGAGTGGATAGATTTTAGTTGGGATAGTCGTTCAACATTCTACAAGAACAACGAACCATGGAGTATGATTTCTCTGAAACCATGATAGATTTCAAATCGATCCTGACCAAGATGCGTCTGTGGTGTGAAATAATTTTTGTTGAGTGGATAGATTTTAGTTGGGATAGTCGTTCAACATTCTACAAGAACAACTTACCATGGAGTATGATTTCTCTGAAATAATTTTTGTTGAGTGGATGGATTTTAGTTGGGGTAGTCGTTCAACATTCTACAAGAACAACTTACCATGGACTATGATTTTTCTGAAATCATAATAGATTTCAAATCGATCCTGACCAAGATGAGTCTGTGGTGTGAAATAATTTTTGTTGAGTGGATAGATTTTAGTTGGGGTAGTCGTTCAACATTCTACAAAAACAACTTACCATGGAGTATGATTTCTCTGAAATAATGTTTGTTGAGTGGATAGATTTTAGTTGGGATAGTCGTTCAACATTCTACAAGAACAACTTACCATGGACTATGATTTCTCTGAAACCATGATAGATTTCAAATCGATCCTGACCAAGATGAGTCTGTGGTGCGAAATAATTTTTGTTGAGTGGATAGATTTTAGTTGGGGTAGTCGTTCAACATTCTACAAGAACAACTTACCATGGACTATGATTTCTCTGAAACCATTATAGATTTCAAATCGATCCTGACCAAGATGAGTCTGTGGTGTGAAATAATTTTTGTTGAGTGGATAGATTTTAGTTGGGGTAGTCGTTCAACATTCTACAAGAACAACGAACCATGGAGTATGATTTCTCTGAAACCATGGTAGATTTCAAATCGATCCTGACCAAGATGAGTCTGCGGTGTGAAATAATTTTTGTTGAGTGGATAGATTTTAGTTGGGATAGTCGTTCAACATTTTACAAGAACAACGAACCATGGAGTATGATTTCTCTGAAACCATGATAGATTTCAAATCGATCCTGACCAAGATGAGTCTGTGGTGTGAAATAATTTTTGTTGAGTGGATAGATTTTAGTTGGGGTGGTCGTTCAACATTCTACAAGAACAACGAACCATGGAGTATGATTTCTCTGAAACCATGATAGATTTCAAATCGATCCTGACCAAGATGAGTCTGTGGTGTGAAATAATTTTTGTTGAGTGGATAGATTTTAGTTGGGATAGTCGTTCAACATTCTACAAGAACAACTTACCATGGAGTATGATTTCTCTGGAACCTTTATAGCTTTCAAATCGATCCTGACAAAGATGAGTCTGTGGTGTGAAATAATTTTTGTTGAGTGGATAGATTTTAGTTGGGGTAGTCGTTCAACATTCTACAAGAACAACTTACCATGGACTATGATTTCTCTGAAACCATGATAGATTTCAAATCGATCCTGACCAAGATGAGTCTGTGGGGTGAAATAATTTTTGTTGAGTGGATAGATTTTAGTTGGGGTAGTCGTTCAACATTCTACAAGAACAACGAACCATGGAGTATGATTTCTCTGAAACCATGATAGATTTCAAATCGATCCTGACCAAGATGAGTCTGTGGTGTCAAATAATTTTTGTTGAGTGGATAGATTTTAGTTGGGGTAGTCGTTCAACATTCTACAAGAACAACTTACCATGGACTATGATTTCTCTGAAACCATGATAGATTTCAAATCGATCCTGAATAAGATGAGTCTGTGGTGTGAAATAATTTTTGTTGAGTGGATAGATTTTAGTTGGGGTAGTCGTTCAACATTCTACAAGAACAACGAAACATGGAGTATGATTTCTCTGAAATAATTTTTGTTGAGTGGATAGATTTTAGTTGGGATAGTCGTTCAACATTCTACAAGAACAACTTACCATGGACTATGATTTCTCTGAAACCATGATAGATTTCAAATCGATCCTGACCAAGATGAGTCTGTGGTGTGAAATAATTTTTGTTGAGTGGATAGATTTTAGTTGGGGTAGTCGTTCAACATTCTACAAGAACAACGAACCATGGAGTATGATTTCTCTGAAACCATGATAGATTTCAAATCGATCCTGACCAAGATGAGTCTGTGGTGTGAAATAATTTTTGTTGAGTGGATAGATTTTAGTGGAGGTAGTCGTTCAACATTCTACAAGAACAACTTACCATGGAGTATGATTTCTCTGAAAAGATGATAGATTTCAAATCGATCCTGACCAAGATGAGTCTGTGGTGTGAAATAATTTTTGTTGAGTGAATAGATTTTTGTTGGGATAGTCGTTCAACATTCTACAAGAACAACGAACCATGGAGTATGATTTCTCTGAAACCATGATAGATTTCAAATCGATCCTGACCAAGATGAGTCTGTGGTGTGAAATAATTTTTGTTGAGTGGATAGATTTTAGTTGGGATAGTCGTTCAACATTCTACAAGAACAACTTACCATGGAGTATGATTTCTCTGAAATAATTTTTGTTGAGTGGATAGATTTAAGTTGGGGTAGTCGTTCAACATTCTACAAGAACAACTTACCATGGACTATGATTTCTCTGAAAATATGATAGATTTCAAATCGATCCTGACCAAGATGAGTCTGTGGTGTGAAATAATTTTTGTTGAGTGGATAGATTTTAGTTGGGATAGTCGTTCAACATTCTACAAGAACAACGAACCATGGAGTATGATTTCTCTGAAACCATGATAGATTTCAAATCGATCCTGACCAAGATGAGTCTGTGGTGTGAAATAATTTTCGTTGAGTGGATAGATTTTAGTTGGGGTAGTCGTTCAACATTCTACAAGAACAACTTACCATGGAGTATGATTTCTCTGAAACCATGATAGATTTCAAATCGATCCTGACCAAGATGAGTCTGTGGTGTGAAATAATTTTTGTTGAGTGGATAGATTTTAGTTGGGATAGTCGTTCAACATTCTACAAGAACAACGAACCATGGAGTATGATTTCTCTGAAACCATGATAGATTTCAAATCGATCCTGACCAAGATGAGTCTGTGGTGTGAAATAATTTTTGTTGAGTGGATAGATTTTAGTTGGGATAGTCGTTCAACATTCTACAAGAACAACTTACCATGGAGTATGATTTCTCTGAAATAATTTTTGTTGAGTGGATAGATTTTAGTTGGGGTAATCGTTCAACATTCTACAAGAACAACTTACCATGGACTATGATTTCTCTGAAACCATGATAGATTTCAAATCGATCCTGACCAAGATGAGTCTGTGGTGTGAAATAATTTTTGTTGAGTGGATAGATTTTAGTTGGGGTAGTCGTTCAACATTCTACAAGAACAACTTACCATGGAGTATGATTTCTCTGAAACCATGATAGATTTCAAATCGATCCTGACCAAGATGAGTCTGTGGTGTGAAATAATTTTTGTTGAGTGGATAGATTTTAGTTGGGGTAGTCGTTCAACATTCTACAAGAACAACTTACCATGGACTATGATTTCTCTGAAATAATTTTTGTTGAGTGGATAGATTTTAGTTGGGGTAGTCGTTCAACATTCTACAATAACAACTTACCATGGAGTATGATTTCTCTGAAATAATTTTTGTTGAGTGGATAGATTTTAGTTGGAGTAGTCGTTCAACATTCTACAAGAACAACGAACCATGGAGTATGATTTCTCTGCAACCATGATAGATATCAAATCGATACTGACCAAGATGAGTCTGTGGTGTGAAATAATTTTTGTTGAGTGGATAGATTTTAGTTGGGATAGTCGTTCAACATTCTACAAGAACAACTTAAAATGGAGTATGATTTCTCTGAAATAATTTTTGTTGAGTGGATAGATTTTAGTTGGGATAGTCGTTCAACATTCTACAAGAACAACTTACCATGGACTATGATTTCTCTGAAACCATGATAGATTTCAAATCGATCCTGACCAAGATGAGTCTGTGGTGTGAAATAATTTTTGTTGAGTGGATAGATTTTAGTTGGGGTAGTCGTTCAACATTCTACAATAACAACGAACCATGGAGTATGATTTCTCTGAAACCATGATAGATTTCAAATCGATCCTGACCAAGATGAGTCTGTGGTGTGAAGTAATTTTTGTTGAGTGGATAGATTTTAGTTGGGGTAGACGTTCAACATTCTACAAGAACAACTTACCATGGACTATGATTTCTCTGAAACCATGATAGATTTCAAATCGATCCTGTCCAAGATGAGTCTGTGGTGTGAAATAATTTTTGTTGAGTGGATAGATTTTAGTTGGGGTAGTCGTTCAACATTCTACAAGAACAACTTACCATGGAGTATGATTTCTCTGAAACCATGATAGATTTCAAATCGATCCTGACCAAGATGAGTCTGTGGTGTGAAATAATTTTTGTTGAGTGGATAGATTTTAGTTGGGATAGTCGTTCAACATTCTACAAGAACAACGAACCATGGAGTATGATTTCTCTGAAACCATGATAGATTTCAAGTCGATCCTGACCAAGATGAGTCTGTGGTGTGAAATAATTTTTGTTGAGTGGATAGATTTTAGGTGGGGTAGTCGTTCAACATTCTACAAGAACAACTTACCATGGACTATGATTTCTCTGAAACCATGATAGATTTCAAATCGATCCTGACCAAGATGAGTCTGTGGTGTGAAATAATTTTTGTTGAGTGGATTGATTTTAGTTGGGGTAGTCGTTCAACATTCTACAAGAACAACTTACCATGGAGTATGATTTCTCTGAAACCGTGATAGATTTCAAATCGGTCCTGACCAAGATGAGTCTGTGCTGTGAAATAATTTTTGTTGAGTGGATAGATTTTAGTTGGGGTAGTCGTTCAACATTCTACAAGAACAACGAATCATGGAGTATGATTTCTCTGAAACCATGATAGATTTCAAATCGATCCGGACGAAGATGAGTCTGTGGTGTGAAATAATTTTTGTTGAGTGGATAGATTTTAGTTAGGGGTAGTCGTTCAACATTCTACAAGAACAACTTACCATGGACTATGATTTCTCTGAAACCATGATAGATTTCAAATCGATCCTGACCAAGATGAGTCTGTGGTGTGAAATAATTTTTGTTGAGTGGATAGATTTTAGTTGGGGTAGTCGTTCAACATTCTACAAGAACAACGAACCATGGAGTATGATTTCTCTGAAACCATGATAGATTTCAAATCGATCCTGACCAAGATGAGTCTGTGGTGTGAAATAATTTTTGTTGAGTGGATAGATTTTAGTTGGGGTAGTCGTTCAACATTCTACAAGAACAACTTACGATGGAGTATGATTTCTCTGAAACCATAATAGATTTCAAATCGATCCTGACCAAGATGAGTCTGTGGTGTGAAATAATGTTTGTTGAGTGGATAGATTTTAGTTGGGGTAGTCGTTCAACATTCTACAAGAACAACTTACCATGGACTATGATTTCTCTGAAATAATTTTTGTTGAGTGGATAGATTTTAGTTGGGATAGTCGTTCAACATTCTACAAGAACAACTTACCATGGAGTATGATTTCTCTGAAATAATTTTTGTTGAGTGGATAGATTTTAGTTGGGATAGTCGTTCAACATTCTACAAGAACAACGAACCATGGAGTATGATTTCTCTGCAACCATGATAGATTTCAAATCGATCCTGACCAAGATGAGTCTGTGGTGTGAAATAATTTTTGTTGAGTGGATAGATTTTAGTTGGGGTAGTCGTTCAACATTCTACAAGAACAACTTACCATGGAGTATGATTTCTCTGAAACCATGATAGATTTCAAATCGATCCTGACCAAGATGAGTCTGTGGTGTGAAATAATTTTTGTTGAGTGGATAGATTTTAGTTGGGGTAGTCGTTCAACATTCTACAAGAACAACTTACTATGGAGTATGATTTCTCTGAAATAGTTTTTGTTGAGTGGATAGATTTCAGTTGGGGTAGTCGTTCAACATTCTACAAGAACAACTTACCATGGAGTATGATTTCTCTGAAACCATGATAGATTTCAAATCGATCCTGACCAAGATGAGTCTGTGGTGTGAAATAATTTTTGTTGAGTGGATAGATTTTAGTTGGGATAGTCGTTCAACATTCTACAAGAACAACGAACCATGGAGTATGATTTCTCTGAAACCATGATAGATTTCAAATCGATCCTGACCAAGATGAGTCTGTGGTGTGAAATAATTTTTGTTGAGTGGATAGATTTTAGTTGGGATAGTCGTTCAACATTCTACAAGAACAACGAACCATGGAGTATGATTTCTCTGAAACCATGATAGATTTCAAGTCGATCCTGACCAAGATGAGTCTGTGGTGTGAAATAATTTTTGTTGAGTGGATAGATTTTAGGTGGGGTAGTCGTTCAACATTCTACAAGAACAACTTACCATGGACTATGATTTCTCTGAAACCATGATAGATTTCAAATCGATCCTGACCAAGATGAGTCTGTGGTGTGAAATAATTTTTGTTGAGTGGATAGATTTTAGTTGGGGTAGTCGTTCAACATTCTACAAGAACAACTTACCATGGAGTATGATTTCTCTGAAACCATGATAGATTTCAAATCGATCCTGACCAAGATGAGTCTGTGGTGTGAAATAATTTTTGTTGAGTGGATAGATTTTAGTTGGGGTAGTCGTTCAACATTCTACAAGAACAACGAATCATGGAGTATGATTTCTCTGAAACCATGATAGATTTCAAATCGATCCGGACCAAGATGAGTCTGTGGTGTGAAATAATTTTTGTTGAGTGGATAGATTTTAGTTAGGGGTAGTCGTTCAACATTCTACAAGAACAACGAACCATGGAGTATGATTTCTCTGAAACCATGATAGATTTCAAGTCGATCCTGACCAAGATGAGTCTGTGGTGTGAAATAATTTTTGTTGAGTGGATAGATTTTAGGTGGGGTAGTCGTTCAACATTCTACAAGAACAACTTACCATGGACTATGATTTCTCTGAAACCATGATAGATTTCAAATCGATCCTGACCAAGATGAGTCTGTGGTGTGAAATAATTTTTGTTGAGTGGATAGATTTTAGTTAGGGGTAGTCGTTCAACATTCTACAAGAACAACGAACCATGGAGTATGATTTCTCTGAAACCATGATAGATTTCAAATCGATCCTGACCAAGATGAGTCTGTGGTGTGAAATAATTTTTGTTGAGTGGATAGATTTTAGTTAGGGGTAGTCGTTCAACATTCTACAAGGACAACGAACCATGGAGTATGATTTCTATGAAACCATTATAGATTTCAAATTGATCCTGACCAAGATGAGTCTGTGGTGTGAAATAATTTTTGTTGAGTGGATAGATTTTAGTTGGGATAGTCGTTCAACATTCTACAAGAACAACTTACCATGGAGTATGATTTCTCTGAAATAATTTTTGATGAGTGGATAGATTTTAGTTGGGATAGTCGTTCAACATTCTACAAGAACAACTTACCATGGACTATGATTTCTCTGAAACCATGATAGATTTCAAATCGATCCTGACCAAGATGAGTCTGTGGTGTTAAATAATTTTTGATGAGTGGATAGATTTTAGTTGGGATAGTCGTTCAACATTCTACAAGAACAACGAACCATGGAGTATGATTTCTCTGAAACCATGATAGATTTCAAATCGATCCTGACCAAGATGAGTCTGTGGTGTGAAATAATTTTTGTTGAGTGGATAGATTTTAGTTGGGGTAGTCGTTCAACATTCTACAAGAACAACGAACCATGGAGTATGATTTCTCTGAAACCATGATAGATTTCAAATCGATCCTGACCAAGATGAGTCTGTGGTGTGAAATAATTTTTGTTGAGTGGATAGATTTTAGTTGGGGTAGTCGTTCAACATTCTACAAGAACAACGAACCATGGAGTATGATTTCTCTGAAACCATGATAGATTTCAAATCGATCCTGACCAAGATGAGTCTGTGGTGTTAAATAATTTTTGTTGAGTAAATAGATTTTAGTTGGGGTAGTCGTTCAACATTCTACAAGAACAACGAATCATGGAGTATGATTTCTCTGAAACCATGATAGATTTCAAATCGATCCGGACCAAGATGAGTCTGTGGTGTGAAATAATTTTTGTTGAGTGGATAGATTTTAGTTAGGGGTAGTCGTTCAACATTCTACAAGAACAACTTACCATGGACTATGATTTCTCTGAAACCATGATAGATTTCAAATCGATCCTGACCAAGATGAGTCTGTGGTGTGAAATAATTTTTGTTGAGTGGATAGATTTTAGTTGGGGTAGACGTTCAACATTCTACAAGAACAACTTACCATGGACTATGATTTCTCTGAAACCATGATAGATTTCAAATCGATCCTGACCAAGATGAGTCTGTGGTGTGAAATAATTTTTGTTGAGTGGATAGATTTTAGTTGGGGTAGTCGTTCAACATTCTACAAGAACAACGAATCATGGAGTATGATTTCTCTGAAACCATGATAGATTTCAAATCGATCCGGACCAAGATGAGTCTGTGGTGTGAAATAATTTTTGTTGAGTGGATAGATTTTAGTTAGGGGTAGTCGTTCAACATTCTACAAGAACAACTTACCATGGACTATGATTTCTCTGAAACCATGATAGATTTCAAATCGATCCTGACCAAGATGAGTCTGTGGTGTGAAATAATTTTTGTTGAGTGGATAGATTTTAGTTGGGGTAGTCGTTCAACATTCTACAAGAACAACGAACCATGGAGTATGATTTCTCTGAAACCATGATAGATTTCAAATCGATCCTGACCAAGATGAGTCTGTGGTGTGAAATAATTTTTGTTGAGTGGATAGATTTTAGTTGGGGTAGTCGTTCAACATTCTACAAGAACAACTTACGATGGAGTATGATTTCTCTGAAACCATAATAGATTTCAATTCGATCCTGACCAAGATGAGTCTGTGGTGTGAAATAATGTTTGTTGAGTGGATAGATTTTAGTTGGGGTAGTCGTTCAACATTCTACAAGAACAACTTACCATGGACTATGATTTCTCTGAAATAATTTTTGTTGAGTGGATAGATTTTAGTTGGGGTAGTCGTTCAACATTCTACAAGAACAACTTACCATGGAGTATGATTTCTCTGAAATAATTTTTGTTGAGTGGATAGATTTTAGTTGGGATAGTCGTTCAACATTCTACAAGAACAACTTACCATGGAGTATGATTTCTCTGAAACCATGATAGATTTCAAATCGATCCTGACCAAGATGAGTCTGTGGTGTGAAATAATTTTTGTTGAGTGGATAGATTTTAGTTGGGATAGTCGTTCAACATTCTACAAGAACAACGAACCATGGAGTATGATTTCTCTGAAACCATGATAGATTTCAAATCGATCCTGACCAAGATGAGTCTGTGGTGTGAAATAATTTTTGTTGAGTGGATAGATTTTAGTTGGGGTAGTCGTTCAACATTCTACAAGAACAACTTACCATGGAGTATGATTTCTCTGAAACCATGATAGATTTCAAATCGATCCTGACCAAGATGAGTCTGTGGTGTGAAATAATTTTTGTTGAGTGGATAGATTTTAGTTGGGGTAGTCGTTCAACATTCTACAAGAACAACTTACCATGGAGTATGATTTCTCTGAAATAATTTTTGTTGAGTGGATAGATTTCAGTTGGGGTAGTCGTTCAACATTCTACAAGAACAACTTACCATGGAGTATGATTTCTCTGAAATAAATTTTGTTGAGTGGATAGATTTTAGTTGGGGTAGTCGTTCAACATTCTACAAGAACAACTTACCATGGAGTATGATTTCTCTGAAACCATGATAGATTTCAAATCGATCCTGACCAAGATGAGTCTGTGGTGTGAAATAATTTTTGCTGAGTGGATAGATTTTAGTTGGGGTAGTCGTTCAACATTCTATAAGAACAACTTACCATGGAGTATGATTTCTCCGAAATAATTTTTGTTGGGGTAGTCGTTCAACATTCTACAAGAACAACTTACCATGGAGTATGATTTCTCTGAAACCATGATAGATTTCAAATCGATCCTGACCAAGATGAGTCTGTGGTGTGAAATAATTTTTGTTGAGTGGATAGATTTTAGTTGGGGTAGTCGTTCAACATTCTACAAGAACAACTTACCATGGAGTATGATTTCTCTGAAACCATGATAGATTTCAAATCGATCCTGACCAAGATGAGTCTGTGGTGTGAAATAATTTTTGTTGAGTGGATAGATTTTAGTTGGGGTAGTCGTTCAACATTCTACAAGAACAACTTACCATGGAGTATGATTTCTCTGAAATAATTTTTGTTGAGTGGATAGATTTTAGTTGGGGTAGTCGTTCAACATTCTACAAGAACAACGAACCATGGAGTATGATTTCTCTGAAATAATTTTTGTTGAGTGGATAGATTTTAGTTGGGGTAGCCGTTCAACATTCTACAAGAACAACGAACCATGGAGTATGATTTCCCTGCAACCATGATAGATTTCAAATCGATCCTGACCAAGATGAGTCTGTGGTGTGAAATAATTTTTGTTGAGTGGATAGATTTTAGTTGGGATAGTCGTTCAACATTCTACAAGAACAACTTACCATGGAGTATGATTTCTCTGAAAAAATTTTTGTTGAGTGGATAGATTTTAGTTGGGATAGTCGTTCAACATTCCACAAGAACAACTTACCATGGAGTATGATTTCTCTGAAACCATGATAGATTTCAAATCGATCCTGACCAAGATGATTCTGTGGTGTGAAATAATTTTTGTTGAGTGGATAGATTTTAGTTGGGGTAGTCGTTCAACATTCTACAAGAACAACGAACCATGGAGTATGATTTCTCTGAAACCATGATAGATTTCAAATCGATCCTGACCAAGATGAGTCTGTGGTGTGAAATAATTTTTGTTGAGTGGATAGATTTTAGTTGGGGTAGTCGTTCAACATTCTACAAGAACAACTTACCATGGACTATGATTTCTCTGAAACCATGATAGATTTCAAATCGATCCTGACCAAGATGAGTCTGTGGTGTGAAATAATTTTTGTTGAGTGGATAGATTTTAGTTGCGATAGTCGTTCAACATTCTACAAGAACAACTTACCATGGAGTATGATTTCTCTGAAACCATGATAGATTTCAAATCGATCCTGACCAAGATGAGTCTGTGGTGTGAAATAATTTTTGTTGAGTGGATAGATTTTAGTTGGGATAGTCGTTCAACATTCTACAAGAACAACGAACCATGGAGTATGATTTCTCTGAAACCATGATAGATTTCAAATCGATCCTGACCAAGATGAGTGTGTGGTGTGAAATAATTTTTGTTGAGTGGATAGATTTTAGTTGGGGTAGTCGTTCAACATTCTACAAGAACAACGAACCATGGAGTATGATTTCTCTGAAACCATGATAGATTTCAAATCGATCCTGACCAAGATGAGTCTGTGGTGTGAAATAATTTTTGTTGAGTGGATAGATTTTAGGTGGGGTAGTCGTTCAACATTCTACAAGAACAACTTACCATGGACTATGATTTCTCTGAAACCATGATAGATTTCAAATCGATCCTCACCAAGATGAGTCTGTGGTGTGAAATAATTTTTGTTGAGTGGATAGATTTTAGTTGGGGTAGTCGTTCAACATTCTACGAGAACAACGAACCATGGAGAATGATTTCTCTGAAACCATGATAGATTTCAAATCGATCCTGACCAAGATGAGTCTGTGGTGTGAAATAATTTTTGTTGAGTGGATAGATTTTAGTTGGGATAGTCGTTCAACATTCTACAAGAACAACTTACCATGGAGTATGATTTCTCTGAAACCATGATAGATTTCAAATCGATCCTGACCAAGATGAGTCTGTGGTGTGAAATAATTTTTGTTGAATGGATAGATTTTAGTTGGGGTAGTCGTTCAACATTCTACAAGAACAACTTACCATGGAGTATGATTTCTCTGAAACCATGATAGATTTCAAATCGATCCTGACCAAGATGAGTCTGTGGTGTGAAATAATTTTTGTTGAGTGGATAGATTTTAGTTAGGGGTAGTCGTTCAACATTCTACAAGAACAACTTACCATGGACTATGATTTCTCTGAAACCATGATAGATTTCAAATCGATCCTGACCAAGATGAGTCTGTGGTGTGAAATAATTTTTGTTGAGTGGATAGATTTTAGTTGGATTAGTCGTTCAACATTCTACAAGAACAACGAACCATGGAGTATGATTTCTCTGAAACCATGATAGATTTCAAATCGATCCTGACCAAGATGAGTCTGTGGTGTGAAATAATTTTTGTTGAGTGGAAAGATTTTAGTTGGGATAGTCGCTCAACATTCTACAAGAACAACTTACAATGGAGTATGATTTCTCCGAAATAATTTTTGTTGAGTGGATAGATTTTAGTTGGGGTAGTCGTTCAACATTCTACAAGAACAACTTACCATGGAGTATGATTTCTCTGAAACCATGATAGATTTCAAATCGATCCTGACCAAGATGAGTCTGTGGTGTGAAATAATTTTTGTTGAGTGGATAGATTTTAGTTGGGGTAGTCGTTCAACATTCTACAAGAACAACTTACCATGGAGTATGATTTCTCTGAAACCATGATAGATTTCAAATCGATCCTGACCAAGATGAGTCTGTGGTGTGAAATAATTTTTGTTGAGTGGATAGATTTTAGTTGGGGTAGTCGTTCAACATTCTACAAGAACAACTTACCATGGAGTATGATTTCTCTGAAATAATTTTTGTTGAGTGGATAGATTTTAGTTGGGGTAGTCGTTCAACATTCTACAAGAACAACGAACCATGGAGTATGATTTCTCTGAAATAATTTTTGTTGAGTGGATAGATTTTAGTTGGGGTAGCCGTTCAACATTCTACAAGAACAACGAACCATGGAGTATGATTTCCCTGCAACCATGATAGATTTCAAATCGATCCTGACCAAGATGAGTCTGTGGTGTGAAATAATTTTTGTTGAGTGGATAGATTTTAGTTGGGATAGTCGTTCAACATTCTACAAGAACAACTTACCATGGAGTATGATTTCTCTGAAAAAATTTTTGTTGAGTGGATAGATTTTAGTTGGGATAGTCGTTCAACATTCCACAAGAACAACTTACCATGGAGTATGATTTCTCTGAAACCATGATAGATTTCAAATCGATCCTGACCAAGATGAGTCTGTGGTGTGAAATAATTTTTGTTGAGTGGATAGATTTTAGTTGGGGTAGTCGTTCAACATTCTACAAGAACAACGAACCATGGAGTATGATTTCTCTGAAACCATGATAGATTTCAAATCGATCCTGACCAAGATGAGTCTGTGGTGTGAAATAATTTTTGTTGAGTGGATAGATTTTAGTTGGGGTAGTCGTTCAACATTCTACAAGAACAACTTACCATGGACTATGATTTCTCTGAAACCATGATAGATTTCAAATCGATCCTGACCAAGATGAGTCTGTGGTGTGAAATAATTTTTGTTGAGTGGATAGATTTTAGTTGGGATAGTCGTTCAACATTCTACAAGAACAACTTACCATGGAGTATGATTTCTCTGAAACCATGATAGATTTCAAATCGATCCTGACCAAGATGAGTCTGTGGTGTGAAATAATTTTTGTTGAGTGGATAGATTTTAGTTGGGATAGTCGTTCAACATTCTACAAGAACAACGAACCATGGAGTATGATTTCTCTGAAACCATGATAGATTTCAAATCGATCCTGACCAAGATGAGTGTGTGGTGTGAAATAATTTTTGTTGAGTGGATAGATTTTAGTTGGGGTAGTCGTTCAACATTCTACAAGAACAACGAACCATGGAGTATGATTTCTCTGAAACCATGATAGATTTCAAATCGATCCTGACCAAGATGAGTCTGTGGTGTGAAATAATTTTTGTTGAGTGGATAGATTTTAGGTGGGGTAGTCGTTCAACATTCTACAAGAACAACTTACCATGGACTATGATTTCTCTGAAACCATGATAGATTTCAAATCGATCCTCACCAAGATGAGTCTGTGGTGTGAAATAATTTTTGTTGAGTGGATAGATTTTAGTTGGGGTAGTCGTTCAACATTCTACGAGAACAACGAACCATGGAGAATGATTTCTCTGAAACCATGATAGATTTCAAATCGATCCTGACCAAGATGAGTCTGTGGTGTGAAATAATTTTTGTTGAGTGGATAGATTTTAGTTGGGATAGTCGTTCAACATTCTACAAGAACAACTTACCATGGAGTATGATTTCTCTGAAACCATGATAGATTTCAAATCGATCCTGACCAAGATGAGTCTGTGGTGTGAAATAATTTTTGTTGAATGGATAGATTTTAGTTGGGGTAGTCGTTCAACATTCTACAAGAACAACTTACCATGGAGTATGATTTCTCTGAAACCATGATAGATTTCAAATCGATCCTGACCAAGATGAGTCTGTGGTGTGAAATAATTTTTGTTGAGTGGATAGATTTCAGTTAGGGGTAGTCGTTCAACATTCTACAAGAACAACTTACCATGGACTATGATTTCTCTGAAACCATGATAGATTTCAAATCGATCCTGACCAAGATGAGTCTGTGGTGTGAAATAATTTTTGTTGAGTGGATAGATTTTAGTTGGATTAGTCGTTCAACATTCTACAAGAACAACGAACCATGGAGTATGATTTCTCTGAAACCATGATAGATTTCAAATCGATCCTGACCAAGATGAGTCTGTGGTGTGAAATAATTTTTGTTGAGTGGATAGATTTTAGTTGGGGTAGTCGTTCAACATTCTACAAGAACAACTTATCATGGAGTATGATTTCTCTGAAACCATGATAGATTTCAAATCGATCCTGACCAAGATCAGTCTGTGCTGTGAAATAATTTTTGTTGAGTGGATAGATTTAAGTTGGGATAGTCGTTCAACATTCTACAAGAACAACGAACCATGGAGTATGATTTCTCTGAAAGAATTTTTGTTGAGTGGATAGATTTTAGTTGGGGTAGTCGTTCAACATTTTACAAGAACAACGAAACATGGAGTATGATTTCTCTGAAACCATGATAGATTTCAAATCGATCCTGACCAAGATGAGTCTGTGGTGTGAAATAATTTTTGTTGAGTGGATAGATTTTAGTTGGGGTAGTCGTTCAACATTCTACAAGAACAACTTACCATGGAGTATGATTTCTCTGAAATAATTTTTGTTGAGTGGATAGATTTTAATTGGGGTAGTCGTTCAACATTCTACAAGAACAACTTACCATGGAGTATGATTTCTCTGAAACCATGATAGATTTCAAATCTATCCTGACCAAGATGAGTCTGTGGTGTGATATAATTTTTGTTGAGTGGATAGATTTTAGTTGGGGTAGTCGTTCAACATTCTACAAGAACAACTTACCATGGACTATGATTTCTCTGAAATAATTTTTGTTGAGTGGATAGATTTTAGTTGGGATAGTCGTTCAACATTCTACAAGAACAACTTACCATGGAGTATGATTTCTCTGAAACCATGATAGATTTCAAATCGATCCTGACCAAGATGAGTCTGTGGTGTGAAATAATTTTTGTTGAGTGGATAGATTTTAGTTGGAATAGTCGTTCAACATTCTACAAGAACAACGAACCATGGAGTATGATTTCTCTGAAACCATGATAGATTTCAAATCGATCCTGACCAAGATGAGTCTGTGGTGTGAAATAATTTTTGTTGAGTGGATAGATTTTAGTTAGGGGTAGTCGTTCAACATTCTACAAGGACAACTTACCATGGAGTATGATTTCTCTGAAACCATGATAGATTTCAAATCGATCCTGACCAAGATGAGTCTGTGGTGTGAAATAATTTTTGTTGAGTGGATAGATTTTAGTTGGGGTAGTCGTTCAACATTCTATACGAACAACTTACCATGGACTATGATTTCTCTGAAACCATGATAGATTTCAAATCGATCCTGACCAAGATGAGTCTGTGGTGTGAAATAATTTTTGTTGAGTGGATAGATTTTAGTTGGGGTAGTCGTTCAACATTCTACAAGAACAACTTACCATGGAGTATGATTTCTCTGAAATAATTTTTGTTGAGTGGACAGATTTTAGTTGGGGTAGTCGTTCAACATTCTACAAGAACAACTTACCATGGAGTATAATTTCTCTGAAATAATTTTTGTTGAGTGGATAGATTTTAGTTGGGATAGTCGTTCAACATTCTACAAGAACAACGAACCATGGAGTATGATTTCACTGAAACCATGATAGATTTCAAATCGATCCTGACCCAGATCAGTCTGTGGTGTGAAATAATTTTTGTTGAGTGGATAGATTTTAGTTGGGGTAGTCGTTCAACATTCTACAAGAACAACGAACCATGGAGTATGATTTCTCTGAAACCATGATAGATTTCAAATCGATCCTGACCAAGATGAGTCTGTGGTGTGAAATAATTTTTGTTGAGTGGATAGATTTTAGTTGGGGTAATCGTTCAACATTCTACAAGAACAACTTACCATGGACTATGATTTCTCTGAAACCATGATAGATTTCAAATCGATCCTGACTAAGATGAGTCTGTGGTATGAAATAATTTTTGTTGAGTGGATAGATTTTAGTTGGGATAGTCGTTCAACATTCTACAAGAACAATTTACCATGGAGTATGATTTCTCTGAAGCCATGATAGATTTCAAATCGATCCTGACCAAGATGAGTCTGTGGTGTGAAATAATTTTTGTTGAGTGGATAGATTTTAGTTGGGGTAGTCGTTCAACATTCTACAAGAACAACTTACCATGGACTATGATTTCTCTGAAATAATTTTTGTTGAGTGGATAGATTTTAGTTAGGGGTAGTCGTTCAACATTCTACAAGAACAACTTACCATGGAGTATGATTTCTCTGAAACCATGATAGATTTCAAATCGATCCTGACCAAGATGAGTCTGTGGTGTGAAATAATTTTTGTTGAGTGGATTGATTTTAGTTAGGGGTAGTCGTTCAACATTCTACAAGAACAACTTACCATGGAGTATGATTTCTCTGAAATAATTTTTGTTGAGTGGATAGATTTTAGTTGGGGTAGTCGTTCAACATTCTACAAGAACAACTTACCATGGACTATGATTTCTCTGAAACCATGATAGATTTCAAATCGATCCTGACCAAGATGAGTCTGTGGTGTGAAATAATTTTTGTTGAGTGGATAGATTTTAGTTGGGGTAGTCGTTCAACATTCTACAAGAACAACTTACCATGGAGTATGATTTGTCTGAAATAATTTTTGTTGAGTGGATAGATTTTAGTTTTGATAGTCGTTCAACATTCTACAAGAACAACGAATCATGGAGTATGATTTCTCTGAAACCATGATAGATTTCAAATCGATCCTGACCAAGATGAGTCTGTGGTGTGAAATAATTTTTGTTGAGTGGATAGATTTTAGTTGGGGTAGTCGTTCAACATTCTACAAGAACAACGAACCATGGAGTATGATTTCTCTGAAACCATGATAGATTTCAAATCGATCCTGACCAAGATGAGTCTGTGGTGTGAAATAATTTTTGTTGAGTGGATAGATTTTAGTTGGGGTAGTCGTTCAACATTCTACAAGAACAACTTACCATGGACTATGATTTCTCTGAAACCATGATAGATTTCAAATCGATCCTGACTAAGATGAGTCTGTGGTATGAAATAATTTTTGTTGAGTGGATAGATTTTAGTTGGGATAGTCGTTCAACATTCTACAAGAACAACTTACCATGGAGTATGATTTCTCTGAAGCCATGATAGATTTCAAATCGATCCTGACCAAGATGAGTCTGTGGTGTGAAATAATTTTTGTTGAGTGGATAGATTTAAGTTGGGATAGTCGTTCAACATTCTACAAGAACAACGAACCATGGAGTATGATTTCTCTGAAAGAATTTTTGTTGAGTGGATAGATTTTAGTTGGGGTAGTCGTTCAACATTTTACAAGAACAACGAAACATGGAGTATGATTTCTCTGAAACCATGATAGATTTCAAATCGATCCTGACCAAGATGAGTCTGTGGTGTGAAATAATTTTTGTTGAGTGGATAGATTTTAGTTGGGGTAGTCGTTCAACATTCTACAAGAACAACTTACCATGGAGTATGATTTCTCTGAAATAATTTTTGTTGAGTGGATAGATTTTAATTGGGGTAGTCGTTCAACATTCTACAAGAACAACTTACCATGGAGTATGATTTCTCTGAAACCATGATAGATTTCAAATCGATCCTGACCAAGATGAGTCTGTGGTGTGATATAATTTTTGTTGAGTGGATAGATTTTAGTTGGGGTAGTCGTTCAACATTCTACAAGAACAACTTACCATGGACTATGATTTCTCTGAAATAATTTTTGTTGAGTGGATAGATTTTAGTTGGGATAGTCGTTCAACATTCTACAAGAACAACTTACCATGGAGTATGATTTCTCTGAAACCATGATAGATTTCAAATCGATCCTGACCAAGATGAGTCTGTGGTGTGAAATAATTTTTGTTGAGTGGATAGATTTTAGTTGGAATAGTCGTTCAACATTCTACAAGAACAACGAACCATGGAGTATGATTTCTCTGAAACCATGATAGATTTCAAATCGATCCTGACCAAGATGAGTCTGTGGTGTGAAATAATTTTTGTTGAGTGGATAGATTTTAGTTAGGGGTAGTCGTTCAACATTCTACAAGGACAACTTACCATGGAGTATGATTTCTCTGAAACCATGATAGATTTCAAATCGATCCTGACCAAGATGAGTCTGTGGTGTGAAATAATTTTTGTTGAGTGGATAGATTTTAGTTGGGGTAGTCGTTCAACATTCTATACGAACAACTTACCATGGACTATGATTTCTCTGAAACCATGATAGATTTCAAATCGATCCTGACCAAGATGAGTCTGTGGTGTGAAATAATTTTTGTTGAGTGGATAGATTTTAGTTGGGGTAGTCGTTCAACATTCTACAAGAACAACTTACCATGGAGTATGATTTCTCTGAAATAATTTTTGTTGAGTGGACAGATTTTAGTTGGGGTAGTCGTTCAACATTCTACAAGAACAACTTACCATGGAGTATAATTTCTCTGAAATAATTTTTGTTGAGTGGATAGATTTTAGTTGGGATAGTCGTTCAACATTCTACAAGAACAACGAACCATGGAGTATGATTTCACTGAAACCATGATAGATTTCAAATCGATCCTGACCCAGATCAGTCTGTGGTGTGAAATAATTTTTGTTGAGTGGATAGATTTTAGTTGGGGTAGTCGTTCAACATTCTACAAGAACAACGAACCATGGAGTATGATTTCTCTGAAACCATGATAGATTTCAAATCGATCCTGACCAAGATGAGTCTGTGGTGTGAAATAATTTTTGTTGAGTGGATAGATTTTAGTTGGGGTAGTCGTTCAACATTCTACAAGAACAACTTACCATGGACTATGATTTCTCTGAAACCATGATAGATTTCAAATCGATCCTGACTAAGATGAGTCTGTGGTATGAAATAATTTTTGTTGAGTGGATAGATTTTAGTTGGGATAGTCGTTCAACATTCTACAAGAACAACTTACCATGGAGTATGATTTCTCTGAAGCCATGATAGATTTCAAATCGATCCTGACCAAGATGAGTCTGTGGTGTGAAATAATTTTTGTTGAGTGGATAGATTTTAGTTGGGGTAGTCGTTCAACATTCTACAAGAACAACTTACCATGGACTATGATTTCTCTGAAATAATTTTTGTTGAGTGGATAGATTTTAGTTAGGGGTAGTCGTTCAACATTCTACAAGAACAACTTACCATGGAGTATGATTTCTCTGAAACCATGATAGATTTCAAATCGATCCTGACCAAGATGAGTCTGTGGTGTGAAATAATTTTTGTTGAGTGGATAGATTTTAGTTAGGGGTAGTCGTTCAACATTCTACAAGAACAACTTACCATGGAGTATGATTTCTCTGAAATAATTTTTGTTGAGTGGATAGATTTTAGTTGGGATAGTCGTTCAACATTCTACAAGAACAACGAATCATGGAGTATGATTTCTCTGAAACCATGATAGATTTCAAATCGATCCTGACCAAGATGAGTCTGTGGTGTGAAATAATTTTTGTTGAGTGGATAGATTTTAGTTGGGGTAGTCGTTCAACATTCTACAAGAACAACTTACCATGGAGTATGATTTCTCTGAAATAATTTTTGTTGAGTGGATAGATTTTAGTTGGGGTAGTCGTTCAACATTCTACAAGAACAACTTACCATGGACTATGATTTCTCTGAAACCATGATAGATTTCAAATCGATCCTGACCAAGATGAGTCTGTGGTGTGAAATAATTTTTGTTGAGTGGATAGATTTTAGTTGGGGTAGTCGTTCAACATTCTACAAGAACAACTTACCATGGAGTATGATTTGTCTGAAATAATTTTTGTTGAGTGGATAGATTTTAGTTTTGATAGTCGTTCAACATTCTACAAGAACAACGAATCATGGAGTATGATTTCTCTGAAACCATGATAGATTTCAAATCGATCCTGACCAAGATGAGTCTGTGGTGTGAAATAATTTTTGTTGAGTGGATAGATTTTAGTTGGGGTAGTCGTTCAACATTCTACAAGAACAACTTACCATGGAGTATAATTTCTCTGAAATAATTTTTGTTGAGTGGATAGATTTTAGTTGGGGTAGTCGTTCAACATTCTACAAGAACAACTTACCATGGAGTATAATTTCTCTGAAATAATTTTTGTTGAGTGGATAAATTTTAGTTGGGATAGTCGTTCAACATTCTACAAGAACAACGAACCATGGAGTATGATTTCACTGAAACCATGATAGATTTCAAATCGATCCTGACCCAGATCAGTCTGTGGTGTGAAATAATTTTTGTTGAGTGGATAGATTTTAGTTGGGGTAGTCGTTCAACATTCTACAAGAACAACGAACCATGGAGTATGATTTCTCTGAAACCATGATAGATTTCAAATCGATCCTGACCAAGATGAGTCTGTGGTGTGAAATAATTTTTGTTGAGTGGATAGATTTTAGTTGGGGTAGTCGTTCAACATTCTACAAGAACAACTTACCATGGACTATGATTTCTCTGAAACCATGATAGATTTCAAATCGATCCTGACTAAGATGAGTCTGTGGTATGAAATAATTTTTGTTGAGTGGATAGATTTTAGTTGGGATAGTCGTTCAACATTCTACAAGAACAACTTACCATGGAGTATGATTTCTCTGAAGCCATGATAGATTTCAAATCGATCCTGACCAAGATGAGTCTGTGGTGTGAAATAATTTTTGTTGAGTGGATAGATTTTAGTTGGGGTAGTCGTTCAACATTCTACAAGAACAACTTACCATGGACTATGATTTCTCTGAAATAATTTTTGTTGAGTGGATAGATTTTAGTTAGGGGTAGTCGTTCAACATTCTACAAGAACAACTTACCATGGAGTATGATTTCTCTGAAACCATGATAGATTTCAAATCGATCCTGACCAAGATGAGTCTGTGGTGTGAAATAATTTTTGTTGAGTGGATAGATTTTAGTTAGGGGTAGTCGTTCAACATTCTACAAGAACAACTTACCATGGAGTATGATTTCTCTGAAATAATTTTTGTTGAGTGGATAGATTTTAGTTGGGATAGTCGTTCAACATTCTACAAGAACAACGAATCATGGAGTATGATTTCTCTGAAACCATGATAGATTTCAAATCGATCCTGACCAAGATGAGTCTGTGGTGTGAAATAATTTTTGTTGAGTGGATAGATTTTAGTTGGGGTAGTCGTTCAACATTCTACAAGAAC